>CM028135.1:738162500-739475000 GCA_016271365.2 Neoceratodus forsteri | reverse complement strand
GTTCAACAAAGGTATCACAGTTCATCAGCATAGATGTACATGGATAGGCTGGAGACCCGGAGCATGTATCCCCTGGAGGAGAAGATGGAGAGAGGGGACGTGATTGAGACTTTAGGTACTTGAAAGCAATAAACAAGGAGGGCACGGAGGGTCTCTTCAAGCTTACTAGGAATCAAAATATGAGGGGACAGTCTCAAGTTGGGGGAGAGTTTAGAAAAGACGGTAAGAGGCACTTCTTCACAGAGAGGGTGGTGATGGGTTATAATGTGCTTCCAAAGGAGGCAGTTTCATTGAAAATGATAGGCAGCTTCAAGAGAGGCTTGGATAGAATTAAGGGGAAAATGAGGGTCATGGGACAGTCAGACAGAGGGGAAGGGGTTATTTGGGAAGGGGCAGGATCAGTAGCTATGCTGAAGACCCACAAAATGAGTATACTGTATAGACCTAATGGCCTTATTCTGCTGGCTTTGCTGTATGTTCATATGGCATAACTTGAAGAATGCCAGTCCTGTAATTAAAACTACATTTTTATGGCTGTGGGAGTAGTCCTGCAGATGTATTGCCATGATGTAGGAAAGAAAAATGACTGTGGTAGCATATGACAGGAATGTGATGCAATTGTCCTCCACTTGGTGTTTTGACTGGTGCTGCGGCATGTATCTCTGCCTCCTGCTTAAAGCGGCATTACTCCATAAAACAAGCATTTGTCAATGCCGAATGTTTGCTTGCTGGCAGTAGCAGTGGAAGTGCAGGAGTTAGACAGATGCAGTATAGGAATGGCATTGAAGTATTGAACTGACACCAACTCCACCCTCACCCTGCAGAGATGGACAGGCATTGTGGTGTGCCTTTGGGTTGTCGCCCATGACGGTCATGACATTTCACCTCACCCTACCCTTCAGACACTGACAAGTGTCAAGGTGTTCCTTGGGGTGTTTGGGCTTTACATTCACCTCATTCAATAAGGACTGAATCCAACTGCCTCTGGCTGTGAACGCACACGCCACAAGGCCATTGTTTACATAGATACATAGATACATAGACAGTGTTGGCAGATAAGGGCCTATGGCCCACCCAGTCTGCCCATTTGAGCTTGTAAGTTCAGTTTATGTTTTCCTAGAAGTCTGTTGCCCCTTACCCCTGACCTCCAGAATTCCTTTATGTCTATCCCATGCATTCTTAAATCCCGTGATTATTTCAGTCCCCACCACTTCCTCTGGCAGGGTGTTCCACTTGTCCACCACCCTTCTGTGAAGAAATTCTTCTTCATGTTTCCTCTGAATCGTCCTCCCTCCTACTTCATCCCATGCCCTCTAGTCCTGGAACATCTTTTTCACTTAAAAATAGTGTATTCCTGCACCCTGTTCCTCCCTGTAAGATACTTGTAGGTCTCTATCATATCCCAGGGTTTTTAGGGTCTCTCCCACGTGGCTTTCCTGGGCCCCCAACCCCACAGCCATTTTGCCCAACAGATTAACAAGGGATCCAAGAAACAAAACTCAAAAACCATTTAGCTCTAGAATTTTCTGCACCAATAACAGGGTTTACTTACCTCACAGGTCCTCCTACTGTTCTGCTTTCTTTCTCTCCTAAGACATCGGGATTAAAGGGTCACGAGGGCCCCTGGAATGAAGACAGCCCTCCCCTCCAGCTCTCAAGAAAGGACCCCCCCCCAGAAGCACACATGTACGCAGTCAAATTTCGGAAGCTCATCGGAAGATACTGGCGCCATTTTTTGAATCCGGCTGCTGCCTCACAAGCAAGCAGCACAGTGCTTTCCAGTGGCTGTGTGTTTTTAAGTGTCGGCATACGTGTGCTGATAGTTTATGTAACTAAAAAAATCTGCCAGCTGTACTCCTTTGTCGCTTGTAACTTGAACTGGCGCTTTAAGACACAACTATAACGCAACCCTGCTTAATTTCTGCATTGTCCTAATTGCCTTTAATTGTAAGCTGAAGCGTTCAGGAAGCCATAACATTATCTGTATTTAGCAGAGAGTTTAAAGCTACTGCTCTATTTTTGTCTAAGGTACAGTCATTCTCGCAACCCAGCTTAATTTCTGTATTGTCCTGGAAATGCCTATAATGTACAGTAGTGCTTTAGGAAAGTCAAAGTAATTACCTGCAATAGAAATGAGTTTAAATCTGTTGTTCTCCTGCTGAAGTACTGTTAACCAAAATGGCAACAGCAGCCAAACTGTTATAATCTTGGGGGCGATCTCTGATTTAGAGCCCTAAAGGAGTGGAAAAGTGCAACAATTTGTAAAAGATTTCCCTGCAGTTAAGAGGAGGACACTGCACCTGCCTTTAAACTGTAAAGTAGCGCGATCGGAAAGCCAACGTAATATTTGTAAAAATTTAGTAAGTTTAATTCGGCTGCTCTCTGGTTGCCTATCTGTTAACATACATGCCAATTGCAGCCAAACTGTTTTACAATCTTGGGGGTGATTCTCAGCTTTAGAGCCCTATAGGAGAGGGAAAGTGTAGCATTGTAAAAGATTTTCCCTGCTTGTAAGAGTGGGACACAGCAGCAGTTTCAGCAACTTTAAGAACTTACACAGCCCCTGCACTGCTGCAACGACCTGGAGAACTGCTCGAACGCTCATTCCTGGCCCCTGAAGCAGCACTCGCTCACTGGCAGGCTGCATTTGCTGCTCCTATATTCCCCTTGATATTTCTAAACCACAAAACTTCACCCTGCACAGACGCCAAAGCTTTCTTCCGAGGTTAGGCTCGCTACAAGGGATTAAAATCTATCTGCTGTGTGCTGAAAGGCTCGCAAAGGGACTGAATCCAACTGCCTCTGGCTGTAAATGCACACACCACAAGGCCATTGTTTAGGGTCTCTCCCACGCGGCTTTCCTGAGCCCCCCACTCCCCCAGCCATTTTGCCCAACAGATTAACAAGGGATCCAAGAAACGAAACTCAAAAACCATTTAGCTCTAGAATTTCCTGCACCAATAACAGGGTTTACTTACCTCACAGGTCCTCCTACTGTTCTGCCTATAAATATCCTCTTTATCTCCTAAGACGTCGGGATTAAAGGGTCGCGAGGGCCCCTGGAATGAAGACAGCCCTTCCCTCCAGCTCTCAAGAAAGGACCCCCCCCAAAGCACACAGGTATGCAGTTGAATTTCGGAAGCTCATTGGAAGCTACTGGCGCCATTTTTTGAATCCGGCTGCTGCCTCACAAGCAAGCACAGTGCTTTCCAGTGGCTGTGTGCCCCCCCCCAAGGGAAGCAACAGCAGCAGCAGCACCACTGCCACCGGTGGCTGCTGCACATCCATCTACTCCACCACTGCCACCACCACAGGTAGTAGCTGTAGGGGCTCCGGCAGTACCCCCTCCACCTCCTCCACAGTCACAGCCACAGGAGGTGCCCTAGAAAAATGTAGGTTGTGCTAGGACTGTATCTGGTCCCCCCCCCCCGCAGTTCCCCAGTGTGGGAGTTTTTTTTCACTTTATGAGGGGAGACAGCACAGTCATGGTGTGCCATCCGTGCTGTGTGCTGGTGCTCCGTGACCCCCGGGGGACACATTTGGGGACCAGTTGCCAACGCACCCACATGTTGAACCACCACAAGCTGGAGTGGCAGGCTGCCACGGAAGGGGCCAGGCATCCACCTGCTGGCCCTTCTTTGGCAGTGGCCAAGGGTGCTGCTGGGTTGAAACTGTGCCTTGCCACTTCAGCAGGAGGACGGCCAGTGCAGCAGCTGCTCCACCACTACCACCACCGCCACCACAGCCACCAGCACCACCCTCACCGCCACCACCACTACCTGGGTTTTCACCTGCAGTGGACCCCACCACAGTCCCTACAACAGAGGCCGACATTGCCCTGATGTGGGCAGCCCTGGAGGAGAATAATGAGAGGGTAGGTGCTATGCAGCAGCAGGTCGATACAATCCAACAACAGCAGCTGCAAATACAATGCTGCACCTACTGCTGGACCACCACAGCATCCCACGGCCACATTAAGGGATTGTTTTCTGGACCCCAGCCCACTACTGTGCTATACTGTTTTTGTGTGTTTTTTTGTTGTTGTTGTTTAATAATACATATTTTCCCTTCTGTAGTTGCAGTGCCTCAGTAATGTTTACTTTTTGTTTTGGAGTGCTTGTGGACAAACTGTTGTGTTGTAAGCAGTGCAAGTATGATGTGTAAAATTGCACTTGTGCAGTCAGTGTTGTTTCCTCTGTGTGTGTGTGTGTGTGTGTGTGTGTGTGTGTGTGATATCAGACATTGTGCAGCATGTTGCAAACATATATTGCTGTTGCTGACTTGTTGCAGGCAGTGTTTATGCTATAAAGAATAGCAAGCAGAATACGGTATATTTTATTGTCACCATCATCATTGGTGGACTAAGTGATACGATACTTTTTCAAAGGTGTCTAGCCAGAGTGCACCTTAATCCCATTATATACTATACTGCACACATAACCTTTAGGAGAGCATGTGTTTTTTGTGCTATGATCTCCGCAAAGTCATGTGTGCACTGTGAGTGACTGAATTGCACAGTGACCCAATACCTCTGAAAAAATATCATATCACTTAGTCCACTGGTACTGATGGTACCAATAAAATATACATCAGGTATTCTTTGTAATCTTTATTCTTGATAATGTCTTACCATATATATGAGTGCATAAAGATGTACAATGTATGCACACAGGAAAGAACAGTGACAGCACACATGCAGTTTAGCACAACATACTCGCATTGCTCAGTCTTCATACTGTTTGCGAAACACTTAAAATCTGATTCATGAGTCCTAACACAAAGTAAACATTACTGAGGATCTATAACTATTTTGCTTGTGAAATAGACATGAAAGACATTCACCAAGTTACAGCATTGCACTTGATATCTGGGCGCATTATTTCCAGGGAATGCTCATTATAGTAATACATTTCTGTGAAACTATCGAATTTTAGATAGTGTTCATGACTGAGGAATTCCCTATTCTGTAAAGCCTGACCACTGAAACACCCTTTCTCAGCACTGTTAGAAGTGATGCCAGGGACAGCGGGTGCATGCTCCATTATAGTGAATGTCCGATTGTCCAGCAGCCTTCCGAATGTTTCCTTATGTTACAATGGTCAGTTTGTGGTGAAACGTGTGGGCAGGCTTCCAGTAAGAAGAGCTTTGTTAGTGGAAACTTTCCCACACTTCACCACAAAGTAAACCTTATAACATAACGAAACATAGGATAGCTGCCGGACATTTACTATAGTGGAGAACACACTTGCGCTCCCCATGGCATCACGTCCTAATGTTGCTGAGAAAGTGGGACAGAATGTGGGCAGCTTTTCTGAACAGGAATTCCTCCATCATGTGACACACTGTAATGAAATTAAGTGCAGTTTTCACAGAAATGTATAGCACTATGTGGAGCAAGAAAGATTCCCCTAGAAGTAAGGCGCCGACATATTAGGCTATGTGCATCACCATAACTATGTAACATGGTGAATCACTGTAAAGCAGCAGCGCAACAATCTGTTGAGAACTCTGACCTATATTTTTTAATGCAGTGTTACAACTTCCTTTATTTACATCCTGACTGACTGGAATGATACCAGAATTTCCAGAAATTGAGTCTGCTGTACTACCTTTTTTCATGTGTAAATAAGGAGCATTCCTTTTAAATTGGTGCTGACCAAGTCTTTGTCATTGTTTTCCTCTGCTTTTCTCCATCACATCAGTTAGTTGTTATATATCACTTCTGTTGTAAATTAACAGTTATGCAGCAGGCAGTGTTTTATGACACCACAGAACAATATTTATTGAAAAGCAGCTGCAAATAAATACAATCCTGGTCAGAACAATATTGAAAGGCGTGCTCTTTTTTTTTTCATGCATCAAAATGTAGTCAACTAAATAAAGCAGACAGAAATTGTGAAAAGAAGCGTATCATTCAAGTCACGACTTGGAGGTAACTAGTGGCTGTGGCAATGTAAAGTAGCATAAAAAGCACAGTTCAAAATTATCATGACATTCTTGCTATGCTGCTTTAATTGTAATTTCAGTATGACATCATGAACTCACAATCACACAACGCACAAAATGCATCCCCAGAATTAATGGCACACAGTACCAGAGTTTTTCTGCATGCCCAAAATGCATCCTCCTTGTGTCCAGAAAATTGACCAGTGGTAACACGGTGAAATGAGAGAGTTTCAGCACATGCAAAGTCCCCCAGAATTAATGGCACACTCAGTCATGTGCGCAGAGTCCCCAGATTTTTTCTGCATGCCTAAAATGCATCCTTCTTGTGTGTGGAAAATTGACAAGTGGTAACACAGTGAAATGGGTGTGTTTCAGCACATACAAAGTCCCCCAGAATAAAATGATGACCATGAGCATACTCTTGCTGGTCCGCTGTGTTCTGCGAGGCGATTCGAGCAAATGCAATGTGATCATTTCAACTGGATGGAAGGGTGCCCTTTGTCTGTACACTAATAGTAGCCTTGGTGAGTTGATATATATATAGATATATGTTTGCGTATTTTGTAGGTGAGAAGGGGGGTTGACATGGACATGTACTCATGGTATTGTTCTGTATCACAGCTCTGTCTTTGTCTCCCTGTCACAGAAACTGTTGGTGAGCACATTCCAGTGCTCAATGAGAATTTTTTTGCATTGAAATTGGAAATGGATAACTCTCAGGCACATGAAGGTAAGTATTTTTTTTGGGGGGCGGAAGCATATTTGCAGGTTTGTCTGCAATGGTTTCTTATTTTGTTACTTCTTCACAGATTTCATCTGCATTCTTCTGGAGTCCAGTTATTAATGATGGTCATGGTCATCTAATGAAATTACTTTTGCATGTTGCATGTGTGCCCAAGCCCTGAGGAGGGGGGTGCCCGATGTTGAAGAACTTTTGGGGATAAGGCCACTTTGACAGAGCAATAAAGCATCTGGAAGTTTCCTAAAAAAAGAAATGAAAGACTTCTTACAACTTAATTGTAATTTGTCCCTCCCTGGTTTTCAATCTCGAGTCAAGTTACATTTCAAACCCACATCTTGTCAAGTAACACAACCTGTGTGCAACTTTTTCAACACTGTCGTGGTCAGGGCTGCACAGCTGCAAGTTCAGAATACAGTGCATGAATGATATCTTACATAAATAGTTTTGATGACATACACGTCACTTAGTTTATGAATCATAGTCAGTCACATTTGCTGCAGTCTTTCCAAAACAATGAAAAGGATGAAATAAAATCTTCATACTTAGCAGAATGGATTTCACATGGATATTCCATAGGTTCCGCTGTATGGTACAGCTGCAGTACCATTCCCACTGAGTATTAGCGATGGAGACTTTTTTTGTTAACCTGTAAAAAAAACAAAATAAGTGTACCGTAAGTGTTTGACCATTGCAACTCTGAAAAGCTACAGAAAACAAAAAAAAATACTACTAAATGAAGTGAAACAGCATAACAAACATGAGCACACATACTCACTTTATGGTTTAAATATTAAGAAGCTCTGTGTTTATGGCTGATGGATGTGGTGGTCTGGACAGACTCATGCTCAGTGGTGGCAGTGGCTAACATCATTCCTGGTGGTGGTGGTCCGGGGGGGCAGACAGACTCATGCTCAGTGGTGGCAGTGGCTAACATCAATCCCGGTGGTGGTGGTGGTGGTGGTCCGGGGACAGACAGACTCATGCTCAGTGGTGGCAGTGGCTAACATCAGTCCCAGTGGTGGTGGTGGTCCGGGGGGAGGGCACACCACTTTTTAACAACTTCAGTTAAAACCTGTCAACATTAACCACATCATCATCCTCATAAAGAAAGCTTCCCTCACAGTCATCTATGTCTGAAGTCTGACCACTGGAACATTCTTTCTCCACTGTGTTATCATCTATGTCAGTGGTGGCCTGTTTCAGGCAGCCACTGCCAGTGCCACAAGGATGGCCCATTTCCACATCACCAAAACCACCATGACTAGGCCGGGGTACGAATACCGAGATTCCAGTCTGTGCTGGTATGTGCCTCTCATTCATTTTAATGAATGTCAGAAAACTAACATTTGCAGAAGACAGGTTTGTCCGACGATCCCTGACTATTGCACCTGCTGAGCTGAATACCCTCTCAACACTTACACTGGAGGATGGGCATGTCAGGTACTTCAGTGCCACTGCAGTCAGCTCTGGCCATTCACTGACCTTTCCACTCCAGTACAAAAGAGGATCTTCAATTATTGTCAGATGCATGTTTTCAGACAAATATTACTCAACCATTCTCTCAGCCGCAATAAGTCCAGTTGTTGATGCATCATCCTGTTTTCCCGAATCATTTATTTCACAAACATCCACTTGGGAAAAAGCCTCCCAAAGTGGGTTGATGCCAGCCACTTTGGATGTCAGACCCCCTTGAACTGCTCTCCCCTTCCCCTTGCAGGATATACTTGATAGTCCTACAGGTACACCTTCAGCTGGATTATGCTGCTGAGGTTTGCTGACCTTGGCACGTGACTTCTGTGCCCCTTGAACCAAGCGCACCAGTTGACCACTGATATTTTTTTACCTGTTCAGGCCCTCCCTCCAGTTCTGATGCAATTCCACATTTGTATCATGGGTCCAGAATTGTTGCTATGGCAAAGTTGTCACTATGCTGAATGCTGACAACGTGATGATTCTGGTCAAATACTGTCAGCATATGTTGTAGTAACATACTGCTACCACCGTCTCCGGCAACATCAAAGCCATGCTGTACATTCACCAATGTCTGCCTCGGCACCCACAACAATGGAATTGATTGGTTAATGGAGGCAGACTCGCCACTCACTGCCTGTGTGGCATGTTCAAAAGGCCACAAAATTGTTATTGCAGAGTCCATGAGGTGCCACTGTTCAGTCTCATAGACATGGAGGCCCCGGAACTGTCACGGCTAGTGTGCATCACAAGATATTCGGGGATGGCTTTGTATTGTTCGTACAACCTCTCTGCCATGTATAAAGTGGAGTTCCATCGGGTGACAACTTCCAGCTTCAAGCAGTGCTGAGGCAGGCTGTATTGTATCTGCAACTGCCGCAGTTGGACATGGACCTTTCCAGATCGTGAAAAGTGAGAGCAGATACGTCGTGTAATGGTTAGCATTTCCTTTACATCAGGGTGCTGCAGAAACTCCTGCACCACAAGATTTAAACAATGGGCCATGCATGGAACATTAAAAAAAAACACCATTCGTGATGCATTTCACCATAGTTGACCCTTTGTCACTTGCTATGAACCCAGCTCTCAGGGACAGGGAGTTTAGCCATTTGTCAATATCAGTCAGTACCTTGTCCAAAATGTTCTGACCAGTGTGTGAACAGGTCACATTGTGCATAGCAATTGTTGCATGCTGTCGAATTCCTGGAAGATTTCTACCGTGACAATCCACCTTACTGCACTGATTATTCACACTACCAACATCACAAACAACCCCTGGCACCTGCACCCAGTGTACAGTTATACACAAATATGAACTCCCCGCTGTTTTGCCACTTGTCCACATATCCATACTAAAATGGATGAATGGAGAGGAGGAATGTTGAAGGGCAAGTCTTACTGAGTCAGACATAGTGCAGAACAACTCGGGGACAGCAAGGGTAGAAAAGTATGTCCTGGATGGCACTTTCCATTTTGGACAGGCATGTGCAGCAAACTGCCAGAACCCAGAATTCTCCACAAAGGAGAAGGGCAAAAGATCAATTGCCAGCATTTCTGCTACAGCAGCATTAAGCTCACGTGACACTGTATGATTGAGGGGGGTACTTTAGCTTACGCAAACACACTCTGTAACATGGGCTGACTTAAATGTTTTACACAGGGTATGATCACAAATGGTTCTGTTCTGTGATGAATGGCATTGGCAGGGGGTGGAGTGTGGACGTTTGATGAAGACAGTTGCACAGGTGATGATTACAAACCCAGAAATGCAGTTATTTTGCTAGATTTGCCAACCGGGGTTGATGTACCACTTGCACTAGACATACTGCATTCACCACCACCACCACCACCACTACCACCAAAACTGCTACTCTTACCTGCACTGGAACACATTTCAAAGTCACTATGGTCCTGCACCTCATCATGCCTGTAGTAATCCTCTGCTCTTATTACCTCATCACTGCACACATTTAATTTACTACAGGACTTATCAGTCATGGAAGGGGATAACATGCTTGCTATGGTTGCTGGTGACGAGGATGAATGCCCCACTGTGGTATTAGCTGCTAGCTTGTGCTGGGTCCATAGTGCCATGTGCCTATTCTTAAGATGCAAATATGCTGTCCTCCTGTGCCCAGATGGCTCTCCTTTTTACCTCGACTCACACACACGCGGCAAACCTAGCAGATTGTAACTGACTTATCATTTGCATCTTGAACAAAAAAATCCCAAACAAGTGATTGTGATGTTCTGCTTTTAACATTTCTATGACGTTGCATATTTAAGTCCATTACTTTAAGCACTGAAGTGGGGGGACGCAATGTTTCGGGCACTGCACACCTGAACTGCAATTGACCACCATGACTACTTATCATTATTACTGGGTCGTCATCATCGACTAAAACTGGTAAATCACAAGTTTTTACATGGGGGGATTCCTGCAAACAGACTCAGACACAGCCACTTTGAATTTATTTTTCTTAACTGGGGTCTATTACATCATCATCATATTCATCAACGTCATACACATCCACTTCTTCTGCTTGGATGCTAGCATGTGGACTGCATGTTGCAACAACAGCAACAACATCGTCATCATCACATTCATCATCATCATCATCTACACCACCATCACCTGATATTTTTTCACTACACTATGAATCACTGCATGGAAAATGCATGACATTAACTGCCACGGTGGACAGAATATCACATTGTATGCTGTCGTTGACATGATTATCAGAATCTCCAGTTCAGTTATTGGGATGTTACTGGAGGTATGACATTATCTATGCTGCCACTCACTTGCACTGCTTCACACTCAGTATTTTTGGATATGGTACACTGGTCAGAATTCAAACTTGACACACCAATACTAATACTACCACCACCATTAACACCTAGCACTAATACCACCGGCTGGGAAAATATCATCTCCTCCAATTATGAGTGAAGCTACTGATTGGGCTGTAAAAAACATTGCAGGAGAAATACCCTTCCACACATCAACAATGCACTTCTGCATCTGCGTACTACCATGCCCACAGACTATCTTACTGCCAGCATTGCCATGGAGGGAACCAGCTTTGCTTGCACGTCTCTTTGCGGGTATTTTGGGTGATCAACAACAATATTATAACCAAATTTAGATTTTGATACGTTCACTCTCTGATTGGGAGGACACTGGATGTGAATCCAAAAAAACAACTGTAGCTTCAGCAACAGATAACAACTTCAATAACCAGTGGTGCTGATGAGGTCACAAAAACAATCCAATCTGTTAAAAAATTCCTTTTGCTGGTGGGGGTTGGGGGGAGCACTGACTGCAGATTTTTACGGCAGTACAAGCAGAGAAACAAAGAACAGATACCACGATCACAGTACAAAATCAGGCAGCTGCAGTGACTAGCAGGTTCACACTGCTGCGCCTGCTCTGCAATTACACTAGTCTGTGGCACAATAAAAGGTGTATTATTTGATGTCATGCAACACCACTCACACACACGCAGAACAGTTTCTCTACAATGGTGAATGAATAATGTGTACCAAATTGAAAAGTTCAGTAATATGACACATATTTTAATGTAAACAACTGGAAATTATGAACTGCTGCACCAGTTCCACACAACACACAATCGGCAAGAGAATTTCAACAATTACTTCAATATTAGTGTGTGTACGTTAACACAGTCAGTTATATAACAAAAATATAACCAAAAAACAAAGAAATCACTATTTCTCGAACTTAAATCTACTTACTCCACAGATTCGCCCCTCCGCCTTTCACTGTCTTTCACTGTACACACTCAGTGTTGTACAGTACATTAACATTCAAAATCTACACAAAAGCAAAAATGCTCGATGATATGAGCACAGGAGGGTTTCCTGCAATTGTTGAACTAAAGGTGGAGCCCCCCCCAAAAAGCAAAAATGCTTTTTTAATAGCTTTTAGAAGGTTTCAATCACAGACATCTCTCAGATCACACTGTCCCCTACTGCTTCATACACACACTACCCAAACTGAGGCTGGATAGATCAGTATAGAGCCCATGTGACCTGAAATCCCATGAATCACTGCAAAATTCATCTTTGGAGCTCAAAAACAAGGTGAAGTGAGGTGAAGTGTGTTGATCCCAATGCACTTTGATTAAGATTTTGGTGGAGTTGTGGTCTGGGAAGGCGGAGTAACTCGAAGTCAGTGTTTTCAATGGACTTCGCATTACCCATTATTTGTTTATTTTATTAATTCAAGTCTAGAATTACAAATACCTTTGAGCCAAGGCTCTTTTACAAAGGTTCCATGTCATAGCAAATAGACATACAGTGGTAAGAATGATTGCAACAATAGTCAAACAATATGGCACTGTAGTTATAGGATAGACAAAATAAAATTATACGGCATGGTACTAGATGTTCAGATGAGATCAGATAACCTGCAGCCAGGGCAAGGTTAGATGAAGGGAAACAGAGGTAAAGAAGACAGAGAAGGGAGGGGTAAAGGAGGAACAAACAACTATGCAGCCATAGGCGGTTGTCAAACGAAACGGGGATAAGTGCTGGTGACAAGAGGGGGCGGTGGGAAGAGGGGGGGTGGAAGGCAGGTGAAGTTGGGATGTCGATGAAATAAGATCATCAGAGGGGTAATGGTGCAGCCAGATGGGAGTCAAGAGAGGCAGAGGAGACCCCAGGAACATGTCAGCTACAGTCATGGGGGGCAGTCTCAGGAGCTAGAGGCAGTAAGGTGCAACCGCAATCTAGACTTAAAAGTGCCAAGTGTAGGGGCAGTAGAGATGGCAGGGTTGAGGCTGTTCAGCCAAAGGGGAGCTTTGTAAGTGAAAGAACATTGACCCTGGGAGGTGCGACAATGGGGAACTTGCGGGAGTTGAGATTTTGACCCCCTGGTGGCCAGCATGCTATTCCTGTTATTTTGTAGCAGGGCTGTGACCCCTGGAGGTGCAAGGCCAAGGCTGATTTTCTTGGCCATTGTGCAGGTCAGGTACTTTATGCGATTTAAGAGCTGTAGTCAGCCAGTTTTAGAGTACAGAGGTGTGGGTGAGATGGTGTGCACCAGAGATGAGCCGATAAGACTTATTGAGGGTGGTTGAGATACGTCTGAGGGTAGTCGCTGTGGCAGAGCCATAAATGATGAGACCATAGTCAATAATTGAGACCACAGAACTCTGTACGGCAATCTTCAAGGCTTCTGGGGTGAGATGTTGTCTGTGCCTGTAGAGGAGACCAATTCTGGTGTTTGCCGCCTTTGCCACAGAGTCAACATGGGCACCATCAGAGAGGTAGAGGTCCAACAGTATCCCCAGGTATTTGAAGTGTGGGACCTAATCCAGGGTATTCCCATAGGATTTGATGATAATCAAGGGGTGAAGCTTGTGCCGATTGTGGGAGTTGCAGAATAGCATAAACTTAGTCTTTTTGGGGTTAAGAACAAGTTTATGCCTAGAAAACCACGACTCAACAGTACTGAAGGCAAATTGGAGGTTCTGTTGTAAGGCCATGGGATCCTTGTGAGAGGAAAAAACAACAGCATCATCCACGTATAGGATGATATTCTCAGTGCAGGATTGTGGTAGAGAGTTTAGAAAGAGACTGAAGAGGAGCGGGCCCAGGATTGACCCTTGTGGGACATCCGATCAAACTGGTAAGGTGTCAGAATGGGCATTGGTGATTTTCACCTTTTGTGAGCGGTTTTCAAGGTAGCTTTTGAACCAAGAGGCCATGTCAGGAGAGAGACCAATGTTCCGAAGTCAGTAGACCAACAGCTGGTGGTGGACAGTATCGAACGCCTTGGAGAGGTCTATGAAAACCACCCCGGTAAGCATGCCCTTATCGAGGGATTTATGTACAGCCCCAGTGAATTCAAGCAGAGCGGAGGAGGTGCTGTGACCCTTTCTGAAACCATGCTGTTGAGTGCACAGTAAGTTGTATTTGTCCAGATGGTCAGTTAGTTGGTCAGCTGCGATTCGTTCAAGTGCCTTGGAGATGGGAGGCAGAATCGAAATCGGGCGATAGTTTGAGTGGCTAGTCTTGTCACTGCTTTTGTAGACCGGGATGATCGAGGCGATTTTCCAAAGGTCCAGAAATTGACTGGTGCAGAGAGAGAGATTCAGAATGATGGTTAAGGGTAGAAGAACTTCCTCAAGAGTTAGCAACAGAATCTTCAGGTCAAGAGAGTCGCCACTGGTTCTGGATTTGGAAATAGCAGTAGTGATGTAGCGGCGCAGCGTTCAATGAGATTTCCTGAAACAGGAAATGGGAGGTATCAGCCTGAGCAGGATGGATGTTAGAGGGGCAATTATCTACTTCAAAGAAGTCGGGGGGAGAACAGCACTAAGGTCAATAAAGGCAGAGTTAAAGGTTTTGGCAATGACCAGGGGGTCCAGGGTCATGGTTCCATTAACTTTCAGCATGGCAGGAGGGTTTTTTGGTTGTATCCCTGTGATTCCTTTAATGTTATCCCAAAAAGCATGTCCGTTACCCCAGGAGTTGGTTATTGCATCCTTATAGAAGGAGCTTTTTGTGAGTCGGATGGCCTTGGTACAGGCATTACGGGCCTGTCTGTATTTTTGAAGGTCAGGCAGTGTGCTGGTGGTTTTGGCCACCGCCCAAAGGTGATCCCTTTGTTTCAATTGTGATAGGAGCTTGGCATTAATCCAGGGATTAAAGAGTGTCTTGGCTTTGCTTTTTTTAACCGGAGCAAAGATGTCACAGGCGTTGTTGAAAGTGGCAATGAAGAAGTCAAGGGCCAGGTTGACAATAGTAGCCTTGAAGATAGGTTGCCAGTCATTGAGAATCAGGTAGTGTTTAAGATGAGCAAGTTATCCACATGGGAGGACCATACTGTAAATGAATTTGGTGGGGGTTGAGAAATTTGTTGGACCATTCACATGTGACAGGGGAGTGGTCAATGAGGGAATCCGGCAGAACGGTTGTGCTGAGGATCCTGGATGGGTGGCTGGTAAGTATTCAGTCAAGCAGGGTGCTAGTCCCAGTCTTATAGTTAGATCTAGTCTGTGAGACAACCATCTGTGAGAGGTTAGCAGAGGCAATAGAATCTTTCAGCTCCACTGTATCTGATGCTAACCAATTGATGTTGAAGTCACCTAGTAGGACAAGTTCAGCACCTGGAGATTGGGCATTGATATACCCGAGGACATCATTAAGACCTTTGACCTGGTCCCTAGGTGGGATGTACAAGGAACCAATCATTAAGGCTTTTTGGTTTGGGCCAAGGAGAATTTTTAAGGGTAGCAACTGAGCCGAGGAGTCTAACTTCGGGGTGCGAGAGGAAGCACCAGCAGGGAGTTTTTGATGTAGATGGCACAGCCACCCCCTTTCTTGGTGACCCGGTCCAATCTAAAGATGTTGTATCCTTGTAGTGTCATTGCCTGATTGGGGACTTTCGGCGTCAGCCAGGTTTCAACCACTGCTAGGACATCAGGGTTGTGTTGCTTTACGAAGGCTTGAAGAGCATCAAGCTTAGACAGCAGGCTGCAGATGTTGAGAGTAACAAGTCGAAGTGCACCTGTATTAGATTTGTTGCTTGGTGTGCAAGGTCCAGGGTTTGGATGGACGTTGCCTAAGAGCAGTAGGGGGAGGAGGAGGAGTAGTTTTAAGGAGCCAAGGCATAGCTCCTTAAGGGATAATTTGAGGTGGTGTTTAGAGTGGGAGCATTTGGTAGGTCCCAGACAGCAGTCCCAGAGGGATATAGTAAGTTGCAGTGAGGTTACCCCAGCCCACAATCCAAGCCTAGTTGAATTAAGCAGTAGCCAAGTGTTGGCAATAGGTGGACCAGGAGGAGGACTGGGCAAGTTGTGGAGTGTTCCTCTGAAGACATAGGAGTTGTCATGGATGCTGGTGGTGTGGGAGAGGGGGCAGGGGTAGCAGGGGCCAGGGATGAAGAAAATGGGAGGAAGAGCGAGGAGGAGGAGGGGTAAGACAAGGGACAGGAGTGACCAAGAGGTAGGCATTTTACAAAAGGGACGGGGGGTATCAAGGGAAAATGCATAGAGTGGGTAGAACTAGAGCCTAGTATAAGACAGTGCTAATAGCAGGCAGGCACTGTGAGGGGCAGTAAACGGAGGCGGGCGAGGTGGGAAAGGACCAGAGTCAGGAGAGCCAATGGGCTAAGGAAGGGTAAGGTGAGTGGTACCAGGGAGTGAGGTTTAGTCATATTTAACCAAGGTGGGGGGCTGCTGAAAATTTACGGCAAAAGTCTATGATTTTCAATGGGTGAAGAGCTCGGCAAGCAGAACAAATACAGAGAGATATAGGGAGCCAATCAGGGGCAGCACAGGCAGCGGGTGACCAATCAGAAAGCAAGGCAGTGAGAGCTAGACCAATGGAAGCTGCCAGCGGCTTCTCCAACCCCAGTCAGGAGTCTTACCCTTGTGCTCTGGAACTCAGAGGTGGGCGGGAGAGGCGGCTGGTGCTACCAGATTCAGGAGCCATGGCAGCACTGAGAGATGGACCCAGCAGCCTGTTCAGGGCTCAATCTAGTGGGAGAAAAGACAGGAGGTGAGTTACTTTAAAGGGCAGAGCAGGACAAAAGTAGGAGAGGCCAGTAAAAGAGATTAAGCCAGAGGACCGTGGGCGAAGAACAAATACAAAGGCAGACAGCTTAGATAAAGCGGGGGGGGGTGGGTGGGGGTGGGCAGCCAAGGTCAGAGACAATGGATATTCCAGACCTGGTACCAGGGAAGTGACAGAAGAATAATAAATGAAGAAATATCGCAGGGCTAGAGGGGTCGAACAGGAAAGAGCTGAATGGGGGTACAGAAAAATAGGGAGAGGAGTAAACAGTGAGAGCAGCTGAGCAACACAGTACAGTTTTTCAGACGCAGTTAAAAACTTAACAGCAAAATCAGGCAGTAGTCAAACAGTCATGCAAAATTACAGCAGGGTAATGCAGGCACAAAACATTTACGGCAAAAGTCTATGATTTTCAATGGGCACAGAGCAGGCAAGCAGAGCAAAAGCTGAGAGATACAGGGAGCCAATCGGGGGCAGCTTGGCAGCGGGTGACCAATCAGGAAGCAAGGCAGCGAGAGCTAGACCAATGGAAGCTGCCAGCGGCTTCCCCGACCCCAGGCAGGAGTCTTACCCTTGTGCTCTGGAACTCGGAGGCGGGCAGGAGAGGCGGCTGGTGCGGCCAGATTCAGGAGCCATGGCAGCGCCGAGAGATGGACCCAGCAGCCTGTTCAGGGCTCGATCCTTGTGCTCTGGAACTCGGAGGTGAGCAGGAGAAGCGGCTGGTGTGGCCAGATTCATGAGTCATGGCCGCGCCGAGAGATGGACCCAGCGGCCCGTTCAGGGCTTGATCCTTGTGCTCTGGAACTTGGAGGTGGCTGGTGTGGCCAGATTCAGGAGCCGTGGTAGCACCAAGTGATGGACTCAGTGGCCTGTTCAGGGCTCGATCTAGTGGGAAATTACTCCGCTTCATGTTGTGGAGCACTCCACAAATCTACCTTTGCTCCGTGAACCAATTCACAGAGTGGATTGAGCCCACTTCGCCCACCACTACACACCGCATAAACAGTGACACTGTCAGTAAGTTAGGCGAAAGGTGACTTTGCACAGCGACTGTGCCATTTGGCACCACAGGTAAGAATACAAATTTTGAACAGGATGCGAAAAGTGACAGGTGTACTGTTCATGAGGAGGTGTAAAAAATGGCATTGTTGAAAATCTGGAGTGACAATATACAAAAACTGGTGAAGTCATGAATGTGCGTAGAAACTGCGCAATGTACACTCATAATGTAATTAGTTTGGGAATTTTTTACAGCAGATTTTCAACATAGGCATATTGGGACCTCCGCTTATGAAGTGTCACTGTGATTTTCTTAATCTGTCCCGGACACTAATTTCCCACAAAGACCACGCTATTCTGCACCAGAAGTGTGAAAACACATTTCGACCAGGATGTAAAAAATGTCAGCTTTACTGTTCACAAGGAGGTATGGAAAAATGTCAATGTTGAAAATCTGGACTGAAAATATTACAAATTCATGAACTTATGAGGATGGGTGGAAATTGTTCAATGCATGCTCGTAACACAGTCATTTTATGGACTTTTGTCACCAAATTTTCAACATAGCCATTTTAACGCCTCTGCTCATGAACAGTGTCACTGTGATTTTCTTAATGTGTCCTGAACATTGATTTTGCACACCGACCGTGCCAATGTGCGCTACTGTACATGTGCGAAAACACATTTTGGGCAAGATGTGAAAAATGACAGCTGTACTGCTCATAAGGAGACGTGGTAAAATAGCAATGTTGAAAATCTGGAATGAAAATATTAAACATTCTCAAAGTTACAAGCGTGCGTAGAACTGCATGATACTTGCTCGTAAAACAGTCATTTTTGGGAATTTTTGACCAAATTTTCAACATGGGGTTTTAAATACCTTCATAACCAACACTTCTGTCATTTCATTAATCAGTCCTGAAAGGTGGTTCCACTCAGTGACTGTGAAATCACCTTTCGGGACCGAATAACAAAATGACTGTGACTGAGTTCATTAGGTGGGGTCCCAAGAACCCCATGTTGAAAATTTGGTGAACAAGTTCCCCAAAAATGGCCAAGATATGCACCAAAGTTGAAAAAAAAAATGTATGCCATTATACAGCTTACCGGCATTTCTTCAGTATGTGGTTGGCTTTGAAGAGTGCAGACATGTTCCTGGTCCACTGAAGATCACTGTGCTGGGCTCCAGAGGTAATTATGGGGTCGGGGTGTGTGGGGAGGTGGGTGCGCAGATGGTGGGTGTGCGTTGAGGAGGGGGCAAGACAGTCAACGAGGGACAGTTTTTTCTTACAGGTGTCTTTTTCTTTTTTACGAAGACAACACAGGACTTTTGTCATGCTGGGGTGGGCTCCCAGCATGGCAGCTGGAAGTTTGTTTGTGGGGCAGTGGAGCTGATGAGGGATTGGGCACCCCCGACAGCCATACAGACTTTTACTGTGCTGGGGTGGGCTCCCTGTGTGGCACCTGGAAGTCTGTTTTGGGGGGTACAGTGGAGCCAATGGGGGATTGGGGCACCCCCATTGGCCATACAGACTTTTACCATGCTGGGGTGGGCTTCTAGCCTGGCACCTGGAAGTCTGTTTGGGAGAGGGAGCAGTGGAGCCGATGGGGGATTGGGCACCCCCATCGGCCATACAGTGTGGGGGAGGGAGTGAATGAGCACACTAGGGTGGGCTCCCAGCATGCTACTTGGGTTTGTTGGGGGGACAAGAAAAAAATGGAACTGTTTATGACAGCTTTTCAGATGCAGTGCTGATATGCAGGCACTTTGCATACTGCCGACCGCAGTATGTAAATTGCCTGCCGACAGCAGTATGCAAATTGCCTACATGTTACCACCACTGATTGTAGCAGTACTTTTCTTTGAGCTGTACGCCACTTCATCTGAACTGCTGTCATAGACAGCTCAGACATTTATTAGTGCGGTAAGGCTGCGCCTGCAAGAAGGAGCAGGGCATTGGACTCGGGGCGGCACACCTACGAAAATTCATATGGTGGCACTGTGTTTCTTGCAAATGAGTGCAAGCAAACATAAAAAGTCAGTACCACATAGTGGTGTGTTCCTTCTGTTCTGTTGAGCACACAGCTGTTTAAAATTCAGTTGTGCAGTACAGTATTTGGCTAAAGTTCTGAACTGGCAGTTGAGTGCTTAATCCTTCCCTTCAACAACACTGCACTGTCTATAGCACCTTTTTACAGCACTCCAAGTCACAACACATGAGTTATCTGAGCTCTCCTCTTAGGCTGATGCACAAAGGAATTCCAAAAATGTGAAATCTGATCCCTCTCCTCCCTCTTTGCTCTCAGTCAGGATCCTCAGTTCTTATGGTGCTTCTCACCAGGCTGGTGTCAGGCTTCAGGCAGGAAGAAGCACTCCCCTGGTTTTAAATCTCTGTGCAGCACCAATGCATTCCTTCAGCAACACTGGCCTTACACATGTTTGCCCACGAAGGTCAAAGGAGTATACTCTAAACTCCACTAATATCAATTACAACAAATCTGTGCTTAAAAAATGTAAACTGGAGCTATGCCATTACTTTGAATACTGACAAAGTAGCACATGGCTAATGATGCAGTAGCAATCAAAATCTCAGTTTAGTAGTAGAATATACCAGAGCTTTACTACAGCAAGCAAGCACCAGAATTCCAAGCAGTCAGCTCTGCCTTGAAAGAGTTACAGAGCCCCCCACCCCAACACACACACACTCAAACACTCTGGTTGGACAGCTGCAATTATAAATTCTGCTCTGCAACAGGGAGCTTTTACAGATCAAGGAGCTTTATGACATCAATCACTTTTACAGATAACAAGCTGTAACATTCATAAGCTGGAGCCTTACAATCCCTTCCTTTGCAAATGGACCCGGTAGAATATATCTATATCTCCACATCCTTTACTACAGCAAGCAAGCCCCAGAATTCCAAGCAGTCAGCTCTGCCTTGAGAGAGAGTTACCCCCCCACACACACACACTGGTTGAGCAGCTGTAATTATAAATTCAGTTCTGCAACAGTGAGCTTTTACAATACAGCTCTTATTGAGAGTGCAGTCTGTGGTTGGCCATGGTGGTGCAGAGGACTGTGCCAGTCAAAAGCTTACTTTGAGGTTGGGGGAGCAGCTGGGTTGTGGGGCATTGCTTCCTGGGGTGGGGGTGGTGGCCACTATACCACAAGTAAAAAAAAAATAAAAAAATATATATACAATAGGGGTGAGCTGATAATACATGAAATAAAAACTCATATCACTCACCCCCATTGTATAACTACTCAGTGACATACGCACTGTGATACCTGCTTACAAATATACACAGTGCATACTTCATCAAGTAATATTCTCACAGTCATTATGTCAATACATGCAACTCCCTAACCTAACTACTTATCCATATAAAAACGTAAATGTAGTGCATATTTCAAAAGATAAGCCACAGAAATATCATTATAACACCCAAAATAAAGAAGTGAAGAACAGAACTCCGGAAATTAACTCCAGGTACAAAGACTGAAACTTCAGCTTTGTGAAAAAAATGAGATGTCACTCGAATGTCTTCCAGAAATAATGTAATGCTACAGTATACAAAATTCACAGAGCATCCACATTTTCCGACAACTTCCCACAATGTCAAAAGTTTGTTTTTCAAAGAGTACCTGCTATATGTTCTTGACCCTTCTGACCAAGCCTCCACAAGACAGACTGTTCCCTCAAACAGTAAGTCATGAAGCCGCACCAACGCTGAAAAGAATTGCAACAGACTGTAAAGTAAAACACCCACCCAACAAATCACATATGACAGATGACACAAAGTACATCTTACTCAATTAGTAAAACTACACCATAAGAATCGGAAAGCAGTTAAATAAACACTGTTAGAGAAAAAGCTGTTCAGGATGAAGCCAACCAAACTCCCGTCTACTGCATACAAAATGCCAATCACATTACAGGAACAAACAAATCCCAACCAATCACAGCATACAACCCACAAAACCCACCAATTACAACACAGACAAACTTCCCATTCATGGTTCTGACCAATCAGAAGACAAAAATTACTCCCATTCACAAAATACACCAGAAACCAAAAAGAAAGCATACATTCAGTGAATTTACACCTCAAAACAAAAGAAAACCACTAAATGACACAAATAAAAACTACCATAACTCTATCCCCTATTGTATAAATCACACACATGATGCGCAGTTCATGAGATATGTGAAAATATTCACACTCCTGCAGAGTGAGCTCTGGATATCTCACGAGTGCCTTGGGCACTCATGAGATATCCAGAGCTCACTCTGCAGGAGTGTGAATATTTTCACATATCACACTGCTGCCCATCATGTATCCCCGATAGATAGATAGATAGATAGATAGATAGATAGATAGATAGATAGATAGATAGATAGATAGATAGATAGATAGAGGGGATACATGATGGGCATGAGTGTGATATGGCAAATATTGTCACTCCTGCAGAGTGAGCTCTGGATATCTCACGAGTGCCGAAGGCAGGAGTGACAATATTTGCCATAGCACATGATCTGGCCATCATGTATTCGATATATACAATAGGGCCAAGAGTTTTAGAAGTTTTGTTATGCTCTCTTGTGTTCTGTTCCTGTTTATGTGTTTATGCATTCTGTGTGTGAGCTTTTCTGAATGGGCTTGCAGCGTTGTAAACTCTGGGAGACACATGATTGTGTTTTGCAATGCTAAATGAGTTAGTTTTAGGCAAGAGTGAGAAACATACTTTTGTGAGGCTATATTGTTTAGAAGTCTGGCTGCAGTGAAGCTGAGAGCATCACAGTAATTGCAATGAGCTGAGAGGCTGAGTGTCAGAACAGCTGATACTGTTTTCAGTGGTAATTAAGTTAGCTGCAGGCAGAGTGCAGAGTGTTCTGTGAAACTGTGCTCTTTAGGATTCTCGCTGTAGTCAAGCTGATAGAATCACAGTAATTGTAATGGGTGAGAATCAGAGTTTGAGGAACAAGTGAGAGTGTGTTTCAGTGGTAGTTGAGTTAGCTGCAGGCAGTAGTTTAGACTGTTCTGTGAAGCTGTGCTGTTTAGAATTCTGGCTGCAGTCACAGTAATGAGCTGGAAGTTGGTGGGGGGGGGATAGATGTGTTTTGTAATGCTCACTGAGTTAGCTATAGGCAGCAGTGAGACCTCTGAAGTAGTTCTGCATTTGTGTCTGTGGTAACAGCACAGGTGTTTCTTGCATGATGAGGGGAAAGCTGCCTAGAGTGATGACCTTTTGTGACCTGTGTGTGTAACTGGCTGATATCATCACAGTAGAGCAGAGGATAAAAATATCACACTGCAGTGGATGATACACTCTTTTATCTCACTCATGTACCACTCACCCCTATTGCATATATATATATATATATATATATAATAAATAGGGTTGCACCCCTATATTTAGGGTTATGAAGCCACTTCTATGTTAAACTCGAAATTTTGCCCGTTCAATGGATTTGCATGAAATTTGGCATGTGCGGTGGGGCATTGTAGATCTCTTGATTTGCCAAATGTCATTTTGGTTAGACTTACAGTTTTTGCACACCTGAAAAATGCACTTTTAGCCAGTTATGTGGGCAGTTTTTCGGATATTGTCCATGGCGCTGTGCGGTCTTTGTGTGGTGTGCTGCTCTGCGACTTGGACCATCTGAAAGAGCTTGGGTCAAGGAATGTGCCGCTTTTTGTTTGGTGAAAAAATATTAATCCATTCAAAAGGTATTAAACTTTTAAATTCCCATTATAAGTCAACTGGAAAATTTATATGCTTCTTTTTCGAACAAAGAATGGGGTTTTGGACATTTGGTCCCTCCTCACGATCAAAGAATTTGCAGGCTCACAATCAAAGAATCTTTGATCCCAAGAAATTCTTTGATTGTGATGGCCACCATCTTGTTTTAAGGTTCTGGATGGAAAAACTCAAATATCTCGACTCAGGAGTGACTCCTGAAAAAAAAGTGGATGGGTTTTGCTCAGGGGGCTTCATTCTATCGAGCCATGCCTTTGGTTTCTTTTGAAATGGTCAAAAAATAGAGTTTTACACATTTTTATTCTTTGTTCGTGGCTTGCTAACGATCTTTGATCATGAGCCTGCAAATTCTTTGATTGTGAGCCTGCAAATTCTTTGATCGTGAGATTCTTTGACCACGATCTTTGATCACAAAGTGACAACCAGATGTCCAGATGAAAAAATTACATTTCTCAGCCCAGGAGTGACCTAGAAACACAAACTATGCTGGATTATGCTCAGAGGACTTTGTTTTATTGAACCATGCTGGTGGTTTCATGTATTTGTGCCTAAAAATTAAGTTGTACCATTTTTTATTCTTTGATTGTGAGCATGCAAATTCTTTGATCATGAGCCTGTAAATTCTTTGATCGCGAGATTCTTTGACCGTGATCTTTGATCCCGAGTGAGGGACAAGATGGCCAGATGAAAACATTTAAATTTCTCAGCCCAGGAGTGAGCTAAAAATACAGGATGTCCTGTACATGGGAATTATGATGTTTACATATTAGACAATACATTTTTTGCAGAGATATTGCATGGCACAGTTTACATTTTGCGAACAGCATTTTCCATTCTTGTAGTGGCTTGAAATTTGTAGGGTAGTTAGCCTTACTGCCATGGATGTACTTTTCAGTTGTTAGGTGTCTAAAATCTTAACAGGTGCAGAACTCTGCAACTCCAATGAATGCAAATCTCAAACATTCACATGGTATATCTCAGACATGGTTTTATCTTTTACATTGAACTTTGGAGGGTCTTCAGGAGATGTCCTGTACATGTGAATTATGGTGTTTAAGTGTTGGAAAATTAATCTGCTGCGGTCATATTGTGCGACACACTTTCTGTTTTGTGTATGGCATTTTGCATTGCGGTACTGGCTTGACATTTATAGGGTGCCTAGCGTTACTACCATGGAGGTACTTTTCAGTGATTACATGTCTGACACGTAAACGGGTGTTGAATTATGCCACTCTGATGACTGGCACTTTGCTTTCTTTCAAGATGGAGGGAGCTTTCGAGCCCAATGCTCCCACCCATATGTGCTCCCAGCAATACATATGATATTCAGTACTTGTACTTTTGTCTTACACAGATGTTTACAAGTTGGTGGGAGCACGGGGCCTGAAGGTCTGCTCTCCCACCAACTTCTGCAACTTTCTACTTTTCTATTCTTTCTCAAAAGATAAGGAAATTCTATGCAAAAAAAACTTAATTAATGCATCATTTAGGGTTAAAACACAAAAAGTCAGGAAATGAGACCTTTAGAGTTGCACTCCCCCTCGTGGACCCGCCCATCATCCTGAGATTGACAGCTGATGAGGTGTGTCATTGGGGTTGTGAAGCCTAAATGTTACCCCATTCTTCTTCCCTGTGGCTTGTCAATATAATTACACATGGAATGGGGTGACATTTAGGCCTCACAACCCCAATGATACACCACGTCAGCTGTCAATCTCGGGATGATGGGCAGGTCCATGGGGGGTGCAACCCTAAAGGTCTCATATCCTGACTTATTGTGTTTTAACCCTAAATGATGTATTAACAATGTTTTCTGCATATATATATATATATATATATATATATTTTTTTTAATTCTGTATTCTGTCCTTCAGGGCTGCTACAGGTAGGACACTTCAGTCCTATCAGCTGCCCATCACTGTTACCTCAGGCACCACATGCCTGATTCCCCCACAGATTTTACCAATGTGACTATGTAGGAAGGCGGAGGTTCAGCCTCCCACCCTCCACTCAGTACACACATCCAAATCAGTGCAACTGTGATGATCCAAAGAGTAAGCAAGACAAGGCTGGCTTGGTAGGCCTCACATAGCTTGCAACAGTCCCTTTTTTTTCCATTTTCCATGTTTATCGTGCTAAAAGTGCGTAACATTTAAAGTGAATTTATGCAAAGTTGTATACTTTTTTGTTGTTGTATCAAATGTAACACAACTCTGTTTACATATGTTACATACACAGTGGGCATAAATTGACAACACATGCAAGATGCTGACAAACAATGATTTAGCTGATCTGCATTTGTATGACAGTTATAAATATACCGCTGCATATCACCATTTGCAGCTCTTTGGCAGAATACGCCATGCTGGAACTGTATATGATCAGATTTTCAAAGCATATGCATGTGCATTAGGTCATTTCTACAAATTTTGAAATACTCCCCCCCCCAAACAAAAAAGATATATATTTTGACATGTATAGGAACAATTGTTTTGCATGTGCAAATGTTTTGAACACAGCATCTGGCCCATAAAGGTTAAGCTTACTACTAAGCAATAATTTCATTTATCAAATAAAAACAAAGGTTGTTATAACTCAAACATGAAGTGTACTTGATATATGGTATTTCTATAATGGCAAATAATTATTATTTTATAGTAACCAGTGTGTTTTTCCCATAGGGAGACCTTGTTATAATTTCTTGTTATAACCAGCTGGTTATAATGGCAAGCACACTGGGTTTCCCTTACCCCATACATGCGCCAATCATGGTCTACCCTTTGTTGCACCACACACTTCACCACCTCTTGCACTCAGGCTTTGCCGTAAGTCAGATGCTAAAAAAATTATCTTAGCTCTTTTCAGTACACTTTTTGGAGGAACTGTTTTTAAAAAAAGTAAACATTTTTAAACAGGGTCTTGAACCTGATTGCAGACTTGAACCTGACCATGGCTGCACAGAGATGTGTTTCTATTTATATAATTGCAGTGGTGAAGAAATGCTCCACAGCAATTATATAAAACAAAACATAGGGTTGTGTGTAAAACTTGAATTTTACGCACACCTTGGGTATTGGATGCTTTTCAGCAATACACAGGTAACGCCTTAGAAAAGGACACCATGCCTGCTATCTGCTTCAGGCAGAAGTTATTCCAACACCATATCTCAGAACAGTACTGTGGAGGCACGTGACCAGACCATTGTCCGTTGTGCTTCCACAGTGCTCTGCCACAGTTTCAAGTGCTTGTGTTTATGCAGCCCTTCCCCTCCCCTAGCCACATAAACACATCCACTTTGGGGGGCACTTCTTTTTCTTCTGCAACTGTGACAGTGATGTCTGCCATGCACAACAAGGTAGTGTTGAGTCAGACAGTGCATGAATGAGTATCGCACTTGTGCAGTTCAGTCAGGTGCTTGTAAAAGCTTGGCACAGCCGTAACGGCTCTGACCAGAATTTGTTTAAGAAAGCAGCTTTTTGGGACTGTCAGACTCCATTGAAAGTGTTGAAGAGTCTGTGCTGCTGTACATAAACTGACTTATATGGAGGAAATTGTTGAAACTACTTAAACTGAGGAGCTTACCATTTGTTATCCTACTAGCTTTGTTTTATATAGTAGATATAGATCTCTGGCAGTCATGTGAAGCAATGAATTATCTGAATTCTTACAGGAAATCTGAAATGTAGTCTTCATTATAGTTTCCTGAATGTCTGTGAAGCAGAACAAGTAGCCCAGTGCATCCATCTTGTGTCTTACTGAAGAAGCAAGACTGGAGAAGTACAGAAGAGTGAATAAGGACATACTGTGTGGTTTAGGAAAAAAAAATACAGTGCTTCTGAAAGAAATCTAATGTTAGAGTACAGAACTAAACTCTTTCAGATGAATATTTATTGATTTCTGATGACTCATCTAGAGACCTTGAAAGCATCTGAGAATTTAATGAAAAGCTTTTGTTTTACTGCATCTCTCCAGACACTGCACATACTCTCAAACCTCATTCCCAGACGAAGGCATCATGGATATATAGATTCTTATGAAAGTCAGGCTGACACACTTTGCCATAAAAGACAGCACCTTTTAAACAGTCTTGTACATCTTATCCTGATAAGGATGAGAGTGACAAAGTACAGAAGTGTTCTGTCCTCTTTGAGAGTCTTAAGTGTTCTGTAGTCATATTCTCAACGGAACACCATGTCAGAGCACCAATGCAAATTCCTTTCAGAACACTCAGAATGAGGATACCTGAGGGCCACTTTACACGCAAAACAGTATATGGGAAGCATAACAGGATGCTAGGAGAGATATAATATTTAAGTAGTTCAACTTTTGTAACTATTTGCGAATCCTATAAATATTTTCAGGCCTTCTACTTACAGCAAAACATTATGGGTAGTTCAGTCCCTGTGCACTTTAGACTGACAAAACTTCAGCAAAACAAAAGTAGCTTTTTAAACAGGCTTGTATATCTGATACAGTATAGGCATGGAAAAACAAAGAACAAGCATGGGCGGATACTAAAATATCTGACCACAAGATTACCAGCTGGTACCCCAAAAGTACCCTAAAAATACACTGATGAAAAATGAGTTGCTGGGTTGGATCGGGTAGTTAATACACGACCCATTCTACTACCTGATTACCCAACCCTGATCATAAAAATTGTGTGAAAGACTGTTTGGACTATTACGCTGTAGGGGCCCCTAGCTGTTTTACACATGGGGGGACATTGCTGAGGCAGGTACGAGAGGCACAGCTGCTTTTAGAGAGCCTGCTGCTGTGTCCAAAAATTATACCCATGGCGGGCATTGCTGAGGCAGGTACAAAAAATGCAGGCTCTCCTAGAGAGCGTTCTGCTGTGTCCAAAAATTATAACCTTGGTGGGCATTGCTCAGGCAGGTACAAGAGCCACAGCTGCTCTTAGCGAGACTGCTGCTGTGTCCAAACATTATGCTGGGCATTTGTGAGGTAGGTACAAGAGGCACAGAAACATAGAATTAGAAGGCAGATAAGGACCGCCTGGCCCACCCAGTCTGCCCATTTCCCTACCTATTGGATAAGCTGCAGATCCTAGTTAACTAACAGCCTACTTCCTCCTACCCCCACTAGACTTGCCTTATGTTTGTCCCATGAATTCTTGAATTCCTCCACAGTTTTTGACTCCACAACCTCCTCAGGAAGGCTGTTCCATACATCCACAACCCTCTCCATGAAAAAAATGCTTCCTCACATTACCTCTGAGCCACCCCCCCCCATCTTCTAATTGTGCACCCTTGTTCTTGCACATCTCTTTTTCTGAAAGATGCTACCCTCTTTGACTTTATTGATTCCATAGAGGTACTTGAAAGTTTCTATCATGTCCCCCTTCTCCCTCCTTTCCTCGAGGGTATACATATTAAGCTTTTTTAGTCTCTCTTCATATGTCTGCTGGTGCAGACCCTGCACCATTTTGGTTGCCCTCCTGTGAACAGCTTCCACCCTGTCTATGCCATTGCAGAGATGTGATCTCCAGACCTGCATGCAGTACTTCAGATGGAGTCTCACCAACTGTCTGTACAGAGGGATAACAACTTCCTGTTTTCTACAGGTGATGCCTCTCCCTATGAATCCCAGTATTCCTGTCCCCAGCCCTCCTTACTGCCTTCTCACATTGCTTGCCTACCTTTAGGTCAACTGATACAACTACCTCGAGGTCCCTTTCCATTTTTGTTGTTGTTGTCTGTATCTCACCCCCCACTGTGTACTCTTCCTCTGTTTTTTTTTCCCCAGGTGCATTACTTTGCACTTCTTTGTGTTGAATCTAAGCTGCCATACATTTGACCATTCCTCCAACCTTGCCAAGTCCCTTCTCATCCTTTCCACCCCACCTTGTGTATTAATCTTGTTGCAGATCTTTGTGTCATCTGCAAAGAGACATATTTTCCTTCCAGTCCCTTTGCAATGTCACTTATAAAGACATTAAAAAGGACCGGACCCAGTACTGAGCCCTGTGGTACCCCACTAGTAACCCCTCTTTCTTCACAGTGGACTCCGTTTACTATTACCCTCTGCATCCTATTGTCCATCCAATGTTTTACACAGGCTACCACCCTGGGACCCACTCCCATGCTGGCTAATTTGTTTATTAATCTTTCATGTGGGACTGTGTCACATGCCTGGCTAAAGTCTAGGTAGGCCATGTCCACAACCCTCCCTGGTCTACTACTTTGGTCACCCAATCAAAGAAATCAATTAGATTCATCTCACATGACCTTCCCACTGTGAATCCATGTTGCCTTGGGTCCTGTGCCCCACTGGCCTCTAGGTTCTCAACAATTCTTTCCTTCAGAAGTGATTCCATCATTTTCCCCTACCACTTACGTCAAACTGACAGGTCTGTAGTTTCCTGCCTTTGTCTTGCTCCCACTTTTGTGAAGGAGAATCACATCTGCCCTCCTCTAGTCCTCAGATACCACACCATCCTCCCATGATTTGTTAAAAAGGGTAGTCAGTAGTGTTACTAGTTATCCCTTTAGTTCTTTTAGAATTCTGGGGTGAATCACATCAGGCTCCATTGCTTTGTTCACCTTCAGTTTTAGGAGTTCTTTCAGAAACTTTCTTCTGTGATAGGACTGATATATACCCCCCTATCCAGAGTGCATCTATTGACTGGAGTAGGTACCTCCCTCTCTTCTTCTTTTGTGAATACTGAGCAAAAATATTTGTTCAGTATCCCTGCTTTTTCACTGTCCCTTTCTTGCCCACCAAACCTCCTCTTTATTCAGCCGCAGTATCCCTCCCAGTGTCTTTCTTCGCTCCCTAATGTACCTATAAAATGTTTTATCCCCCTTCTTAACCAAGTTGGCTATCGTTTCCTTGGTTTAGGCCTTTGCTATTCTGACTGCCTTCCCCGCTTCCTTCTGCTTTAACTGGTACAGTTCTCTGTCCTGCTCCTTCTGTGTTTTCTTATACTTCCTGAATGCTATCTTTTTCTCCCTAACCTTCCCTGCCACCTCATTTGAGAACCATAGTGTTTTTTTCTTTCATTTTGATCATTTTGATTTGTTTATTTGCATCATAAAAAGGCTTGTTGCCTCTGTGATGACAGTTTTGATGTTTCCCCATTGTTGCTCCTCCCCTCCTTCTTGCCTGTTTGCTAGTGCTTTTCTAAGGCACTCTCCCATTTTGACAAAATCAGCCCTCCTGAAGTCCAATACCTTCACTTTTGTATGGCTTGACTCTACAGCTGAGTTTATTGTAAACCACACTGTTTGGTGGTCACTTGTTCCCGAATGGCTACTCACTTCTAGATCTGAGATCCACTCTCCATCCCCATTTAAGAGTACCAGATCGAAGACTGCTTCTTCCCGAGTGGGTTCCAATACTAGCTGTCTGAGGCATGCCCCCTGTATGGCATCGAGAATGGCCCCGCTCTTGGATGCGGCTGCAGCAAAGGTGCTCCACTTAACATCTGGCACATTCAGGTCCCCCATTGGCAATATATCCCCTTTCTCTGCCATCCTAAGGATGCCTTCTATAATTTCCTTGTCCATTTCCGCTCCCTGAGATGGGGGTCTGTATACAACCCCTGATCGGATTGTGGGGCCATTCCAGACTCCAGGGTGACCCACAGTACCTCCTCTCCTCCCTGTTTACCCTTTAGTTCTGTTGCTTTGATCTCTTCCCTTACATAGAGAGCTACTCCTCCTCCTCCTCTTCTACCCTCTCTGTCCCTCTTGTAGATTGTGTACCCTGGTATGTTGACATCCCAGTCATGGTTCTCTGTGTACCATGTTTCTGCGACTGCCATGATAACCAGGCATCCCTCTTCCATCAAAGCCATCATTTCGGGGAGCTTGTTACCTAGACCATGGGCATTGGTACTTATTACCCTCCATTTTTTGATGGCCTTGCCCCTTTTTGCCCCATCCTTGCCCTTACTGGCTTTGTCTTTTTCTCCATTTACCCTTGCCCTTCTCCCTATCGACTTCACTATATTGGTGTTTCCCTCACTAACTAACCTGATTTTTTGGGGGGCAGGGCTAGGATTTCCATTCTCCTTTTCAGTGCCTCCCCCCCTTGGCTAGTTTAAATTCTTACCAATGAAGCATTTAAACCTATCACTTAGGATCCTGGTTCCCCTTCTGGACAGATGCAGACCATTGCAGCAGTATAGGCCTGCATCCCTCTAGGTGGCCCCCCAGTCCCCAATGAAGCCAAAATCCTGAGCTCTGCACCAGTTTTTCAACCACTGATTAAATCCCGTGATGCAGAGTACCCTAGCCTCATCTATACTATAGACAGGCAGCACCTCTGAGAAGGTTACCGTGCATGCTACTTGTCTAAGGCCCCTCCCCAGCCCCACAAATTCCTCCTGCACTACTCTGATCCCTTTCCCAGCCAGGTCATTTGTCCCTAGGTGGACAATGACATCCAGCTCCCTTCCCATGCAGCTGCTCCTGCAATCCTGAGGATTCACTCCCTGTCCCTCCAAGCCATGGCACCAGGCAGGCACCTTACCTCCCTCTCCCCTCCCTCCCCCATTTCTACCTTCCTAACAATGGAGTCCCCCACCAGGAGTTGTTTCCTTCCCCTGCAGGGTCTCATGCCACCCTTCTGTGGGGTCTCCTTTGCGGGGGTTCCCAGCATCCTCCTTGGTCTCCACTGCTGGTGCCTCCATTGAGAAACCACACTCTGCCCACTGTGGTCCAACCGTTCCTCTTTCTTGGCAACCTCTGAGGCAGCGGCGGTGGCCTTGGTGGTTCCTGGGTGGGAAAGGAGGTCCCCCAAATCTTGGCCAACTCAGCCTAGAGATGAGCAACCTCCTTCCTCAGCTCAGAGAGGTGCCTGCAGATGGGACAACACCGCATCCTCCAGAATGTCTCTGGGAAGACTGCTGCTCCACAGCCACTGCACTGCATCACTCCCATCATGTCCTAATTGTGGCCCCTTAACTGTGGTTTTGTATACTTACTCTTTCCTCTCTCTCTTTATTTTATTTTTTTTATTTTTTTATAATTTTTTTCTCCCTACTTTCCTACTGTCAGTGTCAGTGGCTCAGTAGGTAGCACACTCGCCTCTGAGGCTGGGAGATCAGAGGGCTGTGGGTTCAGTTCCCACATCTGGCACTTGGGTTAATATCCCAGTACTGACACTGTAGTGCAGCATGAGAGGGGTGCTGCACTCTGAGGTGCTGTCTTTCGGATGAGACGTTAAACCGAGGTCCCATCTGCCTGGATTGGTGGTAGTTCAGGTGGATGTTAAAGATCCCATGGCACTTTATCGAAAAGAGCAGGGGAATTTCCCCGGTGTCCTGGCCAAATTTCCCTCATTCACTAAAAATACCACCAACAGTTTAATCTGGTTCAAGGTTAGTTGGCATTCATCTGTATCCCCTTCCCCCAGGTCGTGCCTGAAAATAGGCAGGATTTGTCTAGTGCACTTACCCGGTCAACAAAAGCTAAATAAATAAATAAATAAATAAATACTGCCTTCGTGTCCTTAAAGCTCCTGATCTTCCTGTTCTGGGACAGTAAGTTCCTATATTCCTTAGTAGTCTCCTTCTTCCTTGCTCAGAGTCAGACCTCCAGCAGCTAGGGAGGTATGGAGAGCTACTCTTTTCATTCTAGGATGGCGAGTCTTTTGTGCCTCTGTGATCACTCCCTTCCTGCTCCCAAACAGGATGTTCCTGTTGTCAGTCAAATCCTGTGCCTAGGAAAGTAGAACTGGCTAAAGGTGGGGGTTGGAGGGGAGGGATGGAGGGCAATATAGTCCCAGTAAAGTTCTAACAGCAGCTCCTTCCTCTGATGAGCCTGCTGCTGTTTCCAAAACTTATATCCATGGTGGGCAGTGCTCAGGCAGGTACCACAGGCATGACGACTCTTAGTGAGCCTGCTGCTTTGTCAAAAAATGATATCCTTGGTGAGCATTTCTGAGGTTCGTATGAGAGGTGCAGCTGTTCTGATTGAGACTGCTGGCATTTCTAAAAATTATACCCAAGGTGTACATTTTTGAAGTAGGTAGGAGATGCACAGCTGCTCTGATTAAGCCTACTGCTGTTTCCAAAAATTATACCCATGGCAATCATTGCAGAAGTAGGTACAAGAGGTGCAGCTTCTGTAACTGAGCCTGCTGCTATTTTAAAAATTATACCCATGGTGGGCATGCTGATGTAGGTATGAGAGGTGCAGCTGCTGTGATTGATCCTGCTGCTGTTTTAAAAAAGTATACTGATGGCGGGCATTGATGAGGTAGGTATGAGAGGTGCAGCTGCTCTGAGGGAGGCTGCTGATTTTTCCAGAAATTATATCCATGGTGGGCCTCAATCAAACTTACATGATATAAACTGATGACTGACCAAAAAAAAACCTAAAAGTATCACTAGTGTGGCACATGTGACTGTCATGGTGGCAGTGGTGATGGTTTCATTCATTTCGTACACAACCATCTCATCATATTCAGTATCATTGTCTGGGGGCTGTTGTTCATGTTCAGGGTCACACTTGCATAATTCAGTGTTTGTGACAACCGAGAAATTGTCAGCATTCATTCTGAGAAATGTACCTGTTCCACATTTGCAGACCATTCCTCTAGCTGCACTAAATATGCATTCTGAATATAAGCATGAAGGTGGACAACTGAGGTATATTATTGCAAGTTTGCTAGATCTGATGATATTGTTCTTTTTTGTTTCCAACAGAGTAATGTATCTTCCTTTAGACCAATCACAGCATGGTCTTTAAAGTTCTCCAGGATCGTTGTGCTTTGTGAGACGGTTACCAGTCTGGCAGATGAAGCAGCTGCACTTTCTTTACAGGATACCAGTCCATGTTGTTGCAGGCAACTTGGAAGTGACTTACCTTTCTGACCCTGAACATAGGGTGCCTGAGAAGTAGTTATAGATGTCCTTTACCTCTCTGATGACACTGCTGACTGTGAAGAATTGATAGATGTGCTATTGCCTGTGCCAGAGGTGCACTCTAATGGTTCAGCAGGGTTTGACTGCTGTTCATCAGTTAATGGTGTTTGTATGGCAATGTCACATTTGGTTAGCAGAAGATCTCTTCAATATTCAATGTCTTCCCCTGCAGGAAGGGTGGCTTCAATGTTGCACTTAAAGAGCTCCTGATCCCATTGGTACATCTTTAGAAAAATGTAATATTTAGACACAATTAGGCTTATATTTCATGTTTCTTCCTGTAATTCTCAACCTTATTTCTTTATTACTACAGACATTTGTATGATAACAGGATTTCTGCCCTAGCTGCTATGGCTGCTTGCCTACACCTGTCATCACAGTTCTGTTTATGACATCACAGTCTGTTACTGTAGAGATAATTATAATGTCATAAACCGGTGATTATGATGTCAGATGTAGACAAGCTGCTAAAGTAGATGAAGTCTAGAGGACAGTTATTATGTTATTATGTTTTCATGAAACTGTCCTCAGTAGTATTGAAAAAGGGAGACATAATTGCAGAAAATATAAGAAATATAAACTGAGTTGTGTCTAAATCTTCCATTTTTCAAAATTATCCCAATCGTGTCAGGGGATCTTTAAATTGTTAATTTAGCAACATAGCCAACACACAGGTGTCATTCTTAAACATGCCATTTAGTCTCTGATCATTCAACTGTCTGAGACTCAAGTCATCTGCCAGCATAACAACAGTGGTGTCATCTTTTGCATAAAAGTCTTTCTTTATGTCATCAATGAAAATGTGAAGAAATCTGATTTGAGGAAGAATTTGACTCAGAATTACACTGTCGTCGCGTTTGGTAGCCTTAAATGGCTTCAATAAGGTGACCAAAGATTCCAGTAGAATTCAGTTGCTGGAACTGAACATGATGTGTACTTTAACTATTTGGTAAAAAGAGAATCCCCTGACCTGGCACGCTTCACTCTGGTGGTGCGGTACGGCGCTTCCTTACAGCCCCTGCCCACCTCATCCTCCTGCAAACAAGACAAATCAAAAAGAGAAGCCCCTGACTGGGCCTGCTTCACTCCGGTGGTGTGGCACAGCGCTTCCTTAAAGTTACTGCCCACCTCACCCTCCTGCAGACAAGATGAATAAAAATGGCACAGACTCCCCGGGCTGCAAACCCCTCTCCATTTCAATTTTGGCACTACCCACCCACTAATCTGATTGGCCGAGCTCTCCACTGCCCCACAGTGGATTGGCTTCCTTGCAATCCTGCTCTTGTTTGCTATTGGGGCTCTGGCTGTGTTCAGTGTACAGCTAAATTTTTTATTCTACTGCTAATCCTGCTCTGCCTTTAAGCAAAACTTAAATCAGTACTGCAATATATTGTTCTGTTATTTAGTCTAATGCTAGCCCTGTGTAGTCTAGCTTAATGCTTATCCTGCACTGCCTTTAAACAAATGTTAAGTCTGTACTGCTATAATTGTGCCAATATCCTGTTAACTGCTGCCAAAGGTTGTTTCAGGAATTTTATTTTTAGCTGTTGTTTTGTATTTGCTGCTATTATCTTGCCACCGTTTGCCCTGCTAATTTGCCTCCCTGACTTCTCACATTTCAACTCTTCTTTTCACTCGCTCTAAAACTAAATGCAGTTCCCACTCACTTCCTTTTATTTTTTTGCTCTTTCCCACTTTCTCCCAAGCCCTTGACTCATCTGTTCCTGCTCCTTCTCCCCACCCCGTGCTTGGCTCTGACTGCCCTGTCCCCTACTCAGCTCCCTCTTTCTCTCTCTAAAGTGTGTGTGACCATGCCCACTGAATTAGCTCGTAGCCCTCTCTGACCTCCTGCTGTTTCACTGTCTGTGCCTTCTGTCCTTCCTCCCTGCCCGAGTGCTGCTAATCCTAAATTAACCTCATTCATTCTCTCTCTCTCTCTCTCTTTTTGTAAAGGAGCTCCTGACTGGGCACACTTCACTCCAGTGCTGCGGCACTGCACTTCCTTACAGATGCCACCTACCTCACCTTCCTGCAGACAAGCCGAATCAAAAAGATATGGACTCCCCGTAAGCTCCTCTCCATTTCTATTTGGGTGCTACCCACCCGCTAACCTGATTGGTTGGGTCCTCCACTGCCCCACAGTGGATTGGCTCCCTTGGAATCCTGCTCTTGCTTGGTTTCTCTGCAGCTATTGGGGCTCCAGCTGGGTTCAGTGTACAGCTAAATTTTCTCACACCCACCTTTCCCCGCCCCAACACTCTTTAAATATGCTATTTGAATTTGGAGCTCCACTCTGGACTGTGTCTCGCCCTATAGATCCTTGCCTATATTTGCCCTTTTAGTGCATTTTTAGCCCTCCTCCCTGTTGAAGGGAGTACTAACTGTTGTTTCTGATCGGTCTTATGTACTCTGCTTTTCCACTGTTCCAACTTATTCCATCACTTACTTTTATAGCGTTATCAGGGCAGAGTGCCACTGCAATAAACTAATACACAAAGTACCCCCTTCCTTCCACCTAGTATTTACCCTAACCTTCTCCCACCACTGACTTCTGCAGACCCTATCTTCTGCCTTCTCTCTTATCTCTTCAAATTCTCTTCCTTACCTACTCCCATCTGTGACATCAACTGACCCTATCTGTGTCGCCTCCCTTATCTTTTAACTCCCTTCCTTCCAAAATTTTTGACCCACTCTAATCCACTCTCAAATTCCCTCTTCCATGTCACCCTCCATGGATCCCCTCCTCCTCGCTTTCTTCCCCCTTCTTTTCACCCTGTCTTTCCTCTCTCCTTTTTCACACCCATCCTCTCTGCCTATACCCCCTCTGCCTCCCCTCCCTCCCTCCCTCTCTCCCACACTCCCCTCCTCCTGCCAGCCCCCCTTATTACACTACTGCTGGCATGCTGCTGCCAGCATCCTCTATCACACTGGCCCCCACCTGGCCTCCTTACATACCCTCAGCTTTTGCACCAGTAGCACAAACGTTAAGACAGGCGCAGCCCCTAGCCACACACCCGCACTATATAAAAAATGGCAGGCCATACTCACCCACTCACTTATTACTCATCTACTTATCACTGCAGGAGACATTGAACCTAACCACGGTCCCCCCATGTCACCTCCCTAGTATTGCCAAAATGACTTAAACTCTTTCACGTTAATGTCAGAAGTCTCCTTCCCAAATTTGATCTCTTACAGCCATTCATGCTGCACCTTAAACCCTCTGTCCTGACTTTATCTGAGTAGGGGCTCAGGTCTAAAATTCCTCACTCAGCCATCTCCATCCCTGGTTACTTCCTCATCCATCAGAACCATAAGTCCAGGAGTGGGGCTGATACCATATATATAGCTTCATCTCTCAACTACTCTGCCTCTCCATAACTGTTCCCTCTGCCTACGAGATGCTTCTAGTAAAAATGTCCCTCCCCTTCTCCCTTTCTATCTTTGTAGGTGGTGTTTACTGCTACCCTAACCTCCCAGCATGTACCTTTCCTCTATCACTGATTTACTCTCCTCTATCTCCACCCTTGCTGACCCTGGTGAGCTTTTCCTCCTAGGGAACTTCAACATAAATTGGCTGGCCAATACACAGTCCAAAGTCTGTTCCCATGTCTCCTCTCTTAACCTAAAGCAACTTATTACTGACCTTATGCGCCTTAATCACAAGTCAGGTAATCACTCTCTGATTGACTGTATACTGATCTCATATCCCCACCGTGTTGTAAATTCTGGCATACTCCCCGACACACTCAGTGACCATCAAATGGTCTTCTGCATGTGAAAAATCCACTGTGCTAAGTTCCCCCTACTATCCTAAATTTTCATTCTTTCCGCTCACTAGATTTATCCTCCCTCCATTATGATCTGTCCAACAATGATTACTCTCCTATCCCCTCTGCCTTCTCTGTCAATGCAGCCTTCAGCTACTTCAGCTCGCAATTTCTCAAAGTCTGGGACCACCATGCTCCTTACAGAAACACTAGGGTTCATGGCAACCACCTCCCCTGGGTCTCCGCCAAGCTCATCACATGTCAAAGTGCTAGGGACCAAGTACAGGTGGCATTCAAAACCTCTGGTTCTCCCCATGACCACCAATAATACCGCACTCTCCATAATGCATGCACCAGAGCCATCCATCCATCTCATCAAGGCAGAGTACTTCAAAGCCTCCTTCCAAGAAAACATCAGCAATCCATCCAAGTTCTGAATGGTTATCCATGCCCTATTCTCCCTCCCCCAACCACTCTCACTCTCCCATCCTAAAAGTTGGTGCCCACACATTATCTGACCCCCTTTCCATGACTACAGAATTCAACAGCTCTTTTACTTCCTGTGCCTCCTCTCTACTTGCCTATCTTCCTCCCACTGCTTCTGGTGATCTCACTAGTCCCACCCCTGCCATCCTGCATGCCCACCCACCCCCTGCCTTGAGTTTTTTTTTAAGCCTATACTCCCTGATGATACCCTCCACATATTGCTAACCCTGAATCCAAGCAAGGGAAAAAGCCCTGGTGGCATCGACCCTAAACTGCTCCATCTTGCAGCCTACTCCATTACTTTCCCCTTGACCTATCTACTGAATCTCTCCTTCTTACATGCAACTGTACCTGATGCCTGGAAGACTTCTACAGTAATCCTGCTTCCCAAAGGCGGTGAGCCCTCCAAACCTGGCAACTTCCACCCCATCTCTCTCCTCACCACACTGGCCAAGCTCCAAGAGCACCTGGCCCTTGAGCAACTCTCCACTTTCCTTGACTGTTCTTCCTTTTTCACCCCTTTCCAGTCTGGCTTCTATAAGATCACTCCACCATCACCTCCCTCCTTTGGCTCCATTCTCACCAGCATGGATCAGGGACGCATCACCTCTGCCATCTTTGTCGACTTGGCAAAAGCCTTTGACACTGTCTCTCACTTCCTTCTCATGGGTAAACTAACCACAGCTGGCCTCTCTGAATCTTCCAACTGCTGGTTCCGGTCATACCTCATAGGCCGGTCTCAGTCTGTTAGAATTGGTAACTCCACATCACCTACCAATTAATACAGGTGTCCCCCAAGGCTCTGTGCTAGGTACAATCCTTTTTTTTTATATTTAGTATGCTTTTTCAGTGTGTGCCTTGGCCATCAATGTCTGTCCTTGTCACAGACTCCCACGCTCCCACCTCCGACTATGCCTGCACTCTCCCAGGCACCCCTGGCTTTTCTCCCCAGAAGGTGGGGCTGCAGCACCATCTCCCTACCAGCACTGCAGTATTGGTATCTGGTCAGGAGAGCTGGCTGCAGAGACTAATTGAAGCCCAAGGGCAGGGCTTCATGGAGATGGCCAGGCACACACAGTTTTGCTCCCCTGTAGGCAGGGACAGGGATGTGCAATGATGGCCAACATCCGCCCTTGAGTTCTTGAAGATGTTTGCTGTGCAATGAACCAAGTCTTTGCTGGGTATCACTGCTGCACTGGACACACACCCCACCCTTCCCCCAGAGAAGGAAAGCAATCCAGGGACGTTCAATCCCTCTCCCTCCGGCAGGCCCTCCAATGACCCGGGTCCATTCCCGAACCTGGGTTGCTGGCATCTTAAGCAGAAATCCAACCACTGTGCTGATGGGCTGGCTTTTTCCATCTTTTTGAATGATCTCCCTACCACCTGCTCATCTTCATGTATCCACATGTACGTGGACAAGACTGTATTGTTTGTGTCTGGTAATTCCACCTCTGAGGTGGTGGCCAGACTTCAGCAGGACTTTAAGAATGCCCAGCACTGGTTTAACACAAACCAACTCTCAATGAACGTCAAAAAAATGGTCTCTATGGCCTTTGGCTCCAGATAAAAACTGTCTAGACTTGATTATGCACCTGCCTTTACTACCCTCACTGGTACTACACTGGATGATGTCCCTTCCTTTAAGTATCTTGGACTTTATCTAGACAATCATCTTGACTTTGGAGTCCAAATTGACACTATCCACAAAAAATTACTCCCTAAGCTCAGTGCTCTGCACAGACACCTGAGCTGCCTACCACAGCAAGCCAGGAGAGAAATCATCCAAAAGATGATACTACTCTGTCCTTGATTTTCAGGATATTGTCTACAGTGCAGCCCACCCTCTCCAGACTGGAAACTCTCTTCACTTCCTTCTGCCACTTTGTACTTGGCTGCCCCCCACTTACTCACCACTGTGATCTTTATACCTCTCTATCCTTTCCCTTCCTCAGCAGCAAGTGCCTATCACACAGTGCTAATTTTATCAGGAAGTTCTGGCTCGGATCTCTGCCTCGATACCTATCTTTCCTCTTATCAAGCCCTCCCCCTCCGGCTATTCCCTCTGTGGATACACATACAGAACTCTTGTACTGCCCCCACGCCGCACTTCATCAGGTCATGCTGTATTCTCATACAAGTTCCCTAGCATCTGGAATTCCCTTCCGCTGGATATTTGGTCCACCAATTCCTGGCACTCTCTTTTGCTTCTCCTCTGGAAGCACCCAATTCACTGTTGCAACTGTCCCTAATTCTTCCCTTCCTGTCTTGTTACCCTCCCCCCAATTTAAGGCCTACTCTTCACCCTGCTGCTTCCCCTAATCATCCTTTACCTCCCCACTTCTGTCCCCGCCTTGGTCCCACCCCCTCCTCTCCCCCATATTTGTTGGGTCCTTGTCCCTTGAAGGGTTCTTAGCATTCTGAAGGGGTGCTTGTGCTTGGCATGTCTCTCTCCCTTGACATATCTTTAACTCTCTCCCTCCTCCCTCTCCTTTGTCAGGACCTCACCCCCCACACGGTTCTTTCATTCTGAAGGGGTGCTTGTTCTCTGTATGCCTCTCTCTCAGCATTCTCCTTCCTTCTTCCTCCCTCCCTCCTTCCTTCCTCCTCCTTCTCCTCTTATCCATCTTCACCGGTTCCTATCCCCTTGCAAGGTTGTCAACATCCTGAAGGGCATTATTCTTGGTATGTCTCTTCTCCCCCTCCTCCTTATTCGCTGGGTCCTTGCCCTTCTGCTGCTTCCCCTTAGTCCTCCCTCCCTTTCTCCTACTATGCCAGGTCCTTACCCCTTGCAGGGTTCACAATATCTTGTAGGGGTATTGTTCTCAGCATTCACTCTTCCCTTCCCACCTGAGTCTCTGCATCCTGAAGGGGTGTCATTTTTGGATGTCTCTCTCTTCTCCCCTAATTCCCTGCTGGGTCCCTATCCCCTTGCAAGGTAATCAGTATATCGAAGGGGCATTGATCTCAGCATATCTCTGTCCCCTCCCCCCTTACCCTCTTCCTTGCTACTTGGCCTTCTAATAGGCAACCTATGAACTAAACCTACCCTGTGTATAGTCCCCTGCCTCCCAGAATTTTAATGAGTACCCCTACTGTTGATCTACTCCTTACCCCTCTTGTGTTTACTACATGTTTTGCCCATGTTGCTATTGTCCTGTTTGGTATTTCTATATGTGCAGGTTGCCTCCTGGCTGGGATTGTTTCTGCCTTACACTGTGGGGTACACTTTATGTATATTTGTATATTATGTATAATTGCCTGTATTCTTAACCTGTTTCTAGCCTGTGTTTTAGTCTGTGCATTAGCTGTATGCATGCATGTTGTATATAGCCTGGTTATGTTTTTTTTTACTTGCTCCACCCTTTTACGTAACCCCTCTCCCAGGACGCTTCTGAAAATGAGCTGTTTACAGCGCACGTTGTCTTTCCTATTAAAACCTGCTCAAATAAATATATAAAAAATAAATAAATTCTGTATGGTGTAGTCATGTACAGATTTTCTTCTGTTCGAGAAGCCTTTCCAACATGTAAAATGTTGAATTTTTGGGGGTTGGAACTTCCTGCTTTAAGGTATGCAAGGGTAAGTTGTTTGACCTCTGCAGGCCCTTCAGGATTTTCTGTGCTTTCACAAAGTGGCTGAAATGCCCACGTATTTTCCTAGCAAAACCTAACAGGTTTTTAGCATGTCTGTTTCCATTTAAGAAACTATGGATGGAAAGATTTAAACAATGTACAAAATAAGGAATTTGTTGGTAGTTGCATCTCTAACAGCTTTGACTATGTTGACACCATTATCTGATACTATGAACCCTGGAGATAAGGAATACAGAGTAAGCCATGCCTGGAATTGATTTTGCAGCTCCACAAAATATTCACAGCAGTGTGGTTTTCCTCAGAAGAGGTGACACATACTACAGCCTGCTTTCTACTACTTTCATAAGAGCAGGAATTATTACTTTCTGACTGAATTTATTTATTTATTTCAAGTATTGTAATCGAAATTACAACCCTTTGAGTCAAGGACCCTTTTGCAAAGGCTCCACATCAGGGATACAATGAATGCAAACAGTGCCAGAATATAAACAGTAACAATACTCAGAAAGTACATGGAGTTTAGAGCCAGCAACCCAACATCAAAGTACAAAATTGTAGATAAAAGCAGTAGGAAGCAGGTTCATAATTAAGACATCAGAAAGAGAGCTTCTGGGAGAACTAATGTGCAAGTGAATATGGTAAGACACCCTGCAGGTGAGGGTTGTTAGGTTAGCCAGGTAAACAGGATAATTAGGAGTTGGGGGCCAGGCAAATACTTTAAGGATGGTGATGCTAGGAACAGTCACAGGAGGAGGAATCCAGAAGGAGGGTCCTTAGGCCAGTTTTAAAGCAGATAAGACTGGGTTCCAAGGAGATGGTGCAAAGAAAGCTGTTAAGCCAGTGTGGGGTATGATAACAGAATGACCTTTGACCAAGAGAAGTCCTACAATGAGGAACCAGGAGAGAGGTTTTGGTGGAGCATCTGGTGGTCCTTCTTTGCGGGATCAATTGAATGAGGGGTAGAGGCCTGAGGGGGCTTGCTTCTGAAGTATCTTCTTGTCATGGAGACAAGTGTGGTACTTAAGCCTGTCTTCAAGGTTTAGCCAGTTTGTAAGCTTGTATAGATCACAAGCGTAAGTTAATCTACCACAACATGTTACCAGGCTGCAGGCTTGATTGAGGGTTAGGTTTATGTGGTGTAATGCTTGCATAATGAGCTGTAACAGTCATGTAGTCAATTGTTTGGTTGCTGGTCCATATATCTGTGGTTATGTGAATCTTCTTCACCTCAGATAGTTTCAACTGTTTAGTGCCTGCACCACACATCATCTCATACAACTATGGAACAGCCTTTTTTGAGAAATATGTTCTACAGGGAACTGTATATGCAGGTTAATCCAACTCATGTAGTTGAGGAAACCTTTTAGGGCAACAAAAGCAAAAGGGAGTTGACAATTGGCCAACAGCTCTGCAATGGCTCTATTAAACAGCTGGCATTTTGGATGTTTGCAGGTACATTTTGATGTCCTTGCAACACTTTCCTTTAATGTTAGTTGACAAGAATGACAAGATATCTTTTAATTTTGCGGTGATTGTACTTTTCACACCTTTTTCACATGGAGTAGTGCTGTGGGATTTTGCAGTACTTGATGGTGTCAGATGAAAACAATCCATGTTTGTCTGAGAAGACTACAAGGACACATCAAGTGATTCAGTGTAATTTCCTGCTTCCATTTCATTGTCACTATGGTCACCATCACCTCCAATAGCATCCATACCAACCACACTGTCCCTTGCCTTACCCCACTCAGACTGGTGTTTTGTCTTTGCATGTCGTAGCATTACTAGAGGTGTGCAAAAAAAAAATGTTCTGCCGGTGGAATTTTTGCAAAAGTCTGACTTTCGCTTCTACTAAAGTGTGGAAGTAAGCAATAAGGCACAAAGGAGTGTGTGTAAACCATATTTTACAGCACAGCCGGGGCATAGTAAGGCACAAGGTCAACAGTTGAGTCACTTCAGCTGCTGGCCATGCTGTAAAATATGGTTTACACACACCCCTGAGTGCCTTATTGCACTTATAAAATTGAATCCTTTTTTCTTTTTTCACTTTTGACTACTGGGAAAAGCATGTTTATATGTAGAAAAATAGATTTACTTTGTGCATTTGTGATAAAATAATCCTTCCACCCACTGCAAGTGATGTCATTGATGACGTCATTGTATTATTGCCTACTTTCTTCTTCCTGTTTTTTTTTCTCTGTTGTTCCCCACATTCAATATGTGGAATGTTTATGAGGGAATGTTTACCACAGAATACATGGATTCAAAATTCTGCTGAGTTCCACTGGCAGAATGTTTCTCTCCCAACATGCTTTACACACAGACAACAAAGGCCTTTGTTACAGCCAGAGACTCAGTTATTTCACTGTCAGGGCAAGAAGAAGAGAGTTATCTGATAAGCAGGTAAAGATAGAAGGGGGTCACTTTCAGTAAAGAAACAGTTGTAGTGAAAACTATAAACACTACTTATTGTTTCTGATGTGCTTATGTATATAAGGAAAGTGTGATAATCAGGGAAACCACATTTAATTCATTTGTTTTATTTTTTTTATTTAAGGTAGTTTTATTTTTAGGGCCTAGTTGAAGTTTTTTTACAGTGTAAAGGTAGCAGCTATGTTTGTGGTGGAAGATCAGCTCTGGCAGTAGAGAGCTAACTGAAATGCCTGTGTTCCAAATACCCATTGATCTGTGTTGCAGACTCTTCACTGCTGAGCAGTCTTTTTTTCACCCATGTGTAAACCATATTTTACACATAAATAAGAGCCACAAATCAGATTACATGATTTTACCCTGCCATTTTATAAATTAAATTAGCAACTTTTGCGGAAATTCTGAGTTAAAACGGTGGAATAAATGTATAAATTGTGGATTATTCTATTAAACTGTGGAGAAAAAAGTCCTCAGAACTGATAACTGAACTGCAGAATTATTACATATATTGTGGAATAATTCATTAAACTGCAGAAAAAAATCCTTAGAACTGTTATTCCACAGTTCATGTGTATTATTCCACAGTTCAGCCATAAAGTTCTGTCGAACAGGGCAAAAATCTGCCAAACACATTCAGAGATTTCGATCTTGCCCATGGTGGAAGTTCAGAAAATTCAATGAAATTTGCAAATTTTAGCAGATGTTCCACAAAAGCAGAAGCTGCAACTTTCACCTACCTCTAATACTGATGTTCCAAAATGTCCTGCTTTGCCACTATGACTGACACGTTTTTTGCACAGGCTGCATACAGCTCGAGAGTTGTCTGCAGGTTCAATATGTGGTTTGTACTACGGTGTCTGAAACTGTTTCTTGTACAGTCAAGGGACCTGGAGGAAAACCTACACTGCCATGTCCTTGTTCACATTAATTTTTCTCATTCATACTCATCTTCTTTTTCTTATGTTCAGCATATGATTTTTTCTGCATGTGCCTCTCATGCCCTACAGTGGCATCTCCTCCTACCCCCTCATTAAAACTACAGATCTTATCACCACAAGATTCAGAAGTACTGGAAGTGCCATCACCATCATCATGTGGGACATAGCCTGGGCTATCCCTTTCCCAGTCCCCACTATCACCACTATCTTTATCAGCATTCTCTGCCTCAGCATCTGAACATATATTTTAGGGGAATGCCTCCTTATCCTTGCCTGGCAAATGTGACAAAACATTCAGTACCTCTATGAGTAACTTAACATAGAAACATAGACTTTGATGGCAGATAAGGACTGCTTGGCCCACCTAGTCTGCCCATTTCCTTGCCTAGAGATTAAGCTGCAGATCCTATTTAGCCAACATCCTATTTCTTCCTACCCCCTACCAAAATTGCCTTATGTCTGTTCCATGCATTCTTGAATTCTCCCACAGTTTTAGATCCCACAACCTCCTCAGGAAGGCTATTCCATGTGTCCACCACCCTCTCTGTGAAAAAATACTTCCTCACGTTGCCCCTGAGCCATCCCCCTCTATCTTCAAATTGTGTCCTCTTGTTCTTGCACATCTCTTTTTCTGAAAGATGCTACCCTCTTGGACTTTGCTGATTCCACTGAGGTACTTAAACATTTCTATCATGTCCCCCTCTTCCTTCTTTCCTCAAGGGTATACATATTAAGCTCCTTTAGTCTCTCCTCGTATGGCTTCTCTTGCAGACCCTGCACCATTTTAGTTGCCCTCCTCTGAACTGCCTCCATTCTGTATATGTTCTTGTGGAGATGGGGTCTCCAGAACTGGACGCAGTACTCCAGATGGGGTCTCACCAACTGTCTGTACAGGGGGATAACAACTTCCTGTTATCTGCTGGTGATGTCTCTCCCTATACTTCCCATTATCCCCCCAGCCCTCCCTACCACCTTCTCACATTGCTTGCCAAACTTAACGTCATCTGATATGATTACCCCCAGGTCCCTTTCCATTTTTGTTGTTGTTACTACCTCCCCCCCATTGTGTAATCTTCCCCTGGGTAACTCCTGTAAGTTCTTTCCACAACCCTATTACATCATTGCTAACATCCTTTTTCTAATTCAGGAGGACGCTTAATGCCAGTCCTGGTAATGTTATTATTGTCACTATGTTTTTCATTAGTGCTAGGACTCATATTGTCAACATAATTTTCAGTTGCATATGCAGCAGCACTGTGCTGCCTTTTAGTAAACATAGACTGGAAATACAAGACATAGGACAGCTGTGGCTCTCCCTAAGCTGCAGAGAGATGCCGCACACAGTGAAGCTATGACAGGGCTTGGGACACCTAACAGACAATGTGTTATACAGCTGAAATGGCTTTCATTATAATGCAATGACACACAGAATAGCTATGCCACAGACAGGGCTTGGGGCACCTAACAGACACTGTGTAATACAGCCAAAATGGCTTTCGGTATACTGCAGAGAGACACAAAGTATCTATGTCACAGACAGGGTTCGAGGCATCTAAAAGACACTGTTTAATGTAGCCTAAAGGGCTTTCATGATACTGCAGAGACACATGGATTCGCTATATCACAGATGGAGCTCAGGGTACCTAATATACAGTAGGTAATACAGTTTAAATGGCTTTCACTATACTGCAGAGACACACAGAGTAGCTATGTCACAGACAGGGCTCATGGCATCTAACAGACAGTGTGCAATTCAGCTTAAAATGGCTTTCACTATACTGCGGAGACATGTAGCGTAGCTATGTCACAGACAGGGCTAGGGGCACCTAACAGGCTGTGTAATACAGCTGAAATGGCTTTCATTATACTGCAGAGATACACAGAGTAACTATATCACAGGGAGGGCTCAGGGCACCTAACAGACAGTGTGTAATATATAGCCAAAATGGCTTTCACTATACTGCAGAGAGACATAGAGTAGATATGTCACAAACAGGGCTTGGGGCACCTAACAGACTGTGCAGTACAGCTAAAATGGATTTCACTATACCGCAGAGAGACACAAAGTAGCTATGTCACAGAGAGGGCTCAAGGCAGCTAACAGACACTGTGTAATACAGCCTAACTGTCTTTCACTATACTGCAGACACATAGAGTAGATGTGTCACAGACAGGGCTTGGAGCACATTAGAGACTGTGTAATACAGCTGAAATTGTTTTCACTATACTGTAGAGAGACACAGAGTATCTATGTCACAGACAGGGCTCAGGGCACATAACAGAAAGTGGGCCTGATTTTCTAATGTAGTTAGATCACCACAAGGAACTTGCGGCAGAGAGCAGGATGCAAGTGGCGACTTGCAGGTAACAGTGTAGCAAATGTGATTTTGGAAGCCGCCTGCCAATAAAGCCCTACTACAAGTCACCTGTGCTGAACACAGGGAGTTAGAACAGTTCCCCCTTTGCATCCATGGGGGACCCAGTTTATGGGGCTTGTATTAAAGCTTTGGTGCAAGCTGTCATATATTGAGCAAATTATCGCAATGGCACCAAATGTACTAAAACTTGGTGCAGGTTGCGACAAACTCTTAGGCACAGCTGCTGCAAAATTTGCGTTTGATGCAGGGCTTGATGCAAGCCCTGCATCGATCTTCTAAAATCTGTCCCAGTGTGTAATATGGCCTAAATGGCTTTCACTGTACTGCAGAGAGACACAGAGCAGCTATGCTACAGACAGGCTCGGGGCACCTAACAGGCACTGTGTAATACAGTTGAAATGGCTTTCACTATGCTGCAGAGAGACACGGATTAGCTGTGTCACAGACAGAGCTCAGGCCACCTAACAGACTGTGTGTAATGCAACCTAAATGGCTATCACTATACTGCTGAGAAACACAGATTAGCTATGTCATAGGTAGGACACAGGGCACATAACAGACACTGTGTAATACAGCCTAAATGGCTTTATGCAGAGGGACATAGAGTAGCAATGTCACAGACAGGGCTTGGGGCACCAAACATGTGTAATACAGCTTAAATGGCTTCACTATACTGCAGAGAGATGCAGAATATTAGCTATGTCACAAACAGGGTTCAGGACACCTAATGGACAGTGTGTATACATTCTAAATGGCTTTCAATAAACTGCACAGACATACAGAGTAGCTATGTTACAGACAGGGCTTTGGGCAGCTAACAGACTGTGTGCAATGCAGCCTAAAATGGCTTTCACTATACTGCAGAGACACATGGAGTTGCTATGTGAAAGGCAGGGCTTGGGGCACCTAGCAGACACTGTGTAATACAGCCTAAATGGTTTTATGCAGAGGGACCCAGAGTAGCTATGTCACAGCCAGGGCTCAGGGCACCTAACAGATGCTGTATAATACAGCCTAAATAGCTTTCACTATACTGCAGAAACACACAGAGTAACTATGTTACAGACAGGGGTTTGGGGAACCAAACATGTGTAATATGGCCTAAATGGCTTTGCTATACTGCAGAAAGACACAGAATATTAACTATGTCACAGACAGGGCTCGGGGTACCTAACTGACAGTGTATATACAGCCTAAATGGCTTTCATTATACTGCAGAGACACACAGAGTAGCTATGTCACAAACAGCGCTTGGAGCACCTAACAGACTGTGTGTAATACAGCCTACAATAGCTTTCACTATACTGCAGAGACACAGAGAGTAGCTATGTCACATACAGGGCTTGGGACACCTAACAGACAGTGTGTAATATACATCCTAAATGACTTTCGCTATACTGTAGAGACACACAGAGTAGCTATGTCACAAACAGGGCTCGGAGTACCAAACAACAGTGTGCAATACACCGAGGAAAAGAGAGCCAACTCAGTTAAGAAGGGGGATAAAACCTTTTTTAGGTATATCAGGGACCGCAGGAAGACTAAGGGAAGGATAGTGAGGCTTAATAAAGTGGAGGGGGGAGGGCAGAGGGTGACGGTGAAAAGGCAGAGATACTAAATAAATATTTTTGCTCAGTATTTACAAATGAAGAGGGGGAGGTACCTAAAACAAACAATAGAAACACTCTGGATACAGAAGTTGATACCAGCCCATTTACAGAAGAAAGGGTTCTGAAACAACTTTTAAAACTGAAGGTGGACAAAGCAATGGGGCCTGATGGGATTCATCTCAGAATTCTAAAAGAACTAAGGGTAGAACTAGTGACACCACTGACTACCCTCTTTAACAAATCATGGGAAGATAGGGCGGTACCTGAGAACTGGAGGAGGGCAGATGTGATTCCCCTTCGCAAAAGTGGGAGCAAGGCAGAAGCAGGAAACTACAGACCTGTTAGTTTAACTTCAGTGATAGGGAAAATGATGGAATCACTTCTGAAGGAAAGAATTGTCGAGTACCTAGAGGCCAGAGGGGCACAGGACCCAAAGCAGCATGGATTCACAGTGGGAAGGTCATGCCAGATGAATCTAATAGATTTCTTTGACTGGTCACCAAAAGTAGTAGATCAGGGAGGGGCTGTGAACATGGCTTACCTAGACTTTAGCAAGGCATTTGACTCAGTCCCACACAAAAGATTAATATACAAGATAGCCAGCCTGGGAGTGGGTCCCAAGATGATAGCCTGTGTAAAGAAGTGGCTGAGAACAGGACAGGGTAATAATAAATCTGGAAGGGAATGTATGTTCCTTTGCAGATGATAAAGATCTGCAACAGAGTTGATGCACAAGTGGGGTGGAAGGGATGAGAAGGTACTTGGCAAGGTTAGAGGAATGGTCAAATGTATGGCAGCTTATATTCAATGCTAAGAAGTGCAGGTAGTGCACCTGGGAAACAAAACCCAGGGAAGAGTACACAATGGGGGTGAGATACTAACAATGACAAAATGGAAAGGGACCTGGGGGTAGTCATACAGATGACTTAAAGGTGGGCAAGCAATGTGAGAGGGCAGTAAGGAGGGTTGGGGGATACTGGGATGCATAGGGAGAGGCATCACCAGTAGAAAACAGGAAGTTGTTATCCCTCTGTACAGACAGCTGGTGAGACCCCATCTGGAGTACTGTGTACAGTTCTGGAGCCCCATCTCCGCAAGGACATAGACAAGATGGAAGCTGTCCAGAGGAGGGCAACTAAAATGGTGCAGGGTCTGCACCAGAAGACATATGAAGAGAGACTAAAGGAGCTTAATATGTACAGCCTTGAGGAAAGGAGGGAGAGGGGGGACATGATTGAAACTTCAAGTACCTCAAGGGAATCAACCAAGTCAAAGAGGGTAGCATCTTTCAAAAAGAGGAGTGCAAGAACAAGGGGGCACAATTTGAAGATGGGGCGGTCAAAGGTAATGTAAGGAAGTATTTTTTCACAGAGAGGGTTGTGGATGCTTGGAACGGCCTTCTGGAGGAGGTTGTGGAGTCAAAAACAGTGGTTGAATTCATGCATGCATGGGACAGTCATAAGGCAATTCTAGGGGGTGGTGGTAGAAAGAAGTAGGCTGCTGGTTAACTAGGATCTGCAGCTTATCCATTAGGTAGGAAAACAAGCAGTCTGGGTGGGCCAAGCGGTCCTTATCTGCCATCAAATTCTATGTTTCTATGTTTCTATGTTCCAAATGGGTTTCACAGCTGCTGCCAGTAATGAGTGCCTTCCCCGCAATTTCTCCTTCGCTCCCAAGCATGACACTTGATACCCCAATTAGTCCCCTTTCGGTCCCCAACCCTTGCTCCTTAGCCACCTTCGTGGACTATAATTTGTGCTTCTGTTTGTTTTGTTTTTTAAGTACAAACTTTTTTTTTCTTTTTTTGCCAAGGTTGCAGCAAGCGTTGCTTGCTCCCGCTGTCACCAAACTCAGGATCTATTCTGTGCACTCACACAGCAGACAGTGAACTCAGACACAAGCACTGACCAACTGGATTTTCAGGCTGGTGTCATGAGCTCCTTTCTGCCGTGAGGACCCAACAAGCTGCCTGTAATGCCTGATTAGAAGTTCAGAAGAATCCCAGGACCCCACAAGCTGTCTGCAATGCCAGTTAAAAATTCCAATTACCCATTATCCAATCTGATACCCATGTCCACAATACCTGACCTGTGAAGTACACTGTTATGTCAGGCATGGTAATAAATTACCCGAACTACCCTACCCAGAAATAAAATACTAACACTTGACCTAACTACTCCAGCTACTGAGGGGTAGCCCATCCATACATGTGTGTCATCCTTTTTGCATCTCCTCAGTATACTTTAGTCATAATCTCAACCAAGCACTTTGGCAGAAAGGTAATGCATTGTCCATTTAAAGCACTCAGAGTGAGCCTACCAGAGAAACAGCTTACAGAGAAAGCAATATATGGGATTTGTCATAGGATTATTTATTTATTTATTTATTTATTTATTTATTTATTTATTTATTTATTTATTTGCTGCTTTTACCAGAAAGGCATACTGAGCAGAGTACTGCTCGATTACAGATGCATTCTGAGGGAGGGGAGAACATAGGAAGACAGTTGAAAACAGTATAGACAAGAGACTACATAATGGGAGAGACACTAACATTTGGATCTGATTACAAGTCAGTAGTAGCTTGAGAGAGACAATTGGTAACCACAGTACGTACGGTATGAGGTAAACAGTTGAAGTCAGAACAGACAAGTGAATACATGTGGAAGATTGATAACATTTGGTTCTGAAACCATGTTCATTGAGGATTGAGTGAGCCAGTTGGTAAACACAGTTACATACAGCAAGTGCATAATAAAATTAACTTTGAGCCATATGAGAGACAGTATAAGGTGAGAGGACAGTAGTTGGGCACTGATTAATTGCAAATTTGATAGGATGCTAGGAGGTAACTCTCCAAATGGTCTGCATGTGCATCTCTATTAACAATACACACACTCTGAGAAGCTTTGGGTGATACAGCATTAGTAGGGGTTCTAAGTAGTGGATCACATGTTCTGTTTATGATCTGCTAGATGGTGGATCCATATGGGAAAAATCTTGATCTGCTCCACGTTTACATTCTGTAAAAATCTCTGGAAAGGCTATCACCATTCAATGTTTTATTCAGACATTTAGGATTGTTTAATATTATTTTACCTGTTTACCCTACTTCTTCCCATCTGTTCTCCTCAGAGTTAACAACGTCCCCCAGCCCCACAGTAAAGTCAAAGCCCCTGGTCTATTCTTATACAGTACCAAGCCCTTCAATTCAAGTACCTCAAAAACCTGTTATTTTCAGGATAAATCATTAGTGCTTGGTTGTCTGACACTACTACCACATGTCTGTGTCCCATTCCTTTTTCAGCTGGCATATAACAGTGAATCGGTACAAGGCTAGAAACTGAGTGAGGATGCAAGTGTTGCCACTTATTTCTTTCTCACTTCTAAAACTGTGTTTCAAAAATATACTGTACTGTATGAACACTGCACTCCTTGATAAAAGATGTAATTCTAATTTGTGTAGCTCCAGCGTGTGCATTCAAGAAAACGTTGAGTGCTCTTGGGGATCCTCCGGTTCCAGTTATCCTTTTAGCACATCTGCTTAGTGCAGCAGAATGGTATTCCAAGCAGATCTAGGTTCAAATTCCAGCTGGGGCATTTATTCCATTCTCACTTCTAAAACTGTGTTTCAAACATACTGTATATGTACACCATACTCCTTGATAAAAGATGTATGTGGTGTCAACAGGGTGGAGGTTAGCCTGAAGATAAGAAAAGTATTTAAGTACTTGGGGTAATATCAATGGAATGGGGGATTTCAATGGGTGAAGAATGTCCTTTTAATATGGGAATGAGTTGGGATGATTTTGTTAGTAGGGGAGGGTGATGACACAGTACCCTATACTGTAATATTCTGAGGTTTTCTACATGCATGATAATATACTGCAGTATAAGAAGTTTAATGGATAGTCTAAAGAAATTTCACCAGTTAATCATGTGATTTTTCTGAAATGTATCAGACTGATCAAGAGCAGAGTCTTATATCTGGGTTAATAGTCACAGGTTAAAAATCCAGTAGCAGCTGACTGTCATTGACTGGTAGACACTGTGCAGATATGTATAATCATGAGACTATAGAGAACTGTGGGTCCTGGAAATGAAAGTTTCAGTAATAACAGAGAATCATAGCAGTAGACATAGATTAAGTGTCCCACATATTTAACTATACATTTAAATTTTAATTGGTTTTACCCTCCTTAGTGATCATTAGGAATATAAAGTATACTTTACTTGTATATTAATACGTCTCCTAGAGCCACTCATTGCAGTATGAGTGGTTTCACATGCGTTCTACTTGAGAGAGAACAGAGAAGTGAAGCTGAACTGTTCTGGCTCAAGTAGAATGCAAGTGAAACTATGTATTTACTACTAGAACCTAACACGTGCTTCCCCAATGCACTGTTTCCCAAGCCTGGAATGCAGAATGCAAAATCCTGACAGTGGGATTTTGTTTGTTTCTCATGTTTCAGGGTGTTTCGCACCATCCAGAACTACTATAACAAACTGGGGGGGGGGCAGAATCCCACTGTCTGGATTTTGTGGTTTGGGATTCTGGGCTCGGGTAGCAGTGTGTCAGGGAAGCACATGTCGGGTTGTAGTATTGATACTGCAACTACTCTTATCCAGCAACAAGTGGTGATGGGGGACATATTATTATATTATTGATGGAGTGCGATCACTAGCAAACATATATATTTGTTTTAACTTTCCAGGAACATGCCAATTTCCATGGCATCTGCACATGAGACACTATTCACAGAATAAGAGGGTCTCATACACAAAGGAAAGGAGTGCTCTAATTGGTTGGGAGCACTCCCTTGATCTGTAATTCACCTTGGAGGTATTTTTGAAATAATCGATTTTAACTAATTTTGAGGGCCACCCACAGCCCTAATGTGTCCCACAGTCATGCCAGTGACTTGGATCTGGAAGTTAGCCTGGGTGCCAGGGAAAAAGGATGGCCAGTACAATAGGTACCACAGATGGCAACAATTCCCGGAAAAGGGGGTTGGGAAATGTGATGACAGCATCGGTGATCTCAGTGATAGGATGTTGATACTTGCCTTTATCCACAAGTGATGTGAATGTTGGCATGATCACTTTATAATACTCCATAGCAGCACAAGATGGGCAAGGTTCAGTGAGAAAACAGTGGTTACCCTACTCCCTTGGAGCTCCAGACTGAAAGACCACCCTCTGGCACTGTTGGGTAACATGCTATCAACTGGTAATAGATCTGGGAGGTCACCTCAGAGTGGCGGAGTTGGGGGTGACCAGACTATCTCAGAACTAGAGAAGGGGAAAGTAGCTTCATTGCAGGGGAAGCTAAATATATATATATATATATATATATATATAATATATATATATGACAAAAGAACCTCTATGCAAACACTGAGGCAAAGGTTACCCTAAAGGCATTTGGCTGGGAAGCAAGTTTCAAGAAAATACAAAATCACACATGCCCACACAATGCAAATCGGGGTAACCCTTGCCTCAGTGTTTGTGCACAGAGGTTCTTTGTCTTTTAAACAGTTTTTTATTTTAATGGGTTCACCACAACATAACCAAGACAGACCATCTTAGGATAGCTGGTTCATTTCACTGGGGTGTCAAACAGATGAGGCATACTGATGAGTCCTAGTAGGACGAAACACGTGTCAATGTCATCTGTTAGCACCCTTTGCAAACTGTGTGAGAGGCCTTTCGGCACCATGCAATTCTGCTTAAAGTTGAACCAGCATAACATTCTGTGGTGATTTGCATATGTAGCCCATGATGCTTTGCATTGTGTGGGCATGTGTGATTTTGTATTATATATATATATATATATATATATTTAGAGGCAAAAAACTCTGTTTAATGTATCAGTTTGGGTTGTTCTACAGTGACAAAAGTGAGAATTCGATGTTAGGGTTGAAACCCTTTGCACCCCTTCAGCCCACCCCCCCAAATGGAATCGAGGTGCTCATTGGGGTCATTGACCCTAAGTGTCACCCCATCACATGTGGAAAGAAGCTGAGGAATAGGAGAACGGGGTGACAGTTAGGACCGATGACCCCAATGCACACCCCGATTCCATTTGGGGGGTGGGCTGGAAGGGTGCAAAAGAGGTTTCAACCCTAACATCGAATTTCCTCGCTTTTGTCGCTGTGGAACATCCCTAACTGATGCATTAAACAGAGTTTTTTGCCTCTAATTTCCCTTCTTTTTGAGAATGATAATGAGAAATAGTGAATGTAATGCGCGGCGGGATGTCTTGTCACATAGTAACATTGTGCCCGCAAACGCAAATCGTAATGCTCATGGTGACGCAAAGTGAAACAGAAAGAGAAACAGTACTGTAGACAGAAATGTTAAAAACAACGCAAACGCAACCGCAAATGAAAACGCAAAGGGTAATGCACATGGTGGCGTAAACGTGAACGGTAAGTGAAACGGGTACGGAACCGCAAGCAGAAACGGTAATGGTAACAGTAATGTAAGCACACAGGCTGGTTTTACCCAAAAGCTATATAGAGAAAGACAGTGAGTAGAAAGAATGTATGCTAAATAATGAGTCTCGGAACACAAAAATGAGGACTTGGAATAGTAAATTGCTTATATCTAACTAACCGTATGACACAGAAAAAAATTTTAAAAGTCATATGTATTATCACTTTCTTGGCTAGTTTTGTACTTAGGACCTAAGAGGGGGCTAAAAAATTGTTCTACAAAAAGTCTGTATCTTGCACTGTATTCGAGATACGGGCCCTGAAAGGCACGGCGAACGCTGTAATGTTATCCTATGGGAAAAAAACAGAAGTTCAGAATGCCATAACTTTGCCTCCCTGTAATATTTTTTTCAGCAAACCACTGAAAGGCACATCTGTGTGATGTTGGCTGTCTTCCCTGCAAATTTCAACCCAAAAGACCAAACCGTTATTTTGCAGCAGGGTGCCAAACGATTGCTGCAATGCATTGTACACCATAGAGTACCGTTACTTTGCCGCTGTGTAATATTTTTTCAACAAAACACTGAAAGGCACATCTGCGAGATGTCAGCTGTGTTCCCCCCAAATTTCAGCCCGAAACTCCAAACCGTTCTTTTGCAGTGGAGTGCCAAAGAAGTGCTGTCATTTTCCCACAGACTAGAAAAGTACTGTCACAATTTGCAAAAGCTTTCGCAAAAATTTGCGACACTTTCGTGAGCACAAAAAGTACTTTGCAAAAGTACTTTTCTGGAAATTTGAAAACATATTTCTGGGGTGTTTTACCCCAAAATAAAGACATGGCTAGCATCCTCAGGGTCCGACTAGGTGAATACAAATAGAATTAGGTTGCTAGAGGGTCCCAAATTTAAATGCCAAGCACTAACTGAAAGCAAGATGGTGGATTTGTGAAAGTAACAGGGTCATTTGCGAAAGTAAAAATGCATTTGCGACACTAACTTTTTGTTAACTTTTCCCATTGACTTATAATGGGAAATTGTTTTTTGAATAACTTTTGAACCGTTTAATATTTTTTCACGAAATCTTTGAAAGGCACATCAGGGACCCCGGCCGCACGTTCCCTGAAGATTTCAGGCCGGTCGCATAAACCGTGCAACCTGTAGGAGCGACCGTAGAATTCCAGAAATAGCGTAAACGCATGCACAGATCACGCTTAATAACTCCGCAGCCATGTATCTGACTGGAACTAAACTTGGCAGATCCCAAGGTGTATGGGTCTTGATCGTGTATTCCAAATTTCAGGCAAATCCGTCAAAGAGTTACAAAGTTAATAAGGTGCAAAATTTTGGGTTTAACATAGAAATGGCTCTCTACCTATATATATATATATATATATATATATATATATATATATATTTATTTATACAATGGGGGGAGTGATAAATGAGTGAGATAAGCCAGCAATGAGATATGACGAGGTGTGGGTTATGGCCTAATAAGAGCACGCCCCAGGTGCATTATGAGGCATGAGGTGCTTGCACTGAGTGCCTTTAGCACCTTGAAAGTGATATCAGGATATAACCCACACCTCGGAGTGTCTTATTGCACTTATAAAATGGGCCCCCTTCCCAAATAATTATTAAAAAAAAAAGGAAAAATGTCAAAAATATAATAAAAAAGGTTAAAGAACTGAAATACTAAAAATGCAGTCCCAATATTAATGTAGTTTTTGGGTTTAATAACTGTTTTAGGACCCTCTGCCCCCCCCCACAAGTACCAGCAGCAGCATCAAGAGACAGGCTATTGTACTGAGTGTTATGATTTTTTTTAGGCATATTTGTATTGTTTATGTTATTATAATTACTGGCAGTCTCCTCAGTGCTTTTGAGTGTTTCACTGTTTTTTCCCGGAGCGCGCGAGTCCCTCAGGAGCCACTGTACTGAGTGGCTTGCGTCTTCCTTGAAAGAAAAAAAATGGCATTTGAAATACAGATTGAAGGAGCAGGTTTTTATCGTGATTTGAAATGTTTCTTTGCGGCACCCATAATGGTCTGTTTCTCGAAATTTGTTTTAAAATGGAGAAGTACAGGTCAGCACTTCATTCCGTTCACTGGAGCTTCCTTTTAAATCTGATGCAGTACAGGTGACAAGTTTAATTTTTTACTTCTTTGGGCTGCTATTATGTGTGTACTTTACAGAGAAAAAGTTTGTTTTGTATGTTTGTTCTTTAAGGGGGAGGGTACACTTCCACTACAGTACTAGAAAGCCTTCTGACATCGTGGTCATCTTTGTACTATGAAAGTGCTCATTGTGGAGGATTTTGGATTACTGGTGAAGGTGACACATTGATATTTTTATGTTAAGGGGCTGAGGGTGCCAGAAGTAGTGCTCGTTGAATGGATATGGCATGATGAGAACATGGCTGAAAATATGTTTCAGCCAATCAGGCTCCAGGATTTTTTTTTTGCCCATTTTATAAAACAGCGTATCATCCACTGCAGTGTGATATTTGTACCCTCTGCTCTACTGCGATGATATCAGCCATTTACACACACAGGTCACACAAAGGTCACTGAAATCATCACGCTAGGCAGCTTTCCCCTCAGCATGCAAGAAACACCTGTGCTGTTACCATAGACACAAATGCAGAACTACATAAGAGGTCTCACTGCTGCCTGAAGCTAACTCAGTTAGCATTACAAAACATATCTATTCCCCACTCTAACTTCCAGCTCATTGCTACCTAAAGCTAACTCAATTACCACTGAAAAACTCTCTCATTTGTTCCTCAAACTCTGACTCTTAGCCCATTACACTTACTGTGATACTCTCAGCTTGACTGCAGCCAGAATTCTAAAGAGCACAGTTTCACAGAACCCTCTGTTCATCACTGCTGCCTGCAGTTAACTCAATTACCACTAAAAACAGTCTCAGCTGTTCTGACACTCTGACTCTCAACCCATTACCATTACTGTGATACTCTCAGCTTGACTTCAGCCAGACTTCTAAAGAATATAGCTTCACAAAATAGTCTGTTTCTCACTCCTACCTAAAACTAACTCATTTATCATTGCAAAACACACTCATCTGTTTCCCAGAGTTTATAACACTGCCAGCCCATTCAGAAAAACTCATACACAGAATGAGCAAACACATAAACAGGAACAGAACACAAGACAACATAGTAATGCTTCTAAAGTTCCTAGCCCTATTGTATAAATCGAATACATGATATGCAGATCATGTGCTATGGCAAATATTGTCACTTCTGCATCATGAGATATGAAGAGCTCATTCTGCAGAAGTGACAATATTTGCCATATTTATTTATTTATTTATTTATTTATTTATTTATTTATTTAGCTTTTGTTGACCGGGTAAGTGCACTAGACAAATCCTGCCTATTTTCAGGCACGACCCGGGGGAGGGGGATACAGATGAATGCCAACTGACCTTGAACCAGATTAAGCTGTTGTATCAAACTCATGCCCATCATGTATCCCCTATATATATTATAGTGGCATGATAGTGCCACTATAGTTAGGGTTGAGTACTCCATTAAAGGTTAAATCTTAAATTTTGCACTTTATTAACTTTGAAACAATATAACGGATTTGCCAGAAATTTTGAACGTACAGTCTGGTATCATAGATCTCTGGATCTGGCAAGTTGTGTTATGGTCGGATGTATGGTTGTGGAGCTACAGTGCACCAAAAATGCATACATTATGCATTTTTTGCACATTTCTTTGCTCGCGCCTACAGCCCGCACGGTTTGCACGATTGGTCCAACAACTTCCCAGAAGATGCAGATGGGCACCCTGATGTGCCATTCGAAGGTTTTGTGAAAAAATATTAAATGGTTCAAAAGTTATTAAAAGACACTGAATCCCATTATAGTCTATAGGAAAAGTTAACCAATGTGACACTTTCCCAAATGCAGTTTTCACTTTCGCAAATGACCCTTTTACTTTCATGAGTTTGCAATTTTTTTCAGTTATAGCTCAAAAAATGCTTGCTGTTTAAATTTGGGACCCTCTAGGGACACAATTCTTATTGTGTTCACCTAGTCAAGTCCTGAGGGTGCTAGGCATGTCTTTTTTGGAGGGTTAAACCCCCCAGAAATATGTTTTTTTAATTTTTTAAAAAGTACTTTTGCAAATACTTTCATAAATGTGACACATTAGTGATTTTTTTTTTGCGAAAGTTTCATGATTTGCGAAAGTAATTTGCAAAAGTATGGCCAGACAACAGGAAATCTTTGCCACCCTGCTCAAAACAACAATTGGGTCTTTTGGGCTAAAATTTGCAGGGAAGAAAGCCAACATCCCACAGATGTGCCTTTGTGTGGTTTGGTGCCAACATATTATTGGATTGCAAAGTTACAGCACTCTGAAGATGACAATTGTTCCCATAGGATAATGTTATGGCATTTGCCGTGCCTTTTGGGTCCCGTATCTCGAAAATGCTTTGAGATATGGACTTTTAGTCAGAAAAATGCTTAGGGGGCTAAGTACCAAACTAGCCTGAAAAGTCATAAGTAATATGAGATTTTAATTTTTATTCTACGTTGTACGATTCCTGAGATATAAGCAGTTTAGTATTCCAGGTGTTCATTTTCTGGTCTGAGGGTCATTATTATGCCCACATTCTTTGTATTCACTGTGCTTCTTTTTGGGACACAAAACCTGTGTGTTTGCATTACTGTTACCATTAGTGTTTGTGTTTAGGTTTCCTCTTGCGTTTCTGTTACCGTTGGCATTGGTATTTCTGTTTGCGTCATCTTCTGCATTACCATTTGCATTTCTGTTTGTGTTTGCATTTGTGTTACCTTCTGCATTACTGTTAACTTTTGAGTCACCGTTGGCTTCAGCATTTGCATTTGCATTTGCGTTACCATTACCATTTGGATTTCCATTACCATTTTCATTAGCGTTTCCATTTGTATCACCTTGTGTGTTACCATGTGCATTTTGCATTTGCTTTTTTGCTTGTGTTACTGTTTCCTTCTGCATTTCTATTTGCGTTAATTTTACCATTTGCGTTTTTGTTACCGTTTGCATTACCATTTGAATTTGCATTTCCCTTACCGTTAGCGTCTGCATTTGCGCTTGCGTTTCTGTTATCGTTTGCATTAGCATTTGCATTACCATTTGCATTAGCATTAACATTTGTGTCACCATTACTGTTACCACTTTGCTTTGCGTTTCAATCAACATTAGCATTATGGTTAGCGTTACCGTTTGCATTTACATTTACATTACTGTTTATATTTATGTTTATGTTTGTGTCACCATTACCATTACCACTTAGCTTTGCATTTCCATCAATGTTAGTGTTACAGTTAGCATTATCATTTGCATTTATGTTTGTGCTTCCGTTTTCATTACCGTTAGCATTGGTGTTTCCATTTGCGTCACCGTTACAGTTTTGCATTTCTGTTTGTGCTTGCGTTTGCATAACCATTTGCTTTTGCATTTGCATCACCATTAGTGTTACCATTACCACTTCACTTTGTGTTTCCATCAACATTAGCGTTACAGTTAGCATTACCATTTGCATTCATGTTTGCGCTTGCATTTCCGTTACTGTTTGCGTTAGCATTTCTGTTTGTGTCACTGTTACCGTTACTGTTTGTGTTACCATTTGCATTTGCATTTGCATCAGTGTTAGTGTTATCGTTACCCCTTAACTTTGTGTTTCTGTTAACGTTAGCATTGCCATTACTATTTCCGGTTCCATTTGCACTTGTGTTACCATTACCATTTGCATTTACATTTGCGTTTTCATCACTGTTTGCATTTGCGCTTCCTTTTCTGTTACTGTTTGCATTTCCATTTATGTTTGCATCACCGTTACCATCACTGTTAGTGTTTGTGGTTATGTTACCATTACCATTACCGTCTCCTTTTGCGTTTGCATTTGTGTCACATTTAACATTACCGTTTGCATTTGCAGTACCGTTTGCATTACCAGTTGAATTCGCATTTCTGTTTGCATTATTGTAACAGTTAGCATTTGTGTTTGCATTCACATTTTTGTTGGTGTTGCAGTTACCATTAGCATTTGCGTTTCACTCACCGTTACCGTTACTGTTAGCGTTAGCATTACTATTACATTTATTACACATACTTGGCCAGTATGGTGGGAGCATAAGGCCCAAAGCCCCACACTCCTACCACCACACTACATTCACTATTTCTATTGCACATTCTCAAAAAGAAGGGAAATTCATGGCAAAAAAACTCCATTTAATTCATCAGTTAGGGTTGTTCCACAGTGACAGAAGTGAGGAAATTTGATGCTAGGGTTGAAAACCCTAACTGTGCATTCCCTCCCCAACCCCACCAACCACCACCACACACACACATACATGCAAGTAGGGGAAGGGCCAAGGCAACACAACCAATCACACACAACCAGCAGCACCTAACAGAGATAACATACAACTATCTAAACCATGAAGCCACTCCCCCATGCTCCCATCTTCCACACACCAACAGATGTTGGGATGTGGTATGGCATCACCAATGCTAACTCTGATCCTGAATGTTCCACACACCTCCAAACACATGTCACTATGGACAACTGGGCATCTTGGACCCCATGCTGCAACCAACACCTAACACAGAATATACATATGCTGCTTGGGGGTTTACAAGCCCCAAAACAGGATTTTGGACATTCCTTGTAAATGCTTTCACAAATCACTTCCGCAAATGTGACACTGTCATGCTATGAATTTGCAACACTGTCGTGCTTGCAACAGTAATTTGCAAAGGTATTTTACATGCTTTCACAAATGCAAAAGTGTTGTGCTTTCCATTTGTGACACTTTTGTGTTTGCAAAAGTATTTTGCAAAAGTATGCTCCTGATAACTGCACATCTTTGCCATCCTCCTGCAAGCAAATGGCTAGGTCCTTTGGGCTGAAATTTGCAGGGTGCCAAGACCCAGTCACTCACATGTCCCTTTTCCTGCTTTGGTGCTAAAATATTTAAGGATGACAAAGTTACAGTGTTACAAAATTCAGCAATGGCCCATACACTAACACTGCAGTGCCGATGGTGCCTTTTGCCACCCATATGTTGAAAACGAAGTGAGGTACTCAGTTTTCACTATTGGCAGCTTCGTTCACCTTTAGGTGAACTAACCTCGTAGAACAACTTTGGAAATAATGTATGATACCTGAAGTTGGATTTCTTCACTTCCTACAGTTACACAGGTATACACCTCCTGCTGGTTGTGTGTGATTGGTTGTGTTGTCTTGGTCCTTCCCCTACTTTCATGTATGTGTGTGTGTGGTGGTGGTGGAGGAATACTCAGTTAGGGTTTTCAACCCTAACACTGAATTTCCTCACTTTTTGTCACTGTGGAACAACCCTAACTGATGCATTAAATGGAATTTTTTGCCATGAATAGATATAAATATACATATATACACATATATATATATATATGATAGTGGCATGGTAGTGCCACTATAATTAGGGTTGAGTAGCCACGTTAATGCAAAACCTCAAATTCTGTACCTTAATAACATTGCTACTGTAGAACAGATTTGCCTGAACGTTTGCATGTGTGGTCTGGTACCACAGATCTCTGGATCAGACAAGTTTTGTTATGGTTGGATGTACCATTGCAGAGATACAAAATGCCAAAAAACACAAAATAAATTGACATTTTGAACATTTCTTTGCTCACGCCCACAGCCCACATGGTTGGTCTGTTTGGTCTGAAAACTTCAGGGAAGATGCAGCCTTGATCACCAATGTGCCTTTTGAAGATTTGGTAAAAAATATTAAACTGTTCAAACATTATTCAGAAAACTATTTTCCCATTATAGTCAAAGGGAAAAGTTAGCAAAAACCATGAAACTTTCATAACAGGCCATTTTTACGCTCTCAAATGGGCCTTTTACTTTTGTGATTTGACGATCTTGTTTTCAGTTAGTGACACAGAAAAACGCCTGGCATTTAAAATTGGGACCCTCTAGGTAAGCACTGATTCTTCTGTTTACCTAGTTGGGTCCTGAGGATGCCAGCCATATCTTTTTGTGGGGGGTTAAACCCCCCAGAAATGTGTGTTTAAACTTTTTCCAAAAAATACTTTCACAAAATACTTTCACAAATGTGAAGGTTTCATCATTTATTTTGCAACACTTTCTATGATTTGCGAAAGTATTTTGAGAAACTATGCTCAAAATAACTGCATATCTTTGCCAGCCTCCTGCAACAAAACCGTTTTTTTTTTTTTTTTGTGCTGAAATTTGCAGTATGGCAAGCCCAGGTCCTACAGATGTGCCTTTTGGTGGATGGTCAGAAATTTTCACATAGGATAACATTGCAGCATCCGTGGCACCTTTCGGGGCCTGTATCTCGAAAACGATTTGAGATGCAGACTTCTCGTTGCAAAAATTTGGACTAAGTGCAGAAGCATGTCACCCCTTGTGGTTGACATCCCAATAGCAAAACACAGAAAAAGACCATTATGGCGACATTCACTGTAATGGTCCTTTTTCTGCATTTTGCCTTCTCCCAGTGTTCCACTCCCTCCCCAGACCAACTGCAACCTGGAGTTGGAATAATAGAGTCTGGGGTGGGGGGCTGTGGGGGGCACAGCCCTCCACAGAAAACAGCGAAGCAAGAGGTGGCACAATAGCTGTGTCGGTATAGTGCCATCACTGTGGGAGAGGTCGGCATTCTCGCCGACAAGATATCTTGGTGCTTCCATGCAGAAGTGGACTAGAAAGCCATAAAGAACATGAAATTTGAATTTTTTTTCAGCCTTGTATGGTTCCTGACATACTTGCAATTTACTGTTCCAACTGATCATTTTTATGTCTGAGGCCCACTATTATGCCTACAGAGTTATCATTCACAGCTCTTTTTGCTACCCATATCTAGGACACAATGTGAGATATGAATTTGGTCGCCTTTATGTTGCAAGAACTACTCATTTTCAAGATTACAACCACACTTCACTTTTTTTACTAGCTGCTATGGTTCCCCAGATATAGGTAAATTAGTGTCACATGGCTTCCTTAGCCTATAGAGCTGCTATATGGCTCCATGCTTATGTGTAAGTGGGAGCGCAGGGCCTGAGAGGGACTGCGCTCAGACAAACACATATCATTATGCAGAAATTGGCAACCTGTTGAGAACATGGGGCCTGAAGGGCCCCATGCTCCCACCAGCACATACTATTTAATATTTATATTATACTTTCTCAAAAAGAAGGGAAATTCATTGCAAAAAACTCCATTGATGCATCAGTTAGGGTTGTTTCCATAGCAACAAAAGTGTGGAAATGTGATGTTAGGGTTACCACCCCACCACCCCAATCCTCAGACCCCTAACTCTGCATTCCCCCCAACCCCACTCCTCCACACACGCACACACACACACACACACATATATAAGATTGTAAGACACTATACCACTCCGACACATCTGTAAGCAGAATAATCACAGCACTGTATTCCTTTCACATACCACTATCTAATGGAAAACAAATACAGTGTGATCGACTCTGTACTGCCAGCACAGTATGATGACACATTATTGCAGGCACATCTTTTTCATAAAGTGAAACTTAGTCTGCACAAACATTCTAAATACTGCTTTTTACTTGTCATAATTTGACAAGTGGCTTGCTGCAGGTATTGCTGCCACCACATAGACATGTGGTAGCAGTACAGAGACAGCTGACACATACATAGTACTTTTCTCATACTGCTCAAGTATGAAACTAGCACCATCACATGTTGTAATACTGCTGCGTTAACTGGAAATACTCATTAGAAGCATGTTATGGTTAGCTTTGGATGTTAACTGCTGCTGTCACATGTTACAAAATATTACTACGGTTCTCCAAACTTTTATTTCCATTACAGTTATCTATAGATAACATACAGTGTGTTTCATCATTTCTTAACAATTGAAATATAGGCATCTGCTTAAATCTTGTTATTGATGTTTGTTACAGAGAAATGCTTGCTGTGGGCCACCTCCCATGGTTGCCTAGAATGCGTGTGTGCCCAAAAGGCACTCTGATGACAGCAGAACTCATACAGTTGCTGGACCATGATGATGGATGTGTCTTGTACTGCTTGCATGTGTGTGGAGGGGTGGGGATTGGAGGAAATGCAGAGTTAGGGGTTTCAGGATGGGGCATGTGGTGGTGGGGTGGTAAACCTAACATTGCATTTCCACACTTTTGTCACTGTGGAAACAACCCTAACTGATGCATTAATGGATTTTTGCAATGAATATGTATAAATATGTATATATATATATATATATATATATATATATATATATATATATATATATATATATATATATATATATGGGATACATGATGGGCAGGAGTGGAATATGGAAAACATAAAATCACAGATGCCTCCACAATGCAAAGCATCATGGGCTGCATATGCAAATCACCACAGAATGTTATACTAGTCCAACTTTAAGCAGAATTGCATGGTGCCGAAAAGCCTCTCACACAGTTTGCAAAGGATGCTAACAGAAAATATTCCTACTCCTGCAGAGTGAGCTCTTGATATTTCATGAGTGTCGAAGGCATAGATGAAATATACAGTGCACACGATGCAGGAGTGAGAATATTTTCCATATTCCATGATCTGCCCATCATGTATGCTATTTATACCACGGGGGTGAGACCAATTCCAGTGAGAGAGGTGTGTTTGTTGTTATGAGGTTCATGTCACTTTAAATTATGCTGGTGCTGTGGTAGTGTGTGTGTGAAGTTTATGAATTGGTTTTTGTAGTGAGCTGTTGTTGGTTGGTGTGTGTGTGTGTGTTGATTAGGCGTGCTGTGTTTTGGTAATTGGTTGGCTAAGGGAGGGAGGTTCTTTTCTGTGGCAGTGAGAAAGATGGTAGTGAATTCTTTTGGCAGGTTTGTGTCTTCATGTTTGGATGTTTAAGATTTATTTAGGCATTTCAAGTGTCATGTGTTTGTATGCTTGGTGCACATTTGATTTCTTCTGCTGCTCGCTGTGTTATTTTCATAGGACCATTTAGTATAGTAGTTTTGGCATTCTGTGAGAGTTATACGTTTATTTTTGACTGCTGGAACAAGTGTGTAAAATTAAAGGAAGTGATTATTATGTAATTAAAGCATTTTAAGGTAAAAGTAATGCTAAACATGATGTTGTAAGTCTGGAGATATAACTGACATGATTGTTGGTGTCCACCGCCGTTGTGTGCGTCACTGTGAGTGAGAATCCAATCATATTACTGTTTGCTTTCCTTTTTGATGTTCAGTGTCTTGCTCCATGGCATAATTATAGTAGTGTTTTGATAATGTGGAAGCTGCATGTTTGGAATATGGTGCTTATTTGTTGTTCATTTTCCAGGTCGATATGTGGGAATGCAGGATTTAGTGATTTAGTAAACTCAGGTTTTGAAATACAGCACGATACATCTGCAGATTGTCACGTTTAGAACAAGTGCTGCAGCTGACTGTGATTATGTATGTTAATTGTCTTCATTTGAGTCTAGGGACTGTTTCAGAACTCAACAAATTACAGGGGTGTTTCTTAGTGTTTTCAGATGCAGGTGCCTGACGTCAGCAGAGTAGGTATAAAATGGTATTTATTTTAACTCTGCTGACGTCAGAAGGATTTATTTCACTCCAGTGAAAATAACATCATTTATCTCACTGGAACTGGTCTCACTCCATAGTATAAAATAAAAATTCTAATATATATATATGTAATGACATTCACTACCACACAGTGCTTTCCTCACTTGTGCTCCTGCCCTGAGTTCTCAGTACCACAACATTCTTTAGGAAACAGCATGGTGTAATTTATTCTCAGCAGATTTGCTTCCTGCTAAGAACAGCCATCTTGAACTCCTGAGTAAGAAGAAGAAGAAAAAAAATCTACTATTATAGGGCACTATGCACTTTTGTGTGGAGTGGCTACATGCCGCATATCTGTGGTGCATAGCCACTCTTCATCCATTGTGCCCCCACACCAAATTCATCAACTGGGGAGAACAGCCCTTACTCACCCGATCCCCCTGTCACATGGACAGCAATGTGCCTGGGGAGGGAGGGGTGGCATGGCAGGTGCTTGCCCACACACTGTGCTATTTACAAAGGTGCAGAGTGCTGGGCATGGAGGGTGCAACCTTATGCTGGGTATCACCCAGCCATAAGGGATATGCGCCACCCCCGGATGCTACTGCCAGTAGTGGCGCTGATGTGAGGGCAATGCAGACCCTCCACACATGCTGCCCCAGCCCATGGATCAAGAAAGAAGGCTGGGGGTGGCTGACTGGGCACCCACCAGCCTCAAGCTGGCAGCACACATTGCGACCACTGTTGTTTTCTGCACCCTGTGGGTGCGTGGGATCCATTAGCAGACCGGGTCCGGACATCCCATTGAATGCCTGCCTGGTCCACAGAAATGTCCCCTGCATGTCTGTGTACCAGGGGGTGGAGCCATGGACAGGTGGTGGCTGGTACTGCACACTGGCTGGTGTGTACCTGTCCACAGGTGCAAACTCCTTGGGTGGGTAACTGCATAGTGAGGAAGAAGGCATGGACATGCTACCAGGTATAGGACAACCACTATGCTCACAACACACAGTATGGTTAAGTACAGTATGCTGTATGTTATAGATACAGTGCCAGATGCATCCCTGGATGATATTCCTGATGATGAGCCCATACAGACACCACCAATCACAGAAGTGACCTCACAGTAACCATCCAGTACAACCACACAGCTTCAGCACACATTAGAAGACTAGCTATGTGGAACATGTTTCTTCACACAGAACAAACAACCCTAATTGCTGTTCCATGATTAATGCCATGTCTGCTGTCATGCACAGGAATCCTAGATGGCAGCAAGGGACCAGAACATGGGGATGACTGCCAGGTACACATCACAGGGGTGAGGGAAACAAGGCCTGAAAGACACAGACACACCCATGACATAACACAAATCCCATCAGCAACAGACCCCACCTCCCGTCTGGCCTGCACTATAACATAATGATGGTTCTGACACCACCACATCCATCCCCCATAACAGCTGTCAATCAGGCCACTGCTGTATCTGCAGCACTGGTAGTCACAAATTCTTTGCACAACCAGTAGCCATAAGTCCAACAGACCATCCCAAATTCTACATATACTGGTATGGAAAATGTATGCTGGTGCACACAGCACAGACACAGGTGGAACTCCATCATAGCCAGATGAGGACAGGAGTGTTACTGTATTAGACCATCAAACTGGTACAGACAGAAAGAGAGATAGAACATGTCATGCCAGCATACTGTATAATTACTCCCCAAGGTTCATCACCTAGAGCAGGTCAGATTACAATCTACAAAGGAAAATACCATGCAACAGTGTGCTGACCACTAAACTATATGACATAAGGACAGAACTCAAATATATAGATAGTGGATATACAGTTACATATAGCTGAGTGTCAAGAAGCCCAGTTACTAACACTACCATTATCACAACTCAAGTTGGATTGATCACAAGAGCCACAGAAATTGTCCACGTACCAAACACTAGTGCATTTTGACCCATCAACAGTCTTCCTAGTTCTCAGTTGCAAGTACTGTAGTAAAAATAGCTACGCACAGATGACCACCAGGATATGTCCACACCAATGGCAAGCTCTTCTCTGATTCTTACTCAGAGATCAAGTAATTTTTTTCAAGAGACTGACACCAGCACACCCACCTGAGTCTCAAGCATCCCTTTGTAAGATGTCCCTGGTCTATGGTATCCACTCATTACATTGTTAACCATTTTTCTAACAATACTGTAAGTCTCTTTTATTAGCTTGAAACCATAATCATAATACTATAAGTGGCTTATAAAACTTTCAATGTGTGTGTGCAACTTAGTGATGAGTATATGCTTGTGCAACTTCATTGATAGATTGATAGTACTTGAATGCTTATGTTGTTGACTGAGATAAATAGATACTTTGGCCTTTTGCACACTCTGTCCCATGGGGAACTACCACCCTGTCGGGGTACCGTGAAGATAAAAGAACCCTCTTGAGGAAGGTTCCACCCCTGAGGTGTTGCAGGAAGATAAATCCTTTAGGATAAAGGTACCTTAGGAAGGAGCCCCAGTGGAGAGAGGTGTGCCACTGGAGGAGGAGGGAGGAAGGTGAGGAAATGAAAGAATGCATCTGAATGAGACTGCAGAAAGCTGGCTTAAATAGCTCATGCAAGGAGCATAGCTAGTTGCTCCCACCCATTGAACTGCAGTTATAGGCTTTGATTTCAATGTGTGTATGCAACATAGTGGTGAGTATATGCTAGTACAACTTTATTGATAGACTGATAGTATTTAAATGCTTATGTTGTTGAATGTGATAAATAGATACTTTGGCTTTTTCAAAATCCCTGTCACATGGGGAACTATGACATTGTCAGGATACCATGAAGGCAAACAAACCCTCTTGAAGAGGATTACACCCCAGAGGTGCTGCGGGAAGAAAATTAATTTAGGCTGAAGGTACCTTAGGGAAGGACCCCCCCCCCAAAAAAAGCTTAGCAGCAAACAGTGAATGCAGAAACTGGATGAGCATGGACTAACAGAGTAGTGATAACATGTAACAGACAGGAGGATTGTGCAATGACTAAAAGTTTCAGTACTGACAGCAGAAGAGTCATGACTTCCATAAGGAGAGAGGAAATGGATAAGTAGAAAGAAGCCACCATCCAACTCCAGCTCAACAGCAGAACTCTACCTGGGTCAAAATGTATTACTATAGAGCTGCTATATGAGGGATTACCTAACCTTTATGACCTTCAGCACGGAAGAGAGGAATAAAAAGAGAGAGGAATAAAAACCCTATGAGGGGGGGAACCTCTGGGGATCCAAGGTCTTGGTCACCTTCTCTCCAGGCTTGGAATGAATTAATGATGTCTCACTGCTGCAATTTAGAGACCCAATTCAGGTGAAATCTTTAGAGGAAGGGCTCTCACTATGTCCCTCAAATAAGAAAGCCTTGGGGATGGCTGCAAGTAGAGGCCTCTGTAGCTAAGGAGGAGAGCAATGGCAGCTGAAAAGCATTCTCCTGGTCTTCAGGCAAAGCCTAGGAGGAGAACCCAAACCCAGGTGGGGTTAAGCCTACCCCTGGAGGGGTGAGAATAGAAGGACTCAACAGTCTTCACCCTTGAGGGACAGGAAGGGCAAGGGAGGGTATAGAATGGAGACCAGGTGAACTATAGGTGGCTGTAGGCAGAATAGCTTTTGAAGGTGCTGCCAACACTGTCAGCAGCTAAAGGAGCCCCCTGGGACTTGGAGACCTCACCCTCTGGCAGCTGAAATCTTAAATGCTACATCAAGAGGTGTTGCTGACTCTGTCTGCATGGCCAAATACTTCCACAGAGCCGAGGACCTTGACACCCTAGTTGTAGAAGAAAAGGACCCTGTTCCTGTGAGGGACCCACCATTAAGATGCAAACTTCATGGGGGCAGAGTCATGCTAGGTAGACAGAGCAGGGATGTGACTGACAGTGCAGGATCGGTAGTGTAATTGGTAGAATTGAGAACAGCAGTAGACAGCATGAGTGGACAAGCAACTATATGAGACTGTATGAAGTGAAGTGCATCTGGTTGCACTGAGGACAGTGAGACAGCATGGATGCATCAAGACAGCATGAGGTGAAATGCAATGGCAATTGGGAGTGTGGAGTATTAAGGCTAGGAGTCATGCTGGGGCAATGGAAAACAACAATTAGTACTTGTAGGAAATGCAGTATCATGGGGGAATCCAACTAATAAGCAGAGTAGTGCTGGAGTAAGTAATGAAACCAGTAAATTCAAAGGGAGTGGTTTCTAGGCTACTAGTCAGGTGTAAGCAATTAAGAAGTTGAGATGAACAAGAGGCTGCAAATGGTACAAACAACAGTGCAGGCAATCAGGGAAACTGCATTTGGTACAAAATGACAACAGACTCAAGAGCTTGGAGGAGCACAAGGCAAATTAAATGAGCAAATGCAAGACACTAGGAAGACTAGGAACACCTAAAAAGAAACAGAGCAGGGAAAGAATACAGCACCTGAAAACAGAAGGGCAGCACAAAACAGCAAACAGAAAATACAAACTGCAGCCAGGAGGCAGGAGCACAGTACTAACCTAGGAAGGAAGAGGCATAAAGCAAGCAAAAATCCCATTAGCACAAAATGAAGCAGGAGACAAACACAAGGTGGGGGGTTGGGGGGGTCACACAGCTCCAGAAGAGCCTCTAACTACAAAGAAAGAATGCATCTAAATTATACTGCATAAAGCTGATTTAAATAGCACAGGCAGGAGTCGTGGCTAGTTGCTTCCACCTATTGAACAGCAGTCATTGTCTTTGACAAAAATGTTTTTTTTTTTATTTCTTTAACTAAAAAAACAAGACTACTTTAATAATGTGTTTAGGGGAGGACCAATCTCATATATTTGCATAACTCCTCCCCAAAACCATGTGCTGCTCTTTAAATTTATTAAAGCTCCTCATTGAAAAAGCATGTGCTACTTAACAGTAGTCTCCCCAAAAACTAGTGCTGCTTTTTAAAGTTAGTAAAGCCCCTCCTTGACTAAAAACAAAACTTGTGCACCTTTATGCCACCTTGGGCTGGCAGTATAGCCTAGAGGTTAGAGGAACGAGGTGTGAACGAGCTTGATACATCCAGCAGACCAGACCTGGATATGATTCTCACAACCTCCACTTGCATACTGTGTGACTCTGAGCAAGTCACTTAACTGGCCAGTGCTTCCAGGTCGCCCTTGAAAACAGGCATTTGTGCCCAGTGGGCCTTACCCGGTTACCAAAGACTAAAATAAAAAAATAAAAAATATAAAAATGATAGTCTTTATTTAAAAGTGCAGACCAGCTTGCTGGCAAGGGGACAAATTAATTAAATTATACAGGCTATCCTAGTGGCTACGTGGCTATTGCTGGCCTGTGACAACTAGGTCTAAGCAAAACAGAAAGAAACAGAAGAAAATACCAAGAAAGCCAAAAGAAAATAAATGGATTAGAGCAAAGAAGAGCCCAGAAGTAAGGGGATCCCAAACAGCCAACCCAGGAGCAAGACAGAAGGATGGGACACAGGGACAAAAGAGTGCAAAAAGGAAAATAAATATTTTGTTAAATTTAACAGGGATCCCTATTCACCTCAATTATGCTTTTTCAGTGTCAAACGTGGAATGGTTTTACCAAGGCAAAGCTGCTTTCCCATTGACATTCCCCATAAAAATATTTTTCAGAATGGTACTATCCCCACCACAGTAGTAGTACTTATGTGGCTCATATCGTACATGTGTACTGTTCAAGCAAAACAACACACAGACACTGATGGTATATGAATGAGGGATGGGAGAACCTCAAAAGGTTCTGAGGTTCTAAAAGGTTTTGATAAGCAAAAAAAAAAAAAATGGTTTGGATCCTTGTCCAAATCATTTTTACCCTTTATTGTTTTATGGTAATTTTATCTTTAAAAATCATTTTAAACAGCTTTTAATCAACATATCTGTAGAAATAAAACAATTAAACCACAGTTTAGTAGTATTAAACAGCATGATTAAAGAAATGAGATGAGAAGGAGTGAACAATGTGACTGTGGATGAACTTACTGGAAGTGCCAGTGATGTAATATGTACAACTGACACTGACCTCTAAGATGATGATGATGATTTTGTCCAAATGCAGGCAAGTCCCACAACTCTAACCAGCCCTTCTAGCTAATTAGAAAATGGGCCAAGAAAATCCAGGGCTCTGATTGACTGATAGACCTGGCAAGGTGGGCATCTATCAGACAACAGAGCCCAGGTATTCAAAGTACCAGTACCCACTAATCTCATCACCAATATCAAGCTGCAATTAGAATGTTCAATTTAAAATGCCCACCATTTTCTTTTTCTCGTTTATCGACAGCTGAGACCCGATTGCAGTCCTCCAGCCGAACTCCCACTGGACCCATTTCTCCCTGCTTTTTTTTTTCTTTCTTTCTTATTTTTTACAACACCCTCTTGTCCCACTCTTGGAAAGCCGACTGTACTCTCAGACCTCCCTCCTCCAGATGGCAGCCCACTCGCTTCTGAAACTGAAACTCCCTGTCATTTGTATTGCTTGCACAGATCCCACTTACATTATTTTTAGCTCACACATTGACGAGCAGACCCCAACCCTAACCATGCACAAGGGTAGTTACCTAAATTAACAGAATAAATAAAAAGTATTTCAGTGACAAAATCAGTTGTTGTGTGTACCTTGCAGTACACCACACCGATCATTACAAGTGCCATTTCAAATGTTACTTGCTACCACCCCCGACCTGCTCCACTCCATTCCACTCTACAGCTATGCAGCTGGCTGGCCCCACTTCCTTCTCTATCTCCAGGAACTCCAACCAAACTGCCAGCACAGCACCTAGACTTGATTCTCCCAATCTCCTGAGTTTCTAAATTGTAACCCTGATAAGTAACTCAGCTAAATGCTGCACAAACCACAAAAAACACAGAAAGGAGTTATGCTTGTCTCCCTCATATCAGGTGCACCCAAATTTGAAAACAAAATAAGCACTGTAGTGCTATAATAACTTTCTAGCCTGGCTTTCTAGTCACTTCACACTCGGGAGGGTCACTCCGGGATCGTCAGCTTGCTACAGCAGAGATTGCACTTCCTTATCCCCTTCTGTCTAGAGCCACCAGTAAATCTTACTGTATCTTTCTGCTTGCAGTTCAAAACCTTCATACCAAATAGGAGTCAGTTGCTTCTGCAAAGTATGAATCCATCGAAGACAGATTTATTACTGAAGGCAAATCAGCACCATCTGCAGCTGTTAAACACCAAATGGTACTTGCAGTAAAATGCAGTTCCAATGCAGTTCTTGTAACCACAGTTTTACAAGACAAAATTCCCCAAGCTGAAGAGACTGAAAATGTAGTACAGTTCACAAAAATGATTGAATTGGGGCTTACCAGTTACAGAAACGGTAGAAATGATAACTTGACATATTGCTCATGACTTGTTTACTTCCACGCCAGGATATCCAGCTGAAACTCTCCCACCTTAGCGGTGCTAAAAGGGAATCTGTATTACTAGTTCAGGATTGTTTTTTTTTAAGGGGAGGAAGGTGGGGAGAGAGACAAAATAAAGGGAAAGACTCAAGAAATAAGTGTCTCACAAACAGCAATGCCCTTTACTGGCATGTGTATGTACCAAAAGAGAGACTACTTTACAGTAACATGAATTGTTGTTAGTTTTTACTCAATTATAAGGGACTTTTGATTTTTTTAATGAAAATATATAAAAATTTGAAGACAGACCCATTTTCTAAGGGCAATAATACCCTCCGGGGTGGGCAGTACGCAGCTATACCAGACCTTCAAGGGGCTATAAGGCCCTCCACCTGTGGTGTCGGGCCTCATTACACCCCTGGGCAGTCTGGTATAGGCCAATACTGCTCACCCTGTTGGGTATTATTGCTTACATAGTTAAAGCACCAATGTGAACTGTTATGTTCTAACATTTAGTCAGGTATAGTTCGACAAACTCACACCGCAACAGGAGTAGAGCAGCTTTCATTTTTATTTAGGTGCTTCTCTGGTTTTTAGCAACAACGCTCTTACAGCTCTCTATCAGGCTTACTCATCTCAGAATGCTGCCCCCAGGTGGCAGAAGTAACATAATGCATTACCATTTCTCATACATAACATTTCCTTCCAACTAAATTATATTGTTACCAAATGAACAATTACTAGCATTATTCACTATTATTAAGATGGTTCATACTATGCTAGGGGTAGGGGGTAAACTGCCCCAGACCTCGAACCAGTCAAGGGGATTATTCTGCCCCAATAGTCTGATCTGGCTCTCTAACTACACAAGACATTTGTTTCTTTTAAATGTCTCACAGGTTCAAATGATCTGGAGGTTTTGAAATTCAGGATGGATAACGTTTCTCGTGAGCAACCCTTGGCATAGCTGCCCTGTCTGGTACATCCCTCTGATTCTTGGTTGGTGGTTGTACAGCCTCACCAATGCTCCTCTCCACCTCCTCCTCTACATCTTCCGAAGGTGTTGGGATTTCCATAGTGGAGCTTCTGTGAGCTACGGCAGATGGAATCCACATTTCCCGTGAATTTTCTTCCCTGGAAGTGTCCCCATCTGTGCATTGCTGAAGATCTAGGAGCTGTTCAGCATGACGTTTCCATTTCACTCCAGATTCAACATCAACTGTATATGACACTGGGCCCATCTGAGATGTCACCACACCAGAGGTCCACTTCTCTCCCTTCCGGTAATCTCGACCAAGCACCTCTTGACCGACAATGAACTGCCTATCCTTTGAGCGAGCTTGCCAGCGTAGTATTTGAGATTCTTGGTTCTTCGAAACCTCTGATGCTACATCTGGCTTAAGCAAATCAAGACGGGAGTGAAGCTTACGCTGAAAAAACAACATTGCTGGAGATTCCTTTGTTGTAGCATGGGGTGTATTTCGGTATGCCAGCAGGAAGTTATCCAACTTGTGTTGTAAGGTCAAAGACCCCCCTGCCAATTTCAGAGCATTCTTCATGGTTTGCACAAAACGCTCCACTAGACCATTAGTAGAGGGGTGATATGGGGCACTACGGATATGCCTCACACCATTGGACTTCAAAAATGCTGCAAAGTCACTAGAAATAAATTGTGGTCCATTATCACTGACCAGCTGTTCAGGAATCCCGTAATGGCTAAACAGTCCTCGCAGCACTTGAATGGTCTTACTGGTAGTAGTGGTGTCCATGACTTGAATTTCAGGCCACTTTGAGTGGGCATCTACAATAACTAAGTACATGTGTCCCTCCCATGGCCCCACAAAATCTACATGAATGCGCTGCCACGGTGCACCTGGCCACATCCAGGGATGTAGAGGTGAGGGACACGGCATTTTCTGAACACGCTGACAGGTAGTGCATATTTTTCTTGTTGTTCAATTTGAAAATCAATCCCTGGCCACCAAATATAGCTTCTAGCCAAAGCCTTCATTCTCACCACACCCGGGTGTCCCACATGTAGCTCTTCCAAAACAAGAATACGTAGTTTTGAAGGGACAATCACCCGGATACCCCACATCAAGCAACCTTGCTGCACTGAAAGCTCATTACGTCTAACGTAAAATGGTGATAACTCACTGTGAATGTCCTGGTTCACAGTAAAATTCCCTTTGTTACTAAGTCCAAGACTTGAGACAACACAGGGTCAACTTTTGTCTCCTTTTTAATTTCAGAACTTGTGACTGGTAGTTTCTCAAGCTGGCTGATATAGAAAACATTGACAGTGTCAACTTTGTCCCTGTGGGCTACCTGGAGAGGCAATCTTGAGAGCCCATCGGCATTTCCATGAAAAGCCGCCTTCTTGTACTCAATGTGATAGTTGTGAGCTGATAACAAAAGAGCCCAACGTTGCATTCTTGCTGCAGCCATGGAAGGAACACCTTTGTGGGGGCTGAAAATGGTTGTGAGGGGATGGTGATCAGTGAGGAGTGTGAATTCCCGACCATAGAGGTATTGGTGGAATTTGCGAACTCCGAACACTATTGCCAACGCTTCTCTCTCAATTTGGGCATAGTTTTGTTCAGCTTTGCTGAGAGTTCTGGATGCAAAGGCAATTGGCTTTTCATCCCCATTCGGTAGAACATGAGAAAGGACTGCTCCCACACCATAAGGTGAGGCATCACATGCCAGTCTGATGCTCAGTTGTGGATTATAGTGAATGAGCACATCTTGTGAAACAAGCTGCTTTTTGGCCATCTTAAATGTGCTCTCGCAGTCCTTTGTCCAACACCAGGACTTCCCTTTGCACAGCAAACCATTTAGTGGGCTGAGAATTGTAGCCAGATTGGGAATAAACCTGCCATAATAATTTAACAGGCCCAAGAACAAACATAACTGGCTCACATTTTCTGGTGCTGGGGAGTCCACAATCACTTTTTCTTTCTCAGGCGATTTGTGAAAGCCTGCTGCATCAATGGTGTGGCCCAGGTATTCCAATGAAGTCTTGAAAAATTCACACTTCTCCTTCTGGACACGCAAGCCAAAATCTTCCAAGCGCTGCAGAACTGCATCCAGGTTCTTCAGGTGCTCTGCATCATTTCTTCCAGTCACCAGTATATCGTCCAGGTAACAGTGAACATTAGGAAGATCTCATAAAACCTGGTCCATGGCTTGCTGAAATATAGCTGGAGCTGATGCAATGCCAAAAGGCAGGCAATTGTAGCAGAAGAGACCCTTTTGGGTGGTTATTGTGAGATATTTCCTTGAGTTCTCATCTACTCTCATTTGTAGATAAGCATGTGACAAATCCAACTTACTAAAGCATTGGCCCTGTGCCAGCGATGCAAACAAGTCTTCGATGCATGGGATCGGATACTGTTCCACACACAGAACTGGATTTATGGTTACTTTAAAGTCTCCACATATTCACACAGACCCATCTTTCTTTACCACTGGCACTACTGGCGTTGCCCAGTCACTACACTGTACAGTTGACAAGACTCCAGCTTCAGTTAGACGAGTTAATTCAGCCTCCACTTTCGATCTGAGTGCATAAGGTACTGGGTGAGGTTGACAAAACTTTGGTTTGTGCTGTGGCTTCAAAAACACTCTTGCCTCAATGCCCTTCATTGTGCCTAGCTCCCCTTTGAATAAAGGAACATGTTTTTGCAACACTGCTTCTAGAGTATTGTGGTCACCCATATTAACAGTCCTTATCCCTTGCCAGTTGATGCATATTTTCTTCAGCCATTCCCTGCCTAGGAGTGAAGGATAGTTACCTTTAACCATGTACAAAGACAGTAGTCCCATTTGCTCATTTATTTTCACCTGCACTTTGATGACACCTTCAGGTGAAATTGCCTCACCAGTGTATGTCCTCAGTACAACATCAGTAGTTTGCAGGGGTAGATGTCTCAACATAGTTTCATACTTGTCTGTAGAAATCAATGAAACTGCAGCCCCTGTGTCCAATTCCATTTTCAGTGGTTTCCCTTCAATTTCAGGTGTTACACAGATGGTTGCCGTTTCCCGTTAAGAGTCAGCACGTGCAATGCTAATTCAGTATCAGTGTCGTCACTGCACGTTCCCTGTGTTTCCACGTGATGTACTTCTCTCTTTCTACATTTCACAAATTGCTTCCCTTTGCTTCCATTGATTTCCACTCCTTTCTTTTTCCCTCTGCACACTCACCCTATGTGGTCTTTCTTCCCACAGTTATGACATGTCTGTTCTTTAACCAGCAGTCCTTATCACTGTGATTAGCCTTCCCACAATATCCACATTTATTAGGCTTCCTGGCGGAAGAGAAGGATAAAGCATTTACTTTCAGGGAATCACTTAGGTGCTGAGCCTCCCATTCAGCTGTTTCCATTGATACAGCAATCTCCATCGCTTTCTTATATGTCAGTCCCACCTCCGTTAAGAGAGACGCTTCTGTGTCGCTTCACTTTTCAAACTGCACACAAGTCTGTCTCGGAGGGCATCTTCTAAATGGGTGCCAAACTCGCAATGCTCAGCTAATTTCTTTAGAATAGCCACATACTGCGCAACAGACTCAGCCTCTGCTTGATTAGTTTGTGAAAGCGAAATCTTTCAGCAATCACCAGAGGCTTAGGAGAGAAATGTGTCTGTAAGACCTCCACAATACTGGCAAATGTTTTCTCCCCGGGCTTTTCTGGCACTATAAGACTTCTCAGCAAACTGTACGTTGTGCTGCCCATGACACTCAGTAACACCGCCACTTGTTTCTCATCACTTATATCATTTGCTGTGACAAAATGTCCAAATCTCTCAATATAAGTTGTCCATTGTTCCACATTTTCATCAAAGGCATCAATATGTCCTATGGTCATGGCCATCTTTATATGTCTCTCGCGGATTCACTCGTGGGTCCAAAAGTTACTTCTCAGGAAAACCCTCACAGCTGTAGTTTGTTCTGGTAAGGTACCGAAGAGCAACTAAACACCTCATCGCCAATTATGTTATGTTCTAACATTTAGTCGGGTATAGTTCGACAAACTCACACCACAACAGGAGTAGAGCAGCTTTCATTTTTATTTAGGTGCTTCTCTGGTTTTTAGCAACAACCCTCTCGCAGCTCTCTATCAGGCTTACTCATCTCAGAATGCTGCTCCCAGGTGGCAGAAGTAACACAATGCATTACCATTTCGCATACATAACATGAACCATGAAATGCTGACAGCCACCCACCACATACTGTCTGTGGGACTTTTTTTGTCAAAAGGCAGGCAACTCCCAGAATGCTCTCTAATCACTCTTCTTTTTCTGACATTTAAGAAAGTAATACTAATACTGTGTATAAGTTATTAAGAGTAGTGATTTCTATTTCTCAACAGGCACTGGTACAGGCAGCACTGTGAATTTCTCCTAGATAAAGGATACCTAAACAACACTTTGACAATAAACTATTCAAAAATCTGACTTAATATGGGACTAAAGGAAAGGCTGCTGCATTCATTAATGTTAAAACTACACTTATATAATTTACCTAAATGCCGTTCCAAAGCATTTAAAAAATGTAAAATCAGCCTTCCAATTTCAAAAAAACTGCCTTACTTGCTTCTCAAAATGGCCACCAAATGTATTAAATGATGACATCATTGGAGCCAGAGCCAGAGAGCTATATGGCTCTCTATAGTGCCAACTAGTTTTTTTTTTCCATTTGTATAGAATTGTTGTACTAAAATGGTCAAAACCATGTTCATTATTTTGATCACTACACATGATGGGCTGTTGTTCTGTTCATTGTGTTTACTTTAGCATGCTGAAATTGTGTTTAATCCTACCAGCTTTCTCTTTGGCAAACCACAGTGCAGTACAAATCTTAAATAACCTGGTGGTCTAGTGGTTATGGCAGATCTAGGATGTTACAATGAGAGGTACTGGAGGGGTGTGCATACTTGATATGTACTTTTTTATATTGTTATTAAATCTTTATATTGTCTGCTATTATTTCTTTAGTATGTGTTTGACAGAACCTACAAATGCAATCCATAGTGTTGAATGTAAACATTTGTACAATCAATAAATCAGACTTCTTCAACAAACTGAAATGCAGCAGCAAGCAAGTTACAATGGGAGCAGGATGCAGCCACACCCTTCACCATCCCCAAGATCCATCACTTGTTTGTAGCAAAGTTCTTGTGTAGTCCAATGATAGAGTTCATACTTTATCAGAAATCAAAAATATGCCTGTCTTGTCTTCTTTTTCCATGGGAAATAATAATAATAATAAGAATCAGCATTTATATATTGCTTTCCATACACATTGTATCCCAAAGTGCTTTACAAGCAATGCTAGAATGGTAGCGAAGTGACTGAATGTGTAATAGCAGACATTTCACACATTAATACCCACACACAGCCTTGGACAATTGCATGAACTGGTTTTATGGGTAGGGGAATGCTGGCCAGGATAATGAGATCAGGTAGTGATCATGGTGCTGGCAGCCCCACAACTTATATCTCACAGTGATCTGCCATATTTCTCCTCTTTTGTCTTACCCCTTGCCTGAATATAGCAGTACCTTGCAGGAGTGGCCTTCTCAATCCCTTCTGGTATTTATTCTTCACTCCTTCTTCCCACACCAAAAACTGGTGAGCTCATCACCTTTCGGCATCATGAATGCAGGTAGTACATTCCCCAGGTGTTTTGACACATCAAAAATAAACAAATATTTCCAGTAAGTCAGGCTGATAGCAGCAGGGAACAAGGGGGAAGATGGGTATTCCTATCCTTAAAAGAGCTAGGCTACCTTTGGTTAGGCACTATTAAATGACAGATGTTTGCGTCATTATGTACGTCATTTAACAGTGCCTAATCATAGGTGGCTTAGATCTTATATGGGTAGAAAACCCTATTTTCCCTTTGTGCCCTGTTGCTATCAGCCTGGTTTACCAGAAGATCACGTTTATTATTAATATGAAAAAGTAACATGGGAGACTGTACTAACTGCATTCAGGGTACAGAAGGGCAGTGAGCTCACCAGTTTTTGGTGTGGGGAGCAGGAGAGAAGAATGAATGCAAGAGAGGGACTTAAGAGGCCATTCCAGCATGGTACAGCTATATTCAAGTTAGGTGAAGACAGGAAGGGGGATGTTGAGCAGAGCATTGTGAGATGAGATGTGGGGCTGAAAGCACAGTGGTCACTACCTGACTGTGGATGAGAGCAGCCAGCAATGACAAATACTCAGAGTGGCAGGGCTGCCCAAAAACTGTTACTTGAATTCAGTGTAGGGAGATTACTCTTGGATGGGGGGTTGACGTTTGATAGGACAGTATTGATGAAGCTGTGTATAGTTCATTCAAAATTTGGAAGGGTGGTAGCCAGCCAACTCACATTGTGAAGTAGGGCACAGAAAAGTACTGGAGATGAATTGCTGGGAACTGTCCTGCAGGGTTCTGCAGATCACAGGTAAAGGAGTAGACCAACACTGGATGTCAGGTGGATTTGCTTAAGGCATTATTATGCCTCTCTTGCTAATAATATTAGTATCCATAGTAAATGTAGCCCTTATGAGGGCATGAACATCAGTTTTTCTGGTGTGTCCTAATGCTTATTGCTTTACCTTCCAGGAAGATCTAGTTGTTGGTTAATGAGGTGGGAAAAAAACAACAGGGGGAGTGTATATACTGCCTTCACTGTGCAGAAGGGTGGTGATCAACTCAATGTTTACCATGGGAGCAGAAGTCAAATATTGAGAAAGTGGACAGTAGAGTGATTTGGGAGGCATTTTTTAACAGTGCCAGCTGATGAAGTGTATTGGTATAGGTGTGCATAACTCTCTGAGGTACAAGATTACAATCTGAGGTGCGATAATTCTCTTCATCAGACAGCAAGCTCATATGCAGCCCCAGACAGTACTATGGACAGATTATGGATGGTGGAGTGTTCAACAGAAGGCAAGCTAGGTGCAGGGGGTTCATGTGGAAAAAGACTACCAAGAAAACATAAGCTTTGGAATTGGACCAGACCAGTACTTCGCTACAAATTTCAGGGCATCAAATAACCACTAGATCATCAGGTATTTGAAGTGTTGTACTGTACTGCAGTTTGCCAAAGAGAAAGTCAGCTGGATTACAAAACTTTTTCAGCAAGTTAAAGTAAACAAAATGAACAAAACCATAGCCTTGGGTGTACTGATAAAAAAAATCCACGTTAACACATGGTGTTGATCATTCTGGTGAAACAATTCAAAACAAAGGGGGGAAGGAGAACTAGTTAGCACTATAGTGAGCCATGTGGGTCACTGCCTCTGGCTCCAATGATGTCATCATGACTAATCACTTAACATACTTGGCAAACATTTTAGTGAGCAAGCAAGGCTGTTTTTTAAAAGAGAAAGGCTGACGTTTACATTTTTCAAAAGCTATGAAACTGCATTTATGTTATTTACATAAATGCAGTTTTAGCATAAATGCAAACAGCAGCCTTTACTTTACCTTGCTATGAAGCCAGATTTGGGAGTTTGCAGTTTTAGAAAACTGCTTGTTTAGGTATCCTTTAAGTAATGAAGAAGAAGCCAGGAACACAAAAGCAGCACCAGGTCAGAGCAGAAGGCAACCAGTCAGAGAGAGATCCAGTCAGAGAGAACAAGTCAGCCAGCTACCACTTCAAGATTGCCACTACTCCCACCTACCACAATCAGGGGAAAACCAGAAGCAGTCTACCAGCACTGAGATCAATATGGTTAAGGCACATTTACCAAAAATGACTGTTTAGAAAAGAATGAGAATGTGACCTTGATGAGCAAGTCCCAGACCAGACCTCTAGTTTACAAATAGTCTCATCCTGAGTCTGATTTTTCAGAAGGGGATAGTGTGTTTAATTGTACTTTGTATAGGTAGTTTACTAGTTTTATTTCTCAGTCACTGGCATCACATGTGTTTTATGTTTAGCAGCAAAGGCTGTCTCTCAGTATGGAATGCAACGTGAAGCAACATGACAGAAGAACAGCAGGCAGTCCAAAAGTAAACAATTCGCCACTCTTACTAGTTACTACCACCAATAGAAAAAATAACAGAGCTAGCAGCATTTATTAAGTGGTTATTTATTATGCACATTTAGCTAAATGATCTCCTTAGAATGAGAAAGCAACTGTGTGAGAACAGGGACTTGTCTGCTATATTTGTTACCAGTACAATGTGATGTACTGGCTGCACCTCCCACCCAGCCCCAGGAGGACGATGATGTTGTCCAAAGGCAGGAAAGTTCCAGATATCTATTTTTTTAATCCAGTCTCCTGAGTCTGACCTTCTGTAAAAGGGGTCAGTGTGTTTGTATGTTTGGCATTGCCCTTTACATTAGACAATCTCTCCCCTGCTCTATTACCTTCAAAGAATCCAACACTTCCTCACATGGAGTTCTCCTAGTGCGTAGTTCCCTCCCTACTTTGGCCCCGCTCTACAGAGGCACTCTTTATGCTGTACCTAAAACAACAACTGACACCCTAGTCTCCATCATCACTTCTATATCATCCCACACAGCAAATGGCGAGTTGCTGCTTTTAGTGGATTTCAACCAGGTCTGGCTCTCCCCCTCCTCCAAGCCCACCCTCCTTAAAATCAAAGCCCTAAACCTTACGAATTTGATCCACGAACCAATTCATGTAAACCCTCGCTCCCAAAATCACTCACTGCTCGATTGGGTGTTATCCTTTCACTCCCACCATATCACTGTGGCTGGGATCTTACCTGATACCCTCAGCGACTGTTGCATCTCTTTCTGCATACTCAAGATTCACTCTGTATGTACTGCCCCCAGATATACATTGTTCTGTCCCCTCCACAGTCTTGATGCCACTTCTCTTCAACACGATCTCGCTGAGGCAGACTAGCAACCCATCTTTACAGCCAATGATGTTAACTCTGTCCTTTCTGTTTTCTCCAGCCTATTCCTCTGCATCTGGAACCACCACGCCCCACTAAAGAAATCCAGAGTAAGAAGGCTTCATCACCCTTGGATAACTGTGAACCTGCTGGCAAAATGCAGAGTGAGGAACAAAGCTTAGTAGCACTACAAGAAGTCCCTATCCCAAGTGGACCTCCAGGTTTACAAAACCCTTAGGAACAATTGCACTAAGGCCATCCACCTCTTCAAGGCAAGCTACTTTAGGCAACACCTGCAGCAAGACAAACTCCAGCTTCCTTTTGGAAAGTAATCCACTCACTCTTTGACCTGCCTACTAATCAAGCCTCCCCTGTTCTCAAAGTTAATGGCGCCATAGTCTCTGACCCTGCATCAGTTGTTTCAATAAATTCTTTGCTACATGCACTGTCCCTGAAAAGCAATCTCCCTTACCCCTCAACCCTCCTCAGTCCTTGTGAATGCTGCTAGGCAGCCCTCAAACTTAAAATTCCCACCTTGTCCCCCCTCAAAGTCTACACTGACCTCCTTGCCCTTAACCCCACCAAGTCCAGCCCTGTTAGTCTCCACCCCAGGCTTCTCCACATTTCTGCCCCAACTATAGCTGCCCTGCTCACTCACATTCTACACCTCTCTCTCTTTCTCTATCTCTCTCTCTTTCTCTCTCCACCTCTGCTGTCTCAAAGGCCTAGAAATCTGCCAAAGTCTTACCCCTCAACAAGGGAGGTGACCCTTTGGCACCAGAAAACTATAGACCTATCTCCCTCCTCCCCTCACTCGCCAAACTTCAGGAATCCCTCATTCACTCTGAATTCCTGGCCACTACCAACACACTATCTCTAGTACAGTCTGGCTTAAGAAAACAATATTTGACCATCTTCACACTATTGCGAGTTATGGATTTGATTTTTACAGCAATGGATCAAAGCCACATTACTGTTGCCATCTTTATTGACCTTGCCAAGGCTTTCAATTCTGTCTCCCACCCCCTACTGCTTCAAAACTTAGTACAACTGGCCTTGCTGAATCCACTGTAAACTGGTTCTGTTCTTATCTTCACAACAAACAACAATCAGTTCAAATAGGTGATGCTCTATCCTCCCCTCTCCCTATCCTCTCCAGCATCCCCCAAGGCTCAATCCTCAGTCCTATCCTTTTCTTTCTATTTATAAACAACCTCCCCTCAGTCTGCAAATCCTCAAATATATACATGAACTCTGATGATACCATTATTTTCATCTCCGAGCCCTCTGCCATCTGTGTACAGTACCCCCTCCAGGAAGACTTCAGTGGAGTTCAGTACTGGTTCCAGAAAAACAAACTCAGGGGAGACCACGTGATGCAGGGTACCGGGTAGTAGCTCCTCTCAGCAGCTCCAGCCTCCTGACTTAATATTTCTGTGTTTGGGTTCTATAAAACTGCCTTAAACCCTCAGATTCTACTTTACAATGCTTCCTCACCACCCTGAGTTCCTGTATGGTGGGTCATTGCTTTGATGGATGTTCTTATGAAGAAGGCATCACAGAAACATACTCCCCCGGCCACCCCTGAGAAGGCTCCAAAGAAATCACGGGCCTCAGGTGCGTCGGAAAAGCCAGAGCACCCAAACCTCGCCATGGAGCAGGAGCCATTAATGTTGAGCAGGTTTTTAGAGGAATTCAAGCCCTTTCATGAAGAAATAAGGGATATTTCTTCAGAGCTTAAGTCCTTATCTAAAAAAATCAAGGAGGTTTCCACCACAATTTTGGATAATACAGCCCGAATTTGTTCGCTAGAGAATCGGGTGGAGAAAATCGATCCTGGGCTTGTAGCTATGTGGCAGAAGCTTTCTCATCTCAAACTAAAGCTAGAAGACCTCGAGGGTCACAGCTGCAGGAATAATGTGGTTATCCTTGGGCTTCCAGAGGGAAAAGAGGGCCAGAACACCATTGAATTCATCTAAAAGCTGGTTGAAAGGATCACCGGCCCCTCTCCCTTTGGTGCCAAGTACATCATCGAGAGGGCACATAGGTCCTTGCGGCCAAAGCCTTCCCCGGAGCATTACCCCATCCCATTATATGCCGATTTTTGAACTTCCCACAGTGGCAGCACTTTCTGGCAAACGTAGAAGAATTGCAGGAAGTCAAATGGGGAAATGTAAAACTTAGGATTGCACAAGATCTACTGGGCTCAGTCAGGCAGAAACGCACAGCATTCCATCTTATAGTTTCAAAGATTATTGCCGCGGGGCTCAAGTTTAAGATGGGGTACCCAGCCAGACTGCAAGTGCTAGTGGCTGGTACCTGGCTATCCTATGACGACCAAGAGGCTGCGCTTTCAGGTTTGAAGACAGCCCTGCCCGACTTATTTCGTGATCCATGACTCTCACCATCTGGTTTGAAGATGTCTGATTTGGAGTGATGCTGCTGCTTTCGATTTGTAAGAAGGGGACGAGCGACATTTTCTGCTCTAGATTAAGAGAACCTGCTCCTGAAGGCTGAAGGGACATTTTACTGCTGTGTTTATTTTGGTTCTTATAGTATTTAGCAGTTTTTTATATCTCTGAAGCAGTTTATTCTATCAGTGGACTGCTGCAGTTAAAGGACAGTTTTATTTGGGATATGTCTTCCCTAGATGGTGCTCGATGTGCGCCCAATTACTTGTGTATCAGGGAGTCTTAGGGTTGGGTCTATTTACTAGGCTCTTGCCTCCTTGGTTTCACTATTTTATTTAAATAAGGGAGTGACTCATTATATATTGGAGATTCTTCTCTACACAGTGTATTTTTGTGCGTTTTTGCCTCAGCATTGCTAGAGAGAGCTCCAGTCATTCACCTAATAGCCCACTGCGGTTAGATAACCTGAGAATTCACTTGTCTGGCAGGATATTTTCACCAGAGGCCTGGCATTACTCAGTATATTTTACACCAGGGCATGCGGTTCTGCTGCTGGTATGGTTCTGAGGTGGTTACATTTTATACTCTACTGCCTGTTATTTGCAGCACGCATTTACCTGGGCCTACTTGTCAGGTTACAAGCAACTAACTCATCAATCTAGAACTTTAATTGGATTCCTGGTTTCCAAGAGCTGTGCATTTCCCTCTAGCTATCTGAGGTTTGCTATTAATGTGTTGCTGGTTGAAGCATTATATTTCCCATTAAATATATTAAATGAATGTCAGTTTTTTAAATGGAATGGTTATAGGATATGCTGGGGTTTATGGGGGTTATGCTGGGAGGCTGGGGGGAGAGGAAGAGAAGAGGTAGTTTGTTGATCGTTGTTTGTGACAGTAGGGGAGGTAGGGTGGGTGGGGTTATGACCAGATCTAAAGATTCTGGGTCATCTATGCTACGTGACAAGGGGAAATATAATGGGGGGGACTGTACGGTACTAAGTCTGTATTGCAGGGAATGGGATTGGGAGGGTGGTACAGCAGTAATCATGGGGTCTGGGATCTTGGATACCCGTTGTAGTAACATCTGGATAATATACATGTGCTTGCTTATTATTAAACTAGATGCTTAGCAACATTAATTTTGCAACGTGGAATGTGAAAGGGATAAGGAAAAAGCCTAAGCAATATCAGGTGCTTAAACACCTGAACTTGTTGCGATCCCAGGTTATGTTTTTACAAGAATCCCATCTCTTAGTCTCTGAAGCTTTACAACTCAGGAGGCAACAGGTGGGACAGGTTTTTATTGCCCCGGGGTCCACTAACAGCTGTGGGGTCATGCTAGTTGTCAGTAGAGGCATCCCCTTTATTTCCATGCAGGTCTTCAGGGACCTGGGTGGGAGATATATTCTGGTTCAAGGCACTCTTTGTTCCATGCCACTTCTACTTTGCAACATTTATGGACCCAACACGGATGACCCCGGCTTCTTTATGAAGCTTATTACCATTATTCTTCCCTTGCTTCCTATCTCAATAGTAATGGGAGGGGACTTCAACTTAGTCTTGGACCCTTACATGGATAGGTCTGGCAAGGTGCTGAGGGGTCTTTCCCCTGTGCAAAGAGCATTTAGGGATTTATTGGATCAATGTGGTTTATGCGATGTATGGTGGGTGTTGCACCCCAACACCAGGGAATACACTTTTAGTTCGCCAGTACATGGATCACATTCCCGCATCGATTACCTGTTAATATCCCAATCATTCTTGCCGGGGGTTATGTCCTCCACAATTCAGCCAGGTCCCATATCCAATCACTCCCTGGTGGTATGTAGCTTGGCCTTCCTTAATATCCCTAAGAAAGAGACCAGGTGGAAATTACATGGACAATTATTAAAAGATGCTCGGTATTTTAACCAAGTGAAAGACCAGATAGATTTGTTTTTTTCCACTAACTCAACAGAAGGTATGGCACCGGATATATTATGGGGCGCTTTCAAGGCCTATATGAGGGGGATTCTCATTAGTCTAGTCACAAAGAGGAAAAGGACCCAAGAGGCCGAACTATTATCTTTACTATCCCAAGTGCAGTCTTTTGAAGCCTACCTATCTTCCAGTACTCTGGAAGAAGACAGGTGGAAATTCTTGGTAGCTAAAGATGGATATTTAGACCTATTGAGGGAAAAGACAGAGTTAGCCATTATCCGCACTAAAGCTAGCTACACTGATCAGGGAGAAAAAGCACAATGATTTATCCCACCAGTCAGGGCTCAAGCAGATGGGTCCTCGAGGGCGTCCCCTTCAGAGATTGTGCAGGAGTCTGCACTGTATTATGAGCAACTATACAGGGATATAGACAGTCCTCCTCCCCAGAGACATTGGAGGCTTATCTCTGGGAGTCTCATCTCCCTTCCCTGTCAGCTTTGCAGAGGAGATTTCTGTCCTCCCCTATATCTTTAGAGGAAATTTCGGAGGTAATAAAGGCCCTGCTCTTAGACAAATTCCCCGGGCCAGATGGCTTTTCCTCGTTATTTTACAAAGTCTTTCAGGAACAGCTAGTGCCAATACTTCATCGGCTGTATCTCCACATTCTCTCTGGGGTAGCCGTTGATGCCTATCTGTTTGAAGCCCTGATTGTCCTTCTTCCCAAGCCTGATAAAGATCTCGAGTTGGTACAGAGTTATAGACCCATATCTCTTTTGAACCAGAATATTAAAATTCTTTTGAAGATATTGGCTGACAGGTTAACTCTGGTCCTTCTGGATCTGATTGGCATGTCTCAGGTTGGTTTTATGAGGGGACGTTCATCATCTGACCACCTACATACCCTTTCGCATGTCTTCTCGGAGTCCAGGGATGCTGCCTTTCCTTCTGTGCTGGTGTCCCTGGACGCCGAGAAGGCATTTGATCATGTGAATTGGAATTTTCTATTTCAGGTTCAGGCATTTGCTTTTCCCTCCATGTTCATAGACTGGATTCGTACCCTTTATCGGGCCCCTTCTGCTAGGATTTCAGGTAATGGGGCATTTTCAAAACCTTTTCTCTTATATTCCGGAACAAGGCAGGGTTGCCCTCTTTCCCATCTGTTATTCAATTTATATTTGGAACCCCTTATCCAAAATAGCTTAGATAATTCGGGAGATACAAGGCATACCGATAGGGAACAAGGTAGTGAAGATTATGGTATATGCTGATGATCTCCTTCTACATTTGTCCCATTTGGTAACATCCATCCTGGCCATGTTAGCGGAGATTGCCAAGTTCAGTTCCTTTTTGAATTATAAATCAAATGCCAATAAGTCATCCATTTTCCCCCTTAACCATAAGGTCTTTATGAATGATATTATCCCTTTTGGATTGTGTTGGTCACCCTGTGTTCTCAAATATTTGGGTATCAAGAGAGATCACATGATGCAGAGTGCTGAGTAGAAGCTCCTCCGCTAAGCTCCTGCCTCCCGAATTTAAATTTGTCTTTTCACATTGTTAAAACCTATCAAATTCCTCTGCTTACGATTTTCTCTTGTGTATAAATATCCTGTGCTCCAGTTTTGGGTATCAGAGCGGTAAATGGAGGCTTATATGAAGAAAGCCCCGAAGAAACATCCCCCCCCCACCACTCCTGAGAAGGCCTCAAAGAAACCCCGAGCCTTGAGTGGCCCAGACAAGCCTGATCCTTCGTGACAAGCTGGGGATCAAGAACTTTTAACCCATAACAGGTTCTTGGAAGAATTTAAGCCATTTCGAGAAGAGATGAAAGATATGGTGACTGATTTGAAATCCCTCTCCAGAAAATTGGATAAAGTCTCTATCACAGTCTCGGATAATACCGCCCAAATAGTCTCGATCGAGAGAAAACTGGAAAGTCTGGATCCTGAATTTCTATCAACGAGACAGAAGTTATCTCGCTTAGAAGCTAAACTCGAAGATTTGAAAGGCCACAGCCAAAGAAATAATGTTGTAATATTCGGGCTTCCAGAAGGGGAAGAGGGCCAGAATGCAGTAGTCTTTGTGCAGAAGCTGGTAGACCAGGTTGCTGGTCACTCTCCCTTTGGCCCAGTGTACACGATAGAGCGTGCTCATTGGTCCCTCCGACCAAAACCCCTACCTGATGCTCCCCCTTGTCCCATTATCTGCCACTTTCTGAACTATCTGGAAAAGCAGCATTTCTTGCAGAAAGTCAAGGCCTTACAAGAAGTCAGATGGGAGAAGGCGAAGTTGAGAATTGCTCAAGACATCCCTGGCTCGGTTCGTCTGAAGCGGAAAGCCTTCCACCATATTGTATCTAAGATTATAGTGGCAGGGTTAAAATTCAGGATGGGGTACCCAGCTAAGTTACAAGTCTCAGTAAACGGCTCTTGGCTTAATTTTGAAGATCCTGAAGCTGCGCTACTAAGCCTTAAATCAATGCTGACAGATTTGTTCCGGACGACCTGAGAGTGCCTCTGGAGTATCGGGATTCACTGAGAGCTGCTGAGTGAACTGTTACTCTTTTCTTTCATGGAGAAAGCTTTTTCCAATGACCGAGTTCTGCTGTGTTTATTTTCTCAATTGGAACTGGGCTACTAGTATACGGCCTGACTGTTACTATTTTTATGCCCTGGCTTTTTGGTGTTAACATTGTTTCAGGGCGAATCGTTTTGGGGGTTCTGGTGATAGCTTATTTGGGACTGCATTCCGGAGAATACTACATACTCAGTTTCTGGGGGTAGCATATGGGGGAAAGGCTTTTGGTTAATGGCTCCTGATTAGATCTTATATGTTAGTTTTTCAGGTTTCAGAGCGGTTTCGGGCTTTCATTGCCCTTTTGGCAGGCCGGTTGGACTGGGAAATGACCACAAAAGGGCGCGGTTTGCCCAATTAACATAGGTCTGGGTGATTTTGACTCGAGAGGAATCTCTTTCAGTCTCTATGCCATTCTGGCTTTGCAGAGATATTTTGGAACTAGGGGATGGTAACCCCTTGGTAATCATTCTTAGTTGTTTTCTCACTTCAGGATCTCGTTTTGGTTGTCATCCTGTTCCTCATTTTTTCATGTTCTCAGTTCGAGATTGGGGTTACCCCTTCATACTAGTTTCTCCCCTGGCTCTGGTTCTTGGTCCAGTTTTCCATGGGGGACAGGCAATTTTCAACTCTCATTTTGGAGTCTCGTGGATAACTGCCATATTCACATCTCTGTTAGCTGGTTTCATTTCTCTTCTCTAGTACTATTGGATTCACTATCATATGTCCACAGGCTCTGGAAACCTGAGACCACTCCTTAGGCATTAAGGGCTTGTCAATGAAATTCATAAACTATTTTATACCTAGACATATGTGGGTGATCATTAGCAGCGGATATTCTTGGGGGCGGGAGGGGAGGATATGACCCAGTGCTGTGCTAGCGTTGCTTGTGACAGATTGGGGGTTGGGAGGGTGGGTGCTACAGGTTTTATTGGGGGTGGGGGTGCTGGAGGGCTTAAAGTTGGGTTTTGATGGGGGTTAGGGTGGTGGGAGGGCCTTACAGCAGCAACGGGTAGGGTTAGATTACTCGTGCCACATACCCTGAGCGCAGGGCTGAATCTATTACACCTAGTAGTCTTTAGCAGGTGGCCAAGGAGGTGACTTTTGCAACGTGGAACATTAAGGAGATCAGGAAAAAATCTAAGCAATAGCAGGTTCTTGAACATTTAAGCCTACTACGTTCTCAGATAACTTTCCTACAGGAATCGCATTTATTAGAAATGGAAGCCTTACAAGTGAGGAGACAACAGGTGGAGATGGTGTATGAGGCTCAAGGGTCCTCCAATAATTGTGGGGTCATGCTTATTATTAACAGAGGTATTCCCTGTGTTTCTACACAAGTCATCAAGGATCCTGAGGGTAGGTTCATTTTAGTTATAGGTGCTCTCTGGTCAGTACCATTGTTACTGGGCAGCATATATGGCCCTAATGCAGATGACCCTGGATACTTCATGAGACTTATAAATATAATCCTGCCTTTCCTTCCTATAAAGATTATTCTGGGGGGGTGACTTTAATCAAGTCATAGACTCAAACCTCGACAGGTCAGGTGGCGGATCAGGGGGGTTTCTCCAGGTCAGAGGGCTTTTAGAGACCTACTGGATCAATGCGGGCTCTGTGATGTCTGGCGTGTCCTATATCCGGACTCCAAGGAGTTCACCTACAGGTCATTGGCACATGGCTCCGCAGTCCCGCATTGATTACATTTTTATTTCTCAGACTCTCTTGCCTGGGGTCAGGACCTTGTTGATCCAACACGGTCCTGTCTCCAACCATTCCTTAGTGTTGTGTAAACTGGCACTTCAGGATGTTTCAAAGAGAGAAACAAGATGAAAACTTAATGATCAATTGCTTAAAGATTCTAAATATTGTAAAATCATAAGGGAACATATTGAGGCCTTTTTTTTGTCCAACCCTTTAAATAGTGCAAACCTGGACATTATATGGGGGGCTTTTAAGGCCTACATGAGAGGCATTCTTATTAGTATGGAGGTGACTAGGAAAAGAGCTAGGGAGAGGGAATTATTATCTTTATTATCCCAAATTCTGGTACTTGAAATTAATGTCTTGGCCAATACTCCAAAAGAGGATAGGACAGAAGCTCCTATTGTTGAGAGATAGATATTTAGAACTACTCCGGGAAAAGGCAGAGTTAGCTATCATATGTACTAAAGCTAGTTACACTGATCAGGGAGAGAAGGCGAGGTGCCTATTGGCACTCCGTATCAAGCAACACGAATCTGTGAGATTCATCCCTTCTATCAGGGCGTCAGCTGATGGGTCTCTGAAAACGTCTCCTACCGAAATAGTTCAAGAATTTGCAGTATATTAAAAACGCTGTACGGGGACATGGAGCATCCCCCCAGCCCTGTAAGCGTGGAGAAGTATCTGATGGACTCCCACCTGCCTTCCCTCCCAGCACGTCATAAAGACTGTCTTGTCTCCTTTATATCAAAGGAAGAAATTGCTGAGGTTATCAATGGTTTACCTTCAGATAAAGCTCCTGGTCCTGATGGATTTTCTTCCCTTTTCTATAAGACGTTTCGAGATCTCTTACTACCAATACTTAATAGATTATTTCATCATATTCTATCCAGGATGGAGGTTGATTGTCACCTCTTTGAAGCCTTGATAGTGCTTCTCCCCAAACCAGACAAAGACCCAGAGCTTGTCCAAAGTTATAGGCCTATATCTCTCCTAAATCAAGACATTAAAATTCTCGCAAAGATTTTAGCTAATAGGCTATCCGTGGTACTCCCTGAGTTAATAGGCATGAATCAGGTAGGATTTATGAAGGTATGCTCATCAGCGGACCACTTGCGTACGTTATCTCACGTCTTCTCAGCTACCAGAGACGCCGAGTTCCCCGCAGGCCTGGTATCTCTGGATGCCGAGAAGGCGTTCGATCAGGTAAATTGGAGTTTTTTGCTCAAGGTATTGAGTGCCTTCAAATTCCCTCCGGTATTCATATCCTGGGTTGCTGCACTATATAAGTCCCCAACAGCACGAATCTCAGCTAATGGGGCTTTCTCTAACTCCTTCCCACTCCATTCAGGTACTAGGCAGGGTTGCCCCCTATCGCCTCTGTTATTTAATTTATACTTGGAACCTCTCATTCAAAACATTCTCAAAAATATCTCTATACAAGGTATTTGGGTTGGGCGGCATGAAATTAAAGTCACTGCGTATGCAGATGATTTGTTGATACACGTCTCCCATCCGGTTTCATCAATACCGCCCCTACTGAATGAAACAGCCAGATTTAGTGAGCTATCTAATTACAAGCTGAATGCCAGTAAATCCTTATTTTTCCCATTAAACCACAAGGTATTCAAGAACAATATTAGTCCCCTAGGCTTATGCTGGACTCCTAGAGCATTTAGGTATTTGGGCATTAAGTTATCCTGTAACCCCTCAACATGGTTTAAGGATAACCTGGATTCTCTCTCACAGGTTGTTATTCATGACCTTGACAGAAACTTCCCATATCATTATGGGGCAGGATTAACATAATTAAGATGAATGTCTTTCCTAGAATTTTCTACCCCCTATCCCATCTCAATTCTTTTATCCCTATATGCTGGTTTAAAAAATTGCATGGTATATTTACCAGATTTATTTGGGCTGATAAATACCCCCGTTTGGCTTATTATAAACTAGCTGCCCCAAAATTTGAGTGAAGGCTGTGGATTCCCCATATGGCATTATACTACTGGGCCAGTCACCTAGTAAAATGCGTGAGATGGATATTCCCGGACCTTGAAATGGAACAACCAGTATGGCTTAAGATTGAATTACAGTGGCGTGAAAAAGTATTTGCCCCCTTCCTGATTTTCTCTATTATTGCATATTTGTCACACTGGATGTTTTCAGGTCTTTAGACAAAATATAATATTAGATAAAGGGAACCTGAGTGAACAAATAACACTTTTTTTTTTTTACTTATTTCATTTATTTAATGAAAAAAGTTAACCAACACCAACTGGCACTGTGTGAAAAAGTAATTGCCCCTAGTTAAATCAACCCAATTAAAGGGCTAATTAGAGTCAGCTGATTGAACACAGCCAGGCTTGATTACAGCCAGCCCTGCTCAATATAAACCTCACTTATTTTGGCCCTTACCATCAGAGTCACGTTGCCAGCACAAAGATTCAACAAGCACATTATGCCATGATCAAGGAAGTTCTGAAAAGATCAGAAAAAATTTGTTGCCCTCTATCAGTCTGGAAAGGGTTACAAAGCTATTTCTAAGGCTCTGGGACTCCATCGAACCACAGTGAGAGCCATAATCTCAAATGGAGAACACTTGGAACAGTAGTGAACCTTCCAGGAGTGGGCGGCCTGCCAAAATTACTCCAAGGGCGCAGTGTAAAATCATCCAAGAAGTCTCAAAGGATCCTAAAACAACATCCAAAGAACTGCAGGCTACTCTTGCCTCAGCTAAGGTCAGTGTTCATGACTCACAATCAGAAAGAGACTGGGCAAAATGGGCTTCATGTGAGGTAGCAAGGCGGAAACCACTGCTAACCAAGAAGAACATAAATGCTCGTCTCTCATTTGCCAAGAAGCACCTGGATGATCCACAAGCCTTTTGGGAAAATGTTCTATGGACAGATGAGTCCAAAGTGGAACTTTTGGACAACATGGATCCCATAATGTCTTGCGTAAAAGCAAACACAGCATTCCACAGTAAGAACACCATACCAACAGTCAAACATGGTGGTGGTAGTGTGATGGTGTGGGGATGCTTTGCTGCCTAAGGACCTGGATGACTTGCCATAATTAAAGGAACCATGAATTCTGCTCTGTATCAGAAAATTCTTACGAGAATGTCCAGTCATCCTTCGTCAGCTGAAGCTGAAGCGTAGTTGGGTCATGCAGCAAGACAATGATCAAAACAAAAAGCAAGTCCACATCAGAATGGCTAAAAGAAGTAAAATTAAAGTTTTGGAGTGGCCTAGTCAAAGTCCAGACTTAAACCCAATAGAGATGCTGTGGCAGGACCTGAAACTAGCAGTTCATGCTCGAAAACCTACCAAATGTTACTGAATTAAAGCAGTTCTGCGAGGAAGAGTGGGTTAAAATTCCTCCACAGCGATGTGAAAGACTGATATTGAATTATGGGAAGTGTTTGGTTGCAGTCATTGCAGCTAAATGTGGCATAACCAGTTATTAAGTGTAAGGGGGCAATTACTTTTTCACACAGTGCCAGTTGGTGTTGGTTAACTTTTTTTCATTAAATAAGTGAAATTAAAAAAAAAAAAAGTGTTATTTGTTCACTCAGGTTCCCTTTATCTAATATTACATTTTCTCCAAAGACCTGAAAACATCCAATGTGACAAATATGCAATAATAGAGAAAATCAGGAAGGGGCAAATACTTTTTCACGCCACTGTAGATGCAATTAAAGCTAAATGCCTGGACCCTTTAACCCTATTTTATCTCAAACTGTCACACGTAAAGACAGCTGACTGTCCTACAGTTGGTATCTCTTTAAGAGTCTATGCATAGTTATGTTTATTTCTTCATTACTCCCCTCAGACTGACTTAGCTCAGTCCCTTGGAACTCCCCATCTTTTACTATTAACAGGAAGCAGATTCCCAGTAAGTGGTTGACCCAATTAGGTAATGGAAAACTGCTTTCCTTGGTGGATGGGGAGGGACACTGGTTGTCCCCAGGTGGAATTATTGAAAAATTTCTCATTCCGGTTTCATCTCACTTTAAGGTCATGCAGTTAAGACACCTACTCACAATAGTCCTGGGGAATACTTCCCCTTCCAAGAAGGTGTCAGCTTTATACCTGAAATCTCCCTACTGTCTGGATCTTCAGGCATTGTATCTAAATTATCCAGAGTGTTGTATTACAAAAAATACGGGGACTCCTTTGGACCTACTAGATTCTGGAACTCACTCTTTCCTCAATACCAGTTGGATTGGCAATCCCTATGGAGATCCTGTCATAAATATGTTTCCCAGGACAGACTGCATCTCATGCAATACCATATATTACACAATATGTATTGTACCCCTTTTAAACTAAAGAAATGGGGTTTCTCAAATTCTAGTACATGTAATAAGTACATGCAGGAAGAGGGAATGCTCCTTCATATGTTTTGGTCCTGTCCCAAAGTTTCCCCTCCATGGAATTCAGTCAAGATGTCTTTGGATCCTCTTCTGGGCCTTCAGGAGTACTTTATTCCTTAGATATGTCTCCTAGGGGACATGTCCCTTGTCAGGGTCAGAATCAGGAAATTTCATATTTCCATGATTGCTCTATCTGTTAAGAAACTCATTTTGTGCCATTGGAAAGACAAATCCACCCCATCTTTCCAAGAGTGGTTGTATGAAATCATTGCTAATCTCCGAACAGAAAAGGCGATTGCAAGCCTTCATAATAGACTTGCAGCTCATAGTAAAATATGGGATCCCCTCCACTCCTTACTCTCATTGTCTCACTTATGATTATGCCACATCTCAGTCTTTCTCATATGTCCAATGGAAATAACCACTGCACTTTAGGGTTATACGGTCTTGTTGCTGCTGTAAGGGAGGGATGGGTGGGAGGGGTGAGCTGGGCAGTTCTTTCTGTACATGTGGTATGTCACACCTTGTTCCACTGTAACTGCCCTTTATAAAGGGAAATGTACTAATAAAGTTTAAATTATTAAAAAAAAGAAAATTATGTTCCAAATAAGATAATATACAATAAAAATGGAAGGATCCCACCATGGGTTACTACTAACATACTAAAATTGATTAAGCAAAAAAAAAAAAAGCATATAAACTAATGAAAAGAGACAATAATGACTTTAACAAATGGAGATATGGGAAAATTCAAAGGGAATGTAAAAACAAAATCAAAATAAAAAAATATAAATTTGAACACAGTTTGGCCTAAATGAAAGCTGGGGTAAGAGTTTTTATTCCTATGTTAACAATAAAAAACTAACTCCAAGGACAATTGGACCCCTTAAGGTTAACAATGAGGAACTAACTGCACCCAAGGATATTGCTGATAATTTAACAAATACTTCAGTTCTGTGTTCAATTCTAAGACTACTACTTTTATTAAGTAAGGATGCAGTAGATCCCCTTGAATATTCCAAGGCAGAAATATTGGTCAGACTGAATACTTTGAATGTAAACAAATCTCCAGGGCCCGACAAGTTACATTCGAGACTTTTGAAGGAACTAAAGGACTGGCTAGTAGAACCACTCTATCAGATTTTTAACATGTCCTTACAGTATCATATTATACCTAATGACTGGAAAACAGCTGTTGTAACACCACTCTATAAAAAGGGAAATCATGCAGAGATCTCCAGTTATAGGCCCATCAGCTTGACTAGAGTTCTGGGAAAGATTTTTGAATCACTGCTCAACGCTATATTGTAAATGGATCTAGAAACGAAGGGGCTAACTGATCATACCCAGCATGGATTGAAAAAAAAATAGATCCTGTTTATCTGGGAATCTGGCATTTCATGAGTACATCAGTAAAATGTTGGAGAATAACAATCCCGTCTATGTGATCTTTCTGGACTTTTGTAAAGCATTTGACAAGGTGCCTCATGACATCTTAGTAACTAAAATTAGGAAACAAAAAATAAATAACACCATCACAAAAAAAAAAAATTGGGTTATCAAATTGACACGTAATCCTTCCCTATGGTTTAAAGAAAATCTGGAGCCCCTTTCCCAGGTGATCGTTCAGGACCTTGATAGATGGTCGAAGCTTCCAGTTTCATTATGGGGCCATATCAGTATAATTAAGATGAATGTATTTCCCCACCTTTTTTACCCTTTATCGCACCATAACTCATTTATTCCATTATCCTGGTTTCATAAAATGCATAGAATTTTTACCAATTTTTTCTGGTCTAACAAACACCCCCGTCTGGCATACTATAAGCTGGCAGCTGCAAAAAGCAATGGGGGATTGCAGCTTCCTCACTTGGCAATATATTACTGAGTTAGTCATCTAGCAAAATATCTTAAGTGGGTGAATCCAGGACCCAAAGGCTCAAGGCCAGTTTGGCTTAACATTGAACTAGATTTTATCCAGGCTACGAACGTGCACCCCCTCACCATGTTTTATGTTAAGATTTCATCTTTACAAGAAACCCGCAAATATACGACTCTTATGACCTCTTTAAAAGTTCATGCACAGCTCTGTTCCTTTTTGCGCTATGTTCCACATTTGGACCTGTCACAGTCCATATGGAATCCCCGTCCTTTATTATAAATAAACAGAGGATCCCCCCCATGTGGTTACCCCAAGTGGGGGATGGGATAGTATCCACTTTTCTGGATGGAGAGGGGGCATGGCTCTCTGTATCTAAAATTATTAGAAAATTTGATATCCCAGCAGCCCATCAATTCAGGGTTCTTCAATTAAAGCATCTCATTACTACGGTGTTGGGTAAAGCCCCTCCCCATCCACCGGCTTTTTCTTTGATATCCAAGCTTTCTTCCCTACTTGTACCCTCAAATGTTATCTCAAAAATATATCAAGTCCTGTTTCACTGGCGGTATGGGGGTCCCCATGATCCCACCAAGTTCTGGGCCTCTTTTTTTCCCCAGCATACCTTTAACTGGCTGGTACTATGGAGGTATTTTCACAAGTACGTGTCTCAATACAGACTACGACTTATGCAATATCACATCTTACATAATATGTATTATACCCCAGAAAAACTGGTGAAATGGGGCCTTCTTGAATCAGGGCTGTGTACCAGATGTTCCCAGGAAGAGGGAACTCTTCTTCATATATTCTGGTCGTGTCCCAAGATAACCCTATTATGGGATTCAATTAAAACCAAATTGGACCCCTTACTGGGTTTGCAGGATTACTTTACTCCTGAAATTTGCCTGTTGGGAGACCTGTCTCCTATAAAGATTAAGGCTCGGAGATTTCACATGTCCATGATAACATTGTCGGTCAAAAAAAATCATACTTTAACATTGGAAGGATGAGGTTAGCCCATCATACTAGGAATGGGTTCATGAAATCCTCGCTAATTTTCGCACTGAGAAAGCTATAGTGAGTCTCCAGAACAGGCTACAGAGTTATAGGCGCATCTTGGATCCCTTTCATACCTTAATTGTGGTTGGTTTGGATAACATGGCATTGTACTACAATGTAGAAGTGAACTGCTGTACCAGAGGGGAGGGTTAGGGAGGGAGGGGGCAGATCATGTATTGTTATATGATTATGCTCTGAATGTTACTATTTCTGTCCCCTGTATAATGGAAAATTTGTTAATAAACTTTGAATTGAAAAAAAAAAAGCAAACTCAGGTTTAACACCAAAAACACAGTGGCCATGACATTTGGCTCCAGACAAAAAACTGGTCACCCTCCAGTCCTCTCCCATCTTCACTACCCTGGATGGCTCTCCACTGGAGAATGTTACTGCTTTAAAATATCTAGGGGTTTGGTTGCATCACCATCTGGACTTCTCTAACCACATTGACACCATCTGCACTAAATTGTTCCCCTAACTGTTTATCCTCTATCAACATAAGGCCAGTCTCACCCTCCCCATCTGCCATGAGTTGGTTACCAAAATGATTCTTCCTGTCTTTGATTATGCCAATGTGGTTTATGGTACTGCCTCTCAATCTTCACTTATCAGACAAGACACCCTCCTGGACTCTTTCTGCTGCTTCGCCATTACCTCCCCCCCTTACCTACCACTGTCTCCTGTACTCCGCCCTTGCACCCTGTCCCACAGGAGAATGGTTCACAGTGCCTCATTTGTTGCAAAATTCTGGTTTGGAGCCCTCCCTTCCTACTTCTCTGCCCACCTGTATGAAGCTGCTCCCTCTACCTACTCCCTTCGTCACCGGGATCCATGTACCTTTGTTATCCCATACCCCTTCTCTGCATCTGGCCAATCTGCTTTCTCCTTTCATTTCCCTTCTCTCTGGAATAAACCCCCCTCTGACCTCAGACTAGCCTCCTTCCCTTCTCACTCAAAGGACTACTCAGACTTCTGATTCACCCACAGTGCTCCCTGAGTACCCTAACCCTGCCTCCTAAGCATTAATTAACCAATTACCTACAGATGAAAACCCCCTGACAGCCATATCTCCTTGTCCAAGTAGGAACCCCATTGTTGCAATTTGTGCCTTGCTCTCTGTATTTCTTTTTGCCCTGATCCATTATTTATTATTTGGTTTAATGGCCTGTCCTGCAACTGGACTGTGGTGTTATCTGTGGATAAACACTTTTATTTTGCTTTAATGTTGTACTCCTGTACCTTGATGATACCTACTGTTAAGGGTCTTGTAACCATGACCCTTGTTTTCTTGTTACTGTTGTGTGTTTTTTTGTCATATGTAAATGTTCTATTTTCCCATGTTGCCTTTCCCCGTATCGCACCTCGAAATGAGGCTCGGCTCATTGGTGCTTTTCCAAGTTATAAATAAAATGTTTAGCATACCAATGGCTCTCGGTATGAATGCAATGTGAAACAATGTGAAAGAAGAGCACCAGGCAGTCCTAAGTGACCACTTCACTACTGCTTCTACCACTACTATCAGGGGGAAAGAAAACAGAGCTAGCAGCATGTATCAATATAGTTATATTAATAATTATTCTTACTCAGGTGCATTTCGCTAAATGATCTCTTCAGAATGAGAAAGCAACTGTGTGTGGGATCAGGGACTTGTTTGTCACAGTTGCAACTTGCTACCAGTACAATGATGTGATGTACTGGCTGTATTTCCAACCCACCCCTAGCATGATAATGATGATGAGGTGGTCCAAAGACAGGCAAGTCCCAGATCTCTATTTTAATTTAATCTAGTTTCCTGAGTCTGTCATTTTGTAGAAGGTGTCAGCGTGTTTGTATGTCACCAATTAATTTGTTTAGCAACAGCTCATGGAACGCAACGTGAAGCAATGTGAAAGAAGAGCACAAGGCAGCCAACGTGACCACTTCACCACTACTACTACTACCACTACTATCAAGGGGAAAAACAGAGCTAACAACATGTATCAAAACAGTTATAAAATAATTATTCTTTAGTGCATTTAGCTAAATGATCTCCTCAGAATGAGAATGTCACTGTGTGTGAGATTAGAGACTTGTCTGCCACAGTTGCTACCAGAACAATGATGTGATGTGATGTACTGGCTGCACCTCCCACCCACCCCCAGGATGACGATGATGTGGTCCAAAGTCAGGCAAATCCCAGATCTCTACTTTTAACCAATCCAGTCTGAAAACTGAAAGCTGATGTGTCATTAAATCTACAGATGCAGCACAGGTACTGCTGTCAGTGTCATGAAAGGGAAAATGTAAACCACTAGGAATTGAACCGAGGACCCTAGCATTCCATGCTAGTACTCTAACCACTGAGCTATGGTTCACACAGCTGCAGCAGCTGTCCCAGAGTCCTAGTGGTTCACATTTTCCCTTTCCCATTGTAATTCACGATCTAAATTTGCCTTGCTGTGGACTCTTTAAACTGCACTGAGAATGAGTTGATTGGCTGTTGTTCTGATGTATTTCTGAGGCTGCAAAGTTATACAACAACAGAGGGGGGCAATGCGACTTTGAAGGAAGATCTGGGACAGCTGCAGCTGTGTGAACCATTGTTCAGTGATTAGTGTACTAGCAAGGAATGCTAGGGTCCTATGTTCATTTCCTGGTGGGTCACATTTTCCCTTTCTCATTGTAATTCATGATCTACATTTGCCTTGCAGTGACCACTTTAAACTGCACTGAGAGGGAGTTGAGTGGCTGTTGTCCTGCTGTATTGCTGACGTTGCAAAGTTATGCAACACCAGAGGAGGGGAATGTGACTTTGAAGGAAGATCTGGGACAGCTGCTGCAGCTGTGTGAACCATTGCTCAGTGGTTAGAGTACTAGAATGGAACACTAGGGTGCTAGATTCAATTCAAAGTGGTTCATATTTTCCCTTTCTCATTGTAATTCATGATCTAAATTTGCCTTGCAGTGGCCTCTTTAAACTGCACTGAGAAGGAGTCAGTAAGCTAAGGAGTCATCCTTAATACCAATGTTGGGCTCAGACAGATCTACCATGCTTACTACTGAGCATGCATTTTCTTCTTGTGGAATTTCAATGTCCTGCAGCCTGCCCCAAATGTCATCCTCCTCATTGTCTGCTTCTGTACTGGTTTTTGCAGCAGTCTTTTGAATTTGAGGTGGTGTCATTGTAGTACTGCTTTCCAGTCCTCCTAAAGAAACCTCATCTACTGGATAAATCAAAAGTTGTCTGTAGTTCAAGTCCTCCATATCCTTAGAAACCACATCAGGAAGGTGTCTGTTCCAGAAATGTGGAACGAGCAATGTTGTTAAGAGATACTCCTTGCTCCATTTCATGGCTGATAATTTATCATCATTGCTAAGTCTTATAAGCATGTTATTGACTGGAGATTGGTTCATATCTGAGTTGTTCCACATTTTTGTCAACATTTTTTGAGAGGCAGAATGAATGGAATAACTTGGCTAAGGGATGCCTTTTCTGTAATGACCTCTTTTGTAGCACTAATGAATGGCTTCAGAATGTGATACAACTGTTCCAGCAGAGACCATTGAGTAGACTGGAGCAAAATGTCCTACCCGATATCATTCTACATGATATTCTCAATGGCAGCTACCTTTTCTTCAAGGATGCGTTCAATCATAAAATAAGTTGAATTCCACCTTGTTGATATATCCTGAACAAGCTGGAGATGAGGAAGACCTTTGTCCTTCTGTATATCAGCAAAGATGTCACAGGCTTTTACTGAATAGTTGAAGTGGCCACACACTTTGTGCATTGTTTCCACAGTGGTTAATACTTGACTGTCATTATAAAGGAAGCTTTGAATGATTACATTAAGACAATGTGCAAACACTGTATATGTACATAGTTGCCATCATAAAGTGCTTTATTAATATTTGAACCATTGTCGGCAACAAAAAAAACCAGCTTTCAAACCCTGTGAAGTGACCCAAGCAGTAACTAGTCTTTCCAGTTCTTGCTGAATGTGCTGTGCCATGTGTGTGTCTTGAAAGTGAGAGACATGTACAACTTCCATTTTGTGAAATGTGACTGTTTTTGTTGAGCTCTGAGAGATAGTAGTGGTAGTAGTAGTAGTACTGGCTGAAGTGGTAGGAGTAGCAGACAGGCTAGTATGTGAGGAGGATGATGAGTTGCCTGCAAAAGTTACCCAGTGTGCAGTAAGAGAAGGATAGAAAATGGTTTGGCTGCTGGTCCACGTATCAGTAGTATAGTGAACTACCTTGTCCTCAGCCTCTCAGAGAGCATGCCTAACTTGAAGTACTAAGCTGTCATGCATCCTGGGTATAGCAGTTGCTGAGAAATATTTTCTACTTGGCATTAAATATCATGGTTCTAAATATTCTATAAGCCTTCTGAGACCCACGTCTTCCACAATATTGAACAGCTGTTAATCAAGTACAGTCATTTCTGCTATTTTATGACTTATTGCCAGTTCTATGGGATGGTTTCATGAATATTTAGACCTTCTTTCAAAAACTTCTTTTAGCTTCAGTTGCCTCTTATCATGGGTAAAGTTACCTTTGGCCGGGGGTAGGGGGGGTTATGACTACATGCCTTGCCTGGTAAAACAGAGGTCCTTACAGAATTATCTTGAGGCAAAAGCTAACTTTTGGATTTTGTCTGGTGATTGTCTCCTACTGTTTCAGCAGAATGTTCCTGTTCACTGAGAGCCCTGCTAGATTTCCAGGCACCAATGTTAGACTGTTAATTTGAACCATATATAATGATGGAGTGAAATCGCGAAAGGTGTTGCATCATTGTTGTGGTTCCAAGATACCCTTTATTTCCCCCCTACTAACACAAGTATTGCAATGCACACATATAGCTTTGCAAGCATCCTTGGGGTTTATGTAAAAATGATTCCAAACAGCAGATGTGAACTGTTTATGTCTAGCAATGAGCTCAGTAGGAGTCAAGTGGCTGGGTTTGCATGGGGAAGACATATTAGTGAAGGATTCAGGTTAATCAGGTGAGGCAATCACTGACTCCTCTGCAGCACCATTGCCATCATCACTACTGTCAGACTTTGCTTCACTTTGTGTGGCTTATGCATTTGACTTTTTCTTTTTCTCTTTTGACACTCTACTACTGTCATTTTTACCCACATTGTCATGGTCAGAACCAGAATGAGGCATAGCTAAAGGTAAACTCACAAGCTCATCATCGTCACTCTCACCATGACCATGGTCATCACCATCATCATCAGATTCAGTAGTGCTAACACTTGCAGTCGCATATTAAGTTATTCGATATGCATGTGTTGCAAATCGAGCAACTCCACTGCGAGTTGTACCTGTAAGTGCTTTAACTTTATGTACAATTGGAATACTCTTTGTTTTTGCACTTCGATCAGATGACTTGCTACAATCTTTTGAAACTTTGTTTGCTGTACTACTGAGCCCTTCTGACATAGACAGTCCACTCCCCCTTGCCAAGTTTTCAGTATTTTGAGAGTTAGCCTGCACATCGATAGTAGTAGCATTTAGCTCAGCCCTTTCAATAGACTGTAGTGTTTTTACTTTACTTTCTGGGCCTCTTCTTTCTGGGCTTTTGAATAAACTTTTACTTTAACTTCCTTTGCCCTGGCTTCTGATTTACTATTTTTATGTTTGCTTGCATGCATGTACAAGAAACATAGTGCCATCATATGAGTTTTCCAAAGGTGTGTCAGCCTCTTCCTATTCAGTCAGTGTATTTGCAGGCGCGGTCGAAGAGCACCAATCACTGCTCCAGCTGTCTATGACAGATGAAAATGCAGTGGCATACAGTTGAAAGGGAGAGCTCTGCTTGAGTGAGCAGAGCTCTCCCCCTCCACACACACGAGCACACGCACACTGCATGCTTATGTGCCTTCCCCCTTCCCCCTCCACACTGTATGGCTGATGGGGGTGCCCAATCCCCCGTAGGCTCCACGCCCCCCCCAAAGCATCCAGGTGCCACGCTGGGAGCCCACCCCAGCATGGAAAAATGATGTAATGGCCGACGGAGGTGTCCAATCCTCCATCGGCTTCACTGTCTCTCCCCCACCCCCATGCCGCCAATGGGGTGCCCAATCCCCATTGGCTTCACTGTCTCCCCGAGTACAGGGTGCCACACTGGGAGCCCACCCCAGCGTGGCAACAGATGCCATGGCCACGGGGTGCCCAATCCCCATCGGCCCACGCCCTCCCAGTTGTCTTCTCCTGCCATGCTGGGAGCCCACCCAGCGTGGCAAATGTCCCTCATCATCTTTGCAAAAAAAGCCTGTAAAGAAAAACAGTCCCCGTAGTCTCCTTACCCCCCACAACCCGCACCCACCCACTGCGCAACCTGCCTCCCCACACCCCCTCACCCCATACTTACCTCCGAGTCCGGCATGACGATCTTCCGTGGACCGGGAACACCTCTGCACTCTTCAAAGCCGACCGCGAACTGAGGAAATGCCGGTAAGCTGTATACTGGGATAGATTGGGGTTTTTCAACTTTGTTGCATATCTCAGGCATTTTTTAGAGTTTTTGCACCAACTTTCAACGTGGGGTTTTTGGGGCCCCTCCTCATGAATTCTTGCACTGTCATGGCGTTATTCGGGCCTGAAGGGTGATTTCACAGCCACTGTGTGAAATCACCTTTCCAGAAGGATTAACAAAATGACACTGACAGTGTTCATAAGGTGGGCTCTCAAAAAGCCTATTTTGAAAATTTGGTGGAAAAATTCCTAAAAATGACTGTTTTACGAGCGTGCATTGCGCAGTTCCTACGCACACTCATAAGTTTGAGAATTTTCAATATTTTCACTCCAGATTTTCAACATTGCCATTTTACCACACCTTCTTATGAGCAGTACAGCTGTCATTTTCACATATCACCCAAAAATGTGTTTCCGCCCATGTAGCGCACAATGGGCAGTCGGTGTCTTGAAAATCAATGTCACAGGACACATTAAGAAATCACAGTGACACTGTTCATGAGCAGAGGTCTTAAAATGGCTATGTTGAAAATTATTGACAAAACTCCATAAAATGACTGTGTTATGAGTGAGCATTGCACAGTTCCGCACCCTCGTAGGTTCATGAATTTGTAATATTTTCAGTCCAGATTTTCACCAGTGGCATTTTTCCACACCTCCTTATGAACAGTACAGCTGTCATTTTCCACAACATGGCCGAAATGTGTTTTCACACTTTCAGTGCAGAGATGCGTGGTCGCTGTGGGAAATCATTGTTCGGGACAGATAAAGAAAATCAGACTGACACTATTCATGATCGGAGGTCCCAAAATGCCTGTGTTAACAATCTACAGTAAAAAAATCCCCAAACAAGTTACATTACAGGTGTGCGTTGCACAGTTTCTACGCACACTCGTGACTTCACCAGTTTTTTTAAGATTTTCACAGCAGATTTTCAACATTGCCATTTTTTACACCTCCCCATGAACAGTACCGCTGTCATTTTTCACATCTTATTCGGAATGTGTTTTTGCACCTGTGGTGCCAAATGCCATAGTCACTGTGCAAAAGCAGTTTTCGGCTAACAAACTGATATTGCCACTGTTCATGAGGTAGAAGTCACAAAACATGTTGAAAATTTGGGTAGAAAATACCAGCGAATGCCTGAGGCGTTAGGGTTTCCGACCATAACGCCCCACCCTGTAGAGTATGACAGGCATCAGGGGTGTGACTTGGGATTCTTGCCTGTCATGCTCATACCATTCCACCCCCACCCACACCCTGCAGCCAGTGAGAGGCATCAAGGTGTGCCTCAGACTCTTCGGGCCCAAACTTCACCCCATTCTTCTACCTATCTCACCGTATTTCCTGATGGAATGGGGTGCGCATAAGGGCCAAAGACCCAAGGCACACCATGACACTTGTCAGTGACTGCAGGGTAGGGTGTGGTGAAATGGCGTGGTCGTTATGCCTGACAACCCAAAGACACACCCCAATGCCTGCCACTCTCTGCAGGGTGGTGGTGGGGTTGGCTTTAGTTCAATACTTCGCTGCCATTCCTATTATGCAGCTCTGTAACTTCTACACTACCAATGCCAGTGTCAGCAAGCAAACATTCGGCATTGACAAATGCTTGTTTAGAGTACTTATAATGCCACTCTGTAGCTTGTTCAGGGTCAAAAGCAAATGATGGTAGCTGTGAGATTAATTCACATACAGGTCTGTCACACTTACATACACAGTAGTTAATACACACACAGGACCTAGACTACAAGGACTGGTGCAGCAGCTGCCACCCACAGAGCTTGAGGAACCTGGCCTTATCCTCTATGACATAGTATTACTTTACTTTTACTTCAAGGATAATTATTTTTTTTTATTATTTATTCCATGTGATGGAATGCCCTGCCTACTGAGCCAATGTCTGTAGAATTACCCCACGGAGCACAGGGAAGAATAGATGAGAGCTGACTGACTTGTTTGGGTGGGGGGGGGTCACACAGACAGTATGTAAGAAGTGGCACTGGCGGCTAGCTGTCAGATTTTATTTCTCACACACACACACACACACACACACACACACATACAGCAGTTCACAGTCACACACTGCACCTAGGCTGTAATGGCTGATGCAGCAGGCACTTTAGCCCACAGAGATTCAGGAACCTGGCCTGACCCTCAATGACACAGTATTACTTTATTTTTCCTTCAAGGATTATTTTATTTTGTTTTTTTTTATTATTTATTCCACATTACAGAATACCCAGCCCACTGAGCCAAAGCTTGTAGATTTACCCCAAGGAACACAGAAGGAACAGACGAGAGCTGACTGACTTGTTCGGGGGGGGGGGAGGTTAACACAAACAATATGCAAGAAGTGGCACTGGTGGTTGGCTGTCAGATTTTATTTCATACACACACAGACACAGACACACACACACACACACACACACACACACATATGCACAGAAGTTCACAGTTCACATACTGCACCTAGGCTATAAGGGCTAATGCTGCAGGTGCTGCTAGCCTGCTACCCACAGAGATTCAGGGACCTAGCCTAACCCTCTGTGACACAGTAATACTTTACTTTTCCTTCAAGGATTAACATTTTTCTTTTTTTTATTATTTATTCCATGTGACAGATTGCCCCACCCACTGAGCCAAAGCTAGTAGATTTACCCCATGGAGCACAGGGAGGAAGAGATGAGAGCTGACTGACTTGTTTGGGGGCACAGATAGTATGCAAGAAGTGACACTGGTGGCTGTCAGATTTTATTACACATACACACACACTAGTTCACAGTTCATGCACTGCACTTAGGCTATAAGCGCTGATGTTGCAGGTTTTGCTTGCCTGCTACCCACAGAGATTCAGGGATCTGGCCTAACCCTCTATGACACAGTATTTAGTTTTTCCAACAAAGATTATTCCACGTGATGGAATACCCACTGAGCCAAAGCTTGTAGATTTACCCCACGGAGCACAGGTAGGAAGAGATGAGAGCTGACTGACTTGTTCGGGGGTCACACAGATAGTATGCAAGAAGTGGCACTGGTGGCTGGTTGGCAGATTTTATTTCACACATGCACACACACACACACACACACACACACACTAGTTCACAGATCGCACACTGCGCCTAGGCTATAAGGGCTGATGCTGCAGGCGCTGCTACCCACAGTATTTATTTACTTTTTCCTTCAAGGATTATTCCATGTGACAGAATCCCCACTGAGCCAAAGCTTGTAGACTAATAAATTTATCCCACTGAGCACAGACAGGAGATGAAAGCTGACTGACTTGTTCTGGGGCACACAACTAAAAGGCTAACTTGACTGGGTGTGGTAGTGGGTGGCACAGTTCAACCCCTCTACTGCCAAACAAAAAATTAAAAATTGACACTTGACTCACTCACTTTCCCCAGTCTTGCTCCTCCCCTTCCCGAGCCTCCTCCAACTCCCCAAGCCCCGCATTCCAACTCCCAGACCCATTCCCCCAATCCCCACCTTCATGTTTTCTTGTTTGTTCTTGTTTGTTTTTTATTAAATAAAATATAAAAAATAATTACAATCATTTTTTTTTTTGCGAGTCTGATGAGTCCAACCAGCTAGAGTTGCCAAACGGGCAAAAAAAGCACTAAGCAGCAAGTTTTAAAACAGCACACATCAAACAACCAGTAAACGCTGCTGCTCCTTCTCCATTTTGTTCCTTTGCACCAGCTGATAAGGTGAACTACGTGGGTTGCTACAGAGCAAACCCAATCAGGTGCCACCTTAGGAAGATGGACAGCTTGCCTGTCAAATGTGGAGCCAAAATCTTGTGTCTGGTCCCTTCTGTGATCTTACACTTTTCACACCGAATTCATGCAATGGAGCCACCCAAACAGACCCAAACAGCCAAAAGTGTTTGGAAGCTGCTCGTTTAAGAACACTTTGGCATGTTCGGGTCGGTTCATATGTTTGACGAACCAGTTCACCCACCCTTAATATGAATGCTATTCAGGAGTCCTCCTCATTATTGTGGGCCATAACCCTCCATTCACAAACATATCAATATAGAAATATAGAATTTGTTGGCAGATTGGGACTGCTTGGCCCACCCAGTCTGCCCATTTTTCACTACCTACAGTATCAACCCATATGAAATTCATTCATTCATAATGATATGCATTACACCATCACACACATCTCCCACTTAAAAACTCTGCACAACCCAATGTCTCATTGTCCACCCCAATGTAAGAGGGTCATAGGGTCACCCTTGTATGTCTAGTGGTACAGATGGTATCTCATGTAGGTGAGTACCTGTGCCAACTCACATCATGGGCACCAGTTCTGCACCACATCAGTTCCTTGCCAACCCACATCTGGGTGATGGGTATTGGGGCACCTTAAAACCATACTCTGTGGAACCAGTACTATGAGGCCACACACACACACACACAGACCAGAATGTACATACTGGAGATGGGATGGTGCATGGTGGTTTTATTATTTTTAGCTACCTATATGTTACACAGTTCTCTAGGCATTTACCTGGCCATGAATTTTCTTGATGATACCTGCACACACTATACTAAAGCTTCTTTCTCAGGCCATGCCCTACAGATACATTCCATAAGTTTCTGCTGTGGATCTACATAGCTACCCCAAATCTACTGAGGCATACCTAACTACTGCTGCTTCTCAACACTGGTCTTACTTGTGGGGCCTATTGTCCACCCCATGACCATGACATTTTCCAGGTTCCCCCTTGAACCAAAAGGGATCAATTACACATTGCTTAAAGTACTGGGTCTCTTTCAAACCTACAAATCCACAACCTCCCATGTGGGGCCCCTAGAGCCCTGGTACTTTCAAGACCATTTGTGCTGTCTTACTTTCTCAAGGCAGGGCAAGCACTTACCTGATGGGCAAGCAGGGCAAGCATAAGACTCAATTTCCCAGAAGGACAACAGATATGAAAAGCATATCAGCATATGATATCACTACTAAGTGCAGAAGTCCCAAAAACAGACTCCCTTATCTGGACCCTCAAATGGGGACTAACCAGCCTCAGCCTTTGTCAGGCACCTTCCTACCCGATGCCCATTCATTCTGGTACAAGCCAAGTGCTTACAATATGAACTGCCTTGGACCTTATAATATGAGAATTTAAATTTAGCAAGGTTAACTTACAGTTGCTGTGAACACCAACTGACTTCTCCAAATTTTATTCACTACTACTGGGAGTGAACCCACAAGAGTTCCAATGACAACCCTTGAGAGGTGGCCCACCACTCTCCCAAATATACCTTTAGAGACTGATGGTCTCCTCTCTTCTTGAGGTGAGTTCCTGGGGCTTCCATTTTCTCAGTTGTTGCCAATGTTCTTATTCTTTGGAGACAAACAAAAGAGGACCAGTGCCACCTGATACTAGGGGCACTGCCATCATTCCTGTGACTGCAACCCCCTTAGGACAGTCACAGCCAGAGAGGTTGGATGGCTTCTCTGTCTTTCCAGGCTCCAACTTTAGCAAACCCAAACTACCCTGCTGTCTTCTCCCTACAGAGGTTTTTTAAAGGAGGCAGAACCATGAATATCCATGCTCCAGTTTCCTGCTCTTAGCTAACTCAGGCCATTCACAGCATGAACATCTAGACATGCCCCTTGACAATCCCCCCCCCGAGAACAGCTCTCAGGGTCTAGTTTAACCCTTCAAGTATTCTCTGGTAACCTGCCTCAAGCTTGTTTAGGAGAGAGGCTTATTCACTAATAGGTGTCCATGTGTGTCTTAATGTAGCTGTCATCCTACTGAACATCTGGCATGTCATCACTATTTCCATGGTCCTGTACATTATTGTTATGGGGAATACATTACTGGACAGCTATATTGTGTAGCAGGGCACAGGCTGTGAACACTCTGCTTACCATTCCAGGTGCAAGCATCATAGTGCCTCATGTCATGTCTAGGCACCAGAAAACAATCTTTGATTCACCAAATCTATGCTCCACCACTGATTGTGTCCTATGGTATGCTCATAAAATCATGCAAACCCTTCTGTGTATAACAAGAGATAGGGTCTCATCATTTATTTATATAAAAGTTGGTGACCCAGAAAGGTGCGCTGAGCTGGGGCTCTTTTCCAGGTGTGACCTGGGGTAGGGGACAATACAGTGGTAATATCATTCAGAAACAGTACACAAAAACAATACTGTACAGAAAAATATAGTGCATAAATAACAATTGAGATATACACTGTATACAGTATACACCAGAAAAAGTTAGATAATGTACAACATATTACAAGTTTGCATAATGTACAACACATTACAAGCAATATACATACAGTAGCAGCAGATTTATTTAATCAATAGCTGTGCAACACAGTGTAAGGTGGAGAGTAAGAGAGCACATGATGGAATGTAGGGAAAGTGGAGTGGAGTGTGGGAGACATAGATGAGGACATAGTAGGAAAATTAGACAGAAAATTCAGGCTGGGTGTCTGTGAAACCTTATTTAGTAAAGGAAAGGTATAATACTTTGAGATAAGGTGAGGCTAGATTGGGAAGTGTGTAGGCATGGTCTGGGATGGAGGGAAATGATATTAGCATATAGCGGTGGGGGCAGCTCAGACCAGGGATTTAAGAGCAGTGAAAGAGAGGTAGTGGCGAATGTCCCAGAGGAGTTGATTCCAGAGGTATGGGAGATGGTATGAGAAGATGGCCTTGCCTGAGCAAGTGCAAGGATGGGGTAGGGAGAACATACGAGCATCCTTGGATTGGAGGGAGTACGTGGAGGAGCTAACAGGTGACAAGCAGGAGATGAGGTGAGGTGAGGGTTCCAAACCAGAATTTGGAAATGAAAGTGAGGTTATGGATATGGCATGTAGCAGGTACAGGCAATAAGGAAAAGGAGGAATAGAGGGTGCAGTGGTGAGTGAGGGGAAGGAGAAAGTGGTGAAATGGCAAAATGAGTTTAGTAGTGTCGAGTCTAGCAAGGGAAGTAGCAAGCGCTGAGTCATAAACAATGTCTGCATAGTCAATAACCGGTATGATGGTTTTGGTGACTAGATCATGGCAGGTGGACATTGGGAGGTAATCCTTGTGGCAGTAGACAGCTCCTAATTTGGAGTAGATGGAGTCAATATGGGCAGTGAAGTCAAGGTTGCTGTCAATCCAGACCCCGAGGTATTTGAAAGATTTGACCATGTCTAGTTGACAGCCTTCCAGGGTAGCAAATGCAGGAGAGTTCTGGGATTTGGATCATCTTTTCCTTACTCTGAAGAACATGGAGACTGTTTTTTGGAGTTTAGTTTGAGCTGAATTTGCCTGAACTAAGCCTGCACTTAATTGAAGTAGTGTTGCAGGGGGGTAGCTACATCAGTGGCATTTGGACCAGAAAGATATAACACGGTGTCATCCGCATGTATGTGGATTTTGGAGGGAGAACAAATGGATGAAAGGTTGTTTATAAATAGTTAGAATAGGATAGGGCCGAATATGGATCCTTGGGGAACATCATTTGGATAGGGCCAAGAATGGATCCTTGAGGAATGCCAGTTTGGATAGGGAGAAGAGGGGGAAGGGCATTGCCTACCTGAACAGATTACTGTCTGTTTTGTAGGTAGGATCTGAACCAATCTGCGGCAGATGGGGTCAGACCTGAGGAAAGGAGTTTTTGAATCAGGAGATGGTGAAAGACTCAAACGCCTTTGCCAGGTCACCAAAAATGGCAGCAGTGACAAGGCCTTTGTCCATGGCTGACTGGATATGGTTAGTGACTCAAAACAAGGAGGTGACTGTGGAATGCTGCTTCCTGAAGCCTGACTGGAAAGGAGAGAGACAGTTGGTAGCAGACAAATGTTACAGGAGCCTCAAGTAGATCAGACACTCCTGGAGTATGGCAAGAGCAGGCAGGAGAGAGAGATAGGTCTGTAGTTTACAGGTGAGGCGGGGTCCCCACATTTATGGAGGGGCAGCACCTTGGCCATTTTTCAGGCCTAGAGGATGGTGCAAGTAGTGAGGGAGAAGTTTAGGAGATGAGCAAGGGGTCTGGCTGTTGCAGGTGCAGATATGTGAAGAATCTTGAGGTGTAGGCCATCTGGACTAGTTTTAGTAGGGTTGAATGACATTAGTACCTTGGAGACTTCTTGGGAGGAAATGGGGGGGTATGAAACCAAAGCCAGAAAGGGAGGGAGGTGGTCAGGGAGGGTGCAGGTTGTAAAGAAAGTGTTAAAGAAATCGGCGATTTAAGCTGAGTCCGTGATTGTCAAGCCTTCATGGTTTAGGATGAGGGGGGCTTGTGATGTAGGAGGGTCTAAGAGGGAGTGGAGAACTTTCCAAAAGTTAGATGGGGAATTGGATCTAGCCTGCAACTGGGATATGAAGAAATTCAATTTGGCTATTCTGATGGCCTTGGTGCAGGAGTTTTTGTGGGACTCATAATGTTGGAGATGTGATGGTAGGAGGGAAGCCCTTTATGTTGCTCAGTATTTATCCCGAGTTCTGCAGAGGGCAAGGAGGTCAGGAGTAATCCATGGGTGGTGGCAGCACTTTACTGTGGCTCTTTTTAGTGGGGCATGGATGTTCCAGTTGCTATTTAGGGTACCAGAAAATAACTAGATAGCCAAATCGATGTCCAGGGCTGTATATAAATTGGACCAGTTAGCTTGAGTCAAGTTCTGTAGAAGGGAATTAGTGTTCAAGGTGCGAAGAGGGCAATAAAGTAAGTATTTGGGGGCTGACTGGGGAATTGAGGATTTCCTAATGGAGAAAGTGATACACTGATCACTAAGGGCATCTGGGAGAACTCCAGCAGCAGAGATGCAGCGGGAGTGGGTGGTGAGCACCCAGTCGAGGAGAGAGTGGTTTGGAAATTTGGGTTTGAGGTGAGTTGGTTCAGAAATCAACTGACAGAGATATTATGATTCATTTTGAAGGGTAGATGATTTGGTGGAGGGGGAGAGCCAGTCCAGACTGAAATCACTAAGCAGGATGACCTTACCCTTACCTAAGTCAGATGAGATGGCACAGATACTGTCAAAAATAGAGTTGTGGGATGCATTTGTTGGGCTGTATATTACTCCAATGTAGATTGGGAGGGTGAAAGGGAGGGAGAGGTAAACAAAAAGGAGCTTGTGGGAGGAGGGGTGGGCATCTCAGTGGGAGAGAGAGCATGGGAGAGATTGCCTGGTATAGATAGCCACGCTGCTGCCATGCTTACCATGGTCTTGGTGGAATAGATTGAATTCAGGGATAGAGAGGGATGAGTCTGGGATTCTGGTAGAGAGCCAAGGTTCAGTCATGCAGAGAACATTGGGGGTGTGTTGGGTGACCCAGACTTTAAGGGCGTCCAATTTGGATTGGATGGTCCTAGCATTTAGATGGAAAATGTATAGTCCCTTTGGCTGGGCAGAGGAAGTTGAAGTGAATGGGGGACCTGGATTTATTTCAACATCCCCCAAGAGGAGTAAGAGAAGCAGATAGAGGGAGAAGTGGGGGGGGTGGATACTTGTACCTTCTGGCAGAGCAAGAGCAGGAAGGGGGCATGGAAAGGCAGACACAGTGAAGGAGGTCCTCGAAGTTTACAGAAGAGGAGGAAAGTAGGCTAGAGTGAGTAGGTGGTGGTGGGGTGTTCAGCTGTAATGGATATCCATTATCCCGTGTGGGGACACACATGTAGAAATGTGTTGGTCACTGGTACACAGCACACATTCATCACTAACACACCATAATGGTCTATGTCACTCACCCAGCAACCATTAAATTATGTCCTTCATCTGCAGTTATCAGTGTGTTAAGGCATGGCTGTTTGAATATGTAGGAATCATGGCTAGAGCCAGGCTATTTTGTGCACACATTTGTAATAATACCAACAGCATTATATACAAGCTGGACATTAATACAGTGAAATCCCTTGTGATTCTGATAGGCCTTCTCTATAAGTCTGAGGTGGTGGACAGTGAGGATGTGGGGGTCTGCCCTAATTGAGTCCCCGAGGGGGAGGAGGACTCCAAAGAAGGAGGAGGAAGCAACTTCTGGTGGGGTTCTCTATTGTCAGGGGGATTGAGTTGGGGAAGGAAAAGGGGTAGAGAGGGAGGTAAAGTGCCTACCTGGCACAACAGCTCAGATAGATAGGAAGTGTATCCAATGGATTGTGAGGGCAATAGGAAGGAAGGGGCAGCTGGATGTCATTGTCCTCCTAGGGATGAATGACCACTCTTTGGACTGGATGAGAGCAGTGCAGGAGCAGGAACTGGGGAAGGATTTTAGGCAGGTAGCACATACTGTAGCCTTTAAGGAACTGCTGCCTGTCTTCAACAGAGAGAAAGAGAGGGAGTTCTGCACTAAGGCTTTCAACTTATGGTTGAAGGAATGGTGCAGAGAGGAGGGATATGGCTACACTGGGGAATGGGGTTCTACCTGGAGGGATCAGAGCTTATACTGTGGGGGGAAGGAAAAGCAGTCCCCAGTGGATGGTTTAAATGTTACTTCAATGGGCATTTAAACTAGCCGACGGTTTGTGGAAGACAAAGGGTAGGCAGTAACTCTCCCCTCCCCACAGGCTGTGATAAAGAGTAGAGGGATCCCAAAAGGAGAGAATCCCACTGGAATGCAAGACAATCAAGGTAACAAGGGATCTGCAAGGGAGGAGGGTGGGAAGAAGAGCAGGCAAAATAAAAAGGCGAGGAAGGGGGAACAACTAAAAAAGAGGGAAGTGATGAGGAAAGGGCTAACAAAATCTGGAAAGCCATGTGTGCCAATGCTAGAAGCCTGGGAAATAAGATCCCAGACCAGGAGGCCTCTGTGGTGGAGGCATACCTGGATATTGTGGCCATTATCGAATCATGGTGCACTGACAACCATGTCTAGAGAATCATCATACATGTTACACAATGTTTAGAAGAGTCAGGGTAGGAAGAAAAGGAGGGGTAGTGGTGGTGCTTTATGTTCAGGAAAACATAAAAGTGACTGAGGTACAAGGAAGTCAATGTAGGGCCAAGGTGTTGTGAGTCATCTTCAAGTCATAAAATGGAGCTGCTATTTGCATAGGAGTGGTCTACAGGCCTCCGACACAAGGGGGGATTTAGATAAAGACATGTTAGAAGCTATTGGAAAAATGGCTGAACATGGGAAGGTGGTGCTGGTGGGGAACATTAATCTGCTAGATATAGATTGGAGCCTCCCTGTTGCAGTGACAGCTAGAAGCAGAGGCATCCTGTATTTTCTGCTGGAGACATTCCTCGGGCAGCTAGTCAATGAACCTACTCAGGGTAGAGCAGTAGCAGACCTGTTGCTTACTAACGGGGACAGTGTAACAGACATGAGGATGCAAAGTCATCTGAGGACCAGTGATCACCATACAGTTTGGTTTAAACAGCAGTCAAATCCAACCATGCAAGTGCAAGGGTCCTGGATTTCAGAAGGGCTGACTTTACAAAGATAGGAAAATACCTCCAAAAGGACCTGGCAGGGGGAAGATAACCTCCGTGGGGTGGAGGGCAAATGGACCAGACTAAAAGAGGGCATAGTAAAGGCAATAAACCTGTATGTCAAGCAAGTAAGCAAAACCAGAGGGAAGAGGAGACAGTTATGGTTCTCAAGGGAGGGGCAGAAATGGTAAAGGCAAAAAGAGTGGCATTAAGAAGTTATAAGGAGACCCAGGGAGAGGAGGATAGGGAAGTGTACCTGGGGAAACAAAGGGAGGCAGGCAAAGCAGTAAGGAGCACAAACTGAGGAAAGAATAGCCCAGGCAGTATCAAAAGGGGACAAGACATTTTTCAGGCATGCTAGTGATAAAAGGAAGACAAAGGGAGGGATTTTACAGTTAAGGGAGGGGGGCTGAGGGACTATGCAGATGAGGAGGACCAAGAAAAGGCAAATATCTTAAACAAATGCATTTTCTCAGTGCTCACAGTAGAAGTGGAAGGTTAGGGACCATGAATGGGCAGCAAGAGCTTTGAGGGGAGGGAAGTGGACACCAGTCCCTTTCCTGGGGATAGGGTGAGGAAAGCACTCTCTAATCTGAGAGTGGACAAAGCCATTGGGCCAGATGGGGTGCATCCAAGAATGCTGATTGAACTCAGACAGGTACTGATTGCACCCCTGGCAGACTTGTTTAACAATTCAATGGAGACTGTCATGATGTTGGAGGACCGGAGACGACTGGATGTAGTCCCACTTCACAAAAGTGGTAGCGAGGAGGAGGCTGGCAATTATAGGTCTTTCAGCCTAACTTTGGTGGTAAGGAAACTAATGGAAACACTTTTAAAGGAAAGGATTGTGAAATATCTGGAATCCAACAGCTGCAGGACCCAAGGCAACATTTGTTCACAGTGGGAAGGTTGTGCCACTCAAATATAATAGATTTTTTGACTGTGTAACCAAGGTGCCGGATCAGGGCAAGGCAGTGAATGTGACCTACCCTTACTTCAGCAAGGCCTTCAACATCATTGTGGATGGTGGAGGGGGGTGCCCGCGATTTGTATGGTTAAGTCCAGAAGATGTCCTGGGGCGAAATGGAGTGCCGAACGTAGTTCTGCTTGTTTGGTTCCCATATCCAAGGGCACCACCACTTTTTTAAATGGTGGGCAGGTGGTCCGGGCTTCCCTTGAGTCCTATCCAACTCGGGTGGTGTTGTGCAATGCCAGGTCCATTGTGAACAAGACGGCTATTGTAGCGGACTTGGTTGGCACTGCGGACCTGGTTTGCATCACCGAAACCTGGCTGGATAGTAATGCCGCCCCAATCTTGGAGGCTGCAATTCCAGCTGGGTATTCGGTGATTCACCACCCAAGATTGGATCGCAGGGGTGTGGGGGTTGTGGTCTGTTTCAAGACTGAATTGGACCTCACTAGTGTTCCAGTGGAGGAGACCAGATCTTTTGAATGTGTCATGGTGGCAGGTGGGGGCTATAGAATGGCGCTCGTTTATCATCCACCCGGTGACGAGAAACTATTTCTAAAGGAAGTGGCAGATTTCATCGTCGACCTGGTACGTGGATCGCCTAGGTTGATGGTGCTGGGCAATTTTAATGCCTGGATCGATGACGAACTCTTGCAATTTGGTCAGCACTTCCTCCAATTGATGTGTTCATTGGGCCTCTCACAGGTGGTTACCTCTGTCACCCATAAACATGGCCATTCTCTTGATCTGGTCTTCCTGCTGGGGTTGGAGGCCTCAGATGTGGGGGTGGAACCAGTCGGATGGTCTGATCACCACACTGTGAGGTTCAATTTATGCACCCCCCTTCGTAGACCTACCCCAGTGGAGATGGTCAAGTACCGCCCTTTACGGGATGTTACTCCCACTGGTCTAACTGCGGTTCTTGACCTATCAGAATTTCCTGGGTTGAGCTTAGATCCTGAAGTGATGATACTAGCCTATAATAAGGCTGTCACCTCCACTTTGGATTCAATTGCCCCCACCCGTGTGCAGCCTCTGTCCCTTCGCCCCCGATCCCCTTTGTTTGATCAGGATCTGAGGGAGTTGCGGAGATTAGGTCGCAGGTTGGAGAGATGTTGGTGGAAATCTGGCTTAGATACCAACCATCTTAGACTCCTAGAGCATTATAAACTCTATCAGCCAGCAATTACTCATAAGAAGGCAGTGTTCCTGTCCGGAGAAATTGCTGCTGCTGCTCAGAACCGACCGGCCCAGCTCTTTCGAACTGTAGACAGGCTGTGCAACCCAGCCTGTCTGCAGGTTCGTCATGCCTTTTCACAGACGTAGGGTGTGGAGCTCACTCGATTCTTTGCAGATAAGGTGGCTGACATCAGGGCCGAGATTTGCGCCGTCCCCTCCATGGGAGTTGCGGTGGTCCAGCCAATGGTCACTAGCACACCGTTTACCTGGAGTTCCTTCATAGGGCCGGAAATCGAGGATGTTGTGAGGATTGTCCAGGGTATGCGCACCACTAGCTGTAGTTTAGACCCGGGTCCCACAGGCCTGATCATGGGCTGTGGGGAGGTTATCTTCCCGGTTCTTGCCAGGATAGTCTGGTGTCCCTAGACACTGGTGAATATCCCCACTCCCTGAAGGAAGCGGTGGTGACACCAGTGTTGAAAAAGGCATCCTTGGACCCCGACTCCCTGGCTAACTACAGACCTATCTCGAACCTCCCCTTTGTTGGGAAGGTAATCGAGAAAGTGGTGGCAGCCCAGTTGGACAACCATCTTACCATCCATAACATCTACGATCCTCTTCAATCAGGTTTTCAAAAGAGGCACAGCACTGAGACTACACTGGTTCGGGTCCTCAATGATCTCTTGATGGCGAGAGACCAGAAAAAATGGTCCATTTTGGTCCTTTTGGATTTGTCAGCAGCATTTGACACCATAGACCATGGGGTGCTGCTTGAGCACCTGAGATGCATCTGTGGTCTTTCAGGCTTAGTGCACAGATGGTTTACTTCTTTCCTCACAGGTAGAACTCAGAGGGTGGTATCGGGATTTTTCCTCTGATCCCACCGCTCTGACCTGTAAGTGCCTCAGGGCTCTGTGCTGTCCCCCATCTTGTTTCATGTACATGCTCCCCTCGAGACATTGTTAGATGATATGAGCTGGAGTTTCATTGCTATGCCGACGATACCCAGCTCTATCTGTCTTTTGGCCTGACCAGAATAGAGCACCTCAGTGTTTAACAACTGTCTCAGTGAGATCCAGGATTGGATGAGGTCCAGTTGGTTGAAGAACTCGGGGAAGACTGAGGTGTTGGTTGTGGATCATGGCCACGGATTGAGGTTGGGGCACTTCAAACCTCGGGTTTATTCCTGGGGATGCAGCCCCGACCTCTGAACGGTGCGAAGACCTGGGGTGATTATTGAGATCAGCTGACACTGCATGCGCAAGTGTCGGCGGTTGTCAAGGTGTCCTTTTACCATCTTAGGAACATCGCCAGGATCAAGTACCTTGTTCCATCCGGCCACCTTCCCACTCTGATCCACGCCTTTGTGACCTCGCGTCTGGACTACTGCAACTCCCTTTACTTTGGGCTGCCTGGGGTTGATTTCCGCCGCTTACAGCTAGTGCAGAACTCGGCAGCCCGGTTGTTAACGGGAACTCCTCGTTCCTCCCATATTACACCGGTGGCCCGGAGATCTGCACTGGCTGCCGATTCAGTGGCGGATCACCTTTAAAGTTGATTGCTGACTTATAAAGCCCTACACGGTTGGGCCCTGACTACCTGAAAAGCTTCTGGTGCCTTACCTCACCAAGTGACCACTCCGGTCTGCCAGCGTGGGTTGCTAGAGATCCTGAGGGTTACTTAAATCCTCGTGCCGAACTTTTATGTTTGGTTGCGACCCTCTGGAATTCTCTACCACGTTGGATTAGAGAGTGCATGATGGTGGAGGGTTTTAAAAGGGGCTTAAAGTCCTTCTTATGGAGCAAGGCTTTTGCTGATAACTTGTATGTTGATTAATTGGTGCATTGCCAACTTAGTTTTTAATATGTTTTAATATGTTTTATTTTGCATTTTATTATAATGCGCCTTGATTTTGAGAAAGGCGCAGATAAATAAAGTTATTATTATTATTATTATCATTCCACATAGGAGACTGGTAAACAAATTGGGTAGTATGTGGGTGGGCAATAATGTGGTAACCTGGGTAGGAAACTGGTTATGGGGTAGGAGGCAGAGGGTGGTAGTAAATGGAGTTTGTTCCAAGGAGGGGAATAGCAACCAGTGGGGTGCCTCAGGCGTCAGTACTGGGGCTGGTCCTCTTTAATGTCTTCCTTAGTGACATAGTGGAGGAGATGGAAGGAAAGTTCTACCTCTTTACAGATGATACCAAGATCTGCAACGGAGTGGACAGTCGGGGAGGGGGTTCCAAGGATGGTAAGAGACTTAAAATGGCTGGAAGAGTGGTCAAAAGTTTGTCAGCTAAGGTTTAATGCAAAAAAGTGCAATATAATGTACTCGGGTCACAATATCCCCGTGGTAGGGTACAAAACAGGGGGAGACATACTTGCAATGACTAAGCAGGAAAGAGACCTAGGAGTAATTGTGTCAGATGACCTTAAGTTGGTTAGACAATGTGACAAAGCGATCAGGAGAGCTAGTGGCATGTTGGGGTGTATAGGTAGGGTTATCACCAGCAAGAAGAGCGAAGAGGTTTTGCCCCTATGTAGGTCATTGGTCAGACCCCACCAGGAGTACTGTGTCTAGTTTTAGAGACATCTCAGGAAAGACATAGAGTAGAGGTGGTCCATATGAGAGCTACCAAGATGGTGCAGGGTCTGCATCAAAAGCCCTATGAGGAGAGGCTAAAGTAGCTCAATATTTACCTCCTGGAGGAGAGGAGGGAGAGGGGAGATATACTAACATACTATTTGCCAGCAGATTAGGCCTTATGGTCTATCAAGTCTGCTCGAACCTAGATCCTTAGTTGGGTGCCGAGACCCTCCCATCCCTTGTGCTCCAGAAACCCCTATCATCCATCCCCACCCCGGACAGGCCATCATCTGATACATCCACTTTCTGTGTCTGTCCCACCCTCTCTTAAAGCTCTCCACTGTGGATCTCTGAACCAGCTCACCAGGCAGAGCATTCCAAGGGTCCACCACCCTCTCAGTAAAAAACCTCCTCCTCTTTTCCCCCTCACCCTTCCACCTTCCAACTTCAAACCATGCCCTCTGGTGATGCCTCCTGCTTTAGTCTAAAGATCCCTCCATGTTTACCCTATTTATTCCCTTGAGGTACTTGAAGACCCTATCATGTCCCCCTGTCTCTCCTCTCCTCCAATGAAAACAGGCAGAGCTCCTCAAGTCTGTCCTCGTAAGTCAAATCCCTAGCCCTCGTATCATCTTTGTTGCCTCCTCTGTACCCTCTCCAGGAGCTGTATGTCCCTCTTCAAGTGTGGTCTCAGTACTGTACACAGTACTCAAGGTGTGGTCTAACCAGTCCATTGTACAGAGGCAGAACCACTTCCTTGCTCCTAGAGGTGATCCCCTCATGCGATGCATCCCAACATCCTGTTTTCCTTGCTAGCTGCTCTCCTGCACTGCTCAGTGTTATTCATACATGTATCCACCATGACCCTAGGTCTTTTCCCTGTTGAGGCTTCAGCACCTCCCCTCCCAGGGTGTACCTGTGTTTAGGGTTTCCCCGACCAAGATGCAACACCTTGCACTTGGTGATATTGAAATTTAATTTCCATGTGTGAGCCCAGCTTTCCAGGGTGTCCAGGTCCCCTTGCAGGGCCAACCTCCCCTCTTCTCCCTCAACTACTGCTCCCATCTTGGAGTCATCCGCGAAGAGACTCATTTCACACCCTATACCATCCCTGATGTCTGATATGTATGCATTAAACAGGATTGGACCCAGGACCGAGCCCTGTGGTACCCCACTACCAACCTCTGTAGGGTTCGAGAGCTCCCCACAGACCACTACTCTCTGAGTGCGTCCAGCTATCCAGTTTTCAATCCATCTGACCATCAAGGGCCTACTCTAACCCCATCAGTTTCTCCACCAGACCATTGTGGGGACAGAGTCAAACGCCTTGCTGAAGTCCAAGAATAATACATCCACAGGCTTACCTCTGTCCAGTTCTGATGTTACCCATTCATAGAACTCCACAAGGTTGGTTTAACATGATCTACCTGGCACAAACCCATGCTGCTGACTATCCAGACCTCCCACCTCCTCCAAGTAAACCCCCAATCGTTCCTTTAGTATACTCTCTATTAATTTTCCCACCACCGAGGTTAAACTGACGGGTCTATAGTTTCCTGGTACTTCCTTCACCCCCTTTATGGATTGGTACCACATGTGCCTCTCGCCAATCCCTAGGTACCCTCCTGTCTCAAGTGACCTGTTGAAAAGCTCCGCCAGGGTGCAGCCAGTATGTCCGCCAATTCTAGTACTTCGGACTGCCATCCGCCCAGGAGATTTGTCTTCTTTAGGGCCTTGAGGCAAACCACACCCTTTTGGTGGGGATGGCATCATCCGTCCTCCACCTTACTGGTCTTTTTATCCTTATCCAGATGTGACACCCTGGGGTACCTTTCCCTCCCTTTTGCTCCATTTCTGTTGCTCCCCTGATCCCACTCTGCCGCTTCTATTCCTTTGTGCCTTGCTTTGTAGATATCCCATCCCCCTCCCTAGTGAACACAGAGGCAAAGTACTCGTTAAATACCTCTGCCTGGTCCCTCGCCTCTTCCACCCACCCTCCTTCTGATCTCAATCTGCTGAGATGGCCCTTAGTTTTTCTCCGCTCCCCAATGTACCGGAAGAACCCCTTTTCCCCTCCATGTATCCCCTGTGCCAGCCGTTGCTCTTTACTGGACTTAGCTCCCCTCACCATACGGGTGACTTTTCTAGATGCAAGCTGGTACATTTCCTTATCCCTATCCCCTCTTGTTGTTTTATATTTTTTGTAAGCCGCCTTCTTTTCTCTGACTGCTACCTGGACCTCACTGGACCACCAGCATGGTTTATGTGACCTTGCTCCCTTATGTTTCAACTTAGCGCAGATCCTGACTGAGATATGATGGAGACCTTTAAATACCTCACAGGGTGAATAAAATAGAGGCGGGAGATATTGTTTTCAGAGAAAAGAGAGCTCTATAGCAAGGGGTCATGATATGAAGCTGGAGGGTGGTAGGTTCAGGAGAGATGAGAGGAAATATTTCACAATAAAGGTGGTGGATTCCTGGAACAGTTTTACAGTGGAGGCAGTGGGGGCATAAATAGTGGTGAGATTCAAGAAAGCCCAGGATAGGCAAAATGGACTCATAAGGGAAAGATAGGAGGTGGAAGAGACAGTGCTGTACACTGAGGAGGGTCTGCAGCAAAAGCAATCACAATGAAAATAGGCTGACTGGATGAGACAAGCCAACAGTTTCTATGTTTCTCATTGTCAGTTGGTGCTGCTGCCTGTATGGCAAGATGAGTGCAGTCTATGGCACTCAGCACATTGAGTATGCTATGCTAGAACAGACAGCTTCCATTGTGGTACATGTGTCATGATACTGAACTAAAAAGGTAATGTAACTATGAACATGTTTCATCTGGGCATTAGTAACCTGGTGCAGGGCCCAGGACACAGGTGACTAACACTAGTCATGTCCCTTGCTACTCTTTAGAATAAGTAACAAACAGAACTGGTGCAATGGTACCCCTTAAGGTGTTGCCACAAATGAAATGCAACTGTTTGAAAATAATAGTAAGTAAAAGTTTATTTGTTTAGCGCCCAATCTCAGAGGCTCTGAGTGCTGTACAGGTAGGAAAACAATTGAACAAGCATACAATAATAAAGAACATAAAACGATGAGAGGGATAGATAAACAACAGTACAAGCTAAGTAATCCTAAATTATTTAAAATAATGCAACAGTTAGTATGATAAAAAACTATAGGCAATCTCCAAATGCCTTTTTAAAAGATACGCCTTCAGCCCCCACTTAAAAATCTTTACAGATGGAGCCTCTTTCAAAGATTTTGGAAGCGAGTTCCACAACACTGGGCACAACACCTCAAAAGAACAGTCTCCAGAGGACTTCAGGTGGACCCAGGAAACTGCTAGGAGACCCTTGGTGGAGGAGCAGAGCGAGCACATGGGACAGACAGGAGTCAGGAGGTCATTCAGGTAGCCAGGGTCCAATCCACTTAGGGCCTTATAGGTGAGCAAACCTACCCTGAAGACAGTCCTCCACCTGACTGGCAGCCAGTGCAACTCGTGCAGAACTAGGGTTACATGACAGGACCTGGGGAGGACCATCTGCAACCTGGCTGCTGTGTTTTGCACCTACCGCAGTCGATGGAGAACCCCTCCATTGACCACGAGGTACACATCATTATAGTAGTCGAGTCATGAAGTTACAAATGCATGTACCAGTCAGGGCAGGTTGTCAGGTTGAATCAAGGCATTTATCTGGTCAACATTCCTCAGGAGGTAGAAACCACTTCTGATGACAGATGACACCTGAGCCTCAAGTGTCAGTCCATCATCAAGGATGACGCCCAGATGTTTCACTTTGGTAGATGTCACCAAGGGAGTGAGGCCAAGGAATAATCCTGTTCCCATCCCAGCAGCACCCACATTGTGCCAACAACCAGGCTCAATCTCCGGCACAATTGTCTTGTCAGGACTGAGTCTCAGCCAGCTAGAGGACAGCGAATCCTGAATCTCAGCTAGACAATTATTCAGCACCTCCAGGTCAACCATCCTGGGTTCAAATGACATGTTCAGCAGGGTATCATCTGCATAACAGTGAAAACCCAATCTGTACCCTCTAATGGTCTCACCCAAGGAAGCATGTACACAACAAACAACATAAGTGACTAGATCGAACCCTGGGGAACTCCACAAGGCAGGGGCTTCAGGCAGGATGAGAAATTCCTTATCACTACTCTCTACATCCTGCCTGTGAGAAAGGACTCAAACCAGTGGATGGCAGTACCGGTGAGTTCACAGAGCTCTCTTAGGTGATACAGCAGCACTATGTGACCCACAGTGTAAAACGTTGAGGAAAGATCAAGGAGAACAAGTATTGACTGCACTCCTTTATCTCTTGCCATGAGGAGATAATTTTGCACTCTGACTAACACTGTTTTGGTACTATGCCTTGACCTAAATCCTGACAGTAAGGGCTCATAGATGTCATAGGCCATGAGGTGTGCCTCGAGCTGCAGAGCCACAACTTTCTCAGTAACTTTACCCAGAAATAGGAAATTAGAGATTGGTCTATTATTGACCAAGATCTCAGAGTCAAGAGGTGGTTTCTTCAGGAGGGGTCTCAATAGTGCCTCTTTCAAAGCACCAGAAAACATCCCTCTGAAAGTGAACACCAGACTATCTCGGTGAACAATGGACCAATGGACTCAACACATCCCACTAAGAGAGGAGCGGGGCCCAGGTCCAGTTCTCATTATGTAATGAAATGGCACACACACAACAGGCATCTTGCTAAACATTTTATTTTAGAACACCATAGGGATAATGGGATAACAGGTGTTAGGCCTTAATCCTTGTGATTTTAAAAAATAAAACGTGTAGCAAGATGCTTGTACCATGTGTGCTGTTTCATTATTTTTAAACAGTTACTCTTTGGAATGACCCAGGGGAATAATATGCCAAGTCACATATGAACGTACGAACATATGAAATTGCCAGCAGATACAGGCCATATGGTCTATCTAATCTGCTCGAGTATGCAGCACTTCGGCCCATTAGACTGCAGCTGCCCTCCCTCCCATTAACTCTTCCATCCCCCAACTGCCCCACCCGGTATGTACTTTACCCTTGAATTTGTCCCACCCCCTCTTGAAGCACCCCACAGTCTGCACTGGTACTAGTTGCTCAGGCAGTGCATTCCACCCTGTTACCACTCTTTCAGTGAAGTAGTGCCTCCTCCTTTCCCTCCTAAATCTGTCCCCCTTTAACTTCAGGGAGTTCCCTCTGGTATCTCTTCCATTCTGGAGAGTGAACCCACCCTGGAAACCTACTCTGTTCATTCTCTTCAGGTACTTGAAGGTCTCGATCATGTCCCTGCTCTCTTCTATCATCCAGGGTATATATGTTGAGCTCTTTTAGTCTTTCCTTGTAATTTCTATCCCCTAACTCCTGGATCATCTTTGTTGCTCTTCGCTGCACTGCCTCCAGTAGTTTGATATCCCTTTTAAAGTATGGGTGCCAGAACTGCATGCAGTACTCCAAGAGCGGCCTCACCAGGGACCTGTACAGGGGCAATATGACTTTGCTACATCTGGATGTAATCCCCCTTTCTATGCACCCTAGCATCCTGTTAGCCTTAGCCACTGCCTTCCTACACTGGGACGAGTGGTTTAATTTCTCAGTCACTAGCACCCCCAGATCCTTCTCCTCGTCAGATGTGGACAGTTTGATACCATCTATCCAGTAGCTGTATCCTGGGTTTTTGGCTCCAAAATGCATCACCTAGCACTTCTTGGTGTCGAACTCAAGCTGCCAGGTGTGCGACCATTCCTCGAGTCTTGCCAAGTTCTCCTGCAGTAATTTGCCACCCTCCTCCACATCCACCTCAGCACAGATCTTGGTGTCGTGGATGAAAAGGCTGATCTTATTCTTGATCCCAACCTCTATGTCTGCCATGAAAATGTTAAACAGGACTGGTCCCAGTACTGATCCCTGTGGGACACCACTTGTCACTGCCCAGGGCTCTGATGATTCTCCCCCGACAACTACCCTCTGTTGCCTGTCCCTAAGCCAGTTTTCTACCCATCGGGCTAGCTTCCACCCTATACCAAGACTCCTCAACTTGCAGATCAACCTTCCGTGTGGCACTGAATTGAAGGCCTTGCTGAAATCCAGGTAGACTACATATACCACATGACTCTTGTCCAGTGCCCTCATGACCCAGTCAAAAAAATCAACCAAGTTTGTCTGACAGGATCTGTCAGCGATGAACCCATGCTGTCTGTCATCTTGCAGATCATTATCCACTAGAAACTGCACCAACCATTCTTTGAGGATAGATTCCATCAGTTTCCCCACAATTGCAGTGAGGCTCACCGGTCTGTAGTTCCCTGGTTCGTCCTTGGGCCCACTTTTGTGGAGAGGTACCAAGTGCGCCTCCCTCCTATCTCTGGGCACGCATCCCAGATTTAGCGAGGTGTTGAACAGATCCACCAGTGGATCTGCCAGGACCTCTGCCAGCTCCCTCAGCACTCTGGGATGTACCCCTTCTGGCCCAGGTGCCTTGTCTTCCCTCAGGGACCTAAGGCCCTCCAGCACCCTTTCCACTATGATGACCCTGCCTGTAGTTGTCTCACCCCCCCATGTCTGTGCCCCCTTTCCCTGCAGGAATGGACCCATCCCTCTCCCTTGTGAACACTGAACACTGAACAGAAGTACTCATTAAGTACTTCTGCCTTCTCAGTCCCCTTGTCTTCCCACCCACTGCCTTTCCTGATCCTAACTGTTTGATCCTTGCACTTCCTCTTTTCCCTGATATACCTGAAGAAATCCTTTTCCCCTTCCTTAATCCCCTGTGCTAATTTCCTTTCCCTGGCTGCCTTTGCAGTCCTGACTGTTCCGCTCACTTACCTGGATTTCCTTACATAATTCTCCCTATTCTATGCACTGCAGCATCTTGATCAGCACAATCATAGCATGTGAATGCCATATTGTTGGTACTGTGTCTTCCTGTTCCAGGTCAAACAAATACCTGGTGGTGGCCTGGTCAATATGGAACCTCTGCATCTAGTGTGACTCCCTCAGGTCACCCGCAACATACTGGTTCCAGAATAACAAAGGTCATGGTCATCTCCTCCTCTTAATTTCTCTCCATATCCTCATTCACACAGATGAGGTTAATCAGTAGGGATGAACACATATTCCAGTGTAACAGTTTGATGTTCATGTCACCTGTCTCCCAGCAGTGCACATGTGGTTAACCATGTGTGAAATTATAACTGGTACCAAGTCTGTACCACACATGTCCATGGCCTGCTTCATGTGTATTTTGTACTGGGCTTGCAAGTGGTGCTGTCTCCCTGTTTTTGTCATAATGCACTTCCTGCACCATTAAGGGGCAGGTCCCGGACCCTGATACCTGTATGTAGTGGGACTTGTGTCGCAGTCTTGCAGACAGTCCATTGTCATGGAGGGATCAGCTGTGCAAGTTGGCATTAGAGCACCAGAGGGTGCCATGGAGGTGTATGTGCTCTCCACACTCTATCATGTGAGCCTCATATCCTATCATGCTGACATAAAGAAACTGATACACTTGCAGTGAGTATTGCCATTCATAGGGATAGTGGGAACTTCAATTGCCACATGTGTGCTCTGCCACTGATGCCTTGCATTGTGGTTTACTAGGGTACAAGAGACAGGAGTAGACCATGATACCCATTGAGACTGCCCCCCCCCACACACTTCTCAATGGTTTAAACTTAAAGTGTTCCCTGTTATAATTTGTCTATTATGTTCTCAAATAATGTTTTATTCTCAGACTCTATGATATTTTGTGGAAGGAGAGTCCATAATCTGCTTACCCTTAGTGTGTAGTAATTTCTATGTTTGTTAGTTTTCTTTAATTGTTTTGTGTGCTTTTAGTTAATGTTTCTTTTGTTCTATATTCAACCCCCATTAATGTCATGAGTTCTTGGTTCTGTAGGACATCATATAATACCAGTAAATCACTTCTTATTCTTCATGTTTCTAAAGACATTAAGCCTAGATGTGCCATTTTCAGGACCTCAGATACCGTATGGTAACCTCAAGGTCCCTTTACTGTTTAGGGACTCTCAATAGTTCCCCCATCCTATACTTAAATCCTGGGTTCCTATGCCTGAGATGCATGATTATGCACTTTCTGGCATTGAACCCCAACTGCCATGCTTTTGTCCACTTCCTAAGTTTCCCAAGATTCCTACACATTCTCTCAACCCCCTCCTAAGTGTACACCCTAGCACAGATTTTGGTATCATCTGCAAAAAGGCATAGCTTCTCTTCCAGGTTTTCTGCAATGTCACCTATGAAGACAGTTAAGATGACTGCTCCCAGTACTGAGCACTGTGGTACCCCCTCTGATCATGTTCTGAACATTAGAGATATGCTGCAACAGATTGGTCAGCCATCCTCTCTGCCCCTGATATTGATGTGGCCCTTGCCTTTTTCACTCCAAATTTTCCTCAGTCTGGGACAAGCATGCTCCCCTTAGGAAATGCAGGGTCAAAACTGCCCACTACCCCTGAATTACCTCCCAAGTTATTGACCAGTGCAAGTCTCAAGATCTCGCTTGGCTTGCTATAAATTATACTACTCCCTACTTGAACTCCTCTCACACAGGGCACCGAGAAACTATTGTATAAAGACTGTCCTGGTTGTGAAATCACACAATTTCAAGGCCAATGTCCAGAACAACCTTAATGCTTCAGCTAAATTCTAGAAGGTAATCTACTCCCTTTTCAATCCCCCTTCCCAGTCCACTCTCCTAGTCCTTATGGTTAATGGTTCACCTGTTTCTGACCCACCCTCTACTGTAGTTCACTTCAATCAGTTCTTCACTAATTGTGCCCTCCCTTCTCCCTCCAAGGATCCTCTATTCCCACACATGTTCCCCATTCCTCTCCTCCCCACACTTACCCAGGTTTCCATTTCCCCACTGTCACTGCCCAGGAAACCCTGCTAGCTATTTCCTCCCTCAACCTGCCCTGCTGGCTAAACTATGATGGGAAATTTAGAAAGAGGATGGCCCACTTTTGGGATGTGAAGTGGAATGCCAGACAGATAGATCTATGGCTGGAAATTTTCACGGGGCATCTAGCATGGAAGGGGATGGAGAGAAAAAATCAGGGGCATTGCAGAAGTGCTTCGGAAGCTATAATAGGGATTTCTGCTCCTGGCCTCACTGCTGTTTCTGGTATGCATGCCCTAAATGTGGAGGTACCCACACAGCATCCAAGTGTCAGACAAATTGGGGCAAAGGGGCTTTGAATACTTATCACAACCAGACCTTTCAGGATGCCCACTCATTATTCAGGGGGCAGCAGGGGGAAGGGGGAAGGGCAGCGGGGGATGCTGGTGGGAATCAGGATTTTTTAAGAGATATATATGGCGTGATATGACATGATGATAATAACTATGTCTTCTTTTTCTCCCACTACAAGCAGGTTCCAAGAAAATAATAATAATAGGAAGAAAAGTAATGGGGGGTAAAAAGGGGCAGTCATGTCATATGGGGGTACTAAGGGGGAGGAGAATGCACATAGGTAATTATGAGGCATTATGGTGGTGTATAACATTGTTGCTGTTTATGATTTTCGATAGGTCAAACAAGGAGGCTGAAAGTTTGGATTTGCAGACATTCCTTTGTCTATTGGGAGGAATACTGGGCATTCAGAAGGCTCGGGGGTGGCAGCTATACCCGGACATGAACCTGATCAGGCTGACCTGGTGAAGCATGCAGGGGATGAGATGGGTGCAGCTGCTACCATTGCTGCAAGAGTTGAAAGTGGAGCACAGACATCCCAATATGATTATAATCTATCTATAAGGGAATGATTTGGGGACCAGACCGTGTCTGAACATTTTCTTCCAGATAAATTTGGACATTGCAAAAATACAACAATGGTGGCCAGTGGTTACTCTGGTTTGGTCTTACATAATACCTAGAAGGGTGTGGAGGCATGCACAAAATCATAAGGCAATAGAAAAAGCTAGAAGGTGTATGAACACTAGGGTAGGTAGATTGTTTACAGCTATGGGGGAGAATCATAACTATGAGGATAGAGGAGCATGTGGACTAGTACTTTAGAGGGGATGGTGTGCACCTCTCCAGGCTGGGTTTAGCTATCTTTAATTCTGAATTAGCAGATGCAATTGAGCCCTGGATGTGGGAAAGGATAGACTAAAAGGGAGGAAGTCCACCATCTATCGGAAGCGGGAGGTGGACTGGTGTAAAATAGGGAAGGGGGGATGATAGGATGGGGGTAGGGAAGGGGTAAAATAAGAAAACACCACAGGACAACCCAGAAAGATGGAGGGTACAGGTGTACACTTGTACCTGGGCTGAAAGTGGAAGATAAATGTGGCCCCCAGATGTACATCTGGGGGGAGAAGATAAAATGTAAAATCATGGAATGAAAAATTGGATAAAGTGTAAATATCATAAGGAGATTGTTGAATCTGTATTTGTTGAACCTGTATGGTATACATATGTAAATACTTGCAATGTGGTTGGAATTGTGAATAAAGATTTGAGTAAATTAATTGCTGGACTGGGCACCCACACATCATTTGTCCATGTCTTCATTGTGGGGGTCTGGGGACAAAGTGGTTTGCCCCAATTAAGGGGCAGACCCCATTGTTGACAGGCCCAGACAAATGTGGACCCCCAGTTTGGGCTGCATAGAAGGGAGGAGGAGAGGGAGGTGGGGGGGAGCTAGGTGGCATCAGAAGAGGGGAGGGATTATGAAGCAATGGTTAATGAGGTGATGTGGAGTGATTGGTTATGGGAAATAGAGAGAGGGCTGAGCAAAGGGGGTATTTAAAGATCTGTATGGAGTGAGATAGCTCATAATTTTGTTTCTCTGAGGATTTTTCCACCCACCCAGCAAAAGGCAGGGGGAAGAGGGGGTTACTGCAGGAGGTGGAATGCAGTACCAGTGGACTGCCCAAGGCGGATGGCAGGAGAGTTGTGATGATAAAACCAAAAAATGTGGGGGGAATAGGGGAGTGGGGAGGATAGGATGGGTGAGGGGAAGGGTAAAATAAGAAAAGGAAGATGGAGGAGTATATGTGTACACTTGTATCTGGTCTGAAATGGGAAGAGAAAAGCAGCCCCTAGATGTAGATCTGGGGGTGGGGGTGGATAAAATGCAAAATCATGGAATGAAAAATTGATAAAGTGTAAATATCACAAGGAGACTGTTGAATCTGTATTTGTTGAAACTTTATGGTATACATATGTTAATACTCACAATGTGGTTGGAATTGAATAAATTAATTGCCAAACTGGGCACCCACATATCATTTTTCCATGTCATCATTGAAGGGATTCTGGGAACAATAGCCTATAGGCATAGGAAACTTTCATGGGAATGTTGAAAAAGTTATAAGGGATTATTCACAGAGTGCCTGTGTTAAATAAGCAGAGCCTGATTTTGGCCTAAGAAATTTCAGATACTGAAGACAGCTTGATAGAAAAGGAGTGCATAACTTCACATGAGTATCTCTGTCTTTTAATAATTATAGTTAAGCTGTACAGTTGCATACAGAAGGAGTGCTGAGTTTTGCAAAGTGGAAACCATATACGTATTTACCCCCTGAAACATTTACCAAAATGACAGCAAGCTAATACCACTAAATTTCTTTAAATGAACAGATAAATACCTCCTACAACTTTTAAGTTAGGATCTGGGTTTTAAAAAACAGCTTCCTTCAGGCATGGAGGTGTACAAGACAAGTGGATATTAGCTGTTAATGGGAACAGATCAGAAGTAGTGGAACTTCAAACTTTGAGGCTGGGTTGTAGCCTCTCCATTTCCTTTCAGCACCTTCATAAAACTGCAAATTGAATTTGAACTCTACAGTTCACCTTGTCAAAGTAAATGGAGCCCATATTTAGCATTGTCAATGAAAATCTGGAATCTGCAGTAAAAAAAATCCAAATTCCCCTAGGTTGTGTTTAGTTCACATCAAGTGTTGTAACTCTATTTGTAAGGATCATTTAATATGTAATTTCTTATTAGACATGGCACTACTTATTCAAGACATCCTGAAAAGAACGTAAGTTTAACCATACCATGAACTAATGTTTTCCCTCTCTGCAGTAGGACAGGGTGAAGCAGATTTATTGTACACACTTGAAGAGTGGCGAGTGAGAGGGGACATGATACAGACCTACAAGTACCTCACAGGGGTGAACAGAGTGCAGGAGGTGGGTTTCTGGCAAAGGAGGAAGAGCACCACACCAGAAGGCATGTGATGAAGCTGTAGGTGTGAAGCTAAAGTGGGATGTGAGGAAGTACTACTTCACTGAAAGAGTGGAACATACCAGGAACAGACTGTCAGTGGAAGTTGCAGAGGTGAAAATGGTAAAGGGCTTCAATCATGTGTGGGACAAACATCAGGGAATATTAGTGACTAGACAGGGAGGAGGAGAGGTCACCACCACTGGAGACTAATTAGGATCTGTGGAGGCAGGGACCAACCAGGCAGAATGGGTGGGCCAAGCAATCATTTTCTGCTGATAAATTCTATATTTCTATGCTTCCCTGTTTAGCAGGCTAGGAATGGAACAGGATGTATGAATTAACTTTTGGACAAAAAATGTGACCTTTGGTTGTGAAGGGCACAAAAAGTCATCTTTATTTTTTGTATGTTTTATTTTGCCTGTAAGTGAAATCAATGTGAAGTAGGCTGCTGAACTGAGACACAGTATCAAGGAGTGTAGAGAGGAGGAGGTGAATCCCTTAGGCACTGTAAAGTGAATATTAATAATGAAAAACAGAAAATCGAATTTAAGCTGGCCCACATGAAAGATGGAGGAAAAAGTTTTTTCTCTTATATAAATTACAAAAAGAGCTTGTCTGGTACAATAGGTCCAATAAAAACTGACTCAGCTTTGATTACTGATCCTAAAGAAATGGCTTGTCAATTTAAAAGCTGTTTTTGCCCCAAGAATAAGGTCCCTATTTTTTCAAACCCAGCTGTACCCGATGTCCAGTTCCCAGAGATCACGCATGAGGACATTATCTCCAAAACTCCAAACTCAAAAACATTAAAATGAACACTTTTCCTGGCCCAGATCCTCTACACCCATGAGTTCTGAAAGCAATAGAACCCTGGTTAGGTGAACCCATGTATATACTCTTTAATATGACTACAAGTACTGGTGAGGTACCCAAGGAATGGTGACAAGCTGTGGTTGTACCAATTTAAAAAAGGGGATCAGAGTAGTATAACCAACTATAGATCAATCAGCTTGACTTGCATCCTGGGCAAGACTTTGGAATCAATTATTAAGGCTATGCAGGGAAAATAAATTAATTCCAAAAATATAACAGATAGTTCCCATCATGGCTTCAAAGCACAAAGGTCATGTCTTACTGCTAATCTACTTTTTCATGAAAAAGTAAGTGTTCTTCTTGAAAATCATAAATCCATGGATGTTGTTTATCTTGACCCTTGCAAGGTATTTGATAAGGTCCCTCATAACACCCTGATAGAAAGGATGAAAAGGTTCAAACTTAATGAATCTCTTATTACATGGGTTGAAGCATGGTTAAGAGATAGGGAGCAGATAGTTAGAAGTAGAGGATATATTTCTGATAAGGGTCTTGTGACAAGTGGACTTCTGCAGGGATCAGTCTTGGAACTGTTACTGTTTTCTATCTTCATCTCTGATCTTAATATAAACCTAAATAGCTTTTCAATTAAGTTTGCCAATGATACCAAAATAGCTGCAGATGTCAGTAATGCAGATGGGCTCCATAAATTGAGAGAAGACCTTTAAAAATTGGAACGCTGGGCTAAAGCTAATGGTGTAATGTTTAACCTTGATAAGTGTGTTGTTATGCACCTGGGCAAAGACAACTCATGTAATGATCATTATATGGCTGGAAAACTTTTAAATACAGTTAGTAATGAAAAAAATCTAGGTGTTGTTATCTCAAATGACCTCAAGTTTAGTAATCATTGCACAGAGATAACCAAAAAATCAAACAAACTTATTAATTGCATAAATAGTTCTATTACTTCCAGAAACAGCATACATCATTCCTTTTCATAAAGCATATGTTCATCCCTTGTTGGACTACTGCTCCACCTTGTAGAACCCTAATCTGCTCAAAGATGTCAACAAATTAGAGAATAAACAAAGGAGAATTACAGGGATGGTTGATGGCCTTCAACATGTGGCCTAGGATAGCAGACAGCAGGAACTAAAGCTTTATTCTTTGGAATTTAGAAGATCAAGAGGCAATATTTTGTTAGTGTACAAAATTTCTAGGGACACCTCACTTCTGTCTGATTTAGGACTAGTTATTAACTATAGAAAGACTTTCCTTAGAAGCCATAGTTTTCAATTTATGCTTACTAATCTAAAAGGATTCACAAGAAGAAGTTTCTTTATACAAAGGATTATTTCCTTGTGGAATTCTCTCCCAAGAGACGTTGTGGAAGTAGGCACTTTTGACACTTTCAAACTAAGATTAGGCAGACACTTGACAAATTATAAGGTAAGGGATCAATAACCCACTTTGTGGAAAAGTGCTCTAGGGGCTATAAGCCTTCTGTACTTCTACATAATCCTAGTATGAATCCTAATATGAATCAGTGCGTGGTTGATGTGTTGAGCATGTCTACCACCATCACAGTCAAAAGCATGAGGAAACAGACTGGTTGAGAAAAAGATGCAACAGTAATGAAAGAAACAGGAAAAGGTCCCATCATACCAGTTCCACCAAGTACTTGTTCTGTAAGCAGTGGTGGTAGTCACAGTGGTGGGGCAGGGAATATTCCTCAGACAATGACAATGGCTGGCAGTGTGATAGCATGGCCCAAAAAAGTGATTCCATTTATTAGTCCCCAGAAGTCCAGTGGCTACACTGCCAATACAGGAAAATTTCCCAGCTACTCATCCAATGTGTCTGGTGATGAAAGCACCCTAAAAATCCAGAAGCACACTAATCTCACCCTTTTCCTCCCTCAAGTGCCTCCAATTTGATTAACATCTCCAGTCCTTATTGACTTCTATTTCTATTTCATGTAAAAAATAAAGTGAGAAAGGCAAAGTCAAGACTAGCCACAATTTTGCAGATCAAGTTTTCTCATATCAGGTTTTCCCAAACATAATGTAGCTACTTCACATAAAATGAGGCAAGAAAGACAAATCAACAAAAATCATATTATGTAAAATGAGCTGAGAAATGCAAAATCATGATTATTCATGTTTTCTAGAATTATGTTTTCTAGACATGTTGTTCTCACCATGTATGAGGTAGTACTCACCCAGATGGTGCCACTTCTAAAAAAAGGTATAAGGGGATGCTGACTTCAGTGCTAAATCTACAACCCTTAGCATGGCCATTTACATGAAGAGTCTACTTGAATGCCACACATGCCATTATTTACAATTTTTTGCAGCAACCCAACAAAGCAAGGCTGGAGGGGGTTGTAGTTAAGGTGGCACTTGTGGCCACCACAGCTATTACCCTCTCCAAATATTGCAGCAACAATGATGGTGAAGACGTGGGTGATGACACCCTGCACTGCTTCATTTGAGTCATCACATCAGTTAAAGAACTACTGATGCCTGAAAGAAAATTTAAAAAAAAACCATAATAATTAGGTACAATTCTGCTTGCATTCCATTTATATTTTATATATTTCTCCTTCTCATTATTTATTACTAAGAACATGTGAATGAATATATGATTTCTGTCCCATAGAGTTTATTTTGAGTTCATCTGCCTCCATAGCTTACTCCCTACTCCAAGTCATAATCCTCTGTTGTGATATCATAGACTGTTGCCATGGGATAAAGTGTGATGTCACAAGCAGTGCTTTATGACTTCAGATAGGGAGAAAGCAGAAGGAATAGATGAAATTTTCAGGAACAGAAGTCCTGTTTTCATAAAAATTGGCTAATTACTAAATAATGGGGAGGAGAAATACAGAACTAATGGGACGTACAAGCTGAACTGTGTCTAAATATTATGTTTTGTTAAAGTTCACCTGAACATGTCACTATCTCTTTAAAATCTAAAACAAAAAAGGTAAAATGCATTAATGAATGAACAATATAGTGACAGGAAAAGTAATGTCCTACATTTAATATATTTTGATTTATTTTTTTGCTTTGCACTGTGTTACATAACTAGTTTTTGTTTTGGGGGCAGTGAGGATATTATTGTTTTAACCACCCCATCTGTGATGTGTGAGAATATTCCTGTCTGATGGTACCATGGTAGCCATCACCATGAGTAATCATGACATGCTACCAAGAAACCTAATATCACCCAATATCAGAAAATCCACATTCATCTCAGTATAGCTTTTCTGCACAATATTGACAAATGGCATAACATACAGCATACCACAGCTATTCATTGGGATGGCTATCAGTCTTTTTTTACTAGGAAGTGAACTGGGCACAGCCCTGTTTCAGTCATGCCTGAAAATAAATTACAATACTAAAGAATTAAAATACACATACACATACAAAAACAACAAGAACCAAACAATCAGTTAACATTACAGTAATATGAATTGACATTCTCATCAAAGTTCTTCAGCAGAGTTTTAAAATTCTTGATGTTGATGGATTTTTCTAATGTTGAGAGACTATTCAAAATGGAAGGAGCATACCATGCGAAGGACCTTTTGCTTAATGTCAACTTTGGAGTACAAAGTAAGAAATGAATTTCAGTATTTTTCCTTGCCTGATAGGAACGTATATTTTGTGTAAATTCTCTGTGTAAAAAACTTAGCCTGAGAACAGTCTATAAGACCTATGTGTGCATGGCATCTGGACTCGGTTGGTATTGGAAGAAATTATGAATTGGTGTGGTGCCTCCACCTATAGGGATCCTTTTGACAGATAGCTACCAGGGTGCTGCCCTACAGAAAATAAATACAGTCACCTCCCTTGTGACAGGGAACATTTAGGCTTACACATAAGCTCCCAACATATAGTCTCAGCAGGCAAAAGAAGTAAACACAATATTATGCAGAACACAATAAATTACAATTCAAAAACTAGGGGCATTTATTAGGGAGACAGGAAGGCTTTGGATAGGGAAAAGGAGTGGTGTCAATGTAATGAAATGGTTCAGAGATCACTTCCTCAATCTCATCACCATCTAGTGAGTACCCACACAGTATTTATTGCTTCCCTCTACTGGGGCATACAGATGTCAGAATGTTTTAATTCACCAGTGAAGTTGGTGTGAATTCAGAACATTTATAATTCCTAAAGCTCTGTAAATTTCCCAGCAGGTGAACCAACTCCCTGGTGCATCTGTAATTTTTATTTTAACTTCTCTCACCAAATTGCAGAAAATACCTCCACCCACCCACTGCTGTGTAATTCCCCCGTTCCACATCCCAAACACTTTGAAATTTTATAACACACATCCCCCTACTATCACCCTCCTCCCTCCTCCCTTTTCTGCTCTGATGAATATATGAATATAAATATACTCTCCCCCCACACCTCAAACACACTCCCCCACCTCCCCCTAACCAAACCAGATCCTATTTTACAATTATGCCCCCAGTCTCCCTCAAGTCCCCAACAGACTTCTCCCCACCAGCATCCAGAAAAATACATTTTAATGTAATGATGTAATAAAGAAAACAAACCCTCAGTGCAGAGCATCTGCTCTGTTCAGTGTCCCTCTCAGTAATGACATGGTCACATGAATGAATCATGATGTCTTTGTTCATAGTAAAACCTGATTGTCCAGATTTTCAGCCAGGCAGGTTTTACTAGGAGATGGAGTGAAGACATCACACATTCAACATTCGTGCATGCAACCAGGTCATTAGCTACTGGGACAATGAACAGAGCAGATGTTCTGCACTGGGGACTATTTTCTTTATAATATCATTATGTTAAAATATATTTTCTGGGTGCTGGTTGCAAGAAGAGAGTGTCAGGGGCAAGAATGAGGTTGAATGGGGGGATATTTGTAAAATAGTGTTTGAGTGGAGGAGTACTTGTAAAATATTGTTTGGTCTGCTGGGAAGAGGTACTGTAGTGTGCAGTATGTGTTTTTGGCACATGGGAGTGGGGAAGGGTATATTTATAAATTCACCAGGGCATTGAGGGAGGAGGGTGTTTGAGGGGTGATGGGAGGAGAGTTATACGATTTTAAAGTGTTTGGGAGGTGGGAAGGGGAATGACATCACAGTGGGTGGAGGGAAGGTGTTTTGTTATTTTACAAACTGTAGGCTTGTTTGTCACTGGCAAATTGTACACATTTGCTAAGTGTAACTATGCATATTATCCAGTATGCCCACAAACTGGCTATTCACACAGTTTCTGCACATGAATTTGGGAAATTTGCCAGGCAAATAAATATATGAATTACAGTTGTCACTGAAGCGAATTTGTTGAAATTTATGGTCTTTTTGTAAAGTGCATTTCAGCAACTTCACTCATCTCTACTGCTGTGCTTCTCTACTAGTATCCTAAAGTCCCTTGGGAGGGCCAAAACATGTGCATACACAGGAGGCAGTTGTAGGCGTAATACTGATCTATGGTGTGGTATTGTTAGAAGGGCTGGTAGTGAGGGTCCTGGTTGTAGCTGTTCTACTAAGGTGCATTGCATAAAAACTGAGCAGAAATGCTTAGCAATTACATTTAGCTGGTCTTAACAGAAGAACTGGTTGGATATTGACCCACTACTTATGATCTTAGCAGACTCTGCAGGCTGACTCCTTTGGGACATCTCCCTCAAGGTTGCTGATGCAGGTGATGCTAGAGATGGGGGGACCCAATGTGGTTTTGGGAGACAAGGGGTGTGAGCCATGATGTTCTCTGATATCCCCCAATATCCTCCTCACTCCAGAGGAGGACTTGCATTCATGCACCCCTAACAGGTAGACAATCATTCAAAGCCATATGCAACTAAGGTCTTCTATCTGGAGAAGTCCTACCAGCACACTGTCCCAGTGAAGGCACTTTGCTGTTGTACCTGGAAAGAAACACAGCTCATTTTGGTAAGACTTTTTAAAAACAGCTTATTTCAACCTGGTGGCTGACTGCTGAATTCACTCACAAGTCTCTCTCCTTCTATCTCCCAGATGAATCTGCTCTGTCTCACGTCTCTCATCTGTGCATAAAAATGAGGGATCCGTTATCATTGGCTGATATCTCATGTATTATAAATTATGCTGGCCACTTGCTCCCAGTGACTCAGTAATTTCCAAGAGAAAAGCATGCAAGCAAGTCTTCCTTAACCTGAGCCATATTGCAGCCTAGCTATTTTTTTGCAGAGTGAATCAATCTAAATTGATATCATTTTCACTGGAACAGGATGTATTGAATTCTGAGCTAGTTTCTAGCTTGCTGGCTATACAAAGCTGAGCCCTTGAATTACTCAATGTTATCAGCAGGAAGTGTATTCTTTTATCTCTTTTCTGGGGCCAGAGAAAATACAGATATGGCTGCTCCTGTAGTATTTACTTCATCTTTTATTTTTTTTTTATTTTATTTAATGGAATTTGGAATTACAAACCTTCGAGTCATAGATTCCATTGCAAAGGTTCCACATAAGTATATACAGAAAAAAAGTATTACAGCTACAAATAGGTGGTACAGAGGTAAACATATACAGAGTAATCAACAAACGAGATATACAGTTAACATCTGAGGGTGGTATGAACCCAGCGTCTTGGAAAATTCTGAGGGTGGTGCAAACCCAGGTTCTTGACACATAAGAACATCCATTGAGGCAAACTTTATGACTCATGACAACAGTAACAATAGATACTACGTTTCCTGCCTGAGGTGAAATAAGGAAAGGCTAGAGAGGGACAGAGGAGAAGGCTTGGTCAGGAAGACAAGAGCTAAGAAGACAGAGTACGGGCTGGAAAGACTAGCTACAGTCACATGCCGAGCCCTTGAGGAGGAATTCCCTGAGGCAGGTTTAATAAGGTCCAATCTTGGACACCATTGAGACAGAGACAGGCAGATCATTGAGCCATTGAGGGGCCCTATGATATAATGCTCTTTGACCCAGGGAAGTCCTACAGTGGGGAACCAAGTGAGGAGCCTTAGCTGAGCTCCTAGATACCGTTTGTTGTGTGGTGGGCTGGATAAGGGGGTGCAGACTGGGCGGGGAGAGTTTGCAGTGGATTTTCTTAGCCAACAGGCAGGAGTGATATTTTAGACAGCCTACAAAGTTTAATCAGTTGGCATGATTATATAGATCACAGGTGTGGGTTCACCTATCGCAGCCCGTTACAAGGCAGCAGGCTTTTTTCAGGGCATTCTTTATATGCCGTTGGACAGTATTATATGCAGAGCCATAGATCACAATCCCATAATCTATACAGAGAGGATCAAAGACTGTATTGCTAGATGAAGGGCATCCAGCAATAAACAGTGTTTGATTCAGTACAGTAGTCCAATTCTGGTGTTGATGGTGGTACTTAAGGAATGAATGTGCAGTTGGTAGGTGAGGGAGGAGTCAAGAGAGATACCCAGATATTTGAAGGAGTTTACCTACTCAGTAGGTGAGCCATAATGATTGCAAATGAGAAGGGAGAGGTCCCTGAGTGGATTTTGGTGATGGGAGAACACCACTGACTTGGTTTTCTTAAGGTTGAGAACTAGCTCTGCGAACCAGGATCCTGCTTCACTGAAAGACTTTTGGAGGGTTTGCTGTAGTAAGGAGGGGTTAGGGTGGCTTGAGAAAATGATGGCATCATCAGAGTAGAGAAGTAAGTGCTCAGAGCAGGCACTAGCTAAGATGTTTAGAAAAAAGGCAAACAAGGAGTGGGCCAGGTATGGAGCCTTGGGGGACCCCTGAAAGTACTGGGAGATTGGAGAGAGGGTTAAGTTAAATTTGACCTGCTGGGTCCTGTTACTTAGGTAGCTCTCAAACCAGGCCGTAGATTCAGGGGCAAGGCCCAGTGAGGACAGAGGGATAAGTAGGTGAGCATGGCTTACAATATCGAATGCCTTAGTTAGGTCAATGTAGACTGACCCCCACTAAGTATCCATGGTCAAGAGCTTTGTGTATGAAGGTGGTGTATTCCATGAGGGCCATTGTAGTGTTGTGGTCCCTTGCAAAATCCATGTTGCTTGGGACACAGGAGATTGCTTTTAGATAAGTAATCAGAGAGCTGGTCAGCCACTACTTTTTCTAGGGCTTTGGAGAGAGGAGGTAGGATGGAAATGGGGTGGTAGTTGTTGGGATAGGTGTGATCACAGGGTTAGGGATGGGGTAATGATTGCCCTTTTCCAGGGAGTAGGAAACTGTCCTAGACAGACGGAGATGTTAATGATTTTGGTTAAGGGGCGAAAACTGCATCAAGTGTGAGACGTAGCAGTTTAAGATCCAGCGTATCCCCACTGAAGAGGGATTTACCCAGGATCTTTGAAGATAGGGTTTAACTTCACATGTAGATATGACCCGAAACTGGAAAGTACAGAGGTTCTTGGGTGGGTGGGGGCGCTGGGGAGGTGGGATCGAAAAAATTAGGCGGGAGCACACTACTGAGATTTAAGAAAGTGGCGTTTAAAGCATTGGGAGGGACAGTTTTACCACTAAGTTCTTTGATAGTGTCCCAGAATTTGTGCCCATTGCCCATGGATAAAGAGAGGGCTTGCTGGTAGTAGGTGGACTTGGCCTGCCGTAGGGCCCAGGTGCATTTGTTCCTGGTCTCCAGGTACCACTGTCTATCCGTCTCCCGGTACCACTGTCTGTCTTGCAGCAGTCCTGAGTCCAGTGCTTTCTGCCAAAGGCAGTCCCTATGCTGTATGAGGTTAAGAAGGTTTTGGGAAAGCCAGGGGTTATCACGGTCCTTTTCAATTTGTTTGGTGATAGGGGAATAGAGATCACAGGCCTCATTGAAGGTGGTGATGAAGTAGGAAAGGGCAATGACAGAGGACACGGTTGTGTCAATCAGTGACCAATCACAGTTTAGGAGGTGGTATTTAAAAGAGGTTAGCAGGCTTCTTTTTAACTGTTGAGTATAAGTAACTTTGGGAGGGAGCTTAGTTGTCTTACTGGACCACCAGCAGAGTACGGTGGAGTGGTCACTTAGAGAGTCGGAAAGCACCTTGACCTTTGAGATTCATTTTGGGCAGTTAGTAAAGATCAAGTCCACTAGTGTGGCTGTCCCAGATTTGTGGTTTGGTCTTGTGGGGGAGGCTACAACTTGAGTGAAGTCAAGGGTGGAGGCAGAATCTTTGAAGGGGGAAGCATTGGGGGATAACCAATTGATGCTGAAATCTCCCATAATTGGGAGTTTGTTACAGGAGGGGAGTTGGGAGATGTAGTTGTTTACAGCATTAAAGCAAGCTTTTGGTCATGTGGAGGAACGTAAACAGCCAGGACGTAGCGTGATTTGCCAGGGTTCCCCAGCAGTAGTTTTGCTGTGAGTATTTGGGCCCCATGGGCAGGTGGGGGAACCGAGATGACAGAGACTTGCGGGGATTCCCATATGTAGAGGGCACAGTCCCCGCCCCTCTTGGTCTGCCTGTATACCTGAATAATAGAGTAGCCATTTAGGGCACATGAGAGTCCTTGACCTTAGGAGACAGCCAAGTTTCAGACAGTGCCAGGATGTCAGAATTGTGCTGTGCCATCCAGCCCTGAAGGAGGTCAAACTTTATCAACATACTGCAGATATTTAGGAATGCAAACAAAAGGCCTTTTGATTTGTCATCAGCTTGGTATGATGGGGGGGACAGGGCCCGGGTTAGGATGGATGTTTCCAGATAATAGTAGGAGGATAAGGACATGTCGAAGGAGGGAGGATTTGAGGAGTTTGTGGGCACTGGAAGCCAACATAGGGAAGAGTACAGATTGTCTGCTGACAGATGAGAGGGTAGTGGGAAGACATGAAGAACCAGGAGGAAAGAGGGGGTGCATGTTGGGGGGATTGATGAGAGTACAGACAGATAGTCTGGGGATGAGATTTCAGGATAAACTAGTTCCATCTTGTGGTAGGATGAGAAAAAGATGGGAGGGGAGACAGGGGTCCTAGGGGGAGGCTATGGGAGGGAGAAGGGATGTCTGGTCCAATCGGAAGAAGGTGGTGGGACAGGAGGGTTATCACCAGCATTAACTGAGGGGTGGCATATTTATTGGGACGGTCAGGGCTAAGAGTGTGGAATGGAGTGAGATAGTGCAGAAGCAGAGGATACAGAGGGCAGATGAGGTAGCACAGAGGAAAGGTCACTGAATGGGGTGCTGAGAGTCACAGGTTCAAGTCCTGGGGAGAGGAGTTGTGAAAACCTGGGTAAGGACAGGGACTAGGCAGTTTGCCGATGGAGCAGAGAGGTGATTGTGAGGTTAGCGAGGCCGAGGGGATACGTTTCATGCAGCTCTATACTGACTCCTGGTGGCCAAAGATGATAAGCTGCAAAGGGGGAAATGGACACTTAGTAATCACTGATAACAATGACATCACTAGTCATGTGACTAAGGTGCATCAATAAGGGGAGTGCCAGCCTTGGGTGGGGGATGGCTGAGGTGGGTGGGGAGTTGATGCAAAGTGTTGACAAGTACACACTCCCAAAATGTCCACTGCACAGTTGGCTCCATTGAATTACCTTTAGTGCAGCAGTGCACATGCTGTCTGCACCCAAAAACTGCCTTCGAGCCGATGGTGAGGACTGAGTGAGATGGGGGGGTCCAGGCAAACACCTAGGGAAGGAAGCACAAACAAAGGCAGAGGTCAGATTACAGGCTCTGGCGGGAAGCCAGACAAAGGATTGGTGAGGGACTTGAACTACACATGTGCAGTAAGTTGATGGGGGACAGCAGTGGAGAATGAAAGGAGAACAGAATACATAATAAAATGCTGGTGTTAGAAACTCAGGCACATGCAGGTAACATCCTCAGAGTTGGCTAAACATACTGTCTACTAGCACAGGAGCAGCTGTAATACACATGCAGGCTAAAAATGGCTAGACTACACTGGCTATCAGCAGTACTACAGTATTAAAGCTTGCTCCTCAGCATCCCGCTTAAGGGACTTGTTAGAAATGGCCAAAAAACAGTCTGTATCGAGTAGGCAATTAGGTCCTGCACAGAAACTATCAGGCACAGTACGCTGATTAAGGCAATGGGTACACACTCCCAAAATGTCCACTGCAGAGTCAGCTCTGTTGAATTACCTTTAGTGCAGTGGTGCACCTGTTGTCTGCTCCCAAAAGCCACATTCAAGCTGACGGTGAGGGCTGAGCTGGATGGGGGGGTTCCAGGCAAGCACCTTTAGTGCAGCGGTGCACTTGCTGTCTACTCCAAAAAGCTGCACTCCAGCCATTGGTGAGGGCTGAGTGAGATGGGCGGTTCCAGGCAAGCACCTTTAGTTGTTGTTGTCCCCTTTTATGGCTTCCATCCAACAGGATCAGTACCTCCCAATTTCTGCTGTCTTTTTTTTTTTTAATATGTTGTTGTCCCCTGATATGGCTTCCATCCATCAGGTTCAGTACCTCCCAAACTCTGCTGCCATCTGGTGGAACTGCAGAAGGAGTTAAATTTGTGGCAATGGAGCACTGTTAAGTGTTACCAATGTCTGTGCTCCCCTGAGTGGGGCAGATTGATTGCTGCAGTGGTTTGCACTTTGTTTGGCATTGAGAGCCACTAGAAACTAAGCAACCTCTTTTTTGAGGGCTCTTCAACCTTGAAGCCAAGCTGCAAGGTTGACTCATCAAAGTCTTTGAATATTTTGGATCATTGGCATCCTTAGCATGGCTGGGCTAATGAAAAGGGCTTTAGTACTGGATTAGTTTCATGGCCAAGGTGCCACAGTACATGGGGGCCAGGTAAGCAAAGAGAGGTGGCAGCTCACAGGCCATGGTGAGAAGGGCAGTAAACAAGCATGTATACAAAATAAAAAAACTTTAGTCTAGCCCTGTGTCCTGCACCTGCAGTCTGTACTAGGTCCTGGCTGATGGAGTGTCTAAAGTGAAAGCAGCAGCAGTGCTCCAGAGGGAGCCAATTATAAGCCCTCTGTTGGAGGGGGTTACATCCTCCATCATTGAAATCCTTTGTGCCATGGTCAAGGCCTGAAAAACTCAAAACATGCAAAAACCTAACAGAACAGTCTATCTAATACACCTGATACATGTTGAAGTTTGAAGTCTGAAGTTTATTGTTCTAGGAATTAATACCTTTGAGCCAAGGCTCTTTTACAAAGGTTCCACGTAATTAAGTACAAAAACATAGTAGACAGTGTTACAAACAATCAGTAAGCCGTTTAACAAGGCCACAACTTAAACAGTAACATTTATGTACAGAAAAGAAAAAGGAACTCAGAGGCAGTGTCAAGGGCAAGGAATAAGGATTGGAGAGCTTGAGAGGGAAGAGAGGGAGAAATAAGAAGTTTAGGAGCAGACAGAACCAGGTTAGTGGTACTCAGGTTGTCTTTGTCAAAGAGGAGACCATGGTGGTTGAGTGAAACAAATGTAAGTGCACTCAGTGGGATGAGACTTTAGTCAAAGCAGTCACAGGAGCTGGAGGCTGTGAGGTGAGCATAAAGTATGGATTTGAAAGCTCCCAATGTCGTGGAGGATAGGGAGGGCAGGTTAAGGGCATTGTACCAGGTAGGGGCACGGTATGTAAAAGATCTTTGTCCCTGAGCAGTCCGGCATCTAGGGACAAGGAAAGGTTGGTGGTCAGATCTTCTGGTGGTACGAGTGCCATTGTTCAGGCCCCGGATACATGGAGGAGTGAGTCCCAAGATTGATTTTTTTTGCCATAACACAGGTGAGATACATGAGGCGATTGGAAAGATGCAACCAACTGGTTTCCGTGTAGAGGTCACAAGTGTGGGTCCATCTTTGTGCTCCAGTGAGGAGTCAACAGGTTTTGTTTAGTGCTGTTGAGATGCACTTTAGTGCAGTGGTAGTAGTTGAGCCATAGACAATTAGACCATAGTCTATGATTGAGATGATGGAGCTTTGAACAGCAAACCTCAAGGCAGCTTGGTTGAAAAATTGACGGTTCCGGTACAAAATTCCAATGCGTTGGTGCACTGCTTTTGCAGTGTTATTGATATGGGCCGCAAAAGTAAGACATTCGTCAAAAGTGATACCAAGGTATTTGAAGGTGTTCACTTGTTCTAGTGTATTTCCAAGAGAAGTTTTTATGACGAGTGGAGTATGCCTATTTCTGTTTTGATGACTGGTGAAAAGCATGACTTTTGTTTTTTTTTGATTTAGGACCAGTTTGTGCTCAAGGAACCACGTTTCAACACATGAGAAAGCAAGCTGCAAGCTCTGTCGTAGTGGATTTGGATCCTTATGGGAGGAGAGAATTACAGTGTCATCAGCATGAGTATTAATTTTTCAGGGCAGGATTTGGGAAACAAGTTTAGAAATAGGCTGAAGAGGAGAGGACCTAAAATTGAGCCCTGGGGGACACCAGAGAGGACCGGTTTGGAGTCAGAGAGAACCTCAGAGATTTTTACTGTTTGAGAACGTTGTGCCAGGTAACTTTTTACCCAGGCTTCAGGTCCCTCGGCTAGCCCAGTGTTGAGCAGAAGAGAGATTAGAAGGCTATGGTGAACAGTGTCAAAGGTCTTTGTGAGGTCTATGAAAACAGCTCCGGTTAAATAACCCTTATCCAAGGCTTTGTGAGTTTCACTAGAGAAATCAAGTAGGGCCGTCGACGTACTGTGTCCTTTCCTAAATCTGTGTTGCTGAATGCAGAGTAAATCGTACTTTTGTAGGTAGTCTGATAGTTGATCCGCCATGATCTGTTCAAGAGCTTTGGAGAGAGGTGGAAGTATAGATATGGGCCAATAGTTCCCTGGTGTGGATTTGTCGCCCCCTTTATGCACTGGTGTGACTATAGCGGCCTTCCAGGTGTTGGGGAATTGACTTTGGCACAGGGAGAGGTTGAGAATTTTGGTGAGGGGGTGGATCACTTCTTCCAAGGTGAGGGACAGAAGTTTTAGATCAATGGTGTCACTGCTATTTCTAGATTTAGAGCAGGCCTTTTTTATGTATCTGTAGGCTTCATATGTCTTAACTATTTTAAAGTGAAATAGCGGTTTGTCTGGCGAGATGGTTTGGGATACGAGTTTTGGAACTGATAAGTCCTGGAAGAAATCTGGTGAGAGGACACCACTGAGGTCAGTGAAGGTTTTATTTAGGGCATCGGCCATAGTCTTAGGGTAACGGGTAGTGGAGCCATCAATGTTCATTGCCATGGGAGAGGATTTAGACTGTTTGCCCGTAATATTACGTATATTGTCCCAGAAGGATCTCCCATCACCCCAGGTGGTTTCTAGAGCATTCTTGAAATAGGAGCTCTTCATTTGCCTGATTTGTGAAGTGCATAGGTTGCGCGCCTGTTTATAGTTAAGTGGGTCTGTTATGGAGCCTGTGGCCCTGGCTATAGCCCAAAGATGGTCACGTGCTTTAAGCTGAGCCAGTAGTTTGGCTGTTAGCCAGGGATTAGAAAGGGCTTTGATTTTACATTTTTTGAAAGGTGCGTAGGTGTCACAGGCAGTGTTGAAAGTTTTAATGAAGAAGTCAAGAGCAGCGTCCACATCCAGCAAATTGTAGACAGGGGACCAGTCTTGTTACAGGAGGCAGGTCTTTAGCTTAGCAAGGTTTCCATGCAGTAGCATGTGACTTAGGATGGTTTTAGGAGGTGGTTTGTGGAATTTATTTGTCCAGATACAGATCACAGGGGAGTGGTCACTGAGGGAGTCGGAGAGAACTGTGGTGTTTTTTATCTGGTCCGGGCAATTAGTAAGAATCCAGTCAATGAGAGTGCTGGTTCCAGTCTTGTAGGTTTTTCTAGTAGGGGAGTTGACCATCTGTGTTAGGTTGGTTGCTAGGATAGTATCCCTGCTGGGTCCGATATCTGAGGCAAGCCAATTTATATTGAAATCACAGAGAAGGAGGAGCTCAGAGTCAGGAGGTTGTAATCTTGCAAATTCAAGGCTAGACTGGAGCCCGGCTCATGGGACTTTAGGGGGGATATAGACTGCAGCCATGGTAAGCACTTTGTTATGGGCACCAAGGAGAAGCTTGACAGGGAGAAGTTGTACTAGGATGTTTTCTGGGAGAAACTGGCAAGGTGGCACGAGAGGTAGCTTATAGATAACACATCCGCCCCCTTTCTTTTTACCCGGTCAAGCCTGAAGAGGTTGTAGCCTTGAGCGAGATTGCATGATCTGAGTGCTAGGTGTTAGCCAGGTCTCAACAATTAGAAGTATGTCAGGATTATGTTGTCCAATAAAGGCTTGAAGAGATGCCAGCTTAGGAAGGAGGCTGCAGATATTTAGGGTAACAATGGATAGCCTGTTTTCAGTTTTGCAGGCTTTATCTTAATGTTTGAGCCAGGTCCAGGGTTGGGTGGATCCCACCAGACATGAGAAGTAGGAGGAGCAGCAGTTTGAGGGATATCTCCCGTAGCTCATACCATGTAACGTCTTTCCTCTGCATGCTGCAGGTTTGGATACAGTGCAGTCGCCTAGGGTTCCAACAAAGGAGGGTTGCTAACGACAGGTGCTCAAATATGATTTTTCCAGCCAGGGTAGTCATTTGCACCCAGTTCTTAGTAATGGGGTGCCTCAGATAGAAATAAAGGGTATTTGCCATGGTTCCATAATGAAGGTAGGATGTCAAGATGCTTACAGTGGGGGGTTGCGTGGGGTAGGAGGAGAGAGGAAGTTGACACAGTGGATAACAAATGGAGAGAGATAGAAAAGACAGGAGGAGGGATGGCATTGTTCAATGTGAACACAAGACATGGATTTAAATTTTATAAAATGAATAGAAAAAGATAACAGAAAAGCACAAACATGATTGATTTAAGCCAGTCACTTTACCGTTGATTAATGCCTTGTGTAGGCACAGTTGCTCCCAAAGTCACTAACTCTACCTGCTGTAGCAACAGATTCACTGCTGTTAAAAAAAAAATACACTAGTGCTAATACTAGTTAAATGCTGCAGGGAAAAAAAAAACATACTTTTTTTATTCTGAGTATAGCTTGCTCGACAGATTGGCAACCCAAGTCACTGTCAGAAAATTATTTTATAGCCTGTATCCCTCACCTCCAAAAATCACTCTTTCCCCAGATCGGCTCCCTATAACAGTGGCTGTTGCAAGCCATCAGCTCCATTTTATCACAACCTGAGATGGCAAACAGCTCAACTAGAGAGACAGTAAGAGAGACAGTGAGCTGTTCAGTAACAGCTCGCTCATGTTCACAGTTGGGAGTTATAAGTTGGGACATGACTCTTCAGGTGTTAGTTTCTGGAGCACAAACATGGAGGGAGGTTGGGTGAGGGAGTTTGATGGTACTGCAAAGTACCACAAGAAGTAGGGGGTGGGAGAGCAGAAGAGAAAGATCACTGGAACTTACAGAAACTTGGCGTGGGGGGGCAGTAACAACACATGACAAAATAAATGCAAACAAAATACAGTGTAGAGATAAGGGTGAACTGTAAAAGATAAAGATATTGTACAGCAAAAGAAAACATTCCTAAAAAGCTGTACTATTTTATTATGCAGATGAATATCCACCGCATTTCTTCAATTTTTAAGCATTTAAAAATGTTTTCTATTTTTAAACTATTTAATGTCTGTTCATTGTATAAGTACAATAAGCTATTCCAGGCCACGAGTGTATGGGGTGGTTGGAGGGAACTTGGCGATCGGTTCCATGCCAGTGCCTCACAACGTACCTAGGGCACGCATTAATGTCCCCATGCACCCATAGCCTGTTGTGGGTTACAGCTTACTTACTATCTTCCTCAGTACATATGCCTACAATTCCTAAAAATGATATAGGGCAATACATGGAAGGAAGCAACAAAGGATTAGGCAGCAGATTTACACTTCTATAATAACATTTATGATAAGGTCAGTGGAGGCACCAGGGGCATTACACATAAGTTTCACCTTTTGTTTGACCTCTCTTTTAGGTTGACAAACTACAAAAAGCTCTTCTGCAGTAGCTTGCAAATGGTCATTGATGACTTCTGTATCCACTACAGGAACAGCTTCAGAATGTCCAGGTAACTTAACAGTCTCTGTTGGTGTTAAAACAAAGTTTACTCCATTGTCTTCCATGATAGCAGTTGTATCATGACTTCTGGCCCAAACTAAGGTGGTACAAAGGGTACTGCTACTGGATTTAAAGGCCCAGTACTAGTGACACTACCAGTGGTGTAAGTCCTTGAAGTGTGGTGATAGCCTGAATACAGGAATATAAGAAAACATAAATTGATCCTCCTGATCAGAACTGCTGTAGACCACATCACACTGTGTCACCAGATGTTTTAAATAGTGGTTCAAGCTGAGCAGCATGGTTCCTTCTTTTTCATCTCTCCACCTTGTGATAGATGTCTTAGGTGACAAAGAAGGTGTTTGTCTCACAGGTTCAGTAACACCTGGCAAATGGGCAATCAATAGATGATTTCAGTGCAGCATCTTACTAACAGTGCTTCAGTTCTCCAGTAATAGATGGTATGCAGGCATGCTGTGAATCTGTTCAACAATGACACACAGTATGGTTGAAATCTCCAGTGATTAGTTAGTTTATATTTTCCTGTAACTTCATGATTTCAGATCAGGACACTGTCCCCAGGCAGTAGAGCTTGCACTCCTATGTGTGTTATAATGTATCTGGTCTTGTTTATATTAACTTTTCCTGTGGCTTCCTGACCCACACTTTAAGCATTGGTTAGTTGTCTTAATCAGCAAGTGTATTTAAGGTAGGTCTCTGGTAGGGTACCATCAGTAGATATGCCAAAACCTAGGACCACCGTCAGTCTGGCTTCCCATCTAAGCATGATGGAATAAGGGGAGAACTCTGTAGACTCATTTTTGTTGCAGCTGTATGTGTACTGTAGACAAGAAACTGCACTTTATGGCTTCACTTGGACTTGTTAGACAGATTTCAAAGTTTCAAGCATGTTTAAAAGTGTCCTACTGAATCTCTCAGGCTGAAGGTCACCTTGAACATGGTCAGACATAACACAAGACTTTTCAATTCAAATCAGTACAGTTATGTAATTCATAAGATGGGTCTCAAAGTCTCTACTTTGGTTGGAGTGGAAGTACTTAGGAAATCCATAGTGCACAAAATACTTCTCTCTCAACACATTTTCCACTGTTGTTGCTTTCTGATCTGTGGTTGGGTAAGCCTGTGCATATTGGTCGTTATTCACTGAGGGGTGGGTTACACACTCAAAATGTGCATAATCCTCCCATGTGGCACCACAACTGGGGACGGGTGCACTGTGGCCAGCATTCATGATCACCGGGCCACCTCATGCATCCCATCTGTGGTCCCTCTCCCCAGGCATGCTAGTGCATCAGGGAGGTTTGGTGGATACAGGTGGGCAGCCAGTGAAATGCCCAGACCAGGTCTGCTAGTGGATGCCCAGCCATGAGTGGTGTGGGGGTGTTAATTCCCCACAGACTGCATCCTCACAGGGATGCCCAACATGTGCTCGGTTGGCTGCCCCCAGTCCCCCTTTGTTCCATGGGGTGGGGGCGGCATAGGGAAGGGGCCAACATTGCCTCACTATGGCTGGCAGTGGCACCTGGAGGAGAAAAATGGCTACACCTCTGCCCCCCGTGGAGTGGATGAAGTCCCGCCATCATGAATGGATACCACCACACAGCACTCACCTGGCATGCCCCCCAACCCACCCCTAGTGCGGTGCCTCACAGCCGGCTGGGGATCCCTTGCTAGGGGCGTTAATGCACCCATAAATTAATGCCACCAGAGGTGCGCAGGACACCGCTGTGTTGCATTTGGCCATAGGAATGCCTATGCGCTGCCCTTATGCATCACATAGGCATTTGTGAATCACAGCCATTGGGTGTAGTGTTCAGTCATCGTCATGGTGTTGTGGATTCCCTTCTTGTCTGGCTCCAGAAACAGAAAATCCCATCAGATAAGTTCCAGCAGTCCATCACTTGTGCTCATTTACAAAGGTTCCACATCGAAGGAATAGGGGGTATACATACAAAAGTCAGCATAATAATACATGGTTACACAATAAAAGGAAACAAGAGACTGAGGGTTAGAAAATTACAGTAATTCAAAATATGCCAAATGTTAGGTAGCATGACATACCAGCCAGGGGAAATCTTCGGAGTAAGTGCTGTGGTTGAGAGGGAGGGTGGTGTGCAGGCAGGAAGGCCATTGTCAGAGGGTAGAGGTGAGGGTAAGAGCTCAAAATGGGAGGGAGGGGAGGGATAAAAGTCAGGAAATGCCCGGTGGGGGGTGAGGAAAAGGAGAGGGGGTGAGGGGTGGGCCGGTTAGGCAGTTAGAAGGAGGCCTAGGTGGGGAAAGGAAGCTGTCAAAACTGAAGTGAAGGGCAGTGGGTGTTGAACCCTTGATTAGGTGAGGCAGTCACAATGACTAGTTGAGATGAGACGAAGTAAGAGTTGTCTCTTAAAAGGGCCAAGAGCAGCAGCAGTAACAATTTATTTGTTGAGATTATTGTACCACTGAGGTGCTCTGTGGGCAAAGGCCCTCTGGCCCATGGTGGTCCGACATCTGGGGACAAGGAAGGTTAGTTGTTGTGAACTTCTAGTTCGCTGTGTGCTGTGATGGTCAATGAGGAGCTTTTCAATGCCTGGGGGCATGACCCCGAGGAGGAATTTTTTGGCTAAGAGGCAGGTATGATACTGAATCCGGCTGATGAGAAGAAGCCATCCTGCTCGAGTGTACAGGTAACAAGTGTGTGTAAGTCAGTCAGCCCCTGTTAGCAGCCTGCATGCTTTGTTGAGTGCCACTGTAATTCTGCAGAGGGGAGAGGCAGAGCCGTAGATTGCTAGTCTGTAATCGATGATGGAGGTGACAGAGCTGTTGACAGCCAACCGGAGTGTGTCAGGAGTCATGCAGTGTTTGTGCCTGTAAAGCAGGCCTATACGGATGTTGGTGGCTTTGGTGACAGATTCAATGTGCTGATGGTAGGAGAGTGAGCTGTCCAATGTGACACCTAGGTATTTCAAATCAGGAAAGTGTTCAAGTAAGGTCCCAGCTTGGTTTAGGATGGTGAGATCACGGGAATTGAACTTACTCCTGGCATTGTAGAAGGTCATAACCTTTGTTTTGCTGTATTTCATGACCAGTTTGTGTCACTTGAACCATTCTTCGATGCGCATGAATTCAAGTTGTAATTGTTTCTTGAAGAGCTCTGCGTTTTGGTGATTGGTGAACATGACTGCGCTGTTGGTGTAGAGCAGTAATTTCTGGTGGCAGACACTGGGAAGGTCATTGAGGAAGAGCTGAAGAGTAGGGGCCCCAGGATGGACCCCTGTGGGATCCCTGAAAGCATTGGCTTTTCTTCCAAGGTGACACCGGCAATCCTGACCCTTTGGACCCTCTCCCCCAGGTAGCTTGAAAACTAGAGCAGTGCTTCATTGGACAGCCCAATGTTTGATAATTGCTTGATTAGGAGTGGGTGGTTCACAGTATCAAAGGCTTTCGTAAGGTCGATGAATACTGCCCCTACACAGTTTCCTTGATCGAGAGTGGTGTGGATGAAGCCCGTGAATTCTAATAGTGCAGTGGTGGACACTGTGCTCTTTTCGGAAACCATGTTGCTCAGGACACTGGATGTCATATTTTTCCAGGTACTCGACCAGCTGGTCTGAGGCAATGCACTACAGTGCCTTAGACAATGGAGGGAGCATGGAGATAGGTCTGTAGTTGGAGTGCAGTGATTTGTATTCACTTTTGTGTACCAGTGTGATGGTCGCCTGTTTCCAGCAGGATGGGAACTGGGACATCCTTAGTGATAGGTTGAGGATCTTTGTCAGGGGTTCAAGGACTTCTTCTAGGACAAGTGCTAACAACTTCATGTCAAGGGAGTCACTGCTGAAGCCTGCATTGCGAATGGCCTTCCGAATATAGGTTCTGGTTTCGTGCACTGGTATCTCCTTGAAGTAGAATTGTGGGGCAGGGTGTAGTGGAGGAGCAGTGGCAGGAGAGTTACTATCAGAGGGGGCATCTAAGAAGTTTGATGGGAGAACACCACCCAAGTTGAAGAATGCATTGCTGAAGGTGTTGGTGATTGTGTACAGGTCAGATGTTGATGTTCCATTAACGCTGAGCATGGCGGGTAGTGACTTAGGGTCCTTGCCTGTGAGGTCGTTCAAGTTACTCCAAATTTTTTTCCATTACCCCAGGAGTTGGAGAGAGCTTCCTTATAGTATTTGCTTTTGGCGCTCCTAATTGCCTGCATTCACTCATTTCTGGCAGCTTTAAACTTATGAATATCCGTAGGTTTGGATGTTGCATGGGCACAGTGCCAGAGATGGCCCTATGCATAAGGAAAGTGATTAGAGAGGGGGGTTATCCAAGGGTTAGCTCTGCTCCTGACTTTCAGCTTTTTGAGAGGTGCAAAGATATTGCAGGCTGCAGTGAATTGGCTGATGAAAAAGTCTAAGGCTTGGTTAACATCAATGGTGGAGTCAATTGGTGCCCAGTCCAGGCAGCTTAGATGTGTTTTTAATAGCTCAAGGTACCCCTGCTTTAACACTCTGGTGTGGATTATTTTAGGAGTGGGCTTAATGAATTTGTTTGTCCAGGTACAGGTGACCGGTGAGTGGTCACTGATCCCATCAAGGAACACTGAGACTTTTGAGATTCATTCAGGGTGATTAGTAAGGATCCAGTCCAGAAGTGTGTGGGGTCCTGTCCTATAATTGCATCTGGTTGGAGTGGTAACAAGCTGGGTGAGGTTCTGTGCCGTGACAGTATCCTTGTTGTTTCTGGCCTCCAGTGATAGCCAATTTATGTTGAACTCGCCTAGCACTATGAGTTCGGCGTGATGGTGAAAACCTTGTAGGCTTTCCAATATGCTCCTACATTCATCAGGCTGATCTTTAGGGGGTAGGTACATGGAGGCAATGGTGAGCTCCTTGTTGTGCTCCCCAAGTAGAACTTTAATAGCGAGAACCTACGAGGGTGGTTTAGGATTTGAGAAAGGGAAGACTTGACCGAGATAGGAATTCCTCAGGTAGATGGCACAGCCCCCACCTCATTTGGAAATCCTGTCTTGCCTGAATATAGAGTATCCAGGGATGGTTACTGCTACATCTGGTATCTTGGGGTTAAGCCATGTTTCTACAACAGAGAGTACATCAGGGCTATGTTGCTGGACTCAGGTTTGCAAGATATCAAGTTTGTGAGGAGGCTGCAAACATTGATTGTGGCTAATGTGAGGGAACCCTCCCTCCTTTTTGGGGCGTGCGGTACTAGTCTGGTAGGCCCCGGGTTAGATGAACATTTCCAGGTATCAGAAGTAGCATACGTAGTATCCTGAGAAGGTACATTTTAATCATTTTGCAGACTAGTTTTGTTGTAGGGCATCTAGTCCTCTTGGCCCTGATGGTCTGCGTATGCCCCGTGATATTGCAGAGCACATTATATATTGCCATGTTCACAGATGTGCTATATGATTGGATGTGTAGGAGATAGTCAAGGTGCCAGATTGGGGTGAAGTGGTAGTGAAGTAATATTATCTAAAGGAGAACTCTGTTTTAACAGTCTTGAGGGTGATGCACTTTTTGCAATGTCATTCTACTTCTACTGCTAGGTAAGGCCAGTAGAACTGAGTTCTCACTAGTTCCAGCCTTTTGTCATATCACAGATTTTCCATATCCTCATGTAGGGCTGTCAAGGCAATTTCCATGTACTTTGTGGGTAGAACCACATGTTTTGTTTTGGGAGAGTGTGTGTGTGTATGTGTCTGAAAAAGGTCTGCTCCTGAGTGATTCAATACTGCAGTCCATTTTTTATGACCAGCTGAACTGGTATGCCAGGGTGGCTTAATTTCACTTTGTCCATTTCTAGATCCTTTTCTGCAGTAACAATGATATCTTTCAAGATGGAGTCTATCCGCTGAGCTTGTCTCATGTCTTTTGGGATGTGATGTGGCAGTAATGTGTTAAAGCAGTGTGACTAGATGGACATGCACCTGCAGTACAATCATGAGGCACTTCAAGAAGATCTGCTGCTTTATTTGGACTGGTGTGTAAGCCAGTCTTCAGGAACTAGCAGTTGACATATAGTTTGGCAGTATTAAAGCCATACAACATTGGGTTGTTGTCAGCACAACAAATTTGGTTCCATACAGACACTGATAGAACCACTCTACTACAGCCTGTTTTAAAGTAGTTAGTTTTTCTCTGATATGCTTAGATTTTGACTGGCATATGCTACAGGTCTCATACCTTTCTAGTTCCCCATATAAACCCCAGCTCACAGGCCCCTCACGCTAGCATGAATATAGGTGTATTTCTTGTGAAGTCAGCAAAAGTCAGTACAGCAGCCTCCATCAGGTGTCACGTGAGCTCCTTGAATTACTCCTTTCACTTCTCTGTCCATCGGCCTCCAAATGTTTAATTGAACTCATAATATTCTTTTCTCAGTAGGTCACGAGTCAGTTCCTTTCTTTTCTGGGTAGCAGATATCCTCTGGTCTGATTAGTTAAGGGCTCACTACAGAGGAAAAGCCTATGACAAAGTGCCAGCGGTAGCCACAGAGTCCCAAAAGTGACTGTAAGGCTTTCAGGAGTGAGCGTATTAAACCTGTGCTGAGTTCATTGCACTGGCTGCATGTTAGATGGTGGATTGAATTTAAGATCTTACTTTTGATTTTCAAGGCCATTAATGGACTGGACATTGCAGATATTCTTGTAACCCAAACTGATATTTGTAGGTTTTGATCTTCACGTACCGTCCTTTTAGTCATTCCAAAATCAAGGTGAAAGTCAATGGGGACAGAGCTTTTTCAGTGGTGATCTTCCTTCTTTGGATCAACCTTCCCACAAATACTGTATTCAGTCTGCCCCTTCAATCCCTTTTTTTTTCTTTCTTCTTTTGTGCTTAGATAAATACCCACTTTCAGGCATACTTAAACAAGACCAAATGTTGGGATTCTGTTTTCATCATTGTACAGATGGGGAAAAGCAGTATCTAACTTGTAGTCTTGGCATTTAAACTTAAATTGAATTAATTGCTACTTTGTATGTAACATATAAAAGGGATCCAAATCGTATCAAAGGTTTCTTCTTTATCCTCTTTTATATAATAGATTCTTTCTAATTTTTCGCAATCTATCAGAAGTTTGAGTCACTGAGTGGCAGGGCATCTCGCCAATGTAGTAATATCACTTTTTTGGCTAATATCAGGGCTAATGCAACAACAAGGCCCTCTTCTGCATTGATGTCTAGTGTTGATAATGAACCTACTGGTAGAATCCAAGATCAAATGGTACTTTTTTTTTAGGATTCTTGAGATTATGGGTAGGATTTTCAAAGCAGCACAATCAAAGGAAGGCAGCCTGCATCACTGGTCGTTGACGCAAGGCACTGCTGCGTCAATGAACCATGATGGAAGGGGTGCTTGCGTCAAACCAAGTAGCAAAGTACATTTTCTAAACATGGCAGCGGCAAAACCGCTGCAGCCTGCATCAAATGAACCTGCACTGCCCCTGTGTCAACAAATGCCCTGCGATAAGACGTAGGCATGGCTGCACCATCCACAGGCCCCAACCGCAAAGGGGCTGTGATTTTCTAACATGATCGGCAGAGCAGCCGAGCACAAGGTGGACACACCTGCTAGACCAGCCAAGGCTCATCCAAGGTGCTTGGAGCATATAAACCAATGCACAGCACAGCACATGCAGGCCCCAGTCAGGCAACAGACACAGTGGTATGCAGACAACACAGTGTGACCTGAATGAAAAGAAAATGCCTGGTGCAGCAGCCAGACTGGTGCTCAGGATCATTATGGAAATGTGGAGGCGGCGCCATGCCCGACGGCAACATTGGCTAGCAGCATGGCAGCAACAAGCTGCACAACAACATCAAGTGGTAGTCCACAGGCACTACACACCCTGGGTGTACCGCACAAGAACCTCATACTTGGACCACAGTGAGGAACAGTGCCTGGCCCGATATTGCCTGTCAAAGGTAGTCATGTCTACACTCTGCGATGTCCTGAGGCCACAGCTGACAGGTCAGACCTGGAGAAGCAACCCCATATTGGTTGTGGTGAAGATCAGCACAGTGATAGGGTTCCTAGCCACTGGAACCTTCCAAGCACCAACCGGAGACACACTAGGCATCTGCCAGTCATCTGTATCAAAATGCATATGGCAATTGACTGCACCCACATCAAAATCAAGGCACCCACAGTGGATGAGGAGGTGGAATGCACAGAATGAACATGCAGGTGATATGTGACAGCCAAATCAGAATACTCAATGTAGTGGTGAAGTACCCTGGATCGTCACATGATGCATTCATCTTCAAGCACTATGGAATCGCAGAGGCCCTTGAACAAGGAGACATAACAGATGGCTGGCTGATAGGTGGGTGCAGGTACAATGCAGATGCACACGTGCCACACCACACCCACTACACGATCCCTGCACCGCAACATAATGGCCAGGTCCCGCACACCAGCCATGGGACAAGGTCAGGGCAGTGCATATGGAACACAGCATGGTCATTGGTGACACAGGGGTACATAGTTGAACACATATGGCAGCCAATGTCACAGATGCATTGGCAGTAATGGGCACCACACACACACACACACATGCACACACACACACACGTGCACAGTCAATGGCCAAGGGAGTACACATAAAGGTCCACATGCCCCATGATGACCAGCAGATGGGCATTGGGTGGCACAACACACAGGATGGCCGTCACATGAACACTCTGCACCGTTCAGGGGCACACCATGACTGAACATGTTGTGTGTGTGCTACTGCTGAGCTGCCAGTGTGACACAGACACAACAGACACATAAACACACATTGAGGCATACCCCATATGAGAGCACACACACATGGCATAGGACACATGCCATGGACAACATGGGGCAAACAGCCATGTAGGTGTGAACAGCCAATTATGCTGAAACCCACAGCACATGTATATCCACACGCAATGTGGTGCAAGGGCTGTACGTGACCACACTGCCATGTGGTGCAAGGATACAGTGCCAGCAGCATACTGCACACCACAGGTGAACCATAGGCGGCATGTGGCACAGGGGCACAGACACATGGGTGGGCCTGCGGGCGGCTGGAACATAGGGGACATGCAAGGGCCACAGAGGCCAGCACACATGTGACTGTGTGGTGCATGTGCACAGCAGCACATGATGCCACCATGCATGCATTGCCGGAACACACAAGCCATGCAGACACACAGGGCTGCCACCCAGTATACCCCATGCATGCTAACTGTAACATATGTCTCCGCAGGTGACAGTGGATATCTGCTCCTGCCATGGCTAATGATACCCTACAGGGCACCTGCCACAGAAGGTGAAACACGATACAATGAGGCCCATGCTGTAATGCGCTCAGTGATAGTGTGCACATTTGGACTACTGAAGATGTTTTTCCGATGCCTAGACTGGTCAGGCATTTCACTGCAGTACAACCCAGCCATGGTGTGCAACATATTCATAGCATGGTGCCTACTTAACAACGTAGCCATTGAGCAGCACATACAGCTGCCTGAGGAGGACAGTGACATGGAAGGCGCAATGCAGGTGTGGCACCAGATGACAATACAGACGATGATGTTGATGGCAACATTGCAGCAGTGCATGGCAATGCAGCAACACAGGCAGCAGCCAGATGCTGGACACGGGATATGCTCATCAGGAACCACTTTGAGAGAGCCTGTGACAGATAGTGACACCAGCATGCAACCTATTACTGACATCTGTAGCACAGCAATAACACAGTGAACAGTCTCACTGTTGTACCCAGCATGGTCTGCATGGACAGATGGAGGACAACCAGCCAATGCCCATCCCAGAGGCATCATAGAGCGACATGCTGCTACCTGGGAAGGTGGCTACACTGCAGCCATGTGCTCATCTACCACCATGTCTGCACTGTCACAGTTTTGCCCAGGTAGCTGCACGACACATCATGAACATGGAATGCAGACTCCACTGCAATGCATGTAGGGACATAGCCCATGGGACTATACTGTAACAGTGCAGCGTGATATGTACCAGCTGTCCGGTGCCCCTCTGCTACCCAGCACTGCAGGGATGACCCCTGCATCATACACAAGATGCACACTGCATACACCATTACAGTGCTGCAGTGCAGCTGTAGGCCTGGCCCATCCATGCCACCAGTACAGCAGCTGTCAGCATGACCCACTGGTGCCACTGTGCATTGTGGCCCCAATGCCCTAAGATCCTGCCATCCAGCGGCAAGGTGGCCCACCATCCGATGCTACTGTGGCATGGTCCCATGCCCCATGTGTCAACAGTGGTGATGCTGACCACCACACAGCGATGTAAATGCAGCATTTCCCACATCCCTGTGAGGCACATGTGGCAGGGTACTGACACAGTTGCGGCAGGGGAGCGGCAATAGCAGCAAGGTGATACAGAGGCAGACACAGTGACTCAGCTGCATCACAACCAATGGAGTGGGCATACTACTTGATGCATTTGCCTGACATGTGTTAGTGCGTCATACATGCAGGAGCACTCACCACTGGAACTCGCCCCCTGCTACACAGCATCCGTGCCCACATCACTGTGTGTGAAGTGCCACCCTGCTCGGTAGCCAGCCCCATCCTTGAGCTCAGTCTCAAGCACCTCCTGCCCTGTAGTGCCATGACAGGTACCCCACAGAATTGTGGCGTGTACACTGTGATGTGTATCACAGCCCCGAAGTGACACAGAGGAGATTTAATAGCTGACAGTGCACACAGTGCGGATCAGCCGCAACAGCATCAGTATAGGCCCACAGCTGTTACGGGAGCAAGTAGGGCCTATGGACATCTAAGCCCTGCCTGACTGTGCTGTACAGCACCACCACATGCCAAATACTAGTACCATGGCAGCACACATTGATCTGTGTCATTGTCTGGCCACACTCCAGTAACACCAGTGGCTGCCTGCCATTGCTGAGGGGCATTGCTTCCACAGAGCTGCTGGGTGTTCTGCAATACACAGAGCACACCTCAGGTGTAGCAGAGGTGCAGCTACATCACAGGATGGCCAGCAACATACAAGGCGGCCAAACTTCACAGATGCTGAGACTATGCAACTGGTCAGCTGTGTCCAGACATGGGCATGGGTGATTATGCCCCCAGGTGCCTCACAGCAGATGCCCAAGGAGCGGGATAGGGTGTGTCGTATCATCGCCAATCATCTAGAGGCCCTGTCATGTGTGCCACACACTATATGCCAGCAGAAGCACAAACTGAATGATATGGCACTGTAACAGCCAGGGATCCTGAAGTGGCTACAAGACCAGGCAAGGGAGGCGGACATTGCCATGCATGGCAGACATCACAGGCAGACCGGTGAGTATGGCATGGGTGGCATGCATGCACAGCCACCACTGTACATGTATACAGCATTCACTGTGTGTAGAGGCATGGAGTGACTTCTCACCTACTACTGTTCCCACAGATGCAGCACGCAGTAGTGTCCACTGAGGTTGGAGGATCGGACACTGATGAAAACAGAGACAATGATGGAGGCTATGATGCCCAATATGATGCAGCACAAGGTAGGTGTATAGTCTGCACACATTCCACATAGGACTGTAGCCACACGTACAAACCACCATGTGTGCGGCGTGGTGTGGGCATGATCCCACATGCTGTGGTACAACACATGCATCCCTGCATATCCCATGTGCATGCACATGGTGGCACAGGGCATGCATGCCCCTGTACCACAACAGACATGTGGAGGACACCTCTTCTACAGAGGGGCCTGCTGTAGTGTGCATAACCATTTGTGCCTGTGCCATGCAGTAGCAGTGCCATGGTACCAGTAATGCATGTGGCCAACACAGGCACAACATCACAGTGAGCCATGGTGGACACATCATGCCACTCTGCTGGCCAGTGTGTACAGTGCACTCCGTGAGCTATGTCCCATTATGCCATTTCAGGGGATGGCACAGAGGACAATGCACATCAATGCCTGAGAACCCTGCAGGAATCCAAGTCCAAGCTGAAGCGCAAGAAGGCATGCCAGTATGCAGAGCGGACCCTACTAATGCAGCTGAACAGGAACAATAATGACTCTGGGGACACTGTAGCACATGGAGGACCTGGTGCAGGTATGGCTACAGGCAATCAGGGGGATGCTCAGACAACACAGCGGGATGTGGGGGCACATGCACAGGCACCATCCCATGCTGGTGAGCCACCACCAGTGCCACCAGCCAATGGTACTGCTGCGCCATCCACAAATGTGCAGTCCATTGTGTTGCAGCCCTCAGTGGATACTGGTGCCTGTGCCCATGCATGTGCCTTGCTGGGGTTGCAGGGATGGCTGTCACCATGGGTCTGCTGAAGGATGATGGTGACATGCAGGACTTTGTTGGGATACTCTGCAGGCAGATGAGGGATGTTGCCATGAAGCTGATTGCCCTACAGGACTCAGTACAGGCTGTACTGGGGACCCTTGACAGGTATGGTGCATAGTAATAGGCAGATCCTCTGCGCACATAGGTATCACAGGTGTTGGCCACCACTGAATATGTACTACAGCCTGGTGTAGGGGTGTAGTTAGCACACACCAATATTGTGTACTTGGATATCATCCTGTTACTTACCTTGACTGTTAGCCTTGTTACATACTGTAAGCATATAGCCATGTACCACCACGGCATTGTTGGAATTCACCGGTTATATCCATGACGCACTTGACCAAGGACGTTGTGCCGGGGCCATATTCATAGACCTAATAAAGGCCTTTGATACAGTAAATCACTCAGTTCGACTCAGGCAACTGTCTGCTCTTGGGCTCTCCAATGATACACTGCCCTGGTTTGCTAGCTAACTTGGAGGAGGGTCCAATGTGCTAAAATTGCTGGTGTCTCCTCAGTTGAAAAGCCAGTACTATCTCGTGTCCCTCAGGGGTCCATACTGGGTCCACTACTCTTTTCTCTCTTCCTTAACAGTCTCCCTGTCACCTGCCAGCAGAGGATACTGCTCTACGCAGACGATGTGGTCCTCTTTTCTAGCAATCAGGACATTAATCTGCTTGAGAGTCAACTGTAAATAGGATTTCAGGCTGGTGGAAAAATGGTTTGGCTCTCAGAAACTTATCATGAACTATAAAAAAACTAAGGTCATGTCCTTCTGCAATGCACGTAGCAAGTATAAACCACTACATCTCACCATCAAGAACCTAGATGGGACCATACTCGATCTGGTCCAAGAGTTCAGATACCTCAGCATCACCCTGGACTGCTCACTCTCATACTCCCAGCACATAGGTCAAGTTGCTAAGTCTGCCAACATACGCCTCGGCCTGCTCCACAAGTACAAGCACTGTATGATCTCTGATGCCCTTAGACTGGCCATCCACAGCTCGGTTACCTCCATAGTCGACTACGGTCTAGTCATATATGGCTCTGCCTCCCCTACTGCCCTCAGGAGGATATCTGTGATGCTCATCAAGGCCTGTAGACTTCTCACAGGGGCTGACAGCCTAACACATACCTGTGACCTGTATGCACAGACTGGATGGCTACCACTCATCAGTAGAATACAATAACAGACCTGTCTGATAGCCAAAAAAGTCTTTCTTGGACTCATGCCGCCAGGTGTGGCTAGACTCCTAACTACCAACATCAGTACCCAGCTGACACGTGATTCTCAATCCCGGACTTTCCAGGTCCCCAGGCGCCGGACTTCACTGCGTCAAAGATCCTTCATGCACAGGGCTCCTCAGTGGTTCAATATGCTTAACAAGGAAACTCTAGCAGCGGTAATGCTAAGCCCCTTTAAAAGGGAACTATGCCTGTTCCTCCCCTCTACTTCATAATGTGACTGCCTCCCCTAAGTAGTGCTTTACACACCGTACCCTTACAGTGACTGTAACCTGCTTTTTCCACCATGCTTTCACAGCACCAGCCCCCCCTTCTCTCCCTTTGCCCCCTCACCCACCCACCCATCCCCTCCCTTAGGACATAATTCTACTCTTCAGCTACTGGCCCCTTTCCCCCTCACTCTGACCATTCTTGTCTGACAACTGCACCTACCTGCCGGCTTCTTCCTGACTTTCTCCTTCTTAGATATTGTTTTACCTTGAATTATGTTAAAGATTGCTTGTGTTGATCTGCTTCAACTTGTTCACTGTACTACTTAGGCCTTAGTAATCAATATGTGTAATCTGTAATCTTTGTTTCACCTTGTGATATGTCACTCCCATCCTCTGATGTGGAACCTTCGTAAACGAGCAGTCCCTGCTCAAAGGTACTTGTAATCCTAGAGTTTAATTAAAAATAAAAATAAATAAATAAATGTAGGTATGTTGTTCCTGATGTTTTGTGTGCCCATGTTATGCTTGTGTGATGTGGGATAGGTCAATAAACATACACATTTCATGTTATGTGATGGTGTGCTGTGTAGTCTATGCTATGCTGCATGATCAGTATGCAGAACTGCTCGGCCGATGGTGTGTGGGTGGGATGGGTATATAGGATGTATGCCACATTGGCCATTAATATGTCAGTGGGTGCTACCCGTAGTGACAGCGGAATGCTCAGTGCAGGTTGGTCAGTGGTGTGTAGTGTGGTTCACCTATGCACTGGGTATGTGGTGAGTGGCATGCAGGACAGAAAAAAAACCCCGGTAGAGGAAACCTCTGGGACCCATGGCCACTGCACCGCCCGTGCTCCAGGATCCCTGTGCCGGCATGACAGAATGCATGGTTGTCCATGTGCTGCACAGCTGGGGCTGGGCATGGCCTGCATGCTATCTTGGTGGGATGGTGGCTCCTCATGTACATACATGCTAAACATGTAGGCAGCATGCAGCAGCACATGACATCCATGTGTTCTGGTGATGTGCCCCCCCCCACCATGTGCTGCATGGGGGGGAGGTGTACTGTGTAGAGCAATGGATGTTGCCTCTGTGTACTGCTGGTGAAGTACCACATGACGTGTCTCAGATGTACCTAATATGCACCGGCTGTGCTACAGAGGACAGTGCATGGCAGTATGTGTGACTGTGTGTGTGCCTGGGTGCCTGTGCGTGTCTCAGTGTGCATGGGTCCAGTGTGCAGGTTATGGCATGACATGACCTGATGTGTATCCACCACAGTTGAGGCAGCTACCTGGATGCCCAACTGCATCCCTTGCCTGGGACTGCCAGGTGTAATGATCATCGAGTGGTCCTCTTCTTGGGGTGTGTCTGCTGTTGTTCACTAGGCCCATGGCCTACAGCATCCTGTTGTACCTGTCCCTCGCTTGCTCTGACTGTGCTAACATAAGTGGTGGTGGTGTTCTTCAGCTTCTTCTTCTGCCCATGGCGTCTGCAGGCACAGTGGTGGGGGCATGGGACATATCCTGTGGACCACCGTCCATCACGTGTGGGGTACCATCATCAGCTGCAGCTGTGCTGGCATGGCTCCCCGTGCAGTGTTCCATGTGTGCAGCAGGGTCCAGTGATGGCATGCTCCATGTATCCATCTGCTCAGTGGTGGACTACTCACCATCTAGTATGTGTTCGTCCACTGGTGCTGCTGTGTGGACTGTGTGCACCGGGGTGCATTCACACATTGGGCTTTGTCTCCCTGGTGATATTTGCGGCTGTGCAGTGTCACCCCATGCACCTGTGCAAACACCACCTATTGTGTACTGGCGTCCACCTATTCCACCTTGTGTAGGGTCCCCTGTCTGTAACATGGGAGTACTATCACCACCTGTGCCTGTCATGCACAGTGCAACCTGTTGCACATTGGCTGTCCCCTGTAGCAAGTCCATAAGGTGCTCAGGCATCTGTACCATGCCCCATGACATGTTGCTCACTGCCTGTTCCACCCCCCTGGGTGTGGCACTGCATGTCTGCCGTTGCTGTGTGACAGTGTCCTGCATTGGCATTTGGATCTCTGCTGGGGGTTGATATGGCACTGTGTGTTCCAGCATGTGTACGTTGTCTCTTGTGCCCATATTCATTGCAGTGGGATCTGGATATGTGTCATCCAACGGTGCTGTGTCTGGGATCTGCATGCCTGTAGGTGGGACTATGTATCCTTGCATGTTGTACATGTGCACACTGTTTGCAGGTGTGGCCCATGCATGTGGTCTGCTGAGCAGGTCTGTGCTGCTGTGACTGTGTGGATGAATATAGCTGCCATGGGCGATGATTTTTGCAGATGTCTGTGTCTGTGTGACCCACCTCGGGTGATGTGCATGCATGTGTACATGTTGCTGTGCACCGTGGACTGGACGTGTGCCGCTAATCTAGTGGCATGCATTTCCTCTGCTGCTGTGTGCTCCTGTGTGGCTGGTGGGTCCCATTGTGGCAGGGATGGTGTATGTGTGGTACTGGGCATCCCTGTGCCACTAGCAGCCATGTATGCCATGGTCTTGGCTGTGGCATGGTCCAGGTGCACCACCGGTGTAGGTGTTGGCCTGTGTGCCTGTTGACATGTCCATCCCACTGTGTGCCTGCCTGTCATGCATCACCCAGGCAATGTTCTGTAGGACACTGGCCATTGTTGTTGTGGCCTGTGTCTGTGTCAGTGCCTGCTGCGACTCTACCAGTTCCCATTGCTGATCAGTGCTGTGCTCCATCATTGATGCCATGTGCTCCAGTGAGGATGTCTGCCGCTGACTACAGGACAATACACCATTCATCATGGTGAGTAGCTCCATGTAGTACCCCTGTGTACCCCAGTTGGTCTCCACCATGATGTCCTGCATGGCACCAACACCCTCCTCAATGTTTGCCAGATGTTTGTCTGTTTGGGTGTTCCGTACCGCCACTGAATTACGTAGGTCCCGAAGGTGCGATGCGATTGAGGACTCCACCTCTATGACCTCCTAGCAGTACAGCCCGAGGTCATGGTCCAGTGGTGGTGATGTTGGTTCTGTTCCATCCGGTAGCCGCAGTATGGCCATATGTTGCATGGGTGATGTGAAGCTGCTGCTGTACCTTGCATGTTGGCTGCAGCTCACTGAATCACTGCTGTTGTTGTTCAGCTTGGTATTGCTGTGCATATTCTGTGCACTGCTGTGCACACTGGCAGTGGGGCTTGCCATAGCATCTATGTGTGTTGACTTACTGTATATCCCTATGTCCTCCTGTACACCATCCCCTGCCATGCCATTGGACCCAGTGTCAGTGTTGCTTTTAGCTGCCACACCATGCTGCTCCTGCCATTCCTGTTACTGTTGGTGGTCTGCAGTGCATGTGCTGATCCTGCTCTTACTGCTGCTGTTGTCCTCACCACGTCCGCTACTGCTACTGCTGGTGCTGGTGCTGTCACTGTCCATGTTGCTGCCTTCTGTATGCTTATCTGCAGGAGAAGGGGGCAGCATTACATGTCTGTGTGTTCACAGGTGCAGCCGTTAGTGCCCCTATGTATTGTGTCCTACATACCCACTTATATATGTCTGTGCATATCTGAACAGTGTTATTGTTCATCACAGTCTTGTTTAGTCATCATGTGTGCATTGGATCAGCAGCATGCCACGTATGTACGTGGTTGTGTCCACAGTGGTGCCTGTGTCTGCCATGCAGCCGATGATCACATGCAGGTGGCACACATCCAGCTATGTGTGTGTGGTTGTCACATGATTTGTCCTGCAATCTTGTTGCCCCACTGCACATTGTGCCCCTTCACATGCATGTTGTTGTGGTGGCATGGGCAATGATGCTCTCCACTGCCATTTGCACAGCCTTCCATGTTGTGTGTCCACCGGTGTGGTGCACTTGACAACCATGCACACATATGTGGTGTTGTGGCCTGTGGGGCCTGTCCCATACTCTTTGTGTCTGTTACTGCACATGGCGTCCCATCCCTGCACACCTTGCACTGTATGCTACAGCCTATAGAGGTCTAGGTTGGTGTGCCCCTCTGTTGCACATGGTCTCGTGTGTGCTGCCACCTGCTGTTCAGGGCCCATCAGGGTCAGCAATTGAGTAGGTCCTCCGCCTGTGCCACTGGTATGCTGCCTGTTGTGTGCCAGTTTCTCCTTGCTGCCCTGCCTAACGTCATTGTAGCTGTTCCGCAGTGTCCATATACTGCATCTCATGGGACCCATGGCATTGACATGTGTAGCTACCAACTCCCACGCCAGTCTCCATCTGTTCTGCATGTCCTTGTCACCTCCCTGGGACAACAGCAGCATACATCATCCTTCCACCTCCTCCACTAGTACCTGTGTTTCGGTTCTAGTGAAGTTCTGCTTCCTGCTGTGGACTATATATTGTGACAGCTTCAGTGGAGAAGCAGGTTTTGGAGGTGCTGTCCTGCTGCAGCCAATGGCACCACTGCTTTTTGAGGTTGGCAGGACCATGCCCATCGTCCTATGTCCCCCTGTGTTGCCCCCTTCCACTCCTGCTCTGCTTTCTGCATCTGATGCATGCTAGCAGCTGCGAAGCTTTGCCTGGCTTGCCTGGCTCCATGACCACCACCTGCCACCTGTGTCTCCCTCTCCTGGATTCCTCTTAGACTCAGACACTCCATTCCCACCCTGACCTATGCTGTGTATCTAGTCCTATTGCCTGCTGCATGGACCTCACACCCAGATCCATCAGTAGTACTGTCCTCCTGTGCCCTCTACAGACTGCACTCTGCATGTGCCTTTTGGGCATGTGGTTGTGTTCTCCTTCTCCTGTCTAAAGATTGGCCAGCCCCAACATCTTGTTCAGTGGCTGAAACATCCTTTGCCCTCTGTGCCCTGTAACTCTGTGGGACCACTTTCTGGGTTGGCCCGTATTCTCTGGGTGGCAGCCATGGGGTCTGTTTCACTGTCCACATTCATGGCTGATGCATTGTCTGCACTCTGTGCCCTGTGCTCTGTGGTTACCCTACCCAGCACCACACATCTTCCCTGCCTGGCTGTTGGGGGGTCAGCCTCACTATCCCTAGCTGTGCCTACACCATCTTGTTCCCACCTGTGCACTGCTCTTGGCATTTGCTGTTCCATTTGCCCTGTGCCCTCTGTGTCCCCTACCCACTGCCTGGGCAGTACCACAATGTCCATTACTGGCTCTGTGCTCCTGTGTGGGTTGTGCACTGTAGTCTGCTTTGACCACCTGTGGCCCCAATCATCCTTGCCCTCTGCGCACTGTTGTGGGGTTGTTCCCCTCCTCCATCCCACTATTGTCCTCCACTCTCCTTCTCTTGCCACCCTCTGTGGCCCTGGATCCTGTCCTCCCTTACTCCAGCCCTTTGCTTCATGGCTTCCAACCTGCTGTGACATTCTCAGAGTCCAACTTCCTGGTTGATGCAGCCAATGACCGTCATAGCCCCATGCATCATTCTTACGAGGCGGGCTGCCTGCTGCATCCTTGCAAGGGACTTTGCTGCTTTTTTGTCGCTTCTTGGAAATTCTGGTGCAGGCACATGGACACAGCGTTCCTTCATGCTGGCATCACCTTTGTCACAATAATTTCTAGCCTTGGTTGTAAAATCCTGCCCCATGTCTCTAATTTTGTCCTACTATGGTTTTAAAGCTCGACAGAAGAAGAACATATGGCTCAGCGTGCCCTTCTCTTCATTGCAATGAAGACAAATGTCAGATAGGTTAAGGTTACATTTATGTAGTTTACTTGGGGTGCAGTATAATTTATGAATTGTATTAAATTGAATTTGTCTCAGTTTACTGTTTTTTGAAACTGTCTCTTTAGAGGCTAAGATTTATTTTCAATTAAGTAGCTGGGAATCTTGACCCAATTTCTAGTGCCAAGAGTGTTGCTAGAGGTCCAGCTTCATTTTTTTCTTGCTTCCAGCATCTACTTCTTAGCTACTTCTTACTTCTTAGCTTCCATGCATTTTATAACACTTCCTACCTAGTCTACCCTTTCTGCCTACTTGCAAATACTTGTATCTCAGATCTTTCTTATCTGTGTTCCTGTAAGGTTATTTTTTTACCTCTTTCTAGCATCCCTTTATCTTCGGCTGACCTAATCCTATTAATACCCCCCCCCCAGTTCTTCTCACACATCTTTTTTGTTTACTTTGCAATTTACATAGACTTTTATGTCAAGGCCTCATTGTTCTGTGTCCCTTTTGTCACTTTCTAACTACATTTCCTGCCATTCCACCCTTCAAGAAATTATTTTCACTTATTTGTATGTTGTCTTGCACATGCAGTGCAGACTATATATTGTGATAGCTTCAGTGGAGAAGCAGATTTTGGAGGCACTGTCCTGCAGCAGCCAATGGTGCCACTGCTTTCTGAGGCCAGGCTCTGTGGCGCCAATGACATAGCACACTGTCTTTGACAGCAGTTAAGAAACATTTCTACCACCTAGAGAGAAATAAACCGCTGCAATCTGGGAAAGCGACAGAGCAGTCCCTTAATTGCAGCAGCCAATCACTGCATGCCTAGTCTGGTCAAGCAACATGGTGGCGAATTCTCCATCAGCTTCTCACAGCCCCACAGAAGCTGAGGGACAGCCGCTGCCTTTTACAGTACCTCTGAAAGCCGACAGGGGCGCCCGATCCCCCTGTCCGCATGCCCCCTCCTATGTTAATTTGCCAACAGGGTTGTCCAATCCCAGTCGGCTACAGCTCCCCCCAAAAAAAAACACTCAGGTGGCATGCTGGGATCCCACCCCAGTGTGCCAAATGCCCTGTAAAAAAAAAAGTCCCACAATGTTGTTTTTTGAACCTATAAAATGGAAAACGGCCCCTCATTGAGTCCAGTGGCCCCTCCCCCCACCCGCGCCCATCCGCTGTGCACCCCACCTTACCACACACACCCTCACCCCATACTTACCTCCAGAGCCCAGCATGACAATCTTCAGTGGAGCAGGAACATGTCTGCACTCTTCAAAGCCGACCGTGAGCTGAAGAAATGCTGGTATGCTGTATAATGGCATGATTTTTTTTCCAACTTATGTGGATATCTCGGCCATTTTTTTAACAATTGCCTCCAAATTTTCAACATGGGGTTTTTGGGACCCCTCCTCATGAATTCAGTCACTGTCATGGAGTTATTTTGTCCCGAAAATTGATTTTGCGGTCACTGCATGGAATCACCTTTCGGGACTGAGTAACAAACTGACAGTGTTGCTGTTCATGAGGTGGCCTCCCTTAAAGCCTATGTTGCAAATTTGGTGAAACAATTCCAAAAAATTACTGTTACGAGCATGCGTTGCGCAGTTTCCAAGCGCACTCGTAACTTCACCAATTTGTAACATTTTCACTCCAGATTTTCAACATTGGCATTTTTCCACACCTCCTTATGAACAGTGCAGCTGTCATTGTTCTCATCCTGGATGAAATGTGTTTTCGCACTACTGGAGCAGAATAGCGCAGTCGCTGTGGGAAACCAGAGTTCGGGACAACTTATGAAAATCATAGCAGCAATGTTCATGATCAGAGATCCTAAAATGCCTATGTTGAAAATTTGGTGAAAAAAGTCCACAAAATGACTATGTTACAAGCGTGCATTGCGCAGTTTCCACGCGCACTTGTATCTTCGACAATTTGTAATATTTTCTCTCAACGTTGTCAACATTGTTAATTTTGCACACATTCTTATGAACAGTACAGCTGCCATTTTTCAGATCCTGCCTGAAATATGTTTTCGCACAAGTGGCACAATACGGCGTGGTCGCTGTGAGAAATCAATGATCAGGACAGGTGAAGAAAATCATAGTGACAGTGTTCATGAGCAGAGGTCCCAAAAAGCTTGTGTTGAAAATATGGTGAAATAATTCCACTACATTACTCTGTTCTGAGTGTGCATTGCGCAATTTCTACGTATGCTCATAAATTCGAGCATTTTTAATATTTTCACTCAAGATTTTCAACACTGCCATCTCTTCACACCTACCTATGAATGGTACAGCTGTCATTTTTCACATCCTGCATGAATGGTGTTTTCCCACATCTGGCACAGAATGATGCAGTCTCTTTGAGAAATCAACGTTCGGGACAGATTAACAAAATCACAGTGCCACTATTCATGAGCAGCGGTCCAAAACACTTTCATGAGGTGGGGGTCACAAAAATGCTGCTTTGCAAATTTGTAGTACAAATACCAACAAATGACCGGGGCATTAGGGTTTCTAACATAACATCCCACCCAGTACAGACTGACAGGCATCAGGGGTGTGTCTTAGCACCGCTGGCTGTCATGCTCATGACATACCATCCCCCCCCACCCTCAAGCCACTGACAGGCATCGAGGTGTGCCTTGGACTCTTCAGCCCCACAGTTCATCCCATTCTCCTATGCTGCACTGATTTCAGCATATGTCCTTATGAAATGGGGTGACTGTAATGCTGAACACCCCAAGGAACACCTCAGCACTTGTCAGTGTCTGCAGGATAGGGTGAGGTAAAATGTCATGACCGCTAAGGCCGAATGGGGTGAGCGTAAGGCCTAAGGACCCCAAGGCACAACTTGATATTTGTCACACTGAAGAGTAGGGTGAGCTGAAATGCCATGAACATTATGGCCGATGCCCAAAGGCACACCTCAGTGCCTGTCAGTCTCTGTAGGGTGATGGTGGGGTTTGTCATCACTTTCATACTTCACTGCCATTCCTATTATGCATCTGTTCAACTCCTGCACTACCAATTCCAATGTCAGTAATACAACTTTCGGCATCGACAAATGCTTGTTATAAATTGCTCCACAGTAGATATAAATACTGCTTATGTTGTTCAGGTTTGTTATTCACCCGATGAAGGGACCTGTGAGGACCCTAAAGCGTGTGTATAATTCTATCTTTGTACAAGACACTTGTTGGACCAATAAAAGGTACCAAACTTTCCAGCGTCTCCTGTTTACTTCCAACAGTAATTTCTATATTTTTGATAACATTTTAGATTTATCTGGTGAATCCAATGATAAACGTTCCAGAGGTGTTGCAGTTACTATATGTTTGGGATCATGTTTATGTATAAAATATTTTAATTATAGATAGGGCAAAAAACTACCTGCTGTAGATAAAATTCATTTTTAAGCATCTCAAAAGGCTTAATAAAGCCATTGTGTAGACATTGCTTTAGATGGGTCAGCCCTTTATTTCACCAGAGTTTAAGTATTTTATTCTTACATGAAAATTTAAAGTAGTTATTTATAGATAGAGGTGAATATATAGATAAAGAGAAATGTTTAAAACCAAGAAGTGAATGAACCTCTTTCCATATTCTGGATGTGGTTCTAGTTGTGTTTTAAAGCTTACCATATAAATTACTACTGCTGCAATTGATGTATAGTGTCTGGAGCAATGAACTTACTGGAGAGCAATATTGTTCTAAGAATTCCCAGTTCATAGCTGGATCTGGGTTTGGTACAGAGCTAGGGAGCCAGTGCATCACCAGTTCTATCTGTGCCTCAGAGTAATATAATTTTAAATTTGGCAAGCCTAGGCCTCCCTGCTTTTGTGAAGGATAATGTTTTTCAAGACTGGCCCTGGGTTTTTTACCTTTCCATATAAATTGCCTAAATCAATTTTTTTTAAAAGGCATTGTCTAGGGTAAGAGGTAATGTCTGGAAGAAAAAAGGAACCTAGGTAAAATGTTCATCTTTAAAATGTTTAATGATTAACGGCTGATTGACCCATTTATCCAAATCAGCTTTAATGTTCTCTGTTAATGGGGTATAGTGTAATTGAAATAATTGGTCAAAATCAGATGTGAGTGTAACTCCTAGATATTTTATTTCATCCTTCTTGGTACTTTAACATGGCCACATTGTCTATAATATGACAATGATATAGGCATTCTGACTTTTCCCAGTTTACCTTAAAGCCAGAAAGATTACTTCATGTTTCTATCAAGCTACTCATTGCTATGCTTTTTTCCTTTGGGTTGACCAAGAATAATAACACATCATATGTGTATAATGAGATTTTATAATTCTGTTAATTTATTTTCATTCTATTGTGAAGCCATCTGGACCTGAAGTTATTATGTTTTTAAGCTGTTGTAGGGTTGTCAAAATCTCCAAAATGCTAATAGATCTGTTAATTGTGTTTTTTTTTTCTGAATCGTTCAGTGTTGTGATTGGGAGATCATTTAGAAAGCTGTTCATACATTGTTGATTCGGATTTATATCAGCAGCATATAGTTCTGTATAGTAATGTTGGAATCTTTGATTAATTTCTATATGTGAATTTGTGATTGATCCTGTTTTTAACTGTATAGTATTAATTGAGTTGTTATTATTTTCACAGTGTGTCTGGTAAGCTACAATAAAAGTTTGCCAAGTTTGTCAGAAACAAAATAATAATTGAATCTTGATTTCTCTATAGCTTTTTTAGCTTTGTAAGACATGAACTTGTTATAATCATCCCTAATCTTTAACATTTTTGTGAAGTCTGTTTCTGTTCTTGAATTGTTGTATGCCTCTTCCACCACTATGAGTTCATGTTGTAATGAGTTCAGTTTTTCAGTTTGTTTTCTGTCTTTTAAAGCATGTGTAGGAAATAACGCAGCTTCGTAAGTAAACTTTTAAGGCTTCACATGTTGTTGTGACTGATGTTTCACTAAAGTTGTTGTTACTTAAAAAGTCTTTTACTGTTTCCCTAAGTTTTTGTTTGAAAATCACATCTTTTAATAAAGTGTTATCAAATTTCCTGTAACTGTTACTGTTGTGGCCACATTCAGCTGTTAAGCTTATTGAAAGGTGTATAGGAGCATGATCACATAATTTAATTGCTCCATACTTAATCTTAGTTATTGTATTTGATATTTCTTCCAAGGTTAAAAATAGAGCTCTTCTCGAGAAGGTTTTGTGCACATTTGAGAAAAAGAAGAATTTTTTCCACATCAGATATTTTATTCTAAAAAAATCTACTAGTTTTAGGTCTCCCATAAAGCCATTAACAGCTTTAACTGCTAGGTTTTTTTTTTTTATTCTTGTGCTTCACTGGATCTGTCCAATTTATATAATGTTGAATTGAAATCTCTTCCAACCAGGTATGGCCTAGGAAAGTTTGTTAATGTTATAAAGAAATTAGTGAAAAAGTTAATTGGGCCTGATTACAGGACACCTTACACATGGTGCAAGATGATTTATGCCAAACCCGATGGTGCAAATCACACCACGCTCCATGCGATACGCAGGTTGTGATTCTGAGTTGTGGCTTGCACCATGCCGCATGCGGGTTGTGCCTAGAGATGCAACAAATTTAAATTCTGCTGTCAAAGTGAATGCAAAGAGTTCACTCTGCCTTGTCATTACTTCACGTTAAGGTGGAATGGCAATGTGAAGTAAGGCGAAGCCATTGTTTTTAATGGACTTCACGTTCCTCATTATGATTCTAAGTGATCCACTTGGTGTTTCAGATTTGGCAGACTCCCCACACATCACATGGCTTACAGTACTGTAAGTCACATTCTCTTTAGCTAGGCAGGAAGAAAGTGAGTCATATAAGCAGACCCTTTTACTTTCTCCTGTGCAGATGGAGAGAGAGGAGTGTGTTTTGTGATTGCTGATACTTTGAGAACAGAACAAGGAGGAGATTTAAACTTTGATTTAGACCCAACAGCTTTTTTAAAAGCTACATTGTTTTGTCTTTTCTGTACTCTTTTTTAATTAATTTGTTCCTTCGGTAAATTTTATTTTTCTTACCTTTATAAGTAGTTGTTTGTCTGTGTCTGTCTGACTCTGTGTATGTGTTGTGTGACAGTGTGAGTAGTGACTGCTCAGACTGAGGGAGCTCAGTAGGAGAGATGGACCAGGCTGAGGGAATGTCTGGGGTGGGGGCAGCTCTGGGAGAGCTTGGTAGTGGTAAGTGTCATACCATGCGCATGTGTGGAGGGCATGGGCACCCATTCCTGTTGGACCGCTAGAAACTTGTAAGTCCCCTCCCAGAAGCAGGACCAGCACCTACCCCATCCTGACTCTGAGACAGTTGAACCACCCCCACCACCACCAAGTCCAGCACCAGGTCCTCTGGAGCAGGATGTGTCTGTTCCCCTGGGCCCAGGTGTGGATCCCATCCCTGTTCAGCACCATGATCAGCCAGCTGCCAGTTCATCTGGCCATCCCATGCCTGTGCCTGATCCTCCCTGCACCTCCATTGTTTGGCAGTTTTTTGACTGTGTTGGGGGAAGCAGTGTGGTCAAGTGTCACCTAAGTGAGGTGGAGGTGTGCTGTGGCCCCCAGGAGACTCCCCTAGAGACTGGGGGCCCGCACACCCACATGCTCAATCACCAGCAGTTGGAGAGGCAGGCTGCCACAGAATGGACCATGCCTGCACCTGCTGGCCATTCTGTGGCAGATGGTGCAGCTGTGCATTGCGGCATCCCTAAGAAAAGGAGGGCCACAGCAGCACCTGCTGCTCCACCAGCACCACCACCACCACCACCGGCAGGTCATCCTATAGAACATGTGGACCCCAGACAACTGCATGTAACACAGGCTGACTTGGCAGTTCTCTGGAGTGCTGTCAAGGATAGCAACAAGAGGGTGAGTGCTGTGGAGCAGCGGCTGGATCACATAGAGGGGCATCTGTTGCAAATTATGTCCATGCTGGAACTGCTGCTGGATCACCATGGGATCCCACATTAGTTTGTTTTTCCTCACACCATGTGCCCCCCACACCTTCCTTGCCGTGTTATTAAATGTATTCCTCCACCATCCCCGACCCTTGTATGTAATTATGCCCTTTTTATTGTTGTTTTCCATATGTGTGACACTTTGTATTCTGAGCAGTGCAAGTATACTGTGCTAAACTGCATGTGTGCAGTCAGTCTTTCTTCCAGTCTGTGTATGTACTGCAGACACTGTCCAACTCCCTGACTTAAACACATTTATTAATGAGCACAATAGTGGGATGGTGAAGCCTGGAGAGATACTACAAAACAGGCTGACAATACATCCAAGTAACTAGTAAAAAAAATTAATGTTGTGATTCATGATGTGATCGTAAATCATGATTTGTGACTGCATTTGTGACCGTAATGATGAGGAAATGTAAATGCCTATGGCTGTACTTCCCCGGGCCCCGATGAGGTGTGGCACAAAACTCCCCGACTGAAAAACAAACATTAATGAGTACAATGGTGGGGTGGTGAAGCATGGAGAGATACTACAAAACAGGCTTGCAATACATCCAAGTAACTATTAAAAGAAATTAATGTTGTGATTTGTGATGTGATCGTAAATCATGATTTGTCACTGCATTTGTGACTGTGATGATGAAGAACATGATTTGTATCATGAGTGACTCGTGATGATGGTCCTGACTTAAAAACACATATTAATGAGTACAATGTTCATGCAGAATTATGCACTACACCCGTCCAGTACTCTGAAAGGAAACCTAAGAAACAACTGTTACTTAAGTTAGAGTTGGAGACTGGGCCCTAAAGAGATGCAAATGCACAGACAGATTAAGATTGCGCTGCACACTGAAGAGATGCAGATGCAAAGGCACAACACCTAACCAGTTCTTACCATCAGAAATTCAAATCTGGAAAAGAATACCTTTACTTGTTGGGGCGGGCCGCGTGGGGGCAGTGTACTGCACTGCTGCAGTAACAGTCACTAGTACTAGTATCCATAAGCAGGGGTTCTCAAATGGTGAGGCCAGCCTCCCTGGGGAGGCCCTAACCTGTTCCAGGGGAGGCTCAAGCAAGTCTGAAAAAGTACTGTCTTTAAATTTTGAGTTTTATGTATTTTCTGTGAAGAGATGAAGCAAACTGAAAGAGGATAATAGTAGGTGCATTTTATGTATTTATTTATTTACTAATAGGTGACAAGGGAAGGTGAATGAGCCAAGACACATTTCAGGTGTACCTGGGGGACGGTAGGGAGTGAATACATTTCAAAAGGTAACTGCAAAACAATCAAGAAATACACAATGAGCAATAGTGCAAACAAATATGAATAATAAACTAATAATGAGTGGTGGTAATTGATCAATTTGTAGACTGATGGCTGAACACCCTAAATACAAGGGTTGAGCATAGAAGTGCAAAGAGCAATAGCAAGGAGCTAAGTAATCCCGGAGAAATTGCTTAGGAGCAGGGAAGGAGAGGGGGAGAGAGGCAAAATATGTAGGAAGGTTATTTCATATATAGAGGAAACAGAGAAAGTAGTCTGACCCATGAAGGTACTGCAACAAGGGGTAACAATGGTTCAAGAATGAAAACAGCGGAGCAAGTAGGCTGGCCTGTGAATGGGGGGTGACATTAAGCTGAATAATAATATTTGTTTATTTTATTTATTTGGTATTCAGATAACACCATTGAGCACAGGAGCTCTTTTTCAGATGTTCCACATCAGTTTAAGACAAAAAACTGAATGTGAGCCAAGTACTCAGAGGGGTTTCAGTTTATTCATGGCGTACTGTGCAAAGTACAGTGTTATTTTTCTTTGGGGGGCCCAAGATTATTTCGGTTTTTGGGGGAGGCTCAAAATCTTTTCCATGGATTTGGGGAAGCTCACTGTGACAAAGTCTGAGAACTATTGCCGTAAAGATACCACAAAGAGAAATTACACAGCTGCAGTGGATAGCAGGTTCACATTGCTGAAATTATGTGGCACAATAAAAGGTGTCTGATTTGATTACACCCATCACACACATACTCACACACACACAAAGTAATGCATAGCAAATTGAAAACTTCAGTAGCATAACCAAGTATTTTAAACAAACTAAAATTATGCACTGCTGCACCACAACAATCAGCAAACAAATGGCAAGAATTGTTGAAAATATTACTGTGTGTTCATTAACACAGTTATACAAGAAAAATATCACCAAAACAGAAAGCACTGCCTTTTTCTCCAAGTTACTCTACCTACACCACAGATATGCCCCTCCCCCAAAGCACACTTCCACTGTCTCTCAGTACACAGACTGAATGTTGTACATTAACATTCAAAATCCACACACAGACAATAAACATTTGATGATATGAGCACAGGAGGGTTTCCTACAATCGATGAACTAAAGCTTCAGCAAAAACAATTACGCAAAAAGGCTTTTTTAACAGCTTTTAGAAGGTTTAAATCACAGAGAGCTCTCAGAGCAGATTGTCTCCTACAGCTTCCTACACATACTACCCCAAACTGAGGTTCTGCAGAACAGTCTAGAGCCGATGTGACCTGAAATCCCATGAATCACTGCAAAATTCACCTTTGGAGCTTAAAAACAAAGCGAAGTAAGGCAAAGTACATTGTTTTCAATGTACTTTGCCTTAAGAATTGGTGGAGTAGTGGTTTGGGAAGGCGGAGTAACGCGAAGTCATTGTTTTCAATGGACTTTGCGTTACCCATTATAACGTGAAGTACTTCACTTCGTGTTGCGGAGCACTCCACAAATTCACCTTCACTCTGTGAATTAGCTCCAATTTCTCCTTTGGATATTTCTTTCCAAGTGGCTCTGTTAGTAACTCTTCAAAACAGTGGATGGGGTTAGTGCCTCCTAAGCCTTCTAGGACATTTCCTATCTTAATGTTGCCTCTCTGGGAGTGGGATTCTAGAGATTCTATCTTCATTTGCAATTCCTGGAGCTCTTTTTGATGTTGTGAGACTAGATTTTGCAAAGGGACAAGAAGATTGTGCCCCCCACCACCATATTCTGGTTTCAAGTCCCGAGGCTTTTTGGGTTAATGACTCCATTTTGGTATCCAGAGATGCAATAGAGCCTTTAATAGTTTCAAATGAAAGGTTCATAGTTTGAAAACCTTGTCATAGTTCAGCTAGCATAACTTCTTGTGCTAGTTGGAATTTAATAAACACATTCCCTTCTTCTCCATCCTACATGTGAAACAATGAATTACCCTCCTGGACTAAAGGTGCCCCTTGAGAATTTACTTTTTTTACCACAATATCAGCTTTTTGAGGGATTGTTTGAGCAATAGAAAAATCTTTATTTGCTGAGAGTTGTTTATCTTTTGCTGAGCCTGCTGTAATAAAGATCTGATTAATAGCATTCAGATGTATTTTTTGTGTCTGCTCTGCTCAGCCCAGCCACTGAGATATTTTGCTCTGCTGTGTCCTGGCCCTTAGCCAGATCATTTGTGACTGGGGAACTTGTTGCTCTGAGTGCCACTGACTCCCACTGTTCTATGGCTTTGCTCCCCTCTTCATTTTTCACTGTGATCTGCCGATTTACCACCATGCTTTGGCCTGGTTGCTCCAAGGTATCCTTTGGTTGTGAAATTAGTGTGGTTGTTTGACCAACTAGTTCAGGTGCTTTTTTTCCTGTTTCTATGGCATTATAGTTGCAGGTTACCAGGCATGGATCCATAAGTCCACTGTGAGAGGCTTTTTGTGCTTTAAAGTTTAAGGAGTTACCACTTGTTCTCCCACTGGATAGATTTCTTTTTTAAGCAATACTACAGGTGGGTTCTTCTGTAGTGGTGTGGTTAAAAGTAAAAGGGTCACCACTTACCTGGCCCAGTAGAACTGCCACAAAAGATGCCACCAGAGCTCTCTGTCTTGTGTTCCTTGATAAATTTATAGGATCCTTGTCTACCTCCTTATTTCTTTTAATTCTCTTTGACATATAGAGGACTTAGTTCCAGGATGCTGAGTAGCCAGAGAAAAAATGAAAAAACTACTGTTATGAAGCTACTGCCAGCAGTGAGCGAGTTTTGTGGTTAGACAAAGAAGAATTGCAGCAGTATGCAGGAATATCAGAACACAATGCAGATAGATTCACTGAGACATTCTGCAGGTAACTTTGGCACTTTCCTTAATGTATCTGAAGTTCTTTGCCTGCCGACAGTGAGAGCGCTCACCTCCACATTCTCAGATCGCCATCTTGGATCGGGATGCCACCTCCTCCCCAGTCCCCTTTTTCAAAATTAAATAGGAAACATGGCTATTCAGGCAGGCATTTGATGGTGATGGAGAAAACTTTGTTTTTGCTGCATAGCTCAGATTTATATAATTTTTATTTTTTTAGTAGTTTTGGAATGTATTTATCACATTCAAACTGTGTAATATATTTTGATTTCTTTTTTTTAAATGTTGCACCATTTATTTTCAGTTAGAATCTATGGTTTGCAATGGTGAAGTCAGCAAAAGTCATTACAGAGACCTCCATCAGGTGTTAAATCATCTAATCACACAGCTGATTTGTTTGATGTTTTTCTTTTTACAGCATCTTGGTTTTGAAAAAAATCTTTTTTAAATATCTATCTTAAAAAAAAGTTGCTCAGCCTTAGCCAGATAGTTAGGACATCTACTTTATTCAGATCTGTATGGATTCCTTTGTCTGAAACAAAATGTCTCACATACCTGTACATTGTGGCCATCTGACAAAACTGATACATGTCCAGGGATAACATTAAGCCATACTTCATCAAGTCAGTCCAGAACCTTCATGAGTCAGGCCCCATGCTTTTCAAATTTCAGCCCAACTACTGTAAAGTCATCCTAGTAAACTGCCACTTCCAAGAGGTTCATATCTCTGTCCACAATTTCCATCAGGGAGTGGAACACTGCAGTTGCACCAGATGTTCCCTGCTGTTCCTTCTTTAAGTGTTAAAACCCCAGAGGGCAGATAAAGGTGGTCTCCTCTTTATGTTTTTCTTCCATTGGTATCTGGTAGTATCCACTGTATAAGTCCAGCATGGAGAACCACTTGCTCCCAGTAAGGTAGTCCTAGGCATCCTGCAACCAGAACATAATCAGGCTTGCATAGTCATGATTCAAGTTTGGATAATACAACGTATTACCATAGTATCATGCTTCTTATGAGCCACCATATTGGAGCTTTGAGACTCCATAGATAATCCTTACAGCCAGGAGTTCCTGCAGATGACATTTAGCCTACTCAGTGTCATTGTCATCAGTCTTCTGGACCTCTCCCTGAAAGGTCTACTGTCATGTAGATGAACTTGATGTTCCTCTGCATGCACATGCCCCACAACCCATACAAATCTTGAGAAGATAGTTGCTCGGTCCACTAGCTGGCATTTAATACTCTTCTTTCAGTGAAGGGAAATGGGACATGATCCAAAGTCAAATACATCCTCCTCCAGTCAATGGTTTTCCTTGGTGGGATATGGGCACCATGGTATCAGCAGCATAAAAGTTTGTTAGAAATGTACCAGGGTGCACAGTCAATTCCTTATGCTTCTCATTTTTTTATTTTCAGGGTGACTTTATTTGAACAGAGCTTTGGTATCAGGCAATACTCCACATTATATAGGGCTTTGGTACCAGGCAATATTCCACATTATACAATCAATCTTCTTGGGCCATCCCACCAGTGCAGTGACAAGGCATCCATCTGCAGAACTAACATCCCGGGTTTGGGGATGGACTTGAGAGTCAGAAGGCCAGTTGAGGGAGAAGGATTGAGCATCCCATGGACTGGTTTCTTTCTCCAGGGGGAGGAGGGGAAGAGTGTCTGGTGCAATGTGGACACCCGACGTAGGCTGGGGGTACCGCCACAGCTGGTACCACATGTAAAGGAGGGGTGGGGCAAATGTTAGCATCATTACAGATCCCCACCCCCAAGGAAGAAAAATTGCAAAAATCATCGCCGGCCACTAATGATGGCCCCCACCGCCACTGCCTACCGGAGACAAAAGTCCACCTGGGGGTCCCCGCTCCCATGACCCTACCCTGATGGGCAAGCCAGGGCCTCAAGACCATGTTTCCTGGGAGGTGGCACCCATCAGGCAGCTCTGCCCAGGGGGGTAAGCCTCGGGATGCGGTGGTGAGTGGGAGCGGAGTGCCAGAGACTTCCAAATGGGAGGCAATTGCCAGTACAAAAAAAAACAATCAAACTTCTCAGCAGACTGCTGTTCAAGGATTCCACAATAAGTGTCTGATTGGTCAAAGATTAATGGCTCCCCACATATCCCTATATTAAACATTCTGTATGGGGAGGTACAATTACTGGCTGCTTTCTTTCCTGACTCACCACTCCTGATAGCTCCTCAGAGACACGGTAGGGATGGGTCTCCTTCCTCACATGGGCTGTGCACATTGTACTGTAGATTGTCAGTATCTGGTTATTCCCCTCTTCTGCCATCTGTAAATAGGCTTGAACCAAACATCTAACCATTTTACCATTGGTTCCTATAAATGTTGGGGTCTTGTACAGAGTCTGGCTGTCATGACATTTGAGAGATAAAGTGTCAGTTTTCTGTGAGACTTACAAAGGTCTCAGGAAATTCAGTCTAAACCTCCATGTAACATGACAACATCGTCAGATCAGCCACCCCTGCTGCCTTTGCTCTCCCCCTCAACCCTGACACCACTACCTACATCTTAGGTCAAGGGCGGCAACCAACCGCCCAGTTCCTAGGACACTCTCCCTTGCGGGTGATCGGGCCTTTGCCAGCTACACCCCAAAACTATGGAACTCACTCCCAGCCCTTACATGGTCCACCTCCTCTCACACTGGATTTAAAACTTCCCTCTGGAACTTTCTGAAGAGTCCCTCCACTTGCCCTTGCACCTCGTAATCTCGCCCCTCACTTTGCTGGCACGGGGGGCCCTGCACTCACTGGGACCACTGCACTTACTCTACTGACTACCTGGCCAAGCAACGACATTCTGGGTCACCTTAACTGGTATTGCCTGCACTCCCATTGCACATAATCCTGACTCACTCACGGTCTATGTATGGCCTAGCTCTTAACTCTCCCGGGCCCCCTGTAACCTCCCCAGGCTCATCTGTTTTTTACTGACTGTCACTCCTCTATGTATTCTGACACTTCACTGTATGTAAAAACTATCTTAGTCAACTCACTGTATGTAAAAGTTGTATTATTCATGTCACTGTATGTAAAAGCTGTATTTAGTCACTGTATCTGTATAATTCAAGTATGTAACTCTCCTGGGTCGCACCTGAAAATAGGCACATGGATATCTAGTGTGACTTACCCGGTAAACAAAAGCAAATAAATAAATAAATAAATGTACCCATCAAAAGGGTAGCTGGCATTGCTCAAACTAGCAGTGTGAAAAGTTAAAATACTTTGCAATTTGCTGAGTCTGCCACAAATTGTATCAATTCAAGGTTCCAAATTCACTACAATAGCACTAAGTTTTCTACATGAATTGTAGTGATTTGCCACTTTCTTGTTGTAAAGTGATGCACTTTGCATCAAAAATTCATCACAAAGTGGCAAACTGTATCAATTTGTGTACTACAGTTTACACAGTTGTTGCGAACTGCAAAGTGTGTGCTGCACAAATACTCCACATAGTATGTAGCAGGCAAATTTGCCAATGTTCACATACAAATTTAAAATTTGCCACACTGCTAACTCAAACCCCATATGACAAGTCCTTCCAAGGGTCACAATGGCAGTATTCAAGATAGATCTGATAAAAGGAGCAATAGATAATGATTGCCTGATATCTGTCCGTTATTGCTTGACAGGGATATTCTTTTAAGGGAGTCTGAACATGCACCAGTGGAGCCTGTAATACAACTTGTTATTGGTCAACAATTCTGGCACATTCCACTTGATGGAGCTGTTTACTCTTGGAGTACCTCTATGATCTTTTACTGGGCTCTGTGGTCATTTTCCTGTGGCAGGGATTATTTTTTCATCTTTTGGGCTACCAATGCCCGATTCTCTGCATTGCTGAATCCTCCAACAAAATGTCCACCCTCTCCAAAGCGGTAGCAGAAAATACTGTCCAGGTGCAGAGCCGAGGATGAGGTCTGACCCATGGGGCAGAAGAAAAGTACGGGGTATGTCCTTGTTCCAGTGCCATGGATATAACTCATGGATGAGGGGCCTTTGCCATTTGTCATGCTTTTATACATTTAGTCAGTTCCTTCAGCTGCATTCCCACATCCAGAGTGGCAGGCTTCTTTTTGTGTCTAGTTACCTGGGGCTAAAGGAAGCTGACTTCATCTGAATTCACCTGCAAAGAAATAGCTATAGCCTTTTGCTACTGTTCCTCCCTCACTTCATCCAGCAGCTGACAAAAAATGGAGGGTTTGTCCTATGCTCCATTTGTCTTAGTGAAATCAACATCGGCTGGGAGTACATCAGCCTTCCAAAAGTTAGTCTGTTCTCAGTTGTGCATGTGATCACAGTCTCTACATGTGTCATATAATGTAAGAGTTTTTTCTCTCTTGTTGAGTTGTGGCTCTCAATAGGGACATAAGATGTCTTCCACTATCAACAGCTCCAAAAGAACTCTAAGTAAAGGCTAAATGGTCAACTGTACAATTGGGCTGGCTGGCACAGAAGGATCTGATCATGCCCATACCCTGTAGGCTGCACATTATTTGTTTGCATTTCTCCTCCTTGGATAATCTCCACATTTCCACCATCTTTGTGGGCTGACTGACTTATCCAGCTCTCGCTGTCATCCTCCCCAAGAGGAGCGGGGTGGCACCAGAGAAAGTTTGGAGTCTGTGGTACTGAGTAGACTCAAAACTCAAAGCTGATCTGAGGCATAAACCTGTCCTCCAGCAGGGGCTTCTGCAGGCAATGCAGGAGGTGCCTGCTCCTTCTTGGAACAATTCTTTCACAACACTGTTTTCCCCCTCTCTTGCCATGAATAACATTAGCATTTTCTGAAACTCTGTTTTCTCTTTGAGGCTCTTAGGATGAGGATCTGGACTCTCTTGGGTCACAATGTGCCAGAGTTAGCTTTCAACATCTGTAGAGATTCGGTCAGGCACATTGGAGGAGTAAAATACCACACAGCATTCAGCTAATACAGACAGTTTTTGTGGGTAGAATTGTACAGTGTCCCTAGAATGGCAACTTTTCACAAACTCTTGATGGTCCAAATTATACTCTACATACAGTCTGTAATGATCCTGTTAGGGATCCCCTGAACCATAATGGCTTTTGCAGGTTCGGGTCTTCATCCTTGCACCAGTCAAGCAAATTTGCTCCATCTCAGACTCCAAAAACACAGACGTGGGTACCAACATTGTTCCTGCACCAAGGCATGATATTGCAGAACTTTCTAGATTGATCCCATCAGCATGCCACAAAGTTGTAACCATGCCCTTCTGCAAGGTGTGAGACTCCACCTATCCAATGGTACCTGGACACAGTCTATAAGGCATTCAGGTAAATGGTGCCTATGTTTAGTTGGTATTGTAGGTGATTATAAGTGGTACTGTGCTTCCTAGTGTGGAGATGCTTTCGACAGGTGGCTGTCACAGTACTGTATCACAGGAAATTAATTCAACCCCACTGCCATGCCAAGGAACCTTTATGCTTTTACACAACCCCCAACTTATACTCCAAGCAGGAAAAACACACAATCACAATAATATGCAGAAAGTAAATTGCAATTCAAAAGAAGGGATGCTGTAATTATTAGGAGAACAAGGAGGCTCTGGATGAGGAAAAAGGATGTCATAAATGTAATTTAATGGTTCAGAGCTAACTCCCCAGATCCTACCACCCTCTGGATAGTACACAGAGAGTATTTGTTTACCCAAATGGTGCACCAATATCCTAAAGTCTCTTGAAAGTTTCCTAAACAGTCAGTTAAATGTATGTACACAGCACTGATATGAGACAAGAGTGTTGTACAGTCAGAAGGCTGGTGATTGGGGATCCAAAACAGATTATTCAGACACAAATGCTATTTACTCCTGGCTGTTGCAGTTCTACAAACTGGCTTTGAATAACAACTCTGCAGAAATTGTCAGCAATTACTTTGATCTGGTTATGACTAACAGACGAATTGTTTGAGTATTGACCCAGTACTCATGACTTCAGAAAAAATGTGCTGGCTGAGTTTGTTGGGACGTCTCCCTCAGGAATGCAAATGCAGATGGTGTACAGATGTGGTAGACCCAATGCACCTCCAAGTGACAAGGGGTACAGACCATACTGATCTATGATGTTTGGTGATGTCCTCTTCATCCCACAGTAAAACTGCCATCATTCACTCTTAAAAGGTAGGCAATCCATCCAGGCCTCAGGTAGCATAAGACCTCTATCAGGAGAAGTTCTGACACCACACAAACTCCAGGTCAGCACTTTGGTTTTGTTCCTGGAGAAAACAAAACTCTTTTTGCAAAGATGTATAAACAGCTTTCTTTTAACCTGGTGGCTGTTTGCTGTATTCACTTAAAGTTCTTTTTTCCCAGGTGACCATGCTTGGTGTCACATGTATCTCCCTGTGCAGAAAATCCAGGGATCAGTTATCATTGACTAATATCACAATCACCATTCACTGTGCTAACCCCCTTGCTCTCGATGGCATCATTTCTCAGAAAAAATCATGCATACATGTACTTTATACCCTGACCCAGCCTGTAACTTAGCTGCTTTTTTTTCTTTTTTGCAGAGATGATCTATACTCTAAACTAATGTCAGTTTCAAAGGAACAAGAGGCACTGAAAGCTGAACCAGACTTCAGCTACTGGCTCTACAAAGCTGAGCCACAGGATTACCCACATTTCCCATCAGGATGTGGGTCCTCTGACTCCTATCCTGCAGTTCCATGCCAGAGAACCTACAAGCACAGCTTCTCCTGTGCCATTTATTCTAAATTCTTTCTGTCACTCAGTGCAGCTTCCAGACATCAGAATCATTTCTCCTGGTTCTGCTGTCATCTGGTGGAATCTGGGGGTTAACAGTTGGCAGCAAAATGCTGCTGAATGTCCCTGAAATTCATGCTCACATGGCAGGACCCATTAGTACAACTGTGAGAGCTCCTTGAAATTCAGCCACCTACTTTCTGTGGGCTAGCTGACCATTGAGTCAGTCTGCAGGGACATGTGAGTGTTTTTTTATTGATGTGTTCTGCTGGCATCACAGGTATGGCTGCATCAAAGAAAAGAGCTACTGTACTAGATTGGCTCCCTGGACCCATAGCCATAGTCTATGGGGCCAGTTACATGAATAGAGGTACTGACTTATAAGCCGCAGAGAGACAGGTGGCAAATAAATCTGCAGAACAAAGGAACAAGTTTAGTCCAGTGCCTGGGTTCCACAGCTTCAGCTCCATCCATTACCTGGGTGATGGGTTTATGTAGGGGAAGGGGGTAGTATTGCTCCAACATGAGCAAAAGTAATGCCAAATTTGGGGGCAAGTTACATCATATAACTTGAAAATCAGTGGAACCAAAGGGAATATAGTAATAGGCATGAAGTTAAAGCAGGGACTATAGGAGGTTATATGTCATGAGATCCGAAATTAATGGTAACTATTTCTGTAGCTGACTGTACTAATAGGTTTTACAGGCTCTTGGACAACACCACAAACAGCAATCCACAGCAACTATAAGTCAACAACACCTGCCAAAACTAGGTGCAGTAATTTATATCCATTACTGACTACAAAGCTTTTTTGCACCCTATTTATCCCCCATTTATAATTTGCTTTACGTTATGCCAATTGCTACATTGTTAACTGAAATGGTTTGGATGAATTGATGAATTAGAACTCAATTTTCTAGCTCCCACTTGAAGCTAAATGGAGGTTGGCTCTGACCCACTTCTCCATCCTTATTTTGCACATGTGTATCCAATCTGACTGCACCTACTATTTCTTCTCACGAGTGTGTTAGCATAGGGCCTAGTTTGCAGTATGGGCTAGACATAGGGTTTAGATTCTATAGGGCTTAGCCACTGTTAGATTTAACAATGTTCTATAGTCCAAGTTTGTAGGTCGAATTGTTCTGTAACCCAAGCTATAACCTACTTTTATCTTGAGTTTTTGTTGCACTGACCAGCTCAGGATGCAATGTCAAGTTTATTTACTGCTTGATTCTTGAATTCTCCAGCCAGTGAGCCTATTATCTGCCTGGTCTCAACGCATCTCCTTTACTTTAGCAGGGTTAAGTCCCTTATTCACCATGGGTGGAACTCTCACCAAGATAGAGATTCCTATACTAATATCAATTGAGCTCTTTGGCGTCCTTCATAGGCCAGGCTTCCCACAGGCCACTGGTTGGGAATGTTAACTTGAAGCAGCTGTTACCTCTTCCCTGGAGGTCTCTATGTTCCCTCAGTCAGCTGGGGGATGGCCCCCCCCAATGGTAGGTCTCCCACCCCAACTAAGGGTAGGGCCCTTACTAACTCTGGCCCCTTCAATCATAGTCTCCATTCTCTGTGACATCATTGAGGTTAATCATCCTATATGAGGACTGGAGTTCTAGTTGCTGCCTTCTTAGCTTTTCAGTACAGCCCTCCACCACCAGTTTGAGTGAAAATTCCAAACAGCAGTCAAACTGACATTTCATTTTTTTGTTTCAAGCTCTGGTGAACTGACATGCAAGGGTTTTTTGTTCCACTCTGAATAAAAGATTGCAAGCTTGGAGTACACATCATATAAGCTTCCCCTGCCACAGAACACTATTCAGTGTACAAGAAACCTAAACCATTGCTCCCTGCACCAAACTGATTGCTACACCTTCCCCTGTGTAATGTTCTACTGTCTCGCTAATCCTTTGTGGCACCTATAGTATCACAGAGAACATTACCTTAGAAACTCTGTTCCTAAGGCTCCTGCCTACTTCTGAAATGTACAGATAAGGATCTATGGGCTGCCCTTACCTTCATCACTGGTCCAAGCTGCATCTTGACTGCTAGTTCCTCTTACCCTGTGCAACAGCCTGTCCACCTTTGCCATGATTTCTATCTATCTTTATCTTTGCAGTTGGTAGGTACACGAACAAGCAATTCAAATACAGTAGATCTGGTATCCAACCACTACACCCTTTTTGTTAAAGTAACTTGCAATAGAGTCAGCTGCCAATGCTACCTCTATGCTACAGTGCCTTGCTTTTTCCAGAAGCAGTCTCCTATTGTGGGCTTGCCTCACTCAACAGCAACTCCAGTGCCCAGTACAAATAAGGATGTGGTGACTGTCTCTGCAAAACACCAGGATCCTATCTCTCTCACTTATTCTGTCTACTTCATCCCAGTCCTAGTCTCTAATATGATCAATTATGCTAATACTAATTATATGAGTAATGATTAAAAATATATATACAGTATATGGAACACTTTAGTCTACGATGAATAAAAATAATGTCAAACATTTGCCACTCTAGAGTGATTTTTTTTAACTGCTGTACCTTTTTGCACTGACCACTTATATGCCACTTTACTAACCTAACCTAAGGTCTGTAATGTAGTTTAAATAAATAAAGTCATTTCAGCTATGGACTAGGACAGCCCCCTAATTATGGGCATAGGGATGTGAAACTGACATTAGTAATCATCTATATATATATATATATATATGTATATTATATATATATATATATATATATAGATATATATATATATATAGATACATTGTGCAAGGAACATCCCACTAACACTGGGAGTGGCACTGGCCCCACCCCAACAACAAACAGACTTGTTTCACAATGGAAAAAACAAATTAAACTTTACATGTTTTTAATTCACAGGCAAACACCCAAACTGTCCAGCTCTTCACAAAAAAGTAAACCCCTGTATGCCCACTGGTCTGGTACTGCAAACATCAATGACTTCCCAAGATCTTGGTCCACTAGCTGGCTCCAAAAATGACTTCAGGTTATTATGGCCTACTCCAGGCCTATGCATTCCACTCTCTCCCCCCTAGTGGCTAAGTTTAGTCCCACCAAGCTCATTCATGATGCCTCCTCTGCCCAGTACTCTTATTTCTGTCAAACATCAACTTGTAATCACATATGTTCTACTAATATATGAAATTCTCAAACAGCACTATCTGGTCCTTTGCAATTTATTTTCTCCTATGCCTACTGCATGAATAGCTACAGTAACATAATCCAATAGGAGTGGTTTTGCTTGATGGCAAGATTTTGTGGGCATTGTTTTTGAATCAAACTGCTGTACATTTCAATTCTTCACCACATCACCATTTTACCTGGCTTGTTGATTCATGAGTTATGAATAGTGGTAAGTCAATGCATGTGATTTCAGTCCAAGATTTGAAATTGGTTCATGAGTAGTCAATCAACTCAAACTCATCCTGTTTGATTCTTTACTAGAATTGAACATATAGCACTATGTAGGTAATAGTATTAATAATTAGTATATACCTTGATTACATCTCCTTTAGCCTACTTTTTTTTTTCATTGCAAATGTTGTGAATTTATGACGTTTCTTTACAGGTCATCTCCTATACTCTATGGGAAAGATTCTTAAAGCCTTCCAAAATCTTTAACATTTATTGGATTAAGGGGAATTGTGTGGCCTTTTCAAGGTCATAGATTTTCTTTACCGAGTAGCTGACAGTAGATACAGATGGTGTACGTGAAAAAAACAAATCAAAACATTATATGATGTAAAAAAAAATGTATGTCCCAGTACTGTACAAGTACAAACAAAATGACCAACAGTCTGTCCCAGTTTCATTTGGTACTAGAATTAAGACATTATAAATGTGTCCTTGATTTAAAGATGTCACCCTTTATATTCAGTACATTTTCATGTGCCATGACATTTTTTACAATGCAGTTCGAACAGAACTGATCATTTTATTTTCTAGATGTGGGTCTGACAAAGTCATTATGTAGTCCCAGCATGACTTCCCCTAGGTTTTATTCTGCTTTTCTTGCTATAAATCCCATCATGCTTTGTTTTCTTAATTAGATCTCTGCACAGCATAGACACTGATATAGAGGTATGTCCAGTTATTACTCTTGGGTACTTTCCAAATAACTGCCTGCTCTTGTTCAGTAACTTTCATTTATTTTTTAGTGCATCCATATTTTGACAGCAGTAGGATATATGTGTTTTTATTCTTGAATATTTACCCAGTGTATACCCACATAGAAATACCTGTAAAAATGATTTTGAATTATCTATACTTCATTGCTTACACCTACTTATCCATGTGTTGTAGTGTTAGAAAATGTAACCAGTTTACTGTTGGTACAGTATCTGTAGCCAGATCAGATACAATATAGTAGAAGAAATTACAGCAGTATGAGAAGTGATTACTATTGTCCCACTCCATCAATTCCCCTAATCTGTTGTGCCTCATGTGCATCTTATGAGTAGTCTATCTTCCTGATCATTGAGACTGGAAACCAGTGATCGGAACTCAATACTACCATCATTTTCTATGTGACCTTCAGAAAGTTATTTAGCCTCCCTGTGCACAATTACCTCTCTCTCTGTTTGTTCCTTGTGAGGTTAACCTCCTATTATCTTCCTTAACCACTCTCTCATCTCTCTTACTCCCTGTGTGTGCCAAATGGCTGCTACAACTGTTACTGACGTGTAAGACACTTTAGGATACAGGCATCAAAATGTTTCTGAAAAAAATTCTAGCTTTCCATTTTTCAGCCACTTCTTTTTTAATTGTTTTACCCCAGATTCCTACCTTACCTCTTTTAGTTTCATTAGCAGGCCTTTTTAGAGAACCTTACTAAATTGCCAAAGGCAATTGGTGTAGTAGTTAGAGCAATGAACCGAGAAACAAGGGGTCACCTGTTTGCATCTTTCTGAATGTGTTGACTCACAGTGTGACCTTGAACAAATCATTTACTCTCCCTATGCATTAGTCTACTCAGTAAAATTGGTAAGAGCAGGACCATAAAGAAAATGAGATTTTACATTTCACTTGAACTACCTGAGTATATATCATTTATATCTTTACAATATGAGTTATTTATGTTTCAAGAAGACAAAGATAAAGATGAGGAGAGAAGTTCAATAAACAAAATTTATTAAACAACAGGTATTTATCATTTCGCTGTAGTCTAACAGTAATAATAAATACCACCATGATAATAATATAATAAATATGATACAGTGTATATAAATGATATAATCTGAAAATGGTGAAGTCAGGGAACTTTACTTTGAGAAGTACTTATGAAGTTTCCCCAGCTTCACTTTGCCTGTTGCTGCACTTTATGTAGTTTTCACTTAGCAAAGTGCCCACGTTCACCAAAAGAAGTCTGTTCATTGGGCACTTCATTGGCTAAAAGGTTGGTGAAGAGTCACACTACACAGTTTTCCCTGGGCAAAAAAACACTTTATTGGCAAAAAGTATGCAAAGTGCTCTTTCATTTTTTTCAAAAAATATTTTTTTCAACTCTGTAATCCATCCCCATCCACTTTTAACAAATGCCCCCTCCCCACCACCACCACCACCACAATCTAGGCCTTTAGAAATCAGTTACCTCCATCATGCTATAATTTAGCACCCACCTTCCTTACCGACCCAAGTCCTGGTAAGGTTTGCTATAACAAAAACATAGCCATTTGTAGTACCACACAAAAAAGGTGGCAGCCAAGTCATGTAATGATACAAACTAATCTGAGGAGTCTGATTTCCTGGATTTCCTTCACAAGGAGATGGAAAACTTTAATAGCACAATTCAGTTGTGTGGCCATTCATTTTCTTTTATTAAATAATCTATTTAAATCAAAGCCAAATGTTTCCAAATGAATCAAAAAGTCAGTTCATTGTTTATAGTATAATTAAAAACCTAAACAATGAAATTACTTTGTATTTATTAATATATTGTGGAATGCTAATAACACATGGCATCACAGATAGCATTGTATTACTTCCTGAGACAGCAGAATGTTTAGGGTATATGTATGAAATTTCATTTTGAGGGACTGGCCTGTCAGAACAGCAGTAGAGCTACTGCTCAGGACACCAGTGACCTGGGTTGCTGGAAGCCTGACAGGGGGAAGAAGATTAAGCATCCCAGAGGACACACTCTTCCAGAGAGGAATGGGCTGTGGTTCTTGCTGTGACTCTACCACCTGGGACCAATTGACAATTGTTATCACTCAGAAAGTATCAAGCTTCCATATGGCCAGTTTTAGTGCCTGTCTCTGTACCTATTTAGTATGAAGCCACACTGTACCTTATAATTGAAGGGACAGTTTGCACATACTCTTGTTGCACTTTGTGTTTTTTGCACTTTATGGCGTGAGATTGGTGATTTTAACTATATGAATACCAGTATAGGTGGCTCCAGTATATATAATTGTTGGAAGAAATTGCTAACAAAGTGACTTTTTGGTTGGAATGTATAGTGACAGATGCTGTGGCATCAAATTTCAGAGTATTATTATTAAGTTCAATATACCACACATTTTTGTGGAAGCTGGATGTTTATTAAGGTTTTCTACTTCTATGTGATTTTCTGCTGCTATGTGATATTTAGTAAAAAAAGACACATTTGTGGCCATTATTTCAATATAAGTGCACATTCAGTTATTCCTAAGTGCTGCCTTTTTCATGTCGGAGTTGTTCCTGCTGATTTAACAACAGATCTATACGGAACAGCCCAATGTACTAGATTCATTGGCAGGAGTAGGGGGCAGAGTCTCCTGTTTTTGTTCCATAGGAAATAAAACATAATAAAGGTAATCTGAAGATTAATTTAAATGTTGTGGCTTTGTTTTAGCCCAGTGCAGCCAATATTTCTGACATTCCAAAATTTCTGCAGCTGGCAAGCTACACAAACTATATCAGCATTTAATGATTTCCAGCAGGCACTACTTCTTTGTGTTAATAGGGGAACATTAATGAAGACACAGTGGGGTTGTGTGGTAGTTCCATTTAATTTTGCATTACCTAGAGCCAAAAGTACACATTGTGGGCAGAAAAGCACCACCCAGCTTGCCTGGCTAACCACCACATACCACCAGCAAGGAGATATGCTGGAGGTGACACTGCCACTAAAATCAGTATTGAAATATAGTAATAATAATAATATAATTCCTTCAAGGTGCACAGCCTCTGTCATAAACAACAATGTTTCAATGAAAAAGTTCAACACTGAACTCTACATGATATTTAATTTTATGTGTTTATGCATTTACAGTCGCCCATCCCGTACAAGACTGCCTCGATTAGAAAATGACAATTAAACACCCACGCTTTTAGACAGCAGCCCCTATCAGTATCTCAAGCAAAACACAGCTTGAAATATCAAATATGCAAAGTTTAAAGTTATGCAACACATTTAAGGGGATTTTCAGGGACACATATTTGGACATACAGTCAGGCAACATACTGCAATGTAAGTCCTGTCAGAGTCCTGTTCAGTCTTCTCCATCAGGGTTTGTCTCACATTCTCTGGCTGCAATGTCAGATTCATTGTGTGCAAACAAATATTAGTCTCTGCTGGACCCATGAACAGATACGTATTAACCAAAGTAAATGATTTTTATTTGTGCCAGGAGTAATAAAGGAGGATGGAGGCAAGGAGGAAAGGAGGAAATAAATGGAGGCAGTATGGCGCAGTGGTCTAAGGCTCTGAGCTGCAAATCTAGTGACATCCAGCAGACCAAACCTGGGTTTGAATCACACAGCTTCCACTTTCATACTGTGTGACCCTGAGCACGTCACTTAACTTCCTTGTGTTCCCAGATCGCACCTGGAAACAAGCTCCTGCTTAGTGTGCCTTTCCTGGTTAAACAATTTCCCCTTTCCCTTTCCCTAAAGAATGGGAAACACTCAAGGCATGAAGACTCTCCCTAACCTTGTCAAAACTTTTTCTTTGTTGCTGAGTGACTAAGCTAATGTCTGAAAAAGAACAAAGGAATACCCACCTTGCAGTTCCAGAGTACCCTTTTGTTTAGCCTAGTTAACTACCTTATCAAGAATATGAGTTCCAGCTGTCACAATGAAGATGGTACAGGGGAGATCAATATTTGGGGGCTTACCTCAACTGCCCGTTCTCTGGTTCTGCTTCCGCCTGCAGGTGTTTCCCCGATTTTGCCTCTGGTCTCACTGCCATGGTCTGAGATCAAGATTTGCCCCCCTTGGCCCTTCAGAATGGCCCCAGTGTTTGTTTGTGCCCAAGGTGGGCTAGCAGAGAGACTGCAGAGCTGCTGGACATTTCCCAAATGCTTCATGGGCGGACAATGTGCTTACACATGTGCACCCACGTGCCCTCTGTTCTGACCAAAATTGAAGTCAAATGGATGCTGTCCTGGTGGTCCCAGCCCCTAAAAAAGTTAGAGAGGGCACCAGTGACCAAAACAAGGGCCAAGAGAGCCCACTTTTTATAAAAAATAAAGTGTGCTGAGAAGCAATGGGCCAGAGCTCATAAATACTATTCAGAGCCATGGAGAGCCCTCAGTAATATTAGTAAGCTGCCTGTCTGCTGCCTGGGAGTGTACCTTTTGGCAGCCGTGACAGGCACAGGAGTGTGCTTAAATGCAAAAAATGGGCAGCACTGTACAGGGTACTAAAGGGACTATTAAACCGAGTGAGTCATGTAAATAAATAATGTTTATTCTGGCTGCAACCAGAGTGTCAAAGTGGGACTCTCATGAGCTGCCTGTCTGATGGCTGGGGACTGCCAATTTTGGCAGCAGTGACAGGTGAGAGACTACATCTATATGTTTAAATTTAGCAGCCTTTGTCAGGACACTGTATCTACTTTTAAATGGTGGGGCACATAATAAATAAATGTATTTAGCCGGCCACACCAGAACTTTATTTGTGGGACTGCTATGAACTGCAGGGGGACTGTAAATAATAACAGCCATATTGTGCAGCCAGCAGCCAATTGGAAAGCCAAAATTTCAGTGCAAGGATTGTTGGGACAGTCCAAAGATGCTTGAGACTTTTCAAGGTCTTGTGGGGAAAAAGCAGTGACTAAGCTCAGGCACCAAAACAGGGAGCCTATCCTGCATTGAAGGAAGTTAATGAATATTCATTTTCAAGACTGGCAAGGAAATTCAACCAATCAGTTTGGGACTGACAAGTAAATTCAGCCAAACTGAGGGCCTCAGAAAGCTCCCAAAAACCAAGGGTCTTTGCAGACCAAGTTCAGTTTGATTTGAGCCCCTCCACAGGGAGGAGGGCTCTGGCACTTTGCTCCAGAAAATGGGCCTTGTTCAGTTTCAGTATAAGCCCCTCCACAGGAAGGGGGGCTTCTTGCCTCTGCCAAAGAAAAGTAGCTGCAAGTAACTAAAGTCACTAGTCTGAGGGGATGCTAGAAACTGTCCTCCAGGGATAACATCTGCCTTATCATGTAACAGGGCCCCTGTTATGCATAATAAAATAGGGTAACATTCCCCTTTAAAAATAAAAACAAATTCTGTTTCACTCTTTTCTATATTCTTTACTTATTCCAAACTATTCTGTTTCTTTTCTTGTCAGGGTGGCCAACCTGACAAACACATCTCTTTGTGCTTTACTATCCCTTTAAATGCCCCTTTTTCATAAAACAACATCAAACTGTCATGCTGATTTAAAGAGCAGTTTCCTAATAGAAACTGCTGTCTTTATCCTGTTTTAACATGCATTTGTCCCCAAAAGTAGACTACAATGCTCCAGAGCTGTTAAAGAGTAGTGGTACCTACAGGACAGAGTCCCTGCTGATCCAAGAAAAGCTGTTTTCTCTTGTTATTGAGCCCTGTAAACAGTTGAAGGCAGAGGAAGGTAAAAAGCTGCAATTTCAGCCATCTGAAATAAACCAAACAGGCAGAAAGAGTTAAAAAAAATCTATGTATGGTAGCTAATGAATTGTAATTTGAATTAAAATGACTCTCTGAGGTACAGAGAGCTGTTTTTCTTTCTGTTGTCTTAGACTGTTTTAAAAGAATAAAACAGTATATTTCTGACAGAATTGTTTTGCTATTATTTAAAGACAAACTTTCTTCTACTTCTTCTTAAAGCTGTACAACACAATATATTATGGATTTTGAAGTCATGAAAAAGAAATGAAAGTGATTGTTTTTACCAGAAGCTTCAGTAGGCCCTGCTTAAGAGCTGGCCAGCCCCAGAATGACAGTTTATATAGGAACAAGGTATGATGTCACCAAAAAGGGGAGGAATAAAATGTACCAGGAGGAGACTATATAAACCCCTTTTTGATTGGCTAGGGAGAGGAAATGTGGAGCAGTGTTCAGTAGGGTTCTGGACACTGAGCAAGAAGCAGCTTGTTCAAGGAAAGCTATAGCTATTAAAGAAGGAAGACAGACCAAGAAGAAGTGATTCCTGTTTGAAGTGTGCTGGACTTAACACTTTATATTTCTTTCTGTGAAGTAACAATGCTTTCTTTATTTTTTTTTGGTTTTTTTTTGTTTTGAACAATTTATTTTGGACATTTATTTCTGATTTAAGAAATAAAATGATAAATGCAGTAATTTGCATTTTTTATGCACCAAAGTTCTGTCTGTGTATCTGTCATTGATCTCACGCTTCCACACTGGTGTTAGAAGTGGGATCTTCCTGGTACACTAAGGCTGCTTGGGGAGTGCTACCAGGGGGCATTGTCACATATCAGCACCCTGGCAGATGGAACAAAAGGATCAGACAGTAACTGGTGCAAGACATCTTACTAGATCAGTAAGAGAAAGAACTGGTCTACCCTTGTTGCCTGGGCTGGAACCTGGTGCAAGACCCAAGATGAAGACTGATACAGAAGAGAAGGAAGATAGGAAGAGTCCAGAGGCTTGGATGGCAGTGATACCCTAAGAGCCAGGTGACTTGTTAAAATGGTTATGCCTACAACAACTGGACCTGGAGCAGCAGAGAGAAGAGGATCGAAGACAGTGGGAAGAGGACCGAAGGATTCAGGCTGTGGATCGGAGATGACAAGATGAGAAATTTCAGGATACCTTGAAAGCCATTCTGGAGGTGAATCAGGGTCATACAGAATGAGCAGGACCCCAAGATATTAAGCTTACAAAACTTACAGAAATGGATGACATTGAAGCTTATCTAACCACTTTTGAGTGGATAGCAGTGACATGTGCCTGGACCTGGGACCAGTGGGTAATCAGGTTGGTACCTTATCTTGTGGGGAGATCACAACTTGTTTATAGCCAGTTAAGTGGGACAGATGCCAATGACTATGACAAAGTTAAGGAAGAGGTACTAAGAAGGTATAATATAAATACTAAAACCTATAGGCAGCACTTCCAACAACAGAAAATGTCATCCTATGATGCACCTAGAGAGACATATGCCAGACTAAAGGATTACTGTGTAAAATGGTTACAACCAGCTAGTAAGACTATTGATCAGATAATGGAGCTGATTATAATAGAACAATTTATCCAGGTATTGCCCATGGATGTTCAGTTATGGGTAAAAGAACACAAACCTGAATCTTCTGAAGTTACAATAAAATTAGCCGAAGATTATCTGGCTGCTTGTCCCTCTAGACCAAGGGGGCCACCTAGTAATCCAGTCCCAAGTCAAACACTAGCCAGAGTTTTTGTCCCTAACACCCGAAATACTAACTATGGTCGAAGACAACCAGGGGGTAGGATACCATATGAAGAAATAATATGCCATGAGTGCCTAAGAAAGGGGCATATTGTTCAAAATTGCCCCCATAAGACAGATGTGACTCATTTATCCCTTGCCAACATAGGATATGTGACCTCAGTAGGAATTGGTAACCAACAAACTTTGGGATTGTTAGACTTGGGCAGTAAGCAGACCTTATTAAGATCTGATTTGGTGCCAGAAACAAAAATTACTGGTAATGATACCACGGTGAGATGTGTGCATGGTGACATTCATCAATACCATACTGCCACTATGAACCTAACTGTGGAAAATGAAAGTCATCAAATGGTGGTCGGTTTTGTACCGCACCTACCAGTACCAGTCATTATTGGACAGGACTTCCCCAAGTTTGATAAGTTGTTACAAAGTCAACCAATGTCTTCTAAATCGGTACCTGTGGTAACTAGATCACAGGCTAAAGTGCAACAATTCGGGGACGTATTTTCTTTTGAAGAGGACTATTTTTATGAGAAAGGGAAGGCAAGAAAATCAAAGCAAGAAAGAAGAAAGAGAAAGTACGGTGGCATGCAACTCATGTTAAAGAAGGGATAGAGAGTATACCTGAACTTTCATCCTGTGAAATACAACAGGGTCAAATAAATGATGAGACTTTAAAACCTTTCTTTTTACAGGTGAAAAAGAAGTACAACCTGGACATTCTAGTTTTGTTGTGAATAAAGGTGTATTATATTGTGTAACTAGAGAACCTGGTACTGAACAACAGGTAGAACAGATTATGGTACCAAAAAAATATATAGAGAAAATAATGCACCTGGCACATAAAATACCTATGGCAGAACATGAACCATACAGCGTATCCTCACTAGATTTAATTGGCCAGGAATACATCAGGAGGTAGCTGAGTACTGTAGAGCCTGTCCCACATGCCAGATGGTAGCTAAGAAGAGAAAAAAGGATTTGGTACCATTGCAACCCATTCCCTATGTCACCACCCCATTTGAAAGGATAGCGATGGATGTGGTAGGACCACTTACTAAGAGTTCTAAAGGTAATCAATACATCTTAGTTATTTGTGATTATGCAACTCGTTATCCTGAAGCTATTCCAATGAAGACGGTTACAGCCTCTTTAATAGCTGAAGAGTTGGCCAAAGTTTTTAGCCGAATGGGAATCCCGCAAACCACCCTAACAGATAGAGGCAGTAACTTCACCTCTGTCATGTTAAGGGAATTGTATCATCTTTTAGGAGTGTCAGCTGTAAAAACATCCCCTTACCATCCTCAGTCAGATGGATTAGTGGAACGTTTTAATAAAACTCTTAAAAGCTTGCTGCAGAAGTATGTACAAGAAGAGGGACGAGACTGGGATAAGTACTTGCCATACCTATTATTTGCTTATCGGGAGGTGCCCCAGGCCACTACTGTTTTTTCCACATTCTCTTTGCTGTATGGTCGAAATCCAAGGGGGCCCCTTGATGTTGTTAAAGAGCATTGGGAAGAGGGAAAGAATGTTGGGTATACTAATATTGTTGATTATATGACTGCTATCAGAGAAAGATTGGTAAAATATGTTACAATAGCCCATCAAAATGTAAACCTAAAACAAATGTGTCAAAAATAATGTTATGATGAAGGCCTGAAAATGAAACAATTTGAACCTGGAGAGAAAGTGGTGTTATTGTTACCCTCTAGTGAGAACAAACTATTAATGAAATGGAGAGGTCCCTATAAGGTAGTCAGGCAGACAAGCCAGGTTAATTATGAGATTGAGATGCCAGATCATAGGCCCACCTGAAATGTATATCATGCTAACCTACTTAGAAAATGGTTTGAAACACCTCCAGATACCAGTCTCTACATTCAAATAGAACAAGATACATCCGAGCTAGAAATAGCCTATGATCGGCTCAGAAATAAATCAAATAAAGAAGAAGTCCAGATCAATCCTGACCTACACCCTGAACAAAAACAAGAGATTGAGCATCTCTTAGAGCATTATCAAGAGACATTTACAGGAACACCAGGTCAAGCAGTAGGGGTAGACCATGAAATTCACATCCAACAACATAAACCCATACATCAGAAACCATATAGAATACCAGAAAAGATGAGACAGGAGGTTATTAAAGAAGTAAAACAAATGGAACAAGCCAAAGTCATAGTACCATCACATAGTTCATGGTCATCCCCACTGGTGATAGTTGAAGAGAAGGAGGGAGGTATCAGGTTATGTCTTGATTTCAGAAATATCAATGCAATATCTGATTTTGATGGATACCCCATGCCTAGGATAAATGACCTACTAGACCAAATAGGTTCTGCAAAGTACATCAGTACTTTGGATTTAACAAAGGGGTATTGGCAAATACCCCTAGCTCAAAGTGCACAGGAGTTAACAGCTTTCAGCACACCCATAGAGTTGTTTCAATTCACAACCATGCCGTTCAGCCTTCATGGTGCCCCAGCAACCTTGCAGAGATATATGGACCATATTTTGAGACCCCATAATTTGTACAGTGCTGCTTATCTGGATGACGTAGTTATCTACAGTCTGGACTGGGACATCCATTTGAGACATTTAAGTGCAGTTATTCAGAGCATTAAGGAGGCTGGACTTACAATAAATCCCTCAAAATGTGCCTTAGCCAAAACAGAAACCAGATATTTAGGTTTCATTATCGGTAATGGCAAAGTACAGCCAGAAGTAAGTAAAGTGGATGCAGTCGCTAATAGTGCTGTACCCAGGACAAAACATCATGTTCGATCTTTTTTAGGGTTAGCCAGCTATTATAGAAGGTTTATCCCAGATTTTTCCACTTTAGCTACACCCCTAACTGATCTAACTAAAAATAAAAACCCAGATAAAGTAAATTGGAATGATGAGTGTGACCAGGCTTTTTGGAGTATAAAAGCTGCCTTGTGTTCAGCCCCAGTATTGTCAAGTCCTGATTTTTCAAAGTCATTTGAGGTTCACACTGATGCTTCTGATAAAGGCATCAGTGCAGTGTTAACTCAGCATGATAAACATAGTGAACACCCCATCCTTTATATTAGCAGAAAACTACATGAGCGGGAAAGGAAATACTCCACCGTAGAGAAGGAATGCCTGACAATGAAGTGGGCCATTGAGGCCTTGAAATATTATCTTTGGGGTAATAATTTTGAGGCGGTTACTGACCTTAATCCATTGGTATGGCTTAATAACATGAAAGAAAAAACTACACGGATTATGCGTTGGTACTTGGCTCTCCAGCCATATAATTTCACAGTCAGACACAGATCTGGTACCCAGCATCAGAATGCTGATTTCATGTCACATTTTGGTGCAGCATGATAGGAATTGCTGAAACTATTTAGAAATGATGATTCTGAGGACTACTGTAATGTATTTATGGAGTGTACCATTCTATCGTTTTTAAACCTCAGCGAATATGTATTGATTGAGATATTGATTTATGTCTTGATAAGACAGTGGTCAATACTAAAGATAAAGGGTCTCTGAGGGGAACTTCTGGAGTGGGAGGGCGGAAGTTCCATCCTCTTCAAGGGGAGGGAGTTCAGGTCATCCAACCGATGGTTAGATGTTTGTGTGGGGAGGAATGTAACAGGGCCCCCCTGTTATGCATAATAAAATAGAGTAACATTCCCCTTTAAAAATAAAAACAAATTCTGTTTCACTGTTTTCTATATTCTTTTACTCATTCCAAACTATTCTGTTTCTTTTCTTGTCGGGGTGGCCAACTGGACAAACACATTTCTTTGTGCTTTACTATACCTTTAAATGCCCCTTTTTCATAAAACAAAATCAAACTGTCATGCTGATTTAAAAACCAGTTTCCTAATAGAAGATGCTGTCTTTATCCTGTTTTAAAATGCATTTGTCCCCAAAAGTAGACTACAATGCTGCAGAGTGGTTAAAGAGTAGTGGTACCTACAGAACAGAGTCCCTGCTGATCCAAGAAAAGCTGTTTTCTCTTGTTATTGAGCCCTGTAAACAGTTGAAGGCAGAGGAAGGTAAAAAGCTGCAATTTCAGCCATCTGAAATAAACCAAACAGGCAGAAAGAGTTAAAAAAGCTCTGTATGGTAGCTAATGAATTGTAATTTGAATTAAAATGACTCTTGGAGGTACAGAGAGTTGTTTTTCTTTCTGTTGTCTTAGACTGTTTTAAAAGAACAAAACAGTGTATTTCTGACAGAATTGTTTTGCTATTATTTAAAGACAAACTTTCTTCTACTTCTTCTTAAAGCTGTACAGCACAATATATTATGGATTGTGAAGTCATGAAAAAGAAATGAAAGTAATTGTTTTTACCAGAAGTTTCAGTAGGCCCTGCTTAGGAGCTGGCCAGCCCCAGAATGACAGTTTATATAGGAAGAAGGTATGATGTCACCAAAAAGGGGAGGAGTAAAATGTACCAGGAGGAGACTATATAAACCCCTTTTTGATTGGCTAGGGAGAGGAAATGTGGAGGAGTGTTCAGTTGGGTCCTGGACACTGAGCAAGAAGGAGCTTGTTCAAGGAAAGCTATAGCTGTTAAAGAAGGAAGACAGACCAAGAAGAAGTGATTCCTGTTTGAAGTGTGCTGGACTTAACACTTTATATTCCTTTCTGTGAAGTAACAGTGCTTTCTTTCTTTCTTTTTTGTTTGTCTTTTTTTGTTTTGAACAATTTATTTTGGACATGTATTTCTAATTTAAGAAATAAAATGATAAATGCAGTAATTTGCATTTTTTATGTACCAAAGTTCTGTCTGTGTGTCTGTCATTGATCTCACGCTTCCACATACCTTCATTAGGAAAATGTTGGAAAGAAGCCTGCAATTATGAGAGAACTGCAAGAAATGCCTCTGCCTCAGCTGTAGCCTGTGAGAGTGCTGATGAAGTCTGCAACTTCCAGAAAAGGAACATTTCTTAATCCTTCTGAGTGAGTAAATGTCTAATTGCAAATTTAAGCTGCTTGAAAATCTGTTTGGGGCAGAAAAGCCCAGAAAGCCTAGAGTATTACTTTCTGTCTGCACCCTGCATTTAACCAGCACTTCAGAGATGGGTGTACATCTGTGCCAGTGACCAGAGAAGGGTTCTGTGATGAGAATGACTATGTGATTGTTTGAAAAGTGCCTACAGGACTGGAAAGTGAGTATTCAGAGTGTGTGGCTCTTTCTGACTTTTGATATTGTGCCTTGTGCTTTGAGAAGCATCTGAAAGAGCAAATTACCTACAAGTAAAGTGCTATTCTCCTAAGAGTGATGCCTTGGGCTCATGATCTGTTTTCAAGAGAGCAGGAGATTTTGTCTAAAAGAGACTGTGTGAGCTTTGGGTTGGCCCTAGCCTTAGGGAAAATCACCCATGTCCAAAAACTGTGTATTGAAAGCTGAAAGGACCATGCCTGCCATGCTGACCACATGGTTGAAGAGATGCTAAATGTAAATGTACTGAATGTGACCAAGAGACTGTTTTTTTCCAGGTTGGCCTGAGAGTCAGCCTGGTAGTATGTCAGCTATGCACTGCCATATAAGCTTTCCCTGAGGGGTATAGCCTAGGCATGGGGGTCTGAAGTGTGCTGGCCCTGGCCCTGGCCTGGTCTGTACCAGACTGTAACTTCAAGCCCAGAGCAAGTGGGGCCACTTCAAAAGGAAGCTGAGAGAGTTTGCCAGTCTGTAATACCTGCATAATCCTGCAGTCAGTAAGGGGGTTCCTGGCTGCCAGCCTTTGTAAAGCATCTCATCATCAAGACTAGTGCCTGTCAGAAACGCACTCAGCAGGTCAGGCCCTCTGCTCCCACAGTGCCAACCTCTGAGCGCAGTATTGTGAACAGGTAACAGACAGTGTAATCCTCCTGTCTACTTGTGGGTCTGAATCACCTTTAGTCTTATGTTCTGAGGGGATTCAAACTGTGAACATTATGTTAGTGTACCCAATGTACAAGCACAGATTTGTACCCTCTTCGGGGATTGCGGTACAATCCTATGCCATGGGGAACCCAGCCAGGCTTCCAAAATGAACCCTTAAAACTCAATAAAAGACCTTAGGTATATATCTTAGGTATATGCCTTTTCCCAGTTTAGTAACACCATCAAGCTTCTGAACAGTTTTCTTAAATTTAACCCACTTTACGTCACATGCAAAAAAGGACTGGCTGACCCAGGCAGTCTTTTCGAAATAAAGATTTTACTAAAGATGATAAAAATATGAAAAATGTAAACACAGAACAATATATCAAACAGCATACAATCACTTAAAAGAAAAGCAAAGAAAACTACAAACTCCTACCAACATACAGTTAGACTTTTTCTATCTAATGTATTACCTCTATAGTGCTTATAGTTAGATCTTGTTTCTTAAGCACCTAAAAAGATATGTCAAAATTTCAAAACCAGTATACAGTTTAAAACTCTGTGTTGCCACACCCGTTCTATGATGTCATCTAGCTCCTCCTTTTAGAATATAAAAAAAATACAAACATGATGTCCTATCAGGAGGTATTTTAAATAAGGTGACATCAGCAAAAACTAATTTCCCAATATGACTCCTTAGTTAATATTTTCTCTTTGACCTTGAGCAGTTCCTATTCCCAAGGCACATCAAAGTTTTTTACAACTCTGCAGTTTGTCACCTAGATGCGAGATAGCTATGTCCTGTCCTGTAATAAACTGTATATTTAGCGTCCCAACTTCAAAGGCAGGAGGTCATAAAAGGCCATAAAATGCAACTTCACGAGGAAGTTAATTACATTACAGAAATCTCCTGGTCAGTTACATATATCCTGTTATTTTCATTAAAACCTGGTGGAGGGGTCACCCAGGAGCACAGTATGTCTCATGTGAGACAATCACATACTGCATTCTATATTACAAATATCATAGAACAATCATAACCAGCTTACCAAGCATCACAGTGCCTGCATGCTGTGACTACCTAAATCTGCCTTGTACAGCCTGATTTCGACTTTGCATATGTTGACTTCAAAATCTTGAGTAAGCAGACCCTGGTCTGCCCTCAAGTGGGAACTGTAAATAGTTAAAGTTGTTTGCCAAGTTCAGTATTCTGAGTCCAAGTTACCGTAAGGATGTGTCCCCGGAGTAAAGCTAGAGATAACCTAATTTTTCTTTAAGGGCCCCAACTCAGCTGCAACATCAGCTACCATAGCTGTTCCGTGTAACACACTTGCACCATTAAAGAACTTAGTACTGGGTACCCAGACAAGGTATAGAATTGTGTGGTTCTATAGTGTAGAAAAGTGGGACTGGTATTTATGTGGGCATCTAATATAATGTTCTATCATCCAATGTAGCTAGCTAGATAGATAGAAAGGAATATGAATACATCAGAGGTTGGTGGGTGGACACTGTAATTAATGTTTAACTTTAAAATACAAGAATGACTATTTTGATTGCAAAGCAAAAATACCAGTTTACCATGCAAATCAAGCCGAATGTAAATACTTAACCTCTGCTTCCAATTGTCCTTTCCTAACCCTCCCCATGTAAATACATTGTTTGCTGTTTTCTTCATAACTTTGGTGTGTGAGCATATTATTAGAGATAGTCAATAAATCTTAAAAATGTGAAATGTGGGGTGTTGATTAATGGGTCATGTTTGAGATGGCACTATGGTATTGTGGGTAGGTACAGCATTCCAAGGGGTAGCATCAGGTTTTATTCTAGCCAATGTAACGTATGCTATGGGTGGAGGCACTGCATAATAATGTTGCCTAATGGGAAAGAAACAGTTTTTAAAGTTATTTGGGAACCCAGGCCCTTCAACCTTGGTTATGTCTACAAGGTAAGGGTAGTGTAGCCCTTAGATACCTGGTGCCAGGGTTACATTTATTTTATTTATTTATTTGATAACCAGGTAGGTGCACTGGTTCAAGAACCATTTTCAGGCACAACCTGGGCCATAGAGAATGGCAATAGTAATACAGCAAGTACAAAAGTGTGTGGTATGGGCAATATGCAGACATCAACAGACATGAGAAATTACGAGATATTTACAGGAAGATAAATAAAAATGGCAGTACAATACATAGAGTAACACAAATAGAAAACAGCAGTATGTAGCAGGAAATTTACAATACAATATAATACTTTATAAACACAATACAAGTGAGGCATGGCAGAGGATGGATAATAGGTGAGTCACAATGCCAGTGAGGCATGGCAGAGGATGGATAATAGGTGAGTCACAATGCCAGTGAGGCATGGCAGAGGATGGGTATAATGAGAAAGGGTGCATAAGGTTGCATAGGTATTTGACCAGAAAGGGGGAGTAAGAAGCATTTAAATCAGAAAGGGGAGGAGGAGCATGGGATAAAGGACAGAAGGTGTGATCAAAAAAGAAAGTGTAATAGCCCCAGTAAGTCTAAGGTTCTAAGCATAGAAGGCAGGCTATTCCAGAGGGTGGTAGCCATGGATAAGAAAGCCCATTTTCCTATGCAAGTGGAGACTTGGGGACAGTCTAGCATGGGGCCAGCACTGAGGTGGAGATCGCTGGTATCCACTTTAGGCTTAAGAAAGTAGAAGAGTAGAGAAGTAGTGTGATTTTGGATGGCCTTTTCAACTATACTGGCCAGGAGATAATTACGTCTAGCTGGGATGGGGGAGCCAGCCAAGGGCCTGATAAAGTGAGCAGTGGTGGTTGGTATATGGGACTATAAGGGCAAACTGGCAGATGTTGTTGTAGGTGATGTTTAGGTGAGTTAGGTTTGTAGAAGAGGTAAGGGAAAAGATAGGAGAACAATAGTCGAGTAAGGGGAGGAGTAGAGCTGTGTGAAGTTGATAAAATTCGCTCCGCATTATATTTCATGGATTACCATAGTTCTGTGAAATTTTTCAAAGTGTGAAAGTGAACTTCGCAGTCCAGCAACAAATTCACAAAATTTTGAATTCAAACACTTTCCTGGATATGGGAGATTATAATAGAAGTGTATCAGATCCATGAATCTGGAACTTCTACTTCGAAGTTCAGCCTATGGTGCAAAGTTCTCAATATACCATGGGATAGGAGTTCACATGTTGCTGAACAGCCAATGTGAAGCTTGTTTTGTTGTTCTCTCAGTGTAGTATGTTGGAGAGAGACTCAGAGAGCAGAGCTTATGATTTTAGCTGAGACTGAGATTCAAAACCTAAATAAAACTTATAGATCTAAGCAGTCTGTTCTTCAGATTGCTTCCAAACTGTGGTTGTGAGTGCCTTGTGCACTAACAGTACTTTTTTGTTGTTGATTTACACATGAATTCTTTACTTTAAGTAATTGTTTTTGTTTAAACAGAAAAGTAGTGGTTGGGTGGCTTGAGTGGGTGAGGGTAGAAAAAATTTAGGTGGCCTTACAGAGAGATCTACAGGATTGTTTTTTTTTTGTTTGTTTGTTTGTTTTCATGGGATATTTCAGTTAAATTGAGTTTTTGTTATACATACTTTGTAATCCTTAATTTGTTTATCTTTACCAACATTTTTCAGTGAGTTCATATAGCAATAAAAAGTGACTGTTGGTGTCACTTTGTCACAGTTCTCTTCTTAAAAAAAAAAAAATCCTGTCCTGACTGCACATTAACAATCATAAATGATTGTTGTGTTGCTTTTTGAACTGTTGTTTTTTTCTGAAAAAATCACTGCCCTGATTGTGCAATAACAATTGTGTTTGTTGTGTCACTTCATCACAGTTTTCTTCTTAAAAAGAATCCTGCCCTGTCTGTGCATTAACGACAAGACTAAGTTATTGTTTGTGTCTTGTGTCATCACAGTTGTGTTCTGAACAAATACAGGAGCTCATTAACAATACTAAGTGATTGTTGTGTCCCTTCTATCACAGTTCTATTCTTAAAAAAAGTCCTGCCCTGACTGTGCATTGAAAACAAGATTAAGATATTGTTTGTGTCTTGCGTCACGGTTGTGTTCTGAACAAATCCCTTCGCTGACTGTCCATTAACAATTAGGAGTGATTGCTGTCTCACTTTTTTTACCACTGTTGTTTTCAGAAAAAATCCCTGCACTGACAGCGTATTAACAATATTACATGATTGTTGTGTCCCTTCTGTCACAGTTCTTTTTATAAAATTATTACTGCCCTGACTGTGCATTAACAAGACTAAGTTATTGTTTGCATCTCGTGTCATCCCAGTTGTGTTCTGAGCAAATACCTGCACTGACTGCACATTAACAATATAAAGTGATTGTTGTGTCCCTTCTGTCACAGTTCCATTCTTGAAAAAATCCCTGCCCTGACTGTGCATTGACAAGACTAAGTTATTGTATGTGTCGTGTCACAGTTGTGTTAAGGAAAAATCCCTTCACCGAGAGAGTATTAACAATATTTAGTGATTGCTGTATCCCTTATGTCACAGTTCTCTTCTTAAAAAAATTCCTGCTCTGACTGTGTTTTAACAAGACTAAGTTATTGTTTGTGTCTTGTGTCATCACAGTTGTGTTCTGAACAAATACCTGCGCTGACTTTGCATTAATAAGATTAAGTGATTGCTGTTTGTTACGGTACTAAAACACAGAAGAATGACTAGGAAGAAAATGTGAAATAAAGAGATAGGTCATGGAAAGCCTAATAAAGGGAGAGGACATGGAGAGCCAAAATAGAACATTTCCCAATTTAGGGTCCCTAACGGTGGTGCAGCTACACCAAAAAGTGTCAGTGGGAGCAGAGTCATAGTATTCTGATTAGTTTGCAGCAGGCAGTAACAGTAGCACCAATGTATTTGTCAGTGGTGCTGGCATTTCTGCCTCTAAATTTTTCTCTGCCACATCTATGCCAGCCATGTTGATGGATGTGTCAAGTGACATGGGAAGCAGCAACACCACCCAAAAAGAAACTGTTGTCATGGAGGTGGTTGGTGGTGGTACGCAGTTGGGAACAGGTGCTGTTGGTTCTGCTGACTCGGAGAAGCTGGATAGTGTATATCCACTGCCACTGTGTGAGAGTGAGGTGGGACATGTAGAAAAAATGGTTGCAAGTGAGACTTGTCATGAGGAAGTGGTGCACATCACAGAGCATGTAGCTATTGAGGAGGACAGACCTGAGGGGAACGAGGAGGACAGCAGTGTTTTTATCAGTGATGATGATGACGATGTTTTGGACACAGATCCCTTGTGGGAGCCAGAAAAGAAAAGGACAAAGGGTGTTAAGGGTGGAGATGTTGTGTTTCCTGTTGTCTGCACTGTTTCTGCCACAATGGCCCCCCCAACAATATGTCACCCCTTCTTCACTGTCTTCAGTCATCACAAAAAATATCGAAGTCCACCCCTTCTTCTTTGGTATCTCAGTCATCATGACACCATGTGAAAACAAGGCCAAATAAATGTCTCGTGTGGGATTTTTATGTACCAGACCCAGTTGATGAGAGAATGGCAGTTTGACAACTTTGTCAAACCAGAGTCAGTAGGGGTAAGAAGGGTAGACACCTCAGCAAGGGTGAGCAACAGACACACCTGAAAAACAGGCACCTATTACAATGGCATAAACACCAAAAAGAAGCCAGTGCTGGTGGTCCCAGTCCATCATCATCATAGGGCAATGTAAGCCAAAGTGTCACTGCAGCACACAAAGGAGATGGAGGCAGGTGAGGAAGAGATCTATGTAGTACATGATGAGGATGATTCTGTAAGTGGGCCAAGTACTGGTCCTAGCAACACTACCACCCCTAGTCCAAGAAGCATAGCTACATCAGTATTGAAAACATGAAATGTTACTGATGTCTGTCGTGCAGCCCTACAAACTGACATTAGCAATCTCCAGTCAAAGAGCACAACAATAATGGTACCATGATGAGACAAGCTGTTTGGCACACCATTAACAACAGTAAGAAAGGTTCAGACTACACTGTGTTCACTTTTTGAGCTTCAATCAAAATTCCAGCTTAATCATGCTACTGTGCTGGAGATGAATGCAGCAGCAGCAGAAATGATGGCTCTCGATTTGTTGCCATTCTCATTTATAGAGAATGTCAGATTTCTGTGGTTTGCATCCTGTGCCTTGCTGAAATGGAAGGTCCCATCATATACAAACTTTTCCAAGTGTGCCATTCTGGAACTGTACAATGATGTGTCTGACATGGTACATCATGCCCTTTAGCATTCCTCAGCTCAGTATGTACATCACAACATGGACATGTGGACCAGTGGTAAAACAGCTGGTAGTTCTTATTTGTACATTACAGCACACTGGGCACAGGTACCTGGGGTAGCGAGTGTGACTGAGTGGGAGCAAGGCAAGAATTGTTCTAAGTCCAACTGTGTTGGTAACAATATGCCTGATGTTCACCAGCACATGGCATTGACCATAAGGAGTATCCCCAGGTCACACATGGCTCAAAAAGTGCTTCAAGTGGTCCTCACTGAGATCAATGAGTGATTCCACCCCCATTCTCTGAAAGCTGGATTCATCACCAGTGACAATTAGTCCAATGTTAGGAAATGCATAACAGATGGTGGATTTCTCCGGGTGCCATGCTTGGCAAACTGTCTGAACCTGGTTGTGTAGACCTTTGTAAGCGATCCTGACATTAAAGAAATACTGACTGTGATCTGGTGCATCTGTGCCCACTTGGCAGATTCAGCAAATGCCCGTGACCATCTACATGTTCAACAAGTATAGAAACACCTGCCTTAGCAACATCTTAAAATGGATGCTGTCACCCAATGGAACACCACCTTGTAGATGCAGGAACTAAGCAGTACAAAGTAATATTGGATTATCTGCTACTTCATGCAAGCCGAGACAGCACTGTGACACCCATGTGTCTCACAACCTAGCAGTGGTGCCAAATGGATGGGCTCATCTCAATTCTAAGGCCCTTCGAGCATGCCACACAAGCTGTGAGTGGGGACACTGTCTCTATCAGTGAGTCCATCCCTCTGCTACATGTGCTGAGGCAGACACTTTTGAACATGCAGCAACAGCTGGAGGCAGGTGGTGACAGATCAAGTTTGCCTTGATGGAACACATGCTGTCCACCTTAGACTCCAATACCCACATTAACTACATTCTGCAGTCAGAGGATTTTGGGATTGCCATAATGCTTGACTAACATTATAAACATGGGCTCACATCCATAATTCAAGGTGGGTGTCAGCAGGTGCAAAGACTTACTGAATCTCTGACACAGAGGGTAAGTGGGGCACAATTGCTATTACGAGCACAGAGGGCAAAGCCACATGAGGGTATTGCACAGCAACCAGGTATTGCTACCACCTACTCATCATCACAGACTATACCAGCATAAAACATAGAAACATAGAAGTTGACAACAGATTTGACTGACAACAGGAATGTCCGGTTTGGGAGCAGGAAGTGAGTGATCACATAGCCACCAAAGATTCACCATCCTAGAAGGACAAGAGTAGCTCTCCATCCCCCCAGCTGCTGGAGGTCTGCCTCTGAGCAAGTAAGGAGATTACTGAGAAATATAGGATCTTGTCTCAGAACAGGAAGATTAGGAGCTTAAAGGGCACAGAGGCAGTAAGTAAGTAGGGAGACAAAAAAATAAATAAACAGGAAAGAGTAAGTACTCCAAACAACAGTGAAGGGGCCAGAAATAAGATATGATGGGAGTGGTGCAGTGCAGTGGCTGTGGAGCAGCAGTCTTCTGGGAAATGTTCTGGAGGATGTGGTGTTGTCCCATCTGCAGGCACCTCTCTGGGCTGAGGGAGGAGGTTGCTCATCTCCAGGCTGAGTTGGCCAGGATTTGTGGGACCTCCTCTCCCTTCCAGGGACCACCAGGGTAACTGCCGTTGTCTCAGAGGTTGCCAAAAAAGAGGAGCAGTTGGACCACAGTGGGCTCAGGGAGGGTGATGGTGGTGGAACAGAGGTGCATCCCTCCAGTCATACCTTTCCATATGCCGTTCTGGCAACGTGTGGTTCCTCTATGGAGGCACCCACAGTGGAGACCAAGGAGGATGCTGGGAACCTTCACAAAGGAGAACCACAGGAGGGTGGCATGGGACCCTGCAAGAGGAAGGAAGCAACCCAAGGTGGGGGGACTCCATTGTTGGGAAGGTAGAACTGGGGGAGGAAGGGGAGAGGGAGATAAGGTGCCTGCCTGGACCTGTGGCTTGGAGGGACAGGGAGCGAATCCTCAGGATCGCTAGAGCAGCTGCACATGGGAGGGAGCTGTATGTCATTGTCCATCTAGGGACAAATGGCCTGGCTAAGAAAGGGATCAGAGCAGTGCAGGAAGAGTTTGTGGAGATGGGGAGGATCCTTAGACAAGTAGCACGCACTGTAACCTTCTCGGAGGTGTTGCCTGTCTATGGCACAGGTGAGGCTAGGGTGCTGCACACTTTGGGATCCCAATCAGTGGTTGAAAAACTGGTACAGAGCTCAGGGATTTGGCTTCATTGGGGACTGGGGTCCACCTGGAGTGCTGTAGGCCTATACTGGCATGATGGTCTGCATCTGTCCAGGAGGGGAATCAGAAACCTAGGTGATAGGTTTAAATGCTTCATTGGCAAGCATTTAAACTAGCGAAGGGGGGAGACACTGGAAAGGAGCAGGGAAATCCTAGCCCCACCCAAAAAATCAGGGTTGTAAGTGAGGTAAACACCAAAACAGAGATATTGATATGGAGAAGGGCAGGGGTAAATGGAGAAAGTGACAAAGGCAATAAGGACAAGGATGGGGCAAAAAGAGGTAAGGCCATCAGGAAACAGAGGGTAATAGTACCAATGTCCATAGTCTGGGCAACAAGCTCCCTGAACTGGTGGCCTTGATGGAAGAGGGATGCCTGGATATCATAGCAGTCACTGAAACATGGTACACAGAGAACCATGACTGGGATATTAGCATACCAGGGTACACAACCTACAGGAGAGACAGGGAGGGGAGAAGAGGAGGAGGAATAGCTCTCTATGTAAGGGAAGGGATAAAAGCAACTGAACACAAAAGTAAACAGGGAAGAGAGGAGGCACTGTGGGTCACCTTAGAGACTGAAAATGGCACCACAATCCACACAGGGGGTTGTATAAATACTCCCATATCAGGAGGAGGGAATGGACAAGGATATGATAGAAGGCATTCTTAGGATGACAGAGAAAGGGGAGATACTGTTGATGGGAGACCTGAATATGCCAGATGCTAACTGTAGCACATTTGCTACAGCCACATCCAAGAGCAGGGCCATTCTCAATGCCCTACAGGTGGCATGCCTCAGACAGCTAGTTTTGGAACCCTCTCATGAGGGAGCAATCTTAGACCTTGAACTGTCAAATGGGGACAGTGAGAGGATGTCAGATTTAGAAGTGGGCAGCCATCTGGGAAAAAGTGACCACTAAACAGTGTGTTCACGATAAACTCAGCTACAGAGTCAAACCATACAAAACTGAGGGTACTGGACTTCAGAAGGGCTGACTCTGGTAAAATGGGAGAGTGCCTTAGAAAAGCACTAGCAAACAGGCAAGAAGGAGGGGTGGACCAACAATGAGGAAACATCAAAACTGCCATCACAGAGGCAACAAGCCTTTGTGTGAAGCAAATAAACAAATCAAAAACAAAAGAAAAAGCCACTATGGTTCTCAAAAGAGGTGGCTGGGAAGGTCAGGGAGAAAAAGATAGCAGTCAGGAAGTATAAGGAAACACATAAGGAGCAGGACAGAGAGCTGTACCAGTTATGGCAGAAGGAAGCAGGGAAGGAAGGTATTATAGCAAAAGCCCAAACTGAGGAAAAAGATAGCCAACTTGGTTCAGAAGGGGGATAACACCTTTTATCGGTACATCAGGGAGCATAGAAAGACAAAGGAAGGGATAGTGAGGCTGAATAGAATGGACGGTGGGTAGGCAGAGAGGGACAGTGAAAAAGCAGGGATACTGAATGAATATTTCTGCTCAATATTCACAAAAGAGGAGGAGGGGGAAGTGCCTAATCCAATTAACAGGAGCACTCTGGAGGGGGGTCGATCGCAGTTCTTTCATAGAAGAAAGGCTTCTGAAAGAACTCCTAAAACTGATGGTGGACAAAGCAATGGGGTCTAATAGAATTCACCCCAGAATTCTAAAAGAATTATGGGGAGAACTTGTGAAACCACTGACTACCCTTTTTAACAAATTGTGGGAGGATGGTGTGGTACCTGAGGACTGGAGGATGGCAGATGTGATTCCCCTTCACAAAAGTGGGACCAAGGCAGAGGCAGGAAACTACAGACCTCTCAGTTTGACCTCTGTGGTAGGGAAAGTGATGGAATCACTTCTGAAGGAAAAAACTGTCGAGTACCTAGAGGCCAGTGGGCACAGGACCCAAGGCAGCATGGGTTCACAGCAAGAAGGTCATGTCAGACAAATCTAATTGATTTATTTGACTTGGAGACCGAAGTAGTAGACCAGGGAGGGGCTGTCTTCTTCACTGAGCTGACTGGCCTGATGTTCGCTGAAGTTCTCGTATCTAGTTTCATTCGCTGTGTTGTTAATAAATTAAATAAAGAATTTCAAGTGAGTTTTGAAGTAAAGTAGTATGTGTTCTTTGTGCTAGTGTGTGAATTAAAATTATGTATAGACATCTGTGGGACGGGTGGTTTTGCACAATGTATTTATTGCGGCTCTGTTACTGCTGAAAATGAAGTGCTTCCACTAATTGCTGAGCACTGCTTCTTAGATTCCTGATAAAAAAACAAATATTATAAATTGCAGAGGTAGTCCCTGGTGACCACAGTGCTAAAATAATGATTCCCTTATACAACACAGGGTTAGAGGAGAGTCACATCATTGGGACTGCGCCAACTCGGAAGTTTGGAACAATTGTTAGTCATATTTGAAGGCAACAAATGAGTAAGCGGTGGGGAAAGTCACATCACGGGGATCCCACCAAGTCAGAAGTTGAAACAATTGTTACAGTGGTCGAGTCAGGGAAGCAGCAGCAGCTGATGTACTAATGCCTAAATTGAAAAAAAAAAACAAAACATGACATTTAACAAATCAGTGCTGCTGCTGCAATATCCAACTAATGGCAGTGTCGGTAGATACATTTTCAAAAAACGAGGATTCAGACCCCCCCGCCCTATGACTGCAACCGACGATCTGAAAGAAAACCTATCAGGCTGCAATAAGGGAACTGTTGCCAGTACATTGAAGGGATTTGCCTCAGGTTATGCATGAACTAAACTTTTTTTTATGATGATGTGTTCAATTCAGAGGCAATTCACATCCTAGCAAGCCACTGACAGCTGGTACAGCTTGCTGAATGATGGCAACAAGTTGTCAAGACAGACAGCTGATAATGGTCTGGCAAGTCAACTTGTTCCTGTGATCCGCATAAGGGAATTATTATTTTTGCATTTTGGTCTACAGGGACTACCTCTACAATTTATAGTCATTTTTTTTTATCAGGAATCTAAGAAGCAGTTTTCAGCAATTAGTGGAATCGCTTCATTTTCAGCAGTAACAGAGCCACAAAAAATACAGTGTGCAAAACCACCCATACCACAGATGTCTATACATAATTTTAATTCACACACTAGCACAAAGAACACATACTACTTTACTTCAAAGCTCACTTGAAATTCTTTATTTAATTTATTAACAAGCTCAGCAAATGGAAATAGCTACAAGAACTTCCGCGAATGTCAGGCCAGTCGGCTCAGTGAAGACAGCACCACCCGTAGACCTCATGCTGATCTCGTCCATGTTAACGCCTGCTGGTGATTTGTGCATCCATTTATACATTCAGGGACGAGCGTAGATGACCATAGTTACCGTGTGTGCCCATTGAGTTCTAACGCTTAACTGTAACTGACGTCACTAGTGCTCGTCCGTGGCCATCGGTAATTGAAGTCTTTTTTTGGAAAATGTGCATTTTCACCGTGATGGTCTGGCCGTCGGTAAACTGAACAAATGGTGAGAACATGATTCAGACCACCTTCAGGAACAGTTGTCATCGGATCCACAACAAAGTAAACAGGTCAGAACCTAAAGGAAAAAATATAAAAATAAGTGGATATCTGCTCTTTAAGGTGTTTGAATGTTTCGATCAAATCACCTCTCTCCTTCCTTTGCTCTGGGGTATACATATTGAGCTCTGTTAATCTGTCCTCATATGTTTTCTGATGCAGTCCCTTCACCATTTTGGTTGCCCTTCTCTGGACTGCCTCAATTTGGTTAATGTTCTCATGAAGGTGTGGCCTCCAGTACTGCACCCAGTACTCCAGATGGGGCCTAACCAGTGTCTTGTAAAGAAGGATTATTACCTCCTTCTTCCAACTTGTGATACCGCTACTATTAAAACCCTGCCACTTAAAGAAAAGATGCCGAATCCAACCTGGGCTGCTCTAAGTCAGGTGGGAGTCTCAGATATGGAGGAAACTGAGGTGGAGGAGAAGTATGATCACACTGCATGTTACAAGCAGCAAAATGCATGATAGATGCCTAATTAGCAGATCCAAGGAAACTCGCCAATGCAGATGAGCCCCTGCTATACTGGGGCACCAAGGTCAATAATTGGCCACCACTGACTGCGGTTACTATTAAATATCTGAGCTGCCTATTGTCCAGTGCCAGCATTGAGCATGTTTTCAGTTCTGTGGATGCCATTGTGAATGACAGGCGCACAAATCTGTCTCCCAAAAATTTTGGCATACTGACATTTATTAAAATGAATAAGGCGAACATTGCACCGAGAAGAATCATGTCCTTTGTCACACCATAGCATGACAGTGACAATGAGGAGGAAAGTGCTGTTGGCAGACTGGACTGTACAACATTGTCTGCCACCATTGAAGTGAATGAAGAAGTGATGGAGAGGTAATTCCCCTTATAGTGACAATTCCAATCTTGATGACAGTGCGGGCTGCTCCATGGATGATGTTGAAGATTAAAAAAATCTGCCATGTTTTGCTCCTTCTTCCCACACATCCATAATATAATGTTGGCTGTATAATTCACAGAAATTATATTATTCTCATTTATTGCAGTTATATTCATCCTCAAGTATTAATTTGTGCTGCTTTTTAAAGCATCATTGCCAGACAGCGGCAAAAATTTAGTCCTGTGCTTTTTTATTCTATTTTCAATTGCCTCTAATCTCCTGACTTGCATGATTCCCTTCTTTCCACAGTTTGAGTGTAGTTGAGTACTTTTTGTTTCATGTTTTATATAATAAAAGGAGCACTCCTTTTAATATTGCTCATACCAGACTTCATCACTCTTCTTTGTTGTTGTTTTACACCTATTGACATATAAGCTCATGGATCACTGCATACTGCATGATACTTCATTTTAGTAACAACAAAATTTATTTTAAACAATTCATGTACAAACACAGCTGAGAATACTGATGAATACCTGTTCAGAGCTGTATTAAAAGTAACGCTACTTTCATTATTTCAAATATGAAAAAACTACTAAATCATATTCATACTGTAGAAAGAATGGTATCATACAGATCTGTAAATAAGAAGCAATGTAAAAAATAATAAAACATTATAGATCAGCATTTTTGATGCTATCATGCACTGCTGCTTTAATTTGAACTTCACAACCTCAGCCTTCTCCTCCTCCTAATATCATCAGGTGCTCTAGTCAGCTTGGATCCTACATAGGCAATTAGCCGCATGGTCAACCACTTCTACACAGGAAATTGACTTTCAAATAACACCAAGGCACAGGCCACCTGCTCACATAAATGAGAAACACAGAACCGCCTCCTCTACATTCTCTGTACTCCTCTTACCTGTTTCAGCTGGGTTCTCCTCACAGCAAGTCTGAAACAGCATGGGCAACGGCGTACACCACCATAATGATTGAACTGGAAAATCATATCATGTCTGTAGAGTGAACCCCTGACAGGAAATCCAGCACAGTGACACAACCTGTTCAACATCCACAGTGTCCAATGGGTTGTTGCAGGGATGTGCTGATATGACAACTCCTGGTGTTGGCCGCTCTCCTCCAACATTTGCCCCCCGCCCCGGAGTTGGGAATCTATAATTCTGGGAGGTGTGGAGAGGGCAGAACCCCCAGTGTGAGGTGTGCAGGAGGTGAAGCCCCCTGCAAACATTAAATGATTACAGCGCTGTTGGGTTTGTTGACACTTTGCCACAGCAATGTGATCGCCATCAGCAAAGTGGTGTCTCTGTAATGTCCTTTGACAACTTTGTTGTGCAAGCAAGTTGGTGGAACCCAGGAAAATTACTTTCAAATAACATGAAGGCACAGGCCACCCACTCCCACAAATGCGGGACACAGAACCACCTCCTCTACATTCTCTGTACTCCTCTTGCCTGCTTCAGCTGGATCCTCCTCAGAGCAAATCTGTAACAGCATGCGCAATTGCTTACACCACCATAGTGATTCAACAGGAAACTAACTTTCAAATAACATCAAGCCACAGGCTGCCCACTCCCACAAATGTGAGACACAAAACTGCCTCCTCTACCTCCTCTGTACTCCTCTTGTCTGCTTCAGCTGGGTCCTCCTCAGTCACAAGAATTATCATACAGCATGATGCTATACCATTGCAACTGAACGCCAATGGAAGTGATAGTCCTACATCCTACAGCAAGCCACAGCATTAAGAAAGCAAGACCTCATGTGGAACCACACTGTAAGGCCTGTGTTTGTGAGCTGTGATGGTAAGACACCTGCACCGATATTCAGGGACCATATCCAACGTACATGTGGCCCTCGTTGCTGCATCACTTCTATCAGCATACCAGAGGCTGAAAGCCATTCCATGTTACTCAATGCTGCATTAAAATGTTTTCATGGCATTCCTTCTCCATGCAGGATTCACTGGTTCTCCATGTTCATGGACACCAAAAATTACACCACTGCACTGCCAGCAGCAGTACTGTGATGGTGAGTATCCTTATGATTTCCTTTCCTTTCCTTTCCTTTCCTTTCCTTTCCTTTCCTTTCCTTTCCTTTCCTTTTTATTTTCTGTTCTCTGCTTTTTCAACAGGTGATATGTGGTGTAAGTACTGTAGTAGTATGATGTGGAGTCCTCCAGACTCAAAAATTGGTATACATTGCAGCTAGGCCAGTACCATAATGGGTAAAGATGTAAGGAAATTAACTCAGAAAAATCTTTTCTTGTCTTCACAGGTGCTGTCTGTGACATGCGTGAAATTGTGTGTCATGAGATCCTGCAGGCAAGCAATCCATCTCCATCTTCTATGTTCAATGTCTAGTATACCACAGACACATTCTGCAAAGTACTCGACAATTAGAACAACAGCAACATAAAAAAATGACTATCACATCCAGCACACATCGCAATGAAAAAAACACAAACGTACATCCAAGGAAAATGAAAAAATAATGATCTTACAAAATACAATACCATTGACTTGGAACAATCTTGATGTCACTCATGTTGCCTGGTGGTCATTCATTCATCATCACCAGCATCATCTGTTGACAAACTAAGCCCATCATAACAAAGAGTCACAACAAATACCTGAAAGGAAGCAAAGCAGACACAGTGATTTACACTTTCTGTATGAATGACAAAGAAGTAAAATCCCCCTTCCAAAAAATACTTACCTTTGTGGTTGGCAAATGTGGTGAATTCCAACCTCAGCACTGTAGCTTTCAATCAGTAGGACGTCATCATTTCTCATACCTGAATGGAACAGCAGTACGAACATATTACACTTCAGGTAATAACAATAACAAACTCCCCTTACAATGAAAAGAGATTAAAAAATAAAAATACTTACTCCTGCAGTATGTGTGATGATAAAGCAAAGATTCAACAACTGGCAAGAGTACTCATATCAGCAAACCACAGAAGCAGCAGGAAGCAGTACAGCAACATCTCCTTTGCTAGTGTTGGTTGTGGTTGAATGGCAAGTCAAAAAATCATAAGTTCCATAATTAGGTTTAACTTCTCTTAAAATGTTCTCATTTGTTTTTGGTTTTTCCTGACTTCTCTGGCATGTGAAACAGCAGTATTTGGCAGCAGGAAAGCAATTTCTCTCTGTGGACAAAACTTTACATTTTTGGCCTAGCGGTGGTGGTGGTGTGGTGGAAAGCCAAAAGATCATAAGATCCATAATTATGTTAAAATTCTCTTGCAGTTTTCACATGTGGTTTTCACTGCCTCCTCTGGTGTGTGCAGCAACAGTATTTGTCAGAAGGAAAACGGTTTCTCCCTGGGGACATAAATTTACATTTTTGGCCTAGTGTTGGTGGTGGGGTGGCTGCCTCACAGGCCAAAAAATCATAAGTTCCATAGTTATGTTTAACTTCTCTTGCAGTTTTCACATGTGATTTTTGCTGCCTTCTCTGGTGAGTGCAGCAACAGTATTTGTCAGAAGGAAAGCAGTTTCTTTCAGCAGACTAGGGGTGTGCAAAAAAAAACTTTTGAATGGTGGAATTGAAGTGAAAGTCAGACTTTTATGGAAATGTCACATCCCCTGCATCACTGCCGGTGCCCAATATAATTCATATTTATAAAATATTCCCCTCTAATCCCTGTTAGCTAGCAGTCCCTCCACCCACCCGATAACCTTCCCAGCATTTATAAAAAATCACCCATAATCCCTGGTGGCTAGCGGTCCTTTCCACCACCTGACCACCCACCCGATATTTTAAAAAACTTTCCCTGTAAGCCCTGGTAGCTAGTGGTCCCTTCCCCACCCAATCACCTGCCTTACAGTTATGAACAATTCTCCCATAATACCTGGTGGCTAGCAGTCCCTCCACCCACCCATCACCTGCCCCACATTTAAAAAACACTTACCCTGTAAGTCCTGGTGGCTAGTGGTCTCTCCTTCCACCCAATCACCTATCCGACAACATCATGCCAATGACTCCCCATCCTGATCCCCCACAACATATGAGAAAGAAATAAAATGAACAAGAAACCATTTCTCCCAGGTGGTCTAGTGGCCCTTCCTCCATACCCCCAACCCATGAATGAAACATTTTTTCTCTTGTGATCTAGTGTACCCCCCAACCCCCTGCCCCTGCAGGCAATGTCCCACCACCCCACTTCCCCATCCCAAACCAAACCCGGTGGGCCACCAGGCGACCCTCTCTCTCCTCCATGGTCTAGGCCTAATGAGCTATCAATGAATGAGCATGCTTGTACAAGCACACACTCTTTCATTGATAGCTCAGTGGTTGCCGGCCATGGAGGAGAGAGGAGGGTTGTGCCAGTGGCCCACTCAGTTTTGGGATGGTGGGGAGCAGGGAGGTGGAACATTGCCTGCAGTGGTTGGGGGTGAGGAGGGACTGCTAGCCACCAGCGCTAACAGGGGAAGTTGTTTTTAAATGTCGGGTGGGTGAAGGAACCGCTAGCCACCAGGGGTTACAGGGGAATTTTTCATAACTGTCGGGCAGGTGACCAGGTGGGGGAGGGACCGCTAGACACCAGGACTTACAGGGGAAGTATTTTAAATGTCAGGGTGATTGGGTGGTGAGAGGGACCACTAGCCACCAGGAATTTGTTATTTTTTATTTCGGGAATGGCTGGGGGGCAGCAGTTGACAGGGGGCACTACACCACAGTCTACTTTTTTTCTTTCTTCCACGCCCATCATCTAGGTGAGTGCAACAGGGCAAAATTTTGCCCCAAACTTTTCGGAACTTTTCCGCACTGCCACAGGAGGAAGTTCAGAAACTTTCTGTGAAAGTTGCAAAATTTTGCAGACGTTCCACTATGGCAGAAAAAACTACTTTTGCCCACCTCTACTGGGGACACAACTTTACATTTTTGACCTGGTGGTAGTGGTAAGGTGGAAGACCAAAAAAATCATAAGTTCCATAATTATTTTTAACTTCTCTTGCAATTTTCACATGTGGTTTTCACCACCTTTTCTAGAGTGTACAGCAACAGTATTTGTTAGAAGGAAAGCAGTTTCTCTCTGGGGACATATCTTTACAATTTTGGCCTAGCGGTGGTGGGGTGGAAGGCCAAAAATCATAAGTTCCATAATTATGTTTAACTTCCCTTGCAGTTTTCACATGTGGTTTTCACTGCCTTCTCTAGCATGTACAGCAACAGTATTTGTCAGGAGGAAAGCAGTTTCTCTCTGTGGAAACAACTTTACATTTTTGGCCTAGTGGTGGTGGTGGGGTGGAAGGACAAAAAATTTGTGACTAACTTCTCTTTCAATTTTCACATTTCCTTTCTCTCTGACATCTCAGTTCTGCTGCACAGCATGGCAACTAGCTGTAGAAAGGCAGTTTTCAGCTGGGGAGGGACACAACTTAACATTTCTGGCAAGCACAGGAAACATGTTAAGCATTAAAAACAGATCTATGTTCAACTTCTCAGTAGAATGGCTAATTTTTGTGTTATGGTTGTGCACTTATTTGGGTGGTTGACAGTTGCACACAACTGCCCCTCACTCATAGGGGTGGGCAAAAGTGCAGATTTACACCGTAGTGGAAGTTCCGTAAAAGTTTGAACATTTTGCAGAATTTTCTGCTCTTTCACCTGTGAAGGAATTCCAAACTTTTGCCAAATAACTGTGGATTTCTGCCAAGTATTGTGGCATTTAATTATGAACTGTGGACTTTTTACATGACATGCGGAAATAAAGTCTCTTGCTCAGTATTTTGCCATATATCATGTAACTATCCGTGGTTTGCAGTACTTCTGCAGTTTTTTTCCTGCAGTTTAATACATTAACCCACATTTCTTACATTTATTACTCCATTTTCCAGCAGAATTTCTGCAAAAGTTAGCAAAATGATTTCCAAACATTCATGGAAGCAAAAATTCGACTTTCACCAAAAATTCCACCAGAGGAATTTTTTTCACACACCCCTACTCACTCACCATCATATAGCATCAGGAAACAATTTTTTAATGAGGCTAATACTTGACATTTCTGGATAGCAGGAGGACACATGAAGCAGTAACAGAAAAAAGTTAGGAAAGTGGTTGATGCGTACAGAACATAACAGGATAGGACAGGGCAGGGTCATTAGGGCAAGGGGAATGCTGAAGTCTACATGAGGGAAAAATTCAGGGAGTGAATAGGGAAAGGCTGGAATGAAATAGGGATCATAACATATAACAACACTATACATTTAAAAAGAAATATTTTACAGAACTAAAAAACAGGATAGAGAGGAACAAGACAGGAAATATTTTTTTTACTTTTTATCATCTTTTTATATATATATTTTTTTTGTTGTTTTATTTGGAGGAGAGGGAAACAATTCTGAATGCATTATGGTGATAATAAACTAGAAAAATAAGTTAACATAAATTGAACAATTACTTTGTCATACCACTACTGCCAGGCCCACCACCGCCATGCAGGTCTGACAGGAAGTTCAAGACCTTTTCCTGGTTGGACATCTGTTTTTCCATATCATCTCTAACTTCCTGATGGAATTCATTATAACCATGGTGCAGCTGTTGCACAACATCCCACAGGACAGCCACCTCTGCCTGGGTGACAGGTGCTCTGAGGTTCATCGGTGGTAGGGAGGGTGCATGTACTGCTCTCGGCTGTCCTTTTGGTGATGACCAAGCACTGCTGTGAGTCCACCTACCATGCTGACTTGCAGCAGCATGACGGCTGACCTACCACTCCTCCCTTTCAGATTCCATATTCTCCACATCTCCATCACTAGTATGTGCTGCTGCTGCCACCTCATGCTCCTTCACCTGCCACTCTGCCATGTGGTGGATCTTAAGGTAGGTCCTTTGACCTCTGGTCCTCAGGTGGCTACTTTCTTCCCATGCCTCACATTATGGCCACAGATCTTGCAGATGAACACAGTGTTATCTGCAGGATTTAGGGAAAAAACCTCCCATAATACAGATCTCTGTGGCAGTGGAAGGGGGCACCAGATGATGTTGTGGTGGGATACTCTCCATTTTCAGTGCCAGTGGTGGAGCTGCTGTTGGTGGCACTGGCAACACTGGTGGGTCAGGTGGAGACTATGGGCTCTTGCAGGGGGAGCAGGGTCTATTGGTTCCCTGCTGCTGCTGCTGCTGTTTCAAGGGAGCAGTGGAACTCCCATCCTCAGCTGGGGTGGGATCAGTGTCTCTTTTGAATGAACACCAGTTGAGGTGAATAACTGCCCCACCCTTCTTCTGGCATTCCTCCTCCCCATCCTGTCCCTCCATTATCTTTAAAAAAAGGTTTTTTCTTTACAGAAAAAAATTAAATAGAATAAAGAAAAAGAGAGACAGAGAGAGAGAGACACACACACCTATCTAAACTTACAACAAAATAAAGATTATACACTAATAAAATATTTCAGTACAGAAAAATAAAGAAAGAAATTAGTGGGAAGTTGGAACTATCAAACTAAATGCTTTTTTTTGTTCAAAAACAATCTAAATCACTAAGCTGTCCTGATCTGTGTGTCTCAATCAGCTTTAAATGCAGACATGAAACTGAAACATTCACTTCCTGCCTGACTGGACTCTCCCATGTGACCTGCAGAAAGTGACTCATGTGTCAAACCCTGTTTTCCAATTTCTTTGAAGTTAGTAATAAAAGTCGAAGTTAATGTCCAAGTTAACTTTGAAGTTAGCCGGTGAAGTTTTGTCATTAGACATCAATTTCATGAAATGTTTAGTGGAGCAAATTAAATGACTTCACAGGAAATTCATCAGCGGAATTAAACTTCGAAACATCACTAGGGAGGAGGTTGCTTTGTGCAATTGCAAGTGGGGCTTCAGGAGTGATATAGCTAATAAGGTGGTAGCTGACACTCAGTTTCTGGTTTATGCTGCATATGAGGATATCTATATGACTGGAGAAAGTAAGGCAGGGCTGAGGGTAATGCCTAGGTATTTAAAGATGTGGACTGTCTCAAGGGGTGTCCCATCAGAGGAATGAATACTGAGAGTATTTTGAGCTTGTGTGAGATTGGCTAATCTAGGTTTAGAGCCAAAGAGCACTTATTTAGTCTTTTTGGTGCTGACAAGCATAGCCATTGCCTGGTAAGAAATAATGCAAAAGTGGAGAAAGTGGCAAAAAAGTAAGATGAAAATCATGTTTGTAGCTCTGTTGATAGTGCCACTTTGTAGCCCCATTAACTACGTTATCAAGAATATGAGTTCCAGCTTTTACAATGAAGATGGTATGGGAGAGATCAATATTCATGAGCTGTGAGGTCCAGGTCTAGTTATTTATGGCCATTGCTTGGTAAGAAACAATACAGTAGTGGTGAAAGAGGCAAAAAAAAAAAAATAAGATTAAAATTGTGTTTGTACTGTTGCTCTGTTGGTAGTACTGTTTGTGAGTGCCAGTTTCATGTCATAATAGCGAAAATGGAATGGGGATTCACGTAACAGCGAGTACTTTTCACCATATCCAAAATTTGTTACACACCCAACATGGCAAACGCCATATCAGCGACAGCATGTCAGACATTACAACAGCCACAAAATTAACTAATATTTAATGTGGAGGGGGTTATGCCCTCTGCACCCCCAAACTAATATAATCAACTCCTGGGGGGAGCAAACACTGGGGGGAGGGGAATACATGGGAGGACAGCTACCATCACTGGGGCACCACAGTTGGGGGAACGGGGGACAGGAACAAAAAAAATAATAAACACCCACTTCAAGTTATAAAAAGGAATATGTGATGCTAATCCCAAACCCACAACCATCAGCATCGCAGGTGGTGACTCACTCCAGCACTTCCAGGCAACCAGCTTGGCAGCACTGTGCTGCACTACTTAATTTAATCCATGATGTCACACCATCCCCAACATCGCAGCATCCCCTACCCTTTCAGTCACCATCACTGTTCTTTCCTCCAACACTTGCTATTCCCCTCCATCACTATTCCTGCACTGTCGCTGTTTTGTTGGGTGCACAAATTGAGTCACTCATATGTGAGTCACTCAATTTCCTTCACCCACATCACTGGATACCATGAAAGCCTGGTGATCAGCATGATCCAAAACTTCAGTACCTGAAAAAAGAGTGTTAGTTTATTGGCAGTAAGGTGTGGAAAATGTTGTTGTTGGCAGAACACAAAATTACTAATCATTAAGTAGAGCCTTAATTTAGGCACTCACTATGTACTGCTGTAATACTGTCTTCTGTAAATCCCCACAATCTTCTCTTTGAGCTGACAGTCTATTGAAAGTGAACACTAGCCACTCAGTATGTTTTGTTTGGTAATCTCAGATTAACATTTATTTCATGTGATTCCAATCAATGACTGAGCTGGTCTGCAATTAAATTAAAATACCAGGTTGTGAACCACCAAAGTAGATTACGGTTATAGGTCAGCAGCAAAAAAATAGTGCAGCATTGGAGGAAGGCAGTACTGAATGGAGGCAGTGGATTGCTTCCAGTAGCGGAGTGATTGTGCTTCAACTCCAAAACTGCATGCTTCAATCAATCAATCAATCAACTTTATTTTACCAGGCGTAGACACCACTGAGCAAGCTCATTTTCAAGGTGGTCCTGGAAGGTCCTGGTTCATTCAGAAGGTGATGTGCTTCCATCCCTTCACCCTCTGTGTAATAGCATGACATTATACAGAACTATGTTCTGCAGCCATAATAAAGGGAGCGAGGCAAATCAATCAATCAATCAATCAAAAAAATCAATCAAAATCAGAAATTTATTTCTAAAAAGCACAATTCAAGAATATCAAAGCATTTATACAAGCAAGATAAAAATAAAATTAACCAACAAATAAGTGCAAATATTGTTAAAAGAGCAGCAAAATAGCACATTTCAGAAAATGCCAATTTAAACAAATGTGTCTTAAAGGCAGATTTAAAGGCCTCAGTGGTTAAGCATTCTCAGACCCGACAGGGGAAACTGTGAAGTAGAAACAGACAGAGACTGAACTAAGAACTGTTTGTTAAGCTGAATATAAGCTGTTTTTTTTTCTCTGTCACTGAAAGTATAGCAAATTTCATTTAATTTAAACTGGTGTCTGGAGTGTTCTCTTTGAGAGTATTCCTAAGAAGCAGCCCAGTTCACTACCCTATCACATTTCCCCATATATGGCATCACCAACTCTTCTTTTATTAGTCAATACCTATGTTTTATACTTTTTTTTATTGGGACGTGCATCAGTATATTGTAGTAGACATGATACTACTGAATTGCTATTATACATGAAGCAAAACTGGTGTATCATGTGCATTTCCTACTAGTTTTCAGTTTAAAAACTTAATTTTGCATATCTCTGAATCTTTTTATGTAACAGGAAATCTAATAAGGTGGAACCTGGCTATCCTTAATAGATCCACTATACACTTCATTCATATGTTAGTCAATGATATATTTACATTCAAGTTTATCTTGCTTTTTTTTCTATAAACCTTCTTTATTGGATTATAACAGGTTTTCAAGTTTATCTTGCCTGACAACAGACACAACTTAACATTGAGTTTCTAGGAGGTGCTATAAGTCTTGAAATCATGACTGTGCTTCTGAAAGCAAAACTGAGGATTGGTCTGTTGCAGTTGTTAAGGTTATTCTTCTCCTCCAGTCCATCAACAATTAGTCATATAGTGGTATATGCCACACTGTCTCCCCAGACATATTTTAAATGTTTTGGACTGTGCATCTATGTTCCTCTGGCCTGACAGTGATCTGGAGCTCAAAACGTGAACCTGGAGCGCAAGGCTGATGAGCAAACAAACTCACCACTAGATAATTAGGCTTGTCATCTTTGATCATATTGTCAAATGTATTACTTTTTCATTTTTTCCACATGATGGGTAGGGAAGGAATAACTGTAACAGCATGCTTGTAACTAACTGCAGTATGTGTTGGTTATTTTATTTATTTACTTATTTATTGAAATCTTGGATGACAGCTGTGAGCGGATACTCACTGAGAGGTTCCACATCAGTACATTAGAACAAGTCACAATAATGGAGACAGTTTGCAGATATTATACATAGAGGGTACTGTATACATATAATGAGAGAAACAATACAAAGAGGGCACAAATAGCTAGTCACTAAGTATGCTGAGGCATTGCACAAAGAATGCCTGCATCCTAAGTAGAGAGAGAGAGAGAAAATAAAAGAAGGAAATAAGGGGGGGTCAGGGAAAATGGGGCAGTGGGAGAATGGATCGGGATAGGGCAAAGTCAAGGTACAGGCCCAGGGGGTGGAGGGCAGGTGGGCGAAGTGCTGTGGAAAAACATCCTGGTAGGATAGGGATTTGGAAGTGCTAGAGGAAGTCTGTAGCTGTGTGCAGAGACTTAACAGGGGCACCTACAGATACTACTATTGGTGAGGTGCTGATGCAGCTTGCATTTAAAGGAGCCAAGTGTTGTGGCACCAGAGATGTCAGGAGGTAGTCCATTTGTCCAGAGAGGAGCACAATGGGAGAAGGCACTCTGAGCCACAGTTGTGTGGCATCTGAGCCCATGGAATACTTGGGTGGCTGTGCTCCTGGTATGTCTGGTATTTATAGGCAGAGACAGCATGTTCTGTAACCCTGGAAGAAGTAGGTTTAGAGTGACTTTTTTTTTGCAAGAAGGCAGATTTGATACCAGATTCTGTAGTTCAGTTGGAGCCAGCCAGCCTGGGCATAGAGTTTGCAGCTGTAGGTGAGTTTTGGAGCATTAGCGAGCAGATGGCAGGCTTTGTTTAGTGATATAGAGATGCATTGGAGAGCTGTGTCAGTTGTGGATCCATAGATAGCCAGGTCATAGTCTATAAGGGACATGAGTGAGCTGTTTATTGCAAGGTTCAGTGCTTCATGGGTTAGACAGTGCCCGTGTCAGTAAAGGATCCCGATTCTGGTGTTAATAGCTTTAGCAGTGTTATCGATATGTTAAGTGAATTACAGGGAGGAGTCTAATGTAATCCCCAGGTATTTGAAGTGTGGGATGAGCTCCAGAGTGCTACCGCTGTCATTCTGAATTGCCAGGGGTTGGCATTTTAGTTTGTTTTGGGCTGTGGAGTAAAGCATTGTCTTAGTCTTTTTATAGTTCACAACCAGTCTTTGCTCTTTAAGCCATTTTTCGGCTGTTGCAAAGCTACTTTGGTGGTCAGTTTCAAGAAGTGAAGGATCCAGGTTGCTTTCAAAGATCACTGCATTGTTGGCATGGAGGAGCATTGGGAGGATGCCAGGAGATTGTTTAGGAAACATAGAAACATAGACTTTGATGACAGATAAGGACCGCTTGGCCCACCTAGTCTGCCCATTTTCCTACCTAGAGGATAAGCTGCAGATCCTATTTAACCAGCAGCCTATTTCTTCCTACCCCCCACAAAAATTGCCTTATGTCTGTCCCATGCATTCTTGAATTCGCCCACGTTTTAGACCCCACAACCTCCTCAGGAAGACACTGAACAGTAATGGTCCCAGTATGGACCCTTGCAGTACACCTGATCTGACAGGCTTACTGTCAGATAGAATTTTCCCAATCCTGACTTGCTGGCAGCACTGGCTAAGGTAACTGCTAAACCAGTTTACAGTTTTTAAGGTGAATCAGATGTCAGAAAGCTGCTTGAGGACAAGGGTGTGATGGACTGTTTCAAATGCTTTTGATAGGTCAATGAAGGCCACCCCTACAGTGTGACCTTTTTCAAAAGCGCTATGGATGAATCTGGTAAATTTCAGTAGAGCCGTGATGGTACTGTGGCTGCCTCAGAACCCATGTTGCTCTGGACATAAGTACTGGTATTGATTAAAGTACTCCACCATCTGGTCAGCCACTATCCACTCCAGGGCATTACAGAATGGGGGAGTATAGAAATGTGCCTGTAGTTGTTATGTAAGGACCGATCCCCAGCTTTGTGTACTTGGGTGACTGTAGCAGACTTCCGAATTTGAGGGAATTGGGAGAGACAAAGGGACAGATTAATTATTTTAGTTAGGGGTCCAAGTATGTCATTCAGTACTAGGTGAATAAATTTGAGGTCCAGGGAGTCCCCGCTGTGCCTTGACCTTCTGAGCACCTTTTTGAATATTTCCTTGCATGTGCTTTGGCTACTAATTTGAAGTGGAAGAGCGACTGGTTGGGTGGCAGTAGAGTCTTCTTCACAGTGTCCCTAGGTGCAGGAGTATTGAAGAAGTCCACCAGGAACACACTACTGAGGTCCATAAATGCAAGATTCAGTGAGTTGGCAATGAGCAGTGGGTCCAAGGTAGGAAAGTCCTCAACACTGAGCATAGCTGGGGCAGTTTTCAAGTCTTTTCCAGTGATGTCACTTAAGTTTGCCCAGAAGGACTTGCTGCTGTTTCAGGAGTGGTTGAGGGCTTCTTTGTAAAATTTGCTTTTTGCAAGTCAGACTGCTTTTGTACAGTCATTGTGGGCCTTTTTATATTGTTGAATGTTTGCTTCAGAGTCCTGCGCTCCTGCCTTTAGCCAGAGTTGATCTTGTGCAGCTAGTTGAGTCAGAAGCTCTGGGGTAATCCAGGGATTAAGAGATCCTTTTGCTTTTCTTGTTTTCACTGGTGTGTGTTTATCACAGATAGCATTACATTTTGATATAAAAAGATCAATTGCTGTGTCCACATCTTTGATTCCATGTAGGTCCAACCAGTCAAGGAGTTGAAGGTCAGCCTTTAGCTGAAAGAGGTGGCCTTTTAGGAGGAACCAATTTTTAATGATTCTAGTTGGGGTTTTGCAGTAGTTATTGTTCCAGAGACATTTGACTAGGGAGTGGTTGCTCAGGGAGTCAAGGAGTATGTGAGTTCGGAGATATGAGCAGGGCAGTTTGTGAGCACCCTGTCTAGTAGTGTGCTGGTGCCAGTCTTATAGTCAATTCATGTCAGAGTCTCCACCATTTGGGAGAAATGAATTGCAGTGATGGTATCTTTGATAGTGGTAGAGGAAGGTGAGAGCCAATTGATATTGAAGTCTCCCAGCAATACGGTTTCAGTGTTTAGGCTCATTGTGTTGATATAGTCCAACAGATTGCTGGTACTGGTTGTGGTCAGTTTAGATGGAATGTATACAGACAGAAGGTAAGCACTCTATTGTGTAGCCCTAGCAGCAGTTTAATGGCCTGGACCTGTAGGTTGTCACTGCTATGTGGTGGTATTTCATATCACTGGAGGGAGTCTTTGGTGTAGATGACACAGCCCCTGCCTCTTTTCGATTGTTGGTCCTGCCTGTACATGTCTGTACTAGGTGTAGCCAGGCTGAGTGATGGCAGTGTCAGGTATTTTCAGAGATAACCATGTTTTCATAACAGATGACACATCTGGCTTATGTTGAGATACCAGACCTTGAGGCAATCCATTTTTGGTAGGAGGCTGCAGATGTTTAAAGAGGCAAACACAAGTCCTGTGGTTTTATATGGTTTAGTGTTGTAGTGAAGTGGAGGGCCAGGGCTGGGATGCATGTTTCCAGACATCAGAAGGAGTAGTAGCAGTAGTCTGAGAAGCTGTTCTTGAATATGTTTTTTATGTAGGCGCTGTTGTCTTTCACTGGGTGCATGTTTTTTTGGGTAACTAAAGTGGATTTTAAAGCCATTGAGTAGCAGCACCAGGATTGGATCATAAGTTAAGTACTGCTTGCTTGCTGTCTTGGAGGGTCACTGCCAGAGGTAGCAGAAGTCATCAAGGAGGGAGGAGGTCACTGTTCCACACATTTAGTACTACCACTTCAAAGGTAGCAAGAGGAGATTGGGGGGGGGCATTGCAGCTGCCCAAGGAGGCAATAATGGTGAGAACAATGAGGCCTTGCAGGGTACAATTACCAGTATCATAAGTATATACAAGCTTGTTTAGACTTTCATCCTTTCTGCTTGCCAGTTTGAGTCTATATAGGTACATTCTTATTTGTATAATGACTGTCTAATCTCCATTTAAATATATCCATTGATTGACTGGCCACCACTTCCAGTGGCAGTTCGTTCCACAATGGCATTACTCTTTGACTGAGCCAGTTTTTCCTAATCAGTAACTTCCATTTTCCCACTGCCAGTTATAAAGGGTACGCTCGTGATTCATTATTATAATCTCTGAGTGTCCAACCCAGCTCCACCCACAGTGAGTTATCAGTTATGGCTCTGTATAGCATGCTCATGTCCCCTCTGATTCTTCTTCACTGCAGGGTGTATAGATCTATTTTGTTTAGTCTCTCTGTATAAGTGACCCCTTTAAATCCTTTTACCGCTCTTGTAGCTCTTCTTTGTATCTCTTCGATTCTGCGGAAGTCAGTCTTTTTATAAGTTGCACAAACCTGTGCATAGTACTCTAACTGTGGTCTCACCAGGGAGCCATAGAGTGGCATTATAAATTCACTATTTCAGTGGGAGTCATTGTAGGAGCAGGAAGAGGCTGTGTCCTCATCATTTGGGTAGGTGGCAGGTAAGACTTTCTTTGTTCAGCTATAACCTATTCAGAGCTGGTGGTTTTGGCTAGGAACTGTGTTCGAGGTGAACTTTTCGTGGAAGTAGGTTCAAGAGGATGAATGCCTCTAGCGGCAGTAGCATATAGGATGCTAATGGGGAAGTAGACACTTATTGAATTATAGACGTAGCATGTGACCCCTGGGAGAGTATATAAGTAAGTGTCCAGATATGGCGGCTGGGTGGGGGGTTGGTGGGGAGCCGGTGTGCAGCAACTGAAGCTGGTTTTCTTTGTTGGGGACAGCCTAGTCAGGGCTTTTCCTGGAAGCTCACATGCAGTGGCTGAGGCTGGCAGTGGCTGTACTACAGGAGCACTCTGCTAGTCCAGCTGTGGATTCAGGCAAGAGAATCCAGAAGGGGAAGCCGAATCAGGGCTTCCCCATGGAGCCTGTGGTGAGAGCAGGAGGTTGCTCTGCTTGAGAGCCCAGGTGGGCTGGGTAAAATCTGACGAGGGAAGGGAGAAGAATTTGTTAAGAAGGATTAGATGGGGTTGAGCAGTAGGGCCAGGGCTGGTGGCAGACAGCCATCAGGGGTCCCTAAAAAATGGAGGGATTATGCTAAGAGGTGTGGGTGTGGGAAGTCAAAGCTGTAGGGAGGAGTAGGGAAAGCTAGGCTGGAAGGACAGAAATTAAAGTAGGGAGGAGGTGAGAAAGGGGCTATTTTTAGATCAGCTCTGCTTTCTCCCTGGCTAGGGTCAGCTAGTCTCAGAGACAGGGTTAAGTGATGAGAGAGTCTGGAAAGGCCAAGGGAGAAAAGTTTGAGAGCAAGAAAACAGTTCTGTTGCAGAAGTAAGCAAAGTGCCAGTGGCTACCACCAGGTGAGTAAACCCTTTTTCACAGTGATTTCAGCAAAAAAGCACCAAGCGGCTACTGCAGGGTGAGAACAGTTCTAATTAATTTTCAATTCACAGTTATAGTAGGCTATCTCTAGAGCAAGCAGCAACAGTTTTTTAAGCAGAAGTTTATGTCAGGCTAACTCTACAGATTGGTTTAACAGTCTAAAATTAAAATAACAGTATGTTACAAAATGAGGAAGGGCAGAGGAAGAGAGCTACAAAGGATTGTCTAGGCAACCAATCAACAGGTGGCTGAGGAGACTGTGAGCTAATCAGGAGACTCAAAGGCACAAATCTGCCAATGGGCAGTCCGGGGTGCTCGGCACCAAAATTCTTGAGAAATTTAAAAAGTTATGCTCTGGAAGCATTACCTTCAGTCCAACTGAAGCTTGTTTTCTTTGTTGGAGACAGTCTAGTCAGGGCTTCCCCAGGAGCTCACAGGTGGTGGCGGCCGAGGCTGGCAGTGACTGTGCTACAGGAGTGCTCTGCTAGTCCAGCCATGACCTCAGGCAGGAGGGTCCAGAAGGGTGAAGCCGAATCAGTGCTTCTCCACGCACCTTGCAGCAAGAGCAGGAGGCCACTCTGCTGGAGTGCCCGGTGGACAGGGTAAAATCTGAGGAGGGAAGAGAAAAGAATTCTTTAAGTAGGTTTAGAAGGGGTTGAGAGTAGGGTGGGGGCAGGTGGCAGACAGCCAGTGGGAGTTCCTGAACAATGGAGAGTTTATGCTAAGAGGTGTGGGTGGGGGGAGTCAAAGCTATAGGGAGGAGTAAGGAAAGCTAAGCTGGATGAACAGAAATTAAATAATGGAGGAGGTGAAAAAGGGGCTGGGTTTACATCATTGCCACTTTCTCCCTGGCTGAGGTCAGCTAGTCAGAGACAGGTTTAAAAGAGGAGAGGGTTTGGATAGGCCAAGAGAGAAAAGTTTGAGAGCAGGAAAACAGTTCAGTTGCAGAAGTAAGTAAAGCACCAGGTGGTTACCGCCAGGCGAGTAAACCCTTTTCCACAGTGATTTCAGCAAAAAAACTCCAAGCGGCTGCCGCAAGGAGATTAAAGTTCTAATTTATTTTTAATTCACAGTTATAGTAGTCTATCTCTAGAGCAGATAACAACAGTTTTTTAAGCAGAAGTTTCAGTCAGGCTAACTCTACAGATTAGTTTAACAGTCTAACCTTAAATTAACAGTATGTTTTAACATGAGAAAGGGCTAAGCAAGAGAGCTACAAAGGATAGTCTGGGGAACCAATCAACAGGTGGCTGAGGAGACCACGAGCCAATCATGAGAACTGAAGGCACAAATCAGCCAGTTGGCAGTCCAGGGTGCTTGGCACCAAAGTTCTTGAGAAATTTAAAAAGTTATGCACTGTCAGCATTACCTTCAGTCCAACTGAAGCTGGTTTTCTTCATTGGAGAAAGCCTAGTCAGGGCTTTCCCAGGGAGCTCCCAGGGTGGCAGCGACAGAGGCTGGCAGTGGCCACACTACATGCTCTGCTAGTCCAGTGGTGGAGTTGGCCAGGAGGGTCCAGAAGGCAGGAGCTGAATCAAGGCTTTCCCACAGAGCTTGCAGTGAGAGCGGGAGGCCACTCTGCTGGACAGACCAGGAGGGCTGGATAAAATCTGAGGAGGTAAGGGAAAAGAAATTGTTAAGTAGGTTTAGAGGTGATTGAGCAGTAGGGTGGGGCTGGCAGCAGCCAGCCAGCGGGGGTCCCTGAACAATGGAGGGATTATGCTAAGAGATGTGGGTGAGGGAAATCAAAGCTATAGGGAGGAGTAGGGAAAGCTAGGCTGGGAGGACAGAAACTGAAGTAGGGAGGAGGTGAGAAAGGGGCTGGGTTTAGATCAGCACCGCTTCCTTTCTGGCTGAGGTCAGCTATTCAGAGGCAGGGTTAAATGAGGAGAGGGACTGAAAAGGCCAAGAGAGAAAAGTTTGTGAGCAGGGAAACAGTTAAGTTGCAGAAGTAAGCAAAGCACCAGGTGACTACCACCAGGTGAGTAAACCCTTTTCCACAGTCATTTCAGCAAAAGAGCACCAAGCGGCTGCCAAAGGGTGAGTACAGTTCTAATTAATTTTCAATTCACAGTTATAGTAGTCTATTTTAGAGCAGGTAGCAAGAGTTTTTTAAGCAGAAGTTTAAGTCAGGCTAACTCTACAGATTGGTTTAACAGTCTAACATTAAATAACAGTATGTTCTAACATGAGCACAAAAAGTGAAAAGAAAGGAGCACTCCAGATGAGAATAATTGCAAAAAGATATGCTATATTAACTTTTTAATGCATGCCAGAAATTGTGGACAGGAAATCCTGATCTGGCCTGCTGGAGCTACATGGTCACATTTGTACAGCTTGTGACATCATCAGTCTGAGACACCAATTAAAAAATTACAACACCTGTGCTTAACTGTGTTACACAAAAACAGTGATAAATATACAAATATAATTCCTTTGTCCATATGTGAATGGATAAAAAGGTCAGTGTTACACAGAGTAAACTAAACTAGTTACAGTGGTGGACCAAGGGGGTGCAGCTGATGTCACCTACCTTGACTTCAGCAAAGCTTTTGATACTGTTCCACATAGAAGATTGATTAATAAGCTGGGAAGGCTTGGGGTGGGTCAGAAGTTGGTCAACTGGGTGGTAAACTGGTTGGCAGGCAGGAAAGATGCAAGTCACAAGTGGGATAAGTCTTGGGACTGGAGGGTTAGGTTTGCCTGTTTGCAGATGATACCAAGATCTGCAGCAGAGTAGATGATCCAGAAGGTGTGGGCAGAATGAGAAGAGATCTGAAAAAGCTGGCAAATGGTCTGAAGAGTGGCAACTGGGGTATAATGCAAAGAATTGGAAGATCATGCACATAGGGAAGAGAAACCCTGAATCTACCTATAGGTTGGGAGAAGAGCTGCTGGTAATCACAAGGGAAGAAAGAGACTTGGGAATCATCATCATCACAGATGACCTGAAATCATAAAAGCAGACCACTAAAGCAGTAGGTAAGGCTAGAGCAGGGGTCCTCAAATGGTGAGGCCAGCCTCCCTTGGGAGGCTGCAACCAGTTCCGGGGAGGCTCAAGCAAGTCTGAAAATGTACTGTATTTACATTTTGAGTTTTATGTATTTTGTGTGATGAGATGAAGCAAATTGAAAGAGGACAATAGTACGTGAATTTTATGTATTTATTTACTAATAGGTGGCAAGGGAATGTGAATGAGTGAAGGCTCATTTCAGGTGTACCCAGGGAAGGGTAGGGAGTAAATACATTTTAAAAGGTAACTGCAAAACAATCAAGAAATACACAATGAACAATAGTGCAAACAAATATGAACAATAAACTAATAATGAGTGGTGGTAATTGATCAATTTGTAGACTGATCTCAGAACAGCCCAAATACAAGGGCTGAGCATAGAAGTTCTAAGAGCAGTAGTAGGAAGGAGCAAAGTAATCCCAGAGAAATTGCTTAGGAGCAGGGAAGGAGGGGGAGAGGTGAAGTATGTAGGAAGGTTATTTGATATAGAGAGGAAATAAAGAAAGTAGTCTGACCCATGAAGGTACTGCAACAAGGGGTAACAATGGTTCAAGAATGAAAATAGTGGAGTAAGTAGGCTGATCTGTGTGTGTGTGTGTGTGTGTGGGAGGGGGGATGTTACAATAAGCTGAATAATAATATTTGTTTATTTTATTTATGTGTTATTCAGATAACACCCTTGAGCACAGGAGCTCTTTTTCAAAGGTTCCACATCAGTATAAGACAAAGAGCTGAACGTAAGCCAAGTACTCAAAGGGGTTTCAGTTTATTCAAGGTGTACTGTGCAAAGTACAGTATGTTATTTTTCTTTGGGGAGGCCCAAGATTATTTCAGTTTTGGGGGGAAGCTCAAAATCTTTTCCATGGATTTGGGGAGGCTCACTGTGACAAAGTCTAAGAACTATTGGGCTAGAGCAATGTTGGGGTGTATTAGTAGGGGTATCACAAGTCTTAAGAGGGAGCTAATAATCCCTTTTTACAAGACACGGGTTAGGCCCCATCTGGAGTACTGTGTGCAGAACTGGAAGCAGTACCTGCACAATGGCATTAACAAAATGGAGGCAGTCCAGAGAGGGGCAACCAAAATGGTGCAGGGACTGCATCAGAAAACGTAAGAGGACAGATTAATGGAGCTCAATATGTATACCCTAGAAGAAAGGAGGAAGAGAGGTGATATGATTGAAACATTCAAATATCTTAAGGGCATTAACAAGGTGAAAGAGTCTAACATGTTTCAATATAAGAAAAATAGCAGGACAAGAGGACACAGCATGAGATTAGAGGGAGACCAATTAAGGGGTAATATGAGGAAGTTCTTTTTCACAGAAAGGGTGGTGGATGTATGGAACAGCTTACCTCAGGAAGTGGTGGATATGAATACAGCACAGGGCTTCAAACAGGCATGGGATAGGCATAAGGGAACATTACAGATGAGTATGAATTAATAGGGCATTGACAGAGTAAAGGCCTATAACACATTCATAAGGTAGAAAAATGGGCAGACTGGATGGGCTTTGTGGTCCTTATCTGCTATCATCTTCTATGTTTCTATGTTTCTATGAGACCAGGAGGCTACTTTGCTGGAGAGGTCAGATTCATAAATGGAGAGCTTAGAAGAAGCCTGTTTTGCTGATAACCATTTGGATATGGCATGCTACACATAATAGGCTGTATGACTGCATTTGTTTGTTTGTTCTTTTATTTAAAATCTAGGGTCTGAGACAGGCGCACTGAAGTGAAGTTCATTTCAAGGTGCAACCCTGGGAGGAGGTTTCAAGAGTGAGAGAAACAGCAATAACAATGATATACAGTTTATGCATGCAGTGACAACACTGTTTAATGCATAGGAATAATAAAATGCAAAGTACAGCTAATAATGTAATGCATTACAGAAATATAAAACAATAAAAATATTGTACAAAATGAAAGAATTACAGATTAAACAAAAATAACAATCAGAAAACTAGTAACAACAACAGGTGCATGTACAGGAACCAAAATGCATATAAAAAAATAAATTGCAGAGATATAAAATAATGCAACATTTTTGTAAAAATATACGAGTTACAGAGAAAAACAAGAAGAAAAAACAACGGAGAAAATTATTACACTATAGGTGCATTTTCAAGAATAAGGAAACGAAAGGAACAAATAAATAATGACAAAAATATACTATATACTGCGGCAACCTACAGGTTATTTGAAAATCGAGCCCAGAGTCTCCAAAAGTCTCATTCAAAAAACATTTCTTGGAGTAGGCACTTCAAAAACAGCTAATCATAAGCATACATTCTTAAGTCCATGTACCATAGTAGTATATGCACTATATAGGTTCATCAACTTCAAAAAAAGTCAGACAGCCCCACATTGTTGTAGTTAGAGGTTCAAGTATTATACTGAGTAGCATAGTATGTAAATTCCGCAAAATCACATAAAATTCCATATTGTACAAATCTGGCAATTATCATAAACGATAAACATTTTTCTGATGAGCAGCTCAAAAAGTCATGGCAAACCATGCATATAAATAGAATAAATACTGTTAATGAGTTACTATAGAATCTGTTGCAAAACGATGCTAATCCTTGTTTTAGCAATACTTTTTAAAAGTCCACTGAACAGGAACAAATCAGTGTGCTTCACAAAGAGGCGGCAGAGCTACTGGTGTGGATTATATAGCACATCTCCTATTAACACAAGCAGCAGAACATATATAGAGGCTGGAAGGGGGCATAATTATAAATAAATACTTGGAATTTACCTCCCTTCTGCTTGAATTTAACAAACCATGGATTTTGTCACTGCAGATATCAAAAAATTAACCAAGACAAAAGGACAGACACATAGGATTGAATGTAGCACTCAGAAACACATCCTGAAGCAAAATACAACAGCTAGAGTGGACAAAAAATTAAAGCTACGATAGCAAATGAAAGCAGCGAGTGAAAAGATTTATTGTGCTCTGTAATAAACAAACAAATGGCACTAGACCCAGGTACTTTGAACACCTACAGATTCTTCCATGGTTCCAGGGTTCAAAGCTTCGGGGTCTAGTGCAGTTTGTTTGTGTATTACTGGCAGCCTTCTTCCTTTTTTTTTGCAGTTAAATATATTTTATTAATGATTTTGACCATATACAACCAAAACAAGAAAAAAGGAAAACAATATGCAAAACAGTTTACAACATATAAAACATCAAACATAACAACCAATAACAATCATGGCATTTCAATTTGAAAGTGTTAGCAACCCCTCAAAAAAACAAAAACTCTAACTACGAAACTACTACAAACCTAATTATCCCCCACCCATGCATGAAGTTAGAAGGACCCTTAAAAGGTATCCATGCCACCACCTATGCTTTGTATATAAAATGATAATAATTAACACTAATATCGAAACAGATCTTTAAAATGTTTAAAAAAATCTAGTAAAAGGAAATATGAACTCACTACTCATCTCTTATGAGATAAAGGGAAAGGGGAAACCACCAAGCCTGGAATACATGTCCTACATGATTTACTGAGGCTATAACTCTTTCTGCATTTAATGCATTATAAAATTCCTGGACCCACTCTAGACATGAGGGTACCCAATTGCCTTTTCAATGTCATGAAATCAGCAGTTTCATAACAGCATGTATCAGTGCCATGACTCTTTTGTCTACATTAGAATCAATAAGCTCATAGTCTCCCAAAATACAGATCTCCAAAGTAAAGTACCATGAATGACCAATAAAGCAGGACAGAAACTGCTGTAGTAATTTCCAAAAGGATTTAATTTGTGGACAGGTCCAAAGAATATGCATAAGGGTATCCTCTTCTTGGTCACAGTATACACAAGTGGAATTTGGCAACCTACTCTTCCTGAATAATTTGGATGGAGCATAATAAAAATTATGTAGAATGTTAAACTTTAATAGTCTCAGATGATCCTGTTTAACAAATCTGTTTAGAAAATGGGCTGTTTATTTCCTGGTTCCTGATTGGCTGGTACCCCTGCCGGCGGGGTATATTAACTTTCAATATATGACCAGGAAATAAAAAGTGCCAGCCTATACTGCCCCTTAACCACTGTAGTATCTTAGTACCCACCTCGGCTCCTAATTGAATAAAACGCTTCATCTCCATTTGAAATTGCTGCCATTTTTAACACTTGCTTAGCGAGAGAGCTAATGAGAGCCACCCCCCCATTCATGCAATAGCCTAAGCACAGAGACTGACAATACCCAGTAAAGCCAAAAAGTATATATAAAAATATATCAAATGCAAGTGTATATATGTATTTTTTAGTTGTTCTTGTTCTTTCTTTCCACTCACCGATGGAGTAATAGAGCGAACCAGTTCAGAGTGAGCGTGCCAGACCCCCGCAAACAGCCCTTCCCATCACAAACCCAAAAGAAAAACCCTTCTCAGCAACAAACTACTACAGACTTTCTGCTTCCGGAGATATCCATTCCTGAACATTAGTACCTGTGTCTGCTAGCAGAGTTGTTGTTGTTTGCTTCTCTGCTTCCAGCATTAATCGGATCGCTCCACCAAATGGCAATGACATGGCTGTTATTGTTTGCTGCTCCGGTTTCAGTACACTCACTCCACTGAAAGGTGCTCCTCTTCATACTCCCGGTCCTCAGGGCAGGCAGTGAGGACCGAGAAATTAGAAAAAAAAATGAGGCAAAAATCCCCAGGACAAGCAGCAGTGATAGTTCTGATCACTTCCTGCTTTGTAAATGGTCAAATAAAGTCATTCTCACACTACTAACTCATTGTCCACTGACCTGAGCTCACAATAGGAAGGCATTCTCCCATCATTCGGTCCAGGCATCCAGTCTTGCTGCAACAAAATAAAGCATTTTTTTACTGCCACAACAATGTCTAGACATTTTGGGGGGGGGGAATGGGACAACGGGAACCTGAAACAGAAACTCCATACCATGTTGTAGATGTGGTGGTGCAGGGAGATTGTTAATGGCTCAACAGCAGATGGAACAGCACAAAAACTCGAAGGAACTACTTTATTACTAACTTAATTGTTATTTTCGGGGGGTTTTTGTTTGGAATTTGTTGGGGTAATTTTTTAAAATACCACCTAAAAATACCACACTTAGCACATTTTCTAAGTGCAATAATACCCTCCAGGGTGGGTGGTATGGGCAATACCGGACCGCCCAGGGGCTATAAGGCCCTCCGCCTGCAGCGTCGGGCCTCATTACACCCCGGGGCGGTCCGGTATTGCTCAATACCCCCACCCTGTTGGGTATTATTGCTTGCATAGATCATACCAAATACGGGTCCAGTATTCAGGAGAGCTGTTTAACTGAAGGGCAGATTCCCAATAAAAAGATGTGGGCACTACCTTATTCCAAACTTGTTGGTTTATATCTTGATAAATATGTGAAACAGGTCTAGATTGCACTGAAAGAGAGGACAATTTAGCAAAACAAAATTCCAGTGGAGGTGTGCCATGCAGGAATGCCCAAAATTTTTTATAAAGAGTGCTTGAATTGAACGTGTTGCAGGAAGGAATGCAGAGGGAGGTTAAACCTTTTCCTAAAGTCAGGAAAGAAGAGAATTGCATCATTTTTAATTAAGTCCCCAACTGAATCAATATTTCTGACTTTCCAGCTAGCTTTCAGGAAAGATTTTGTTATCGGTGAGTAAATTAAAATTATGGAAGAGAGGTTGACCTAGGTCCTTCAAGGAAGGTAGTTAAGGAATCTACAACGCTGTGACTGAGCTTTCAGCAACCAGCCTATAGGCATCGATCTGAGAATATTCAGCAGGTTAGTCAGTGGAGTATACAATAACTAGAGTAAAGATGGCTGGTTTGCCTCTACCAAGTTCCTTTCAATAGTTAACCAACTGGGCAAGTAAGATCATACAGTTAAAGGATAGCTCCATTGAAAGTATGTTACCCTGTGCGAAGAAAAATAATAGCCTAATAAAGAAGGAAGTTAAAACCTCCCAACTTGTGGGGCCTACACAGTTAATTGAAAGTCCAATGGGGTGTCTTGCCCAACCAGGGAAAATCTTTACAAATAGGATGAATTTTATTAAACCAGGATTTAGGGTTAACAATATTTAACATGCTTAGGGGATAGAGTTGGCATGGTAAAACATTAATTTTAAGAACGTTCTCCCTGCCCCATAATGATAAGGATAAATGCAGCAATCGACATACATCTTGCTTGATATTTTTAAGCAATGGATCAAAGTTGAGAGAGATCAATGCATATAAGTCCCAAGTAACTTTGATGCCTAAATACGTTAAGGCCTTTGTTTCCCACTGGAAACCTTGGTCTATAATATCCTGCTTATGACAGTGTGGGGATAATGGGTATACAACTGATTGTGTATGCTTAAGTTATATCCAGAAAACTGACTAAATTGAGAGAATATCTGTAGAGCTGCTGGCAACAAGGTACATCAGTCAGAAATATGTAATAATATATATTTATATATATTTTTTATTAAGTTATTTAACCAGGAGTAGCACACTAAGCTGAAAGCTTTTTTACAGGAGCGATCTGCAAGGGTGGATAATTTGCATTCCACATTTCCAGCTACAGTACTTTTAACAAAAGGGTAGGACTTTATTTTCCTAGTTAGTGGCTCAATATATAAATTTAATAGAAGGGGGGATAAAAGGCAGCCCTGCCTCATTCCACATGTCAGAAAGAATAAATCAGAAAGTTCATTGTTGCAAAGGACTCGGGCTGAGGATTTTGAAAAGAGTTTACATATTCGTTGGATAAATCCTGAGGAATATCATATTTGGGTAAGACAGCAAAAAGATATGGCCAGTCCACCCAGTCAAATGCTTTCTCTGCATCCAGGGATTCCAACATATCATTGTTGTCTGTCTTCCTGGAAGCAGAAAAAAGGTGAAAACGTTTTCTGAAATGGTTGCTCGAGTGGTGACCAGCAACAAAACCAGCCTGTTCAAGCCCTATATGATCAGACCACATCACACATATCCAGGAGGATAAAATTTTAGCAAATATTTTAATATTCACATTCAGTAAGGAAATAGGGCGATAGTTCTCCAGGCAGGTGGGATCCTTCCCAGATTTAGGAATTAAAACTGTTCTTTTTTCCAAGAGAGAGATTTCTTATATGTCAGACTCAGATAAATAATTGTAAAGCCTTAAAAGTTGTGGGGTCAATTCCTCCTTAAACATTTAAAAGTTTATTATGGGGGAAAACATGTCAGATTCTGGAGCTTTGTTGGGTGAGAGAGATGCCATTGCCTTGGAAATTTCTAGGTCTGAAATAAGGCAGAGAAGAAGTTACTGCTGGTTTTATGAGAGTACTAGTAGTTCCACATCTTTTAGAAAATCATCCAGGGATGATGATAATTACATGGATTGTGTGGGCTCCTTTAAATATAATGTTTGATAATACAAACAGAAAATATCTGTCATCTACTTTGCCTCACACTTTGTGACCTGGGTTTGTGGGTCTGTTAGGATTGAGACCCATCGGCAGGCACTCCTCTGTTTCAAGCACAAAACCAATAATTTGTCAGCTTTGTCACCTTGACCAAAGTAGGTGGCTTTCACATTAGTGGAAGCTCTTTCCACTTTCTTGAAGAGGTGAGCTTAATACTGAGTTCTTAAATAGGTCAATTGTAGGTGCATCTCATCAGGAGTATAAGATGAAAGGGTTTTCTCAAAGTTTCTGATGTCTTGTAGCCACTCTACAATCTGGGCCATTAATTTATGTTTCCAAATCATGGCTAAATGGATCAATTCCCCCTGCCACTGTGCCTTGACAGTCCCCTAAAGGACGTCCTGCTTGGAGATAGAACCTTCATTATTTTTTATAGATTGGACTATAAAATTCTTTAGATGAGTCACCAGTGAGGCATCCTTAAGTAGTTGAGTGTTCAGAGAGCAAGTATGAGCACAGAACTTTGATATTTATTTATCACTTTGTTCACCTGGTAAGCACACTGGGCCAAGGCCCGTTTTCAGGAACAACCTGGAGCTACTAGAGCAGCAGCTTAGATGTTACAATTATACAATAATTACATAAATATACAATACAGGATACAAACATACGAATAACATGCACTTTAGAAAGTCTTAACATTTGCAACTAGATTGTTGCTGCAAATAAAATTTTAGCTTTTTTTTTAAACATTGCTGGACTTTTAGCATCTAAACAATGTTGAGGCAAGGTATTATATATGGGCTGACAAGTGCAGCAAAACCGAAGAATGATTCAAGATGACCCTGGCCTCCACTTGGCAATCCCTTATAAAGGGAAGAAGCTGAGCACTAATAACAAAATAATCTAAATGAGAATGAACCTTGTGTGGGGTAGAGTACAATGCATACATTTTCTCTTCTGGATGGAGCACCCTCCAAGGGTCACCAATCCCAAAATGGTCAACCAGTTCCCTAAGTGCTTGCTGAGCAGGAGATAAACCTGCTTTTGTCTTATATGTTCTATCTAGATCTTTAGAAGATACTAAATTCCAATCATCTCCCAAAATTAGTGATAAGTGAACATAAGGGGCTAAAGCAGAGGCCAATTTTGGGGAGAATGAGGAGGTATTCTGGTTAGGGCTATAAATTAAACCTATAAATATTTCTTCAATGTCTAATCTCCAGTGAACCAGGATATATCTCGCTTCCAAATCTTGCACTTCATTTAAAAATGCAAAGGGGGCTGACTTGGCAACCAGAATGGCTATCCCTCTCTGGCATGATCTGTTACCCGCTCTGTACACTTGTACAACCTGAGTCTTTTGCAGATCTTTCAATTGATCACTAGGTCAATGTGTTTCTTGCAAAAATGCAAGCTTTGTTGAAAGGTGTTCAGATGACACAAAATAAAAATTTTTTTGAAGTTATCCCTCCCCCTTTAATATTCCATGTAACTATGTTTAAGTATATTTGACATTCTATACAAAATATAAGAACTTTGGGCAAACTATGCTGTTCCCTGACAAAAGGATCTTCATACATTAAGTGATCCCCCTTTTATTCCCAAAAACAATATAACTGCAATGAACTCAGCAACCACAAATTACAAAAGATCTAACAAGTAAGAATAAAAAGTGATTTACCTGGGCCTAACGCCCATTTCTGACTGTGTGTACCATGCAGATTAGAAAACAGCCCACATCTGGACCCGTCACATTGTCCTGATCAAATAGATAAAAGTCTAACCCACTAATCAACAAGTAACAATGACCCCCACCAAGTCTGCTGAAAGATAAGAATAAATACATCACGTCACCATTGTTCAAAGATTGATGTTATTCTTGTAATATAATTATGCAGCAAGACTGCTAGGTCTAAGCAACATATCATATGAAAATTCACACACTGCAGTAAGAATCAAGTTAAAAATGTCAGAAATAACACACAACTTGTATTAAGAATAATCAAATGGAGCTCCCTCTATAAAATAGGACCACTTATAACAGAAAAAGGAGTTGAGACCATACAACGCCAATTAGCTAATCAGTAGCTAGCAATCATGGACTTTAAAATTTTAAATAAGGTACGTGAAGGACACAATTATTATTTGCAACTGCCAAGTCCAGATCATTTGTCCTCAGTAATGGTACAAAGAAATTTGCATCGGGAAAAACGTATGCAACCCACATCTTGAAGTATAATAAAAGAGTTATCTGGTTTTCACACTAGAGGGAGATGAATGACCACAAATGCTACTGCAATCTGTGCAGTAATTAAAGCAGCAGTATTACCTAAGCAGGAAGTGATTTATCGAAATTCTGCTTTTTGGCTAGAAGCATGTGGCCATAGTTCCACTTTCCATATCTATAAATACTTTTTTCGGTCATCTTTAGTTTTTCAGATATTTGCAATTTATTTGAATTGTTGTGGCATCCCAATAAATATGGTGGCTGACTAATTTTCAGATGTGCTCCCCCTTCAGGTCACATCATGCCTTTTGGTTACTGCAGTGGGACCCTGTGCTGAACTGTCCTAATGTCCCTGTGTAGTACTGCCAGTCATACACATGTGCAGTTGGCAGCAGAGGGGGTTCCAGTGCAGCATGCCGAGTGGCAGAAATATAAACAAAGACAAAGGAAAACTGACCTAAATACTCAGTGATAGTAAACTGTTGGCGGGAAAGAGTACCAGGAAAATGTTCAGTAGAACACAGGGAATAAACTGTTGAAAAAGCACAGGTTATTTTTTTTTTACATTGTACTGCTACTTTGATAAACAAACCTAAAATATGCAACTTGGAATCAAAGGAAGAAGCAGCGATGTTGTGTTATTTCATGTAACTCTGCACTCAAAAAACGGTCATTAATAGAAAAAATTACAACTCCAGAATTGTAAATCATGTATGCCCACCTGCTATGTAGAAAGAAAAAGAACTAAATATCATAAGTTGTATTAAGTAGCATAGTCAGGCTAGCAATGACCTAATGAAAGTCAAGAAAAGAGTCTTAATGTCTCAGCACTGCTTCATGTTGTCATAAATACTTTGTAATCCAATCAACCAAAAGTAACTGTCCTATAAGATTTTAATATTAATACTCAGACATAGTGACTTCGATTCAGCTGTTGCAAACATCGAGCAGTTCCCCTGCTATAAGATGATCTTCATCCCTTTACTTCAAATACCTCCAGAAAGAATTGTGCCATTTTTGTCGCCACTTGCTTAGTGGTATCAAAATATTGAGATCCTTTATCTGTGTAGACTTCTAAATAGACAGGGTAAAGCATATGGTGGTGAATGTGTGCTACCCATGATTTATTTTGAATCGGCTGATATTCTTCCCTGGCTTGATGAACTCTGAATGTGAGATTTTGGACCAGCCTTAATGTGTCCCTTCCCATTGCAGGCTTTTCAATTTGCAGACCTCCCACAAAATAAAGTCTGTGTCTAAATAGGGAAGCGAAGGATGTAGAGGTCAACCGAGGAGGTAACCTCAGTGGGGGGAGCAGTGGATCCCAGAGTAGGAGGAGGAAGAAAATCCTGGTGGGGGACTGTATCATATGGGGGATCGAGTTAGGAACATGCCAAGGGAGGACAGGGAGGTGAGATGCCTACCAGGTGCCATGGCATGGAGGGATGGGAGGAAGATCCTGGGGATCACCTGGAAGGCAAGACGGGAGGGACATCTAGATGTCATTACCCACCTAGGAACTAATGACCTGGCAAACGGGGAGCCTAAGGAAATTCAGGAAGAGTTTAGAAAATTGGGAAAGGGGTCTCAAGCAAGTAGCTTCATCTGTCACCTTCTCGGAAGTGCTACCTGTGAGAGGAGTTGGAGAGCATAGGGTCGTATGCACCAGGAACTTAAACACATGGTTGAAGAAGTGATGCTGTGAGGAAGGGTTTGGATTCATTAGTGACTTGGGACCCTTTTGGAGGGAGTGGGGCTTTTTCAAGCCTGACGGCCTGCATCCATCCTGAAGGGGAATCCAAGCACTCAATGAAAAGTTTAAATGCTACATGGACAAGCATTTAAACTAGCTGGGGGGCAGGTCTGCAAGGAGGATACCTAATTGTCAACCCCCATAGCTAGCTGTGGAATCAGAGAACAGGAGGAGTAGGTGATATCACTACAAAGCAGTATGCACACAATGGAGATAGGCACACAAGAGGTAGATAGGCATAAAAAGTAAAAAAATAAAACAGAAGGGCAGAAAGCAGGGAGAACCAGAGATAAAGGACCTAAGTAAGGACACAGACAGGGTGGAAAAGGTTCAGAGGAGGGTAACAAAGATGCTACAGGGATTGCGTTGCAAGTCCTATGATGATAAGCTGAAGTACTGGAAAATGTACTCCCTGGAGGAGAGAAGGGAGAGAGGGGCTATGATAGAGATATACAAGTACCTTGCAGGGAGGAACAGGGTGCAAGAAAACACTATTTTGCAGCAAAAAAGATGTTTCAGGACTAGAGGTCATGGGATGAAGTTGGAGGGAGGGCAAATTTCTTCACAGAAAGAGTGGTGGACAAGCGGAACACCCTGCCTGAGGAAGTGGTGGGGGCTAAAACAATCATGGGATTTAAGAATGCATGGGATAGACATAAGTGAGGCGGTCAGGGATAAGGTGCAAAAGACTTCTAGAAAAACTTAAAATGATCTTACGAGCTCAAATGGGCAGACTGGGTTGGCCATAGGCTCTTATCTGCCAACAGTATCTATTTATCTAGTTTATCAAGTTTAAAGATGATGGGTCTTGGTTGCTCACCATGGGCTGGCTTAGGTCGGAGCGCTCTATGCGCTCACTTGATCACATATGTAGGCCCATTGGGAAGGATCCACTATTTTTGTACAAAACTTCTGAAAAAGTCAAAGGCATTTGGGCCCTTTCCTCCTCCTGCAAGCCCAGAAGAACCAAATTTTTCCGATGACTGTGTTACTCCAAGTCATCAACTTTTTATTCAAGTTTGGAGAGGTTTCTGCATAATGTGACCATCTCTGGATCCATACAGGCTTGTCTGTCTTCCAATGATGAGACCCAAGCTTCCATGTCGAACACTCTGCAGGTCAGTTCCTTAATAGCCAGCTTGCATTCTTTAAAGTTGGCTATTAGAGATAATACTGCTTCTTTGATAATGGTCATTTTGGAATATAGCTGCTCTGTAGTAATCGCAGGTGGAGGGTCAAAGCCAGTAAGAATGAACAGATACTCTGGCATGTCCTTTTTAGTTCAAGGGTTAAGGCCTGAATTTGATCTGCATCTGTATCCAAAGTTGAAACTACATCGTTTGACAACTGGTGATCCGTCTGTTCTGACTTCATCATCTCCAGCAGGTAAAAGGAGAAAGCAATGTACCAAAAGAAGGCAAGTAAGCAGCAGGGAAGACAGATTTTTTTGTTTGAATTGCAGGTCTCAATGGAGCTCCGATTTAGTGCTGTTACCCGGAACCTTGCATCACATAACTCCCCTCACTGGCAGCTTTCCTTTGCTATGGTAGCTTTGAGTTTTTGCCCACTCTAGCATTTGTGTTTTGCATCAAAAAATTAACTATGGTTATGTGGGAGGTCTCGGGTCAAATTTTCACATGCAGAATTAAAAGTCTAATAGAAAACACTCAGATGGGCATAGGCTGGGAGGATACGCCTCCTGTCTTGCCTGGATATACCATGCTATCAGGTGAGACTTTCAAAATAAGATAAACTAAATTTAAAGCAAGAGAAGCTGGCCTGTGCAACACAGCTAATCAGTTCCAATACAGGAAGAAAATGATTGAATTCAGCTAGTCTCAAATACTTCAATATGGGTCACAGTTAGCTGCAGTATTGCTTCTTCTATTAATAATCACTGATTGTGGTTAAGCTAAACAGTATTGCTGATTGTAGTGCCAAATATTCTAGGTGACAGTTGCAGTGTGCCTCGTTTAAATAAGTGCAACTGTTTTTGTGAATGAAATTGTTTCTTGTGATTCTAAGGTGTTATTTGTATCTGATATAACTATTTATGACAATTTGTACTTGTAATATGTATGTACTGTTTTCAATTCTTGTATATATGTTAACTTATCACATATGAAAATGGGCAGACATGCTCATCATGCTAACACGCATAAAATAAAGGAAAAAAAAGAAAGTTCACACTGATTTTCAGTTACGCTAGACAATAATGCTGAATAAAATGCCCAATGTACATCTTTAGTAGTGGTTAGTACTGTAGTTGGGATGCTAGCGATTTTCATATTTGGCATCTCGAAAAACATCTGTAACTGTTTTTCACCAGGAGAACTCATAATTTGTTGCTGTCATAGTCTAATGTAACAGTTGGAGCTTTCAGCAGTGATGTTTTATCTTGCCATAACTTTCTGGTGATACAGTTTAAGCTCTAAAGCAATTATTTTTAGCTTTTGCTGGAAAGGCCAAACCTGTTTCCGTCATAGACACTGTGAAGTATAGTAGAATAGCCCCAGACATGATAGTCCTGGTCATAAAGCTGGTAGTTGTACTGGAGAACCATAATTTCAAAGCCACAAATGGCACTGAAATCCATCATGCAGGAGAACCACGATTTAAAAGCCATTAACAATGCTAACATCCATCATGCAGATAGACTCACCAGGTGTTCATGAATGTGAAGACATTACGTTATGAAGATGGTACAGGGCAGATCAATATTCGTAGGCTGCTTTCTAGGAATGATATTGGAGGATTTTAAATGGAGCCAGTGAGATCCAGGTCATTATCTGTGGTCATTGTCTGATAACAAATAATGCAGAAGTGGAAAAAGAGGCAAAAAAGGTAAGATTGAAACAATGTTTGTAACTCTGTTGGTAGCGTTGTTTTGTAGTCTGGTTAACTACCTTGTCAAGAATATGAGTTCCAGCTGTCACAATGAGGATGGTATGGGGGAGATCAATATTTGTGGACGGCTTTCTAGGAATGATATGGGAGTATTTTAAAATGGAGCCAGTGAGATCCAGGTCTTCTTATTTATGGCCATTGCCTGGTAAGAAACAATGTAGAAGTGGAGAAAGAGGCAAAATAAGTGAGATTAAAATCACATTTGTACTGTAGCTCTGTTGGCAGCGCTGTTTGTTAAAGCCTGATGATTAGCATAATCCAAAACTTTGGTACCTGAAAAAAAGAGTGAGTTTATTGGCAGTAGGGTATGGGAAATGCTGCTGGCATAACAAAAAATTACTAATCATCAAGTAGAGCCTTTAATTTAGGCACTCGCTATACACTGCTGTAATACCATCTTCTGTAAATCTCCACAGTCTTCTCTTTGAGCTGACAGGCTACTGAACGTGAACACCAGCCACTCAGCATGTTTTGAACCCAGAAGTGAACCAGACGTGAGCACAGAGCAGCAGAATAGTGTGGAGGAGGGAAGGGAGAGAGACAGCACTTTGTCGAATGGACAGGACCACATGTGTGCTTTGATTCCCCTTGTGGAAGGACCCTCTCTAGGTATCCGGTCACATGCTTCCACTGTCCCTTCTATCTCTCATACCTCATAGCAATACGTCAGCATGTCTCTGTCCATGCAGCCATAAAAAGTAAACTTAGAAACATAGAAGTTGACGGCAGATAAGGACCGCAAGGCCCATCAAGTCTGCCCATTTCTTTTTCTACCTTATGAATGTGCCCTAGGTCTTTGCTCTGTCAATGGCCTATCTATTCATACTCATCTGTATTGCTCCCTTATGCCTATCCCATGCCTGTTTGAAGCCCTGCACCGTATTCATCTCCACCACTTCCTGAGGTAGGCCATGCCATACATCCACCACCCTTTCTGTGAAAAAGAACTTCCTCACATTACCCCTTAATCGGCCTCCCTCTAATCTCATGCTGTGTCCTCTTGTCCTGCTATTTTTCTTATATTGAAACGTTAGACTCTTTCACCTTGTTACTGCCCTTAAGGTGTTTGAATGTTTCAATCATATCACCTGTCTCCCTCCTTTGCTCTAGGGTATACATATTGAGTTCAGTTAATCTGTCCTCATACATTTTCTGAGGCAGTCACTGCACCATTTTGGTTGCCCTTCCCTGGATTGCTTCAGTTTGGCTAATGTCCTTGTAAAGATGTGGCCTCCAGTACTGCACACAGTACTCCAGATGGGGCCTTACCAGTGTCTTACAAAGAGGGATTATTACCTCCCTTTTCTGACTTGTGATACTCCTACTAATACACCCCAACATCCCTCTAACCTTGCCTACTGCTTTAGAGGTCTGCTTGGATTATTTCAGGTCATCAGTGATGATGATGCCCAAGTCTCTTTCTTCCCTTGTGACTGCCAGCACCTCCCCTCCCAGCCTATAGGTGGCTTCAGGGTTTCTTTGCCCTATGTGCATGATCTTGCACTTCTTTGCGTTAATCCCCAGCTGCCACTCTTCAGACCATTTTGCTAGTTTATCCAGATTTCTTCTCATTCTGCCCACACCATCTGGATTATCTACTCTGTTGCAGATCTTGGTATCATCTGCAAGTAGGCAAACCTTACCCTCCCGTCCATCTGCAATGTCACTGATGAAGATATTGAAGAGGACTGGCCCCAGGACTGATCCCTGAGGTACCCCACTTGTGACTTGCATCTTTTATGACTGTATACCGTTGACCACCACTATCTGTTTTCTGCCTGTCAACCAGTTTGCCACCCAGTTGACCAACGTCTGACCCACCCCGAGCCTACCCAGCTTATTAATCAATCTTCTATGTGGCACAGTATCGAAAGCTTTACTGAAGTCAAGGTAGGCAACATCAACTGCTCCCCCTTGGTCCACCCCTATAGTTACCCAGTCAAAGAAATCTATGAGATTAGTTTGACAGGACCTTCCTTTTGTAAACCCATGCTGTCTTGGACCCTGTGCTCCTATGGATTCCAGGTGTTGCACTATCCTTTCCTTAAGAAGTGTCTCCATAATCTTGCCCACTACTGAGGTAAGACTGACTGGTCTGTAGTTCCCTGCCTCCTCCCTGCTACCACTCTTGTGGAGCGGGATCACATGAGCCCTTCTCCATTCTTCTGGGACCTCTTCTGTGCTCAGAGACTCACTAAACAGTTCTGATAATGGCTCTGCTAGTCCACCCTTAGCTCCTTTAGTACCCTGGCATGTATGCCATTAGGTCCCATTGCCTTGTTCACCCTGAACTTATCAAGCTCTTGTAGGACTCTTTCTTTTGTGAAGGGACTAGTGCACACCTCCCTCCCCCTTGTGTCCATGGTGCAGAGCTGTGGACCCTGCCCTACCTTCTCTTCAGTAAATACTGAGCAGAAGTATCTATTTAGGATAGATGCTTTTACATGGTCCTCCTACTCACACGCCCCCTTAACCCCTTTGATCTTAGCAATACCCTCTCTGGACTGTCTCCTTTCATTAATGTATCTATAGAAAGTCTTGTCACCTACTTTTACTGTTCGTGCTAGTGTTTCCTCAGTTTGAGCCTTTGCCTGTCTTACTGCCTTTCCTGCTTCCCTTAGGGAAGTTTGGTATGCCTCCCTATCTTCATCCTGCTGCGTTCCCTTATATTTCCTGAAGGCCAACCTTTTGGCTCTGACCCTTTCCGCTACTTTGTTTGAGAACAAAAGTGGTTTCCTTCTTCTTTTGCACTTCCTTTTCTCACTAACACAATGGGATGTTGCTTCAAGTATTGCATCTTTAATGCTTGCCCACTTTGCCTATACCCCCTCACCTGTATTTCTTTTTGCCAGGGCTAGCTTAAGTCTGTTGGCCATCTTATCAAAGTCAGCTCCTCTGAAGTCCCATATTTTTGCCTTGGAATGGGTTGATTTTGTGCTAGTGGCCAAAGTGAACCATACCATGTGATTGTCACTGGCCCCCAGGTGACCTTCTACCTGGAGATCTGTGATCCTTTTCCTGTTAGTCAGTACTAGGTCCAGGATAGCCCTGTCTCTTGTGGGTTATTGTACCAGTTGTTTGAGGCCCTCCCCCTGCAGGGACTCCACCATGTGTCTAGTTCTCAAAAAAGAAATGGAACATTTTATAAGCAGAAAAGGACCATTGGTCTATCAGATCCACATGGATCCCACTTAAATTATCCTACCTAAATTACCAGGCAATGCAAAAAGCAAGGAAGCATTCAACACTTTCTGGTTAACTAGTACTGCTGCTTTAAAGAAAATGAATGATTTTGAGAAGGTACAGTAGACCCAAGTAGATGATTTATTGTCATCTGAAAAAAGTGTACTGTACTAGATGAAAAACTTACAGAGGAAGGATTAGAACCAATATAAAAAAATATCACTTCAGTCATATGAGGGTGGAACAATTGGTAGACTGCTACCAAGAGCCACTAAAATCCAATACGGGTCTTGTTCATTATGTGCAATCTGAATGATAGGATTTAGAGAAATACAATCACAGGATGTATCTGCAAGGAAAACAGAGTGATTGGCTTCATGGAACTAATCACTTTATAGTGTAATTCTTGACATGAATATATTCCAATTGTTTGATTCTCATATCTCTGCAAATAAAGTGGGGTTATTATGACGTCCATATGCAAAGCCAAACATAGAAAAAGAAATGCAAAGTTCTAACATCATTTTTGTGTCTGCTTACCACTTTAAGTATTGTAAATAACCTAAATATACTCTGCACTGAAATATTTAGAGTAGTTTGCACAAAGCCAAGCAATGATTATGAAATTCCTGAGCCTAACTACCAGGTCATTTTTAGCAGCGTTAAAGACTTGGGACGGGATATTCAGACTGCACCAGGCAGGGGCGCAAGCCTGGGCACAGCGCATCTGGGCTAAGCCAGGGCAGGGACCAGGCGATATTCAACGGTGCTGCACCATGGCTCAGCACCATTGAATATGGCACTGATAGCACACGCACTGCACACGGTGCAGTGGCACTGCGCCAGTGCAAGTGGCCGGTGGGGTGCAGGGGAATGCGCCAGTGGAAGTGCAGTTGTGCTAGGCGCATCAACCGCGATATTCAGCACTGTTCATGCAAATGAGGCCATTATGCATGCAAGGTACAAATGGGGCAATCTGCATGTCATTATGGCCCTATTTGCATGTGGTGTGCCAATCCCTGGTGACTTGCAACTGGCACCCAGGCTGCAGCCATCGGAGACCAATGCCCTCCTGCCCCTCGGCGGGGCACTGCTCCCATTCACCCAATCACAGATGTGTACAAATAAGCCTTGGTGGTCCAGTGAATGGATCCCCTTTGTCCGATCATGGACATGTCTACAAATAAACCCTGGCGGTTCATTGGACAGATCCCCTTCTCCCGATCACGGGCATGTGTACAAATAAGCACTGGTGGTCCAGTGGACCGATCCCCAGTGCTCGATCATTGACATAGATTAGAAATCCCTGGTGATCAAGTGGAAACACCCCCCAGTGCTCAATCATGGGAGGAATGCTCTAAGGACACCCTGGTGGTCCAGTGGTACCCCCCTCCTCACCCACCCACTGCGTCTCCTGCCACCCTGCACCCCCACAGCCAGCAGTGGGTGGCAGCACCCCAACCACAAGCTGCTCAGCTGCCCACTGACTGACAGCATACAGTAGGGCTGTACACCTATTGGTCCACTGTGTGGACCAATGGGCATGTATACCATACTGTGCTACACAGTCCTGAATTGTGAATGAGCGTTCATTCACATTTCAGGACTGTGTAGTACAGAATGGTCTGCACACCCATTGGCCCACACAGTGGACCAACAGGCGTACAGCCCTACTGTACACTGTCAGTTGGTGGGCCGCCGGGTGGCTTGTGGGTGGGGTGCTTCTGCCCACCACTGACTGGGGGTGGTGCAGAGTGGTGGGGGATGCGGGTGGAAGGGTGTACCACTGGACCACCAAGGTGTCCTTAGAGCATTCCGCCTGTGATTGGGTGCTGGGGGGGTTCCACTGGACCACCAGAGATTTCTAACCTATGCCCACGATTGGACTCTGGGGATCGGTCCACTGGACCACCAAGGCTTATTTGTACACATGCCTGTGGTCAGATGAAGGGGATCAGTCCACTGGACCACCAGGGAGTTATTCAACATATGCCCGTGATCGGGCAACGGGGGGCATGAAGCCACCTGGGAAGGGGGCTCATGGACTGTGTCCTGGGTGGTTGGGTGGTCACCCACGGCAGGTGGCTGCCATGTTGTGACTTGCAATATGGCAGCTCGCCTGTGGGTGGCCAGAATTTGCTCCTGGTTTTGCCAGGCACAACTTTGCGCCCCACTGTGCGGCGCAAGGCTGGTATGTGCCAGTGTATGCACCGCACATCATGGGCTGAATATTGGGGTGTGCCACATATGCATGGCACGCCCCCTGCACTTGCACTGCATACATTACTGGTTCACCCCGGCACATCGGGGGTTGCGCAGCATGACCTGCCCCGTTAAATATCACACCGGGGTGCATTGGTGGGTTGCGCATGGCGCAACTCCTATGAATATCCCAACCTTGATGCCCTGGACTTCATTTTGCATAAATCCTTTGGTATCATAAGTAACATTTTTACAACAATGCTTTTTGCACTTGTATGTTGTTCTTTTTAAGGCACTGATAACTTAGAGTGGTATTTCTAGTGTTTTTACCTGAGCCATTAGCGGAAAAGTATAGATTCCTTGTTGTTAGTTTTTATTTCTAGTTTTTCATATTAACTGAGGGGTTTTGCTGTCTTGTGGTTTGGTTTTTTTTGGTTCCAAATTACAATTAGAGAATAAGATTGTTGTTTGAGTTGTTTTATTTGTGCTTCTTCCTGGTAACCACTTTTGAATAATCTCAGAGGCTTTCACTTGCAGCACCTATTTCCACAAATATATCTTCTGTAAAAAGGCAATAGAAAATATTGTAGCATAATGTAATATTAATGTCTCTCCACAAGATCTGGCTACACCCTTAAAGTGTGTCAGTTCCCAAAAGGCAAAGAGACCTGAAGAGGAGATCACACTATACCATGTTGGCACTAGTACCACTAGGGAAAAGAAAACACACAAGAGGATGAAACTGGTGAATGATACAGGGACTAAACTCCATGGTGTGGTTAGTGATAGTCAGCCATGCAGTGGGAACAAACCAGTGAAAGATTCTTATTATAAACTCACTCTCTCAAGTGCCTTTCAGGAGCTGATGGTCTCTGCTCCTTTCTAGGAGAGTTTGTGGGGCCTCATCCCTCTAGCTGCCCCTGATGTTATCCTTCTCTAGAGAGTAGGCATATCAGGACCAATGATTCTCAATCCCAGGGTCACTGCCACAATCCCTGGGGCCACAGGTCCCCTCAGCCCAGTCACAGCCAAAGAGGCTTTATTGCTCCCTCTCTCTCTCTCTCTCTCTCTCTCTCTGTCCTCCTGTTCCCAGGAGGAGCCCACTTGGCCTGATGCCTTGCCCTTTTATTGGTTTTGTGGGATGGGCAGAACCATGCATACTCATACTTCATTTTCCAACTCTTAGTTAAGTCAGGCTACTCATGGCATGAATGTCCAGACATCATGGCTTGGTGCATTTCCCCCTGCAAAACAGCTCTCGGACTTTGGCTTAACCCTTTGAGTGCTGTCTACTAATCTGACTCAAGGTAGCAAAGGAGAGAGGTTGGTTACATCATCACCTGCCAAACAAACCTTTGCATCTCTTCAAGGATCTCCTGAAACTGGTGCCATCCCCTTTTTGGGTGATACTACCCTCCTGGCACACTGATGAGGGAGGTTGCAGTAATTTTTCCCCCACCTGTTCACAGCTCAGGTTGGAACGCTCAAGATGCTTTAGAAGTGTACCATGTGGACCTACATACAATAAGCCCTAACTGCAGGAGAGGTGGGGCACATACTAACTACACACACTTGCTAACACTACATTACTTTAATTGTTCTTAAACATTAACACACTTAAAACCAGCAGTTAAGGGCCTAAGTGTTGAAACATATCCAGGTGACATTTAGCAGTCATCACTTTCTCAACATCTTTAGCCTGTCTTTCTTTGGCCCTCTTCCCTCTCCATTCCTTCTTCCCCCTCACAGGGACATGATGCTGAGGCCCACCTCCACCTGCAAAAATAGAGAAGAAAAGAAACACACACACATACACACACACACATGCACACACATCATAATTCCCCCAAATACTTTTGCTTATTACTATATTTTTCAAAATATAAAAATATTGCTCTTAAACTAGATAAACAAGGAGGTACATTACCGAGCACAGACTCTGTTTCAGAGTAAGAACTCAATTCAGGCAGCTGTCCTATGAGAGACCAGTAAGTGCTTTTCAAATAAAGCTAACGAGATAAATCAAAGTGACATTCTAATGCATTGTCTTTGTTGGGCACACCAGGCCAGCCACAGCCCAAGAACTAAAGGCCACACAGTACTCCCACCAGAGAGCAAAATACTTTTTTTCTCCACTTTTTCTTGTAGGGATGAAGACACACAAAATTAAGCTGCAAACTGTTACAAACTTGGTGTCCCTCAGGCAGAACAAAGTACCACTTTGAACTTGGTTGACCAGTTGATTCATAATGGATTTCTTTCACAAAAGTCCATCAATTTTTATATTCATAATGAAATGGATGAGGCATCTGAATTCATTCTCCATCTGGTTTGACTTCCCAAACAAAATAGCCAGTTTGGTGTTTATCCACGTCAGTGTTAACTTACTTTATGCATGTGAATGGTCTTTCCATTTTCCCAAGTGGAAACTGCAAGCCCAATTCTCAAAACTCGGTGCAAGTTGCACCAAAGATGGCTTGCACTGATCACCCGTGTGTCACGAACCCTGCACCCAATTCTTTATCGGGCATGGTCCCAGTGGCAACATCCCACAGCTTGAGGCAACCCTAGAAGTGCACCAAAGAGAAGGTGCACCTGGACAGGATGCCGCTAGTCTGCAGTAATGTGCATAAGCAGACCCCCGGTCTAGCATCACCCCCAAGTCCCAATACTCCATTATACTATTTAAATTATCCCTTGAAGTCTAGCACCCCCCTGAAGCCCTGATCCCTCATTATACTATTTAAATTATCCCTGGTAGTCTAGTGCCCCCCAAGTCCCGAGCCACCATTATACTATTTAAATTATCCTTGGTAGTGTACCAGCCCTCCCCACAGCCCCAATCCCCCATTATAATATATCAATTGTCCCTGGTAGTCTAGCGGCCAACCCCCTCAAGCCTCAAGCTCACATAATAATAAATAAAATAACTCTGGTGGTCTAGTGGACTGCCCAAGCCCCCGTTATATCAAATTTTACTATACCTGGTGGTCTAGTGGACCCACCACCCCACAGTGCCCTACCACTCTTCTCCCCACAACCCATAACTGAGTCAGTGACTGGCACAGTACCACCACTGCAGCCAGCCACCGACTGAGCTCTGAATGAGGGTGTATTGTATAGAGTATGAGCTCAGTGATTGACAGTTGATGTTAATCTCTAATTGTGTACTATATATAGTACACACTCATTCAGTGGTTAGCAGTTGGCTGTGTCAGTCGCTGGCTCAGTTAAATGTTGGGGGAGTGGGTGGTAGGGCACTGTGGGTGAGCTACACCACCAGGTATAATAAAATATTATATAATGGGAGGATCAGGCTCAGGCAGTCCACAGACCACTAAGTATAACACAGTTTGCAAAAATGGGGCTCATTCAAAGGGGGCGGAAACTACCAGGGATAATTTAAATAGTATAATGGGGGATCAGGGCTTAGGGGGGCAGCACATCAGTGTACCCTCCAGAGGATTTCTAAATACTGTTAGACCAGCTCTTGTCTTTTCTAACACTACTTAGACCATTGCACTCTGGGAGGATTTTGAGAATACTAAATGAGGGGATATGGCAGCCTGTGTTTGCTACAAGCCCCCTAGCACCATGCCTCAGTCCATTTTGTGACACAAGGTTGGCCCAAGCCCCCTTTGGTGCATGCAACCTGAGTTTGGCACAGGCTGCTTTTGACAATAATTCAGGGTGCATTTATTTATGCAAGGTGCCACAAGCATCATTTATGTTTGACGCAGGCACCTTGCGTCAGTCTAAGTGCTTTGATAATCAGGCCCAGTGGATTTAACTGTATGGTTAATTTGATCTTTATGGGCTGAATAATATATGTAATCCTCTCGAGCAATGTCTTTCTTTGCTATTATAAGTAAGATTTGTTCACAATGCTCTTCCACAATCCCCCAGAAGCAGACATACCTGTAGGGAAATCAATAGCTGTACTTTATCTCTACCCATCTTTTTTATGGCTCTGTCCACTTGACACATATTTCCCCACTTTCTAACATCTCCGTGGCCTGGTGGCAATCAAGATCCATGCCACCACTTCTTCATTCTGTCTTCTAGGTCCAGTGGCTCCTCAGTCTTTTGTTCTACCTGTGGTTCTGGAGGCACAATTTCTTGGACAGTCACAGCCACTGGTTTGGGGACTTTTGGTGTGGTAGTACTTTATGAGGGTGAAGGGGATCGGGCATAGATGCTCATAAAGGAGGATTTATGCTTACTGGCTTGGTTTCTTCATCATGTTCTTTGGATTCCACAATAACATGCAGCTCTTAAGTGACATCCTTGCTGCTGTCCATCTTCTTCTCAGGCTCCAGCAGGGCTAAAAGGGTACCAACATCCTTACCAGTCATAGGAATGGCAGCTGTGTCCACAGGCAGAGCTATGAAATCAAAGGGTGTTATCGGCCAGGTGTGCGGTTATGCAACTTAGGATTTCAAGTCAGACTCACCTCTGACTATGACCCACTAACACAAATTAACTCACCACACTCTGCTTCAAGTGAATAATTGGCCTGGCAGGACACTCAAGACCACTCTCAGGACCACATCCAAGCACAAGTGGACTCGTCAAGTTTCATCCCCTGAATCCCAACTATTACCTCCATCACCCTAGGTGATCCAGCTAGACGTGCACCTTGTCTTTCGTGAGGGAGTTTAGCTAAGACTTTTTTTTTTATTTATTTATTGAAATATTCAGAAAGACCTATGAGTCAGTGACTCATTTACAAAGGTTCTATGTCATACATAAAAGGATACATGGACAGAACTTGGAATACAGATTACATTACAATTACAAATAACAGTCAGTGAGGTTACATAGTTGTGCAGTTGTTGAATAACAGCAAGTTTCCTTTCTTAGTACAGCCATAATAGTTACAGAAGTTCTGTAGAGGCTGATGGTCATAGGGTTTCATAGTTACAATTTGGTACGGGGAGTCCGACAATAGTTAGTTTGATAGCTGCATATGTCAATCTGGTGTCAAGGGCAGTCACATTGGCTAGAGGCAAGAAGGTATTTCCGTAGCTTGGATTTATAAGGGCCAAGACTTAATTTGTTTTTTATATGACTTGGGAGGGCATTAGTCCAGGACAGGGCCCTGTAAGTGAAGGTTCGCTGGAATTGGGAAGTCCGGCCAAGGGGTACCCTTAGCAGCTGCTTGTTTGAGCTGCAGGTTGTTTTGACTGGGGGAGTTGGGCGGATGATTTGGTTTAGAGTAGGTGGGGTGAGGCCTAGTAGTACCTTTTTGGTCATAAGGCAGGTGTGGTACCTGATTCTGCTATCTATGTTTACCCAGTTTGTGCTGCTGTAAAGGGAGCAGGAGTGTGTAAAATGATCACATCCAATGATGAGATGGCAGGATTTGTTTAAAACGAGTCTGAGTCTGCTTAGGGTGGTGGATGGAACGGCACTGTAGATTAGGATGCCGTAGTCTAGCAGGGAGAGGATCGAGGAGTTTATGGTAAGTTGTAATGCTTCAGGGCTGAGGCAGTGTTTGTACCGGTATAGTACCCCTAGTCTGGAGCTAAGGGCTGTTGATAGGTGTAGGATATGTTGATTAAGGCTGAGGGCGGGGTCTAGAGTCATCCCTAAGTATTTAAAGCTGCTTACTTGTTCTAATGGGGTCTGATTGGCAGTGAGGAATTGGGGGCAGAGGTTCTTGAGTGGGTTCTGGGGGTGGGCGAAGAGCATGACTTTTGTCTTATAGTAGTTGATAATAAGACGTTGGGTGGTGAGCCAGTCTTCGACTTCATGGAACAAGTGTTGGAGAGTTTCATGGAGCTTGGGGGGTGATGGGTCAGAGGCAAACAAGGCCGCATCATCTGTGTATAGGAGTAGATTTCTGGGGCATGACGCTGGGAGGGAGTTGAGATATAGGCTGAAAAGTAGGGGGCCAAGTATGGAGCTCTGTGGGACACCGGAGCGGATAGGGAGGCGGGGGTAGAGGACAGGGCCTACCTTGACTATCTGCGTTCTATCTGAGAGATAGCTGGTGAACCAGTTCAGGGTGTCGTTAGAGAAACCCATGAAAGCCAGGGTGTTAAGCAAGAGGGCATGGTTTATGGTATCAAATGCCTTAGATAGGTCCACGAAGATGGCACCTGTGAGGTGGCCGTGGTCCAGGGCTGAGTGGACATGGGAGGTAAATTCAAGGAGGGTGGTGGTGGTACTGTGGCCCTTACGGAAACCGTGCTGCTGTCCGGATAGAAGGTTATATTTGTTAAGGTGGTCAGTAAATTGGTCAGCGGCTATGCGTTCTAGTGCAATAGATGGGGGGGTAGGATAGAGATGGGGTGGTAGTTGTTTGTGGATGTGCGGTCACCACTTTTATGGATGGGTGTGATGTAGGCCAATTTCCAGTGGGTAGGGATTTCCCTTGACAGAGGGAACAGTTTAGAATGTGGGTGAGTGGGGCTAGGACTTCCTGGAGGGTGAGACGGAGAAGTCTGAGGTCCAGGGAGTCGTCACTATAGTGATTTTGGCTAATAGCTTTGGTTAGGTAGGGTTTGGCAGTCTCTGGGGTAAGGACTCACAGGTAGAAGGGTGGAGCAATGTGAGGATGTAGGGCATTATGGGCAGGTGGGGAATTGAAGAAATTAGGGGGCAGCACATGGGAGAGATCAGTGAAAGCAGTGTTAAGGGCTGAGGCTATTCTGAGGGGGTCGGAGGAGAGGCAGCCATCTATTAGAATTTGGTCAGGTGGCAGGTTTGGGGCTTTGCCACAGAGTTCCTTAACATTTTCCCTGAGCTTGTGACCAGAGCCCCAGGTGGAGGTTAAGGTGGCTTTGTAATAGTTCGCTTTGGCGGTGCGTATGGCCCAGGTGCACTTGTTTCGGGACTCCCGGTAGCGTTGCCTGTCCAGAGGCCATTGAGTCTCATTGGCAAGGTGCCATAGTGCGTCATGCTGACAAAGTAGGCCTTGGAAGTGGTCCGAGAACCATGGTGCATGATTCCCTTTGGTCATTGTTTTGGTGAGGGGGGGCGAACTTGTCACAGGCTGAGTTAAAGGTGTTGATTAATAGTTCAAGGGTGTGGTCCGGGTCAAGGGTGTTAGGGGTGTCCAGTCCCATTCTCTGAGGTGGGCCTTGAGTAGGGCTAGTTTACCAGGCCCTAGTTTGGGTTTTGCAATAATTTTAGGTGAGGTTTTGGGGGGGGTACCAGACCAGTTGCAGAGAACTGGAGAGTGGTCACTTAGGGTGTTGGGGAGGACTTGGGTGCTGGTTATTTTGTGGGGGCGGTTTGTGAAAACTAGGTCTAGTAGGGAGGATGACCCCGTGCAGGCATGTGGCTGGGTGGGGGTTTTGATGACCTGAGTGAGATTGAGGGCTGATGCCTCGTTGATATATGTGGCGGCTGTTTAGGCCAGCCAATTTATGTTGAAATCCCCTAGTAGTATTTTTTTGTGCTTTGGGGGTAGGGTGGCGAGGTAGGACATGATGGCTTGGAAGGCTGGCTTCTGGTCCTTGGGAGGGACATAGGCCATGGTGAGGAGGAGAGGTGATGTTGTCTTACCTACGGTTAATTTTAGGGTGAGGGCCTGAGCCCTGGATGTTAGTATGGGCAGAGGGAGTAGGTGGACAGAGAGCGAGTCCATGAGGTAGACAGCACAGCCACCCCTTTGCCTGCCCACTCTGTCGGCGTGGTAGAGGCGGTAACCAGGGAGGTTGACTGCTGAGTCGGGGATAGATGGGGAGAGCCAGGTTTCACTCAGTGCAATGACATCAGGGTGATTCTGGAGTACCCTACCCTGAAAGGAGTCCCATTTTCTTTGAAGACTGCAAATGTTTAATGAGGCGATGCGCAGGCTATTTCCTGGAGATGGGTGGGATGGTGGGGAATTTAGAGGGCCAGGGTTGGGGTGGACATTGTTTGTCAGAAGAAGGAGGAGAATGAGTGACCTGAGGCAGTTTCTGTTAGCTCGAGTAGTAGGTCTTTTGCATTTATGCTGTGCGTGGCCGATGGTAGGTATTGGTAGTTTCAGGGTAAGGGGGGTAGATAGGAGGAGTAAGTGGGGAAAATGGGGGATTTGTTGTGTTGCAGATGTGGAAAGAGGTTGGCCAGGGACGAGGGGCTCCAGTGGGTACTTGGCCCAGTAGATGGTATCCAGGGGTGGAGGTGTCTATGTATGTGTTGTAGAGGGGACGGGGTGTAGATGATGGTTTATCGGTCTGGGTTTGGAAAGGCTGGGAGTTCAGGTGCAGTGGGGGTGGGGTGTGGAGCTGGGAGTGCCAGGCTGCGTGCTGACAAGAGGTTTCATTTTTGCATTGTGAGTGGTTGGCAAAAGTCCCTGAGGAAATAGCATGAGGAGAGTGATGATGGTAAGTGGGAGCATGGTAGGATAGAGAGTTAGGCAGTGAGTGAAAGGACTGGAGAAAGAAGAAGAAAAAAAGGCAAGGGGGTCTCTAGTGGTAGGAAAAGATAAGCTGCAGATGGGAAAGTGGACTGATAGGTTATTTCACGTCATGTGACTAGAAATCAAGCTATATATTTGAATGCTGACCAAGGGTGGTGGTGGGGGCAGTGGGGAGACGAACACTTAGCATTCGGTGGGGCAAAGTCAGTGCTCCAACAAACAAACAGTCGCAATCAGGCGTGCAGCTCCTTTAGTACCTGGGGCAATCTTTAACCTGGGCTCTGTTTTCAGAGTGGGGGAGAGCTTAGCTGAGCAGCCCTCTCGACCGCAGGTATGCTGGGGCAATCTTTAACCTGGGCTCCGTTTTCAGAGTGGGGGAAAGCTTAGCCAAGCAGCCCTCTCTTAGCCTTCTTTAGGCTCTCATCCCAGGCTACAATATTGGCTGCCATCAGTTCTGTGATTATTTTGGTATGAGTGGCTACATTGCTCCAGTCATGACTTCCAGTTGGCCACAATCTAGACATCTCTTCAGGACAACATGGAGCAATGGCAGAATCTGCTCTCAAAATGACACAGTCATAGCACATGTCACATACTTTTAATGTCCATACCTTGCATGCATGACCAAAGCAGTGGTTACAGTAGACTGGAGTGGAGCCTTTGCTTGCAAACCCCCAAAGCCTGAGGTCTGCTCTTCCAAGAAACATTCCAGGGCCTTCCACTCCCTTTGCGTGTGAAAGCCCCACATATGCTTATGGCACAACCCCTCAGCCATGCCATTCTCCAGTTCTGATGGCTCTTTATGTTGGTCTTCACCCCTGACATACTGTCTCTTTCCTTTTGTTGCAAAAAGTTAAAAACAAAAAATCAATATACAGTTCATACCATATGTACGCCAGAGGCTGGATGTAGTTTCTTGTAAATTACTGTCACATTCTTTCCACCTGTGTCCCTACTCTGTCTACCTTTATAATTATATTAGAATGTACTCAGTTTGGGCCGACAGGCCCAAGATAATATGCATAGATCAGTATATCTCTTAGAACACATAGAACAACAGAAAATGTCTGCCTTGCTCCTCAGTCTAGACGTCGAGAAGGCTTTTGATAAAGTATCTTGGTCATTTTTGAGAGGGGTCCTTGCCTCCTTTGGTTTCCCAAGTCAGTTTATGGATTTCATATTTAGAATCTATGAAACCCCAGTAGGATATAGTCGAATGAACGGCTATGTCTCCCCTAGTTTTCCATTGAAGAGGAGTACGAGACAGGGATGCCCCCTTTCCCCTCTCCTGTTTGCATTCCATATTGAACCCTTGGCCCAATATATCCGGCTCACTCCTGAGATTTCAGGGATTGAGTTAGTAGATGTAGAGCATAAAATAGCGTTATGTTCTAATTTATCTTTCCGATCCAGATAAATCAATTCAGCCACTTTTCAGGTGTTTATCGCTCTTTTCTTGACTGTCTGGGTAAACTATTAATGCAGCCAAGAGTGAGCTTCTCCTGATCTGGTATATACCCTCAAGAGAGATCCAGTCCAACTACAATATGGATTGGACTTAACAATCCCTCAAATACTTAGGAGCTACTATCCCAGGAGACCTGAGGCGATTACATGCTTGTAATTATCCCTCTTTGGTTTCCAATTTGAAAAGAGACATGAGTAGATGGACCATTCTCCCACTTACATTCTATCCTAGGAATTTAGCCCTGAAAATGAATGCCCTTCCATGACTTCTTTACCTATTTCAAAGTGTCCCTTGTGTGATTACAATTAAGGAACTGTTAAGCTGGCAAAGGATGTTTTCTCAGTTCCTGTGGAATGGGGGGAGGCTGAGGATCACACAACGTCTTCTTCACCTCCCAAAGGATAAAGGTGGGATAGCTTTGGCCTCTCTGGCTCACTATTGGATGGCTGCTCAGATGCGGCTCGCACTTCTGTGGGGCCACCCAGCATATGGCTCTCATTCGAAGACTATAGACTTGGCGAGGGAGCTTCCCACCTCCTTCCCAGCTAGCCTTTTCAACTCTTCCCTATTCTCTAGAATGTTTAACCTGGTACCAGATAGCTGTAGAGCAATTCTTGAGGGCTGGAAAAGAGGTATGGGTGCCAGGATACATCAGCCACATCTGTGGAAATATGATTGGCTTTTGTACAACCCCCAATTTACTCCAGCTCGACATACCGGATGGTTGGCCCATCAAATAAACAAGGGTCTTATGGCCCCATGGCAGTTATTGAGGGGAAGTGGATTTTTGACCTTCAAGGAGGGAATGAGGATCTATGCCTGGTCGGAAAAAGATAGGATACACTATTATCAAATTAAAAATTATTTAAATAAACAACTACAGAACTTTAGATCACAAACACAACAGCCCCAAAGTGAACGCACCTTTGCTCAGATATGGAGCTCAGGGAATGGGGAGAGGGTGATATCTATCCTTCATGCTGCTCAGATGCATCTCCTTTCTCACCATGCTGATAGAATAAAAGCAAGATAGGAGAGGGAATTATCCACCACATTCTCGGAGGTAACCTGGGCAAGAGTCTGGCAGATGACATGGGCTACCACCTCCTCCCCCATTTGGAGGGAGTATACTTGGAAGACCCGAGTGCGATTTTTCTTGGTCTCCGAATTAAGGGCTAAGAGATCCCTGGGTTCCTCCTCGGCTTGTTGGCGGGGATGTGGAAACCAGACAGTGACTAATTTACATATATTTATGGAATGCCCAGTTCTCTGTGACTGTTGGTTGTATTTAGCAAATCAATTTAGACAGCTTTTTGACCTCCCTCGGCAACCAACACTAATACAGTTATCACTAGGGTTATTGCCAGAGGGTACTCGAGGTAGAGATTCCATTTATCTATGGTCAATATGTTTGGCGGCAGCATATAAGGTAGTGAAGCATAAATGGCTCCAACAAATACCACCAATGAAGAGGGAATGGTATGATATGATGCAACATATACAACATTTGGAACAGATGACTTTCTTTATAAACAACAGGTCCGAACTCTCTTTCCAGAGATGGGCAAGGTGGGAGCTCTACAATACTAGTGTGTAACCCTCTAAGCTATGGGAGATGGTAAATTTATCGGAGGGTTTGCCTCCCCCTTCCCTCCTCCACCCCCCTTGTTGGATGGTGACTTCTGAATACTATTTGCTAAACTAACCCTCAGATCTCTGAAAAGACCTATTCACGTTTCTGTAGAAGAAACAAAATGCGAGGTATAAGACAAGAGATATGTCAATCTTTGCCCAAGTTTGTTTAATAGATTAGGTTTTTAGAGTTTTAAGTCTTTTTTAGGAATAACATGATAGAAAAGAGTATATCTGTCAGAATCAACTGATTAAGTTGACAATTTTTCCTATTTTAAGTATGTAACAAGAGATATTATTTATATGGGTTAAGAAATGGTCAAACAGATTGTAATATTTTGAATGATGAGCCATATTATATATGTATGTTGTCATCTTCTGTACGAAACAATAAACTAAGTATATAAAAAAATAGAATGTACTTAGTTTGAACCCCTAGAGGGTAGATTTGAGGTGGGAATCCAATGTTGCAGTTTTACAGCAAAGGCAGACAAGAGTCCTTGGGTGGGCTTCCCTCTTCTGGCTAAGCGGCAGCAAGAGTAAGGAGAGATCCTGGTGGCTGACGACTCTTGGGGCACAGTCACAGTAGCCGCAGTTGATGCTGGATTCTTGCTGTCCTCAGGGGTCAGTCGGAAGGGTTGGAGGGTGTATTGTCATTCTGTTGTCTTGCTGCTTGATCTTGCTGCTTTGACTGATCTGGGGAGGCCTCAATCTCTGTGTTGCTGCCAGAATCACATGCTACAACTTTAATGTGCAAGCTGCTCCTCACAAATGCAACCAGCATACAGTTACTCTTCTAGCACTGCTCATTTGCATAGCAGGGTGGACTTTCAGATGTGAGCACCAGTCATGCAACTCAATTCAAACACAGTTACAGGCACCAGCTGCTTCTTTCCTCAGACATTACACATGTAGGTGACTAGCTGGGAAAATAAACTGCAGAAAATTACACTTTTTTATTTTCAAAGGCAGTAACATTTTGGGGCACATAACTTAGTGATTTCTGATCTAATTTGCAACAAACTGCCAAAGCTGTGGGAGGTCTCGGAGTACCCAAAGCATGGTGCACCCTAATTCCACCCTCCACTAAATCACAGTACGTGAGCCATCACAAGAAAGTGGTCATGGGTCACCCTCCTGTGTCTAGGCATGTATGATGGTATCTCATTCAGGAAAGTACCAATGCCCTTATGCCATGAACACCAGTTCTGCACCTCAACCAATTGCTATGCTAACCCAGGTTAGATGTGGTGGAGACCTGCTGTACCTTAATTAGTACTCTAGAGCACCTGTAACATAAGATCACATACAAAACTATATTGTACACATCAGAGCTAGGATCAAACCTGGTGGTTTTAATAGAGGCTGCCAGATGGCATTCCCTGGACACAATCTATTACAATGGTACCTGCGCACGATAAGCTTCGGCATTCCATGGCTCATGCCCTACATGAGGGTACTTTCAGATACTCTTCTGAGCTGTACATAACTTCCCACCTGAAATGTGGAGTCAATTTTGGCTGCTGTCTTCTATCACTTGTCTGATAGCACCCAGCATACTTCTGTGGTCTGTTGCCCAAGCATAACTATAACAATTTCCAGGTCCATCCTCTGAACTAAAGGGATACAGTTGCATTCTGTGAATAAGTACCTGGGTCCCTCTCAACCTTATGAACCCCTAAACTCCCTTTCTAGGGATCCCTGGAGCCCTGCCATTCCCATGACCAGTTGTGCAGTGGCACTTTCCCCAGGCAGGGCAAGCACTAACATGAGGAGCAAACTGTACCAGCACATGTTTCAATAAGGACAATAAATATGAAAAGCATATCAGCATAGGTATGCCTCCCTTCAATACTATATTGACAGTCCTAGTGGCCCAAAAAACAGACTCCAATGTCTGGTCCCTCACATGGGAACTTACTGACCCAAACCTTTGCCATGCTCCCTCTTACCTGATGCCCATTCATTTGGCTACCTGTCAGGGGTTTACAATTTGAACTGCCCAGGACACTTCACACAAAAACAGCATTAATTTAGCAAGACTAAATTAAAGTTTCTGTAAACACTGACCTCTCCCATTTTCTGTCTACTACTGGGAGTGAACCTGTAAGTGTTCTGGTGACCTCCCTTGGCACTCTCTCAATTGCCTTTTGGTTGCTGACAGTCTCTGCTCCTCAAGGCAAGCTCCAGAAATTTCTATCTCTCTAGCTGCTCCTGATGTTATCCTTCCCTGGAGACCAGTATAAGGGGACCAGTATCACCCAGTCCCAGGGGCCATGCCACAACCCCTGGGATCACAGGCCTCTTCAGCTCAATTGTAGCCAGAGAGGCCTGCCAGTTCCAATCTCTCTCTCTCTCTCTCTCTCTCTGTTCTCCGGAAGAGCCTGCTTTCACTGATGCCTTCTCTTTATATTGGTTTTTGAGAGACGGGCAGAACTACGCATATTCATGTTCCAGTGTCCTACTCTTAGCTAAATCAGGCCACTCACAGTATGAACATCAAGACACAGGGACGTCCCCCCCCCAGAGAACAGCTCTCAGGGTCAGGCTTAATGCTTTGAATGCACTCTGGTAATCCACCTTGAACTGGCAAAGGAGAGAGGCTGGTTAATTACAAATCAAACAAGAGGTTCCAGATCTTTGAAATAACAGCATGAGAGTTTGAAATTCCTGAATATAGCATTTAAATAGCAATTTTAGAGGTATTCAGTTCACTAAACATGGGAGCTGAATGTGTTAACAGATTCTCTGATCAGACTAGGCCATTTAACACATGAATGTTCTCTAGTCCAGGATATGATGGATTACGTATTCCTGAAAAAGGTTATCCAGAGACAGACCTGTTTGCATCTTGCTAACTAGAAATTAGACCTGTTCAGCTTCAGACCTACATTGACTGGCACAGTGCCAGAGGAGGCTGTGTTGGTATGTTGTAGAGGGAAATTTCGTTATACATTTCCTCCATTTTCAATATTTCTCTGAGTTCTTCCAATAATCATAGAGTACAGGGATGAGTCTCATAGTCTCATATTGGGCAAGGCAGCTTTAGCACCATGTATGCCTCCCTTCAATATTATAATGATAGCCCTAGTGGCTTTCTGTCAAGCCCATCAGGCTTTCTGTCAAGAAAACTCTGCCATGTCTCCTGATGCAGGGACTTTTGTTTCTGTCTCAGGGGAATGTGTGACTTCCAGATCTCAAAGCCCTTCACCTGAAAGTGTGGCTTCTGATGAGTTACATTATATAAGTTTACAGCTCTGCGCCCAGGTATTTGAAGCACCCAGAAGTGTGGTTTCTGATGAGTGACATTTTATAGGTTTACAACTCTGCACCCAGGTATTTAAAGCTTTAAAGTTGTCCTGAAAACTGGCTACAATGAAAACCTGTTCTAAGTAGAAATGCTTTTCTATTTACACCAAAAGTGAATATTTCGCCGGGTACTATGGACCTGATTCTTAAAGCTCTAAGAACAGCACAAGGGGCTTGCATCAAAAAGAATGGTGCAAAGAGCACCTTGTGCCAAAGGATGCACCAAGGGTGGGTCTCAAAAGCAGCTTGCATCAAATTGGGCATGCAACACCCATGCACTAGAAAATGGACTGTACCTGGTTCAAGGTGCCTTGCATCAGATAAATGCCACAACATCCCCTTATATGGGATTCACAAAGGTGGAATGTGCAATAAATTTCAGACACACACCATACCAGCCCCATGTGATCTAAGGACACTTAGAGCATATAAAAGGAGGTGCACAGCAGGCAGTCAGAGTGGATTCACCACTGAGGTTGCACCACAGCAGACGAAGCAGCAGAAGAGATAGAAAAGAATGTTTGAGGCAGGGGCCATACTGGCATTAGGTTGACCATGCTGCAGTGGCAGAGACATGCCCATCAACAGGGTGCCACTGCACAAGTTTATGCCAGGCAACATCAACCCAGATGGAGGGGACATGTAAGACATGTCTGTCACAGGCAGACATTCTACTAGGATCTGACTGAGAAGCAATGTATTGCTCGATATTGCCTGAGCAATGCCACAATCACAGAGCTTTGCCAGCAAGTCAGGGATGACCTGCAGAGCAGGACGTGTAGAGGCCGTGCACTACCCATAGAGGTTAAGGTGAGTGCAGCACTCTGTGTCCCAGCAAGTGGGCAATTCCAGACACTGAATGGTGACACTGTGGGCATATCCCAGCCCTCAGTGTCACAGTGTCTGAAGCAGTTCATGGACATCTTTGTACAGAAGGCACATGGCGACATAACATTCCCCACTGATGCACACCAGCAGCAGGCACTTAAATAGGGCTTTCACAGCATGGCTTGCTTCCCAAGTACGCTGGGTGCAATTGACTGCACGCATATCACCATAAGAGCATCAGTGGCTGAACAGGAGGCATACTTTAACAGGAAGGGGTACTACTTTATGAATATACAGGTGGAGTGTGACAGTCAGAGCTGCATCCTGGATGTAGTTGCACAGTATCCAGGATCATGCCATGACTCTTACATCTACCGGAATAGTGGAGTATGCTAGGCCTTTGAGAATGGAATCGTACAGGATGGCTAGCTCATAGGTATGCCCTGGACATGGACACTGGGACAGTGACACCACGCAGTACCACAAGGACAGACACATACCCAGATGTCACACCAGTCACACACAGCAACCCATGTGTGAGTCCACAAACAAATATGTGGACTGAGTGCAAAGTACCACAGTGAGCATGGCACAATGACACTAACACAAAGGACAGCAGCTGTGCACTGTAGAAGATGCAGATGGTGGGCCTGCCAGGCACATGAACCAGCATGTGAGGTATGCATTGTGCCTCCATGTGTGAGTCAGGGGGCTATGAGGGGCTGTGCCGGGAATTATGCTGGGATGGGTGGGACACCCATCCAATTGTGTGATGCGAACCCAGATGATTTATGCATTTAAACAGAAACAATGAAAACTTTCAATGTTGGATAATACAACATTTTATTACAGCAAAGTGCACTAGTAGGTACCCTTCTTCCTCAGTGCTTCGACCAAACACTAGGCCTTCCTCAGCCTGAGCCATGCAGCCAGCAGGGTATATGCACACCGATAGGTGCAGAATGTGCAGGCAGGGATAACTAATTGTGTTATTCCTCGCAGGTGACAATGGATACCCCCAGCAACCAAGGTTCATGACACCAGTCAGACACCCTGTGACTGGGGCACATATGTACTACAATGCGCACACACCACAACACAGTCTGTAATAGAATGGACATTCAGGCTGTTGAAGATGTGTTTCAGGTGCCTCGACATCTCAGGAGGTACCCTGCAGTACATCCCAGACATGGCATTCAAGTCGTTTGTTGCATGCTGCATACTGCTAAACATGGCATTAGCACACAGAATCAACATGCCTGATCTGGAGCTGGTGCAGGGTGAGGACAAGGATAGTGGAGAGGAGGAAGAACAGCATACTGATTGAGCCTTCTGGATGAACCCATGGACACACACAACAGTGGCAGGACAATGCATCAGATCTAACCTCGTCTTTGATCACTTCACCTGAACACACAGCAAAAACAATATGCAGCACACCCCATGCAGTGTATGGCACACACAAGGCACCGTAACAGCTCCACAATGGACTGGAGGGCAGTTACTGGCCCACATCCTCCCAAATATCATTGCAAGTGCAAAATGGCATGGGATTGACAACTACGCAAGCGTTGCAACAGTATTGTGACTACTGTACCACAGTGGGGATGTGGATGTCGAGGTCAATCTCAACATAGTGCAGACACCATCACAGGACATATTGGTTGGAACAACATTTGACATGGACCAGGTCCCGGATGCGGTGATGTGAAGGTGTCACTTCCTGGTGCCACACACATGCAATGGTAGCACTGTAGCATGGATTGTGCCCGTCCTTTGTATGCCATCCCAAATGGCAGTGGCACACCCGCTAGAGGACAGAGGATACTTGTGTCACATGGATTGTCACTGTCACGCGGCACTGAACTGGTACTGCATGGGTAGAAGGTGGTGAATGGGGCACCATGTGCACAGACAGGACATGGATTGCTGGTGTGCATACACCTTTGTGACACTGGCCTGTACACAACATGTTGCATTACACACAAGGCCATGGGCCACGTGTGATAACAATGGTGTCATGCACGCATGGGGAAACCACTATCATGGCATGTGGGTCAGTTGGCCATGAGCTGTAGAGGGCAGAGGTGAGGGATGCCATCTGTGGCCACATGTGGGGGCTGCTGACTCAGGCACTACACACCATGATGCACAGAACACACAGGCCTCCAATGATACCGCAGCACAGTGGCTGACAAGCAGCACACCCCACAGCATGTTGTGCCATGAGGGTGGTGATGTAGGTTACATGGGAGACACCCTATGTAGACAGACATAGCACAATGGGGCACCAAACATACAACAGGAGTGGGAGTGATGGTCATGGCCTGCAGTAGGTGAATGGCATAGTGGACCATACAGGCAGTGTGTTGCTGGCCAAAATGGAGTGCTCTACAGGCAGTCAATATGTAAGTAATTAGCCATGACAGGGTGTGCATTCCAGGATCTTGATACATACCCCAGGGGTGTAGTAAGGCATGATGCCAAAAACCGAATGTCCTTATGTCCCTGGAACGTGCATTATAATCCTATGATGCACACCCTGGAGGGGCTAATCATACATATGATGTAGCTCTAAGAAGATATTTGGGAGAGGAAAATGTAAGCGACACCTGACCATACATTTATAGAAATGTAATGCATGGTCAGGTGACATCCCTTGGCCAATGAAATATCTAGATATATCTACTTACCACTTTATAACAGCCATTGATCCCTATGTGGCAAACATATACAGGATATCTGCAGGAAATGGAACCCATATAACAGTGCCTCAGCATCCATGTGGCACGTGTCATAGAATAATCTATGGACCACACTATGCCCTATGCCCTTCCACATGTTGTCAATGCATGTTCCATGGACCAGTTGACCTGTTGTTTCCCACAGTGCCCACCACAGATCAGGTGCCCCTGTAGTTAATACTGTTAGCCCCATGTATCAGCAGCACTTTGCAAACACAGATGCACACTGTGTGACAATGCAATGCATGTATCATGCAAGCTGTGCCGACCGCCAAAAGCAATGCAAGTTGCATCAGTATTGCCTATGCTGCATTTATGTGTGTACCATTCAATCTGGGGCCTTGCAGCATTGACACAGCAGGCCTGATCATGGTGCACGTGGCTGGATAACCAAGATACATGTGGAGGCACTTGTGCAACAGGTCAAAGTTTGAGAATAAGTATAGGTTGCAGCAATGTCTTCCAGGACCATGGTCCCAAATTTCTCAGATGAAGAGACATTAATGTTAATCAACTTAGTGGAGCATAGGTAAAAAAATATTACTGTCACCAGGCAGTGGGAGGACCACACCCCGTGCAAGGGAAGGGTTATGGAGAACAATCAGTACAAAATTCCACAGACCACCTGGTATGAAGAGAACAATCAGGCAACTGAAATATAGATGGAATGATCTGTTGTGGAGGGAGACAGACCTACTTGATCAACTGAGGATGATGTCGAGGGATGCAGATGTGGAGACGCATGGTGGCCACTAACCCCAGACAGGTATGTGCAAGCTCATACATCATATATACAAACATTTAGCAATATATAGTATGACTAGCTGTGCACCCATAGCAACCTGATTATCCCCATGATCTCTCCACAGGAGCCCATGCATCTGCAGCTGTAGAGGACCAACACGCAGCACACAGCATGGAGCAGAAGGAAAGTGGAGAGGCGGAGTGGGACCATTACCCAGTCGAACAGGTAGGTCATGTGATAATCCCAGTGCATGCCACCTTTCCACATGTACCCTGTGGACACACAAATATGTCACACACACACACACACACACACAGTGGCATGGGCCATAGCAAGCATGTGTATGCAGTAGATATGTGGTGCCGGAACTGATGCACTAGCAGTGGGAGGTACAACGACAGACATATGATTGTTACCTTTGAGGGTGTGGACAGGCATGCAGTTGGAGGGATCTCACAAAATACTGGTGGACACCCCACCAGCATGTGCATGGGGTCGCTGTGGAGGGGATGGAGGGTGCTTGCATAAAGTAAACTTACAAGTTCAAACGGGCAGACTGGGTGGGCCGTAGGCCCTTATCTTTTTTTTTTTGGTAGTCTTTTGGTAACCGGGTAAGGCCCACTAGGCACAAGTGCCTGTTTTCAGGGGTGACCTGGGAGCACTGGGCAGTTAAGTGACTTGCTCAGAGTCACACAGTATGCAAGTGGAGGTTATGAGAATCAAACTCAGGTCTGGTCTGTTGGATGTACCAAGATCATTCACACCTTGTTCCTCTAACCTCTAGGCTATACTGCTAGCCAACACTGTCTAGGTATCTATGTATCTATGTATTTCCCAGCAGTGTTGGTGTAGCACTGGTACACAAGGCAGTGGGGACTGCTGTGTGGATATAATAGGTCATGACATGGTGCACGGATGTGGATGGAAGAGCCACACCACTCTCAGCACATCTTGTCTTGGGTGCTGTCAGACACTGTGTCAGAGGTCCACAGCATGCCATGCTGGCCTGCAGCCATGCCACATAGTGTAGCACAGTGCACACTATGCATAGGGAAGGTGGTGGATGATCCACATACACATGCCTATGGTCATGTGTATAGGGGTGTTACATGCATGACCTACAGTGGCGATGCCACATCCCCTGTGCATGGTACCTACAGTGGCCAGTGGGGCCATATTACTGGCATACACGAGCAGTACAGTCACAGTTGCACCATGCAGCTGTGCCATGTGTTATGCTTCAGACAGCAACATGGTGTGTGTACTCCATTGTGCCTTGTCATCTGTGTGAGCCCCACAGAATGGTGAACATGTATGGCATGGACATACCTCAGAACCCCTTGCAGCTATACATGTGCATGTGTACCACCGAGTGTGTGTGATGTGTGTGTATGTATCATTACCCCGCCGTAGGCAGCACGCCTGTCATTGAGCGATGGTCACTATACCCCAGGGCCTAATGACTTGTGTCCCTGCTCCCAGCAAACATATATGTGGCATACATGTGAAGGCACCAAACATGATATGTGTGCATATGCCCCATGGGCCAGTGGCCCCACATCACACCCACATATTCAACGTGCCAGCGTCTGCACTGTCATGTACAAAATGGACATGTATCTGTGTCATCCTACTGCCAGTGTGCTCAAGGGAACCTTCCAATGCAGGGCCCATGGCAGACCCATGTACCGAGGTGACACCCAAACACCCCTCAGAGGGCATGTCACACAGGTCTATATGCCACAGATGCACTCATAGGCTGGCAGCACACATCTGATCAGGCAGGGGTGTGCATGCAATCCCACTGTGGCATGCCTCATATGCCTAATCTCTGTGCATGTGCCACTCAGCACTGCAGCATACCCAGCTTGTCACCTGCTGCTCTGGTCACTTTGAGTGCATTCAGGTGCCATCCATCTACATTGTCCACTGCCATAGTCCCATGACACACAGTGCCATGTCAATTCTTTTGCCCCACCATTGTGAGCAGGCATCCTCAACATTTGCCGCACCATGCCAAATCTTCGGAATATATGATGCAGCATGCCACACACACAGCAGGACTTGGGTGGCAATGGTCCGAATGGTAGTGTGGTGCCATGTTGTGCCACACTGTGCACAGTGTTACCCATGGAAGCTTGTATCAATGGATACAGCAATGGAACCATCCATCCCAGACCAAAAACTATAACTGTCTGTGCAGTATGCACCAGGGGCACTGCAGGGACATGGTGTGTGAGCTGCATCTCCACACAGTACGCCATTGGTGTGGGGGTATGGTCCTCAACATAGCAGCCAGATGGCCGTTACATGTCCAATTGCCATGGCCATGGTGTGCAACATATCTGCTGATGTTTGCTTGCTGTATCTGTAGAGCCACATATGCAGACCAGCATGCACTGACTTCGATGGTCTGCACAGTAACACCATTCTCTCTGCTGTGTTGCAGGTGCAAGAGGGACCCCACAAAAGAGGACAACCTGCTCACATTGCATGTTGGCATGCCCAAAAGCATGTCATGTGGAATCTGAAGTGGACAGAGGCAAGGGCATATGATGAAAGGACCCATTGCCATGTGGAGGGGACAGCTGACCATGGTGCAGCTGCAGAAGGGAAGCAGCAGGGGACAGAACATCAAGGGGACAGGCAGCTACCACCTTCAAGTGGACCAGCCCAACAAGATGGTGGCGAGGAATCAGCAAAGGCCATTGAGGACACACATGATATTGCAGTACAAGAGGAGGATGCACTGGGGTTTTAGGAGGCAGGACAAGGTGAGCCGCTGACAGACCCTGCACCCAAGAAGCAGCAGGGTGAGACCATGGAGAGGGAGAGGCATAGCCCTGCTACCATGGATGCACAGATGGATGCACCAGTGACCTGGGGGCACACATCCTGCCCATTGCTTTACATTTGGACATACTCCAGGTGGATATAAATGCACTGGTTTCATATCTGGACAACTACACAGAACAGTGAGGCACCACGTAGTGCTGGTAGAGTGTTTTACAGCACACACAGTGCCATTTGTATTTGTTGTTTAAATGTTGGTTGCTCCTCTTGAGGTTGACTAATGTTTTCCTGTTGTTATTTCCCGTCCCAGCTTGTAGTTGTACAACAGTTTTATACAATTAAAGTTCTCTTTTCTTACTGTATCAGGTGTCCTTGTATCTGTCTCCTATCCATCCAACATTGATGATGGTCCCTGTCCCAACTGTGCATGACATGCATGCTACATGGTATCTTGGATGTTCATGTGGGTATGGGCCATCCCCTGTGTGGTGGTGTGTAATATACCACCATGTGATTTGCACTGTGCACAGATGCACATTATCTGGTGCAGGCCACTCCCTAATGGCTACATCCAAGTGGTAACCCATTGAAGAGTTCTAAATCAGCTAGATACACAGTGATGGCTACATGACAATGGGGTGCTGTTAGTTTCACATTAGAATGCCTCTGTAAGCCAAACCACCAAATGCCAAGGTAGAACCCCATGGTTTGGACCCAACTGTAATGCTTGCAGTGGCTAATCATAGACAGTGTGCATTAATAATGGGGGTTATGTCAGGTATGTGGAGTGCATCATGCACTGGGGAATGTGCAGTTTCACATGAGGGCAGTATATGCAGGAAAGTGGTGGTATATATGGGGGTGCTGTGAGGATGTTCACTGATGCATAACGGATGGTGGTTACCTGTGTTGGCCTCCAGACAGTGCGGTGTTGGCTATATATGTACATGTTACAGGCATGCCTGGCTATAGCTCAGTTGACTTGGGGGGATTTGGCATTGGGCAATTGTACAGTGACACATCACACTTACACATGTGCAGCCTGATGTGTCCCTGCGGGCCATATCATTCATCATAGTCCATGATTGTATTGATGGCTATGTGTCCATTCACCATCTACAGGTACCATGGTCGTGTGGGTGTCCATGGGTTCTGTGGGCATGTATCCTTTATCTATGTTGTACCAGGCCTTGTGTTCTCTATGCGGGTGGTATGTACTTAGTTGTTGTCCGCCTCTGCCTTGTATGCTCCACCTGACTCTGTTTACCTCCAGAACCATGTGCGTTCAGCTGCCTATGGACATTGCTACTGTTCCTGGCTGTTGGCTGTGAGACTTAGATAGTGTTGTGTGAAATTGAAATATTTCGCGTAATTCCACAATTATGTGAAATTTTTCACCTATGCAAAACAAATTTCGCCTGTTTTCTTGATTTCGCGTAACAGCGAAATTTCGCTTACCATCACAATTTTGCCCATTGATGATCCAAATTTAGCCTTGTGGCGGAATTTCAACTGCATAACTTTTGTTTTCACCAGCAAAATTTTGGTACAAAGGCAACCTTTGCAATGCATTGTGGGTAAATAGGTCAAAAGTCATGTGTAGCTTGTTTCCATCTCATTCTGCTGCAGGTTAAGTTGGAGAGCAGTCTGTTGTGACACATCAGAGCCAATAAAACCTTTGAAAACATAGCTAAAACTTGTTTTTGAGAGCTAATTGCTGCAAAATATAAAGTTTTTTCCTAGTGCTACTGTACTGGTACTAGGGAACATTTTCTAGTTTTGTGAATTTTTGTATAATATGTAGTTTTAATTAGGTTTACTTTTCTCTCTGTCTTTGAAAGAGTTGTGTGGGGTAGGGTAGGAGTGTAAAGCAGTGCAGGCTATTTCTAGCCAAGCAGATCGGTATTTACTCACACAACCTGTGAGTTATTTATTTACTGTTATTTCTTATTAATTTTGCTATATCTTGTAATTTATTTTCTCTGAAACGTTTCTCTGTCCTGTTTGAGAGAGTTCCTGCCACTGTTAGCTGTCTTATATATACCATTCTTCAGCTTTTAGTTGTTTATTGATTATGAACTCTAAAGTTTTAAACATACAGAGCTGATCTTTAGTTTTATTTTTTTAGTGGTTAGTTCTGTTAGCTGGAGCGTTAACTTGTGTTACTAAAACTTTGAAAATCAACAGTTGTATTAAGTACTTCTACTTGATCACTTGAACTTGTCTATTTACAGTCGCACTGCATTGTGGAATTGTTCCCCTCTATGTTATTGCTGGAGCTTGACTCTGCACACTATGTGATGTTCATGTTTTAGTTAACTTACATTACCCTTTCTCTGTTGTAGCATTGTTTGTGTCTCACCTGACACGTGCATTATAAAACAGTATATATTAAAATAGTCATTTTCAAGAGATTTCTTGTTGATCCCTCCCATCCAGACCACTAACATATTGTGTGGTACTAATTTCCTTTGTTGCAGTTTTATGGTTATCTCTGCCTGCATATTAAAAACAAATTGTGATGCTGAGTAATAACATTATTACAGTACTTTATTTGTCCAGAGACACAGGTGATCTGTATTTAAAGTTGGCCACTTGTGCCCTTTTTCCTTGGATGTGTTTCTTTAATTCCTTCCTGTTTGTGGAAAAAAAAAATTACCTTTTGTTTTTTTACTAGACTAGGCTGCCTACCATATATGGTATTAGTTCTACTCTAAGTGCTAGTACCTGTCCTGATCGTGTTTGGACTTTAAAGGAAGCCAGTACTGTAGGTGTGTGACGTCATCATTCATGTGTGAGGTGTTATTCACACAGTTAGTAGTAATACATCCTTTCTTCAAATACTCCCAGAGAAAGGCAAAGCTTTGAAGCAGCAGTCAGCAAAAATGCCTGGTAAGAAGCAACCAAGTACAGGGGGGAAATGTGGCGGGAGGGGGATGAGTGAGTTAAGAAGTCTGCTGAAAAAAAGGGAATTTCAGTTCCAGTTCCCCATAGCAGTGGAAGCACAGGTATGTCTGCATCACTGTCTTCAAGTTCTGATGTGGGCCCTGGCGGTACAGCAGGAATCAGCAAAGGAGTTGGTGGCCAAACTGGGTCAGGCATACCTGTGTATTAGCAACAAAAAAAGTCTTGGCACACCTTTTTTATAGGACAAAGGAAAAACTCACCACACATAGCAAGTAGTGTAAGTGCTTAACTTTAGTGGTAACATCAGTATCAAAAAACAGCGATGGCAGATATACAGTGCAAACCAGTGCAGACACAGAACAACTCCTCACACACGTTTCACCTGAACACAGACTTTGCCAAAGGTAACAACCACCTAGTGTTCGGTAGCTTAAATAGCACCCATATCTAATCATGTGGCATTCTTAAAGTGTTAATACTCCTTTAATCATATAATTAATCCTATTACACACACATATCACCAGGTGGTAAACATTAAATGAGGAAAATGTATAGATCACAAAAGAGTGTCCAGAGTCCTATTTCATTTAACTTTTCCTTTAGACATGTATTTCTTATTAATTTAATTATTCTCTATAACTATAGTTTCACTAACTCACAGACACAAAAAGTGATCTCCATAAAGCAGGAATTCATTTCGTATACATTTTTTAATAAAAGATCTCACTCAATAAAAATATATTTCTTCACATACCCCATTCTGAACCTCTCTCAGCAGGATTATGGCATAGAAAGAAACACATACTAGCAACAATAGCATAACATTACCCAGTTTAAAAGGGGGAAGGGGAAGGAGGAAAGTAGGGGGAGTTTGAGGGGCAGTGGGTTGGGGGTTGGGAATGGGAAGGTAGGGGAAGGGGAAAGGAAGAAGAGGAAGGTAAGAGGGGTAGTGGGGAAAGAAGGGAGGGAGGAAAAGGGGTTAGGTTGTGGGGAATAGGGGTTGGGAGTGGAATAAGGGGTGGGGTGGGAGGAGGTGGGGTGAGGCTGGGGCTGGGGTTGGGTGGTGGGAGGTGGGAGTGGGGGGCAGAATATTTTGTAACAGTACATAACTGTCAGAATTTAGAAAAATAAGACCAAAAATCCACACACTGGGCAAAAAGGGTAGTTCAATATAGTAAATATAAATGTAAAATTTATAAATACGTATCTCCTTTTTCCCCAAAAGGGCTACGCGTGTCTTACTTTTTTAAAGCTCAAACTGTTGCAGCCATGCTAGTGGGGATGCTGACAGTGAGAAGAAGGGAGGCACTGACACCAGCACAGGAACAGTGGTCCAAGACTTGGACAAGGGCAATAATAAGTCTGTCAGTGTCCATGTTCCTGCAGGAGTTGGTGATGATAGTGTTCAACAAGAGTCTTATAGTCCTGGAGATAAGGATAGTCAGACCCCTAAGATAGTTGCACAGAAAGAACAAGGTGCAATCCTACAAGAAGACAGTGATGGGGGAGGAGGAGGAGGACGATGACAAGGACATCATCGCTATTGGTGGTGATGATGATGATGACTGGGATGATCCCACATGAGAGCCTGAGTTTAAAAAAAGTCAAGGGTGATGTAGGCCATTTACATGTAAAGCCCGTGGTGGGTCAGTCTGTCAACAAGCCTATAAGCAAACCTACAAGCAGTCAAGTATTCCCCCTCCCAAAAGTAGTCTTATGGAAGTCATGGTAGCAGCTCAAAAAATACATACTTCCACACCTGTTTCTGAATTATCCCAGTCCCAGAAGCATCTGAAGTCCAGAGGTCAAAAGTCCCTAGTTTTGGACTTTTATGTGCTAGATCCTGCTGATGAGACCACAGCAATATGCCAACTTTGTTAATCCAGTGTTAGTTGGGGGAAAAAGGGAAGCCACGTAGGCACTGGTGGCCAACACGCCCACCTGAAAAACAAGCACCCACTAGGATGGCAGCAACACCAGAAGGATGCCAGAGCTGTTGGTAGCAAGTTACATGTAGTAGAGCAAGAATATGAGGAGGGAAGTAGGGCAGAGTGGGTCAGTGGTGGAGGAGGAGAGTGAACAATCCTTTGCTCTCTCTAGCAGTGGACATAGCAGTGGCTGTGCAAGTCCCAGTCCCATGAGTCTTAAAATTACACCAACCCCACCCCCACAAGCAACCAAAATAACTGGTTTCTTGTGGTTTACACTGCCCGGACAGCCCCCAAGATGCAGTCAACTCTGAAGACCATCCTTGAGCTGCAGACAAAGTAGCCCCCAATCATGCTGCTGCACGAGAGTTAAATGCTGCCACTGCTGAAATGCTGGCCATAAATCTGCTGACATTCTCATTCATAGAGAATGCTGGTTTCTGTAGGTTAATGGCCCATGCCTGTCCCAAATGGCAAGTTCCATCACAAACCTATTTTAGTAGGTGTGCCATGCCTGAGCTGAACAGTAGAGTTGCTGATTACATTAGACATGCATTGAAGCATCGTGCATCACACTATATCCATCTTAGCATGGATATGTGGACCAGTGGACAAACAGCAACAAGCTTGTATCTGTGCATAATAGCACACTGGGCACAGTTGCCTGGTGCAGTACTTGATTTTGGGCCTGGCAAAACATGTGGGAAGCAAAACTGTGGAGGCAGCAACACACCTGGTATTCGGCAGCATGCAACCGTGACTAGGACAAGTGTCACAGGTTCACACACAGTTGTGAAAATGCTTAATGTTGTGCTGGATGAGATTGATGGGTGGCTACATGCACAGTCACTCATAGCAGGATTCATCAAAAGTGACAATAGCTCCAATGTAGTGAAATGCATTAGCGATGGTAGTTTTTTCAGAGGGCCCTGCCTAGCACACTGCCTTAATCTTGTTGTTCAGCAGTTTCTCAACCATGCAGACATTAAGGAAATGGTTACTGTTGCCTGTCGCATCTGTGTCCGCTTTGCTCATTCTGCAAAGGCACGTGACCATCTACATGACCTACAGTGTAATAACCATCTGCCTCAACACCAGATGAAGCTTGATTTTGTCACCCGGTGGAACTCCCAACTGTACATTCTTGACCGGCTGTATGAACAGTATAAAGTTGTGTCAGAATACCTGCTGCTGCACACCACCCATTACAGTGTTGGAGTGTCCATTGCTCTAACAACAGAACAGTGGTGCCAAATTGATGGGCTAATATGCATTCTCCGTCCATTTGAGCATGCTACACAGGCAGTGAATGGGGACACTGCTTGCATAAGTCAATCCATACCCCTCATATGTGTGCTGAGGCAGACACTAGTGAATGTGCGACACCAGATAGAGGCAAGTGAGGATCATGGCAACTGTGATCTAATGGATCACGTGCTCCATGTGCTGGACACAAATACCCATGTATCTGGCATTTTACAGTCAGCTGACTTTGCAATCATTATAGCAGACGGAGAATGGCTAACCTATTTTTCACAACTCTTTTGGGATTTAGATGAAGATGACAATATCCCAATTATCAAACTATTAGAATAACCAGTTTAGAGTTGTACCTTGCTAAAAATTCATTAAGAAATAAAAAGCACCAGGGCCAGACAGCATGCTAGGCAAGGTCTACCAGTGTAATGCTGGATTATGGAGTAGAATGTTAACAATATTATATAATAAATGTATACAAGATAATAAATATCCTCACACCTGGAAAGGAGCACAGATAATTCCAATACATAAAAGAGGACGAAAAGATAATCCAGCCATGTATCGACCAATTAGTTTATTAGATAACAACCTTAACATTTTCTCTAAAATAATACTAAATAGACTAAGTACAGCAGTCCATGAATCTGGACATCTATCCACCTTTCAATCTGGATTTTGAAATGATTACTCAACTATGGATAGTATCTATATTTCATCACATCTAATTGAAAAATATGCCCACTTAAGAAAGCAAACACTTTATGTAACTTTTGTGAACTATTCAATGCCATTTGACACCATCTCATGAAAGATGTTATGGGAAATATTAAAAAACAAGGTATAAAAAAAGAACTGATAAATATAATTAAAGCCTTATATAGCAACACCTGGGTGCAAGTAAGAATGGGTATGACAGGTACATTTTCTGCAAAATTTGAGATAAACAGAGGTGTTAGGCAAGGGTGTGTTTTAGCACCCTTACTTTTTGCTTCATATATTAATGAATTGTTAGTGGAACTAACAATTCAAAATTCAGACTCACCGAAAATATTAAATCAATATTGTGCAGTTCTTGCTTCTGCAGACAACCTTGTACTTCTTTCCTTAAGTAAGAAAGGACTACATGATAAACTTAAATTATTAGAAGATAGACCCAGAGAGTTAAAGCTTAAAATTAACTTAACTAAAACTAAAATAATAATATTTAGCCCTAATTGTAGGAAGAAAAATAGTACATGGAATATAGCAGGTAAAAACATTGAAATTGGGAAATCATACACATACCTTGGGGTTGTATTTAGTGAAAATGACCGATAGAATTGTCAATTCCAGAAATGTCTGGAAATGCTGAAAAAAACAATAATGGCTCTCACATGTTTTAATAATAAATATGGGGGATTAAGTATTAAACCACTAATAATAGCAATAAAATCAAAATGTGAAGCACAACTATTGTACAGCACTGAGGTGTGGGAAGCTGTACATATGGAAAAACTTGTATTACCCCTTTTTAAACAATTAAGGAATATAATGAATGTAGGGTGGTCATGCCCTGCATCATATATTAGATCAGAATTGGGATTAACAGATGTTAGAGCACAATGATTAATTTCTGGATAAGAATAACAAAACTTCCATCAACAAAAGAGTCAGCTATGTGCTTGAAAAAAAAGCAAAAGTGGTTGCAGATGGGTTATACTCATGGATTCTGGCTCCCTTAAAATTGTAAAACTACTAAAAAAATACAATCTAGAAATATTAGCAAGATATGTTGAAAAGGAAATACTAATACATTCAAAATATAAAAAGTATGTCACTAAAAAGATAGTTAATTACTGGAAAAAGAAAGATTTAGAATTAATTAAAAGCTCCTCATATTCTAAATGGTTTGCCAAAAACAACTTCGAATTTGGATATAAGGCGTACTTAGATATACTCACGGAACCACTTATGCCGAGAATCTTTACAATATATAAATTTGAACAATTTGAAATTAGTGTCCTGAGGTGTAGATATAAAAAGATTGATACTGAAAACTGTAGTTGTGCAGTCGGGGGAAGGGAAGATTTAATTCATGTTATGTGGCATTGTGTTTGGTATACTAAAGCTTGCTTATACTGGTTAGGCTCTTTTATTAATATTGGATATAATACAGATGTAGAAACTCTGACTCTCATTTTAATGCATACCCAACATGAATGGACAATAAACAAATTTTCTAAATTCTTTATGGCAAATAGATACAGTTAAAAAAGAATTAGCCCCACACTAAGTGTGGTGGGTTTTTAAAGACGAAGGGAAAAAAACTATCCTATGTCTAGACATATCCAGTTAGACACTAAAATGAATTAAGAATAACTAGTGAGAATAAATATAGGGGAATGAATACAACTTGCATTAGCACATTGTATTTAAAAATTACTATTTTTCAAAGAAAGCATTGTGTAAATTATGATATTTATGCATAGTGTACATTTTTATATCTATTTTTTATGTTTTTTTTACTTTGTTGAAGGCTTTTCTAAGCCAAACAATAAAACTTTTGATGATAATGATGATGACTTTGCAATCACCACCATGCTGGATCCATGCTACAAACATGGCCTGCCTTCTATAATTGAAGGACGTTGTCAGTGAGTGCAACAGTTGACAGAGAGCCTCATTAGATTGGTACATGCTGTACAAATGAAAAATGCACGCACTGCATCAAAAACGGGTGTTGATACCACCACCAGCAGCTCACAGGGAACCCAATCAGAGAAAATGAGCAAGGCAGAGCAAAAAACAGCAAGCAGTCCCATTTGGGATGTCCTCTTTCAGGTGGCAGTAAAAGATATGGAGGAAAAGGAGGAGGAGGAGACAGATAAGGCAGCTGGACTCTGTGTAGCAGACCGAATGGTGGAGGCCTTCATGGGTAACCCAAAGCACCTTGCCATTAATGATGAGCCTCTGCTTTACAGGAGTAGTACAATGACTGAATGGCCAACACTAACATCTGTTGCTATGAAATACCTGAGCTGCCCACCATCCAGTGTCACTGTGGAACGAGTGTTTAGTGCGGCTGGGGCAATTGTGAGTTACCATAGGACGAATTTCTCACCCAAGAATGTGTCCATGCTAACATTCATCAAAATCAATGAAAGGCACATTCCACACAACACAGTGATGTCAGTGGTGTTGCCACAGGAACTGAGTTTCAGTAACGAGGATGATGACAATCCCTCGATTTAAGCATCCACAGCAATAAGGTAGATGAGGCAGCAGTGTTGAGAGAATTCCAACCTGATGAGAACTCTAGTCTTGAAGACTGTGAAGGGTGCTTCTTGGATGATGTGGAATTGGAAGTTGAAAAAGGCTGAGTTCACTCCAAGGCCCCCAACAACAACTTTCAACTCAGTATGGTTGCTGGGGCTGTGTATGTTATACCTTATTTTAAGTTATGTACCATTTGATTGGTTTTGGAAATATGTTGTTATGTGCTGCAGTGTGTATAAGTTTTATTTCATCACCCTTTACCATAGCCCATTGATTGGTCTCGTAACCACCAGTCCAAGGCCCCAAGCTATATAAAGCAGCAGTAATTTAATTACCATAACCGTAAACATTTTGCAATTGTTTGATTACAGCTTGATTATTTTCAATTGCTTGATTACAGCTCTAGGGTGATTGTGGGTGCTAAATCCATGATGGTCACCTGCACTATTGCACTTAGGCCCTCCCGGGGCATGGAGGGTGGCGACTCTGGCTAGCACTTCCCTCCTCTAGCTGCTCATGGAGGGTAGTGTTTCTGTCTAAAAGATAGGCACCCATGAAAGATCATATATTGTGTTGTACTCCCTGTCATGGGTGTTTCCTGGCACTCACCCTCCTCCCCACTGCCGATTTATTACTAGTCTGTTGCATTTCTTACCTGTTACCCTGGTTACCCGATTTTTATCTTGTTTGCTGTATGCCTTACCTTGCTATGTTTTCCTGGTGCTTACCCACCTCACTACTGTCGATTTATATCTTGCTTGTTGTTTACCATACCCTACTATGTAATGACAGGGTACCTTACTACTGTTCCACCCACTTGCATGTGGGCCCAAATGTACCCTGACCCTGTATTGTGTCTCTTATGTACTCTGTAATCCTCCTGGGTCGCACCTGAAAATAGGCACATGCTGTCTAGTGTGCTAACCTGGTTAACAAAAGCAAATAAATAAATAAATAACGTTTTTCTTCCAAAAATATCTTATTTTTCATGTTGACTATATCAACACACCATCTTACAGCAAGGTATGTTGTCTTGATGTCCTTAAAGGTGCCCAGGATGGCAAATTCCACACTGCCCCACCACCCCCTCTCATCACCTGATCTGACTTGACATACCCATGCACTCCATGTGACTGAAAAAAAATGTTTCTGCCACTTAGTATTGGTGACATGTACAAGAACCCTGACTCCTAGACAAGTACAAGAAGTATATGAATGTAACATGTTAATTGAACAGTTAACACCACAAGTTTAACACTTTTTGAAAAATGGTGAATGGTGGTCATCTTTAATGATGTAAGTCTTTAGTTACAAAAGTAATTATGAAGAGGCTTAACAACTTATAACATCAAATCCCCCCAAAAAGATTAATTATGCTACACTAAACCGCAATGGTTCTGGGGAGGGGCAGGGCAGGGATAGTGTCCTGCTGTCCTCACTTTTGAATGGATTCAAAATGTTCATGATTACTGCAGCTATGCAATCCTCACTGATTAGATAAGACATTAACCTCCTCCACCTGATTATTTACTAAACACCATATCAACCATCTGTTTTCACATATAGTTCCTCCCTGTATGTGGGTGGCAGTGGTGATTACTCATTAATGGTAGTGGTATGGACACCAGTCCAGTGCCCAACATCACAGTTCAAGCAACACCCCTGTCTTCCACACGCACAACACAGCTCCTGCATGGCCTGTATTGATCATGTAGTCATCAAGATACAACATACAATGAAACATCAACAGAGGAAAATGACCTAAACAAGACCAAAAATAAGAAAACATGTTGGATACTAATCAGTCTGCATACCTGCTTTTACCTAACAAGTTGGAAGAAGCAGAGAAAAAAATGTATATTTACCATACCCAGTGATGTGATGTCATTCAACTGAGGGCATTCCTCACAGGAACATGCTGTGTGGTGCACATGATTCCAATCCAGACCAAAGTACGATGAAGCACAGTAGCACTAGCAGGCTTTCTCCCCTTCCCCTACCAGCACTGCTTACCTTGAAATCAGAAAAAAATTAAGAACAAATTTTGAGGATTGTTGAAAATTCTCCCCCACCACCCGTAACCATCCCCCCCCAACCCGAGAACCATAACAAATGTAGAAATACTTACCTCAAGGACTGTGAAAGTGGAACCATTGCACAATTAAATAAATCCCATAGATCTGGTTCAGCAGCCAGCACCAGCAGCAGCAGCAGGATGGAAATATATTTAACTTTGTCTGAATTCCTGATGTTGAAAAAAGCAAAAAATAACACAATTACTGTCAAGTTCAGACAACCATATGGCAGTAACAGGCATACCACACTTGTATGAAAATTCCAATACTTAACTGTCTGCATTGGGAGATTGGGAAGATCCATACGTCTCCCTCCCTCAAGGCCCGGCATGATGGTGTCATCCACTGCACACTAAAAAATAATGTAAGAGCAGTATAAGCATATTAGAACTCAAGATGCCATAATACCAACCCACCAACACCCTTACCTTGCACAGGAAAAACAATGAAGATATATACTTATGTGTTCAGCAGCAGCAGTACGGACTGTGTGAAGATAATCCACCAGGCATCAGCCATCCAGAACAGTAGTTCTTGTGGCAACTTGGAAAATAGTAGTCAGAGACAGCAGCAGGCAGCAAGCTACAGTGCCCCAAAATTTAATTCACTCCCCCACCGCCAGGCAAGCTACTACTACAGACATTGTCAGTCAACACAGCTAGACAATGAGTACAGCAGCATAGGGACAGGGAAATAATTCTACATTTCTGTGTCAATCAATTGAAACAGCACAGCAACAGTAGGAAAGAATGACAAGTAGCAGCAGCATTTTGCAGGAGGAATCCATTTTCTCTGCATATTGGCAAACCTTTTCAGGTCTCTGAGGTGGTGGCGCACAATAAAACATTAGGACTGACAGTGCATTTCAGTCTCATCAGATAGGCCTAAAGACAATTGTCAAAGTGGACCAAAGACCATTGTTTGGTCCAGGTGGTAGTTGGGGCGCCCTAAAACATCATGGTTGAGACCAGATTTATGTGTTAATTTAATGTATTATTTTTCCTACAACATTTCTGGACATTTACTTCCTGTGCTACAGTGGCAGAAACAAGATAGGGCCTAATGACAATTGTAAACGGCAGCCAAAACAGCATTTTAATGTCTGGTTGCTGGTGGGGCACCATGAAACATCAGGACTGACAGTGCATTTCAGTCTCAATTTGATGTAACATTTTTGGCTAAGTATTTCTGGATTTGTAGGCCCTGTTTGGCACTGGCAGCAGTGAGTTTCAGGCAGAAATATTTGGCAAACAGGCCCTAAAACAGCTATTTAATGTCTGGGGTGGAGGAGGGGGAGCACCAGAAAACATCATGACTGAGAACAGATTTCTGTGTCAATGTAATGTACCATTTTTCCTGCAACATGTTTGGACATTTACTGGCTGTGCTGCAGTGGCAGAAACAAGATAGGGCCTAAAGACAATTGTAAACAGCAGCCAAAACAGCATTTTAATGTCTGGTTGCTGGTGGGGCACCATAAAGCATCAGGACTGATGGCATATTTCAGTTCTAATTTGCTGTAACATTTTTTGGAAAGCATTTCATTACCTGTTTTACATGAGCAGAGCTAAGATTCACTCTCACACAACTTTGGAAAATATGTTTGTTTATAGTAAAGTGATTATACTTGACATTTGTGGACAGGATAGAAGGAACATGGAGGAAACATATAAAGAAAAATGGGATAAGATAAAAGTAGGAAGGTATACGGTTTATGGGCATGGTACTACAACTACAACAGGGGGACTGGGACAGGGAGGTGGGAACCGGGGAGTGGGGACATGCATGGTCAGGAGGAGGACAAAGTTACTCATATTCATATATGAAAGGGGATGGGAAACGGACAGAGCATAAACAACTCAATCAATCAATCAATCAAAAGGAGCTTAATATGTATAGCCTCGAGGAAAGGGGGGGGGACATGATAGAAACTTTCAAGTACCTCAAGGGAATCAACAAAGTCCAAGAGGGTAGCATCTTTCAAAAAAAGAGGTGTGCAAGAACAAGGGGGCACAATTTGAAGATGAGTGGCAGCTCACACGTAATGTAAGGAAGTATTTTTTCACAGAGGGGGTTGTGGATGCATGAAATGGCCTTCCGGAGGAGGTTGTGGAGTCAAAAACAGTGGTTGAATTCAAGCATGCATGGGACAGTCATACGACAATTCTAGGGGGTGGTGGTAGAAAGAAGTATGCTGCTGGTTAACTAGGATCTGCAGCTTATCCATTAGGTAGGGAAATGGGCAGACTGGGTGGGCCAAGCGGCCCTTATCTGCAGTCAAATTCTATGTTTCTATGTTAAAATCTTTATTTATCCAGGTGGGCACCATTGAGCAAGGCTCATTTGCAAGGTGGACCTGGTCATGAATACATCAAAGTACAGTACAGAAGCAGGTATACAAAAAGCAATAATATACAAGGAAGAAAAAGTATATACAGTGTATACAGTACAGTACAAGGTTGAAATAAAAAAAAAACAGCATTATTTTACAACTGAAGTCAGCAGATGTACAATCAACCATAGGCATACAGGGGTTATAAGCAGAGATCTTTTGAGTGAGGCAGCCGGCAACTTCACATATAGGGGAAACTGGAAAAGATAAAATAAACAGGAGGATATAGATAGGAAGACAAAGAGGACAGAAACAATGTTTTTGTTGTTTTTTGAAATAATTTTTTTGTGGGCTTTGCTTTTTTTAGGGAGGGGTGAAGAACAAGAAGAGTGATAATAACAAAGAAAGGAGATGAAAAAGAAAACAATACTGGCCCACCACCACAGCCATAGGCCATTCATTGTTGTTATCGACTGCCACTTGTGCCACCACCACCACGGAGCTCAAACAGGAGGTCCAATACCTTCTTCTGGTCCGCCATTATTTTTTGGAGGTCCCCCCTTACCGCCTGGCAAAGCTGGTCAATGTTCTGATGGACACTTTGGGCCTCAGTGCGCACAGCCTCTAGGTCTGCCCTGGTGACCATCACCTGACTTGGAGGAGCTGCAGAATGCTTAGGGCGGGGGCATCGCTGCTGAGTCCTCCATCGTGCATCATGGGTGGGGGATGCTTCTGTCTCTTCCAGATGCGCCCTGCTGCTAGACCCCCCCCCCGGTATGGCACTCCCAAGCCTCAGTGCTGCCTCCTGCTGCTGCTGTATCTCACTGTTTTGAGAGCCACTCTACAGCATGGTGGTGCTGCAGGTGGTTCCTTTTCCCAGAAGTCCCAAAGTGAGACTCTGGTTTCCCCCTTTTCACATTTTTTCCACAAAAGCTGCAGACAACCACACTTACATCATCTGCCTTTGTGATAAAAAGTGCCCAAACTGATGATCTTTGGTTGGTGGGGGCACAAGCTGATGTCCCGGGAGGGCCTCTACCTCTACATCATCATGCTAGGGCCAGGGGCTGGCAGACGCAGGAGCCACATGATTCTTCTGGGGGGGCAATGGGCTCTGAGCCTGACTACTGCTGCTGCTGGGTGGCTGTGGCAGGGTCCACATCCTGCTGCTGGGAGGGGGAAGCTGCTCCTGCTGATACTACTGCAGAATGGGGGTTGGGGGAACATGCAGGTTCCAGGCCAACAACCAGTGCCTGCTGCTGCTGGGGGACACAGGCCAGGGCCAACTGCTCCTGCTGCTGGGGGGGCTCATTTATAAATGCGGTCCTGTTTAGGTGAACGCTTTGTCCTCCCCTTTCACTCTGTCAGCTCCAGAGTCAGATCCACTAGTCCCTTGCATCATTGTTTCCAAAAAAAAAAGCTTTATTAAACTACTAAAAAAAAAAAAAGAAGAAGAAAGGGGGGAGTGACACACCCATACACATTCACATAAGATAAAGAGAGAAAATAGAACACAAGAGAAAGATAAACTTTTGTTAAATAAAGAAATAGGGGATGAACAGAAGTTCAACACACACACACACACCACAAACTCTCATTCTCTCACTCACAATTCACCAAACTACATATTTCTTTCTCTCTCTCTCTCTCTCTCTCTCTCTCTCACAGTCTCTTCTACTTTCTGTCTCTATCCTGCAAACTGCAGGAAAAGGTTATAGATTCAGTAGCTTTCCTGTCTGAGTGCAGGCACACATGTGACCTTCAGTCTGCTTCAGAAAGCAGGTCATGTGACATGCCTTTCTTCCTAATTTCACCTTAGTTAAATGCTAAGGCGAAACTTATCAGTGGAAGTGAAATTTACAGGTGAAATTTTGTTGCGCAATATAGGCAAAATTTCACCCAACCATACAGGTGACATTCAGCACCAAGGTCGTAATTTTGCAAAATGATCTGTGGGGTGAAACTGGTGATTTCGCTGGAATTTTGCTGGCAAAATTAAATTTCGTTACATCCCTAGGTTTGGACCATGGACCTCTGGGAACATCTGGTAATGAATATTGTGCTGAGGGCATGTGTGTCTGCTGCTGTTCCCTCTTCACCATCACTGTCCTTGGATCTCCTTTGTTTCTCGTGGGGTGGTGCTGGTGGCACAGTAGGTACATTGCTTTGTGTGTCCTGTGGTGCCATACCCTCTGGCTGCGCCCATGGTGCTGGTCCATTTGCATCTGCTGTGCCAGACATCTGGTGTAGCCTCCTGTGCCTGTGCAGACTGGGTGACTACTGCATTGTTGCCTCAGGGGCCAGTATGCCAGTGTTCCTCTGTGTGTCAGTGCCCTGGACAGTACTGGCATCTACATGATGGGGCCTGTGGTGCCATCAGGCCTTGTGTCCCTTCTGTTTCAAAGGCCTGGTCAGCCATGCTGGTGGTGTTGGTATTGTGCACCGTGCCCTGCTCCTGGTCCTGCAGCTTGTCGCTTGTCTTGAGTGTGCCCTCCACAGTGTGCATGTCCACCTGACCAGGATTTCCACTGTGTGTGGGTTTCACCAGTTTGGTGTACAGGGGTCCCGCCATACACTGTATTGTTTGACAAAGGCCAGGCTGCAGCGCCAGTGTGTGTGTGGCCAGGTCGCATGGATCACATGCTGATGGTGGTTGTACAATGCATTCCATGTTGGCAATTCCCTGAGCAGGGCTAGTGGAAGGCAGGGCATAGTTTGCCTGATGGTGTATACCACTGCACCCATTGCCCTGGTCTGAAGTCTGTTGTCATGCTCCCTCCTTCCTGTGCATGTGTTTCATCATCACAGCATAGGCTGGTTCCCTGCATGATCCGTGTCTCTGCATGTCTTCCCACATCTGGTAGACTCCAGGTGGACCATAGCTCTGTCCCAGGTGGTGCCCCAGTCATATTGTCTGACAGTGGCCATGTGTGCCTGGCCAATGTATGAGATTTCCTGCTGATCAAAGCTTCCCTGTGTGTGTTGGGTGGCATGGTTGTATTCCCCATGGTGTATGGTCCCCTCAACACCATACACCAGTTTCCCATATTTTTTGGGAACAGATTGCACTTGGCCTCTGTTGTGCCACATGGCCTGGGTGATAGACTGAAGAGTGCCTGCCATTGCTGTAATGGCATTGGTCTGTGTGTTCTATAGCACTACACCAGGCTCCAGCATCACCACCAGTCGTTCTATGGCATCACTCTGCCTCTGGGAACACACCTGGATCCCATGCAGTAAGGTGGTGATCTCTGCATGCTGTAGTTCACTCTCACCTAGGCATGTCTCCATGGCATCACACAAGCCCAAGATGGCACCATCAACATGGCACTGTTGTGCTGCTGTGGTGATGTTGAGCTCTTGTAGGGCTACACGTACGTCTGAAGCCTCATGATGTACAACCTCCTGGGACTCCACAACATCATGGAAGTACCTGTAAAGGTCATTGTCCAGTGCTGGTTGCAAGTCTGGGTCCTCAGGCAGTGTCAGTGATGACTCAGCCTGGCTGAAAGATGGTGCTCTGCTGTTGCCCTGTCCACCATCCTCATGTCCTGTGTCCTCTTCACTGGGGGATCCAGCCACAATGGTGGGTATTGGCCCTGTGGTGGATTCACCATTGGTGCTGTGCCTCATGCTATGTCTGGGGGCACTGTGGCCAGTGTCATTCATGCCAACCTCTGTTACATACTGCATGACATTAGACCCCTCTGAGGACCCTGTGTCAGTGACCCCCTCTCCTGCATGCTGTGGCTTCTCCTATGTGACCATGGCTATGCCAGTTATTGTGTCTCTGGCATCACCACAGCCAGTACCTGTGGGGAGACATATAAGAATGTGCATGGTTGGTGGCTGTGCTATATAGACATGTCTGTATGTATCTGTTCTAGGCATTCCATGCATAGTTCAGTGCTCAATGATGCCACCGCTGTTGGTCGGTGGCATGATGCACTGCATGCCACATGCTTTGGTGTGCCATCCTGTGTGCTGTGTATACATGCTCCTACAGTCTGTTGTGTGCACACTGCTGCCATCCATGGGTCATGTGTGTTGCAGCACTCTTTGCAGTCCCTCCAGTTCGGGGGATCACCCACTGTTATACATGCCAGTGCAGGACGTGCCATGGATTGGGCCTCCTATCACTGTGCAGTGATCACCAGCATGTCTTCCATAGCTGCAACACAACTGTGTGCATTGTACACATCTTAATGTGCCACCCTCATGTCTGTGTATGTGTTTGGCCTTGTCTGCTCCATCTGTTACATTGGCAGCACTCTGCTATACATGGCAGCTGTGTGTGTTGCTGTGCATGGCACACGGCTACATGGTTGTGCTGCCTCACCTGTTGGGCTTAACCATGGCATGTTGCACATTACATGTGTTGCATGATATCTCAGCTGTTGTGCAACCGTGCCACCCCCACAGACCCCTGTTGTTGGGTCTAGATCAGTGTCATGGTGTGATCACCCACATCTGACTATTTCATACCCCACAGCTCCCTGCCTTGTACAACAGTGCCATGGAATGAGCACCACTGACAAACAGCCCCCCCTCTGGTTTACTTCTTACTGGTGGTACTATTCCACCCAGCAACTCACAGGCAGAGGGACTAATGTGTGATACATTTTCTACTGTAGCCTGCCCTGTGTCTGTATGGTGTGCCATTGTTGTACGTACATTCCCCACCACCTTTGGAGATGTTCTTTAATTAATGTTGGACTACTGCAGTTGTGTTTTATATATATTGATGGATGTCTGATTTTAGAATTTTGTTATCCTAATTGTTGTTTTATGGATGTACATCACTTTGGTACTCTGTAAAGAATGCTCAATAAATAAAGGTATTATTATTATTATTCAGTATCATTAACACTTATGTTATGTGGGATGGCAGGACATATCGGGCCACTTTAGGGTTGTCCCTGCCATCGGAGGTACTTGAGATGTATGCAAAGTTTCCCTGCATTGCTATATTTTTATGTCTCAGCAATGTACTTACCTGCTGCACATTGTAGACAGAACAGGTCAAGCTTCCCATAACCCTCTATTGTGTGGGCACTCAGGTGTCTTACCACACATTCCTCCTGGCTACTCAATGGTCTCAGTTGACTTGGTCCTCCTCCTGCACCAGTGGTATAGTGGCGGTTATGTGCTACCTTCTCCTTAGATCTCCTTCTGAGCTCATGGTAGCACTTTTGCAGGTCAGGTGTGTTGCCTTTGCACTATACAATAGCATTGATCTTTAATGTCACATCTTCCCAAGCCTGCTGGTTATGGGCACATAGCTCCCTCTCCCCACCTCTGGACAGTAGGATGTCAACCTGATGGATGGATGCCACACATCTGCATTACACTGGCCCACACTGTTAGGGCCTGCTGCCCTGTTACACTCATTTGTCCTGTACTTTGAATAGTTGCATTAACACACACAGTACCCACTTGGCCCTCTTCCACCTCTGTCAGGATGTCTGTCTCTGACTCCGTAAAGTTTTTTTTTTCTCTTGTGCTTTCCTCCTGCAGCTTGCATTGCTCCTTCTTCAGCCAAACTGGTGCATCAGTTTCTGGTGGAGCTTGCAACAATGCCACCACATGCACCACATTTATGCTGCACCATGCATCATGCATCAGCGGGAAAGCATTTGATGCACCTGGCCCACTGTAAAAGAATTTGGCACAAGCTGCTTGGCATATGGCACTTTGATGCAAGGCAGTCTGTGGCACACCTGGGTCAATTTACAGAAACTTTAAGTATCAGATCCTCTATGTCTGATGTTTCAGACATGTTTAACTATGTGTTGTACCTTACAGAGGTAGAACTGTGACCTTCATCCCTTAAGGTACATCTGCCTGCTTTGTCATCTTAGTAAACTAAACTAGGTGAAAAGTCTGTAGCTCTCAACAGTATTTTTAAAAGTTCTAAATATCTGTAACCCTCTGTAATGCAACCATTTTATTTCTGGGATTTGAACTTTGGTTCTTTTTCAGCTAATGCAGGAACCATTGAACCTCCAGTGTCATATGATTAAAAACTCCTCACAGCAAAGCTGTCTTTTCATTTGTTATTGCTTCAGCTAAAAGGGTAAATGTGCTTTAGGCTCTTTCTGATCAACATTACTTTTTGATCTTCCCAAAGAAATAGGCTATTCTAAGGGCTCATTTGAAACATCTTCCCAATGTGGTGAGGTAAAAGAATGAATCAGCCTGTTATCCTACCTTATGCTAGAGTATGTTTTCCAGTGAATTCAGGTGAGTCACAGCTTCATAACCTACAGTATATGTAAACACGGCCCACAGTTATTATATTAAAAACAGCCATTAGGGCTGAAAATGCATAGCTATTTGCCACTTATGAAATGGCTAGTAATTTAAAAGCACTCTGATTGGCTAGCGATCATGCATTAAAGTGTGTAACACACAGGAAAAAGTCTGGCAATGACCGTCTGGGCACTGATATGAAAACCAATAGCAGCCATCTTATTCACACCACTATTGTCATCAGCCTAACTGCCAAAGAAAGATTTAAATTTTACCATTGGAAAACATGTCATCCCATCCAGATGCCAATTTCAACTTGAACCTGCCAGAGGAAGATCTTGAAAACTTTCTCCAGCCAGAAAACAAATCTGTAGGAGCAGAAAATGTATAAATTCAGCCTGAGGTACCCAGCTGTCAAACAATCAGTCAACCGGCATCTCCTCAAGTGGCCATGGGTAAACGTTTTCAAAGCTACACATCTAGACAACTTGACAGTTTAGAAAATGAAAAAAGTGAAAAAAAAGGCACTGAGAGTGCAACAGCATGGGTATTGAAAGTGTTCAGGGAATGTGCTGCTTCCACAAATACTGTTATCAACTGGCACTTAGTAAGTAAAGCTGAGCTAAACTATGTTTTTTGGAAGTTCTGTGCTGAGGTGTGGACAATTGCTGTGCAGGAGTATGCCCTCTCCAGCTTTTGCTGTCTCCACACAGTGTTAAACAGCCACCTGCAGTGGGCACAGCTGTGGGCCAAAAAATAAATATCATGACTGACTCCAAATTCCATTCAGGTAATACTATATTCAGTGCCAAAATGAAAATCTGTCATGGATCCCAACAAGACAAAGCTCAGCACCACAAAGTACTAACAGCAGCTGATCTACAAAAACTAAGAAATTCAGAAACTCTGTCACCCCAGACCATGCCTGACTTAGTCCATAAAGTATGGGTGGGCATTCAGTTATATATGGTCTGGGGCAGCTGGGAAGGACTCCCCCAGCTAAAGCCAAACCACTTGACAATAAAGAAGATGAAAACAGCTTTGAATATGTGATGCTCAATTTCAACAGGCACAAAAAAATTCACAACAACCCACCTGAACCTGGAAAGCAAGGGCACAAGGGTTACATGTACATTTAGTTGGGAACCCCACTGTGCCCAGTGAAAAGTTTTAAAATGTGTGTCAGCAAGTCACCACCAGAACCTAAAGCACTGTATCTACATCCATGAAGATTACCCCAAGCACAGCTCGACCATCTCCTCGAGCAGTATTCTGAAGAGCCCATGGGTTTTAATTACCTTTACACGATGATGTCCAAGTTAAGCCAAGAAGCAGGACTCAGCCAGAGGTACATGAATCACTGCCTCAGAGCAATGGCAATGCAACTCCACTGCAACACAGGTTTGGAAAGCAGAGAGTTTAGGAGCATTACAGGCCACCACCATGAGTCTAGTTTCCAGAGCTACTGGAGAGCTACATCAGATGACCAGAGGAAGTGGTGTTACATCCTGGCAACAAAGCAGCAGCAGTCAACATCTGAAGAGAAACCTTGCAGCCACATTCAGGTGGAAAAGCAGCAAGACAAGCTTATCGGTGCAATAGTGACACCCAGAGGACATCCAGAGCAGCAATACAAAAGAATGACAATGAACTTCAATGGTCCAGTTTACTTCAGAAAATAATTTCAGCAATATTTGGCAGCTAATCAATTAATTTTTTTTGTTTTTTTTTTATTTAACAGTTTTGAATTTACAGGATGAGTTCCATGAGATCAAGTCTCGTTTGCAGAACATCCCAAGTCCATTAAATACAAACATGACAAAGTTAATAAACATACATAATACTACGAAACATACACGATAACACATGAACACTTAAATACTATCTACTAGGTAACACAACAGGTAACTTGTTACTCAAAACAATTTAAAACATACATAATAACACATACACAATTAAATACTTTTAATGGATAACACAGCAGGTAACTTGTTGCTCATGAAAAACAGTTACAGATAGATTGTGCCTGCAAAAGCTTTTTCTTGATGTTGTGTCTGAAAATAAATATTTTGTAACTCAGGTGAAAGTTTATTCCAGCAAAGAATGGCAATAAAAGAAAAGCAATTTATACCATAGTTCTGATTGGTATCTAGGTAAAAGTAAACCCTGATTGGGAACATCTCTTAAATTATGACTATGAGTGGAGGCTAATAGTTTATTCAAGAGATAAGTTGTGGTTAAACCATTTACTGTTTTGTAGATCAGATAAGCCAGTGATGTGAATGTCTTGTTGAGGGAGATAGCCAGTTTAATTGAGCTAGAAGAGAATAGTGATGTGTGTTTCTTGGACTACTTAGAGTAAACCATAATAACTGAAAATACACTGTGTCAACTAAGGAGAGGTCTGCAATGTTAGAATTATGATAAATAGAATCGCCATAATCCATAATTGAAAGAATTAATTGGGCCACAATGATTTTGCAATCTTGTAATGATAAAAAATGTCTGCCTCCTTTCAATCGACCTAGGCATTGAAGAGTTTTTACAGTATCGTTGCAAATGTGAGATTTAAAAGAAAGAGTAGAGTAGAATGTCAAGCCCAAATATTAAAATTCAAGAACAAGCTGCAAAGGGATATTATTAAGCTTAATGGTAAAGAGGGAATGGCAATTATTAATTAGGGATTTGGACCAAAATAGCATTGCTTGTTTGTTTTTTTACTATTCAAGAGTAGTAAATTTGAAGAAAATCAGTTAGCAACTTTATCAAAATCAGCCTGAAGAGTAGAAGTTAGGAACTTTAAATCACTGAGAGCAAAGAAAAGAGCTCTATCATCAACATAAAATCTAAAAGTACAGTTCCTATTGAAGGTAAGAGATCAGCAAAAAAAATGAAAAGAACAGGACCCAAAATAGACCCCTGTGGTACCCCTGTGTTTACAGAAAGAAAAAAGGATAGACACCCATGCCAAGAAACAGCCTGGCACCTTCCATGTAAATAAGATGAAAACCAAAATACAACATTTAAAGAAAACTCATGAAAAAGTAATCATTTTTGAAACAATTGATGATTTATTACATTGAAAGCCTGGACAGGTCTATGAAAACTGTCCCAACATATTGACCCTTGTCCAAGGCTTTCAGAAGAGAATCATGAAAATCAATTAGAGTTGTCTGAGTAGAATGATGAGGTCAGAAGCCAGACTGAGCAGATGAAAGCACATCGTAGGTAAGTAAATATTGAGGGATTTGCTGATGGACAATTCTTTCAAGAAATATTGATAGTATTGGTAATAATGAGATGGGGTGATGACTGTCAACCAAAGATTTGTTCCCACCCTTATGTAGAGGTACAATAACAGATGTTTTCCAAGCAGAAGAAACACTTTGAGTAGTATGGTACAAATTATATGTGAGTTAGAAGAGGGGCAATAATGTCAGCAGTAGATTTTAATAAAATCCAAATTATCAATACCTTAACTGAGTCTTCTTTTAAAGATGACACAAGATCAAATACCTCTTTGTGACCAATATATTTAAAATAAAATTTTGGTCTTGAAAAGGCCAGAGAATTTACATTCCCGGGGGTGGACTTGGGGGAGAGAGCCTGGCCTTTTCTAGTAACAAGCTGGGTGTTTCTACAAAAGATTTATTAAGAAGACCACTCATATTTTCCTTAGAGTAAACAGTATGACCATTATAGGACATATTGGAAATGTTTGAGGCAGATGGAGCCTTCCACATGGAATCTACTAGCTGCCAGAATTTTTATGGATTAGATCTGGAATCCAACATATCTGGAGATCATTAACATTTTCTGCTGTGTCCTGCTGGAACTCTCTACCTCCTTCTATACTGGTCTGCACCTCCCTCTCTCATTTTCAAAGTTCTCTGTTATCTCACCTAACCACCCCACCTTGCTCCTGCTTCCGCTGACTCTGAACCCTTGTTCACTCCTTGCGTGATTCTTCTAGCATAAGTTTCCACTCTATCTACTAATTTCTTGAGGAGAAAAAAATACTGTTAATGATATCTGTACGTAAAGTTTTGTTGACTGTGCTTTATGTGGTTCGATGTGATAACGGTGAACGCCTAAAGGTGATCACTATAATTACACAGTCAGAGTGCCAAGAACATGTTTGGCACTCTGAAAACCCTGGCACACAGGACAATGGCACCAGAACAACCCACTCTCATGGGGGGCTTTTCCCCCTGCACTCTCTACTAAAGGATTTTCAACTCCAGGGGGTGTATGTCGAAGGGGGGTGAAAGCATTAAAAAATAAAGGTTTGGCAGGGTGCAATAAAATCACACCAGCATCCGGACCTGAACCTGGTACCTCACCCATCCCAACCACTAGCATACCCCGATGTCATGACGCAGCTCAGAAATTCATCGCAGCACCACCCTCTACAGCTCCTCTGCCCCTCCCAGCCCATGATCACTGTGCTTGCTCCACCTCCATGCACGCATACACATAGCAACATCTTGTCACCCAATTTGCCCACCCCCTCATCTGATCACCCTACCCTCCCATCACCATGAGGGATTGCACCAGGAAGGAGTCGCTGTTACGGACGGCGTCCTTCCCCATGTGCCCACCTCACAGGTTACCACTTTTCATTGCTTATTTTGCATAACTGAATGTAATTGATGTACTCTTTTGCTGTATGATTACTCCTTGTCTAATTTCTCATATCAATGAATGCATTATCAATGCACAGCACTTCCTAGGTCGCCCCTGAAAAAGGGACTGTCTTGTCTCAGAGGGCCTACCCAGTTACCAAAATTCAATAAATAAAATAAATAAGATTGTTTTTATAATGAGAAGATTTAGATTTCCTTACTAAGATAACACAGTGGTTTCAAAATTTTCAGAAAGATCAGCAAGTTTGGGAGTATTCATTTCTTAGCCTTCTGATACAATTTATCACATATCTTTAATTGTGAGATAATAAAAGGATTTACCAAGTGGCATGTTAAGACTTGACCATTTTCTCCAAGAAAGGGGCATGATAATTAGAAATCGAGCTAAAGTAGTAATTAAAGTAATTTCATGCCTTGTCAGCATTAATAAGTGACAATAGCTTCCACCACTCAATGTTTAGTAAACTGGAATGAAAAGCCTGGAGGTTAAAGATTTTAAGTTTTAAAATGAAATAGTGTTAGGAATAAACTTAGGAGGAGAAAAATTTAACAAACAATAAATAAGGGCATGATCACTAAATACATTTCCCTGGCATCTAGCAGCAATAATTTGGAGAGCAGGAGAAACAAAAATTAAATCCAAAGGGAAAACTCTTGCCTTGCAAAATCATAATATGTTAGTTCAGAGATCAACTGGGTTAAGCCCAAAGGTGCCATTTGAGATTTTAACTTTAGGCCCTTACTGGAGGACCAGTTTGTGTCAAAGTCCCCTAAGTGGATAGTGTGCTGAAAATCCACAAGTGAGCAAATCAAGCATTGTAAATTTGAAAATTTGGTAACTTTAAGTTTTGGGGGATAATAAACACTGCCAAATAATATTTCCTTGCCAGGCAACCTTAATGAAACAAAAACTGTATTGATAAAGTCATCCATTGTTTCGGTTTTCACAAGCGAACAAATAAATGAGAAATGAATAAAAATGGCAGCACCAACCCCATGTCTAGCTATATCAGATCTAAAACATTGTAATTAGGAAGATTAATTTCAGGATCCATGATGGAGGAATCTAACCAAGTTTCTGTAACTGCAAAAGTGTGCAACACGAGTTTCATTTTGTTTTCTTGTTTTGCCCCCCCCCAAAGAAAGGAACTACTTTATTCAGCATAGTCTTATTTGCCCTAATAAATTAATATTCATTCAAATTTAAAAGTTGTGCTCTCATTGTTTCTGTGTCTAATTTTTGTAAGCCATTTTATAAAAGGTCATATGTTATTTGGTATTAGACAGTTCTAACAACATGGCTAGGAGGCTGGATGCACTTGATCTGCAGCCTCGTGCCTCACTATGCCTCCTAGCTATGCATTAGAACTGTTTAATGCACACCTCATCATGTCTTATTGCTTACATATGATGACATGGGTAGAGGTCACCAAACAGCTAAAACAAATTTTTCTGTCTTGTTGGTTTCTTGCACATCTCACTGTTTTAGTAAAACTGACAGAACCCCCCTCCCTTTTGTTTTATTCACAGCTCATTCTACTAGTAGTACAGCTACATCCATTTCTTTGCAGCATCCAGAGACAATCCAGTTCTAGAAGTTTGTAAGGCTGAAACTAGGGCTTTGACCCATGCATCTTCATCCCATTACAGTATGTACCTCTTATACGATACATGCTTATGACAGACAACTGCTTTAAATGGACAATTTCCATTTTCCATAAGCCTTTTCCCATTGACTGTCATTATAAAATACTCTTTTCTGCTGTATTAAGGGTGCCTGCTATCAGGATGCCACATGGGCATAGGAGTTGTTGAAAAGTCCCTGATTACCTGACTAAGGATGTGATAAAATGTCCCAGGCATCCTGTTCCTGTAGTAAGTACAGTATTGTAGACATACTACCCAAATGACCTATGGCAGTCCTACCTACCACACTTTTATGCTACTGAATTGTTGAGCATTCTATAAAGCCACATTTTTTTTTAATTAAGATGGATTCAGTTGAGAGCAAGTGAAGATCTTCAAGAAAGTCTGGGTAATCTGGGCAGAAATGGGTTGGGGGGTTAAGTCAGATGGAGAGCTTGAAGTGAGCCACTTTTTAGGGTTGCAGTATGTGGAGCCCTACAGACGTCTTGCTTTGAGAAAAAGGACTCCCATATTCCTTGCGAATGAACAACATGCTGGAGTGACAAAAAAGTTGCCTCTATGTCTGTTGAAACCTCAGTGCTTGCACTATTGTTTTTTTATAATTTTTGGAGGTCTGTGATTGCTGAAATACATAACCCCCCACCCGACTCTCCCTCTCAGCACCCACCACCTCACAACCCACAGGATCATAATAGTGACACTGGGGGTGCCCAATCCCCTAGTGTCCTGATCACAAAATCCCCTCCTCACTACCTCACATGTACCATTATGCTTTTTTTATTTATTTTTATAGTTTCCCCCCACCCGAGCCTCCCTTTCAGCATCCACCACCCAACTTCTCCTCCAGAAATGTAATAATAGCACTGGGGGTGACTAAAACCCCAGTGCAGGAATCCTAGTTTTCCCCTTTTCCACTACTTCACATGTGTGGTTATTTTTTTCATTTCCTTCCCCACCCAACCCTCCTCTCAGCGGCCACCACCGCCCCCCCAAGAAACATAACAGTGACACTGGGCGTGCCCAGTCCCCCAGTGTCATGATCGGCATCTTGGTCCTTTTTTATTTTATTTTTTTAACCTGCAATAAGAAAACTGTCCATTGATATCTTTTACACCATTTCTGACCTCCCCACCTGACACTCCCACTCAGCAACCACCGCACCACACACTCCAAAGCCCTTACTTACCATTGGGGTCCAACACTGTAATACTCTCTGGACTGCAGACACATCTTCACGCTTCAAAGATGGACCATGAACTGAAGAAACTGGTATGCCATTTAATGTATTTCAATGGGGTTTTGAACTTAGAGGCATAATTTGTTTACTCTTGCAATGTGTTTACTGCAAATGTAATATATATATTTTTTTAAAGTAGTCCATACTCCCTCAGGATCCAAACTACAAAACATTGAATCCCAGTTTATACAGTCCATGCCTGTGCAAATTCCAATTTTAGCTGCCTTGTCAAATAGAAATATTTTGCTTGTACCTTCCTTAGACAAGTAGGTGCTGATATCATAGAAAAGAAGACAGAGTTACTGTATAATCACTATGGCAATGGCCGGACCTGTTATACAATATTGAATTTTTATGTCATCTGTGCATAGGACAACATTCGGAATATTGTTACCTCTCCTCAGCTGTTTTACATGCTGGATCATGTTAGTATGTTCAGAAAGGTTAAGAAACAGCTTCCCAATTTTTGAAACTGTGGACACTGATTCCCAGTCTATGTCTCCCATGCTGAAATTCGCCATTACTATCATTTCACTAGAGGTGCAAGCAGCTTTAATTTCATTGAAAATAACCGGTGACACTTCCTCTGGGGAATCAGGAGGTCTATAGCAAATATCCAAGATAAGATTATTATTCCCTCCAGAGGTGATTTTATCCTAAAGCATCTCAATGATCAGTTTGTAAATGAGCATTTCTCAATGTAGCTTTCTCCTGGTTCAACAAATAATATATAAAAACAAAAGCTAAGTTAAATATAGAAAAGCAAGGCATAGTTACACAAGAGAGAAAAGAAGCCTTTGTTACTTCTTTTTGTTCAGTGTTCCATAGGGAGAGGTATTATCTATTATACAATGGCAAGAAAGAATCTTGGACTGTGATTGGTCAATCTGGGGCTAGACCCACAACGTTATCCCAGCATAACACCACAGCTCTAGAGTCAGCCTCACATTGCTTTCCTTTTTTCCATCTCCTGTTATAAAAAAAAAATATTTTTCCACCCTAATAAAAATATCTTTAAAAATATTTTTTATTCTATGTATAGCAAACCATTGTATAATAGGAATAATGCACTCCAGGGTGTGTGTCATGCTGGGATAACACCACACCTGGGGCATTGGATGCACTCGGCCTGTGGCCTCGTGCACAACCCCCCAGGTGTGGATTATCCCAGCATGACACACACCCTGTCATGCATTATTCCTTTAACAACTAACAGCTCCCTGTGATTCAACATGCTGCCTTGCTTCAGCTAGCCTGTCTGTATCCTGGTGCAGTTTTTAGCCTGTAGTTTTATTGTTGTACTGGACCGCTGGCCATTTTAGGGTGTACAAGGGCACACCAGAGGCAAGATGTGTCTTCTGGTGGGTGGGAATATCTACAACAAAAGCCTGCACCTCAGAACACAGCCAGTGTTTATTGGGGAAAACTAACATCAACAGTCCCCTGTGATTCAGCTCGCTGCCTTGGTTCAGCCAGTCTGTCTGTATCCTGGTGCCATTTTCAGCCTGCAGTTTTATTCTTGAACTAGACTATTGCCCTTTGTGTGTGTGGGGGGGGATGTACTGGAGACCAGGTGGTTCTGCTGGGGGTGGGCTATCTACAACAAAAGCAAACATTACTCAAAGAACATTTTAATAAAGGTGAAGCAGTGTCCTGTCTGGTAAAGTACTTTCAGTCTCTTTATTTAAATTGTTTTGCAGTGAATACTTTTTTTCTTCTTCTGTGTGGGACTGAGTCCAATTACGACTGTGGACAGGGTAGGATCAACTTGACCAGTGGTGAATACTTCAGCTGTGTATTATTCTTCTTCTTCTGTCTCCATTAATATCCTTTGTGTGTCTTAATTCTGAAGATAACTTTTTCATTTACATATACAGTGAGCCTTGTGATTTCCAATGACTGTATTCATAACTTTGTGAACAGACTTGCTTGCTGATAACCTTATTCAGTTTCTAGCAGTGAACTATTTGCCCTTCTTTGCCTGTACAATCCATTTTTCCCTACCTGTTTGGTGGTGGCTGTCAGCAGGGAAAGGATAGGGGGTTTATGCAGGCATATGCAGTGGCAGGAGGCAACAGCATAGTCCATTAAATCATTGTTAGGTGAGTGTGGCAGGGTCCCTCACTCTCATGTTAGCTTGCAATACTTTTCTGACTGGAGCTACTTTCAGCAGAAGAAAAATTAATTTGATATTAAAATCTCAAAAAATGATCATAGGTTACATTTTTACTTAATTCCATATGTATTTGTTTTGATAATAAAAGACTGGCTTTTTTTCTTTGAAGAAAACTGCTTCACAGTCCAGAAATCTCAAAAAAACATACTAATATAATTCTAGGATACAGGCTATTAACATATTTCTGGCCTGGAGATCTGTGGGCATGTTTGGTCTCAATCCTTGATATTAAATGTAACCCACACACACACACACACACACATATATATGCACACACATTATGCCAGGGCAAAGTGATCTGGGATTCCACCCAGGAATCTGGTAGAATAAGTGGCGTAGAGTACAATGCATTTTCTAAGGAAGAACACATCTGCAGCATTAATGTCTGACATTATGTTATGTTTACAACCCCCACTGTTTGGTCATGGAAACACAATTTGTAAAAGGAACAAAGTAAAAGTTTGAGGTAAAATCAGGGACATCCTTGAAAATCAGGGACAGTTGAGAGGTATGACTGCAAACAACATTGTAAGCCACACACTGCAGAACTGTGCTTAGTGTGCTATGCTGAAATGAGGTTTGCCTGGGGCTAACCTGAATGCACAGTGCTAACACATTAGCCCGGTGCAAACTGGTTAGGTTAGGTTAGATTAAAGTTTATTGACAGCATGTATAAAACAATGTTTGTTACACACAATATTCATAGAAATAAGATTAAAATAAGTTTCTCAACACCAATCATTACAATACAAATTCATTCTTATGCAACATAATTCTCCACATCTCCTATAGTTTTACTCAATTTTCAAACTTATATAGTACTCTTTGTGCAAAACTAACCAGTGCAAAAATATCTACTATTTCAGTTGGATCAAGAATCCTTCCCAATCTCTTATTAATTTCCATCCACTTAAATTTATTTAGCTTTAAGGATAGGAATAACTCTCTTTCTCTTTCTAAAGCAGGACATTCTAATATATCATGTCTGGTTACAAGATTTATCATCTCCTTACAAATATATGGGTAAACAAGATTGCCTGGACATAAAATTCCATTATTTAATAGTCCTAGTCTTAATCTTGTTATGGCTTTTCTTTGTTTCGCATTCTCACAAACCCTTAAATATTTCTCTTCATTAAAAGTCTGCTTTATTTTCTTATACGTTATATATTGCCATGAATCCCTTATACTGCTCATATCTCATTGTTTAGCAGTGTCTTCCAATCTCTGACTAGCTATATCTCTAAATTTATTAGGGTCACATGTCTCAGTGTACATGTTATTATACAATATTCTATTCTTATTAAATTCATCACTTAGTATCTTAAACCACCCTTTCTTGGTTGAACAATCAATTTTTTCAATTTCTATCCACATTTTCTTCTACCCAACAATGATGAAGTAAACTATCGTCAGGAGCTTCCATTATTTTTTTTAAGAAATTTAAACTCCTTTTTTTAATTACTGTCGAAATTGACAATATTCCTGTTTCTGCCCTTATTGCCACATTTAGGGTAAACCTAGGCACCCCAAGTAATTTCTTTAGATATACATTTTGCATTATCTCCATAGATTTGAGATTGGTGCCAGGACCCCAAACTTCTGCACCATATAACATTTGTGCATTTATCTTAGCTTCCTAACCTCTTTTCTGTGCAATAAAGGAAATATTTGCAATTGTATTTGTGAATCTTGTAACTGCTAACATTGCCTTAGTGACATTATTTATTGTTTTCTTTACATGTGCATTCCAACTTAGGTTACTATTTTTCATAACCCCTAAATATTCAAACTCTTTAATTTCTTCAATAGAATCTGCCCCTATTTTTCATTATTTAACATTTCTTCTTTCCTCACCAGAGACCATTATTTTAGTTTTTTCTATATTCAATTGAAGTTCAAGTTTTACAAGGGTTTCCTTCACTTTTATTAAAGCCCTTTTTAAACCCAGCTGTGTCTGGGATATTAACACAGCATCATCCGCAAATAACAGAATTTTTATTTTCTGTTTATTTACATTTGGAGGGAACGTATCTATCTCTTCTAACTCATCCACTAGTATATCTATATATAAATTAAATAGGGTCGGAGCTAGTAGACAGCCTTGTTTAACTCCTGCTTCTACTCTTATATTACCAGTCATTTCACCTTGTTTACTATACCTTACTATAACTTTATTATTAGCATGCAAAGTTTTTATAATTTCTAAGAGGTCTTTATTAATCCCTTTTTTACTAAGAATATCCCATAAGATTTGTCTATTGATTGAGTCAAATGCAGCTTTTATATCAAGAAAAGCCAAATAAATTTTCCCTTTTTTCCTGAACACATATTTCTCCATAATATAATGAAGAATAAAAATGTGTTCAGTAGTTGACCTCCCTTTACCAAACCCAGTTTGATTTCTGGATAGTATTTTATCTTCTATCCAAATTTGCATTCTAGTCAGAAGTATTCTAGTAAATAATTTTGCACTTATATTCAATAAGGTTACTGGTCTATAATTTTCTGGTAGTGTTAACAATCCCTTTTTATGGAGGGGAACTATAACCCCTGTATTCCACCTATCAGGCATTTTATTAGTTTGAATTATGTTCTCAAAAAAGGGTAATAAAACATCAGCCCACCACTCTGGATTCACTTGATATAATTCTGCACTAATTCCATCCTCTCCAGGTGCTTTATTTATTTTTTTTTTTTGTATTTTAATAGCTGAAATTATTTCTTCTTTAGAGATAAGTAAATTCCTTACCTCATGCTTCATTGTTTCCATATTACTAATTGGTATTACATCCCCATTTTCAAGGAACATTGATGTTTTATCAAAAAAAATTTAAAGTAATGTTCCCATACTCCTGGGGATATAACTGCTTCAAGATTAAATCTCATCTTACCTGTACCATAGACAACCAGTTGCCAGAATGATGTATTATCTTTACAGGCAATTGCACTCTGTAAATTAAACCATAAATTTTTAGCAAATTCATGTTTCTTTTCCCTTATAAGTTTTTTATATTCCTTCTTAACCTTTTTAATGCTACTCTATCATTTACTTTGTTACATCTTGTAACCCTTTTCCCTAATTGGTTTATCGTTTTATGCATATAATTACACTCACCATCAAGCCATTTTGCATTATACAAATTTTTGGTTTTAATTTCCGATTGGCATTTTTTTAATTCGTTATAAAGATAATCTTCCAATTCTATATACAACTGTTGTAATTCACTCTGATTCTCCCTTAGATTATCATGGCGGGCTTTTTATTGGATTTGCCTTTTCTTGATTAATGTCTTTGAATCATTTAGTAGATTCTGGAGTTTATGAATATTATACAGAGTCCACTTTATTCTTTTTGTATTATAAACCATCAAATTATTTTCTATCCATTCTGTACACTCTAAATTCTCCTTTTTTACTCCCTTTACTTTAGTTATAAATTCTAAGGGTCTGTGATCACTATCCCAAATATCTATCACTTTCAAGTTTAGTATGTAATTATATGAAAAAAAAAATCCACCCAGACATAGTCCAAGGTACTCCCACCACGATAATGATTATGTGTTATCTCCCCATTTTGTCACCATTACATCTCCCATTTAGCACTCTCATATTCAAAGTATTAAAAACTTCCATAAGTAATTCCCCTTTTTTATTTATTTTCTTGTCCAATGATTTCCTTATTGGAACTCCTATGATGTCATCTAAATTTCTATAATTTGTTTTTTCTTCCAATAATTCTCCTATACGAGCATTAAAATCTCCTGCCATTATTATCATTAGACCTGGGTAGGATGTTTGTAACTTCATTATTGTTACTTTTAATATTTCAAGTACTGCCTTTAAACTGGGAGATGTAATCGGGAGTGGGGGGAGATATACATTCTCAAAAATGCCAACATTTACTGTTTTGTACTGTATAAGAGTTCCCAAAATAAAATATATAGAATCCTTAAAGATACATAACCCTTTCAATTCATGGCCTATTTTAACCATGGTACAAACACCTCCTGATGGTCTTCCATATTTGTTAGTTTTCTTAGCTTCAAGTACCCAACTCTGATATCCTTCCAATAGGCAATGATCTATGGTACTTGACCAAGTTTCTTGTAACATTATTATTGAATACTTTTCCAATAGTTTTCTACATCCAATATCTTTTAATTTTCCTACTAAACCAGCAATATTCCAACTAATTATTTTCATTTCTTCCATATTACCTTGTGTAGGAGGTACCTTTTGCAATAGACATCAACATTCTTCTTCTAAATTTTCCAACATACAAAACTGATTTTGATCTCTTAAACTAGAACAATAATCATTTTCTATTTTAGAAACAACAAAAGCATCTGAAACTTCCCTCCAATCCTTGCTACCTTTGTCTTCTTCTTCTTCTTCCATTATTATAACACTATTGTTTATTCTAGGGCCTTTTTGAAATCTTCCTTTTATAGTTTTTCTTTGTTCTCTGTAAATAGTCCCTTCTTCTGGGAGAAGAACATGTTCATAAACATCTGGTACCATATAAGTTGTTATTCTCTGTTGGACCTTTGCATTTGGTTTTGATTGGTTAATCTTTTTAACCATATGTACTGATTTTGTAGTTTCCATATTTCTCAGGTTATCTGTCTCAGTTGTATCCTGTAGTTTTACCCCCAGACTTTTAAACTGATCTTTATTTCTTAACATGTTTAGCCTTGTTCTGGGGGATTTCACCACCAAACATATCCAATCTTTTTCATTCCCTGACCAATATCTATATACTGAACTTATATTAGTCCATGTAAAACTGTTACCCAAAATTCCCTTACATATGTTGTAAACTACAATTTTCAAAGTAATGTTATTTTCATTTTCACCTTAGGGATCCTGTAGAAATACAATGTAGGAAGCATTTCCCCTTTTTCAATTAAAAGGTTTCTGTTCATATCTTCAGCACTTATTGTAAATTTTGGTATACTTTCTTCTGTTTCCTTTGAATCAGTTGGTTCTATTATTTCAGAAATTGTATTCTCCCACTGATGTATTTTCTTTTTATTTCCACTATCCCGGTGTATATTAATGTTTCCTTCACTCTGATTTTTGTTTTTATTTACCCCTAACTTAGTAGAGTTCTTTAGATCACAAGCCCCCTTCGCCCTTTCTGATCTTACATTTACTAGTATTGGACCTTCTTTACATTTAGTATTTTCCTGTTTTATTAATTTTCTCTTTCCTAATTCTTGAACCAGGGAAGCCATCTCTTTTATTTCCTTCTTCCCTATTTCTTCTCTTATTTTTCCAACAGATTTTTCTTTGGGCTTTTCATAAACTTCCCCACCTTTCCCTGCTTTTATTTTATAACTTTCATCCTCATTTTCTGCTTGAACACAATTTAGATTGTTACTATCTTTTAGTAACATCTCACTTAACAAGGAGGTAAAGTTTAAAAGTAGGTCATTATTTAGCACTATTCCATCTCTTATTTCCTTGAGGAGTTTCACAAAATATCCATCCAATTGAGTTGTTTTTTGTTCCACCCCAACCCTATCTTCAGTTGATACTGGAAGAAATGAACTTATAACATGTGAAATATCAGGGGGACAGGCAGATGGTGGATCTAGTCTGACACGTTTATTATAGGGGGTAATAAACTCATCAAAATCATCAAGAAAAGTCTTACTAGGGAGTTGATGAGATTTATCTCTCTGTTCTCTTTCTATATCTTCAATTTCTACGTTATCTTCTTTTTCATAACTCACTTGATTTTCATAATCCCTTACTGGTTTTTTACTAATTTCTTGTCTCTCTCGAAATTCAACTCCCTCTGTTCTATTTCCTCACTGTGAATTTGAGCTTTAACCTTTATACTTCCCCTTCCTTGTTTTGGGTAATTACTCTCTTCTTCTCAGTCTCTTATTTTTCCTATTAGGGGATGCTCTTCACTTTTTACCTCTATACTCACTTCCAGTGTATTGTTTATTGGGGAAGAACACAATGGAGGAAATGTAGAACTCTGTATTCTCAATATTTCATTTGAATTTACCAAGTTTACTTGACTACCTGGGGCAAGGATATAACTTGTTATTTTCCTTGAACCAGGGTCCAACTTTTTTGTTGTTTTTTTGACCCTTATTGGATCTATTTGTCTTATTTTTAACATTTGCTTTACTTGACATGTTTTTTTTCTTTAGCAGCTCTTGCTTCCATAATAAAGAAAAACAATAGCTATATTCTTATTACTGTATTCTTAATTCAAATAATACTTCTCCAAAGTTATAGTAGTCCATATACTGAATATTCAAGGATAGGGCTGGTACTGCCCCTACCAGTACTTAATTTATAAACTTTACAAGTTATTCAACTCTCGTTCTTCTTCAAAAGATTAACAAGGCCACACGTCCCATTTTTTTAAATATATTTACTGTATGAATTCCATAGTAGTTCCACCCATTCATGGATAACACCACTCTCAACCGAAGTCAACATTCTATAACTTCTTTCCTTCCTTCCTTTCTTGTTGTTCAACTCCTAAAGTTCCTTGTTACAGATTAAAGGTGGAATAAAGTACCTCAATAATAATAAAAGTGCTCTCAATGTACCACGAAAAGTCAGTTTCCCAAACAGACTGTTCACTTTCAATACCACTCCAAAAGCACTGGTTCTCAACTCCTCCCCAAGTCCTAGTTCTCTTGTAGGTTTTTCTAAAATTGAAGATGTCTCAGCATAGGAAGAGATTCACCCTTTGTTTTTGTAGTAATAACAGAGGTTGGAAAAGGGCCAATTTTGGACAAAGATATACTCCCGGGGCTCCTTATTCATATACTCTCCTTCGATACACCCTTTTACTGGTCTCAAAGCCACTAACAACAAGGAGAAAAATGAAGGACAAGCAACAATAACAACTAAATAAGTATCACAATTATATATATAAAAATCTAATAATCAGATTACTACATACTGGAATAAAATAAATAAAAAACTATAACTTCCAACTGAGAATTCTATTTAATATTTACAATTAATTTGCACCTTGATTTCCTCTTATATTTAACTTGTTTTTTTGATCAGGGAATTAATTTACTGTCAATTAACTGCCAAAAACATTTACCTAAAAAGAACTAAAACAGTTGACTAGTAACTGGCTAATCATTTATTAACTCTAAAATGCCTAAAAATTTAATATCTAAATTCAGATATTATAACAAACAGTTGATCTTATAAAAAGACAGAGAAACTTACTTTTATATTATCATGTTCAATTTCGTTTCAACAAAAAAACAGCTGCATGAAGACAATGCCTTCCTAATTACTTGTCTAATATTAATCAGACAACTGTTGAGGACTAACAAGGATTACCAGAGCACAGTCTAATCCAGTGTATCATACTATGCTCTTTTCATCTTGTTATTTTATCCATTCACCTAAGTTGCAAGTCTAAATTTTCCAAAGCAGTATACTTTTACACCGACCAAGCGGCTAAAGAGTGCTGGAGATAAAATGATATTTAAAGCTCAGAGACCTCAGAGACTTCACCTGCAGCACGAACACAGGCTTCCACCACTCCAGCAAGACCAACTGGACAACGCGAATGAATGGAGCCTGTGTTGGCGCATGCGTCCTATATACTACTAATCATGTGATTCTTTTGCACCAATTAAACAAAAGGAAATAGCCCGGGATCTTTAAACTTTAAACCTTAAACTTTAAAATGTTTACTTTTAAAACTTTTCGACTTTACCTTTAGCCTGCTTTGCTCTTTGGAATTTGCAGATTACTACAGCCAAACCCCTACAGTTAAACCAGCATTAACAACATTAGCAACATTAACTGCAATAAGAAAGGCAACTATATGAGTAAAATTTACTCCGTAATATTGCTGTTTTTATCTAATTACTTAATGTTGCCTAGGTTTATTTTTTTATTTTAGTTTTTGTTACCTGGTAACACTTCCCTCTACTTCTATCTCTGTCTTGCTCAAATTAAACAAAAATTAAAACTTTACATAGAAAAAACAGGGTGCTTTTTACACTATTTCACAGTATTTCACTCATAAACTAACAAAGCTAGATAACCAATAACTAAACATTTTAACAACTAATGGAGGAATAAAATTAATAAAAATCAAATTCTTGATAACTCCTCAGGCTCCTCAAACTATGAAGAGAAAGCCCAAAATGTCCAGAGTGTCTGCAGGAAGTGCAAAATTGGTCTGCCAACAGTCCATAAACAGCAAGCCAACAGACCCCCCATGGGCTTCAGTGAAACTATCCTCCGCTGCGGCTTGGCTATGGCCACCACTCTGATTCCTCACACAGACAGGGGATGTCCAGAGGCCCACACCACAGTGATGCAGTTCACCAGAAACCAGCCCCAGTACAACACTGGCTCAGATACAACTCTGGAGCACCAAAAAAGACCGGGAAGGTTAGTACAATTTCTCTAATTAAGGCAACGATGGCATACCTGTTATAAAGAAAAATGAGCCTTATCTAATTCCCACTGCAGCAGCTTTGTTTCTTCAAGATTCTTGAGAAAACACTCTTCAGCCTGAGCTCGTCTGTCCACCAACTTCACTTCATATCAGCATGGTCTTAGAGCTCCACAGAATCTGCAAAATCCCAACAAGGTCCACTGGCATCTAAAGTTAGCCACAGTGGCAGGCAACCGCTAATACAACAGTGCTTTCCCCACCCTAAGCACTAGCACTAGCCCAGGGCAAATGGGAGCTATATTCAAAGCTCCCATGCAAATGAGCCTACTTAGGCAATAGGTGGGCAAACAAGTGCATTTGCATCTCATTAAGTACTGTTTAGCATACATTACCATGCAGTTTGCCCACTGATACTGCATGGAGCACAAAGCTCTCCCTTTGGTCAGAGATTTTGCCTCTAAAATATATATATATATATATATATATATATATATATATATTTATTAGAAGGCAAACAACTCCATTTAGTGCATTAGTTAGGGTTGTTCCACAGTGATAAAAGTGAAGAAATTCAGTGTTAGTGTTGAAAGCCCCCCTTGGACCCCCAGCCCACCTCCCCAACCAGCATCAGGGTGCACATTGGGGTCGTTGGCCCTAACTGTCACTCCATCACATGTGTGAAGAAGCAGAGGTATAGGAGAATGGGGTGAGAGCTAGGACTGACGACCCTAATGCACACCCCGATGCCAGTTGTGGGATGGGCTGGGGGTCAAAGGGGCGCTTTCAACCCTAACACTGACTTTTCTCACTTTTGTCACTGGGGAACAACCCTAACTAATGCATTAAATGGAGTAGTTTGCCTCTAATTTCCTTTCTTTTAAGAATGATGACAAGAAATAGTGAATGTTATGCAGCAGTGGGAGCACAGGCCCAAAGGGCCCCACGCTCGAACCACATGATGTCTTGTGACATAATAACAGGAACAGCAATGCAAACAGAAGCACGAACAGTGGCGCACATGGTAACGCAAATGTAAAATGGTAAAGGAAATGTTAAAAGAAACAAAAGTGCAAAGTGACACTGAAGCGAACTTTGATGCAAATGGACATTAAAGCGCATACGAAAATGCAACTGGTAACTCAAACAGTGATGGCAGTGGTATTTTAAATGGAAACATTAAGTGTCACAGCAAAAAGAACGTGAAAGGGAACAGAAATGGAAACGCGAACACAAGCGCACATGTAAACCGTAACATGCACAGGCACAGTACCGCAATTGTAAATGCAAATGGTAAAGTTAACTTGAAGAATAATGCCAAAGGAAGGAGGAATGGAAATGGGAACAGAAGCGCTTATGGAAACGCAAAGCGAAAAGCGCATGGGCACAGTACCACAATTGTAAACTCAAATTGTAACGGTAACAGCAACAAAAACAACAAAGGGAACAGAAGCACAAAAAAAAATGCAAGCGCATATGGAAACACAAACTGTAATGGGCACAGGCACAGTAACGCAATTGCAAATGCAAATGGCAACAGTAACAGCAAAGAAGACTCAAAACAAAAGAGAAATGGAAACGTAAACAAAAGGGCTGCCAGAAATGCAAATGGCGATGCACAAGGTGACACAAACAAAAAGTCAAACAGAAACAGTAGTGGAAACTCAAATGGTAACAGTAACAAAAATGCAAGTGTGAATGACAACACAAAGGGTCACGCACACAGTGGCATACATGGGAACGGTAACGCAAACCGGGGCATAAACACAAGTGGAAACAGTAACTGTAACAGTAAAGGAAGCGCATACCCTGTTTTTGCCAAACAGGTGCATACAGAAACACAGTGTGTACAAAGAATGTATGCATTGTAATGGGGATCGAAGCTTAAAATGAGCATTGGAAGTAGTTAATTGCTAATATCTCAGCAACCACATGACGTAGAAAAAAAATTTAAATTTCATAAAAATCTTGATTTTCCTGGATAGGTTTTTGTTGTTATATAGCTCATTGGGCTATGAAATTTGCAACAAAAAATCTGTATCTCACATCATTTTCAAGATATGAGCCCCGAAAGGCACAGCATACGCCACCATGTTAGTCTATGGGTAAAAACACCAACTTCGGAGTACCGTAACTTTGCAGCCATACAATATTTTTTCACCAAACTACCAAAAGGCACATCTGTGAGGTGTTGACTGCCTTCCATACAAATTTCAGCCCAAAAGGCAGAACCATTTGTTTGCAGCAGGGTGGCAAAGAATTCCTGTCATTTTGGCCAAGTATGAAAAGTAGTGTAGCGATTTAAACTTTTACATTTCTGAAAGTGTCACAAGTGCGACACTACTTTGCAACCTACTTTTTCCAGAAACTTGAGAAACATATTTCTAGGGTGTTTAACCCCCAAATAAAGACATGGCTAGCACCCTGAGGGTTCGACTAGGTGAACACAGAAAGAATTGTGTTTCTAGAGGGTCCCAATTTCAAATGCCAAGCATTTTTCTGATCACCAACTGAAAACAAAATGGCAGATTTGTGACACTACTAGGGCCATTTGCGACACTAAAAAGTGCATTTGTGAAAGTGTTGAACTTTTTGTTAACTTTTCCCCTTGACTTATAATGGGAATTTGTTTTTTGAATAACTTTTGAACCGTTTAATATTTTTCAAGAAACCTTCAAAAGGCACATTGGGGACTCTGTCCACAAGTTCCCTGAAGTTTTTGGACTGGTCGCGCAAACTGTGTGACCTGTAGGTGAGAGCAAAGAAATCACAAAAAAGTGTAATTGTGCAATTCGTTGTTGCTTAATAACTCCGCAGCCGTATATCCGACCAGTACAAAAAGTTGGTAGATCCCAAGATCTACCATGCCCAACCATTCATACCAAATTTCAGGCAAATCCACCTAACAGTGACAAAGTTATTATGGTGCAAAATTTTACCCTTTAACCTTAAAAGTGTTACTCAACCCTAACTATGATAGCACTACCGTGCTACCATAATATATATATATATATATATATATATATATATATATATATATATATATATATATTGTATATATACACACACACACACACACATACACATACATACATATACAGATCGATAGCTAAACAGACACACTGCCCTCCCTGGAGGATGCCTCCTCCAACACCATAGGTACCCCACTGCTGTAGTGGGTGAAACACAGTGGAGGGATGCAATTCATGGGATAGGCATAAGGCAAACCTGATGTGGGCAGGAGGCCATAGGCTGTAGGGTCACTAGGATATGCAGCATATCCAGTAGATATGGAACAGAGCAGACTGGCTGGGCCAGGCAGTCCTTTTCTGCCATCATGGTCCCTGTTCCAGTGTGTGCCAGTTACACCCTGGTAGGCTAGTGTCTCCCCCCAGCATTATCCTCAACCTCCGGTAGCCCCAAAACACACTGAAACCCTTCATGTGCCAGTGGTCACCCCAACCCCAAGCATGGCTCTAGACCCTCATTGAACATAAAATGAAAATATTTTCCCTGGTAGTCTAGTGGTCCCTCCACCCCCAAGCACAGCTCCCAACCCCCATTGAACATAAAAGAAAAATATTTTCCCTGGTAGTCTAGTGATCATCCCACCCCCAAGCATGGCTCCTGACCCCCGTTGAACATAAAATAAATATATTTACCCTGGTAGTCTAGTGGTCCCCCCAGCCCCCAGGCACAGCTCTCAACCCCCTCTGAAATTAACATAAAAACTTTTCCCTGGTAGTCGAGTGGTCCCCTCACCCTCAAGGGCAGCTCCCGACCCCATTGAACATAAAATAAAGAATTTTCCCTGGTAGTCTAGTGGTTCCCCCCACCTGGCAGTGACACCCCCACTCATCCCAATTAGACTGCAAGAAATGAGCCAGTGACCGGCTCAACCCTACTCTCACCACCATGGCCGGCTGCCGACTGAGGTACAAATGAGCGCTACTGTAATAAAGTAATGCTCATTTGTACCTTAGTCGGTGGTCGGCCGCGGTGGTGAGAGGAGGGCTGAGCTGGTCACCGGCTCATTCATGCAGTCTAATTGGGATGAGCAGGGATGTCACTGCCGAGTGGGGGGAACCACTAGACTACCAGGGAAAATTCTTTATTTTATGTTCAACGGGGGTTGGGAGCCATGCTTGGGAGTGGGGGACCACTAGACTGCCAGGGTAAATATACTTATTTTATGTTCAATGGGGGTCAGGAACTGTGTTTGGGGTGGGGGACCACTGGACTGCCAGGGAAAATATTTCTGTTTTATGTTCAGTGTGGGTCGGGATCCGGGCTTGGGGGGGGGACCACTAGACTACCATGGAAAATATATGTATTTTATTTTCAACAGGGGATGGGAGCAGTGCTTGGGAGTGGGGGACTACTAGACTACCAGAGAAAAGATATTTATTTTATGTTCAATGGGGAGTGGGAGTCGTGCTTGGGGATGGGAGGACCACTAGACTACCAGGGTAATTTCTTGTACTTTACAGTTGACAGGGAGTTGGGATTCATGTGTGTGTGGGGGGGGCACCACTGCATTACTGTCAGCTTTTTGTTGATGGTATTTAGCGCCGCACTACAGGTCGCGCTAATGCCTGTAGCGCGGTGCTTTACTTTTGAATATGTCAGTGTGCTGGCATTCAGGGCCCCTCCCCTCAGTCCCTCCCCGGCATACATTATTATTTAGCATCGGTGCTAACACCTAGCACCATTGCTAAATGTCCTTTTGAATATTGCAGTCGGGCGCAAATTTGGTGCTAGTCCAGTGAAACGGATTTGCGTCCGGCAGTCTGCTTTGAATATCTGGCCCACAGACTCATAACTTTGATAATATTCAATATTATTTCCCCAAATTTTCAACATAGCCATTTCTTTACAGTCCCTCATGAATGTGACATCTGTCATTTTTTAACTCCTGCCCCAAATGTGTTTTTGCATCCTGAACCTTGATTTTGCAGTCACTGTGCAAATTCATCTTTAGGCAAGGAGTTGATAATTTTCTCTGCCCTTCTTCATGAAGCAGAGTTATAACAAGTGGTGTAAAATTTTAAAACACACATTTTCAATATTTCTACCAAATTCCTCAGCTACAGCCCTATCGGCTCTGGCCAGAGTTTGTTTCTATTGCCAACTGTCTGCAAGTTTAACATTTGGTAATATTTAAAAGTTAAAAATAAATGAGCAGGAGATGTTCCAGCGGGTGTGCAATGAAGCCACAATTGTTTTAATCAGGATGGGTTCAGCTGTGAGTGAAGATCATGCTATGAAGCCACTTTTGTCTTATAACAACCAGAGGGATACAGTTGTAAGCAAGCAAAGATATTCAATCATGTTTGGGCAGAAATGTGTGTGTGGGTGTGTGGGGAGTCAGATGGGGGTTCACTTTTTCATGCTGCAAACTGTCCATGAGTTCAGTATTTAGTAAAGTTCAGTAAATTTTAAAAGTTTAAAATGTATGAGCGGAGATGTTTGAGCGAGCGAGCAAAATGCAAAGTAAAAGTGAAAGCTGCTTTTCTCTGTTTCCGACTGACCATGAATTCATCAAGTTCAGCATGTTTGGCAGTGATAAAGTATAGTTAAAATTTTAAAGCCTCACAATACTGTACTTTATTGCATTACTGTATGAGCAGAAATGGCATGGGAGTAAGGTAGGGTAAGGTAACATTTATTTATTTGGCACCCAGCCCCTGAGGCACCGGCAGGGTAAACAAAAACAGTAAAATAAAAACTCTAAAGGCTTCTACAAAAAGTTAAAAGTTAAACTTAGACATAAATAAGCAATTTTAGATAGTTAATAAATAATAAATATGAGCTTAAAACCACTGTGGTTAGTCTGGAAAGGCCAGTTTGAAAAGATGTCTTCAGACCCCTCTTGAATCCCCCCCGACAAGACCTACCTTACAGAGCTGCAAAGCAATTTCCCGAGGGCTGGGCCGGCCACCTCGAATGCACGATCACCAGAGGTTTTCAGTCTGGTCCTCAGAACTGTGAGGAGGCCCCTGGTGGAGGAGCAGAGGAAATGGATCGGAGTGGCAGGCATAAGGAGATCCATCAGGAAGCCAGGGCCTGATATGTACAAGGCCTTGTAGGTGAGCAAGCCAAACTTGAAGATAATCCTTCACCTGAGAAGCAGCCAGTGCAGATCATGCAGGACCAGGATCATTTAACATGACTTAGACAGGCCTGCCAGTAACCTTGCCGCTGCATTCTACACCAGCTTCAGCCATCAGAGGGTCCCTCCACAGACCCCAAAGTACAGAGCATTACAGTAGTCAAGTCTGGAAGCAACAAAGTCATGTACTAATGATGGCAGGTCCTTGGGCAGACATAGGGATTTAATCCGGGTGACATTTCTTAAGTAGTAGAAACCACTTTGGACAACAGATGACACAGGAGCATCACCAGGACCTCCTTCTTGTCAGGATTTGGAGGCCATCCAGTCCTGAATTCCTGCCAGGCACTTGTTTAGCACTTCCACGGCATCATTTATTCTAGGGGCCTAAGACATGTACAGCTGAGTGTCATCTGAAAAGCAGTGAAAACTCATTCTGTACCATCTAATGAGCTCTCCCAGGAGTAGCATGTACACCACGAACAGCATTGGCGACATAATTGACCCTTGAGGAACTCCACATGACAGGGGATTTGGTGAGGAGGAGAAATTCCCCATCACCACCCATTACTTCTTACCCAAGAGATATGACTCAAACCAACTGATGAAAGTACCAGTGAGTCCACAATATTCTGTAAGATGATCCAGAAGCACAATGTGGTCTATGGTGTCAAATTTTGAGGAGAAATCAAGGAGCAAAATAATTGACCAGTCTCCTCTATCTCTCATCCTGAGGAGGTCATTTTGCACCCTGACCAATGCCATTTCTGTGCTATGCTTAGCCCTGAAACTGGAATGGAATGGATCATAGATGTCATAGGCCATGAAGTGTGCCTTGAGCTGCAATGCCACTGCCTTTTCAAAAACCTTCTCTAAAAATTGGATTTTGGAGATAGGTCGATGATTTGCTAGGACATCAAGGTTGAGTGATGGTTTCTTCAGGAGGGTCCTCACCAGTGCCTCCTTCAAGGCATCAGGGAAGATCCTCCCTGACAGCAAGCACCAGATTATCTCAGCGAACTCCAGACCAACTGTCTCAGCGCATCCTACTAGGAGACGGGTTGGGGCCAGGTCCAGTTCACAAAAAGTGGGCCACAGCTTAGAAATTACCCCAGCAACCTCAGCCATCTCCACTGGCCTAAACTTCTCCCAGATAATAGGAGTGCACAAGCTCCTCCCAGGCCAATCACCATTGGGGAAAACCTTGCCCCATTGGGGAGATCCCAGAATGGATAGAGGACATCCTATCAGAGACGAACTGAGCAAACTCTTCACACAATGAGATTGAAAATGCTTTTTTCATCTGCAGACAGACTGGATGAAGTAGTCTATCCACAGTCTGAAAAAGCAGAGCTCATCTGTTCCTCCTTGCAGCAGTCTCCCTGGACAGGAACTCTGCCTTCTTATGGTTGATTGCCCTTTGGTACTCATGATAGTGAACACTTAAGGCCAGTTTGTCCTCTTCAGAACGGGTTCTTTGCCAGCAAAGCTCCAACTTCCAACCCTTAATCGTCATCTTCTTGAGAGCCCCCTCAAATCATGGGGGTCTCAAGTGAGGAGATCTGGGTTATATATGGACTGGTGCAATGGCATTGAGCATTTTGAAGATGGTCTTATTACAGGCAGCCATCACCTCACCTGTGCAAATCGCACATGCAGTACTTACACCAGATAAATCTACTACCGCCAAGAGTCCCTCTGGAGGCAATACCCTCAAAGCATGATAGCTGACCATCTCAACAAGGGAGGGACTATCAGGGGGTCCCCAAATGAGAACTCTATCATGCAATGATCTGACCAAGTGACCAGATCAGTCTTATGGTTCATAACCTCAAGCCCCAGTGAGAACATGTCTAAATTGTGGCCGTAGTGATGGGTCAGAGAAGCAACTGCTTGTGTCAGACCCAGTGATGTCATCAGCTAGAGGGAGGTCACATCCAAGATGTGAGGACTCATCATCAACCTAGGTGTTGAATTCCCCCAGGATTAACCATCTGGAGGACTTCAGCACCCTATTGATAACAAAATCCATGACTTCCTGCAGGAAATCCCCCCCCACCCTGGAGGGTGGTAAACAAAGAGAATTCTGCAACCCGCACCTGGACCCCATACACTGCCACACATTCAAAGCATGAGGTAGAGCCCACTGGGTGCATGGAAAAGTTCTTCAGGCTTTATCTAAAGCAAATTGCCACATACCCCACTCCTGTGTCCCTCCTCGGACAGCACACTACAGAGTACCCGACGAGGAAAACCATCTAAAAAACTGGCATGGCATTGACTCATAGCCAGGTCTCTATAATGCAAGCCAGCTCAACCGATGAAATCAAGTCCACCATTATTGTGGTTGTGTTCCTTATCAATCTGGCATTACAAGGGGGATTAGTGGAGACTGAAGGCCCACCAGTTACCTGCCCACTCAGTCTGACGGGAACACTGGGAATGGGCACTAAACATGTTAGGCCTCTTTCTTGGCTCCATTTGGCCCCAGGGCATCTCCTGCTGCTAACCACCTCAATCTTAGTCCCCTCCATGTTGCGCACAGCACCCCACTGACAACCTCCTCACTCCTTAGAAATACCAACCTCCCAGCAGCACCTTATCATTACTGCTGGAATAGGAAGATCAGTAAAGATGCAGAGGTCATGCAGCAAGGATGTTGCATAGGCAAGCGCAGGGTGAGTCAGAAGATGTTTGAGTGTGTGCATGAAATGCTAAGTTAAAGCCACTCAAACCGTATTGCATTAATGCAGTACCACATTATAGAAAGGCACTGTAGGTTATGCCGGATAGCCACTTGGACTGGACAAAAGGACCCTACACAGAGTAGTCCATTATGATCAGTGTATATACTGCACTGTATTGATTTGCACATCAAAAGGGGCTCAAGGTTTGAGACATCTGTCTTTCAGAACCTGTTAAATAAGTAATCCTAGTAGCCATCTCCTTGTGGAACTGCTAGGAGTCTGCTTGAAGTGACAAGAAGATGCAAGCATTGATTTTGTTAGAATAAAAATATATTTACCTTTGAACTGTAGTTACTGATCAAAGTTTTCATCTCATTACCACTGCATTTCCTGCCTCTTTTTTTAGAATAGGTGTAGGTCCTCCACATAAATGTTGTACATGTATTTTTATTTGTTTGTTTTTTACTGCACGTCTAGTGTTTCACACTGACTTAGTGAGTTTTTGGTTTCATGAGTTTTAAAGAGTAATGAAGCTGTTATTTTTTATGGTTACATATCATATTGCATTTACAAGTAATTTTTGCATTTGTTAGAAGTTTATTTTAGGTTTCCTGGTATTTAATGTTGAATGATCTGGTAACTGAGTATCAGGAGTTTTGTTATCAGTGTTTTTCTTGATGCAAATGATTGGGGCAGAAAAAGCATGTAGGCTGTCTGCTTAAAGTGGTAATCAATCAAAATGTTGATTAGAAGAACTACTGTATAGTTACAAGGTAAAACATTTTCATAAATTTCCTTTAAAAGTTCACAATTCTTTGTACAAGGTTTGAATTAATTGACATTTTCTGCTACACAAATCACCACTGAATTTATACACATCTGAAAACAAACATAAAGAAAATGGCTTTCCAGCATTATCTCAACAGCCACTGTAATACTATAATATTAAGATATAAAAGAAAACTATAATCCTTCTCCTCTTGCTAAGTGATATTAATATGAATTAGAAATAGCCACATAAATTCCATTTCTGTGTGCAAACCTGACAGCTTAGCCATGTGAGTGCATGTGTATGTATGCAATATTTATCAAACAGCCACACTAAGAGCACTGAAATAAGTCTCTAAATTGATAAGAAAATGTGATTTTGCTAATCTAATTATGTAGTTTGAATATGTATAGGGTTGTTATTTGCTCTTATGTAAAATGGAACAATTTGACATTGGTAATTTCCTCTTCTGCTAGTCTGATAAAGAAAGACAAAATGATATACATTCCGAATTAAGAAATATGAAATTAGATTATAAAAGCACAAGAATGCCTACTACTAAAGTCCAGGGTATAACGGTACTAAACAAATAAGAGTTTGAATTGGAATGCAGTCAGTTTAAAAGCACAAAGTTAACACTCATTCTCACCGAGAAAGCTATTTCACAATCTTTTCAAAGGATTCACATTTTGTACAATCAAAATAGGTGTTCAGTTAAGCACTGTGCCTTACATCATGAAGACAACTCCAATAAGAGGGACTCTAATTTATTCTCACTACCTGCTAAAGTTTGACAATGGCTTAAACATGGTAGGCCATGATTTATTCAGCTTACTTCAGGAAGCCCACAGTTAAAGGAGCAGGATAAGAATAATAATCTTATTAAAACAAGTCCCAAAGGACGTTTATATTAAACAAAAGGATTCACTGACTAGTCCTGGTTATGTGCTAACATTACCTTCTGCATAAATATTAGAAACATTAAAGAGGAACAGAAACACTAAAATGTTCCCAGTCCATATTATCTTACCCTCTGTTCTCTTTTTGTGCACTGCTCTCTTTTTTTGTTTTCTGTCTCCCCCAATTTTAAAACTACTGTAGCGCCAGTGTTGCACCATCATAAATGTTCCAACCAATAGTATCATAGGATACAAATCAGTCTTTACCTTCTGACACTCACACTGCCAAAGTACTGGCATGGGCAGCTACATTGATGAAAATGAAACAGCTCATTCATATCCTCAGGCTGCTTGGAAATAGTGGCCTGAGCAGGGAGTACTATCACCATAGGAGCCACTAACTAATTCTACTGTAAGCAATGATGCCATTAATTGGATAATTTTTAATGTCACAATAGGGGGCTACATGCATAACTGGTTTTCAAGGTGAGCAAGTCAGAAATCAAGAAAGAGAAAGAGATGTACAGAAAGATAACAGGGATACAATCAGGAAACAAGAAGGAACAAGTTCTTCAAAGCTGTGTACAGATGCAATAAAGATTTGTAATTTAGCCCATTCCCTAGAGGTGCAACTATTTGCAATTCACCTGCCAGGAAAAGATAATGTTCTTGGCAGATTCTGTAAACAGAATCAGTCAGGGACATAATGAATGGACCCTGAACAAGCAGATGTTGGCTACAGTGTTCAGAAGGTGGGGTACACCAGTGATGAGCGGAGTTTCTCAGGGCTTAACCCTTGGTCCAATTAAGCAAACAGGTATGACCAGGGGTTAAGTTAATGTTCTTGTTAGTCACCCCCTTGGGGTCTAATGTGGCACAAGGTGCAGCTGACTGCAATATTTTCCCCAGAGGGTGATTAACTTGAGCATTTACATAACCCCTGGAAGTAACTTATTGCTATTATTATAATTGGGTTCAGTTTTTCTTGCCATTTTATAATGACATACAGTATTTATTTTAGTTATGCTTAACTCTTGTCATAAAATAGTACCTATGCCAAAGATTTTCATGGGGAAAACAAATCCATTCTTTGTCTGTGAGTCAGCAGTGAGTCTGCTGTGTGTTGGGAGGGGGGACTTCATTCTACTCAGCTGTGCTGTGACTCCTTTATTCAAAATTGAAATTCAAAAGTTAATTTCTTTGCTGGCCCGGTGGCACAGAGAGTTGAGGCACTAGCACCTTACCTCATGGTATGCCAGCAACCCAGGTTCAGGAACAACCTCGGGTCATTAGGATGCCAGCGTGGGGGGGGAAGGTGGAGCAGGACTGAGCAAGCTGGCAGGCAGCTCTCCTCTCCTGAGGGTGATGAGGGTGGATTGGCACCACCCCCATAGTTCCGCTCCCACTGGATGGGAGGTCCAATGGAAAGCGTTGACAGAGAGGGGGCAGCAAAAAGCATCAGGAGTTGGAAGGGGTTGAACTGGCACCACGGGGTATGAAGCATGCCTCCACATGCTTGCAAGGCCATGTGCCAGGGCCCCGGGGGGGTCAGAGAGAAAAATAACAATAAAATACATATGTGTCCCCATCACCAGTTGGCAGGGGGAGACGACGGGGACCAAAGAGCTGTATAAAAAAATAGTCCATTTCTTTAGCCCCGCTGGTAACAGTACTTCAAAGGAGTGTCCTATAAAAGAGTTTAGTTTAGTAAATGGTATATCCCATCATCTAGCACAGTTCAGCCATAAAAACAGGAAAACAGTATCAGTTCAATTTTATTTGACCTTTCTTTCAAACAAGGGTAAATGATTCCTGGTGCAGTGTAGTCAGCCTTGCGCTAATAGTTGCCATCAGCTCCAGGCATAGAATGCTGCAAATGTAAGTAGGATCTTGATTGTTTAAATCAGTACTCTAGTGCTCTGGCTCTATAAGTATGTTAATAAAGAGATTAACAAAAGGCTCTCAGAATGCTGACAGCCAATCAGATTTCAGCATCTTTGAGACCCTTATAATAATTCTGTTTTTACTGCTCATTGGAGATTTGAATATGGGCATAGAGAGATGGCTTATTATATCTGTTGATGACACCAAACTGGATGGGACAGCTAAAACAGATGAAAACAGGATAAAATTACAAAAATATCTAAGAAAATAGAAGAGCGAGCATCTAATAATAAGATGATCTTAGAAACAGATGAATGCATGGTATTCGATCTGGGAGCAAATAACATAGGAAATAACTATATAATAAACCAGAGGAAAATCTAAAACATGGACAGTAAAAAAGACTATGGGGTTATTATTATTATACATAAAGACCTTAAGTATGGAGACCACTGCAATATGGCAATTAAACAGTGAACAGAATCCTCTACTCCATCAAGAAATCATTGACAAACAGAACTCAGCAATGCATATCTCCGCTTTATAAATCTGACATCAGGCAACACCTGGATTACTGTTCCCAGCTTTGGAGCACACATTTATGAAGAGACATAGAGAATATTGAAATGGTGCAGCACAGGGTGACCAAACTGGTGTCAGGTTTAAGTGATAAGCCATAGAAGACTAGATTAAACAACCTGGGGCTGTAAAGCCTGGAAAAGAGATGTCTGGGGGCTTTTACAAATATACAATGTTATAAATGATGAAAATTTAAGGATAGAAATTGGTATTGAGCTATACCAAAAGCAGGATAGTCTCAGCTTTCAAGATATGCAAATAAGATCTGAAAGCTGTTCAAAACAAGGACATAAGATGGTGTCACACACAAAGGACAGGGAGATGGTGGAACATATTGCTAAAAGAGGTAGTCCAGGAAGATTAATTTGCACTGTTTAAAACAAAACTAGACAATTACCTACTTGAAGCAGCCAAGGCAATTTGAACCTGCTAGTGTGGGGGCCAGACTACATGGACTCATCACCTTCTTCTGACTTACTACCACATATAGGACAAAGTATAAGAGTAAGAAAAGAGAAGGCTGCAGTGTTCTATTCCCTTTTAAAACCAGTAGGGTTTGTCTGTCATGTCATGGCATGCAGGTGTGCAGTTGTTGAGTGGCAGCCACTGAGACATTTCCCCAAAATCCTAATAAAAAGAAAGGTCTTAAACTAAATATCCAGTCTTGATTATATACTTTTTAGCATCAGGACTAAAATGGACAAGATGAAAAATATTCTCAATCCTAGTTAATTGAAGCTTCAAACATTATTTGATGAATTACTTATTGGGGTCTAGGTCAAAACTGCTAATCAATAACAACGTGGTGCAATATCTCATAGGGAAGACAGTGTGAGCAAAAACAGCTGTAAGAAAAAAACAGCTGCAGGTACAAACAGCTAAAAGAACTCACACTCAAATATATGTTTAACAGGAATGTATTTGTACAGCAGCAAACAGTGCACGCAACACAAATGGAAAAGCACAAATGAACCACAGGCATGTAATCCAACAGCATACATAGCAACACAAAATCAGCTGACTAATAGAGAAAGTGACACTACCTTAAGCCATCAGTCTGAAATTATAAACAGCAACCCACAAATAATCATAGCACTTCTAGTGCTATATTCCATGACAACAGCACAAATTCTCTACCAGTCAAGGAAAGTCAAGATAATGCTAATTTTATTTATATAGTATCCTATCCAAGGGCTCAGAGCCCTTTACAGTAAAAACAATGCCGCCAAGAATTAAAATCCAAATTCTAAATAAAACAAAAAGTTTTTCCAAAAGAAAGGTGTTTAAGGAGGCTTTAAACGACTCCACCAAGCTTGCTGCATGTATGCAAGGTGAAAGAGAATTCCACAATGCTAGTGCAGAGGACCAAAGCTCTGTCGCCCAATCTCTTGAAGCGAGAAGAAGGTATTACAAGCAAGCCAACCTCAGCGGAGAGTAGGTGGCAGACAGGTCGATACAGTACCAGAAGCTCTTTGAGGTAGTCAGGTCCTGAACCACATAGCGCCTTGTATGTCATCACACAGATCTTGAAGGTGATGCACAAACTCACAGGCAGTCAGTGCAGAATGTGCAGAACAAGAGTAACATGATCCGTCAGAGAGGCACTCGCCAACATTCTGGCTGCAGCATACTGCACTAGCTGCAGTCAATGCATTAATCCTCCAGATAGCCTTAGGTATAGAGCGTTGCAGTAAATCAAGTCTGTTGGTGACAAAGGCATGGATGACCATGGCTAAGTCATCAGGGGTCAAGAACAGACAGATCCTGGTGATATTCCAGAGATGAAAGAAAATGGATCAAACAACAGACAACACCTGTTTTTCAAGGGTCAGTCAGTCATCCAGAAAAACTCCATGACCTTTTACCACACTTACCACCAACAGGGCTGCCCACCAACAGTAAGGGAAAGCAACTTCTTCTCAGTGGAAACACCTCCATGACCAGGCTCAATCACCATAACTTCTATCTAGCAGGGGATAAGACATAGTCAATTTGCAGGCATTCAGTCTTTTATCTCAGCCAAACACTCGCTCAGCATACCTGAGGCAGAAAGGTCACATGGGGCACATGACAGGTACAACTGGGTGTCATCCGCAAATATGTGAAACCCCAGATTGTATCTCCTAATGATCTTTCCTAGCAGCAGCATGTACATACAGAACAAAAAAGGAGCCAGAATAGAACCCTACAGAACACCACAAGGCAGCATGAAAAGTCCCAAGGGAAAATCCCTAAGGACAATGCTCTGTGATCTCCTGGTTAAATACCAGCTAAACCAGCACACAGCTACATTTTTGGCACCCACATAGTTCTGTAGATGATCCAGTTGCACCCTGTGATCAACTATGTCAAAAGCTGAGGATAGATCCAAGAACACAAAGATGGTACATTGCCCTAGGTCCCTCGCCATAAAGAGATCATGCACCACCTTGACCAAAGCCATCTCAGTGCTGTGCTGGGGCCAAAAATCTGAATGGAGAGGTTCAAAGATGGACAAACTCTCCAAACACTCAGCCAGTTGGTCAACCACCAACTTCTTAACAACTTTCCTCAAAAAGGCAAGCTTAGAGATAGGCCTGCAATTCAAGAGAACATCAGGGTCTAAAGTTGATTTCTTAAGGAGAGGTCTCACCACGGCCTCTTTAAAGGCTGTAGAAAAAGTACCCTCACTTAAAGACCCACTTCTAATCTCAACGAACACTGCACCAAGGAAATCCAAGCAGCTGTTGACAAGCCATGTTGTACCTTGATCAAGAGCACAACTGGTGGAGCGCAAGCTGGTGAGCCCTCGAAGGACCTCAACTGTCAAAACCAGCTGAAACTCACTCCAGCTCGGCATAGGATCTCCACCAACAGACTGATCACCTCCAACAAAAGCTGGATCAGAGGAGGCAATACTCATACTGATAGAGGAGACCTTGTCGGCAAAGAAGTTCCCAAACTGCTTGCACTTTTCTGAGAAAAATGCTGTCCCAGACTGCAGACAGGAGGAATTCAGCCAACTGTCTACAGTACAGAAGAGTACAGCTGGGTGATTCCCTTCTGCAGCAATCAATCTAGACAAAAACTCCATCTTCTTAAGATACTTGCCCACTGATACTGCAAATAATGGAGCCTCAGCACCACCTTGTCCTTCTCAGAGTGAGACCTCCTCGAGGCGCATTCCAACCTAAGTCCTTTAGTCTTCAACTGACACAGCTCAACACAATACCATGGTGAGCAACATTGGGAGGTCAAGGGGTGAACATGGAAAGGTGCAATCAGGACCAGGACATTGATCAAGGCAGTATTATAGGCCTCAACACCAGCCTCTGGACCATGAGCACAAACTAGCAGCAAACTCAAGACATCCAGTGACTAATACTGCTCATCCCAGTTCACCATACACACAAATGATCACAAGCAAACTGCCAACAAAAAACTGAACAACAGCCTTTATTAAACACAGCCAATACCTCACAACAATCAGTAGACCAAGGAATTCAAGCTGCACAATCAAAACAACCAGTCAGTAAGAGAACACACCTGATCTGCAGTGTGCCACTACTTTCTTCCCCTCAACAGTACCATACCATGCAATTGCAAACATTTCAGAACTGCTTATAGATCAATTTTATATACTGGGGGCTTGAGAAGGCTTCAGAAGCCCAAGGCACACCCCACATCTGCTCTCCTGTCTGGTTTGGGAGGGTGGGGTGTTAGGGAAACCCTAATGCCTCTTTTCCCAACTTTTAATGCTTTGACCCTAACTGGAGCATTAACTAAGTTTTTGCAGCTCATTTCTTTACTTTTTAAGACTGTATAACAGTGTTCTTATTTTACTGTTGGAGCGCAGAGTCCTTTGGACTATGTATATATATATTAAATGCAAAAAACGTCATTAATGCATCAGCTAGGGTTATTCTACAGTGACAAAAGTGAGGAAATTCGACATTAGGGTTCCCACCCTGGAACCCACCCCTGCCCCACCAACAGGCATCAGGTGTGTTGTGGTTCTCGGCCCTAACTCTCACCCCATCCCATGTACAAACAAGCTGAGGTGGTGCACTGCAGGAGAATGGGGTGAGAGTTGGGGCTGAGACCCCAACGCACACCCCGATGCCTGTTGGTGGGGCAGGGTGGGGGTGAGGTGCAAGGGATGGGAACCCTAATGTCGAATTTCCTCACTTTTGTCACTATAGAATAACCCTAACTGATGCATTAATAAAGTTTTTTGCATTTAATTTCCTTACTTTTTAAGAAAAATTAGAAAAGTAGAAAGTTGCGCAAGTTGGTGGGAGACCCACCAACTTGTAAGTGCTGGGACACATTATACAGCTAATGACTAAAAAGTACATTGACAACAACACAAGCAGCCACTAAACAAATGTTAATGTAGTAGAACAATAGAAAACGCTGTCCGCAAAACATTAACTGCACCACACAATCTCTCCACAAAAAATAGTGTCCGACATGTAAACACTGCAATTCACATCCACAACACATCATGTCAACACTCTCCAAATTTCAAGTGAAAAGACCAAACTGTGTCCGAAATATAGCATGTCACAGCTTGAAATTTTCATTCATCACAGTAGCACAGTTCCACACCTGATGTCATTTAACACACAGAATGACTGAAAACTACATCCATGACACTAAGGCTAGGTATCCTATCAATTTCAAGGCACCACCACAAGCAAAACGGTGTCCGCAGAATGTAAATTGTGCCATGCCATATCTCCAGCAAAACATTATTTTCTGACATGTGACTGTAATTGACATCCACAGGACATACCGTAAACACCCTCCAAATTTCAAGTAAAAAGACCAAACCATTTCCGAGATATTCAATGTTAAACATTGATAACATTTCCATATCTATTCCATTATAAAAAATCTAGCCATCTTGTCCTGCCCTCATGATCAGAGAATCTCACGATCAAAGAATTTGCAGTGTCATGATCAAAGAATTTGCAGACTCATGAACAAAGAATAAAAACGTTAGTAATTTAAAAAATTGAGTGGCAAACCACCACCATGGTTCGACAGAACGAAGCCCCCTGAGCAAAATCCACCCTCATTTGACTTCCAGGGCATCCCTTGGCTAAGAAAATAGATTTTTTAATCTGGCCATCTCGTTCTACTCTCACAGTACATGATCGCAATCAAAGAATTTCATGATCAAAGAATTTGCAGGGTCGCGGTCAAAAAATTTCCTCACTCGCAAACGAAGAGCAAGGGACGAGATGGCTAGATTTTAAATCACTTTTCTAAGCCCAGGGGTGCCCTACAAAGATAAATGAGGCTGGATTTTGCTCAGAGGGCTTCGTTCTGCCCCATCTGAATAATAATAGTAGTGTACGAAATATCCCTGGTAGTCTAGTGTCCCCCCCATCATAATAAATAATGCTATGATGTCTAATGTCCTGATAATCTAGTGCCCCCCAATGTGTCTTTTTTTAATCCCTGATAGTCTAGTGGCCCCCCTGAGTTGTATAAAAAATGTATCACTGTTAATATCCCTGGTAGTCTAGTGCCACACCCATCTGTATGAAATAATATCCACTGTGAATGTAGATATGCCTGGTAGTCTAGCCGCCCCTCCATTATAATAAAATAAATATTTATTTCATATTTCCTGGTAGTCTAGCGGCCTCCCACCCCCCAACTAGCCATGCTAGCCCACCCAGCACCCCACCCTTCCCCAGCTGGTGACTGGCACAACCACCTCTCACCTCCACAGCCAGCCACTGACTGTCTGTATTACAAGCTGTAATGCAAAGAGGCACTCTGAAAATATTTCTGAGCACCTCTTTGCATTAGTACTCATAATGCAGACAGTCAGCGGCTAGCCATGGAGGTGAGAGATGGCTGTGCCAGTCACCGGCTGAAAGGGTAAGTGGATTGGCTGGCACAGCTGGGTGGGGTGAGAAACTAGACTACCAGGAAAATAATGAACAATTATTATTGTATTATAATGGATATAATGGAGGGCGGCCACTGGATACCACAGATATCTACAGTCACAGTGGAATGACTATTCACACAGATGGGGGCCACTAGACCACCAGGATACACAAGTAATATTATGTTTATATTACTCGAGGGGCCACCAGACAACCAGGGATTAAAAAAAAAGACACACTGGTGGGGCACTAGACTACCAGGACATTAGACAACATAACATTATTTATTATTATGGGGGGCCACTAGACTACCAGGGATATTTAATGCACTATTATTATTATTCAGATGGGGCAGAACAAAGCCCCCTGAGCAAAAGCCTCATGAACAAAGAGGGAGGGACGAGATGGCCAGATTTTAAAATCACTTTTCTCAGCCCAGGGGTGCCCTACAAACATAAATTATGCTGGGTTTTGCTCAGGGTGCTTCTTTCTGCCCCATCTGAATAATAATAATAGTGTACGAAATATCCTTGGTAGTCTAGTGGCCCCCTATCATAATAAATAATGCTATGATGTCTAATGTCCTGTTTGTCTTGTGCCCCCATGTGTCTTTCTTTTAATCCCTGGTAGTCTAGTGGCCTCCTGAGTTGTATTAAAAAAATTATCACTATTAATATCCCAGGTAGTCTAGTGCCCCCCCATCTGTATGAAATAATATCCACTGTGATTGTAGATATCTGTGGTAGTCTAGTGGCCCCCCTCCATTATATCCATTATAATACAATAATTAATTGTTTCACATTTCCTGGTAGTGTAGTAGTAGATATGCCTGGTAGTCTAGCCGCCCCCCCCATTATAATAAAATAAATATTTATTTCATATTTCCTGGTAGTCTAATGTCCTGATAGTCTAGTGCCCCCCAATGTGTCTTTTTTTAATCCCTGGTAGTCTAGTGGTCCCCCTGAGTTGTATAAAAAATTTATCATTGTTAATATCCCTGGTAGTCTAGTGCCGCACCCATCTGTATGAAATAATATCCACTGTGACTGTAGATATCCCTGATAGTCTATTGCCCCCCTCCATTATAATAAAATATTTATTTCACATTTTCTGGTAGTCTAGTAGCCCTAACCCCCACCCAGCCGTATCACTCCACCCAGCACCCTCCCACCCTTCCCAGCGGCGATGTATAGTCCTGACTCATTTCACGGCCAGTTGCAGACTGTCTGCATTATGAGTGGTAATGCAAGAGGTGCTCTGAAAATATTTCTGAGTGCCTCTTGCTTTAGCGCAGTAATGCAGACAGTCGGCGGCTGGCCATGGAGGTGAGAGGTGGGCTGTGCCAGTCGCCAGCTGGGGAAGGGTGGGGGGTGCTGGGTGGGCTGGCACAGCTGGATGGGGGGTTGGGGGCCACAAGACTACCAGGAAATGTGAAGTAATTATTTATTGTATTATAATGGGGGTCACTACACTACCACGGATATCTACAGTCACAGTGGATATTATTTCATACAGATGGGGGTGCACTAGACTACCATCTATAGTAACAATAAACATTTTTTTATACAACTTGGGAGGGACCACTAGACTACCAGAGATTAAAAAAAGACACATTGGGGGGGGACACTAGAGTACCAGGACATTAGACAACATAACATTATTTATTATGATAGGGGTTGGGGCCACTAGACTACTAGGGACATTTCATACACTATTATTATTATTCAGATGGGGCAGAACAAAGCCCCCTGAGCAAAACCCAGCCTCATTTATGTTTGTATGGCACCCCTGGGCTGAGAAAAGTGATTTTAAAATCTGGCCATCTCGTCCCTCACTCGCGATGCACGATTGTGATCAAATAATCTCACGATTAAATAATTTGCAGGCTCACGATCAAAGAATTTGCTTGCTCATGAACAAAGAGCGAGGGATGAGATGGCCAGATTTTTAAATCACTTTTCTCAATCCAGGGGTGCCCTACAAACATAAATGCCACTGGGTTTTGCTCAGGGAGCTTTGTTCTGCCTCATCTGAATAATAATAATAGTGTATGAAATATCCCTGGTAGTCTAGTGGCCCCCCATCTGTATGAAATAATATCCACTGTGACTGTAGATATCTCTGGTAGTCTAGCAGCCCCCCCATTATAATAAAATAAATATTTATTTCACATTTCCTGGTAGTCTAGTGGCCCCACCTCTCCACCCAGCTGTGCCAGCCCACCCAGCACCCCACCCCTTCCCAGCTGGTGATTGGCACAACCCACCTCTCACCCACACGGCCAGCCACCGACTGTCTGCATTATGAGCGGTAATGCAAAGAGGCAATCTGAAATATTTCTGAGTGCCTCTTTTGCATTAGCACTCATAATGCAGACAGTCAGTGGCTGGCCGTGAGGAGAGGTGGCTGTGCCAGTCGCCGGCTTTGGAAGGTGGAGGGTGCTGGGTGGCTGGCACAGCTGGGTGGGTGGGTGGGGCCAATAGACTACCAGAAAATGTGAAATAATGATTTACTATATTATAATGGAGGTGGGGGCCACTACACTATCACAGATATCTACATTCACAGTGGATATTATTTCATACAGATGGGGGGGCCACTAGACTACCAGGGATATTAACAATAATAATTTTTTTATACAACTCGGGAGGAACCACTAGACTACCAGGGATTAAAAAAAGGCACATTGGGGAGGCACTAGACTACCAGGACATTAGACAACATAACATTATTTATTATGATGGGGGGTCCACTAGACTACCAGGGATATTTCTTACACTATTATTATTATTATTCTTATGGGGCAGAATGAAGCCTCCTGAGCAAAACACAGCCTCATTTATCTTTGTAGGGCATCCCTGGGCTGAGAAAAGTGATTTTGAAATCTGGCCATCTCGTACCTTGCTTGTGATGCAGGATCACGATCAAAGAATCTCGTGATCAAATAATTTGCAGGCTTCCAATCAAAAATCATTAGCAAGCCACGAACAAAGATTTTAAAAGATAATAACTCTATTTTATGACCGATTTTGATGCAACCAAAGGCATGGCTCGATAGATCAGAGCTCCCTGAGTAAAACTCATCCAAGTTTTACCACAGGAGCGACCCCTGAGCAGAGATGTTTCTGTTTCTCCGATCGGAAAACTAAAAACAAAATGGTGGACTTTGCGATCAAAGAATTTTGAAAATTCTCAGGGACAAAGATTCTTGCACCATGAGGTTGCAAATTCTTTGATCGCAAGGTGGGTCCAGATGGCTAGAACCCTATTCTTTATTCGCAAAACAGACATATAAATTTTCCTATTGACGTATAATGGAAATTAAAACTGGCATAACTTTTGAACCTAATATTTTGTCACCAAACAAAAAACGTCATGTTCGGCCACTGAATCTCTTTCAAACAAGCCATCTCATAGAGTGGCACACCACACAATGGCGTGCAGGGCCACATCCAAAATCCCAAAAGCTGCCTCCAAAAATGGATAATTTTGCATTTTCAGTGCTTTCCTATGCAAAGACTGTAAGGCTGACCAAAATGCAATTTGGCAAATCAAGACATCTACAATGCCCCACTTCGTATACCAAATTTCAGGCAAATCCGTTGAATGGGTCCAAAGTTATTAACACCCAAAGTTTTGACTTTAATATGTAACTGACCACTGAACCCTAACTATAGTGGCGTGACCATGCCACTATAATATATATATATATATATATATGTTATAGTGGAGCGGTTGCACCATTTATTTAGGGTTGAGATGTCACTTCTATGTTAAAATCAAAATTGTTCACGTTAATAGCTTTGGACCCGTTCAACAGATTTGCCTGAAATTTGGTATGTGCAGTGGGGCATGGTAGATCTCTTCATTTGCCAGATTTCATTTTGGTTGGATTTACAGCCTTTGTGCACCTAAATGTTGAAAAATGCAAAATTATCCATTTTTGGAGGCAGTTTTGGGGATTTTGTATGTGGCCCTGCATGGCCATCATGTGGTGTGCCACTCTGCAAGATGGCTCATTTGAAAGAGCTTCGGTGGCCGAACATGACACCTTTCATTTGGAAAAAAAATATTAAGGCATTCAAAAGTTATGCCACTTTTAAGTTCTCATTATAAGTCAACTGGAAAATTTATATGTATGTTTTGCAAACAAAGAATGGGGTTCTGGCCATCTCATCCCACCTGGCAGTCAATGAATTTGCAGCCTCCCAGTTCCAGAATCTTTGTCCCGGAGAATTCTTTGATTGTGAGGTCCGCCATCTTGTTTTTAGATCTCCGATTGCAAAAACACAAATATCTCGGCTCAGTGGTCACTCCTGAAGTAAAGATTGGATGGATTTTACTCAGGGGGCTCTGATCTATCGAGCCATGCTTTTGGTTTCATCCAAAATGGTTAAAAAAATAGAGTTATAAGCTTTCAAATTCTTTGATCGCGGTTCGCTAACGATCTTGGTTCGTGAGCCTGCAAATTCTTTGATCGTGAGATTCTTTGATCGCGATCTTCCATCTCGACCTAAAAATAAAAGTTTCTCAGCTCAGGGGTGGCCTAGGAAGACAAATGAGGGTGGGTTTTGATCAAGGGGCTCAGTTCTATCAAAGCATGGTGGTGGTTTCTTCTAATTCGTTCAAAAACTCGTGTTTCACAATTTTGTATTCTTTGATCATGAGCGTGCAATTTCTTTGATTGTGAGCCTGAAAATTCTTTGATTGTGAGATTCTTTGATCATGATCTTGCATTGTGAGCTAGGGACAAGATGACCCTTTGAAAAATGCAATTTTCTCAGCTCAGGGGTGGTCAAGGAAGACAAATGAGGGTGGGTTCTGCTCAGAGTGCTTCATTCTGTTGAACCATGGTGGTGGTTTGCCACATTTGTGTCAACATTTTGATTTTCATCTTTTTTTTCTTTGATTGTGAACCTGCAAATTCTTTGATCGTGAGATTCTTTGATTGCAATCTTTGATTGTGAGATAGGGACAAGATGGCAAGATTTTATAATGCGCTAGACAGGCCAGTTTTACTAATCTTTAACATTATGTATCTCGGAAATGGTTTGGTCTTTTTAATTGAAATTTGGAGGGTGTTTACTGCATGCCCTATAGATGTCAATTACTGTATTTACGTGTTGGACAATATATTTTCTGTGTAGCTATTGCATGGCGCACTCTATGCTTTGCTGACAGTGTTTTGCACTGTCATGGTGGCTTGAAATTGATAGGGTACCTAACCTTAGTGTCATGGATGACTTTTCAGTTGTTGTGTCTGTAAAATGTCAACAGGTGCAGAATTGTGCAACTCCAACGAACGAAAATCTCAAATTTTAACATGTTATATCTCAGAAATGGTTTTGTCTTTTTTCTTGAAATTTGGATGGATGTTTCCAGCATGTCCTGTAGATGTGAATTATGGTATTTACGTGTTGGAGAAAATTTTTTTTTGAAGAGATATTGCGTGATGCAATTTATGTGTTGCGGACAGTGTTTTGCATTGTGCTGGTGGCTTGAAATTGATAGGGTACCTAGTCTTAGTGTCATGGATGTAGTTTTCAGTCATTGTGCCTGTTAAATGTTAACAGGTATGGAATTCTGCATTTCTGATGAATGAAAATCTCAAACTTTTACTTGTTATGTCTCGGTCATGTTTGGTGTTTTACATTGAAATTTGAAGGGTGTAGATGGTACACACATGTTTACAAGTTGGTTGGAGCATGGGGCCCAAAGGGCCTGTGCTCCCACCAACTTCTGCAAGTTGGTGGGAGTGCAGGGCCCAAAGGGCCTGCCCTCCCACCAAAGTTCTGTAAGTTGGTCGGGCCCACACTCCCATCAACTTCCACAGGTTGGTGGGAGTGTAGGGCCCAAAAGGCCCATGCTCCCACCAACTTGTGCAAGTATTTAGTTTTGTATTCTTTCTCAAAAAGTAAGGAAATTCTATGCAAAAATCTGCATTAATGCATCATTTAGGATTAAAACAAAAAGTCAGGAAATGAAAAATCTTTAGGGTTGCACCTCCCCCCACCCACCAATCATCCCCAGATTGACAGATGACGGGGTGTGCCATTGGGGTTGTGAGGCCTAAATGTCACCCTATTCTTTTTTGCTGTCCCTTCTCAATATGATTACACACGGAATGGGGTGACATTTAAGTCTCACAACCCCAATGACACACCTCGTCACCTGTCAATCTGGGGATGATTGGTGGGTGGGGGGATAGGTGGGGGGTGAGGTTAATTCCCAAGAACCCCATGTTGAAAATTCTGGACCAAAATTCCTAAAAATGGCTGAGATATCAACATAAGTTGAAACCCCCATTGACTGCCATTATACAGAGCTTACCTTGAATCTTCAGTTTGTGGTTTACCTTTGAAGAGTGCAGACATGTCCCAGTCCACATACGATGACAGTGTCTGACCTCTGGAGGTAAGTATAGGGTAAGGGGGTGTGAGGAGGTTGGTGCACAAAGGGAGGGAGGGTCAGGATGGGGAGGGTGGTGGCGGGGATGACAAGGAACCATTTTCTTTTTTTCAGGTAAAAAAAGACATCAGGGATAGTTTGCGTTTTTTACAGTTTTTTCTTTTTAAAGCATATTTCTGCACACTGGGGTGAGCTCTCAGCTTGCCACCATAGTGAAGGGAGGGGGATACATACCAACATGGTGATTGGGCACCCCGATGTCAGTAAAAAACATAGAGTGGCAGACTAGTTTGATGTAGGATTCTACATCAAAAATTTTAATGCAGGATTCTGCTTGGAAAAAAAATGTTGGGGCACTGTTTTTTTTTTTCAGGTACATAAAAAATTATTTAATACATATCTTTGTATGTTTGTTTTTCTTCCTAAATGTAGCTGGATCACTGTTTGTTAAGGAATGCTGTCCAAATTGCTACCCTTTATAATTAACTTGGGTTTGCTTGATTTAATTCAACATAATTGAATCTTAAAAAATGAAAAGCTTAAATTATCAAAAATAGTAGATTTTTGTTTTGGACATGCTAATTTCCTTTTCAAAACATTCCAAATCGATCAAGTAAACAGATCATTTGGAGATGGTTGTGGCTCTTTCACTGTGTTTTTTTACTATTCTTTTTTGTAATGTGCAAATATAAAATTTGCCTTTAAAAAAGTCTATAAAAATAGCAACAATAATAATTCAAAACTTGAAAGCCTTTTGGATCTTTTCATATAAACACCTTTTAATGTACAAGAATCATTTAAGACTATATAACTTTTGCAACTTATGTACTATAATGAGCCTGTGATGTCACAATGTTAAATCATATAAGTATATACCCCTAATCTAATTGCCACACCTCCTGAAGAAGGGTTAGGAGAACCCGAAGTGCCGAGGCTTGTGTGATGCTAAACACTGATTCAGGATAAAGCTGTTTAAATTTGGAATTTGTAAGAGTCTGACCTCATTTTCTCTAGTCTGTGTGAGTCTGTTAGATTTTGGTTTTGTGTGTAGGGCTAACAGCCCTGTACTCACGCCCACCTGGACACTGAACATTCACAGTCTTCTTTTAGATCTTTACTTGAACTGTGCTGTCTGACTCCAGAAGCTCTGGGCATTTGTATAAAATGCTACAGGTTGGAGAAAGGTAATTTTAGCACCACCACTTTATTCCCTGAGCTATTCCTGTGTTGTTCCTGTGCTGCAGAGTAAAATAAGCAAGCAGACTTTCATTTTTTACTCATCATACAAGACAACGCTTCATCAGCTTCAACAGCTTCAACGATCAATGAGAACAGGACCGACTTCAGGTGGGAGAGATCAGTCACAGTCTCAGAGCAATTGCAATGGGCCATAAACCTTCTGAGTGGCACTGACAATCAATCTTCTAACGCAGGTGATATCAAATTGTGTTTTTCTAAATTGGAGAAATTGTTGTGCAAGGTCATAGACATTACATACACTGTAATTACTTCGGAAGAATACTTAGTGAAAGAACAGGCTCCTAGAGGGCTACAGCCCAATATTTTACCTTCTTGTGGGTTGGAAGAATTTGAATTAAAAGAAAAATGGATTGAGGCAGCATGCAAATATGCTAAAACTTTCCTTGAATTACATGCTAAATGGGAAACTAATAAGCTAACCAAACTTACTGAGGAGTTGGGAGATATGCAAGAAGCAGCTCTGAACTTCAAAGAGAATGCAGATTATAAGGAACATGAGGCTGCTGTGCAAAAGAGACTGTTAAAATATAAGAGAGAAATAACTGCCTGAAAACAGTTCAAGATGTTAGAGATGCTGAGTACTACAGCAAGGGCAATATTTTGAAGTATAGTAAGCCACAGAACAGATCCCAAAGCAGGAATAGGGGACTCTCCAGGGTTTGGTTTTCCAGACAAAATAAACAAAACAAGCAGGGGGCAAACAAAAAACAAAGCAGGGATGAGATAGAGCAAGACACAGAAAATCAAGAGAGTGAAACAGAAAATTTGGCTACCGCAGACGTGAATGTGGATGATGAAGCTGAGGAAAGGGTTTTTTTAGACAAAAGGGCAGAAAAAAACAAAGAAAAAGAAAGAGGAAAACAGGGAGGGGATAAGAGGGGAACAGCAAGCCAAAGAAAAACTGCAGAGGGTTGCAGCAAAGAAAATGCAAACTTACAAATATTTAATATTTCAGTTGTAAATTTGAACTTTATGCAAATGGCTGTCCTGAAACACGGCCTTTCATTCATCCCCACCCCAAAGGTGAATCTCTTTACAGTCAACCTTGAACTGAAAAAATTCTTCTGCTAAGATTGAAGCTGTTTTTTTTTTTATAAAAAACAATTTAGGGAAGCAGTTGAAAATACAAATATGGGGGTGATAGAGGAATTGGTCTCACATGAATCTGAAGATATGGACTTAATATTACAGGCAATTGTTGATTTGGACTTACTGCCACAGCATGACATAACAACAGTGTCTGACAGTGACTACAGCTTCAACTTACATTTTTTTTTCAAAATGAAGAGCTGATAGCTTCTGATAGACTTGCTTCAGTGCAGGAGGAGTTAATGGGTACAGCTGAGGAGAACCTGTTAATCAATGAGGATGATGTCAGTGAAGACTTTGATCTTCTAGTAACCAGGAAATACCTAGTTAAAGGCAATACTGCTTTCCATCCACTAACCACCAATGTGACACTACTAACTTATGAGAAAGTGGTACTTAAACAAGTGCAGGAGCTCCTGGACTATATGTCCCCCCCCCAATGCTTTCAGCATGTTGACTGAAGAGATGTCAGCATTAAAAGAACTCTCAAAAGACACAAGCATAGTTATAAAAGTGACTGATAAAGGGGGCAACATTGTTGTACTCAATGGAACACTTTATCTAGATCATGGAAGGGTTATTGAATAACGTTTTTAATTACAAAAAATTAAGCTTTAACCCAATCCCTGAATATAAAAACATTTCTTTTCAGTCTTCTAACTACTGCAGTAAACACTGGGGATATCTCTGAAAGTGAATTTAAGTTTCTCTTGTGTGAGTATCCATTACCCCAGGCTTCTATATTTTACCTAAGGTTCACAAAAATTTAAATGATCCACCTGGTAGGCCCATAGTTTCAGGAAATGGGGCACTCACTGAGAATCTGGGGCATTTTTTAGATTTTTTCTTAAGCTTTGTGTGGTTGAATTACCATCCACCTGAAAGATACCACAGACACTTTGATAAAGCTGAGTGAGGTTGTTTGGGATGAGCACAAAATCTGGTAGGGCATTAACTTAGAATCTCTGTATACCTCAGTCAGACATAATCTTGGTATACATGCATGTAAATATTTTTTAGAGAATTATGCCAAAGCCAACAAAATGCCCACTGATTCTGTGCTACAGTCCCTGGGATTCATATAAACTAAAAATGTTTTCGAATTCCAAAATTAAATATTTTTACAAGTGTGTGGGACTGCAACGGGTTCCAGTATGGCACCCAGTTATGCTAATCTTTTTTTAGGGTGATGGGAACAATTCACTGTACTGAATCCTGAAGTTAAGTCTTTTTTTAAGCACATTAAAGTTTGGAAGTGCTACATAAATGATTGCATGTGTATATAGGCGGGTAACCCTGAGGAAATATTTTAATTCATGGAATGCTTGAATGTTAGTAATCTTAACTTCAGATTCACCCACATGATGAGCAAGGAAAAATGACATTTTCTGGACCTAGAACTAGAAGAGGTACCTGGAGAAAAAATCAGGACCAGCTGTTTCAGGAAAGCAACAGCCACTAATTCTGTGCTACGAGCAGAATATTTTCATCCATCCCATCTTAAAGACTCAATTCCCTTCAGTCAGATGCTGTGCCTAAGGAGAAATAGCAGTGACCAAACTATTTTTCTAAAACAGGTCACTGAACTAGAAGAAAGGTTTTTGAACAGAGGGTATACCAGAGACACCCTGGCTATAGCTAGAGTAAAGGTCCTGTCCACTGATAGGAATGCTTTACTTCATAAAAAGAAGTTAGCCACCACAACCATTTTAGCTGACCAACCAGTCACCTTTGTGACAGAATACAACAGGCTAGCAAGCAGGATTGGCAATGTTGTCCATAAAAATTGGACCATCCTAACAAGTCACTCAGAAACATTTGCAGCAGTGGACACTAAGCCCAGAGTTTGTTTTTCCAAGGCCAACCAATATTAAGGACATGTTGGTCCACAGCAGGTTATCAGTCACCACCTAGCCTGGCCCTTAGGTTTCAGGAACTGGTTACCTGAAAGGTCTACTGGCTTTTTTTAGTGCAAAAGGTGCACAATTCATAAATTTGCCAAAACAGGTGGTACTTTTAACCATCCTTTTTTGAATGACACCACTGTGTAATTAAAACAGTGCATGATGCATGACACCTCCTTTGCAATTTATGCTCTGTCATGCTCCTGTAAGAAACTGTACATTGGGTGCTCGGTCAGACCATTAAAACAGTGTATACAGGAGCACACCAGATCAATAACTAATAACAGATCTGACACCCCTGTAGGTATTTATTTCTCTACTTATCACAGCTGCAGTACTGACTCTATTTGTTTCATTGGTATTCACAATGTTAAACTTAGAGCTAAAGGGGGAAATAGAGCCAATTAACGTCTTACACATGAAAGCTATTGGATTTTCACACTCAGAAGTGTGAAACCTACTGGCCTTAATAATATTTGGGACATTAAACCTTATTTATTAGATTAAAAATTCTCTAGTGCCAACCCACACAATAAGATCTCTCTGAGGGTTTGAATTATGTTAGTAATAGCTTAGGAATTTTTTTTCTGTTCTGGTCTCTACTCCTCTGAAAAACGTATGCATTTTGGAACTGTTTCTGTACATTATATGTTGAAACCGACAACACTCTTAGATGGTTTAAATGCCCTTGTATGGTCTCACCCACTTTTTCAATCACTGTTAAAACAAGCATTTGTCAATGCCAAATGTTTGCTTGCTGGCATTGGCATTGGTAGTGTAGAAGTTACAGAGCTGCATAATAGGAATGGCAGTGAAGAATTAAACTGAAGCCAACCCCACACCATCCTGCAGAGACTGACAGGCATTGGGGTGTGCCTTTGGGTCATCAGGCATAACAGCCATGCCATTTCACTAAACCCTACCCTGCAGACACTGACAAGTGTCACGGTGTGCCTTGGGGTCTTTGGCCCTTATGCGCACCCCATTCCATCAGGAAATATGGTGAGATGGGTGCGGTATAGGAGAATGGGGTGAACTTTGGGGCCGACAAGTCCAAGGCATACCTCGATGCCTCTCACTGGCTGCAGGGTGTGGAATGGTATGAGCATTACGGACAAGAATCCCAAGTCACACCCCTGATGCCTGTCATTCTCTACAGGGTGGGGCGTTATGGTTGGAAACCCTAACAGCTAAGGCATTCGTTGGTATTTTCACTCCAAATTTTCAACATGTTTTTTTTTGAGACCCCCGCCTCATGAACAGTGGCAAAATCAGTTTGTTAGCTGAAAGCTGCTTCTGCACAGCGACTACGGCATTTAGCACCATAGGTGCAAAAACACATTCTGAACAGGATGTGAAAAATGACAGCTGTACTGTTCATGGGGATGTGGAAAAAATGGCAATGTTGCAAATCTGCAGTAAAAATATAAAAAAACTGGTGAAGTCACGAGCGTGCATAGAAACTGTGCAACGCACACCCGTAATGTAATTAGTGTGGGGATTTTTTACAGCAGATTGTCAACTCAGGCATTTTGGGACCTCTGATCATGAACAGTGTCACTGTGATTTTCTTTATCTGTCCCAAACAATGATTTCCCACAGCGACCGCGTCTCTCGCTGAAAGTGTGAAAACACATTTCAGCCATGATGTAAAATGACAGCTGTACTGTTCATAAGGAAGTGTGGAAAAATGCAACTGGTGAAAATCTGGACTGAAAATATTACAAAGTCATGAACTTACGAGGGTGCGTGGAAACTGCGCAATGCTGACTCGTAACACAGTCATTTTATAGACTTTTGTCACCAAATTTTCAACATAGCCATTTTAAGACCTCTGCTCATGAACAGTGTAGCTGTGATTTTCTTAATCTGTACCAAACATTGCTTTCGCACACTGAATGCACCATTGTGTGCTACATATGCGGAAACACATTTTGGGCAACATATGAAAAATGGCAGCTGTACTGTTCATAAGGAAGTGTAATAAAATGGCAATGTGGAAAATCTGGAGTGAAAATATTTAAAATTTGTAAACTTATAAGAGTGCATAGGAACTGCACAACACACACTCGGAAAACAGTCATTTTTAGGAAATTTTTCACCAAATTTTCAACATAGCATTTTAAGACCTCTGCTCATGAACAGTGTAACTGTGATTTTCTTAATCTGTCCCAAACATTGCTTTCACACACCGACTGCACCATTGTGCGCTACATGGGCGGAAACACATTTTGGGCGACATATGAAAAATGGCAGCTGTACTGTTCATAAGGAAGTGTAATAAAATGGCAATGTGGAAAATCTTGAGTGAAAATATAGAAAATTTGCAAACTTATGAGCGTGCGTAGAAACTGCGCAACGCGCTCTCATAAAACAGTCATTTGTAGGAATTTTTTCACCAAATTTTCAACATAGCCATTTTAAGACCTCTGCTCATTAAAAGTGTCACTGTGATTTTCTTAATGTGTCCCATACATTGATTTCACACACCGACTGCACCATTGTGCGCTACATGGGCGGAAACACATTTTGGGCAAGATGTGAAAAATGACAGCTGTACTACTCATAAGGAGGTGTGGTAAAATGGCAATGTTGAAAATCTGGAGTGAAAGATTGAAAATTCGTGAACTTATGAGCGTGCGTAGGAACTGCACAATGCACGCTCGTTAAACAGTCATTTGTAGGAATTTTTCCACCAAAATTTCAACATAGGCTTTTTGAAAGCCCACCTTATGAACAGTGGCAGTGTCATTTTGTTACTCAGTCCCAAAAGGTGATTTCACACAGTGAATGCAAAATCACCCTTCAGGCCCGAATAACGCTATGACAGTGCAATAATTCATGAGGAAGGGTCCCAAAAACCCGATGTTGAAAATTTGGGCCCAAAATTCCCAGAAATGCCTGAGATATGCAAAAAAGTTGAAAAAACCCTATCTATCCCATTATACAGCTTACCGGCATTTCCTCAGTTCGCGGTCGGCTTTGAAGAGTGCAGACATGTTCCCAGTCCACCAAGATCCTTCGTGCCAGAGTCCGGGTAGGTATGGGGTGGGGGAGGTGGGAGGCAGGGTGCGTGCAGTGGGTGGGCACGGGTGGGCTCAGACACAGTGAGGGACCATTTTTGATTTTCAGGGTTTTTTTTTTAATGACGACGAATTGGGATGTTTGCCACACTGGGGTGGGCTCCCAGCATGGCAGAAGGACGGCTGGTTGGGGGGGCATGGAGCCGACGGGGGATCGGGCACCCCCATCAGCCATAGCATCTGTTGCCATGCTGGGGTGAGCTCCCAGCGGGCACCCTGTACTGGGGGGGAGAGACAGTGGAGCCGATGGGGGATTGGGCACCCCCGTCGGCTATACGACGTGTAGCCATGCTGGGGTGGGCACCCAGCGTGGCATATGGAACTGTGTTTCAGGGGGGCGCAGCACAGCCGATGGGGGATTGGGCACCCCCATTCGCTATACAGTGTGTGTGTGGGGGGGCAGCATGCAGCATGTGTGTGTGTGTGTGTGTAGGAGGAGCGCACATGAGCAGGCGATTTCTTATCCTTGCTTACTGAAGCGTAGGTCCCCCTTTCAACTGTACACCACTGCATTTTGGAGCTGTAGTAGACTGCTCTAGCAGGCACTGGAGAACTGCGGCCGTGCCTGCAAACACCTGACTGAATTGTAAGAGGGCTGACACACCTCCGAAAACTCCAATGATGGCACTATGTTTCTTGCACATGCGTGCAAGCAAACATAATGAAAAAAAAAGTTTCTAACCTTAATGCATTTTTTATGTTGAAACCTACACCACTCTTTGGTTGTTTAAATGCCTTTGTATGGTTTCATTAGTTTTTTCAACCTGTGTTGAAACAAAGCAAAAAAAAAGTTCATGGCCTTAATGCATTTCTGATCTGGCTAACTGTTAAAACAATTACTATTCTATGATATTCTGATAGAATGAGATGTTAATATGTATTTATTGATTTTATGTTTGTCTCTTTCATTTATTATTTGACATATGTTCAATATCTACATATGTTTCTCTCTCTATAAATTGTTCAGGGTACCACTTGCTGTTTCTATTCCAAAGTGAGTTTATCAGGCTGATCACAATATTTTGGCAGATTGCTAAGAACCTCCTTCAAGCACATGAGAAGAATCTGTTATAAGAGATGTCTTAAGAAATTTAATGCATTTCTTTATATATTTGTTTTTTCTCCCTTTTCACCCTTTTCTCACTGGCATACTTTTTGTTAAGGAAGGCTGTACAAATTGTTACCCTTTAGAATTAATTTGGGTTTGCCTGATTAAATTCAACATAATTGAATCTTAAAAAACTAACAGCTTAAATTATCAAAAATAGTAGATTTTTTTTTGACGTGCTAATTTCCTTTTCAAAACATATACCAAATAGATCATTTGGAGATGGTTTTGGGTCTTTTCACTGTGTTTTTTTACTTTTCTTTTTTGTAATGTGTAAATATACTGTATAATGTATGTGTAAATATCACTTTGTGGGAGAGTGGACACAGCTGTAAGGATCTAGAACCTACAAGAAGATTTGGAAAAGCTAGGGAGGTGGTCCAGGATCTGGCAGCTTGGCTTCAATGCCAAGAAATGCAAAGTTATGCATATTGGAGCCAAGAATCCTATGACAGAGTACTACCTTGGTGGAGACCGAGTATCTGCATCAGAGGAGGAGAAGGACCTGAGAGTGATGATTACTAGTGACCTGAAGCACTCCATGCAGTGCAAGAAAGCAGCAGCAAAGGCAAACAAGATGCTGGGAAGCATATCTAGGGAGATCAGTAGTAGGAGAGAGCAGGTTATAATGCCCTTGTACAGGTCACTGGTAAGGCCACATCTAGAGTATGGAATTCAGTACTGGTGCCCACACCTCAAAAAGGACATTAACCTGTTGGAGAAGGTCCAGAGGAGGGCTACAAAGATGATAGCTGGTCAGCAGAGTAAGGCATATGAGGAGAAGTTGAGGGCACTGAACATGTACTCCCTGGAAGACAGGAGATAGAGGGGACATGATTGGGACATTCTAGTACTTGAAAGGGATAAAAAAAGGTTGATAAGGAGAGTCTGTTTAAGCTGAGTGGCAACCGTAACATGAGGGGACACAGTCTTAAGCTGAAGGGTGGGAGGTTTAGGAGGGAGGTCAGGATGCACTTCTTCACAGGGAAGGTGGTGGACACTTGGAATGAGCTGCCAGAAGAGATAATCTCATTGAAGACAGTGGGCAGCTTTAAGAGAGGTATAGGAGGAGGGTAAGGGTCATGAGTAAGGAGGATGGGAGGAGTGGGGAGAGGGGGCAGGGACAGCAGCTCACACTGTGGACCCTGCAACAAGAGCATACTTGATAGACCAAATGGCCATCTTCTGCTGACTTTTTCATATGTTCATATATAAATTTGCACTTAAAAAAATCTATAAAAATAGCAAAAATAATAATTCAAAACTTGAAAGGCCTTTGGCTCTTTTCATATAAACACTTTTTAAAACAAATGTACAAGAATCCTTTAAGACTATGTAACTTTGGCAATTTATATATTATAATGAGCCTGTGATGTCACAATGTTGAATCACATATAAGTGTGTACACCCCAATCTAATTGCCACGCTTCCTGAAGAAGGGTTAGGAGAACTCGAAACGCTGAGGTGTGTGTGGTGCTAAACACTCTGATTCAGTAAAAATGCTACTGAAATTTGGAATATTAGAGTGTCTGACCTCATTTTCTCTGGGCTATTCAAGTCTGTTGGATTTTGGTTTTGTGTGTAGGGCTAGCTACCCTGTACTTGCACCCACCTCAAGACTGAGCATTCATGGTTTCCTTTTGAATCTTTACCAAAGCTATAGGGAGGATTGAGGAGGTAAAATCTGACATGGAGATGGAGCCCCAGCCCATGTCAGCATATTTCAAAGTAATGGGCTGCAGGTGGGGTTATCTGACACCAGGGGTGGGTATCCCAGTGTTGGGGAAAAAACAGGGGAGGATGATCAAAGGGTGGGGGTCACTAGACAGCAGGGAATGAATCTTTTAAGTCAGTCAGGGGGATCCACTAGACACAAGGGAACAGGGCACAGTTAGCTTTAAGAATCCCTTTTTGCAATCCCTTTTTTCCAGTTTATCTAGCGAAAAGGGATTGGCTGGCAAAATGGGATTGCAAAAAGAGATTTTAAAGTGCGAAAGTGCCATTATTAAAGTAAGAAAACAAAAACAAAGCCATAGGTGAGTAGCGGACATCACCCTCACCAAAACCCATGTCTTGGTTTTTTAAAAAGATGACCCTGGGACAAGTTGTGAGGTTTTGTTTTCTCCCCTCACTAAGGGAGAAAATAAGATGACAGCTGATAAAGAGGGAATTTTCTCACAGATATGGATTTTCTGAGATTTCCTAATACCACTTCGTAATCCCTCTTTGCCAGCCCTTCACAACCTGGAATCCTTGATCAAAACTGCATCTATCCCACAGACTTAACTGAGCATGCTCAGAACCATAAATTCTAAATTTAATAACTTTGGAATGGATTAATAATTTTTCAACAAACTAATGCTGTATTGTTACATAAGATAGCCATATTCTTCCCTGAAACGTTCAGGTCAAAATTTCAAACAGTGTGTGCGCAGCAAGATGTTGAAAAATGACCCTGAAATTTGCCCAAAAAAGTGAAAAATGCTTCACTGTGCAAAACCCACAATTCCAATCGAAACACAACTTAGCAAATCAAGAGATTTACCACCTGAGACCATGGGTGGGAGATTCAGACTGCGCCAGGCTGTGGCGCAAGCCTGGGCACAGCGCAACCTGGATGTGCAGGGGCATTGACAGGGTGATATTCAACGGAGCTGTGCCATGGCAGAGCATTGTTGAATATCGCACCTTGGCCACCCATACTGCACATGGCACAGTGGCACTGCACCAGTGCAAGTGGCCAGAGTGGAGCAGGGGGGTGTGAAAGCACAAGTGGCATTGCGATAGGCGCAACCACCATGATATTCAAAAGTGCACATACAAATGGGGCCATAATGTGTGCAAGACACAAATGGGGCCATTTGCATGTCATTATGGCCCCATTTGCATGCAGGTGCACCAATCCCTGGCGACTTGTGCCTGGCACCCTGCCAGGCTGCAGCCGTCGGGGACCGACGCCCCCTGCACATCATGGCAAAGTGCCCCAATGTCTGATTGTGGGCATGTGTGTATGAAGAACACATCCTATATCCCTGGTGGTCCAGTGGACTGCTCGCAGCCTGATTGCGGGCATATCTAGTAGAATTAGCAGTCCCAAATCCCTGGTGTTCCAGTGGACTGCTCGCAGCCCAGTCATGGGCATAAGTATATTTTGAACAGTTAACTCTATCCCTGGTGGTCCAGTGGACCGCACACAGCCCAATCGCGGGTGTCTGTAATATCTTGTGACAAACCAAACCAACCCTGGGGGTCCAGTATTACCCCCACCTCCACTGCTTGAGCCCCACCACCCTGCTACCTCCCGGGTAGCGAGAGGCAGCTCCCACCCACTTGCAGCCCCACCCCATGATTACACTGTACAGTAGAGCGAAGACACATCCATGCGGAGTGCAGCTCATCAGGCCACACAGTCCAGATATGTGAATGGATCCATTCACATTCTGATTGTGTAGTACAGCATGGCTGCATGCCCATTGGCTCACGCCTGTGGACCAATGGGCTGCACAACCCTACCGTATGGTGTCAGTCAGCCGGCTGGCGGGCAGTATGCGGGTGGGGAGCCGCCACCACCACTGACTGGGGAGCAGGGTGGTGGGGCCCAGTGGGTGGGTGGGGTGAGGGTACCAGTAGACCACCAGGGTAGGATTGGTGTGGCATTATTTTTTACTGACGCCTGCAATCAGGCTGTGTGTGGTCCACTGGACCACCAGGGATATAGGACTATTAAATATAACACATATGCCTGGGATTGAGCTGTGAGTGGTCCACTGGACCACCAGGGATAAGGGACTATCCTTTTTCTATGTATGCTCATGATTGGGCATGGGGAGCCACCACGAAGGTGCAGCGGAGCTGGGCAGCCCGCTGCGCAGCCGCCGGTTGCGCCCTGCAATATGGCAGCTCACCTGTGGGTGGCCAGCTGTTGCTCCTTTTTTTTTTGGCTCACCTGTGTGCAGCGCAGGTAGGGGTTGTGCATGCATGGGCTCAGCACATCCGGGGCTGAATATCGGGATGTGTGGAGTATACATGGGCATGCCCCCCTACCTGCGCTGCATACATTACTGATGCACTCCAGCACATCAGGATTTGTGCCAGACTCAATCCCTGTTTGAATATTGCACTGGGGCACATTAATGGGTTGTGAATGGTGCAACTGTGTTGTACCATGCGCAACCCTTCTGATTATCCTGCCACATGTATTCCAAATGGTGTGCAAATCAGTTGAATGGTTGTGAAGTTATTAAAGTGCAAACCTTGGGATTTAACATTAAGCTGCCAACTCAACACTAACTATAAGGGCGCGACCACTCCCTCATAATATATATATATAGCTATATATAGATATAGATATATATATATATCTATATCTATATAGATATATATATATATATATATATAGATATATATATAGATATATAAGACAAAGAACCTCTGTGCACAGACACTGAGGAAAGGGTTACCCCAAAGGGCATTTGGCTGGAAAGCCAAGTTTCAAGAAAATACAAAATCACACATGCCCCCACAATGCAAAGCATCATGGGCTGCATATGCAAATCACCACAGAATGTTATGCTGGTCCAACTTTAAGCAGAATTGCATGGTGTCGAAAGGCCTCTCACACAGTTTGCAAAGGGTGCTAACAGAAGCCATAGACACGTGTTTAGTCCTACCAGGACTCATCAGTATGCCTCGTCTGTTTGACACCCCAGTGGAATGGACCAGCTACCCTTAAGACAGTGTGCCTTGGATATATTGTGGTGAACCCATTAAAATAAAAAACTATTTAAAAGACAAAGAACCTCTGTGTGCAAACACTGAGGAAAGGGTTACCCCAAAGGGCATTTGGCTGGGAAGCCAAGTTTCAGAAAATACAAAATCTTACATGCCCCATTACAAGCATCATGGGCTGCATCATAAATCACCACACAGAATGTTATGCTGGTCCAACTTTGCAGACCAGCATAACATTCGTGTGATTGCATATGCAGCCCATGATGCTTTGCATTGAGGGGCATGTGTGATTTTGTATTTTCTATATATATATATATATATATATATATATATATATATACACACACACACACATATATAAAGCTAGCACTACAGTATAGTTAGGGTTACCTGGCAACTTCCATGTTATACCCAAAAGTTTGCACTTTAATAACTTTGCAACAGTATGACTGATGAGCCCAAACTTGTTCATACACTGTCTAGTGCTATGGATCTATGAATCGGGCAAGTTTTGTTCCACTCCGATTTGTGGTTGTGGAGATGTATAGTGTCATAAAAATGTGAAAATTACCATATAGGTGCAAATTCTTTGCTCATCCATATGTCAGAAATGGTTTGAGGGTTGTGTCTGAAATTGTTCAGGTATATGAAGTCTGGGTCAATTATGTGACTTTTGAAGGTTTGGTGAAAAATATTAACCTATTCAAAAGTTATTAAAGCGTTAAGTTTCCCATTATAGCCTATGGGAAAAATACTGTATATCTGCCATGCGAAAGCACGGTTTGCTTTCGCGAAAGCACTTTTTAGTGTCACAAATGGGGTCAGTAGTGTCATGCTGCCACCATCTTGTTTTCAGTTAGAGATGGGTTAAAACACTGTAATTCAAAAAAATTCTGCCCTTTTGTAAACACCCACTCGGGGTGAAAACCTACTAGATTTAGTAATAACTAATATGGATACTCCTATAACAAATCTAAAAATTACAGAACCTTTGGGCAATAGTGACCATATGTCCATTTCATTTACCTTTCCTTTGAAAACTCAGATTATTGTAAATAATGTTATGTTAAGACAATACGATAAAGCAAATTTTCAAAAAATCAACAAACAGCTTGCAACTATTCCCTGGGATCATATTCTTAATTCCGTTACTTTGGAAGATGCCTGATCATTTTTTTAAAGTGGCACTACATAATCTGGAACATCAGTACTTTCCTGTAAAAAAAAATATATATATAATACTAGGGGTAAGATTCCAGCATGGTATAAGCTATCCATTAAAAAGCTGAGAGCAAAAAAATTGAAATTATTCTCACAATTGAAGAAATGTGCTGCAGCCCAGAAAGTTGAAATCCTTAGTAAATGCAGGTTAGTTGTTAAGGACTTAAAAAAGCAAATTATCTTAGTAAAACAGAATCTTGAATTCTGTATTGCCCACAATAAGAATTCACAGAAATCCCTCTATTCTTACTTAAATGGTAAAAAAGGTAATACAAGATCAGTAGGCCCATTGGTTAAAAACAATATTACCATTACAACAGATATTGAGACAGCCAATGAATTTAATAAATACTTTAGTTCAGTATTTGAACATGATAGACTTTATACAGTTACTTTGAATTCACTTAATTCTTTCAACTACTCTATCTCACTTCAAGAAACTAAGGAATTACTTGCTACCTTAAAAAAAACAACAAGTCCTGGACCCGATAACATCAGTCCAAGACTTATTTTGGGAACTATTGATACCATTGCTCTCCTTCTTACTATTATATTTAATAAATCCCTACAGGTATCCAAAGTACCACCTGATTGGTTAACAGCTACAGTTACACCGATATTCAAACAAGGCACCCACTCTAAAACTGAAAACTATAGACCAATTAGTTTGATGTCAATCCCATGTAAACTCTTGGAGAAAAAAATTAAACTACTATTAGAAGTTGAAATGAAATCGTTTAATATTGTAGACCATACTCAACACGGGTTCAGAACAGGTTATTCTGGTATAACTAACCCAGGGTTTCTCAAATGATGAGGTCAGCCTCCCTGGGAAGGCCCCAGCCTGTTCCAGGGGAGGCTCAGTCAAGCCTGAAAAAGTACTATATTTAAATGTAGAGTTTTAGATATTTTGTGCTAAGGGATGAGGGATAAGGCAAACAGAAAGGATAATAGTAGGTGCATTTATGTATTTATTTACATATCAGTGACCAGAAAAGGTCTACTGAGCCAAGGCTTGTTTTAGGGGTACACAGGGAAGGACAGAGTAAATAAAATTCAATAGGTAACTGCAAAATAGTCAAGCAGTACTAAATGAACAGTGCAATCAAATAGGCACAATGAACAAATAATGAGGGGTAACAATTGACTAATTAGAATGGCGACAGAACAACAAAAATATGGTACTAGGAGCAAGAGCAGGAGGGAGCAAAATTATCCCTGACAAGTTGCTTAAGAGCAGGCCAGCAGGGGAGAGGCAAAGGTATATAGGAAGGTCATGCCAGATACAAGGTGAAACACACACACAGAAGGTGGTCTGATCCATGAAGATATTGCAACAAGGGGTATCAATGGCATGAGAGTCAAAATTGTGAGGCAAGTTGGCTGGCTGTGGAAGATTTGTAATAAACTGAATCAAATGAGAGCCAGCTGCTTAAAGGAGTTTCACTTTAATCCTTATGTACAGTGCAAAATATGATGCTTTTCTATGGGGAGGCCCAAGATTATTTCTGTATTTGGGGGAGGCTCACTGTGACAAAGTCTGAGAACTGTTGAACTAACCTGATCTCCTTTTACAACAAGATAAGTAAAAATCTCCACTCCAACTTTCCTGTGGATGTCATCCTGTTGGACTATAGTAAGGCTTTTGCCAAAGTCTCACATAATTTATTAATAGCCAAACTAATCAAACTTGTGTTTTCGGCACAATTAGTTTCATGGATTCATAGCTGGCTGAATGGTAGAATACAGAAGGTTAGGGTAAACAACGTAATTTCAAATAAGGTTAATATAACTAGTGGTGTTCCCCAGGGTTCAGTCCTGGGGCCATCACTTTTTAATGTCTTTATAAGTGACATTATTGTTTCATCTAATAACACTCTTGTTAAATTTGCAGATGATACCAAACTTGGGGGCCATGTCAATGATATAACAAGCATCAATCAGTTAAGATCTGACTTGGCCATCATAGAACAATGGGCAGTAACAAACAAAATGTTTTTTAATATATCCAAATGTGCAGTACTGCACTTGGGTAGAAATAACGCTGAACAGATTTATTTCCTAAATAATAGTAAAATTAAAGTTTCTAGTGTAGAAAAAGACCTGGGGATACTAACAGTTAACAAACTATCCTTCTCGGAACATTGTAACAAAATTGCAAATCAAACAAATGCTCTTCTTCATAGAATTAGAAATTCTACATTTATTTCTAAATCTGAAGAATGCATTATGACCCTGTATAGGTCTCAGGTTAGGCCCTACATAGATTATGGATCCCCACTTTGGAGCTCTTACCTAATTTCGGGTGTAAAAAGAATAGAGCAGATTCAATGCAGAGCAACTAAACTGGTATATCAACATGTTCTCCTTGACTATGAAGAAAGGTTGAGTCATACAGGACTATATTCTCTTAGATTGAGAAGTCTATGAGGTGATCTTCTTCTACTCTTTAAAATAACCCAGAATCCATGTTTAATGGTTCAGTGTGGATTATCATTCACCTCAAGAAAAATTGTGGCTAGGCGCCACAAAAAACAGCTTGAAATTGAAAGAACACGAACTAATGAAAGACAATCTTTTTTCACTGTTCGTACTCCAAGGGTATGGAACTCACTAACTCAAGATATTGTAGATTGCACTGGAATAAATACCTTTGAAAATAAATTAGATAAATGGCTGCTGATTCAGCCATTATAGTAGGGTTTTGATAGAGTTCTTTTCAACTACATGTGTCTTATGTGTGGAGGACAATCTAGATGGGAAAATAGCCCCCTTTTCTCCATCTTAAGCCAGTAACCAAGTAACCAACAGTTGTGTTTACCTAATCAGGGCCTGAGGAACACAATCCTGGTGTTAAAAATAATGCATGGAAATCTGTTAATTTAATTTGGCCTTTGATAGTGTCACAGTTTGGGTACTATTTTTGTGAAATTACCGCAAATTGTGAGAGTTTTCATGCAACCAAAGGCACTGTTGCTCGATAAGTGCAGCAAATTATGGCACTGTTTCATGAAAACTGCCACAATTTGCAGCACTTCTAAACCACAAAACAAAAACATCAGCCCTGTAAAATAACTAAAACCTTTCCTAGCCACTTTTTTTGCCAAATAAGTACATAATCATGTTCCTCAGCCCCCATTTAGGTAAACACCTTTTAGTGTTTACATAAAAAAAGGAGGTTTTCTCCTTTTACTGCCTTCAAGGGGCCAAAGCATGTTTTAATAATAAAAAATGTTTTTGACATGGCTGCCAACATCAGGGTGCCCAATCCCCGTGTTGGCATTTACTACCCCCTCCCATAGTGTGGGACACTGGGGAGCAAATACCAGTGTCCCAAAATACTTTCTTTTTTTACAGTTCATTTCTGACACTGGGATGCCCACCTCAGGTGTTGGATGCCCCCTCCCTACCAAGCCCATTGTATAAACATCATTGTTTACCAACATCAGGGTGCCTAATCCCCAGGTCAACATTATGTAGATCCTTACCAGCACTGACAGTTCCAGGGTGCAGATTACCCTGGAAGGATAGGGAAAAGGGGAAGGGGGAGGGGGTAGCGCTGTATGTAAAAGAAGGGATTAAAATGTGTAAGGAAGATGAGGGAGATACAGAAGCACCGTGGGTGCAACTACAGGATCCCAAACATAGATCACTAAGACTGGGGTGTTGTACTGGTCACCCTCATAATTTTAAGGGATGGACAGGGTACTGGCAGAACAGATCAGGAGGAACTGCTGGAAGGTGGGATGTGATAGTAGGGGACTTCAACCTGCTGGCGGTGGAGTGGGACACACCTACCACAAAGAACAGAAGGGAGCAGGTAATGCTTTATGCCTTCCAGGAAAGCTTTCTAGTACAGTTGATCAAGAAACAAACTAAGGAAAGGAACAGCCTTGACCTCATACTTACAAATGGGGAGTGGGTGAGGGATGTGAGGGTGGAGGAACCACTGGGGGGGAGTGACCACCGGATAGTATGGTTCCAGTTACAAATGGCTAAACAGAGGGGGGCATCTGGCACAAGGGTGCTGGATTTTGGGAACGCCAACTTTAAGATGATGAGGGAAGTGGTACAGTGGTTCCTGTGCAAAATTCAACTGAATTTGGACACACAACAAAGGTGAGAACTGATAAGACAGGGGATAGTGGAGGAAACAGAAACTTGCTGTATGGCTCAGACTAAGTAGGCGAGGGGAAAGAAACTCAGCTGGATAAGCAAAGGGGTGTTAGACAGGGTGAGAAAGAAAAGGGCAGCTTACAGAAGATACAGAAAATCGTGGAGGGAGGAGGATAGGGAGGAATATCTTCCAGAAGCAAAGGATGTGACCAGGGGGGGTAAGGGCAGCCAAGGTGACAAAAGAACTCAGACTGGTGCAAGGCATAAAAAAGGGGAAAAAGACTTCTTTAGGTACATCAAGGAGAAAAGAAACTGTAAGGACCAAACTGTAAAAATTAAGAAGAAGGGAGAAAAGGTTGACGAGGGGGTGAAAAGACAAAAGTGCTCAACGACTACTTCTGTTCTGTCTTCATGAAAGAAAGGAAGGGGGACTACCCATAGTAGGAGGGAGGATAGAAACATAGAATCAGAGAAATCACATTGGGGAGGGTGCTGGAGGGGTTAAGGGCATTGAGGGTGGTGAAGACACCAGGACCAGATGGAGTACATCCAAGAGCACTGAAGGAGCTGGCAGAGGTCCTAGCAGGACCCTTGGCAGAACTATTTAATTCATCTCTAGACATAGGATGCATACTCCATGACTGGAGACTGGCTCACATGGTTCCCCTCCGCAAGAGTAGACAAACCTGGGAGCTATATGCCAGTAAGTCTAACATCCATGGTGGGGAAGCTAATGGAGACCATCCTAAAGGAGAGTCTAGTGGCACTACTGGAGGTGAATGGGGTGCAGGACAGGAGGCAGCATGGGTTCACCAAGGGCAGGTAATGCCAGACCAACCTGGTGGAATACTATGATTGGGTGACTAGTCAAATTAACAAGGGCCATGCGGTGGTTGTCCTGTACCTAGACTTCAGTAAGGCCTTTGATTCAGTACTGCATGGGATACTTGGAAGCAAGCTATGGGGTACAGGGGCAGGAGCAAAACTGGTGAGGTGCGTGGAGAATTGACTAAAAGATAGGCAGCAGAAGGTGGTGGTAGGTGGGGAATGCTCATCCCCTAAGCCTGTGACAAGTGGTGTTCCACAGAGGTTGAGGTTGGGTCCAGTGCAGAACTCTTGGAGGTATCAGCAGCAAAATCAACCTTTTTGTGGATGACACCAAGATGGGAGTGGTAGTGGACAACCAGGTTGGGTGTTGGGGGCTATAGGAGGATCTGGCAAGGCTAGAGGCATGGTCTGACAGATGGCAGCTGGGGTTCAATGCAAAAAAATGTAAGGTACTGCACTTCAGAACGAAAAATCTGAGGAGAAGCTACCATCTGAGATGGGGTGCCACTGGAGGTAACAGAAGAGAAGGATCTGGGGGCGCTCATCGAGGGAGCAATGAACAATTCCTTGCAATGCAGAAAGGCAGCAGCATATGGCCAACAAAATGTTGGGGTGTATTACAAGGGGCATTACCTCGAGAAGAAGGGAGGTTATTCTACCATTATACAGATTGTTAGTTAGAAACCACCTGGAATACTGTGTGCAGTACTGGTGCCTGTACCTACAAAAGGACATTAGGCTGCTGGAGTGTGTGCAGCATACGGCAATGGAGATGATTCAGGGCCTGGGGGAACTGCCATATGAGGTCTGACTAAGACAGCTAAACATGTATACACTGGAGGAGAGGAGGGACAGGGGGACATGATAGAGACCATCAAATACATGAAGGGGATAATCAAAACAGACACAGAGGGTCTAATCAGGAGGAGGGTGGAGAGAGACACTAGGGGCCACGACATGCGATTGGAATGGGGTAGATTCAGGAGGGAGGTGAAGAGACATTTCTTTAAAGAGACGGTGGTGGCAAAGTGGAACACACTACCATCTGAGGTGGTGGCATGAAACACAGTGGAATGCTTCAAGAAGGGGTGGGACAGGGCAAAGGGGAGGGTAAAGGGAGGAAAGGGAAGGGGTCGGTCAGCTGCTGAATAGAGAGCTAGCTGCAATCTCGAGCAATCTAGATAGACCAGGGTGGCCTTTTGCTGCTGGTAACTTTCGTATGTTCATATGTTAACCCTGTAGAAAAAAGAAAACTGTCCCGATGTCTTTTTTATTTAAATCCTGTAAAAAAAAAAAAAATCCCTTGTTGCAGATTTGCCTTTTGAAGGGTTGGTAAAAAAATATTAATCTGTTAAAAAGTTATTACACCTTAAAGTTTCCCATTATAGCCTATGTGAAAAAATGTATGTGCTGTGTGAAAGTAGGTGTTGCTGCAGTGAAAGCACTTTTTGCTGCCGCAAATGGCATCAGTAGTGTCCTGCTGATGCCATCTTGTTTTCAGTTAGCAGTGGAGAAAAAATGCTGTAATTCAAAAACTACTGCCTCTTAGTAAACACTAACAGCTGTGTTTACCTAATCGGGGCCAGAGGAACACTATTTTGATATTATTGTTTTAAAAATAGTGGCCAGAAATATGTTTTTTATATTGGCAGTTGGTAGTGTCCAAATTTGCAACATTACTTTTGCAAAATTACCACAAATTATTGCGGTTTTCGCACAACTAAGGGCACTGTTGTGTGAAAACTACTGCAAATTTTGGCACTGTTTCACAAACACTGCCACAATTTGTGATACTACTTTTAGAAAGAAAAAAACATGTCCCCTGTATACACTCAAAACCTTTTATGGCCACTGTTTTCCAAACTAATGGCATAATTGGATTCCTAGGACCCCGTTTAGGTAAACATCTGTTGGTGTTTACCTAATAAAAGCAGTGTTTATCATTTTCCTGCCTGTAAGGGGGCCAAGGTATGTTTAAAAAAAAAAAAAAAAAAGGTTTTGTCAACATTGGGGTGCCCAGTTCTCATGTCAGCATTTAGACCCCCACCAGTAGTGTTAGACACTGGAGAGCCCACTTCTAGTGTCCCAAATTAGCTCCTACCTCCCCCAGTACTGTTGGACACTGGAGAGCCCACCCCCAGGGTCACGAAATATTGTTAAAAATGTACCTCAAAAAAAGAACACAGTCCCTCTTCATTTCCCCACCCCCTTCACCAGTCCTGACCCTCTCACTTAGTGCCACCACCCAACACTCCCCCTTGCCTTATACTTACCACCAGAGAGCATCAGCTGCCATCTTCTGTGGACCAGGACACGTCTGCACTCTTCAAAGCTGAACCTCGAACTGAAGAATCAAGGTAGGTGCCATATAATTGCTGTCAATGACAAACTAATGGTGCTATATCAGTCATTTTTAGGTACCTTTGTACAACATTTTCAACATGGGCTTTTTGGGACCCCACCTCATGAATACTGTCACTGTCATTTCGTTAATCGGACCCATAAGGTGATTCGTGGTCGCTGCACCAAATCACATTTCAGGACTGAGACACAAAATGACAGTTTCAGTGTTTATGAGGTGGGGTCCCAAAAAGCCCATGTTGAAGATTTGCTGCAAAAATATCAAAAAATGCCCATGTTATGCACAGTCATTGAAATCTTTCTACGCACATGTATAACTTTTGCAATTTTTAGTATTTTCACACCAAAGTTTCAACATACCCATTTTTTCACACCACCTCATGAACAATATAGCTATCATTTCTCACATCCTACCCAAAACATGTTTCTGCACCTATGGCATGGAATGGCACTCTGCCACAGAGAAAGAAATTTTCATCTATGGTGTTTATGAGGTGGGGAGATAAGAAGACTGTTGAAAATTTGGTGTCAAAATATGAAAAAATGACAAAGTTATGAACATTCATTGCAATTTCAGTATGCTCACTCACAACTATGGCAATTTTCAATATTTTGACTCCAGATTTACAACATAGCCTTCATATTACCCCACCTCATGTATGTCACAGCTGTAATTTTGCAAATCCTGCCCACAATATGTTTTCACACCTGTGACGCAGAGTGTCATTGCAGTTGCACATAATTATGTTTTGGCTTGTATTTCTCAATTTCTCTGTACTGAGTTACATAGGGTGGTATAATAAGATGGCTTTGCTTATAATTCAGTCACAGTTGTTCTACACATGGAAACACAGGGCCCAGAGGTACAGGCTACTCAACCCTAACTATAGGGGCATGATAGTGCCCCTATAATGTATGGGATATGCAATGGACTGGCTCCAAATATGCAATTTAATGTCAAGTGTGAGGGAGCAGGATCATAACTCACAAGTGGCAGAGCCATGAGTGGGTTATGAAAGTCCTGCCCACTCAAAAGTAATGATAAATTGCCTATTTTGAGTCAGACTATTGTATAGATACATAGAAGTTGTTGGCAGATAAGGACCTCTCGGCCCACCTAGGTTGCTGTGCCACAAAACTACTTCAGAATCCAACTAAAGGTGTCCTGAATAGCAAGTTACATGTGTTGGTGCATCTGATTAATGCCATTTTTGTGGGTTTTCAAATTTTTTTTTAAACGAAAACAAGATGGCGGCTCTCAAAAAAGAAATTTGTCCTCACTAAAAAGGATTTTTGCTCTCCCGAAAGAGGAATGGTGTCCTGAGAGTGAATCCTTATTCACGAGAGCAAATTCCTTCTCCGATTTCCCCCCTCTATCCTGAAAAGTGCTCTTCCGATTGAAAACAATGGGAAAAGAAAAACTGTTATAACTTTGCAACAGATTAATATCTTTTCACAAAACTTGGCATGCCTATTCCATTTCCGAGGCTTGTTCTACCATACAAAAATCACACCAAAATTCCACACTGTCTGGATGCATGGTAATGAGGAGATAACTGCAAAAACAAAATTAATTTATGACTTTTTACTCTGTCCATATCTCAGAATGCACACATCTAACCCAAATAAAACGTGCTAAATCAAGAGATCTACCCCATGGAACAGCACATACCAACTTTTGTGCAAATCCATTGATCAGTTGTAAAGTTATTAAAATGCTAAATTTGAGGTTTAACATTAAACATGCTACTCAACCCTTTCTATAGATAGATAGATATACATATACTGTTTGTAGCTGTAGAGGCACAGGGCCCTATGGGCCCTATAGAAACATTGAATTTGATGGCAGATAAGGACCACTTGACCCACCCAGTCTGCCCATTTCCCTACCTAATGGATAAGCTTCAGATCCTAGTTAACCAACAGCCTACTTCTTCCTACCCCCACCCCCTAGAATTGCATTATGACTGTCCCCATGCATGCTTGAATTTCACCACTGTTTTTGACTCCACAACCTCCTCTGGAAGGACGTTCCATGCATCCACAACTCTCTCTCTGAAAAAATACTTCCTTACATTACCTCTGAGCCACCCCCCATCTTCAAATTGTGCCCTCTTGTTCTTGCCCACCTCTATTTCTGAAAGATGCTACCCTCTTGGACTTTGTTGATTCCCTTGAGGTACTTGAAAGTTTCTATAATGTCCCCCCTCTCCCTCCTTTCCTTGAGGCTATACATATTAAGCTCCTTAAGTCTCTCTTCATATGTGTTCCAGTGCAGACCCTGCACCACTTTAGTTGCCCTCTTCTGGACTGCCTCCATCCTGTTTATGTCTTTGCGGAGACTGGGTCTCCAGAACTGCATGCAGTACTCCAGATGGGGTCTCACCAGCTGTCTGTACAGAGGGATAACAACTTCCTGTTTTCTACTGGTGATGCCTCTTCCCATGCATCCCAGTATTCCCCTAGCCCTCCTTACTGCCCTCTCACATTGCTTGCCCACCTTTAGGTCATCTGATATGACTACCCCCAGGTCCCTTTCCAGTTTTGTTGTTGTTAGTATCTCACCCCCCATTGTGTACTCTTCCCCTGGGTTTTTGTTTCCCAGGTACATTACCTTGCACTTCTTAGCACTGACTCTAAGCTGCCATATATTTGACCATTCCTCCAACCTTGACAAGTCCCTTCTCATCCTTTCCACCCCACCTTGCATATCAACTCCGTTGCAGATCTTTGTGTCGTCTGCAAAGAGACATAGTTTACCTTTCAGTCCCTCTGCAATGTCACTTATAAAGACACTGAAGAGGACCAGTCCTAATACTGAACCCTGCGGTACCCCACTAGTGACCCCCCTTTCTTCAGAGTTGACTCGATTTACTATTACCCTCTATGTCCTGTTCTCCAGCCAATTCTTTACCCAAGATTTCATCTTGGGACTCACTCCCAGGCTGGCTAATCTTTTGTGTGGGACTGTGTCAAATGCCTTGCTAAATTCTAGGTAGGCCATGTCCACAGCTCCTCCCTGATCTACTACTTTGGTCACCCCATTAAACAAATCAATTAGATTTGTCTGACATGACCTTCCTGCTGTGAATCCATGCTGCCTTGGGTCCTGTGCCCCTCTGGCCTCTAGGTATTCAACAATTCTTTCCTTCGAAAGTGATTCCATCATTTTTCCTCTCACTGAGGTTAAACTAACAGGTCCGTAGTTGTCTGCTTCTGCCCTGCTCCCACTTTTGTGAAGTGGAATCACATCTGCCCTCCTCCAGTTCTCAGGTACCACCCCATCTTCCCATGATTTGTTAAAGAGGGTAGTCAGTGGTGTCACTAGCTCTACCCTTAGTTATTTTAGAATTCTGAGATGAATCCCATCAGGCCCCATTGCTTTGTCCACCTTCAGTTCTAAGAGTTCTTTCGGAACCCTTTCTTCTGTAAATGGGCTGGTATCAACTTCTATATTCAGAGTGTTTCTATTGTTTGGTTTAGGTTCCTCCCCCTCTTCATTTGTGAATACTGAACAAAAATATTTGTTTAGTATATCTGCCTTTTCACAGTCACCCTCTGCCAAACCCTCTCCCTTTTATTAAGCCTCACTATCCCTCCCTTGGTCTTCCTTCACTCCCTGATGTACCTATAAAAGGTTTTATTCCCCTTCTTAACTGTGTTGGCTATCTTTTCCTCGGTTTGGGCCTTTGCTGTTCTTACTTCCTCCTACCCCCACTAGGACTGCCTTATGTCTCTCCTATGCATTCTTGAATTCCCCCACTGTTCTTGACTCCATGACCTCCTCAGGGAGGCTGTTCCATGCATCCACAAACCTCTCCATGAAAAAAAACTTCCTCACATTACCTCTGAGCTGTCTCCCCTCTATCTTCAAATTATGCCCCCTTGTTCTTGCACATCTCCTTTTCTGAAAGATACTACCCTCTCAGACTTTGTTGATTCCCTTGAGGTACTTGAAGGTTTCTATCATGTCCCTTCTCTCCCTTCTTTCCTTAAGGGTATACATATTAAGCTCCTTTAGTCTTTCTTCATATGTCTTCTGGTGCAGACGCTGCACCATTTTGGTTGCCCTCCTCTGGACAGCTTCCACTCTGTCTATGTCTTTATGGAGATTGGGTCCCCAGAACTGCACAGAGTACTCCAGATGGGGTCTCACCAACTGTCTGTACAGAGGGATAACAACTTCCTGTTTTCCACTTTTGATGCCTCTCCTTATGCATCCCAGTATCCCTCCCAGCCTTCCTTACTGCCTTCTCACATTGCTTGCCCACCTTTAGGTCATCTGATATAATTACCCCCCGGTCCCTTTCCATTTTTACTGTTGTCAGTATCTCCCCTCCATTATGTACTCTTTCCCTGGGTTTTTGTTTCCCAGGTGCATTACCTTGCACTTCTTTGCATTGAATCTGAGCTGCCATATATTTGACCATTCCTTCAACCTTGCCAAGGCCCTTCTCATCCTTTCCACTCCATCTCGTGTATCAACCCTGTTGTCTATCTTTGTGTGTTCTGCAAAAAGACATACTTTTCCTTCCAATTCCTCAGCAATGCCACTTATAAAGGCATTGAAGAGGACCGGTCCTAGTACTGAACTCTGTGGTACCCCACTAGTAACCCCCCCTTTCTTCAGAGTGGACTCCATTTACTATTATCCTCTGTGTCCTGTTCTCCATCCAATTCTTTACCCAGGCTATCATCTTGGGACTCACTCCCAGGCTGGCTAACTTGTATATTAATCTTTTGTGTGGGACTGTGTCAAATGCCTTGCTAAATTCTAGGTAGGCCATGTCCACAGCTCCTTCCTGGTCTACTACTTTGGTCACCCAGTCAAAGAAATTGATTAGATTTGTCTGACATGACCTTCCTGCTGTGAATCCATGCTGCCTTGGGTCCTGTACCCCTCTGAGCTCTAGGTATTCGACAATTCTTTCCTTCAGAAGTGATTCCATCATTTTCCCTCTCACTGAGGTTAAACTAACAGGTCCATAGTTGCCTGCTTCTACCCTGCTCCCACTTTTGTGAAGTGGAATCACATCTGCCCTCCTCCAATCCTCAGGTACCACCCCATCTTCCCATGATTTGTTAAAGAGGGTAGTCAGTGGTGTCACTAGCTCTACCCTTAGTTGTTTTAGAATTCTGAGATGAATCCCATCAGGCCCCATTGCTTTGTCTACTTTCAGTTCTAAGAGTTCTTTCAGAACCCTTTCTTCTGTAAATGGGCTGGTATCAACTTCTGTATCCAGAGTGTTTCTATTGTTTGGTTTAGGTACCTCCCCCTCTTCATTTGTGAATATTGAACAAAAATATTTGTTTGGTATTTCTGCCTTTTCACAGTCACCCTCTGCCAACCCCTCTCCCCTTTATTAAGCCTCACTATCCCTCCCTTGGTCTTCCTTCGCTCCCTGATGTACCTATAAAAGGTTTTATTCCCCTTCTTAACTGTGTTGGCTATCTTTTCCTCAGTTTGGGCCTTTGCTGTTCTGACTACCTTCCCATGCATTTCCATTTATACGACAACAGTGATCAAACTGTTAGCATAGCCATCTTTTTAACCCACCTCATGTACCTGGTACAGAAAAGTTTCAAATGCTTGACAGCTGCACAACTGCAACACCATTCCATGCCACATGTGTGAAAACACATTATGGGCAGGATCTGAAAAATGACAGCTGTGACATATGTGAGGTGGGGTAACAAGAATGCTATATTGAATCTCGGGGGTCAAAATATTTAACAATTCTGAAGTTATAAGCGGGCGTTGTGAAATTTCAATGCATGTTCATAACTTTGTTATTTTTTTTCACATTTTGACCTCAAATTTGCAACATAATGTTCTTATGATCCTACCTCATAAACTCTGTAGGTGAAAATTTTGAAATCCATGCCAAAACACCATTCCATGCCACAGGTGTGAAAATAGATTTTTGGGCAGGTTGTGAAAAATGACTGCTGTACTGTTCATGAGATGGTGTGAAAAAATGATTATGTTGAAAATCTGGACTCAAATGTATATGTATACCCTCAAGGAGAGGAGGGGAAGGGGGAACATGATAGAGACTTTCAAGTACCTGAAGGGGTTCAAAAAAGTCCAAGAGGGTAGCATCTTTCAGAAAAAGAGATGTGCAAGAACAAGGGGGCACATTTTGAAGATGGGGGGACGGTTCAGAGGTAATGTGAGGAAGTATTTTTTTCACAGAGAGGGTGGTAGATACATGGAATTGCCTTCCTGAGGAGGTAGTGGGGTCAAAAGCAGTGGAAGAATGCAAGAATGCATGGGACAGACAGAGGGCAAATCTAGTTGGGGGTAGGAGGAAGTAGGCTGTTGGTTAACTAGGATTTGCAGCTTATCCATTAGGTAGGGAAATGGGCAGGCTAGGTGGGCTAAGCGGTCCTTATCTGCCATCATATTCTCTGTTTCTATGTTTCTATGTTCTAAAATATTGAAAATTACCAAAGTTATGCGCGTGCATAGAAAGTTTTCAATGAACACTCATAACTTGGCCATTTTTAGGAATGTTTTCACCAAATTTTTAACATGGCCTTTTTGCGATCCCGCCTCATGAACACTCTTGATGAAATTTTGTTATATGGTCTGAAAGGTGATTTCATGCAGTGACCATGAAATCACCTTGCGGGCCTGATTAATGAAATGAGAGTGCCAGTGTTTATGAGATATGGTCCCAAAAAGGGCCATATTGAACATTTGATGAAAAAATACAAAAACTTGACAAAGTTATGAATATAAGTTTAAAACACTGTTGAATTACATTATACAGAACTTACCTTGATTCCTCAGTTCATGGTTTGGCTTTGAAGAGTGCAGATGTGTCACTGTCAACAGAGGATGAGAGCCCACGACCTCTGGAGGTAAGTATACGGTAAGGGGATATGTGGGGTGGTGGTTACTTGGTAGGAGGGTTGGGATGTGGAGGGGGATGATGGTGATGATGAGGGACTGTTTTCTTTTCAGGTTTCAAAACAAAAAAGATGAAGGGGGACTGTTTTTTTTTTTTTAAAGATTTACTTAAAATAAATATTTTGTGACACTGGGGGTGGGCTATCCTGTATCCAACACTGATGGGTGAGGGGGGCTTGCAATGCCAGCATGGGGATTGGGCCCCTCACTGTTGCCATTTTTAATAAAACAATGGAGGGGGCATCTGACACCGGGGGGGTGGGCATCCCAGTGTTGGATAATGTAAATAAATAAAGAAGGAACCAGGGGATGGTGATTGGAGTGTGGGAGGTGCCACCAGACACCAGGGAATATTTGGGACAATTATTGCGGAGTGAGGGGTGACAGTAGACACCAGGGAAAACAAGTGGACTTACAACTAACACTGTAGCCATCAGCAGTTCAGCTGCAGCTGCAGAACTAAATAAAATCTGCAATTCTCATACAGAGAATGCGGCAGAAAGCTCCTCTCACTAAGCTTGGCATCTGGGATTTTGGGAGCCCAGAAAAAGTATTTCTGGCCTTAATTATGAAAAACAAACAGCAGACTCTAGCTAATTAGGCCTGTTTAGCTAGGTTCTGGTGCCTGATTTGTTACATTACAAATATTTTATGTATTTCCATGCATTTTAGTTTGTGGTGGAACAAAAATAAGATGACATCTCATGAAAAAGGATTTTTCTCTCATGAAAAATAATTTTATTCTCAGGAAAAAGGAATAAGTTTTATGAGAATGAATTCTTTTTAGTGATATCGAATCCTTTGTCAAATGTTTTACCTCTATCCTGAAAAATGAACTTCCCACATGAAATAATGGGAACTTAAAAACTGAATAACTTTGCAACAAGTTAATGTTTTTGCACCACACAGTGGCAGTTCTGTTACCCAAGATCTTTCTACCATTAAAAAAAAAACAAAACACCAACATTTGACACTGTCTGGGCTCACGGTAATAAGGAATAGAACTTCAAAAAGTGGTAACTTAACTTTTTGACACTATCAAGATCTCAGAATCTGCACATCCAACTAGAACAAAACATGCCACATCAAGAGATCTACACCACAGGACAGCATATACCAACATTTGTGCAAATCCATTGATCAGTTGCAAAGTTATTAAAGGGCAAAATTTGATGTTGAAGATTTATCAGGCTACTCAACCCTAACTATAGGGGAATGACCATGCCCCTATAATGTATGGGATATGCAAAAATGGACTGGCTCCAAATATGTAATTTAACTTTAAGTGTGAGGGAGCAGAATCGTAACTCACAAGTGGCAGAGCCATGATTGGGTTAAGAAATTCCTGCCCACTTAAACGTAATGATAAATTGCCTATTTTGAGTCAGGTTATTGACTAGATATATAGATACATAGATACATAGAACTTGTTGGCGGACAAGGATGGGTAGTGACATAATGGACATGAAGCTCCTTGCTTCAGCAGTGGATGTCCTAATTGTGCCTATAACAAATCTATTTAACCACTCACTATGGTTTGAGCAGTTCGCTAGTATCTGGAAGACAGCCCTGGTTACTCCAGTACACAGAGGGGGTGATAAAGATGTCGTCTCCAACTACCGCCCCATCTTCTTACTTTCTCCCTTTCTGAACTCTCCAATGCATTGGAGAAGATAGTACAGTAGTAGCACTGAATTAGCAAAAGGATTTTTAAGGATTTTTAAAAATCCCTATTGAAAATTGTGAAACATTTAGTTAGGGATTTTGTTTTGTTTGTTAGTGTGTTCACTGCTACACAGAGAGGGTTGTCACATCTGATAGTGTAGTTGAAAATCTACCAGATGGCACTTATGTACTGTAATAGGAACTGGCCTCTTTCTGTAGGTATAACAAAAAGAATTTTAGAGGATTTTTTTCTCTTTACTTTTGTGAAGGATAAATAGGGAATCTCCCAAAATTGCTTGACAAATTTGGCACTACTACTGTAGCTGAATGGCTGGTAAACCACCTATGTCATATGGCATACAATGCCAGCAACAGCATGGCTTTAGAAAACAGCACAGCACCATAACAGCATTAATAGAATACAGCAACTTTACACACAGTGCCCTTGATAACAGCCAATTGGTGGGCTCCATCTTCATAGATTTAACAAAATCCTTCGACCTTGTTAACCATACACTTCTGCTTGATTAACTCTCCATCCTAGGGCTCTCCCAAGACTGGGTATCCTGGTTCAAAGACTATCTGACAGGCCGTATCCAATCGGTAAAATCAATGGGACAACCTCCGACAAGGGTCTTGTCTCAGAAGGGGTACCACAAGGGTCAATCTCTGGACCCCTTCTGTTCAGTTTGTTCATCAAAGATCTCCCTCTGGCCTGCCCAAACTCTCACATACTTCTCTATGTAGACAGTGCTGTTGTTTCCTCTTATAACAGAAGCCAGTAAGAACTCACACCTACCCTGCAACAAAGCTTCTCTGCATTGGAGCACTAGTTTCTCCAAAACAAGTTGATCCTAAAATGCAAGAAAACAAAGTCAATGTTGATTTCCTGTCAACAAAAAAATGAAGGTGCTCCAAACCCTTGTAATTGTTAATCAGGCAGGTTCTATCCTGGAGCAGATCAGTACCTTCAGATACCTATAGTAGGAGTATACCTAGATGACAACCTTTCCTTTGCACATCATGTTGAACAAACAGTGACAGCAGTAAATGAAAAAATAGGTGCCCTATACTATCATAAATCACTTATGACAGAGGAGGCAAGGCATCTAGTAGTTGCATCCTCAATACTTCTAATAATTGACTACGGGCTAGTGGTTTATGCAGCTGCTGCTGACTCTAATCATAATAGAGTAAGAGTAGTGCAGAATAATGCATGTCGACTCGTCCTGGGACCTGAAAGAATGATACAGACCTGCTACCTGTATAACAATATTGGATGACTACCCCTGCATCTATGCATCAAATACCAAACATGCATGCTGGGAATTAAAGCTTTCCAAGATGACTCCTCCCCCACCCTTAAAATCTTCTTCCTGCCTGCCCAAAGCAAGCATGCCCCCCGTGGCACCCTCAAGAACTCCTGTCATATCCCTTTCTAAAAAATTACCCTGGCTAGGTGTTCCTTCTCCATTAGATCCCCGTCATGGCTAAATGAGCTCCCTTCCTCTATCCATGAAACAGTTATTGAGAATGAATGGTGTTTTGATTGAAGTTTGTCTTGAGAACTGCTGGAGCACTGTGTTGCTTGGAGGGTGGTCCTTTTGCTTTGCTTCGCATGTTGCATCATGGGTTGCATCATCAGTGGGTGGAGCATGAGGCTACAGTGAGGAGGTATTGGAGCATGGCTGTTCATCTGCAGAGTTTCTTGCAGAATAGTGATTCTCAAATGGTGAGGCCAGCCTCCCAAGGGAGGCCCCAAACTGTTCCAAGGGAGGCCCAGTCAAGTCTGAGAATGTACAGTATTTAAATTTTAAGTTTTGGATGTTTTGTGTGAAAGGAAGAAGCAAATTAAATATGGATAATAGCAGGTGGATTTCTTTATTTATGCACAACTTTGTGACCAGGAAAGGCCCATGGAGTCAAAGCTTGTTTCTAGGTGTGTATTTATATGTAAATTGGTGACTGGAAGGCATACTGAGTCAAAGCTTGTTTGTACAGTAGATATTTATATGCAAATTAGTGACTGAGAAAGGCACACTGAGTTAGGGCTTGTTTCTACAGTAATTGTTCATTTATATGGAAATTGGTGACTCAGAAAGGCACACTGAGCCAGCGCTTGTTTTCAGGTGTGACCTGGGCTAAGGGTACAGGAAGTGGCTTGACAACAGGGTAAGAGGAGGAGATATGAAGTGGCTAGATTAGTTGTTCCAGATTGAGAGGAAGCACAGTAACAAGGGCCCAAGAGTCAGAAAAGTGGAGTGACAAGGATAAATTGGGGAGTGGGGTTGGGGGTGGAGAACAGTAAGTTGAATAAAAAGGAAATATACTCAGTCAACTTTATTAATCTCACTTTATTCCTGATGTACTGTGCAAAATATGATATTTTTTTCTATGAAGAGGCCCAAAATTTTTTCCAAATTTGAGGGAGACTCAAAAGCTTTTCCATGGCTTGTGGGAGCATCACTATCACAAATTGTGAGAACTAATGCTGTAGAGGTATTGTCCTTTTGTTTTACTATTTTATGCTTCAGTGCCAGTATGTCACTCCATCGCTGTTGATCTGCAGGTGATGCCACTCAGTACAAGCAGAGGCTCAATTTGGAATGATGACCGGTCATGGTCATGATTTCTCTGGCCTCCAGTCCTGCTTAGGAAAGTAGTTATGGCCATTGCATATACACTGTGATTTGTGTACCACACTGACATGCCAACTTCTGCACTTATTTTCGGCATAAGGTTTGCCAAGTAGTTGATGCCAAGGAGCATCCATGTGTACCACATTTCTACTGAGTGGTATTCTGTTGGTTGCAGTCTTCCTTGGTGACAGTAGAAGGCAGGGGTGGGGTTAGGAGGCAGTTTGCTAATGTATTTTTTTCAAGGGCTTCACAAGGCAGAGTGGGTTTGTCTGGGAGGGCATATATATAACCTCTGCACTGTTGTTTGTTTGGTTCATTGTTCTTATGATTTTTGATAGATTCATTGAATATCAGCCTTATACACTCTGCTCCTTGGTTGTCGCTTTTAATTTCAAAGTGGTTGGATTTGAATAGCCGGAGTCCTTCTGTCCCATGGCATCCTATGCACAGTTGGATAGCCAACCAAACTTTGTAAAGCAGGCCATAGAGAGTCTCCAGTGAAAAGATGCTACATTTTTTAAATATTTTCTGGTCTGGGGTGCTAATTGCAAGGTGGTGTACTGATGTGTCTTTTCCCTGCCATCTGTACAGCTTGCACACAGCTGTGAATACGTTTCTGGCAGGTTGCAGTTCAGGGTGGTTGTGCAGGTTAAGGGAGTGATTCAGAGGTGGGTTGACTAAGGCCACCGACTGAGATACTTTCAATGTTTAGTTGTATTCGGCATGCTGAGCACCAGTTCTGCAGGATGATAGTTGCCCATACAGTTGTCTTCTGTATGTGAAACTCATCTTTTTCTTTTCCTAGTTTCTCAAGCTTGCTAGCGGTTAGTGTGGGATATGTAGTCACCATAGCTGTCTTTCTTTTTTCTTTTGGTAGGCTGGTGTCTCTCCAGAACATTGCTGTCTTTCTTTTCCTCAAACCTTGTAACATAGAAACAAAGAAGTTGATGACCGCTAGGTCCATCTAGTCTGTCCATTTGTTTTAGATCTATTTTGACACTTTAGTTGCCCTTTAAGTCAGAGCTCCCTTGTGTCTATCCCATGCATTCGTGAATTCCTCACACAGTGTTGACACCCACAACCTCTTGGGGCAAGCTGTTCTAGGTGTTCTCCACTCTTTCTGTGAAGAAAAACTTCTTGGGTTTGGTAGAGAACCTCCCTCCTTGCAACCTGAAGTCATGTCCCCTGGTCCCAGAGTCCTTCTTGAAGTGAAAAAGTTCCTGTGCCTGTACCTTGTTAATGCCTTTTATGTACTTGAATGTTTAAATCATGTCCCCCCTCTCTCTTCTCTGTTCCAGGGAGTACATATTCAGTTCTCTAAGCCTTTCCTCATAGGACATGTACTGCAGACCCTGAATCATTTTTGTCACCTTTCTTTGTACTGTTTCCACCCGGACAATGTCCTTCCTGAGGTAAGGCCTCCAGAATTGGACTCCATATTCCAGGTGAGGCCTGATCAGTGATCTACACAATGGTAGTACCACCTCTCTCCTCCTGCTCATGATTCCCCTCCCAATGCAGCCCAGCATTCTGTTGACCTTCAATGTTGCCTTCTCACAATGCTTACTAACTTTCAAGTAATCTGAGATTATGATTCTCAGATCTCTTTCCCGGTTTAAGGCCACTAGTCTTTTGCCTTCTAGGTAACACTCCTTTCTTGGATTTTTCTTTCCTATGTGCATGACCTTGCACTTTTTGGCATTAAATCTCAGCTGCCACACTCCAGACCATTCTTCTAGTTTTTTTGAGGTTAGCTTTCATCTTGCTCACTCCTGCTGAGGTTTCCACCCTGTTACATATCTTGGTGTCATCTGCAAACAGACACACATTCCCTTCCAGTCCGTCAGTGATGTCTGCTATAAAAACATTGAAGAGTAGAGGCCCCAGCACTCAGCCCTGGGGGCACCCTGCTGGTCACCCTACCTTCTGTTGATTGCATTCCATTAACTTGTACCTTCTGGCTTCTGCCTTGCAATCAGTTTTGTATCCATATAACTACTTCTTTGACCAACCCCTCTGTGGTTAGGCTTCTTTACCAGCCTTCTGTGTGGAACCGAGTCGAAGTCCTTACTAAAGTCTAGGTAGACCACATCTACTGTCCCACTGTCATCTACTATTTTTTTATCGTAGTTAAAAAACTAGAGCAGATTTGTCTGGCATGACCTACTTGCTGTGAAATCATGCTGTTTAGGGTCTTGTTGGCCGCTAGTTTTGAGGAATGCTGCGATCCTCTGTTTGAGTAGCATCTGCATTAGTTTTCCTACTATAGATGTGAGGCTCACCGATCTGAAATTACTAACATATTCGCAAATGCCTGATTTGTGAAGTGGAACCACTATTGCCTTTTTCCAGTCTTCGGGTACCACACTGCTCTTCAAGGATTTCATGAATAGAAGTGCCAGTGGGGCTGCTAATTCTTCCCCCAGTTTCTTAAGGATTTTGGGGTGCATCTTGTCTTGTCCCATGGCTTTGTCTGCTTTTCATTTATTTAGCGCCTCCTGTACTTCGGCTACTGTAAAGGGACTCATGTCTACCCCTGGTCCTGGGGTGTTGTGTTTCTTCAGGGCTGGGCCATCCCCTGGATCCTCTTTGGTAAGCACTCAGCAGAAGTATTTGTTAAGGATTTCAGCTTTCTCTAGGTCATGTTTGGTGCATTTCCCTTCTTCAATCGCAATCTTTACTATCCCCCTTTTGCCTTCCTAGGTTCCCTAATGTATCAAAAAAATGATTTGTCTCCTCTCTTTGCCCCATCTGCTATCTTTTTCTCTGTCTGGGCTTTTGCCTTTCTAATTTGTTTGTTAAAGTCTCTCATTTTTTCCTTATATGACTCCCAGCCTTTCTCAGTTTTAGTTTCCTGGTATATGCTCTACACCTTCTTTTTTTTCTTTGACCATGGTATCCACTTCCTTGGAAAACCATAGAGGATTTCTTTTTCCTTTTGCTTTGCTGACCCATCTGAAACATTAATCTGTGGCAGTCTCTATTGCTCTCTTGAGTCTCCCCGACATGATCTCCACCTCCTCAACCACTTGTTTCCATTAACTGGCTACTTATGCTGTTCCTCATTTTTTGGAAGACAGCCTTTCTGAAACCTAGCACCTTTAGCTTTGAGTGGCTGGTGTCCTGTGTTATGTTTACCTTAAAACTTACCAAGCAATGGTCACTGTTGTCCATATGGCATCCCACTTTGATGTCCTTGATCCTTTCTGAGTCTGTGAGGACAAGATCAAGAATGCCATCTCCCCTTGTTGGGGTTTTAACAAGTTGGCACAGTCCCATGCCTTGTATTGACAATAAGAAGTCCTTACTTCTTGCTGTTGCTGCCGTTAGTGTGCTCCCATTAATAACTGGTAGGTTGAAGTCCCCCACCAGTATTACTTGCCTTTATCAGACATTTTGTGGATTTCCTCTATTAGGTCTTTGTCTCCTTTATCTCCTTGATTTGGTGTCCTTTACACAATGCTGATTCTGAAAGGTTTTCCTTTGCCCATGTCTACTGTTAACCACAGTGACTCAAAGTCACCAGGCTGGCCTTTTACTTCTGTGACTTTTATTTCCTCCTAAATGTAAATGGCTACACCTTCCCCTTTTTTTTGCCCTTCCTATCTTTCCTGAACAGATTGTAATTGGGAATGGCTGTATCCCATTCGTGGTTTTCCATGAACCACATTTCTGTTATAGCCACCCAGTCCCACCTTTCTGTTTCCAAGATGGCTGTGAGTTTGGGAAGTTTGTTGATTAGGCTTCTAGTATTTGCAACCATTGCCTTCCAGGAATGTACATTCTCTTTGGTGCGAGGTTGTACCCTCTTCCTGGACTGCTCCAGTTTACTGTTTCAGGCAAAGAGATTATGGAGGTTGCTGTTTCAGGTAGATGCTGGCTCTGATTTGTTTTCTAAGATTGTATGTGTGCATTTGCCATTTTGGGGCATGATAACCAGTCCACTGATGACAGGGGTATGATCTGTGTCATACTCCCCTTTATTTAGTTTAAACTGCCTATATAGACATGGAATTTTTGTCCGAGTGCTTGCACACCATCTCAGTTTACATGCAATCGACTGTATTTAAAATAGCTCTTTCCTAAAAGTTGTGCCAGTTCCCTATGTAGTGGTATCCCTTGTCTTGGCACCTATCATGCAGCCATGACTTGAATTCGCCTCTCGCTCTCCCTGACTCGCTTGGTGCTTTTTCCTTTTCCCCACACTGGTAGCACTTCTGAGAAGGCTAATTTGGATGGAAGGGAAGAAAGTTTGTTGGCCAGGTATTCGAAGTGTTTCTTGGCCTTCTGAACTATGTGATTTGCCAAGTCATTACTATCAAGGTGTATTCTTATATGTGTAACATCCCCCGTTTCCTGCACAACTGTCTTTATGCAGTTAGTATCCTGACTTGCAGAGGCTCCTGGTAGACACTTTTAGACATGCAGCAAAATTTTGTTTCACCAGCGAAATTATGGCAAAATCGCCAATTTCATCAAGTGATACCTTTTGCGTAATTCTGTCCTTTAGGTGAAATTTCATCACAAAATTTTGCCTTTGATTTTGCCTGTGCTTGGGAGGTGAAATTAGGCAAAATTTGTCTTTTCTCTATGCTGGTGGTCACATGGTTGAGTTTAAACAGACAGGAAGTGCATGGTCCATTTCCTGTGCTATATATCTCAAGGAAGCAGGCAGCATTTTTACTCTCTGTGACTGCAGAGTGTACTTTGATAGATTACTTGATTAATTTGTGCTATTTTTTCTAACTTTTTCTTGTTTGTCTTTGTCTAGTTCATATTTTAGTACCTGGTGATTGTGTTTGTGCATGTGTGTTTGTGACTGTGTGTGTGTTTGTCATTGTGTATGTGTATGTGTGACACCCCCCCCGCCCGGGCCCCAGCTCTCCATTTCTATTTCTTTTTTTGTTTGTTTGTTTGAGTTGGTTGCTTTTGTGGACACAGTGGAGAAGGGTGATGACAGTGAGGCACTGGTATGTGTGTTTCTGTGAAGTATTACAACTGAAACACCACAGCAGGAGACTTTTGGCACCAGCACCCAGTAGCCAACTGTGCCTCCTCCCCAGAAGCAGGAGGCAACCATGGTCCATTCCACCACAGCAGCGGCAGCAGCAGAAAGTGCCTCCTCCCCAGCACCAGGAGGATATGGTTCCTCCACCCAGGGAGCAGAAGACTGTGTCCCCTCCCAAGCAGTCAGTGGAGTTAGTGCCTGGGGCATTATCTGTGGCTGCGCCCCCCCCACGGAACCGTCAACTCCTAACTTCTCCTGTCTAGGATTTTTTTTTATGAAGTATCAGTAGGTGACTCAGTGGTCACCTGCAATCTATGTGGGCAGAATGTATGTTGGAGAGAGGGTGGATCCCACTTTGGGACAACCGGCCATCATAGCCACAAGGAGCACCACCACCTGCTCCAATGGAACCTCAAATTGCAGGAGGTGGCTGCATAACTGGTGCAAGCACTGAAGTGAGTGAGCTACATGTTGATGTGGCTGGACACAAAGAAGAAAAAGGGGGCCAGGAGGAACAAGGTGGCCCTTCTCAGTCTGAGGTGAGTCAGCATCCACGCAGAAGGAGCAGTAGTGAGACACAGCAGCAGCAGGAGGCAGCAGGACTGGTGGCAGAATTACCCCCCAGGCGGTGGCACTGCAAGCATCAGGATGCTGAGCCTGCACTGGTTGAAGTTAGTGGTCACCAGTGAAGACCTCGCAGCTGTGCAGGCTGAACTGCAAGCACTGTGGCATAACTATGAACAGTTGAGACAGCTGGTCGGTGAGGCCAGGGGGGATATCAAGAAAATAATGGAGGACCAGCAAGAGATTTTCAACCTCCTGGCAGACTTGCATTATGGTGGTGGCATTGGCACTTCTGGGCCTGTTTTAATGACTTATATTCAGTCATCATCAAGTTAATTGTTTTTCTTATTTCTGACTGAATCCTATCCTCCTGTGTCCTGTCACTGTGCTTTGATAGTCTTCTCTTCTCTCCATTCTATCTCTACCCTCCAAAAATACGAAAAAAATTAAAAAATTAAAAAAGATAAAAGATTTTGCAAAAAATATATTTTCTGTCCTCTTGTTTGTTTGTTTAGTGTCATAAATATATGTTTTTGTCCAGTGGATCTGTGTGGTGTGTTACTTATGTATAATGTTATGCTCCCCATTGTATTAAATCCTTTTCCCTGTTCCCTAATTTCTGTATCGCCCTCTCAGATTACACTACCCATGACCCAGCCTGTCTCCCTCCCCCTGTTATACTCCTGTGTCATAGTCAGTAGTGTTGTACCCATAAACTCCTTACCTTTGTTTTTCTTTTGTTTGACTCATTCATATATTCTCTCCTCCTATTCACAAATGTCAAGTATTGTTCCTATGAACAAAAATGTTTTTCCAAAAATATGCGATGTTGCAGCAGTCGTGGGTGTGTGCAGTAGCACTCCAAAGATGCACACAACAATCACAGAAACATAAGCAATTTTATTGCAAAGTTTAACATAAATATGGTTTCAGTGCTTAAAAAGTGTCCTGCACTCACCACAAATGTTAAGTTGGTTCCCTCCCCTCCTGTCTGCACTGTTAATATAAGTATAGAAACAGCACATTAAATTCATACTGAAATCAGGTGTCAGTCATGCTGTTAAATGTTGCACGCGTTCCACACAGAGCAAAACGTATTGTTTTGCCAGCTGTTTACAAATGGTTTCATGTCTGAACTGGGTATAGCCACTGAGTAACATGGCTTAGAAGTCCAGAAATGTTTCCCCCAAAATGTTACAGTAACTTCATACAGAAATTAGGTCTCAGTCATGATGTTTTATGGCACTCAAACTCCCACCTGAAACAAATGATATTCTCTGGTCCACTGTTTACAATTGATTTCATGTCACAACTTGCTTCTGAGAGTGCATAACAGGCAGTGCATGTCTACAAATGTTTCCCAAAAAATTGCACAGCACATTCACACAGAAATCAAGTGTCAGACATGCAGTTACATGGCTCACACCTAGCATAAGGACCCAAATGTGCTGTTTCCTGCACCATTTAAATGCTTTTCGGGCCTAACTGTGGGGCTGCCACTGCCTAACAATGTCCAGAAGTCCAGAAATGTTTCCCAAAAAATTGCACAGTACATTCAGACAGAAATCAGGTGTCAGACATGCAGTTACATGACTCACACCCACCATGAAGACCCAGATGTGCTGTTTTCTGCATCATTTAAAAGCTTTTCAGGCCTAACCGTGGTACTGCCACTGCTTGATATGCAACAGCCAGTTTACCACGACGAGTAAAATAAATCCTCCTCCAAAGTGGTACTGTGATTTAAACTTGTACTTACTTCCTCCTGCTGCTGCTTTCTCAGTTGATTGAGAACTGTGGAATTATCATTTCGCAATGACGATGCCTTGGTTAGCTCTGTTATCTCTGTGGTTTTAAGTAAGTATGGATTGAATGACATTTTGAGTGCTGCTGCTGTTGCCTGTAGCTGTTGCCTGCTGCTCTGACTAATTTCCACAAGAAGTAATGCTTTGTCTGCTTCATGTTGATCCTTTTCACAAAATCGATCGATGCTGCTGTTGCTGCTGCTGCACACGTAAGTATCTGTATTTATTTTTTTGGGTGCAAGAGAAGGTGGATGGTGGGTTGGTATTGGGACGTCATGAGTTCTTATATGTTCGTACTTATTTTATATTTATCTAGGGTGCTGAGGAGTACATCACCATGACAATATGCATGAAAGCAAAAGATTTGGATACGGGATGTTGGAATGCACCACTTTTCACATTGCACAAGGACAAGGTAAGTATTGAATTTTTCATTACTGGGAGGGATAGGTGACTGCAGCTCGGATATCTGAGTTGGATTGTAATTGTATTATTTTTTCTTTTCCCAACACATGCAGAAATTCAGGTGCTGTTAACTCCAGGTGCACTGCTGCTGCTACTGTTCAATATGTGTGCAATTCATTAACTGTTGGTAAGTATTTCTTAATTTGTGATGATCTTTGGTGGCCGGGTGGTGGAGGAGGTGGTTAAGGCTGGGTTGCTTTGGGGTTGATGGATGTGGTTAAGTATTAAGTCTGTGATTACTGCAGGACAGAGATGTTAGAATTTGACAGTAACTATCTTCTATATTGGTCTGTCAATATTCAGGATTTCTGCTGCTGGGGTGCGTCTGTTACCTCCTTCCCAATCTGGCTGCTGGCTGGGCTCATTAGACATAGTCTGTGCAAGTCAAGTGTTCCAGTTTAACAGCCATTCCCTGATGTAAGTATAGCTTCATGTAATGATGGTGGAGGGGCACACAGTTATAACAATGCTCAAAATGTCTTCTTCTTTTTTTCGTATTGCCAGCCAGGTACAAAGTACTTCAATTGGAGTGGTTGCTTACTTTCTGGTGGACATTTGCTGATGCATCCCATCTCTGTTTGGCATTGTTGACTAAATAGAAGTCTTCCATCCTGTTGAGTGGACACTAGATCGAGGTGCTGCACCTACAAGGTGTGAGCCACTGCTAACAATTAAGAACTTACGGTTCTTTTTGGTGAAAGACTGCTGGAGGAGGTGGAAGAGGAGGGGGAGTACTTTAGCTGGATTCAGAGGCAGCATTAATGTACTCTGCTGAGACTGCTGTTTTTGCTGGAGCATGCATCTGTCAGCTTCATAGATTTTCAGTGATCACTGGTATTTCTTGGCAGTATGACAGTGATGGCCCACACTGTTGAAGTCTCTGTTATACAAATAAGGATGGATGACAAGAGAACAGATTACATGATGGTTAATTGTATACTTGGAGATGGAGTATGCATGCATTTCTGAGTAACATAGTACTGGTTGTGCACTGTCTGACTAAGTTGTCATTGTATATACAGTGGTAGCACACTCACTAGACACTCATTCATGGTGTCATGGAGGAGGTATATGTGGAAAGGTGGAAGATGGTCAGTATTTGTCGCTTGATGGAGACATTGTGTATTGCTAAGATGATTACATATTCATTCCAGTTAGCATAGCATGGGTGACTACCTTTTCAAAAATGAAATGAAGTAAACATTGTGACTAGGTTGGGTAATAAAATTAAATGGTTTAACTGGATGTGTAACACAGAACAACCAGCAAAATAAAATTTAAAATGCATAACAATGACATAAAACAGAATATTCAGTGGAAATAGATGTGGGGATGCTGGTGGTGGCTGTGGGGGTGGGGCAGAACACCTTTAGCCTTCATCCAGTGACGCATCATATATGAAGCAACCCTCACAGTCTTCAAGACTGGAGTCATCACCAGGTGGAAATTCAGTCATCATTGCTGCTTCTTCTACCTCACTGCTAGTAGAGGCCTTACCACTGTGGAAGTCTCCGTTGCCATCATCGTCCCTGAGACACAGTTCTTGGGGCAACACCATTGAAATAATTGTGTTATGTGGAATGTGAGCCTCCTTCATTTTTGTAAATGTTAGGCTGGAAACATTCTTCGGTGACAGATTTGTCCTATGGTCATGCACAATGGCCCCAGCAGAAATGAACACCCGTTCCACACTGACACTAGATGGTGGGCAGCTGAGGTATTTAAGAGCAACAGATGCCAGTGCAGGCCAGTCATTCACTTTGCTGCTCCAGTACACCAATGGCTCATCAGTGGTGCCAAGATGCTTGGTGTCTCCCATGTAGGCATCCACCATACATTGTGCTGCCCTGAGTCCTGCTGCCTCAGCATACTCCTCCTCCTCCTCCTTGTCTTCAATTTCTTCAATGCCTACCTGGTACAGAGCATCCCAAATGGGATTACCTGCCATGCTGTGCTGCAACTTTAACATTTTGTCCAATTTGGAGGCCTCTGATGATTTGCTGGAGGTGGTGGTAGCAACACCTGGTATATCTATATGTGCCTTTTGTGTCTCTGCATTTTTCATCTGTGTCAGATATAATCATTTGGCAAGATAATTGGTCAATTTGTCCACTCGCACATGACTCCCTTCAATCATGGCAGGCAAGCCACATTTGTACCATGGATCCAGTATGGTAACAATAGCAAACTCATTAGATTGCATAATGCCACATATATGTGTATTGCTGTCCAGTGTATGGTGCATGTGACCCATTACATGAACAGAACTGTGATCATCACTTGCCTCCATCTGGTGAGGGACATTTACCAGTGTCTGCCTCAGCACACATATAAGGGGTATTGACTGACTTATGCAGGCAGTGTCGCCACTCACAGCCTGTGTTGCATGCACAAATGGATGCAGAATGCATATTATGTCATCTATTTGTCACCACTGCTCCACTGTTAGGGTGATGGACACTCCAGCACTGTCCCTGGTGGTGTGTAGCAGTAGGTAATATGAAACTGCCTTATACTGCTCATAAAGTCGGTCCAGCAGGGACAGTGTGGAGTTCCACCTGGTAACAACATCAAGCTTCATACTGTGCTGAGGCAGATGGTTAGTGCGCTGCAGCTCACGCAGATAGTCATGGGCCTTTGCAGAACAGGCAAAGTGCACACAGATGCATCTGGTGACAGACGCAGTTTCCTTTATTTCATTGTGGTTCAGAAATTGCTGCATGACTAGATTGTGGCAGCGTGCCAGGCAGGGAACTCTGAAAAAACTACCATCAGTAATGCACTTAACCACATTGGAGCCAGCGTCACTGGCAACAAACCTCGCTGTGAGTGACTCTGCATTGAGCCACTCAACAATATGATTTAGCAGCACATTCAGCATTTTCTCACCAGTGCAAGGCCCTGTAACATTTTACAAAGCTATGGTTGCATTCTGATGAATACCAGGTGTGTTGCTACCACCACAATTTTGCTTTACACAGCTTTTGCCAGGTCCCAAATCAACAACCACCCCAGGTACCTGTGCCCCAGTGTGCTGTTATGCACAGATATGAGCTGCCCACTGTTTGCCCATTTGTCCACATATCCATGCTAAGATGAATATATTTTGAGGCAGAATACTTCATGGCATGTAGGATGGACTGTGAAACTCTGCTGTAGAGTTTGGGCATGGCACGCTTAGAGAAATACGTTCACGATGGCACCTGCCATTTTGGACAGGCCACGAGCCATCAAACAGCAGAATCCTGGATTCTCCACAAAGGACAAGGGCGACAGATTGATGGCAAGCATTTCAGCTGTGGCTGCATTCAGGTCATGTGCAGCAGCATGACTGGGAGGGGTACTTTGAGTGCCACTCAAACACACTCTTCAATGTGGGCTGCATCTTGGGAGCAGGTCAACAAAAAATGCTTTACTTGTGCCACCAAGATTCTATGTGATAAATGCTAGTCTGAAACACCACCTATCACACAGAGCTAACAAACTAGAGCCCATAATAAAAGGGCGACAGATATTGTACAGACTGTCGCAAGCACCTCCCGCACCCCCCAAACTTAAATAATCAACTCCAAAGGGGATGCAGACCATGGGGCAAGTTATTGGATTTAAAAAAAAAAGGATTCTGCCTATAGCTGGACCTAATCCAGGGTCTGCTTGCATTGCAAGCGGTGGTGTACACCACAAAGCTATGCAAGCAGCTCAGTGGGAATTGTACACAAAGGATGTTATATCCTGTAATAGTGAGTATAGCTCCTTGCTGTACTCGCTATACAGGATATAGCGACGTATTGCACCACTCGCTCTCTTGTAGAGCACTATTATTGATTTGCTCAGAAGTGTAGCGCTCAATAATCAGAGCTATACAAAAGTGCTACCTCCACCAATGTTTTTCTTACTGGGGTACCAGGTGACTCTTGGTGCCTGGGATGTGCAGCATGTATGAAACTGGTTATTTTGGTGGATTTGGTGCCTGGTGGTGTACTTTTATTACTCAAGGGAGTGGCAGCTCCACTGCTACTATGCCCACTGCTTGAGAGAGAAAATGATTCCTCACACTTCTCCTCCACCAATCCACTCAGCCCTCCCTCTTCCTGTTCTATTGCACTGCTGTCACTAACATTAAGCTTGATGAGGGAAGTCCTGCCAACAGCTCTGGCATCTTTCTGGTGTTGGTGCCAGTGCAATGGGTGCTTGTTTTTCACTTGGGTGTGCTTGCCACCGGCGCCTATGTGGCTGCCCCTTTTTCCACAACCTACACGTGCTTGACACAGCTGACATATTGCCAAGGTGTCATCAGCTGCATCAAGCATGAACAAATATCAAACTAGGAACTTTGCACCTCTAGATTTGACATAGGACTGAGACTTGGACAGAGTAGCCAAAGGCGTCACATTTTTGCTTTTTGTGCCACTGGCATGATATTCACCATGCTACGTTTGAGAGGTGGGGTGACTGGACTGCTTGTTGTAGGCTTGCTGATATCCTCACCCTCAGTCTTGTCATCTAAATGGGCTATATCATCACCCTTCATCTTTTTCACTTCTGGCTCCCACAGGGGATCCAACACCTCATCATCATCACCAAAACATATTATATCCTCCTCATCATCATCCCTATCACTGTCTACTGCCAGACAAACTTTTACCTTCTCTGGCATCTCCTCACTGTGGGGGGTGGGGCTGACTTTCCTTATCTCCTTCTCCAGGAGAAACAGATTGAAGCTGAACACTATAACCCTCACCACCATCAGCTCCTCCTTGAGCAGGAACAACAGTCACACTGACAACTTTTTTTACTTCTTCCTGGACCTCTGTGCCTCCAGTGGTGTGAGTGTCTCCCTTATTCCCAGTATCATCCCCAACAACCATACTAGCTACAGATTGGGCAGTATAAAAATGAGTCACAGGCTTGAAGCCACTTCTAACTTTGATTTTGCTGCTACTGGCTGCCACAGCAGCAGCAGGGGCCAGAGAGGGCACTGATTCAGAAATAGGTTTGCTTTTTCCAACAGACTTATTTGAGCCATCTCCCACCCTAGCACCTTTACCTGAAGTTGAACATCTCTTGGCAGGCATATTTATATGTTTGTTTCATTTGGCTTCCTCAGTCTGAAACTATATTATTATGGGTTTCTATTAAACAAGTGTGATTTAACACCTGCAGTACTATCTACAAAGGGCAAACAGAAATCAGGACAGGTAGCTGCACTGCAGTGTATATAACTACCTACAACTGCTACTGTAGCCTATTCGAGTGTGAAAACACTATTTTATTTTTTCAATTACAAAAACACAAGTTAAGTTACATGGGGTAACAGGAGGACAGAAGTAAGAGACTTTCAATACAAAACTGACAGAGAACCACCACAACAAGGTTGTGCAGTAAATCCAAAAAGAATACTTAAGTAGTTCTTAATCAAATGTCAGATTTTAAATGGAATGATTATTACACAACTTGATAATAACCGGGTAGCTGCTGGTAGGTTCACAAAAACTAAACTAAACCAACCACACAGAACACCTCTCAGTCAAAATACGAACTACAGTCCAGATAAGTGGTGTCTGGATAAAGCGAGTACTACAATGTGTTAGTACTTACTAAATACAGTTTTGGCTTACAGATATATCAGACAGAAGGGACTACACGATTTGAAATGAACAAAGTCACCTCCAAAACTCATGCAGAGAACACCACTATCTAATTGAAAACGGTGTAGTTTTTTTATATAGCAGTCTAGGTCAGGTAATAAGCAACAGTGGTGTAACAGGGAGGAAATGGTTAATATGGTGAGCAAATGGAAGAGAAAAACAGGAATGCTGCACTGAAGAGGCTAGATCACAATTTTAATTTCTGTGAGCAATTTAACAATGCAGTGCACCTGGATATGGACAAGTCAAGTGGTCAATGTACAAGAATACTTTCAATAAAAAAAAAATCACAAAATTGATTAAGCAAAGGGAAACAGGAACAGAACTATTCAGTCAGAATGTAGTAACTGTTCAGATAAAGTTACCCCAAAAAGGGTCAATATGTAAGAAAAATATAACAAATAAGTAGCACACAAACAAAAAATATTAAGACTTAAAAGAAATTACAGAAGCTCACTCACAACTTGTAAGATCCAGAAGCAAATGATTTGATACCTTTTAATGGACCAACATAGATTTAACAACACGAACAAAGTGATCTAGCTTTCAGACCAACCAGTCCTTCATCAGAAACCTAATGGCAGTTGTTTAAAAACAACAATACTTTTACCAGCTAGATCATGCAGAAAAAACAGAAAAAATCCCCATTGGTTTAAAATACTCATTTAAAAAATACAGAAAATGATGTCAGGGTAATTTAACAGCACCATACTACCTTCAGCCAGGAGTGTCCCAGGGTCAAAGGTGCTTGGTGGAACACACATACGAAGAATCCTACTGCATATAAATTTACAGTAATTGACATAAGATAACACTACTGGAGCAGATGACTCCTAAATCAAGCTGAGTGTCACAGCATGTATAAGGATGTGATTACTGAAATGCAGCCCCCAACCAGATTAAAGACATACTGAGATTGTCTTAGTACTCTAAGAAGTTTCAATGCATGCATTATAGACAAGAAATTACCAATAAAGTTGTCTTAAAAACATCAGTGCACATTCTATGATGTGTAAAACTTAGCTGGACCTGTCACCCTGCTGTACTCTCCAGCTAGATATCATGTCCCATAAATTTCAAAATAAATCTCTAGTGTAGTGACAGGACTTTATAAATGATAATTTAAATATAAATTGGCAGTATTAGTGTCAAACAAAACACTCTAGTTGTGGACCACCAAGGAATTAAGTCCATGTAGCCTGATATGTACTGAAGTCAATATGTACTGAGAATGTAACAACTTGATGTACCAGAAGTGTCTAAGGAATCTGAAAAAGAGATAAAAATGTAATTTCTCTCCTCCTCCTCTTTACACAAGCAATACACCCTACCCCACCCCACATCCCCATAATGTGTGGGGGGGAATAACTAGCTTTAAAGAGATGCACACACACACACACACACATGCTCACACACACACACACACACACACATTTCCAAGGATTCTGGCTACAACTACAATGAAATAAACCTGCCACCCTCCCCAGGATAAGGTAACCAGAAGTAAATATTAAGTATGTGTGTAAGACCAGATGTCTAACATACCTACGTTTCCTCAAATCACTACAATATTAGCCTAATGTAAACAGATCTGTCCAGGACCCCCATGCAAATGAGATATTGCACCCAACATGTACAGAGTTAAAAAAAATATATATGTGACAGTCTATGATAACACTCCTGTATGTACAGTAACAGGCTAGGTAATCTGAATCTGGTGTAACGGAATCAACCCCACTCCTGGGCAAAGATAAAAAATAAGGAGGAATTAATATTTATTTTCTGTGTGAAGTAAGAGTAGTAACCTTTTATGTGGGATGGTGCCAACGGCCTTGCTGAAATCTAGGTAGGCCACATCCACTGCCCCTTCCTGATCTACTTCCCTGGTTTCCAAGTCAAAGAAATCTATGAGATTTGTTTGACAAGACCTTCCCGCTGTGAATCTATGCTGCCTCGGATCCTGTGCTCTGCTGGATTCAAGAAATATCACAGTTCTTTCCTTTAGCAGTGACTCCATTAATTTCCCCACAACTGAGGTCAGGTTGACGGCCTATAGTTGGAAGCCTCTTCCCTGTTCCTGCTTTTGTGGAGAGGGACTACATTTGCCCTCCTCCAGTCCCCTGGAATCACCTCTGTCTCTATTGATTTGTTGAATAGGTCTGTTAGTAGTGCTGCCAGCACCTCTCTAAGTTTTTTTAATATTCTAGGATGTATCCCATCTGGCCCCTTAGCCTTGTCCCCTTTCAGATTCTCGAGTTCCTATAGGACTCTTTCCTCTGTAAATGGGCTGGTATCCACATCTCTCCCATTGGTGCCCCTATCACCCAACAGTGGTCCTTCTCCTTTCCTTTCTTCTGTGAATACTGAACAAATATATTTATTCAGGATTGTTGCTTTTTCTATGTCTCCCTCCACAAACACCCTCCCTCCCTCCCTTTTTAACCTCACAGTCCCACCCATGGTCTTCTTTCTTTCACTAATGTATCTGAAAAAGGTATTGTCTCCTTTCTTCATTGCCTGGGCTATTTTTCCCTCCATTTGCACCTCTGTACTACTGACTGCTTTCACTGCTTCCCTCTGCTTTTGCAGATACAGTTCCCTGTCTTTCCCCCTCTGTGTTTCCATGTACCTCCTGAAAGCCAACCTCTTCTCTCTTACCTTCCCGGCCATGTCTTTTGAGAACCATAGTAGTTGTTACTCAACATCCCTCCTTCTGTTTCTTCTCCTGCCAGGGCTTACTTGAAACATTCCATTTTTGCAATGTCAACCCATCTGAAATCCAGGACCCTTGCTTTCATATGGTTTGACTCCTTCACTGTTCTCATATTAAACCACACCATAAAATGATCACTGGACTCCAGGTGGCTACTCACCATTACATTGGTGACTCTGTCCCCACTGGTGAGTACCAGGTGCAATATTTACTTGGTTACTTGGTAGCTGTAGACAGAAGAAGGCATCTCCCATCGTGTCTGTCTTCCACTCCCAGTGGACTCACAGAATTAGAAGCCAAAGTTTTGGGCAAGTTGGAATTTGTCAATTTTGACGATGGTTTGTGGAAGTTTGTTCCACAATCAGGGGCCTCTGATGGTAACAAATTTTTGCCTTTTAAATGTTTTAACTGAATTCCAATCGGTCTGTCATGAGATCTAAGAGACATAGGCCTAGTTTGTGAGAGGAAGCCACCATTTGAAGAAAGGTCTTGGTTTTGCATTACATTAAACATGTGCAGCAAGTCACCTCTTTGTCTGCATTGTTCTAGGGTCATTAGATTTAGCTTTTTTAATCTCTCATCACAAGGTTTGTTTTTTAGGCCACTAACCAATTTAGTCACCTTCCTTTGGACTTTCTCTGTTAAATTAATGTCCTGTTTCAAGTGAGGTGACCAAAACTTTGATGCGTAGTCCAGATGTTGTTTTACCTAAGATCTATATAAACACATTATAGTGCGCTCATCCCTGGAAATAAATGTTTTTTTTACAATGTTTATGTATTTATTAGCGGTTTTCATAATATTCTTTATGTGACTATACATATTAAGTGAGTTATCTATCCAAATACCTAAATCCTTTTCATTATCTACTGTTGGTAGTTTGTGATCCTGCATGATATATGATCTTTGGGGATTGTTACTCCCTAGATGTATAACTGAGCACTTGTCTAGGTTTAGGTACATTTTGTTAGTAGTAATCCACTATTCTATTGTTTTTTAAATTTTTAACCATAGACAAATATTTCTGTTCTGTATTGACTTTGCAGAAAATGTTTGTGTTATCTGCAAATTTGGTAGCACTATTATGCAATCCATTATGAAAGTCTGAGATGAAACAGTTAAATAAAAAAGGGCCCAAAACTGAGCCCTGAGGTACCCCACTGGTAACAAATCCTGTGTCAGATAATTGTTGTGAAATTTCTACCCTCTGAGTTTTGTCCTGCAACCAGGACTGAACCCAGTTACACAGCTGTGTACTGTAACCCATGGATCTTATTTTTTGTAGCAGGATGTCATGTGGGATAATATCAAAGGCATTTTTGAAATCCAAATAAATGACATCAGTGGGCATTCCCTTATCTCATTTTTTGCTAACAGTCTCATAAAAATTTATTAAATTGGTGTACTTTAGTTGCCCTTTGTGAAACCATGTTGTGCACTGTCCAAAATTCCTAGTGTTCTAGACTCATCCTTGAAACTGTTTTTGATATTTTTTTCTATTAATTTCCCTGGAACCGAGGTCAAGCTGATGAGACTATAATTTTGAGGCCTTGTGGTGCTACCTTTTTTGTGTATTGGCGTGACTATCACTTCTTTCCAGTCAATGGGAATGTTTCCAGAACTAACTGATTTATTAAACAAAATACAAAATGGTATTTTAAAGGGTACCTAAACAAGCAGTTTTTTAAAACTGTAAATTCCAAAATCTGGCTTCATATGGAGGTAAAGTAAAGGCTGCTGTTTACATGCATGCTAAAACTGCATTTATGTAAATAACATAAATGCAGTTTCATAGCTTTTGGAAAAATGTAAACATCAGCCTTTCACATTCAAAATGCAGCCTTGGCTTCTCCCTAAGATGTCTGTCAACTGTGTTAAGTGATGAGTCATGATGAAATCATGTGTGCCAGAGACAGAGATCAACATATATTTCTATAGTGCTAACTAGTTCTTCTTTCTCTCTTTATTTTGAATTGTTGTACCAGAATGATCAACACCATGTATTACCTCACGGATTATTTCGATCAGTACACATGTTAGGCTATGATTTTGCTCATTTTGTTTACTTTAACTTGCAGAAAATGTCTTGTAATCCAGCTGATTTTTTCTTTGGCAGACTGCATTACGTAAGCAATAATACCCAACAGGGTGGGTGGTATTGTGCTATACCGGACCGCCCAGGAGCGTAATGAGGCCCGACGCCGCAGACGGAGGGCCTTATAGCCCCTGGAAGGTCCGATATAGCAGAATACCGCCCACCCTGGAGGGTATTATTGCGCTTAGAAAATGGGCACTGTAAAGGAAAATAAGTTTTATAAAAAGTGTAAATAAAAAACAGTTTCAAATACATTTTTTTAATAAAATAGTTCCTCCGCCTGCATTACAATATAATGAGCACCTACCTCAGAGCTGCTTTCATGTCCCCCCCAATCTCGATCGCATGACAAAAGTGTCCACCCTGGAGGGTATTATTGCAGTTAGAAAATGGGTTATAGCTAACATTTCTAATAAGATTAAATCAAAGCTTAAAAATAAAACAAATAAATGGTCAAAAAAGAGTACAAATGTAGTTTGATGTAAAGTAGCCCCTATGCTGCAGTCACTTTTCTCTTCTTTTCTTCCAACTCTTTTTCCTTGAGCCTGCATCCCCACCCCCAAATCGAGATTGCTAGGTGCTGCTCTGAAAAGTGAGAAGTGTAGAGTTTGGGACAATGGTGAAAAAAAAAATAATAATAACCTCCCTAGAGTAGCTGTCCATTTTTTTTTCTTCAATCAAAGAGAGAGAGAAACAGTTAGAGCAGAGAACTGTGTCAGCGTTAAAGAGGTGAGAGATAATGACTGTAGTGTGGGAGAGCTGTGGCACCGCAAAGGAATGGCATGCATGGAGAGTGTGATTGTATTGCACGATTTGCCATACCGTGAATTTAAACCTAATATGCCATGGGAGCTGTAGAGCTGCAAATCTGTGCAGGAAACAGTCCACAATGAAGAACAGTGAAACAGAGTTTAAACTGGCTGCTCCATTAACGTGACAGACCTGTGGCAGGTAAAACTCTAGATGTGACAGTAGGGGAAATACATCTAATAATGGGATGGGAATGTACCAGGAAACAGGACAGGACAGGAAGCGTGGTGAGCGCCACTGGCAGAATGGCTGGCAAAGGAGTTTGCTCACTGTAGTGCGTGCGGTCGCAGAAGGCTGGGAGCACGAGATGATGCCGAATAGCACTGTCAGTTTTAAACGAATAAGAGAACAGTGATTTCTGTTTCTTCTGCAATGTATGTTTTTATGTTAGCTTGCATCACCTTAGTTTTTTTTTCACCAGCAGCAGCACAGACAGGGAAGATGGCAGAATGCCAATGGACCCGAGGGCTCAACCGTAAGGAGAGAGCGTGATAGCGCTAGTCAGTTTCTTTTTTGACATTCTGACCAATGAAGTGTGGTCAAACTGTACAGACAAGATTCCAATAAAGCAAAAAAAATAAAAACATTATTTAGTTTGTGTACCACATGCCAGCCAGGGGGGGTGATCTCTCGCAAAGTGAGAGAACAACATGGCCGCAATTTAAATCTAAAAATTCTATTTGCACATCGATTTGGAACGTAATCAGGCAGCACAGATGGGGACTCCTTATTTCCCGGTCTCTGTTGCCTGATACCGGACTGGTTAGTTGGTGACCTTAGCCAATCCACTTCCAGGATTTTTCAAACACATTTTCTAAAGTATAACACTTCAAATACCTGATGATCTAGTGGTTATATGATGCACTGATTTTTTTTTTTAACCAGGAGAGACACACTAAGCTGACAGCTTGTTTACAGGTGTGGCCTAGGAGCACAAGGAAGTTTAGTGACTTGCTCAGGGTCACACAGCAAAGTACCGGTCTTGTTTAGTACCAAAGCTCATGCTCTCTTGTTAATCCACAAATAAGGCTTTCTTTTTCCATGTGAACCCTCTGCATCTAGTCTGCCTTCTGTTGAACACCCCATCATCCATACCCTGTCCTTAGTACTGCCTGGGGATGCATATGAGCCTGCGGTCTCATGAAGAGGATTATCACACCTCAGATTGTAATCTTGTACCTCAGAGGGTTGTGCACACCTATACTGATACACATCATAAGCTGGCACTGTTAAAAAATGCATCCCAAATCACTCTCCAGTTCACATTCTCAATGTCTGACTTTTAGTCCCACAGTAAATATTAAGTGGATCACCACCCTTCTGCACAGTGATGGTAGTATGTACAGTTTCCTGTTGTGTTTTTTTTTCACCTTCCCAGCAATTCTTCTCCAGTACTTTTCTGTGCTGTACTCCACAATGCGAGTTGGCTGGCTATCACCCTTCCAAATCTTGACTGAGCTACACACAGCTCCCTCAATACTGTCCTAACAAATGTCAACATCCTCCCCCCACCATAATCTCCCTACACTGAATTCAAGTAACAGTTTAGGTGCAGCTCTGCCACTCTGAGTATGTGTCATTGTTGGCTACTCTCATCCACAGTCAGGTAGTGAGCACAATGCTGGCAGCCCCACATTTCAGATCTTACAGTGATCTGCTCAGAGTCCCCTTCATGTCTTCAACTAACCTGAATATAGCTGTCCCCTGCTGGAATGGCCTCTTCAGTTCCTCTCTGGCATTCATTCTTCTCACCTGCTCCCCACACCAAAAACTGGTGAGTTCACTACCTTTCCGCATCATGAATGTGGTTAGTATAGTCTCCCATGTTATAGTTACATATTAATAATAAACATGATTTTCTGGGAAGCCAGGCTGATAGCAGCATGGCACAAGTGGAAAAATAGGCTTTCCTACTCATATAAGATCTAAGCCATCTATGATTAGGCACTATTAAATGACTGACGTGCATAATGATGTACACACCTGTCATTTAATAGTGCCTAATCAAAGGTAACCTAGATCTTTTAAGGATAGGAAAGCTCATCATTCCCCTTGTTCCCTGCTGATATGAGCCTGACTTACTGGAAAGATATTTTTATATTTGATATGTCAAAATAAAACGGGAACTGTACTACTATGCTTCATTATGTAGAAGTGATGAGCTCACCAGTTTTCAGTGAGGAGGAATAGTGAAGACTGAATACCAGAGGGGACTGAGAAGGCCACTCTTGCAAGATACTGCTATATTCAGGGAAGGGGAAGATAGAAGGAGAGAAATATGAGCAGATTACTCTGAGAAATAAGATGTGGGGCTGCCAGCACATTGATCACTACCTGACCCCATTGTCCTGGCCAACATTCCCTTTCCTATAAAACCAGTGCATGCAATTGTCCAAGGCTGTGTATGGATATTAATGTATGGAACAGCTGCCACTACACATTCCGTCACTTCACTATCAGTCTAGTATTGCTTGTAAAGCACTTTGGGATACAGTGTGTATGAAAACCACTATATAAATGCTGATTCTTCTTCTTCTTCTTCTTCTTATTTCCCATGGAAAAAGAGGACAAGACAAGCACATATTTGAGTTTCGAGAAAGTATGAACTCTAATATTGGACTGCACAAAGAATTTAGCTACAAAAATGTGATGGCTCTAGGGGGTGGTGAAGGGTATGGCTGCAACCCCCCCCCCCACATAGTAATGTATTTGTTTGCAGCTGCTGCCACATTTCACTTTGTTGAAGAAGTCTGATTTATTGATTGCACAAATGTTTACATTCAAACTATGGATTACATTTGTAGGTTCTGTCAAAAACGTACTAGCAAAGAATAATATCAGAAAATATAAAGATTTAATAAAAATGTTAAAAAGTGCATATTAAGCATGCACACCACCCAAGCACCCCCATTGTAGCATCCTGGATCCACTATAACCACTAGACCACCAGGTTATTCAAGATTGTACTGAACTGTGGTTTGTCACAGAGAAAAGTCGTTTGGATTAAAACACATTTTCAGCATGTTAAAGTAAACAAAATGGACAGAACCATAGTCTAACATGTGCATTATACAAAATAATGCACATGGTTTTGACCATTTGGGTGGAACACTTCTATACAATGGGAAAAAAGAACTAGTTAGCAGTACAGCGAGCCATATATCTCTCTGACTTTGGCTCAGATTACATCACATTTGGCGGCCATTTTAGGAAGCAGGTAAGACAGCTTTTTCTAAATTGGAAGGCTGATTTTACCATTTTCAAATGCTCTGGAACTACATTTAGGTAAATTATGTAAATGTAGTTTTAGCATTAATGAATACAGCAGCCTTTCCTTTAGTCACCTACAGAGTCAGATTTTTGAATAGTTTGTTGTCAAAATGTTGTTTAGGTAACCTTTAAGGCTGTTGGCCACTTTTTTAATTAAACTTGGATGTATCCCATCTTTGCCGGGGGCCGAATTGGATTTAACAGAATTTATTATGTCACATACCTAATCCACAGAAATAGAATCAATAATAGAGTTTTCTTGGTTTGTGGTCTGGATGATATTAGTTTTCTTATTAAACTCCGATGCTTTACGATAGAAAAACATAAACAATATTGCTTGCCTCACATTAAAACCACTTTAAATCCTATCCCCTCAAAATATATAACAATAAGCATGAGATACTGGACACAGTCAATAACTTTAAGTACCTCGGGGTCATCTTTGACTGCTCTCTTTCATATGGTCTACACATCAACCACATTGCTAAGGCAGCCAGTGCCAGAATAGGCCAGCTATATTGGCACGGGCATTGCCTCTTGGAAAGTGCCATGAAGCTCGCTGTTAACAGCTTGGGTCTATCAGTCATAGATTATGGCCTGGTTGTTTATGGAGCAGACATGGACACTGCCCTTAAGAGAATAAAGACTGTCCTAAACAAAGCCTAAAGACTAGTGCTGGGCTCACACCGCTTAACTCACACATGTGAGCCTTACTCTAGCACTGGATGGCTAAACCTGAACAACAGGATTCAATATCAGGTTTGTCTGCTAGCTAAAAAAAATCTCTCTTGGTCATATACCCATAGACCTGCAGAAACTCCTCAACTATTACTCCAACCATAGACAAACCAGTGGGTCCAGTAAATTGGTCTTCCACATTCCCTTTCATCACACTTTGCAAGGGCAATGATCCTTTGAGCATAGGGCCCCCCTTTGGCTAACCTCTCTCAGCACTGAACTAGTTACAGAACCAAAACTAGGACCCTTTAAAACCAAATTACAAAAGTATGTGGCTTCTCTCTGCATGTGTCACTGCGACACATAACTGTGCAACTACTCCCTCCTTCCCCACCTCCACTAATATCCCCCTCTTCTATAATTCTTACCCTCTAGTTCATTTTTTTTCTTTACCTCTTCTCCCTGACAATCCCTTCCACAAATACCTTACGATAATAACTCTCTGGTGCTCCCCTTTGGTATCACGTAATAATAGTGACCAAAAATGAATGTCTACAAAAATAGTGACTCATTTTGGCTGGTATTATTCTGGGCTACCCTGTAGAATAGTGAGGGTATGGAACAGCAACTATGGGGAAGGGTGAATGGAAGGGGGAAATAGCGAGAGGTAGGAGAGGGACAGGGGAAGGGGTTGTCAGGGACTGGAGTACCTGCTGCTGTCGAGCTAGCCATGTGGCATGGTGGTGTGGGTGGCTAGCTTTGGCACAGCAGGTACTGGGTTTGGGACCTGGAGTGGGTTACATTTTGCTGCAGCTGAGAGCTGTGGCACTTAATGTTTTGCCGACATCCAGATTTTGCCCTCTTCCTGACATGCACCCCCCTAGAGTTAAGAATCCTAATTCAAGGGGGTATGGGGGAAAATTCCCCTATGGGGGGGCATGGGGTGCAAGCCCCCCCCCAGAAAAAAACACTTTTTTACTGTCCGGATGTTGGGTCACCTTAAAGTGTATATCACTGATTTGCTTTTCAGCAATATACACTCATCATAATAGCGATCACTGTTTTGTGATCACTGTTAAGACATGGAACTTCAACTTTCACATATTTCTCTCACCCCCTTCCCTCTCACCCTATAACCCATTCCGATTCTCACTTATTACTGTAACCACTGGGTGGATTTCTCTCCTGCTCCTACTCTCCACCCATGTTATTCGCACTTTACGTCTTCCCTCTCTCTAACTTATAAACTATCCCACTCTTGAACTCTACCTGAACTGTGCACTTCTGTTCTCAGCAGCCTCAGGCACAAATCCTACTAACTTTTGTTACTAGGTCCTCCATTGATATAATTTGAAGATTGTTCTCAGTTGTTATACTTTGTCTCATCTACAGATCGTTTGTACGTAACTGATGATTTACAAATTCATTTGCCTGAATTTTGTAACTGTATACTACCTGTATTTGTTATGTGTTAGCTTTCTGTTATAGCTCTATATACCATTTTGATGTGGAGCCTTTGTAAACAGCTTGCTAGCTCAAAGGTTTCAATTCCAACAATTCAATAAATAAATAAATAAAGTAGCCATTACATATGTTGTCTATTTCAGTGGTGTCAGTGATTAGTGTTCAGTCTATTTTTAGAGATCTTGGATGATTAGTTTTCTTATTCATTTGATTCACATAAGCAAAAAATGCGGTCTGATTGGGTTTAGTTGTTGCTAATCGAAATTCAACATTTCTTCTCTCTAGTCTGAACAAACACAAATGCATATGGGGCACAAAAACCCTGGCACAATATATCAGTTGGGGGGTGAGGATATAGCATGCACCAAGCAGGAAAGTGATCTTGGGGTTATCATCTCTGATGACCTCAAGGCAGGGAAACAGTGTGACAAGGCAGCAGGTAAAGCAAATAGGATGCTGGGATGTATAGGCAGGGGCATCATCAGCAGGAAAAGGGAGGTCATAATTCCGCTATACAAGACACTAGTGAGGCCCCATCTGGAGTACAGTGTACAGTTCTGGAGACCATACCTACGTAAGGACATAGACAGGGTAGAGAAGTTTCAGGAGGGCATCAAAGATGGTGCATGGATTGCATCACAAGTCCTATGAAGACAGGTTGAAGGAACTGAACATGTACTCCCTGGAGGAGAGGAGGGAGAGGGGATATGATAGAGACATACAAGTATCTTACAGGGAGGAACAGGGTGCAGGAAAACACTATTTTTAAGCGAAAAAGATGTTCCAGGACTAGAGGGCATGGGATGAAGTTGGAGGGAGGACGATTCAGAGGAAACATGAGAAAGAATTTCTTCACAGAACGGGTGGTGGACAAGTGGAACACCCTGCCAGAGGAAGTGGTGGGGGCTGAAACAATCACGGGACTTAAGAATGCATGGGATAGACATAAAGGAATTCTGGAGGTCAGGGGTAAGGAGCAACAGACTTCTAGGAAAACAAACTGAACTTACAAGCTCAAATGGGCAGACTGGGTGGGCCATAGGCCCTTATCTGCCGACACTGTCCATGTATCTATGTAACACTTTGTTTTTCTTAATTCTATTTTATAGTGTCTCCTGACAGAGTCACTATTAGTTTTCTACATCTCACAATATGCTCTTTTTTTGCATTAATTTGTTTTTTACCTTTTTAGTTAACAGTGTTGCAATCTTACCTTTACTGTTATTTATTAATTTGTTAGGTACATACCAATCAACTAAGTTATTTAATATTGATTTGATAGTGCCCCATGTTTCTTCAGTGTTTTTAGTATCTAACAAGTTGTCCCAGTCCAGACTATTCAAGGTCTTTACCAACATGTCATACTTAGCTTTACTATAGTTTTTAGCAAATATTTTGTTGCTTAAGATGTTGCTACGTATAATACAACTAAGTTGTAATTTGGCGTGATCACTACTCCCAAGAGCTTCTTTTATGGATATATCGGTTATATTACTATTGATATTAGTTATTACTAAATTTAAAATATTTCCTCCTCTTATTAGCTGTTTTACTAGTGGCTCAAGATCCTGTTTGGATATAGTTTCAAGTAACAGGGATTCCTGAGGGGTAGTGGCAGTTAGGGTATCCCAATTAATTCCTGGGAGATTTAAATCACCAAGTATAATACACTGGGAATGACTGGATGCTGTTTTGATTCCTTACATATTTATACAGTATATTCTGCAGAACTAGAGGGTGGTCTGTAGTAGTTTTCAACTAATAAGGTTTTGTGCTTGTTCAAGTGTACTTGTGTCCATACCGATTCAGTGTTAATAGCTGCAAAAGTGTCAATGTGATACTCCGAGCTTGCAAATCTAGTTTTAATACATATGCAACCCCACCACCTTTCTGTCAGGTCAATTTTTGTAGTATAGATCATAACCATTAATCTCCATTGACCAAAGACTTGTTTTATTCCACCAAGTTTCTGTTATTGCAGCCAGATCAATATGCTCCTGTGTTAATATAGTTTCAAGTTCAGACTTCTTAATGATGTTAAGACTTCTGGCATTTGCTGTCAAAATGTTAAACTCATTTCCTTTATGGCTATTAAATTGAATAGAGAAGGGAGAGTTTCTTTGCCCCCTGGTTGCTAGTTTAAAGTTTGATCAATGTATTGGGCAATTTTCTTCCCTAGTAGTGTGCTCCCACGTCAGTTAAGATTTAACCCATCCCAACAAAACAACCCATAGTTTCCTTTGTAGGTTTCCAATGTGTTAAACATTTGATTTGATTTTCTAATGACCATTTCCATAGACATTCATTTGTTTCTTTAATCTTTCTGTTCTTGTACTGGGGAAAATCATGTTCTGCCTGTGTCTCTCCATAAATTTCTTTTTCCTTCTTCCATTCTGCCCTCCGCAATTTTTCATTCCCTCCTTCCATTCTTTCTCTCTTTACTCCTATCATTGTAAATCTTGAATATCTATGTTACACTAATGGTTACCAATTACTATTGTCTTATCTTACCATCTACTGCTACATTCTGTTGTCAGGTTAGTATATGTATTCCAGTGTTATCAACTGTCACCAGCTGTTGCCTAATTGCCATATGTGTCTTCATATCTACTATAGTTAACTGTTGCATTGTTAGCCAATGTGATCCACCTGTAATCTATCCTGCTCTCATTGTATGCAAGTAAGCAAATTGTATTCCAACATTGTAACATTTCCCTGTATTTAATCCCATTGTTCCATACCCCCTAGGTCACACCGGGAGACGAGCATCTTGTTGCTTAGCATGCCTTCCTGGTGAAACATTTCAATAAATAAATAAATAAAAATGGGAAGTATTTCTGAAATACAAATTGTACTTCCCTTTTTATCCAGGGCCTCCTTAAGTAACATATATATTTTTTTAATTTCTGCTGTACCTGATTGGTTAAAGTCATTTGTTCCAATGTGGACAACAACCACTGGATTTTGGCCTCCATGTTTTAAGACACTGTCACTTTCTTTAACAACATCCATTATTTTTGCCCCTCCATAGCTGCTACAATTCCTGTTGCCATTATCAGGATTACAGATATGCTTATCACAGTATTTTACAATCGAGTCACCTATCACAAAGGTTTGTCGCAGGGTTTTGGGGATGTTAGTGGGGCATTATTGGGGGTGTTTGGAGATTCTATTGATGACAGACTTTTTAAAAGTGGCTCTTCCTGGGAGGTTAGATGGGGATTCACATTCTTTGGAGGCTAAGTTTCATTATGATCATCATACGTGGTGTCACTTAGTGTAGTAAACCTATTACTTAGAGGTATCATAGGGCACAGTGGGTTTGGTAATTCTTCATTCCCTCTTCTTTTCCTTGGTCTGGTCTGGAAGAAGCACCAGTCATCATCTAGGGAGGACTGTTCATCTGGAAGTTTCAACTTTCTAAGTCTGATATTATTCATTTCAGTAGCGAATTTCCTGTTAGGTGCACTGCCTTGCATTAATAATTTTGTTTCTATAAGATATTGGGAGTCCTTGAGTTTATCTATTCTCAGGGACATATCCTGAATGTCCTTCCGTAGTGATTTGTTTTCTTTGCATTTTTCACAAGAGAATTCTCCTTTAATAATCTTGTTTTTTATTAGTTTGTACATTTGACATTCTATGCATTTGTACCCAACATCACCATCCAGCGTTATTATAGTGTCCCCCATCTTTGTAGTTATTATGTGTTTGCAGTGTTCTTTTTCCCTCTCCTCAGATTCTGGTAACAAGTGGAGTGATTTGGTAGTAATTTACAGTGAGCTGGAGTTTAAGCAGACAATGTAGCACTTCCTGGATGACAGAGTGGTGGGTGAGGCAGTAAAATGAAGAATAAGGTCCAGATAGTGCTTACCAATCTTCTTTATAATAGACAATGACCCTCAAAAAGTTGGTGAAACAGTCTCACTTTCTCCTCGACTCCTACACAACTTGACTGTTAAACAATTACACACTGCCACTCTTAAATATAATGTATTATACTCAGTTTGTTTGTCTGTATAGCTTTTTAGTACTGATCTGTGGGAAGCTGTTCCCTCCATCCCCAACATTCCCTGCAGATACTGCAGACACATGCAGATGCACTGCATGTATCTCAGTGTGTGTGTCTTTGTGTGTGGCAACTGCCCCGCATAAGCTCGCCCTGCTCGCTTGAGGCTTGCAATTTATGGTACATGACCCGGAAGTGAGTTATGAGTCACGTGACCTCTGTACACCTGCTTACTCTCACTGAAGCACAAACAAAGCTACAGATCAGTTTCTGCCACTTGATAGAGGCTTCAGTGTGTTTCACAACAGTATTAAAATCACTAATAAAATGGGCTATTTAGCCTCAGATGAGGTGTAGTTTCACTTCTCTGCAATAAAAACTAGAACTCCCACAGCACTTCCTGTCTCCTAGCACTTGTTGCTAGGAGACAACCCATAATATACAGTTCAATGCAATCAGATAAAAAATGGTATATTCAAGCACAAGTGTGTCTCTGCCAGTACTGTCACACCACATAGCGTGGTCACACAGTGTGAGGACAAGGGCAATAACTGCCTGCTTGCTCGAGGCTTGCAATTTATTGCTCCTTCTCTGGTGGGTTCCACCACTAGCTGCTTGAAGCACATGCCCTGCAGGGCATCCAGGATGCCTCTGCTCCTGCCTTTGGCTGTAGTCTGAGTGCTCCAATCCACATCAGGCATACTGAAGTTTCCCACCAGCAGCACTTCACTTTTGGCTGTCATTTTGTGGCTTGCATACACTAGTACCTCATCCATCTCCTCCCCTTGTGCTGGAGATCTGTAGATTACACAGTGTGAATGGCAGTGCCATTCCTTGTCTCCAAGATGACCCACAGTGTTTCAGTTTCCTCCTGTATTCCCTGAACTTCAGTTGCTTTAATTCCCTCCCTGACGAAGATAGCCACCCCTCCACCCTTTTTTTCCACCCCATCTTTTCTAAATAGAGTGTAACCGGGTATGGCTATACCCCATTCATGGTTACCCATGTACCATGTCTTGGTAACAGTGACAATGTCCAGGTCCACTTCTGCCATTAAGACCATTAGATCTGGAATTTTATTTCCTGGGCTGTGGGCATTCATGCACATGGTCTTCCAAATTGTGCAGCCTCCCCTTCTAGTAGCTTCCCCCCCCATCCCTATGTCTTCCTTCCTTTCCCCTCCTGTTTTACTCACATTCTTCCTCATCTCTGACATTCTACCTATCTCAGTTTTAGGTTTTTAGTGTTGATTTTCCAACCCTAGAGTCCTCCCTATTGACTGCTTCATCTTGTGGAGGTAGCTTCTTCCAGCCTATTTTTGCCTCCCCCCTTGGTTAGTTTAAATGCTTGCCAATTAAGCATTTAAACCTCTCACTGAGGACCTTGGTTCCCCCAGATAGATGCAGTCCATCCCACTTGTAGAGGCCTGCATCCCTCCAGGTGAGACCTCAGTCCCTAATGAAGCCAAAGCCCTCTGCTCTGCACCAGTCCTTTAACCATACATTTAATCTTGTGGTGTGAAGTGCCCTGTCCTCCCCTTGTCTTTAACTGGTAGCACCTCTGAAAAGATTACACTGCTTGCCACTTGTTCAAGACCCTTCACCAGCTCCCTGAAGTCCTTCTGCACTACTCTAACCTCATCACCTGCCAGCTCATTCACCCCAGGTGAATAATGATGCCTAGCACTCCCTCTCATCCTGCTGCCCCAGCAATCCTCTGGATGCATTTTCCATCCTTCCAAGCCATGGCACCAGGTTGGCACTTAACTTCCCTCTCTCCCACTCCATTCACACCCAAGTCTACCCCCTTAACAAAAGAATGCCCCACCAGGAGTTGCTTCCTCCTACTCCGGGGTCCTCTGCCTTCCCCCCTGGGGTCTCCACCATGGGGGACCCCCACATCCTCCTTGGTCTGCACTGTGGATGCCTCTTTTGAACAGTCCCATCCTGCCAGCACAGCATATGAGCTGTGGAGTGGAACCATAGGAGGGATGTGCCTCTACCCCACTGTCTTCACCCTTCCCAAGCCCACCACAGTCCTGCCACTCCTCAGCCTAGGCAACCTATGAGGCAGCAGGGGTAGACTCAGTGGTCCCTGGATGAAGGAGGAGGTCCCCTGAATCCTTGCCAACTCAGCCTGGAAAGAAGAAACCTCCTCCCTCTGCCCAGAGAAGTGCCTGCATATGGGACAACATTGCATGTTGTATTTGTGCTGTAATTCTTCATGCAAGGGTTTTTGAAAGCTATTGTGTTCTGCAATTTAGAATGGTTGAAGATCAGGAGCCACTATTGCTCTCTGAGGAAATGGAATATTAATGCCAGGACAGTGATGCTTGTGCTGCTGCTGGTACTGGCAGAGGAGTGCAGTGGAGCCTGACTCTATGACTATAATTGACAAGGCAATACATTTCTTGGAGTAGATGATAGTAATGTTGTATAAAAAATGTTTAAGACTTTAAATGTATTTCTTATTTATAGAACAAGAAACAGTATCTGAATGAACAGATTATAAGATGTGGAACAGATTATTAGATGTGAAGATGATAATAAATAGCACTACTGTATGTATAGTTTCTGAAGGCAGACAGGCAATTATCCAAGCTTACAGTGTGCAAGTGGCTGTGCTGGCATTGGCAGCAGGTGCCATGTTGCTTACAATAAATAAATGAAGAGTCATGAAGATGATAATAAATAGCACTACTGTATGATTCAGCAAGGCAGACAGGCAATTGTCCATGTCCATGGAGCACAGTACAACTTCCTGTAGTGACAGTTGCCAGTCCTACTTTACCATCTCTATGTAGGGTGCAGGAAGATAAGAAGGTGTTGTTACACACATGCTGAAGTGACTCGTGATGAGGAAAGCATGATTCATGATGGAGGGAGGAGGAAAATGTATTCATTTTGTTTATTTATTTTAAACATTTTACCAGGAAAGACATATTGAGATGATAGCAGCCTGTTTCCAGATGTGTCTTGATGGATGGAGAAAATGGAGCAACAGTGCAAAACAGCAAAGTAATACTAGGTGCATACGTAATATATTTAAACGCATAACACAGTAACTGTACAAGGAGTATAAATCTGTGATCAGTATGCTGATAACAGTGAAAATGATGAAGTGGATGTGATGCTTTCTGTACCTTTCAACTCCACTGGTTTTTATTTAATGAAATTATTATTATTACTTTAGTTATTCTTAAATGTCACTTTATTTATATGCCAAGAAAATGTAATAACATGGCATAATATAGCATCAGATAATATAATTTGATATACATTAATAAGATAAATGAGAAGATTATATAATCTGAATTATATAATTGGTTCCAAGAATCTCTGACACTGGCTGACTGGCACATTTCAGCCATTGTAAATCCTGGTATAACTCACGCAAAAGGTGCCAGTCAGCTGCATCTGGAATTGGACATTAAAGAAATCAGTCAGAAATCAGGAGGCACTATAGCGCAGTGGTTTAAGGCTCTGCACTGCAAACCTGAAGACCTGGATTTGAATCCCACGGCCCCCACTTGCATACTGTGTGACTCTGAGCATATCTCTTAACTTCCTTGTGCTCCCAGGTTGCACCTGTAAACAAGCTTCAGCTTAGTGTGTCTCTCCTGGTTAAAAAAAAATAAAGTCTGATCCCCCTGAAACCCTCCATGTTGAATTGCTGCTAAACCACTAGCCGATTGCAACCCCTGGACTAAGCTGAAATATATAAAGTATGCTGCAGTTTTCAATTAATACTGCCAGCTAATGACTCATCGAACCAGGAAAAAAAAAACTTTACAATACCAAAACTCTTCCTGAGATTGGCAGTAACACTTAAGAATTCAGGCCATAGTTAGACTGTGGATCTCTCTCCAGGCTGCCCCATGTATCACCAACTTCACACCCATACTCCATTCCTAGGGACCCCAATAAACACAGCACACATGAATTAACATGCTAACATATTAAAATGCCAGCAGCATAGACACTATGGTCTATTGAGTATGCTCAAGGAGCAGTACCCCTTAGGGGCACCGTTGCTGCCTTCCCCACCTCCCCTGTGAAACCCCCCAACCAACGAATGAAGTTGTCTTTCAGTTTGACACTACTCAGCTTCACCTTCCCCCTATATCTGTCCCAGTCTCTCTTGAACTCCCCCACAGTATCTACATCCACTAGTTCTGCAGGCAGTGCATTCCAGGGCTCCACCACCCTCTCAGTGAAGTGGTGTCTCCTTGTCTCTCCCCTAAGTCTCCCTCCAACCAGCCTTAATTGGTGCCCCCTGGTGGCTCCTGCCTCCCTCAGCTGGAACACCCCATCTGGGCTTACCCTAGTTACCCCCTTAAAGTATTTGAAGACCTCAATCATATCCCCTATCTCTCCTCTCCTCTAGTGAGTACAAGTTGAGCTGCTCAAGTCTCTCCTCAAAGGATGTCTCTCCCAGACCCTGTATCATCCTGATCACCCTCCTCTGGACCCTCTCCAGGACTGCAATGTCCATTTTTAGGTATGGACACCAAACCTACATACAGTATTCAAGGTGCAGTCTAACCAGGCAGTTTTCAAGAGGGAAAAGCACCTCCGGGCTTCTCAAGGTTATCCCCCTGGTGATGCACCCCAGCATTTTATTTGCTTTGGCTGCATCCTTTCTCCTATGCTCAAAGTTTTTGATCTTGGCATCCACAACCACCCCCAAGGTCCTTCTCCCCACTTGAAGCCTGCAGTGTCTCTTCTCTCAAGGTGTACACATGAACTGGGTTCCTGGGCCCCAGATAGAGAACCCTACATTTCTCCATATTAAACCTCAGTTTCCAGTTGCATGACCACCTCTCCAGAGTCTCCAGATCCCCTTGTAGGGCTACTCTTCCCTCCTTCTCATCCACCACTGCATCCAGCTTCGAGTCATCAGCAAAGAAGCTCATCTCGCTACTGATACCATTCCTGATATTCGAGATGTAGGCGTTAAACAGGAGCAGGTCCAGTACCGATCATTGTGGGACTCCGCAAATAACCTTCTTAGGAGATGACCCCCCCCCAATCACCACCTTCTGAAAATGCCAAGCTAGCCAGTTCCCTATCCATCTAACCATCTGTTCCCCCACCTCCATTTCCCCCAGTTTATCCAATAGTCCAGGATGTGGCACCGAATCAAATGTCTTGCTGAAGTCTAGAAAGAGGACATCCACTGGTCTGCCCTGGTCCAGTGCCTTCATCACCCAATTGCAAAACTTCACAAGGCTGGTCTGACATGATCTTCCCTGAACAACGCCATGATGGTGATCATCCAGGTAGCCCCATGCCTCCAGAAACACCCTCAGCCTTTCCGTTAAGATGGCCTCCATCAATTTGCCTACCACCGACATTAGGCTTACAGGCCTGTAGTTCCCTGGCTCCTCTCATGAGCCTCCCTTGTGGATTGGCGTGATGTGGGCCATCCTCCAATCCTGAGGCACCCTACTTGTCCACAGGGAAGAGTTGTAAAGGTCTGCCAGGGGTGCAGCAAGGATATCGGCCAACTGAAGTTTACTGAAGTTGTTCCCGCATAACTACTTCCACCCAGCTCACCTGTAAACTGTTGGATCGGTTCCCTTCTCATGTTACCAAAAACATCCCAGATGCTGAAACTGGTCTCTCCACTTCCATCAATTACTGATTCCTCAATTAAAAAAAGATGTTGTGTGACATGGATCTACAATGATGCATCGACAATTTCTTGTCAATGCTATCTTTGCCCAACACCACTATGTTGACCACAATTGCAGTCGGCATGGTGCTGCCGAGTTAAATGTTGTGCCCCTTCACCCCCCCCACTTATGATTATCATCTCCGAGACAGAGCTGATTCAGGGATAGGGTGCAGGACCTTAGGAAAGGGTGCAAAGGTCCCAGGTGGACTTTATAGCAGCACAGCGATGTTGTTGGCATCAACCATGTTACTCTAAAGTTGTCTCTGTAGTGATGGTATTACATGTGACACATATTTTAACACTTTGAGGAATACTGAACTGAGGAAACTCTTTCTTAATTTAAAGTGAGGCCTAAAAGACAAAGAAATCACAGCCAAAAAGCCAAGCTTTGTATTGGCCATACTCTTATGCATTTGCATATCCCAGTGGATATGCATAGGGTTAGGCAAAGCCCAGTATCACACTTGACAGACAACTGGACTTTTTTGTTGTACAAGAATAAATTAAATAAAAATAATTTTACATGCCAAAAAAATTTATTTTTCTTTCTTTTTAATTTTTTGTGTAAAAAAAGTGAAGGGGACATTGTATAATCACAATGAACCATGACTGAATGACAACAGGCATGAGTGAATCCCAGCTTAACCCATACCCTGTCATGGATTATTGCTTAAATATATAACATGATATTTGATAATATAATGTGATATGATATGATAATTGATAAAATATTGCAGTTTGATGTAATTATAGTGGTGAAGTAGCACCACTATATTAGGGTTGAGTGGACAGTTGAATATTAAACCCTGACATTTGCAGCATAATCCCACCAATCCCTGAATGGACTATCCTGAAATTTGGAATGCATGGATGCAGATACTGGATCTTGCAAATGTAACAATGGTTTGTTAAGGGGTACAAAACTTCTGCAAAGTTAAAAACAGACCTGTTTTACTCAACAATAGCACAAAAATGTCTTTAAGTCAGAACTGGAAACTTTCAGGTTCATTAGAGTTTGACTTAAGGATGATTCTTTGATAGCTACTTTTACAGGGAAAATTAGCAGTTTTTTCAATTATTCATAAATTAAGTGGTGTTTTAGCACATGCACAGAATGGTTTTTTTTCCCAACAATTTAATCATAACTGGATTAATTGTGGGGAGCCCAACTGCTTGACTCAAAACTGCCATTTTAATGTAGTTTTGAGTCACAAGAGCAGCCATTCTGTTTGCTTACCTAGCCAGTGATTGTAGTTCATCCACACTAGAGTCAGTAGACCCTCCCCTTCCAGTTTCAACAGTGGTCAGGAGTCCATCCCTACCACTGGCAATCTCTGTCCTCTATCAGAATTGTTTAATAACCTGTGGTGTGCCCAATCCCAGCACCTTTAAACCCATCCTTCCCACTCAATCTTTAATAAAACCAGTGGTGGATACTGAACCTCACAACCTGTACTTACCTGCCACTCAGTCTCATTTTTTATTAATATTTTATTAAATTTTAACATGATACTAGAGTAAACATAAATAACAATACCAACTTGATCACCTTCCCAGAGTGTATATCACTCCATGGAGATACAATCTAGGAGTGCCTAAGAACATGAAACTCAAGATAAACATTAATAAGTCAACTAAAAACATATAGCTATTAACGACATGTTTGCTATACAATATCCAATGCCAATCATATTGGTTTATACTAAACTGTATCAGGAAGGCATCCAATCCTTATCCAAAAAGAAAGGAGGCCCTGCTGCTGCTGCTGAGAGAAAATAAATCATGTCATAACTTCAAAATCCCATACCTACTGAGGACCCCAAGAAATAGTGGAGGTGGGGGGTGGGTGGCCCCTAAAAAACTATCCCAGCAAGGGATCAGGGAATCATGTACAAATGATGGACAAATATCACCCTATGTACCAAAAAACCACTACCTGTGGGTGGGTAACATCAGGTGCAATACAGAGACAGCACTGCAGGCACTCACCTGATTCACCCTGTTGCACCTGTATGGCACATTGTATTGTGAAACTCATCAAGTGTGTATGCAACAGGTGACTCAACCATAAGAATCAGCTCACTCTCCCCTGATGAAATCCAAAAGAAAAAATACTATTCAAACACTGATAGATAATAAAGTGGATTAACACCTAATTCCATAGTAACACTTTCTGAGAGTACGAATTAATCTTCTGTGTAAATAAGGTTCAGTCTAGAGGTATCTTTTGCAAGTGGTCCCATTTAAATCATATAATAATAGTGAGCCCTGGAGAAATACCCTGTGAGGTGAGAAGAGTGGTGGAGACTATGCAACAGAGCCTGGGGGGAATAGATATACATCCACTATGCTATTAAATGTAACCTCCCTGCCAAAATGAGGGCTTAACTGCAGTCATGTAGCCCTTGTTCCTGAGCTCCTCAGTGCCTCCAGGAAGTGCCTGTATTTTTTTTCTGTTCCCCCAAGTCTATCTGGCCCAAGTCCTTTGTGCCCCTGGTGCCCTAGTGTACAATTCAGCCCTTCGGGGCTCCAAATACCAAAACTGTGATCCCCAGTGTTCAAAAGCACTCTGGTGCAGCGGGGATCATGCATGTGCCAGTGGCACCTTTGATCTCCTGACTGCTCAAATTGTGGTCAATCGGGAGAGTGTTTCGGTGGTGCTTGTCCCCTTCAGCTAAGGGGGTCCCGGAGACCACGAGGAGGGCCCTGAGAGACCACTTTTCAGGAACATTTAAGAGATCCACAACTTGTTCATGATCAGGGCTCATGAATATTAATGAGCCAGAGGCCCAATCATATAAATATTCATGAGGGTCTGTTCTGTCCTCGGATAAGCTTGTTGTCAGCTACGGGCGAGAAAAGGGGGAAAAGGTAAGGTTTAAAATAAATAATGTGGTTGCTGGATGTTTGGGGGAAAGTGTTTTACAAAGGGGAAAAAGTTTAAATAATTTAATGCTTACTCCTCCCTGCACCAGACTAATGTTGGGACTCAGAGAGACATCCTGATTGCTGCAAGTCAGGGAGCTAAAATATTGGCAGCAGCGACAGGCTAACAGACTGAGCAATTTACAAGATCTGTGCAGTAACAGCAAGTACACAACCAGGGTGAATGAACTGTGAGGCATTTGGGCAAATATCTAACTTATTTTTGGCTGCACCAGGACTTAACTTGAGACTGTATTGGTCTGCTTAAAGAGACTGTGTGTTTTTGGCAGCCATTAGAAAACAGCACAGCCAATCGGAAAGCTAGAATAACAAAAGCCAGAACTTGTGGGACATTAGCCAAAGCTCATAGCAAAATACCAAGCACTCATGGGGAACTGCAGGGACCTAATTTCAGGTGCCAAAACAGCAAACCAATTATGCATCGAGTGAAGTTCATGCATAATTCATTTTCTTGACTGACAGACCCTCCAGCCAATCAAAGGCCATTCACCCCAAAGCTTTAGCCAATAAGGAGCCTCAGGAGAGCCCTATAAGAGACTGCATTTTTCAGCCTTTTGCCAGATTCGAGTGGAAACCCCCATGGGGGTGGGTGCTCTGGTCTCCAGCCATGTAGCCAAACCTGGAGAACCAGCTGATCCTCTCCATCCAGTAGGGGATATTTGCCTTCTTAGTAGTTAAAGTTAAAGTTATTAGGTTTCTGTAGTTCTTGCTATCCTGGGGGTTGCCAGAATGTCCCCCAGGTGCTAGCCCTCCCTTCCACATTGGGGAAAGATGGGGACCTGCAACTTGATGACATCAAGCCAGCTGTGAGAGAGCTGATTTCACCTCAGTTGTGAGAGAACTGAAGACATCAGGAACCTTGATTGTGGAGAATCTACCATGAGGAGCCTGAGTGAGTAGTCTTGTATCTCCCAGTGCAAGAAAGAAAGAAAGACATCTGCAACTTGGGACTGTCTTGCCCAAGTGACTGGTTTGTGTGATATTGTTCTAGGGTCTGCACCCTGCAACTGCTGTACATGGCCTTAGCCCAGCAAGGGTGGGACGTTATGTTGGAACATTTGTTATTTGTAACTGTTTGGGGGACCCAAGTGAGCCCAAGCATTCTATAACTATTTGGGGGACTCATGTGAGCCCAAAAGTATCATATAAATGTGCTGATATGTAGTTCTGCTAACTATGTGGTCAAGACATCAGGTGAAGCTGCAAGCCACAGCTGCAAGCTACATAACGGACTGAAGCCTAAAGCTACCAGCTTTCTGACATCTAAAACTGAGACAGTCCATCCTGACCTTGACCCCCCCATCCCCCACCGTATCACTTCCATGGACACCACCACAGATAACGCTGCACACAATTAGTTACATTTTGCAGCTTGCTCTGGCCATGCCGCCCCACAGTAACACCAGTAGCAAACATTCAGATTAAAAGAATACATCATTCTGCTGCAGCAAGTTCCAAATCATGATGTATAGAAAGTTCATTAGAGGCAAACCTGCATTAAATTGTGATCAGACATTCAAGCTGCATGTATTTTTCTTCCTGAAAGTCCCATCCAACCCACTCACACTCACCTCATTTGCTGAGCAAACTTCATTTCAGTGACTCCCACCATCACACCAGATTGTTTTCACACACTTCCCTTCAGCTGATCAGGTTTGGGCACCTTAGTTCCCTGCTGGTGGTCTCTTCTCTGTCTGGAGCCCCTCTAAGCTGCTGGCAGACAGACATCCACAAGTGCTTGTTTGCACTACTACCCAGTCTAATATAACAGGAAGGAACATGCTTTACTGTGCTGCCACTGACATGCTTGCAGTGCAACTCAGGCACAGGGGTTGAAGTTGCAAACTGCTGTCCAGCCTGAGTGGCACTACAATGGTGCTGAAATAACTGTTACTCATGGATTAGCAGCCAGCAAAAAAAAAAGGGACAAAACTGGGACAAGTAAGCAAAAAAAGGGACAAAAGTGACATTTTGAAAAACTTGTGGGGATACTGAGATATGCTACCTAAAATAGGGACTGTCCTGGGAAAATAGGGACTGTTGGTAGCTTTACTGAAACCCCAAAGTTAAAATCGGATTTGCTATAACCTGGAAATAACAGTTTTTCCTAAAATGATCTGACCAGGGCCACTCTCTTGGCACCTAGTTGAAGGCACTGACCCTTCATTTATGTACCAGATGTGTCTGAAATATTAAGTGTGCTGTAATGTTCTAAGTCATATAAATGTGCTGAGTGTTTAAAATCACATAGATGTGCTAAACAGTCAGAGGGAAATGCTCAACTTCCAAATCTGGTGTCATCGGCTGGTTACATCCAACCCAAAGTTCTAGCTGCAACTTGCAGGGAAACCCATGCGCACCCCTTAAGGATTACAAATTGTTGGTTATTGGTTTAGTTTCAAGTTAAACACTACTCTCTCCTTTCAATCAAGCTGTTCAACATAGAGTTGCATTGCAACCATCTACAGGACTTTTGGTGACTTGAGTACCCTGGGTAAAGGTTATGAGATTGTGGGGAATCATACTAAGTCTGGGGAACTGGTACCTGTGGTGGGAAATATGAACTGTGTTCAATCAGATTTTAAGGCAGCTAGATAGCCAGGGCTCTGGATATTAAGTGTTGGTACAATGTGACTGCTTTTCTTTTATTTTGATAACTTATATCTACCCAGCTGGAGAGTTTTTACCAGCAACCAAAATCAAATCTGATAAATTGTAAATACCGATATGTAAATAATAATTACTGCATAACCTCTACTCTTTTGTTTCCCCATTTCTAGCACATTATACCCCCTAAATAAATATTGCTGTTATTGATTGCAAATATGTGGTCATGAGCATATTATTAGAGAGGGTCTTTAATTACAGAAATATCTGAAATGTGGGGAAATGCTAATGGGTCATGTGTTAGAGTGGCAAATGGTAATAGTGGGTGGTATGACATCCCAGGGGGTTGTACCAGATAACAGCTAGCCCACTTAAAAGTTAAACTCTGGGTGGAGAGACTGTGCATTATGTGGGACTTCATGGAAAGGAATCAGTTTAATGTAAGTTTGGGAACCCAGGCCCCTCAACCTACATCCCAGGTGGTAGGCAGGAGTAGTATCCCTTAGAGTAGCGCTGCCTTGGGGTTACACAATGGAGGCACTTCTGGGATTCTACTGTAAGCCATGCTCCAACTCAGCATGGACCCCCCCCATTTTGTAAGTATTGAGACCCTTAAAATGGCCACCACCGCCTAGCTGCTAAAGATGTGTTTTGGTACCAAAACTGATGTAAGCCTGTCCACTGCAGGCTCAGTGAATATTAGTGAGGAATGAATTCCCTCTGTGGCCAAAAGTAGAATTGCACTGAAAAGTTTTTGCAGTTTAAAATATGGTTTCATAGTGGGTTCCCAGGATATGTAACATCTGATTAATGCTCACAGTTACTGGATAATATTTTTGCTGTTTAGAATAAACTGCATTTGCCTAGAACAGGATGTATGGTAACCATTGCTGGCTAGGAAGCCATATGCCTCCAAGTGTTTAAAGTATTTAGTGTTTTGCAACTGTTTAGATGGAACTCAAGTGTGCCAGGCTTGACACACCCTTGTTGCAGATTCCAAGGTTTGTTGCTAAGGGTGAGTGTAGCACCCCTGCCAAACTGAGGCTTACCTGCAGCCCCGTAGCCCTTGTTCTTGCTCTGCTCAGCGCCTCCAGGAAGTGCCTGCATTTTTTTTCTGTTCCCCCCAGTCTTTCTGTCCCAAGTCCTTTGTGCCCCTTGTTCCACAGTGTACAATTCAGCCATTCTGGGCCCCAAAAACCTAAAATGCAATCCCCCATGTTCCAAAGTGCTCCAGTGCAGCGGGGATCACGCATGCACCGGTGGCACCTATGATCTCCCGACCACTCAACTTGCGGTAAATCGGGAGAGTGTTTCAGTGGTCCCTGTGTCCCCGTCAGCTAAGGGGGACCTGGTAACCATGAGGAGGGCCCTGAGCACCCACTTTTCAGGAAAGTTTAAGAGATCCACAAGTTCTTCATGATTGGGGCTTGTTACACAAGATCCTTGCACCATAATTGGTACCCCCAGAGGTACACTGCAGACAACTAGCATTTATATATATGTTATACTAACATATAGGGCTAAGGCCATCTACCATACAAGAGTAGATGTTAGGATATGTATGCATACAATTGCTATATGTTTTACTTTCTAATATACACATGTATTTCTTGCTTACAAGATGTTAGAACACCTGTGTCCTTATAGTGTTATGATATATGAGTTGCCATTGCCATCTTTTGATGATTTGAATTACTACATGGCTATGTATAAACTGTTCTTCTTTGTTTCCACAAAGTGATGACTAAAACAAAATTGTATAATGTTATCTAGGACTGAGGAGCCCCATCTAATTTAGCCAATAGGGCTCACATCTGTAACTAGAAATGTTTCTACCTTACAGTAACCATGGCAATTATCTTAGGTATATAATGTAAGACATTACGTCTTCTACCTCGGAGACCCCAGAAGACACAGAGATTCCTCGAGGTATAGGGAATGCTTAGCATTGGCTCCCAATTCCTAATGGTAAGAGCTGCTTAGGGCAATTGTGATTTTCCTTTTGGTAGTAATAGACAAGCTTTATTACTCTTATGCAATGTGTCTGTGATTCCTTGCATTCCCATTACTGCCATGAACCTGAGAGTGAGGTTTAGACCTATTAACAATTGGCGACCACGAGCAGGCAATATTTGGAGTTTGCAAAGTTGTCACTTGTTGCTACAACTTTCCCTTCCCAATAGGGGCAGTAGGTGTGCATTCCCACAGCACCTCTCCCATTTTCCACCCACTTTGTAATCACATGCAAAGTCTGGCTGCTTACTGGGTGTGGTTGATACCGACTCACCTCACCCCATGGCAATTTTGAATTGCAAGCTTACAAGTGCACAGTAGCCCACCTGTGAATGAGTGCACCTGTTGTGTAGTGATAGACAGTACGGTGCTTTTTCACAGTTTGATTTTTTGCTCCCTCCCACACAATGGCCACTGATCAAATATCTGTGCAGACTTGAGACTCAATGTCTCAAACTTCCTTGCCTCCCATGGAGGATGGGCTGACTTTGCGTGGGACACAAGTCAATCCAAAAACCCCATACTGGAGATCTCAACCCAGTACTCAGAGATGAGACAAACAGCCAGAAAGTGAGATGCTAAAGGGCTGTTGGTCATGGCTCTCTATGCTGCTTTGGAAGCCTCTGAAGTGAGGTTTTGAACCCTTGAACTGCAAGTCTTATTTCTTAAATAGGAGATGGAACTGCAGGAAACAGAATGTGTGAGAAGAGAGCAGGATTTGGAGTCTGAGCTTCAAACCCTACAAAATGAAAAGTATTCCCTTTTGCATCATTCTGCAAAGGCAAATAAGCAGGAACCTTGTATGTTGAAACAGGAGTGCAAAAGTTTGAGACAGGATAAGGGACTGGCTTTGCAAATGAATGACTTATTAAGTAGAATGAATGATCAGATGCGTGAGGAGTTAGGAGAGTTACAGGATGAGATAAACCAGGTACATAATGATTTTGGAGTGGCTACTAGGGACAATCATGAATTGAGCACTGCGTATAGAGTGTTACAGAAGTAGTTACAGGATAATGTAGATCAGAATGTTGCAAAAGTGTGTCATGAGGATTGTGAATGCAAACTGGCAAAACTGCACCATCAGTGAGAGGTGCTAGCTGGGCATGTCAAGGCAATGGGAGGCGCAGCCCCCGTCTTGATGATGTTGTCTGAGAAGGACGAGCCAGATGATGACATTTCCCAGTACAATGACCAGTCATGCCCCTACTATGGCCCAGTAACCCCACCCCACCAACCACAACACGATGGACCCCTATCATATGACACCACATCCCCACTTCATCAACGACATGATGACCATCATGGGGAATGCCAACATGGTGACCCCAATGATGGGGGGGAGCAGGCCCTGGCCTAGTCCCAATGGCACCACCAATCATCATTATTTCTGTGGACAACAAGGAAGAGATAGAGAAAATGATTGATGCCAAGTTAGGCAATGTGACCCTGCCCGACAGAAGCAAACAGACCCTCTGAATGCAGATTAGACAGGTGCTGAAGGATGCCACAACTTGGGATTGAATGGTCTGCACTGTGGCTGAGGCCACAGCTCAGGCAGCCCTGCAGGGAACCTAAGACAACCTACCTCTGAACAATCATCCCAGTAATCCCCTACAAATGGCCCACTCTGTTCAGATGAGCCCGTCTGACAACCTCAGTTGTCACTTGGAAAAGGTGTATGCTAAATGTGAAATGTTTTGTCTCGCTGCAGACTATCAGGTCCAGATCCTATGCCAGACCATCAATCCTGGCTTATGGGTGAAACTCCCTGATGCTGTCTAACAAGACAGCCACACCACATTTGATGAAGTAGCATCAGAACTCATCATTGCACACAACCCAGGTGTGGTAGGAGTGATGGTCCCATACCCTCTGAAACAGAATGCGAAGGAAAGTCCAGTGACCTTCCACCAGAGACTTTGGATGGCCTACCGAGCAGGGAAGAACCTTGCAGGAGAAGCCATAGATGCAGACCTCATTGAGTACAAGACCATGTTCCTTCAGAACATGATCCCTACAGTGCGAGAGAAAGTAGATCCAACCACCTATTCCACCACGGAGAGGTTTACCGATATTCTTCAGAAAACAGAGAATGTACCAACTCTACATCCGTGATTCAAGCTCTGGCTCCTAGAAGGAAGCTGCTGTGGAAGCCGGTCCGGAGGCCACGACACCCTACACGGTGGAGGGGCAGGCCCAAGAGGAACAGTCCCTCCCCACAGATAACCAACACCCCCAGCAGGCCCAACAACAATTCTGGGGTGGGAATCAGAACTACCATAAAAACAAAAAATACCAGAAAAACAATAAGGGTAAACAACAGAGACCAGGCCCTTCATATAGGAAAATAGCTGATGAGAACCGAAACCTCTGGGACCTTCTTGGAAAACTGCGCTCCGTAGCGGACGCTGTTCCAGTACGGGCCCTTGCTGCAATACAACTGGGAGAACAGGCCTCCCCAGGCAACGGAGATACCGGAAGCTCAGGCTATCAGGCCCCTACAGGCCTGAACGCAGAAGCGGCTCCCTGTATAGCATCACAACAGCTTGGCTAGATGGTTCACAGAAACCAGGCCCAGACTCTCATTTAAAAGCTTCCCCATGCTTCTGCTGGTATAGATTGACAATTACAGGCCATAGTCCATATTGTAAGCAAGCTGGTCTTGGATACAGATGGAAGGCCCTGCACAGAGGCCGAGGTCAGGGGCTGCCTACTCACGTTACTGCTGGATACAGGCATGGCTGTTTCTGTATTACAGGATGACAACCCAGGCACATCACCTTGGTGTACTGGATGGAGGACCAATATGTCTGGTGTAGACAGAATTAGGCTACCTGCATACCGCTCACTACTACTACCTGTGATGCTGGGACACCTGATGGCATATCATACCTTTCAGTTGATGGTATTGCATGATCACCCTAGCATAATTGGAATTGACTTCTTGGTGCCACATGACTGTGTGGTGGACTTGGCCAACATGTTATTGATACAGATTCAGGGACAATATCACACCATCATGATCCCTGACTTACATGTGGTTGCAACAATGTCTGCAAATGACAAAGAGTATGATGTCGTAGATTTGTTTAAGAACCATGAGCTTTTCCTAAAGCTCTTTCCTATCCTACAAAGGCATCTAGAGCAGGGGTTCTCAAATGGTGAGGCCAGCCTCCCTGGGGAGGCCCCAACCTGTTCCAGGGGAGGCTCAAGCAAGTCTAAAAAAGTACTGTATTTAAATTTTGAGTTTTATATATTTTGTATGAAGAGATGAAGCAAACTGAAAGAGGATAGTAGTAGGTGAATTATATGAATTTATTTACTAATAGGCGACAAGGGAAGGCTCATTGCAGGTATACCCCGGGAAGGGTAGGGAGTGAATACATTTCAAAAGGTAACTGCAAAACAATGAAGGAATACACAACAGACAATAGTGTAAACAAATATGAACAATAAACTAATAATGAGTGGTGGTAATTGATCAATTTGTAGACTGATGCAGAAGAGAACAAATATAAGGGCTGAGCATAGAAGTACTAAGAGCAACAACAGGAAGGAGCAAAGTAAAGAAGTTGCTAGGAGCAGGAAGAAGGGAGAGAAAAAGTATGTAGGTAGGTTATTTCATATGAGAGGAAATAAAGTACTCAGACCCATGAGGCACTGCAACAAGGGTAACAATGGTTCAAGAATGAAAATAGTAGAACAAGTAGGCTGGCCTATTGAATGGGGGGTTACAATAAGCTGAATAATAATATGTATTTATTTATTTGTTATTCAGAAAACACCTTTGAGCACATGAGCTCTTTTTCAAAGGTTCCATGTCAGTATAAGACAAATAACTGAATTTGAGCCAAGTACTCAAAGGGGGTTCAATTTATTCATGGTGTACTGTGCAAAGTACAGTATGTTATTTTTCTTTGGGGAGGCCCAAGATTATTTCAGTTTTTGGGGGAGGCTCAAAATCTTTTCCATGGATTTGGGGAGGCTCACTGTGTCAAAGTCTAAGAACTATTGATCTAGAGGCATTTGACACCAACAAGCATGATCGTGGCAAGATGCATACTGTAATTGAAGTGACAGAACCAGTGCATGAGAGGCAACAGCAATACCCCTTTCCACCTGAGGCATTGCCTTCTCTTGGGAAAACAATCAAATCACTCCTCAAGCAAGGGGTAATCAGGACATGTGTTTCTACTGCAAATTCCCCAGTGTGGCCTGTGAAAAAAAACATGGGCACCTGGAGACTTACTATTGATTGCAGGAGACTAAACCAGGTCTCCCCCAGTTGTGCCTCAACAGTAACATCAGCAACAGATGTGCTATGACTACTGACCCCTGACCAACAATGGTTTAGTGCCCTGGACATCGCCAAGGGTTTTTGTTCAATGACATTGGCCCCCAAAAGTCAATATAAGTTTGCCTTCACTTTTGAAGGTAAGCAGTACACATGGACCAGCTCATCACAAGGGTTCCATAACAGCCCCTCCCTGTTCCATTTGCACATGATGGATGCCCTTGAGGGTTTCTCTACACCCCAGTGTCTCCTGCAGTACGTGGATGACCTGTTGTTGGCTACAGCCACACAGGAACAACATCTGGCTCTCTTGGACGAACTACTGATCCTCATTCAGAGGGCAGGCCTCAAATGTAACCCAGCAAAAGCACAACTGTGCCACAAGGAGGTACTCTTTCTGGGCCTGAGGATAACAGACAAAGGAAGAAGCCCTAAATGGAAGAAGATGCAGGGATTACAAGACTTGCCACTGCCTACCAGTGTGGCAACCCTTAGAAGGCTTCTAGGTATGGTAAATTATTCCAGAGATTTTATTTGTGATTTTGCTCAGAAGGCTGCCCCTCTATATGAACTACTGAAAAAGGATGTCCCCTGGACTTGGGGACCCATTCACACCCAAGCTGTGATGTCACTGAAGCAGGCCCTGGCCTCAGCTCCAGCTTTGGTTAACCCCAATCCAGCCCTGCAATTCCATCTGGAATCTGCCACCTCGGACATTGAGATGTCTGCAGTGTTGGCCCAGAAGGTCCATGGCACCATGGCACCCATTGCATATGCATCACAACTCTTGCCCCAGTAGAGCAGAAGTACAGCCTTTGTAAAAGGAACCTTCTGGCCACCTACTGGGCTGTCAAACACTTTCTGTATACCATTAGGAACTCCCCCCGATTATTAATACAAACCATACCCCAACAACATTTTTGCTGTCAGATAGAGTAAAGGACGGGTCAGTCTCTAATTCCAGGCTGATGCACTGGTCCCTCCTTCTCCAGGATAAATACATCAAGGTCCACCCAACCAAAATGCCATCCATGCTGGCGCATGGCCTCCATTTCCAAGGAGAACCCATGACTGTACACTGCAGCCACCTGATCTACCAGATCCAGGTCCTTTCCTTCCTGCTATGCCACAACTACTTGAGAAAACCTCACTGTGTCATGTCTTTACAGATGGATCAGCTTCCTATTATCAGGGAGAACAGATTGCAGGAATGGGCATATTTGTAGTTTACCCTTTTGGTAACACTGTTAAGATTTCTAAACATTTCAGTGTGACAACATTACAATATGCGGAATTGGCAGCAGTGGCCTGTGCCCTCGAGTTCTTCCAGCATGGAACTGAGGATACCATCATTTTCACAGACTAACTGGGTCTTTTGTTCTCTTACAGAATTTCTTCCTTTATGGCAGAAGAACTTCTTTATCTCTTCTGATGGCACTCCAGTGAAACACAAGGAACTTTTAATATACATTCATCACTGGCACAGAAATTTGCACACAAACTCTATGTACACAAGGTTAAAGCCCATTCCATACATGACCCCTATCATGCCTTCAATGACACTGCTGACACCCCTGCTAAAGAAGGAGCCCGAGGTGGGGACACCTGGATGATGGACCATCCGGAGGCCAGAGCAGCTGTACTCATAGCAGCTGTCAGGAAGAAACCTGAACCCTTCTTCCCCTTGGATTTGTCAGAAGCTCAGCATACTGACTCTGAACTCAAAGATGTGTTCAGATCCCTGGACAAAGGCACTGAGAAGAATTTGCCTGCCCATAACCCCTACTGAAGGCATGAAGGTAAGTTACACCTGTCCCCAGATGACAAGCACATTTGGTACCAACCAGATAACACCCCCACCAAATTGTGGGTGGTACCTCATCATCTCAGATCCAAATTTTTGTCTCAAGTGCGTGATACTGCCAATGGTGGACACCAGGGAGTGAAAAACTCACTCCAGAGGCTTAAGACCACTGCATGGTGGCCTGGTGTCACCAAGGATGTCAAACAGTACATAGACAACTGCCTTGTTTGTGTACAGAACAACCCCATCCCTACCAAACTAAATGCCAAGCTACTACCACAAGGGCATTCTGGCCTTTGGCATGCCCTACAAATTTATTTTATTGGTCCCCTTACCCGTACTAGTAGAAACAACAAATATGACCTTGTGGTTACTGATCTCTTCTCTAAGTGGGTTGAAGCTTTCCCCATCAAGACATGCACTGCAAAATCCACTGCCAAAATCCTGATGGAACAGATTTTCTCCAGGTGGGGTCTACCTCTAAAGGTAGACTCTGATAAAGGAACTAGTTTTACAGGTGAGTTGATGAAAGAAGCCCTGGAACTCCTTGGAGTTAATCAGAAGTTCCAGATACCATACCAACCACGATCCTCAGGTCAAGTAGAGAGGACCAACAGACGGATTAAGCAAATGCTTTCCAAATTCACTGAGGACAATCCCAGGGGTTGGGATTCCCTACCGCCATTATTCCTTATGACAATCAGGGCACACCCCCAGCCACCATCCAGTTGACACCCTTTGAGGTGATGACTGGCAGAAATATGAGATTACCTGAACACCTGTTATTTGACCTGCATACCCTCCACTGCAGACCATGTTTCTCTAGACCAATATGTGGAAAAGTTGAGAAAAGACCTGATACACACTCATTTGTATGCTGCAAATTGCATGGGCAAGGCAGCAACAGTCCAAAATTCAGTTTGACAAACACACACAAGAAATGGATTGGCAAGTTGGAAATCAGGTAATGGTTCTCAGATTTGTGCATCCAACACATTCTTTCTCCAATAAGTGGGAAGGACCCTACCCAATTGTCAACAAGCTCAGTCCAGCAGTCTATCAAATTAGACTCATGCAAAACAACAAACTGACTGACAAAAGGTTACATGCAAACCAATTGAAACTGTACAAAGGAGTATAATTACTTTTCCTCACCCCATTCGGTGGAATAGTACTAATTTGCTAATGTTTGATTTTCCTTTTCAGATACACTGACAAGATGGCTATCTTTTTCTACTTTCTCCTCATCTCAGGAGTTAGCTCTGCATCCAAGGCATGGTAAAGAGCCTCCCTCCTTACCTTGATCTGCCTGCAACTACCCCAGAGGGAGTCTCCATCAATGTCACAGACAATTTGATTACCGTGCAGGAAAGTTCAGTTGCCTACTTCACTGCCTTGGTTGTTGCACCTGATAATTCAGCCCTACAAACTGAATGGCAAACTAAGTTTCAAGGACAAATACTCCCCATGGCCAAACTCTCCAAGGCAACTTTCCATGGATGGCCCAACGTACAATTATCCCCAAATGGTACTTTGTCCTTGCACTAGACCTCTCTTAGACATTCTGGTTTATATAACATCACTGCTGTAATTGACCCCTCATATTGTGATTTACTTTCTACAGATTCTGCCAGAAAATGTTGTCTGTGCACAAGACGGCCTCAGCTGCCATGTATTTATCTGTGTTACCCCCTACTGAGAAACAACTTTTGGAAAGTCCAAAACAATTTTAGGAGAAAACCTGTTTCTCAGAATGATAATCAAAATCATAAAAGAAATACACGGGACACATCTGATGTCACTGGTGCCACAAGCACCATCACCAGTGTCTTCAGTACTGTGGTGTCTATCTGGAATAAAATGGACATTGCTACTATCAAAGCACATTCACAGAAGTTTGAAACTGGTATGATCAATGACATCATGCCCCCATTATTGCATGGTGTGGTTGGCCTTAGTCAGGAAGAAAGATATACTGTATATAATATGCACGATACTGCTAAGGCATTTTCACATTCTAAAGAAAAGTGTAACACCCTTATTTTACAGAAAAATAAGAAAACAGACAAGCAATACATTGCCCATGAAATATTATGTTCCACCTATGGATTATACATAATCATTACCATCGCTAACCTCTTCCATGATCTGGAATCCAGAAGAATTCCTGATATCATACATGACAGACGCATCTCTAAATGGTATTGCCCTCGCTGCAAATCCCCTAACTGTGTTGCCATGTGTATGTTGCAATTTATTTCTATTCCCATTTCTACTGCTAGGAATTTGGGATTTGTGACCAGGCACCCTAATACTGGTCCTTGTTTTATTTCTAGGAAATGTTCCATTAAGGATACTATGTTTGTGTCTTTTACTTTTTCTTTACCATGTTTTGATCCCAATACAGTTATATTTGATAAACTAGCATCCGTACACTCCATTGGGCACCTTGATGAAGACATCTACAGAGAACTCCTCTACTTGCCTCCTCTACTGGTTTTCTATCCTCTTCTGGATGCATGGGTCTCGCTGCACATAGATTGCTGTGTGAAGAAAGGGTATATTTATTTGTGTCGATGTGACATATTTGATGTTATTAAACCTGTATGTGGCTATTCCTCAGACAGTATTGTATGGTCATTTTCCATGGATGCTGACATCACCACCAATGGCACAGAATACCAGGACTCAACATCTGCTCCAGACGATTCCTTATTGTACCAGTCTTACTGAAAGGAGGTTCATCACCTGTCAACACGGATTTCCAAACAGACTTATACTTGCCCAGTACAATTACAAAAATGGAGACTGCCTACTGTCAAAATGCAATATAATTTGGATGGTGAATTTTGTGTGGTAATTTTAGACAATTTACATCCGGAGATCAGACATGTAATATTACTGATTCTAATTTTTGCTTTGTCCCTCAACAGACCACTATTATTGGGCACACAGTTATTACCCCTGTTCCCTTTATGAAACCTGGTATCATTGATGGTAACCCTGATTATCTGCTTACTCTTACAGACATACCTCTCAAGTGTCTCTCATTGCGAGGGACATCCCTCATTTTGCCTCTTAAAATTGCTCTGTCCCTCATCAGTCCGTCATGGAATAGGTGCTGCTCACACAGACAATGTGCTGTAAATTCAGATTTTAAAGCCAAAACTCTTAATCTTCTAAAATACTAAATCCAAAATAAACCTTGTACACATAAACACTCTGGTTTTCACAGTGTTCTGAGCTTATATCTCCATGTTTGAGGATGTGTCCCTTATTCTGAGGGTCTATGTCCCTCATTGTCCCTCATTTTGAGCATTCAAAAATGCCCATATCCCTCATTTCAGAGACAAAAGGTTGAGAGGTATGCTTACAGAGTATTTACCTTATTTTAATGTACACACTGACTCTTTGACTTTAACTTTGAAGTCACTTTTACACAGGAAAGACACCCGTCTCATCCACATCAGCAAGAATATATCCAAAGCAGACAAAGCCATATTTTACCTTATTAATGATTGTGATTTTAATAGTGCACTTACTAATACTTGATTAGAGATTAACTTTAAAGGTTTTATTATTATACAAGCATTTTTGATATTTTTCCTTATCATTATGCTTTGTTGCCTCCAGTGCACACTCCGCCAACGCTGTGAGCAGCTGGAGTTCCTTTACAAGGTGCGTGTGTCGGGTCTGTAAACACCTGATCTCTCTCCACTTTTTATTTTGTTTGTGTTGCCCTTGTGAGGCAAACAAGGGGGGAAATGTTACACGAGGTCTCTGCACCCTAATTGGTACCCCAGAGGTACACCACAGACAGCTAGCATTTATGTATATGTTATATTAACACATAGGGCTGAGGGCATCTACTGTACGAGAGTAGATATCAGGATATGTATGCATGCAATCACTATACACTTTACTTTCTAATATACGCATGCATTTCTTGCTTACAAGATGTTAGGGCACCTGTGTCCTTGTAGTGTTATGATATATGAGTTGGCATTGCCATCTTCTGATGATTTGTATTACTACACGGTTATGTACAAACTGTACTTCTTTGTTTCCACAAAGTGATGACTATAACAAAATTGTATAATGTCACCTAGCACTGAGAAGCCACCTCTAATTTAGCTGATAGGGCTCATCTCTGTAACTTACAGTAACCATGGCAATTATCTTAGGTATATAATGTAAGACATTACGTCTTCTACCTCGGAGACCCCAGGAGACACGGAGATTCCTCAAGGTATAGCTAACGCTTAACATTGGATCCCAGTTCCTAATGGTAAGAACTGCATAGGGCAACTGTGATTTTCCTTTTGGTAATAATAAACAAGCTTTATTACTCTTATGCAACATGTCTGTGATTCCTTGCATTCCCATTATTGCCAGAAAGCTGAGAGTGAGGTTTAGACCTCCTGACAGGTTCTTGAATATTAATGAGCTAGAACCCTGATCGCATAAATATTCATGAGGGTCTGTTCTGCCCTTGGGTAAGCTTGTTCTTTATTATGGCTGAGAAAAAGGGGAAAAGAAATGTTCAAAATAAATAATGTGCCTGCTGTATATTTGGGGGAAAGTGTTTTACAAAGGAGAAGATGTTTAAATAATTAAATGCTTACTCCTGGCTGCACCAAACTAATGTTGGGATTCAGAGAGACAGCCTGCCTGCTGCATGTCAGTGATCTAATATATTGGCAGTATCAACAGGCAAATGGACTGAGCAATTTACAAGATCCGTGCAGTGACAGTAAGTACACAACCAGGGCTAATGAACTGTGAGGCATTTGGGCAAATATCTAACTTATTCTGGCTGCACTAGGACTTAACATAAGACTGTACTGATCTGCTTAAAGGGATTGTGTGTTTTTAGCAGCCATTGCAAAGCAGCACAGCCAATCAGAAAGCTAGGATAACAAAGCCAGAACTTATGGGGCATTAGCCAAAGCTCATGGGAAAATACTGAGCACTCTTGGGGAACTGCAGAGACCTAATTTCAGGTGCCAAAACAGTAAACCAACCGTGCATACATACATGGATGTATAGATACATAGATACATAGACACTGTTGGCAGATAAGTGACTATGGCCCACCCAGTCTGCCCATTTGAACTTGTAAGTTCACTTTATGTTTTCCTAGAAGTCTGTTGCCCCTTACCCCTGAACTCCAGAATTCCCTTATTAGATATATAGACACTGTCAGCAGATAAGGGCATATGGTCCACCCAGTCTGCCCATTTGATCTTGTAAGTTCAACGTGCATTGAGTGAGGTTCATGCATAATTCATTTTCTTGACTGACAGGCCCTCCAGCCAATCAGTGGCCATTCACCCAAAAGCTTTATCCAATCAGGAACCTCAGGAAAGCCTTATAAGAGACTGTGTTTTTCAGTCTTTTGCCAGATTTGAACAGGAACCCACACAGGGGTGGGAGCTGTGATCCCCAGTCATGTAGCCAAGCCTGGAGAACCAGCTAATCCTCTCCATCCAGGAGGGGGTATTTACCTTCTTAGTAGTTAAAGTTATTTAGTTTCTGTAGTTCTTGCTATCCTGGGGGTTGCCAGAATGTCCCCCAGGTGCTTGCCCTCCCTTCCACATTAGGGAAAGATGTGGACCTGCAACTTGATGAAATCAAGCCAGCTTTGAGAGAGCTGATTTCACCTCAGTTGTGAGAGAACTGAAAACATCATGAATCTTGATTATGGAGACTCTACCATGAGGAGTCTGAGTGAATACTCTTGTACTCCCTGGTGCAAGAAAGAAAGAAATCTTCAAACTGGGGCAGCCTTGTCCAAGTGACTGTTCTGTGTGATATTATTCAAGGGTTTGCACCCTTCAACTGCTGTGCTTGGCCTTAGCCCAGTGAGAGTGGGACTTTATGCTGGAGCTTTTGCTAATCATAACTGTTTTGGGGGACCCAAGTGAGCCCAAGCATCATTTATTTGGGGGACCCAAGTGAACCCAAAAGTATCTTATAAATGTGCTGATATGTAATTTTGCTAACTATATGGACAAGGTGTCCTGTGGAGCTGCAAGCCATAGCTGCAAGCCACATAACGGACTGAGACCCCAAAGTTAAAATCAGATTTGCTATAACCTCAAAATGACCATTTTTCCATAAAATGAACTGACCAGAGTGACCCTCTTGGCCCCTGGTTGAAGGCGCTATCCCTTCATTTACATACCAGATGTTTCTGAAATATTAAATGTACTGTAATGTTCTAAGTCATATAAATGTGCTGAGTGTTTCAAACGATATTGATGTTCTGAGTGTTTAAAATCACATAGATGTGCTAAACAGTCAGAGGGAAATGCTCAACTTCCAAATCTGGTATCACCGGCTGGTTACATCCAACCCAAAGTTCTAGTTGTAACTTGCAGGGAAACTCCAGTGCACCCCTCAAGGATTACAAATTGTTGGTTATTGGTTTACTTTCAAATTAAACACTACTCCCTCCTTTCAATCAAGCCAGCCAATGTACAGCTGCACCTTCCACCAGGCCTGCAACCATCTACAGGACTTTTGGTAACTGGGTACCCAGGGTAAAGGCTATGAGATTGCAGGGTTTCATACTGAGTCTGGGGAACTGGTACCAGTGGTTGGAAATAGGAACTGTGTTCCATCTGATTTTATTTTTTGAAATTCAATATTTTATTAATTTTAAAAGAAACATTAACAGAAGTAGGATTCCAAGAGGTAATGATACAATACATAACTCTCCTTTAAAACCATTAAAAGACAAATGAGACCTGCAAATTATTGACATAGATGAAGCATAACAAGACCAATAGTTAACCTACTCCTTCCCTAAACCCCCACCCCCCTCTCCTCTCCTCCCCACCCCTAAGGTGTGCCTTATTAAGTTTAATGACCAGTATGAATAAAAAGATGGCCAAGTATATAGTGATTTAGTAATGTCCAGCATACAGAAAGACAAGTAGTTAAGAAGAAAGAAGGAAATCCTAAACTAAAAACCTCTAAACTGGAAAGTCAGAGGTAGACCCTTTACAAAGCCTAATTCAAGTATCAAGCATACAACTTATCACATTTCAAGTGGAAAGAGGTCATACAATTCCTGGAACTAGCTATTAACTTCTCGGTATTTAAACAGAGAGACAACTCTTTAAGCCATTCAGCATATGGTGTGACCAACTGGTCCATCCAACGTTTTAGAACCAGACTCTTTACTACTATGGAGATTAAAGCCATATAAAATCTGCGCTCACGAGCTTTGATGTTAGAAAACATACCAAGGATACATATTTCTGTAGTAAACAGCTCCCTCAGACCCAAAAGTGGGTCTAAATTGGTCTGAATTATATTCCATAAAGGAGCCACTTTGTCACAGTACCAAAAAACATGTAATAGGTTCTCTTCCATTGCCCCACACCATGTGCAAAAGTTTGAGGGCAATCTACCTAGTTTAGCCAACTTGACCGGAGTATAATAAAGATTATTTAAAATATGGTATTGTATTAGTCTATGTCTATCTTGTGTAAAATATCTATGCAGGTCCACCCAAATTTGTTTCCAAATCAAAGGGGAGTCGGGTAGAAAAGACATCCAGATTTTAGCCCCAATAAGGGCATTTGGGTATTTGATCTCCAATAAAAAGGAATAAATCTTGGAGATTCCATGGGACTTATTCGCATTCTCCTGTATCTGATCTAAGAAGAGTCTAACCTGGGATGGTCTAAATTTAGTCCCAAAAGTAGAGACTATAAGGTGTCTCAACTGAAACACTTTAAATATGTGTTTTGGAGGGATATTCAGTTTAATACTTATAACTGCTGAAGAAAGGAGAAAGTCCTGGGAAAAGAGTTTCAACAGGGAAATCCTGTAGCTGAGGAAGCCAATCTGGGGGAAGCAAAGCACCCCCAATTTTAATGTTTGGGTTGGAAATGAGAGGTTGCGCCAAATCTTTTTTAGAGCGAATATTAAAAAAATTCCAACACTAAGTCAGAACTTTTATGGAGGTCCCTACAACTGAACTTTGCAGAGAGGGAGGTAATGCAGACATGGTGTAATAAAAAACTCTAGGTGAATAGTGGCTATGCGCATCTAACAGTGTCCTCTCTAATTGTAGCCAGGTGGGCAGATATAAATCAGACCCTGCTTGAACCATCTCCCCAATTTGGACTGGTGGCTCGCCCAGTAATAAAACATGAAATTGGGGAGGCAGAGTCCACCTTTCTCTTTGGGTAAGTTAAGTTTGATGTTTACCTTGCCAAATGAATTTAGAAAGGGCAGAGTGTAATTGCTGAAAATAAGATGTTGGAAGCCAAATGTTCAATAGATTTAAAGGATAAAAGATACTGGGCAAAACATTCATTTTTATAATATTTATTTGGCCCCATAAAGACATTGGGAGAGAGGACCATCTTTGGAGGTCTTGTTGCACTTTCACCAACAGAGCATCCAAATTAAGTTTCCTGAGGGTCTCTGGGTCTCTAGTGAGATGTATTCCTAGGTATTTAAGTGAGGAGGAGGACCATTTCATACCAAAATGAACAAAGTTAGCATGATGAGTGAGGGTATTTAGTGGGAATATGACAGATTTGGAAATATTCAACCTATAATTAGAAACTTGGCCAAACCTATCTATAATTTGTAGTGCATGTGTTAGAGAGGATTCCAGATTGGCCAAATGCAGAAGAATATCATCTGCATACACTGAAAGGGTCAGGGGTTGTTGGTGTACCGAGCAGCCTATGACCTGGGGGGAATGTTTAATACTGATTAGCAGGGGCTCTAAATATAGATTGAACAAAAAAGGGGATAAGGGGCAGCCTTGCCAGGTGCCGGTAAATAGGGGAAACTGGGAGGAGAAAACCCCATTACTGTAGATTCTGGTGGAAGGAGATTTATATGCCGTCTGAATCCAGCGAATGAAAGACTCCAGGAAGCCCATTTTCTGAAGAGTGGCCCAGAGAAAGTCCCAATGCACTCTATCAAAAGCTTTTTCTGCATCTAGTGAAATTAAAGCCATAGGTATCTGGGAGTCTTGGGCCTCTTGATAAATATGGGAAAGTGTTCATAGGTGATCAGGAGGGGATCTGCCTTGAATGAACCCCACTTGTTCAGGACTTAGTAAATTGAACCAGACCTGTTTAATTCTAAGGGACAAAATTTTAGTTAGAATTTTAATGTCGTAATTTAGTAGCGAGATCGGACGATAACTGGCAGGGTCTCTCTGAGGTTTGTCTGGTTTTAGGATCAAAACAATTGTGGCTTTCAACAAAGTATAGTCTAGGGAGTCAGAGGTGAACATGTAGTTAAATAGTTTCAAGAGAAAGGGAGCAATCTCCTTACAAAAAGTTTTATAGAAATTAGAAGGAAAGCCATCTGGTCCTGGGAACATGTCCAGTGCTAGTCCATTAATCACTTCCTTGACTTCCATCAAAGTAATAGGGGCAATTAACATCTCAGCTTGGTGGGGATGTAGGGAGGGGAGATGTAAATCCTTTAAAAATTGCTCAGTATGAGCATGGGAAGGTTGAGAAGGGCCCCTACTATATAAATTCCTATAGAAGGCCTCAAAGGTTTGAGAGATATCTCGAGGGGAAGTCACAATTGAGCCATCTGGAGAATACAGGGCAGGGATCAGCCTCGAATTTTCTACTTCCCTTAGTTGAAGGGCTAGCATTCTACTGGGTTTTTCACCTTGGTTGAAAAAACGGGCTTTAGTTTTAAGGATAGCATATTCTGCCTTCTCCCTTAGCAAGTCGGCATATTCATTCTGAAGCTTCAAGAAAGCTTCTAGGTTGGATTGAGAGGAGGAGGAGAGCAAGTTATTTTCGGTCAGTCTGATCTGATTTGACAGCGAAATAGCTCTTGCTTCCCTTTGTTTTTTCCTTTTAGATGCCAACTTGATAAATTCACCTCTGATAAAACATTTAAAAGAGCACCGTATTAGATTCTCCCTGGCTATAGAGCCCACATTAAGTTCCATAAAATCATAGATCAGTGACTTAATATGTGAAATTGTGCGTTCATCCTTTAGGAGCTGTGTATTTAATTTCCATGAGGCATCTCTATGAGCAATAGGGTCAGGGAGAATTGAAATTCATGCCATGGAGTGGTCAGAGATGACTACAGGTTCAATACCTGTCAACTGGATGTTTCTGAGAAAATTATAACTAATAAGGATAAAATCAATTCTAGACCATGAGCGATGAACTTGGGAATAAAATGAGAACAGCTGATCAGAGGGATGAAGGATCCGCCACAGGTCACATAGACCCAGTAATTCCATGAAGTCCCTCAGAGCAAGCTGTGCAGGGGAGAGTGGTTTTAATGGCCTGTATGTTTTATCCAGGTCTTGAGATGGGGCAATGTTCCAATCCCCACCAAGAATTAACAAGGAGGGCAGTAGACCACTCAGCCTGTCCACTAGTTTCATAAGGAAATCTGGGTCCCCATCCACTGGGCCATAGATTGCACCTAATACTACACTAATATTATTAGGCAATCCTTTGACTATGACAAATCTACCTTCTTTATCCTTTAAACATTCCTCCACCAAAAACGATACATGTCTTTTCACCAGAATAGCCACCCCTCTACTAGATGAAGAACCACAGGAAGCAAAAATTTGGGAGAAACCTTGCCTGCGTAGCCCTCCAACTTCCGAGTCCAGAAGATGGGTTTCTTGCATCAAAAGAATGTCAGTATTTAAAAGGGCACAGTGTTTGAGAATCTGATATCTTTTGGCTATACCTCTGGCACCTCTGACATTTCACGTTGCAATCCTGATAGACACTGTTGTCATGTAGTTATTAGTTTGATAACAAAAAACTCATATATCCTTGGCCATAAAGTCCCCACAAAAGGCACATCCCTCCATCCCCAACCATCCCTGAGACTGAGCTTCACAATAACAGACCCGTCTCTCCCAGGAAAGAACCTTAATCAAAAATACAAATAACATTGACCATGCCATGCCATGTCAACATTAGATCTCATAATCAGCAAGACAGGTTTTTGAACGGAAAAAAAACCCACCCCCCACAAGCCCCTCCAACTATATACATAAGGTCCTCCGGTGAGTATAAAGGCAATATTGGGCCTGCCTAAGATTATTACAGAGGACCGAACCCCATAATGAGCAATTCAATGGAATCAAAGCCTAAGCTTGCATGTTCACAGCAAAGGAAGAAACTGTGCTTTAACACTATCGAGATCAACAAGAGAGAACAAAAGTAACAGAAATCACTATGCCTCCCATGGGATGCTACCTTCCCCCCCTTTTCTAGTGCATTATGCAGCTCTCCCAAGCTAGCTCCGTCTCGGAGCTTCCCACACACACCACCCTGCTTGAGAGAAAGAAAATGCACCCTACTATACCCAGGGAGTGTACCAGAACACAAAAAGAGAGAGGGACTCCTAGATTACTCGCACCTGAAGAAATGTAATGGCTATAACAGATAGTTAAGTATTTCTACCTACTTTGGAGATGACAGTTACCCCGAGGAACATCATAGAGATTAGCCTGAGGTATTGGTTTGATTGCCCTAAGGATAGAAGCCCCACTGCGAACCGTGGGATAACATCCAGACACGGACATTGTCAGCCTCGTGAGAATGAGGAAGTGACGGGGGGACTGAGAAATTGAAGGACCGAGAGGTCCAGCCTTGAAATCAGTCAGCGGAAATGCCCGCTGAATGAGAGTTCTGCCTAATTACCCACTGGGCCATGTATATACCTGCCCGAGACGGGACCAGGCCTAGGAGGCCTCACACAGGCCCCTCTAATCAGCATTGCCTATCCCTGGGGGATCAAGGGCCGGAAAGAACAAGCCAATCAAAAAGGTAAAAAAATGAGCTAAACAAGCAATGAAAATATTAGAGTTCAGGCAGTCCCAAAGAGAGTTCATCTAGATTTGAACAAGTTAGGCATCTTAGTGGTGAGATCTGTGGTTGCTTGTTCAGGAGAGTCATAGGAATGCCATACACCATCAATCATCACTTGCAGCTTGGCTGGGTACACCATTTTATAGCGGATACTTGCAGCTATCAATTTGGTAACCATAGGGTGAAAAGCAGCCCATTTTTGGCGTGTCTCAAAGGGAAGATCCTGGGCTATATGTAATTTAGCCCCGTTCCACAATATAGCTTCAAGCTCCCTTGATTTAGTGAGCACATGTTGTTTCTCCAGATAACTAAGGAACTTGATGATGATAGGCCTTGAGGGGCACCAGACAAGGGTTTCGTCCCGAGGGAACAGTGGGCTCACTCCAGGTGATATTGATGGTTGAGGGGAGATGGGCCGACAATCTTTGTAAAGAATCTCTGGAGGAAAGTAATGATGTCAGCTCCTTCTTCTGTTTCGGGTAATCCCAAAACTAGTAAGTTATTCCTCCTGCTTCACCCCTCCAAGTCCTCTGTCTTTAGCTGTAGTTTACTAAGTTGTTGTTTAAGTTGTACCACTTCAGGATCTATCTTCACCTTCCAATTCTCTAGGGACGAGGTTCTTGCCTCCGAATCCCCCATTCTGATAGATAACATGCTGAAATCACCTCTGAGGGATTTAAGCTCGACTGATATATCCTCCAGTGTTTCTTTAAATGGCATCAGCTCCTGGAGGAATCGATCCTCAGTTAGGGGAACCCCTGAGGTGTCGGAAGAGCTGATTTTAGTAGAGCCCCCAGAACTTTGGTGTTTGGACTTCTTGGGGGATTTCTCGGGAGTAGTTGACGGAGTGTGCTTGATCGCGGCATGCTTCATCTCTGCTTCCATTGTTATTTCAGCACCGTTCTCCCAGTTAGCTTCAAGTAGAAAGCTAATCTTTGCTGCCAGCAGTGTTGAAAATGCTTAGAATTTAGGACCGATTAACGTTATACCTCGATAGTAGGGGAAAATAAACTAATTATTTCGGGTGAAATGTGGGAGCCGCGAAGAAGTGCTGCTTCTAAGTGCTCTGCATTATGTGACCCCCTCCCATTCCATCTGATTTTAAGGCAGCTAGACAGCCAGGACTCTGGATATTAAGTGTTGGTACAATGTCACTGCTTTTCTTCTGTTTTGATAACTGGTATCTACCCAGCTGTAGGGTTTTCACCAGCATCCAAAATCAAATTGAATAAATGATAAATATGTAAATAATAATCACTGCATATCCTCTATTCCTTTGTTTCCTCATTCCTAATTCCTTATGCTCCCTTAAATAAATATTGTTATTGTTGTTTACAAATATGTGGTCATGAGCATATTGTTAGAGAAGGTCTTTAATTACAGAAATGTCTGAAATGTGGGGAAATGATAATGGGTCATGTTGGGGTGGCAAATATTAATAATGAGTAGTATGACATCCCAGGGGTTTGTACCAGGAAACAGCTAGCCTACTTAAAAGTTAAACTTTGGGTAGAGACACTGTGCATTATGTGAGACATCATGGAAAGGAACCAGTTTAATGTAAGTTTGGGAACCCAGGCCCCTCAACCTATGTCCCGGGTAGTAGGTAGGGGTAGTAGCCCTTGGAGTAGCACTGCCTAGGGGTTACATAAATATGCCTGTTTCTCTCGTTGCTGTCCTCCCAGTATTAGTTCTAAAATACTACTTGACTGGGACTGTTGATTCATAAACTGAGGCAGCAGAATATATACCCCAACAATGTGTCTCCCCATAGCACTAATCCGGCTGCTTGGTCTGAACCTGGCTCCAGATAACAGGGATTCTGAGAAGGAACTGGGCCTCAATCTGGTGATCAATTTGGAAGCTGGGATTGATCCAAGTAAGAACTTATCTTGGTATCAGAAGGGAGTTCAGATGCCAACTATTTGAAAGCAGACTGGGCAATGGGTAAAATACCTGTCTGAGTCATTAAGTGTGTAGAAAGAAGTTGGGAGGGGGCCCAGAACCACTGCAGGCAGAGTGTGAATTCTTTGCCTTACTAGAACAGTCTGACACTCCAATGACAGGCATAAGACAGTTAACTTTATTGCGTGGTATGAACTAGTATGGCAGCAAATAACCCAAAATGCCTTCACTGATAGGAGGAGAACAGCAAACAAGTGGAAGATGCAATGTCAGCCAGCAAGCTAACCATTCTCCTGTTCCAACCACTGTAGAAATGCAGATAGCTGAATTGTCTGGACTCCCATATCCGAGCACCATCATGTTTGAAAACATTCAATGATTCTCCATACTACCGGACTAATAATCAGCCCCCCATAAACTTGTTCAAGTTTCCACACTAGATCCATTTACTGTAGTACATCATTTTGCTTATTTGCTTTTATTTTGGTAGAGTAGAATACATTTAATTAAATACCTGTGCAAAGAATATTGCTGCAGGAGACAAGGCAGGGTGGAATGCACAGCAGGAGGCTTTGTAAGTGTCATGGGAGTAGAAACCAGTGGAGTACAAAAATCACTCTGTTACATTCAAGGTCCTCCTGAGCCCTTAGTGAGCATAGTGATCAAAGTGGCCCATTCCAAAGGACCTCACTTTGCTCCTTACAGGGACTAGCTCTTACATCACAATAGTCAAATGCACAGTATTTGTCAAACAGACCACACAGAAAAGTTCAGCTGTGACCATGAGGCACTGGAATAGTCTTTATGAGTGATGTAATATTGACATCCAGACCACAAGAGAGATTCCTGCTGGGAGCAATGTAGAGGTTGCTACCACCACCCAGGAGTGTTGAGTTGATGCTTCTGTTCCAGTTTGGAAAGGTGTTAGAGGGAGCAACACAGGGTCATAATGTCACAGAAGAAACTGAAAAGGAAACACTACACACAGAAAACAGAGTGCGGCAACACAGCGGCGGTGCATAATGCTGACTGCACAACAATGCCACACACCTGATGTATTCTTCCATTTTTGTGGTGAGATCTGCTCCCTCACCACCTGACATGGGGGGCTTCAACCACCCACACACCCTGAAATAATTATAATCAACTCCAAGGAGGTGTGGACAGAGGGGCAAGTTAAAATTCTGAATGCGGCACTTAGACATGGCCACACAGATGAGACTCAAAATCAAAATTCTCTCAAGCAGGGTTTCAAACCCTGGTCCCCCCCACCTACTGATGGGTTGAGTGCCTTGGCCACTCCATCACAAGAGCGGCTCAACCGAGCACTAGACCAGCAGTGCTCAAATCACTTTTCCCCACTTCCATATTCCGTTTGACAGCAACAGAGGTAGCGATATTTTCAAATCACTCTTATACCCCTGTCATTGTACTTCCTTATGCCCTTAAGACAGCAGGGTTCTTCATGCGCAGTTTTGTCCATGCTATACTGACCCAGTACCGAGTGAGCTGGGTGTGATCTGAGAGTCTCTAGTGCAGATGCACTCATTAAGAGTAAAGCAGGTGCCTGCCAAAACAAGGACAACACAGGAACACAAATAGCAGCATGCCTCATGTAAAGTTACACGTTTAAAGTTCAGTTACATTTTACATGAAAATCCATGCCATTTGGCTAGAAAAACAGTGCCGCAGCACCAATGCCCTGGCACTTTGTGTCATAATCGTGACATTTCATCAGGAGACTTGTGATCTGAAGCTGGTACTGGTGAATGTGGGTGGATTGAGTGAGATGTATTGAGGGTTTCTGGTATGTTTATGTTGCCCACTGATAAAGTTACAGAGCAGGAACTTTAACTTCTACTCTGCGACCTGGATTGTGATGGTGTGGTAGGTTTCTTCTGCTGTCTCCAGGATTTTATCCTGTCTTCAGTCATCCTGACCACTGACCCATCAGCCAGGAGGTGAGTGGGATTGCTGAAATTTCTGGAGGTTCCATTGTGTCCATCGGGGTAGCAGGACCATGCCAGGTCAGGACTTTAAATAATTGATTAGCAGTTTTTTTTAAGGGGATGATACTAACTGTACAGAAAGTATGTATATAGATTTTCTAGAAGTGCTGTGTTTGTTAAACACAGTGAGGCAAGAGCTATTCATTTTCACAAAGTTTTAGCACTTTTATGAGCAAAACGCTAATCAATTTTTAGAGTTAAATAAACCCCTGCCAGATCTTCTCCCCACTAGTGGTTGCCAGGTATCAAGAGTTCCCTGCTTGGAGACCTTCAATCAGGGCATGTTGCCTTTGGTATCTTACAGTCATGGGGTGCTCCATTAACCAGCACCAAGAGTTGGGATGGACAACAAAGATATAAGTTTATGTCTATTTGAGCAAGCTATTTGTGGGCTGGTGTGAAAGTACTTCTTCTCTGGGTGAGATCACTGGAGTAGTCTTGGAACATACAAATTTTGTTTCCATACCAAGTAAGTTGGCCATGCAACCTGGCCAGCCTTAGAATGTCTTTTTACAGTAGCACATTATATGAACACCTATTATTGAGCGACTCAATATGAGAGACTCAATAATAACGCTTGGAAGTAGAGCAACTGATGGGAAAAGTCACTATATCCTGTTGAGTGAGTGTAGCAGGGAGCTACACTCACTACAGAAAGATATGGGATGATGCTTGGCCTAACTCCACCGAGCTGGCCGTGTAGCATAGCCCTGGATTCAGCGACCGAGGTTTGGGTCTAGTGGCTGACAAAATACATTTTTTCTTTTTCTTTCTGTTTTCTTCTAAGTCCATGCCCTTGCAGAGTTTATTATATTTATTTTGGAGGGTGTAAGGGGCTTGCCCCCCACAGAGGGGGTTGCCAGGAGCATAGATCCCCCCATAAAAATACATATGTTGTTATTTCTTTGGATGTAGTATGTGACCGTCACTATTTGTGAGGATCAATCTAATGTCCATTACCCTGTTTGTGATGGGTGTTTTTTTTTTCCTCACTCTTTGTGGTCGGCACTCATTAGGAGTCACCGCTATCACATAATTCCCCTCTTTCACAGGGTAGTGGAGTAAATGCCAGATTTTGTCTCAGCATGTCTCCCAGTTAAGACTTTAGGGTGAGTGACTTGTGGGATTGCTGAAACTCCACTGGGAAGCAGTCAGGGGCATTAAGTATCTCTGGCAGCACTTTTTTTTGAAATTTGACTATGTCTGGTACCTCAAACTTCTCCAGGAACTTGATAAACTGGATACTGCTGCATTGGACCTGGTTTTCTAAGTCATCCACCTTCTCCAGTAATCATTGGATGGTAGAGGCCTGTTCACAAAGGATGCCCTGAGTACCCTTCTCTGTCTGCTCAATGACTGCAAGGTGGGATTCTGTTGCAGTGACATGGAAACTGAACAGTTTAATGTCCTAGGCAGTTCAGGCCATAGTAGCTTTAAGGTCTGTGGTGTTCTTCAGTATTTGTGATAACATGCCTGTATTTTCTTTCAGGCTGGATGTTTGAGGAACACCACATGACATGCTAGGCCTCAAGATAGGTTGTGTCAGGTAGCTGAAGCTGACTGCAGACCATAACTGCGGGGTGAGTGAATGAACATACTTGATGACAGAGCACTTAGCGGTAGATGGAAAACAAAAGCAGGAGAGATCTGCAAACTATGGCTAATTTATTTAATGTGATTAGGTGGTACAAAAACCTCATCTGATATTCTGATGGAGTTACATTTCGTTAACTGAAGGCTATTAGAACTATGCAGCCATCTTGAAGTAGACCATTAGCATTTTTTTCACAGAGAAGTGCAACAGAATATTTTTTTTTTTAATTTTCTGCTTGTAGGCCAGCATAGTGGTGTGGAGGGCTGAGGCAGTGATGCCTTACCTCCTGCCATGCCAGTGACCCATGTTCACTGTGCAAGTGGGTCACTGGGAGCCGGCCAGGGTGGGACAGGATTGAGCATTCAGAGGACAGCTCTCCTTTCCTGGAGATGGTGGGGAACAGAGACTGGCATTTGCCTGACACCTAGCTGAGGCTAGGTGTTGGCATGCCAGGTCCTGTACAGTGGATCATGGATGTGGAGCAGCTGATGGGCATGCTATCTGCTGATGTGGTGCAGCCATTGCTAGCATTGCACACTCACCTCCACAGGTCAAAAATCAGAAATTGCAGTCGGGTAGAGCAGTATGATGGCTGTCTGCCGCAGGCATTACCCCCAAAAGGGCAGCACCCAAATACTGGATCTGGTCCTGGTGGGTCAAGTTGGGGGCTCCCCACCACCCTGCCATGGAGGGTAAGCCACAGGGATATGAAGGTGAGTACCTGAAGGTCAGTCGATGGGGCTGTGTGGATGGCTGGAAGGGGCTTACCAGGATCAGGGGAGGAAAAACAGAAGCACATTTTTGCACTTGATGTAGGTTGCACTGCATAGTTATATGGTTGTTCTGTGCTCTCAAAACTGTTTGCCACAAATAATTCAAATTGGATAATATGCACATGGAACAAAGGTCAGGCAGGGAACATAACAACCGAAAAAAGGCTGTCACTCTTATGTAGTCTCCACTGGTTTCATACACCTAAATGTATAGCGTCTGAAGAACTCTGACAGGTGGTATGGCACAGATTATGGCTAGGGCTTGGCAAAATAAGCAAATTCTGATTTCATGGAATTTTCATGAAATTTCTTGAATTTCACAAGCTTTTGTGGAATGTCAGTACATAAGTTTTTGAAATTCTTTAACTGGCCATACCTCAGTTGTTTTAAAGCTAGATGCCTGACATTCAGCATGCTTCTGTTATGTAAGGTGCCTTAAATTGCTGCCATGATTTGTGACATTTGGATGAGGGGTGTGGAAGCTATAGGGGCTCCACGTCTTGCAATTTAGAGGCTCCAAGTCTTGCAATTTTTAATTTTCCTCAACATTTCTGAAAATATTTTTCTGCTTACAACTTCACCACCTTAGGAGATATATAACTCAAAATGAACATGCATGCTTTCTCAGAAGGGTATTAGAAATTAATAAATAGGAGGTCATTGTTAAGTAAATTGTAACTTACAGGAGCTTATACTATGCTGATGATGTTGACCTTCTTTCCACTAGTTTCATTGGCAAGAGGAGAATGTACGACAGATTCCAGGCAAATTGTGGCAAAGCAGACATGCAAATAAATTACAGCAAAACAAAGGTTATTGTTTTTTGGGGAAATAAATCATATAAATATTTTGTAAACAGCCAGAAATTAGAAGTAGTGAAATAATTATGCTATTTGGGCCTCATGGTGACACAAGAAGGAACCTGGAGAAGGCATATGAGAGAACTAGAGAAGAAAGCAAAACGATTTCTACCAATAATTAACTCATTCTCCTATAGATATGGTGGAAAATCAGTGAGGGGGAATATCAAGGTGATTAATACAAAAATAAGGAGTCAACTCCTTTATGGAGAAGAAATATGGGGGGTACAATCAAATATAAATGTTGAAGCTTGTTTGAACAAGTTCTATAAGAAACTGCTGGATTTATCTAATAGTATCCCCTCTGCTTTAGTAAGAGAAGAGTTATGCTAACTCCCAGTAGAATGTCAAATCAAGCAAAGGCTAATAAACTTCTATTTTGAAGCCTATGGAATGATGGAAAATAGACTCCCTAGATTATGTGTAGAAAAGTCTATCAACTATTCAAATCAGAACTTAGTTTTCCCTAGTATTTCCATCATAGAAAGGATTTTTAAACTATATATATATATATATATATATATATAAATATATATATATATATATATATTTTTTTTTTAACCAGGAGAGACACACTAAGCTGAAATTTTGTTTACAGATGCAACCTGGGAGCAAAAGAAAGTTAAGTGACTTGCTCAGGGTCACACAATATGCAAGTGGGGGCTGTGGGATACAAACCCAGGCCTCCAGGTTTGCAGCTTAGAGCTTTAAACCACTGCACTATACTGCCTTCCTAAGCCATATGGCTTGTTAACTTGTGTCTTCAATATACTCAGGCTACCAATGGTCAAAGTTAAAGAAGAAGTAAGAAACAGATGTGGTGGTCTAAAGCGGTGCTCTGTGGTACTCTACTCTAATGGTGGTGAAAAGAGATGTGTGAGGCACCAAGGTCCGAATTATTGTGGATAAGATAACCATTACCCAGACAAGGAGAGGCAAGAGTCGAGCCAGAGATTCAGTGCCCGCAAGGCGTTTATTTTGTACCGCAGGGTAGGGAGACACAGTCACAAGAAGAAGAGAAGTCATCCAAAGCAATAGGTCAGTAAACAAGACAGATACTTTATCTATGACTGCTAAAATTATTACAACAAGAATAGACTAGAGGCCTACTGCCACTCTTATTCTATAATTACGCTACAATTCAATAAACTTAGGTGAGGATCAGATGACATACACTACTCAGAACAGTATTTGGGTAAGCTATCACTACACACTTCTACCAAAGTCCAGATGTTACATGAGTCCAGAGGTCTAGCATCTTCATGTACACCACCGGTCTGCGATGGTAGCTACAAAGGGGACGCAAATGGAACAATGGATGCTAACGTAATTCTCAGCAGGGACATTGTCAAGGCCACTGGGTGGTGAGAGGTTTGTGAAACAGACCATGTGTTTCTTTGGCAAAACCCACTCTCTCCAAGGCTGCCGGAATAAAGAACCAGAATAACTGGTTCCTGAAATAACCCACTGATGGGCTTTCAGATTCCCAAATGTAAACAAAGGGTTCCTAGGCCAAAACCCACTTCCAGAGTCACCAAGGACGAAGAGAAATCAGGACCTGTGTGGCGACGAATCCAATGGAGGACTACCATGACCTGAAGGATGCTGCAGCACTCCAAGGGCCAGCTAAACTCAGAAGGATCGCCAACAGGACCAGGAACCAGAAGAATCTGTAGAGATGATTGTTGATTCTGCAATCTTGGCATCAGAAACTAGAACAAAAACAAAGAAACGGTGGACGCGTCCTGTACTCGGCTTCGACAGACTTGACTTCCAGGGAATGACCAGGGGTGCAGACAAGGTTTTTCCTGGATGAGCACACTCTTCTGAGGAGGGCGACCAACTTCAGGACACCTGGAACAGGAACCATACGAAACGACACTGGCATGGCTGTTGTGATGCGCTTCGGCGGACGTACCTTCGAGCTGTGAAAACAAGAAATGGCGGATATGACTTGTACAACTGGTGACAGACTCAACTTCGGCGTACGACACAGTCAGAGGAGATGAGCTGATAGACGATCCCACTTGAGTGAAGAATGTTGAGAAGATGCCCTCTTCTGGGTAGAGACTGATTCTGAGTATGAAGGAGAACAGACCACACTATGAGACTGAAGTGTGGTAGAAAATTGAGACTGTCCCCATACACTAGTAACAATATAGCTGAAAGATGCACCTTCCTGCAATGCCAAGGGGACTGCGGAATGTTCGATGATTTGCTGAGGAAAAGCAAATTATAAATTTCTGGGTAATTGCTTTAGGTGGGGCAATTGTTCAGGTGCTTGGAGTGATCGTTCAAATGCTTTGAACAATAGTTTGGATACTTAGAGCAATAGTTCGGATGCTTGGGGCAATAGTTCAGATACTCAAGGGTAATAGTTCAGGTAACCAAGGGCAATAGTTCAGATACTCAGGGGCAATAGTTCAGATACTCAGGGGCAAATAACCACAATCCATATATAATACAGTCTTGGTGCTTCTTAGTAAGTTCACAATCTTTTGAGTACTACAGCAATCACAGTTGTATAAACAGCACAGTTGTTACAGAGCTTTACAGTATTTGTGAACTGAGCACCCTTGGATGGACCCCTTTTCCTAAATGTAGTGTCTTCCGGAATAGGATCTGGCTACCCCTAAACGTTATGCTAAGGATGCCCTAACCCACTAGGCCGGGGCTACCCTTAGTACCACTAGGATGGATTGCCCTAAACCACTAGGCCGGGGCTACCCTTACTACCACTAGTCTGGCTTGCCCTAATCCACTAGGCCGGGGCTACCCTTAGTACCACTAGGCTGGCTTTGCCCTAATCCCCGAGGCCGGGGCTAAACTTAGTACCACTAGGCTGGGTTGTCCTAATCCGCTAGGCCAGGGCTGACCTTAGTATCACTAGGTTGGGTTGCCCTAATCCGCTAGGCTGGGGCTGCCGTTAGTACCACTAGACTGGATTGCCCTAACCCACTAGGCTGGGGCTGCCCTTACTACCACTAAATGGGTTGCCCTAATCCACTAGGCTGGGGACTGCCCTGGAACCCTGCTTTACTTCGGGCCTAATGCCCTACAATTACCTCGGGCCTGATGCCCTACCTTGAACTCGGGTCTGACGCCCCCTTTACCTCAGGCCTGATGCCCTACAATTACCTCAGGCCTGATGCCCTACAATTACCTTGGGCCTGATGCCCTAAATACCATGGGCCTGGTGCCCTTTGTAATACAGTGCCTGGTGCCCTCTTTACTGTGGGCCTGGAAGCCCTCCCAACACCATGCGCCTTGTGGCATCTTTAACTTTGGGCCTGAATCACCCCTTTAAATAATTGGGCCCCTTTAAATCTGCAGCTCTCTGAGAGCTGCTGTCACTCAGTACTGTTGGGTTGCCACCCTTAATCCCGCCCCTTATGAATATTCATAGGCCTTACCGTGGCCTTAAATTTATTGGCCCCTCCCCATGGGTCTCGCTACACTGCCTCCCTCTTAAATATTTAAATCCAGAGTCCTAGTGACCCGCTGCCACTACAGCACTCGGCCACCTTTCTTCATGCCCTCAGTGTGCTTTTACATTAAATAAAAAAAAAAAAGTCTTTGTTTTCTATGGGCGGGTGGCACAACGCAGGTGTTGCCGCTAGCTCACCTCTCCAATGAGCTGTAAGGAGGTTGCTGCAGTCTCTGGGAGGCGGAAGGTATGCTGGCAGTGGGAGGGAGTTTGGCAGACAGCTGGGGGACAACCTAGGGGGGCCTCGGAGGGCCAACAGGAACTTGGGCGCGACGCGGCAGGCAGAGCTGCCGACGGGGGAACGAAATAAACTTAGAAAATACTCGGAAGGGCTAAAATAATAAAACGACGGGGCTACACAGCCCTACGCATGGCAAATGGCCAATTTCTTTTTTTTTCTTTATTCGGGGTGGCCCGCCACACTCGACCGCACACACACAGAGGAGGACCAAGAAGCAGCAGGGATCTTCACTGGCTGGAGGAGGCACCAGGCAGAGCCAACAGGATGGCTTCAACCAAACCAAGGTAAGCCCAGTCTCCGTTGCTCTCCATAGGTCCTACCACTCCACAGCCCAGCACGACAACTCTAAACAGTGGACAAAACCCTGTTTCAAAAAGCATTCAGGGTTCAGATTCTCAAACCCCGACCTTGTACCACACAAACACCAGGAACTTGCAAAGGCACCACGCACTGGCCAGAGGCAGTGAACCTGGTGCGTGGGTGCCCATTCTCCTGCTGTCTGCTCTGGGAGGGGGGTGGAATGGAGCAGGCAGGCAGCAGGGAGGATAAAACATTTATTTATATTTACTAAAAAGCCCTGCCTAACGCTTTGCTAGGGCACAACCAGAGGGACCCCCTGGGGAATTTGAAAACCCCCTAAAACTTTTTTTTAATTACTGGAATGCCCCAACTCTGGAGCATTACAGATTCAGGCCTGCCTAAAAATACACGTCCCCATGTATTCCCTTTAAACATCTCATAAAACATTTCTTAAACATTACTTCTATAGGTTTTCTAGAATATTTCTTACCACTCTAACACGTTATGAAATCTTATGTTAATAAAACACTTTAAATTCTCTAAAATATTCTTAAAACATCTACTATTACTGTAAATTTTTGAAGTTTTACCCTAAAGTGACTGTGTCTGGGTAATTACTTTAAATAGATCTACATATGGTACCATGGTACAAGTTGTGAAGCTTCTGAGATATACCTTCTAGGGGGACACCTGCATTCGATCTTTGGGATCTGCGGGGTTGGAAAGGTACAAGTTCTTGAGCAATGCGTTCTCTCTCTTGGAAATATGGTATTTCTGGATCTATCACTGGTACACCATTTGGATGGTCCTGAGAATTCACATATGAAGTGCAGATCCAGGGTTTTTTACACCAACTGTTGGCAATTCTAGTCCCAACATTCTGTCTTTCATGGACTTCTGACTCTCTTTTGGTATAGGACTGTCCTGATCCTTAATGAGAACAGCGTCTCTGAAAATGCAAGCTTTTAGGAGATTCCGATCAACAATCTTGGTACCGTTTCCTAATTCTTTTTGGATCTTGTATACAGGTAGTTCGGGATAAGGTATCTTAATAATACGATATGGTTCTGGTTCCCACTTTGAAGACAATTTGCTGCATTTTTGGGTCTTCTTTAACATTACTCTTTCTCCAACATGTAAAGGTGTAGCCTTGGCATTGATATCATAATTTGCCTTTTGCTTTTCCCTTACTTGCTCCATGTGTCTGCCAACAATTTGTCCAGCTTCCTTCAAACATTGGTTATGTTTCTGGACCCAATTTGTAACTGGTTTCTTTAGTTTGGTTTCCTCTCATGGTACTTCCAACACTAAGTCCTTCAGAAGTCTTCCGTGGTGTCCAAACATTAGATAATGGGGTGTATAACCCATGTAGCAATGGCTGGTATTATAAAGATATGTGAGCTTGGGAAGTAAAGCTGGCCAGAAGGGATGTTTATACTCTGGTAGGGCTTGCAACATCTCTAGCAGAGTCTGATTCATTCTCTCGCAGAGTCCGTTACCTTGGGGATGGTAAGCAGTGGTTTTCAACTTCTGGTTTCCATACAGGGTGCAAAGTTCATGAAACAGTTGGGATTCAAAAGAAGTTCCTTGATCTGTGAGGATTTTTGTAGGATATCAGAAAGGTCATACAAAACATCTCATGAAGGTCTCAGCAGTAGTTCGAGCAGATAGGTCTTTTACTGCACTCACAATCACAAACTTGGAAAAGTGATCAACCGTAGTGAGGTCGTGCTTGAGTCAAACTTTAAGTGATCCAGACCAACTAGTTCCAATGGCGCGTTGCTAACTACTGGATGTAGAGGAGCTCTCTGATTCATCTTCTCTCTGAGATTTAAATTACAGGCTGGACATTCCTCACACCACTTTATTATATCATTTCACATTCCTATCCAGTAAAACCTCCTTCTGATAATAGCCTCAATTCTTTTGTGACCATAATGTCCTGAATTATCATGGTACGCCTCTAATACTACAGATGCACTGGTCTTTGGAACTACGATCTGAGTCAATTCCATGTGTGTAGTAGGATCTCTACATTTTTTAACTAAACAGTAATCTTCTATGGCCAGACAAGTTCTGTGTCTCCAAAGTTTCATTGCTTCTGTGTTCAGTTTCTTTCTTTCTTTTTGGGTCATGCATTTCTGTGCAGCAACTAGAGCTTTTACTTGGTGAACTATAGGGTCTTGGCTTTGTAATTTCACCCATAGATTCTTTTGGTTTGCAATCATGTCATCCACTTCTGATTGAATTTCTACTTCAGGCTCGGGAGCAATTTGACAACATGCTTGCATAATCTCAGCTGGTACCTGCAGAAAAGGTGGCTTTTCTATGTTTTCCAGCAAGGTGTCATCTATTTCTGTTTCCTCTTGTCCAGGCATCTGGGACAAGGCGTCAGCGTTCGGATTAGCTTTACCAGAACGATATTTTAAGGAGAATTGGTAATTTGCAAGTCGAGAAGCCCACCTCTGCTCAAGGGCTTCTAGCTTCACAGTATTCAAGTGTGCCAAAGGATTATCTGTGAAAACCGTGAAAGGGGTGACAGCCAAATATTGCCAGAATTTCTCTGTGATAGCCCAGACTAGCGCTAAAAATTCAAGTTTGAAAGAGCTATGGCAGGCATCATTCTGCTCAGAGCCTCTTAACCCTCTGCTTACATAGGCTATTACTCTTTCTATGCCATTCTGTTCTTGTGCGAGTACCACGCCTAACCCTTTGTTACTGGCATTGGTATACAACAGAAAAGGTTTCGTGTAATCCGGATATGCCAACATAGGAGCCTCATTTAGTACTTTCTTTATTTTATTTTATTTGCTTTTGTTAACCAGGTGAGCACACTAGACAACCAAGTGCCTATTTTCAGGTGCAACCCAGGAGAGTTACATAGCATACAGGAAACATAATACAGGGTTGAGGTAACAAACCGGAGCTGTAGGCTCCAACAGGTAGGAGGTAGAGCTCCTGCTTAAACATGGTAAGGCAGTCAGTCAAGCAATAGGATACAAATAGACAACTTGGGGAGTCAGAGATAAATATCATAGCTATAGACTAAGCACATCTCAACAGACAATTGGAGAAATAGCACATCAAGGTTAACATCAAGAAATTGTTACAGGACTAGTTAGCAATAACCTTAAATATAATTGCCCAACATGGGAGAAATAGTTAATCCCCCACAGAAGGAAGAGGGTCCTAATAGAACAGGTTTGCCATATAAAAAGGGGGATGGTCAGGACTAAGTGGGGCATAGACAGGCCGAAGCAGACTTGAGGAAGCTCCATAGGGATGTTTTAAAGCAGTGATAGGTGGGAGAGGCACGAACCAGGGCGGGAAGGGAGTTTCACATTTTTGGTGCATGGATGGAGAAGGTCCAGTCACCTGTGTGGGTCTGGGTCCTGGGAACCTGTCAGGCCTGTGCAGCACAGGATCTGAGATGGTAGGCAGGGGTTGCGTGTTTTAGGGAAAGGGCAAGTGCCAAGGGCGTGGCTGTTCTGACTATGTTATGTTAATGACAAAGTTGCCAAGGACAAAGCTGCGGTGCTTTTTTGGGGGGAGCCACTCCAGCCATGAGTAGAGCTCACATCAATCAGTAAGGCAGGGGGCCAATAGTGCAAAGTGGCATATATTGTTGTAGGCAGTGTCCCATTTCATAAGACTTGTGCGTGGTACAGGAGCAAAGGCAACAAGTCCATAGCAAAGTGTGGGAAGGAGTATCCCCCTGGCTATGGCAAGTCGGACAGCCAGGGTGAGGCAGTCCTTGGCTCTGTAGGCAAGGCCAAGCTTGCCATTTGAGGCTTTACACATATTCCAGATATGTGTAGAGAGATCAAGTTGAGGATCTAGGGTAACCCCTAGATACTTTGCTGAGTCAATGACAGGCAGGATGGAGCCATTTGCCCCAAAGATTTTTAAGGGTGCCAGACAGGAAGACGTATTTGCCACTGACCCAAATAGCATGGTCTGGGTCTTCTCTAGGTTGATGATAAGCTTGTGGCCCTCAAGCCATTTCTGGATTTGATAGAAATCAGAGTTTAGCCTAGAATTGATGACGTTGATATCACGGGAGCTGGCCAGGACTACGAGGTCATCCGCGAATAAAGTTGGGAGCCCGTGGGTAATAGTGGAGGGCAGTTCATTAATGAACATAAAAAACAAGATGGGACCAAGGACGGAACCCTGGGGGACCCCGCAATTTACTGGGGAGAGGGCTGAGACAGTGCGGTTGAAACAGGTGTGTTGCTGCCTACCAGCTAAGTAGTTGGAGAACCATTCGAGGGCTCAGTGGGAGAAACCAAGGGAGTGCAGTGTGGCATGGAGAAGGGAGTGGTCAACCCTATCAAAGGCCTTGGAAAGAGCGACGAATACTGCCCCGGTCAGGTTATTTTGGTCAGTTGCAGATCTGATCGCAGAGGTAACCACGTCAAGCACTGTCAATGTACTGTGCCCTTTTCTGACGCCATGCTGGGCAGGTGAGATAACAGTGTAACCCTAGACATAGTGGGAGAGTTGGGAAGCAACTGCCTTTTCAAGTAGCTTGTTGGTGATGGACAGTATTGCAATGGGGCGATAGTTATTTATATCTTTGGGGTCCCCTTGTTTGTAAATGGGGACCACCTTGGCAATCTTCCATACATCAGGGATGATCCCCGGAAGGGATCAAATGCTTCTTGCTGGTCAGTTCCCCACGTAACTAGATGATTCTTTGGGACTCGAGCCTCTGCTGATCCTCTTAAAAGTTTGTGTAATGGCACAGCAATTTTGGAGAAGCCCTTGATAAAGCTCCGATAATATCTCATGAATCCCAAGAACTTTCGGACTTCTCTAATAGTAGCGGGAACAGGCCATTTCTTTACTGCTTCAATCTTCTCTGGGTCTGGCGTCACTCCATCCATGGAGACTACATGTCCCAGATAACTCACTTTAGTTTGCAACAGATGACATTTAGAGGGTTTTATCTTAAGACCATATTGGATGAATCTTTGGAACACGTTGTCCAAGTGAAGTAGATGATCTTCATGAGTCTTTGAATATACAATGATGTCATCCAGACATAACAAAAGGATATCGAAATTTTGGCTTCCAAGACATTGTTCAACCAGTCTTTGAAAAGTTGCTGGTGCTTTACACAGTCCAAAAGGAATCCTTGTGAACTCGAAAAGACCCATGGGGGTAATAAAAGCTGTTTTCTCTTGATCCATTGATGCCATAGGTACAGTACTTGCCAGTATCTGCTGGTTAAATCCAGAGTGGAGAATATGGCCACTGATTGAAAAGCCATGAGAGAATCTTCTATACAAGGCAAAGGATACTCATCCTTAAGGGTGATGGTATTTAATTTGTGGTAATCCACACAGAATCGGATCTTACCATCCTTCTTCTTTACCAGGACAATTGGTGCTGCCCATGGGCTGTAGCTTTCCCTGATCACATCAGCCTCTTTCATTTCTTTAATCATCTCTTTTACTTGCTGGTACATGGCTGGTGGGATAGGTCTAAATCATTCTCTGATAGGCGGATGTCCATGGGTACTGATGTGATGCTGTACCCCATGAGCTAACCCAAAATCTAAGGGGTGTTGACTAAAAGCTTCCTTTCAGTGTAAAACCACTTTCAAAACATCAGCTCTTTGCTTAACGGCAGTCTTTGGATTGCCTACTTTAATCTATTTAGCCCACTCTGGTATCTGATTGCTTTCCATACCCCCTTCAGGCACTTTCTTTATCTCTTCCTCAGCCTTGATGATGTCTTGCAAGCACACAGTGTGGATCTGGGCAACCGGCTGGTTTCTGTAAAGTTGCACATCATGAGTCCCGTAATTCAACACTTGGACTGGTATCTGAACTCTGGTTACAGTAGCTACACTCTGAGACACTATATCGGTTCTTCCTTGTTCATAGGGTAAGGTTCCACTAGAGCATCATAATCTTGACCCCTCAGGCCCACCTTTGCTTTGCACCAAAGGGTGGTTTTGGTGCCCAGCTTCAATGTTACCGGTCTGTCATCTGTCACTCTTACTTTGCCAATCTCACCCTCAGCATTAGCAAACCATTGATGGCATTGTAGATTATAGATGGTTTGTTGCAGGGCATGTTTCTCCAACTGGGGTATGTGCTTGGCTTACTGTTGGAAAATGCGCCCTAGTTCGTCAAAGCAATTTTGTAAGACATTCGTCCCCAAGATTAGTGGTGGCAGTTGATCACTTTCCAGGTCACTAACAATGATGCTTGTGTTGTTTTGGATGTTCTTTCCCAGTTGAACATCGGCTTCTAGATATCCTAGAAATGGTACTTTGTCACCGTTGCTCACTATTAACTTCACCCATGATCTAGGAGGTGGCTTAAGATCATCGGGTGTCCACTATCTCCGGAACTCTCATCCTTGCAACGTAGTGACCTGTGATCTGGTGTCTAACAATGCCATGAGCTCAATGCCGCCTATCTTGACTGGTATCATCGGACTTCTACCAATGAGACATGACTGTTCTAATGGGACTGCTGGACCTGATCATCTGCTCTTTGAGGGTCGGTCTTCATCCCTGAAGAATTTCTGTTTAAATTCAGGGTGTTATTTGCTGTCTGACCGCATCTTCTTTCTATATGGCCACTAACACCACACCAACGACATATGGGCCTTCCTTGGCCATCAAACTGATCCGTGGAGTGCCTCCCTTCACTCCTTCTCAGATGATTCATTTTATCATTCCCCTTTCTTTCTTTTCCTGGCTGATTAACGCATCGCTCATTCTTCCATCATGCTTTTAAGTTTTGCATTTCCTTACACATCTCCACCATCTGGTGGGTCGGGGTGGTAATCTGCTCCATCAGCTCTGAGTGTTGACTGGCGCTGGCCCGCACAGAACAGGTAGGTGTCTGTATCCTCAGTCCACGCATCTGTTCATGCTCTGAACACTGGCTCGGGTATGCAACAGCTTCTCTTCCATGTTCCAATCTCTGTAACATCATTTCCTCTGGCTGGAGTCTCGATTGCCAAGAGTTACCTTCCTTCCATCCTTTTGTAGTGTATGCAGGCCATTGAGTTCCCACTGAAGCTGCCATTTGGGGATATACTGGATCTTCATCTCTGGAGTGTCCCGAACCAAATACCCAGATGGCTTTCTCTTTAAAGTCCAGGAAATTGACCTCAGGGTTTTGCAAGTGCAGCATGCGTAGCTCTCTCCTCAGGGTTTCACTTTGCACCCCTTCAATGAATTTTTCTACTAGCACTCAGTCTGCATCTCGGACCTCTGCCACATCTACCCTCTCTATAGCTAGCAATAGCTCCTGCAGACTCAGTGCAAACTCCCTCAGGGTCTCTTGGGGCTTCTGGGTGCGAGAAAAGAACTTCATTTTGAGGTCAGACACAGTTCTAGCATCAAAGATTTGCTGTAGCCTTTGTAGTATCTGTTCCACTGTGGCTTTCGCTCCATTCAACCAGGATTAAACCTCTCGGTGAGCAGCTCCTTTTAGTTGCCAGATTAAAATTTCGACCTTCTGTTGCTCAGGGATCTGATACAGCCTAAACATTGCCTGCATATTTGAAAGGAATTCCCCTAGATTGCTGGTTCTGTTTCCATCCTTTTCTCCAGAAAACTGTGGAAGCCATGGCACTCCAAAGTAATACGGCATGGTTAAGGGAGGTGGTGTAATACTCCCTTGAGGTCCATCTTGGTCTCCTCCAACCGACTCTCTATCTCCCCCAGACAATCCACTACTACACCCTGGCTCCATCTGTGCTTCTTACTAGGCAACTCCAACTTTGGACTCCTCGGATAAATAATTACCTACTATCCTGCCAACTACGCCAAGAAAATTTTATGTGATGGTCTAAAGCAGTGCTCTGTGGAACTGTACTCTAAAGGTGGTGAAAAGAGATGAATGAGGCACCAATGTCTGAATTATTGTGGATAAGACAACCATTACCCAGACAAGGAGAGGCAGGAGGTGACCTAGAGATTCAGTGCCCACAGGGCGGTTATTTTGTACCAGAGGGTAGGGAGACACAGTCACAAGAGGAAGAGAAGCACCCGAAGCAATAGGGCAGTAAACAAGACAGATACTTTATCTATGACTGCTAAAATTATTACAACAAGAATAGACTAGAGGCCAACTGCCACTCTTATTCTATAATTACTCTACAATTCAATAAGCTTAGGAGAGGATCAGATGACATACACTACTCAGAACAGTATTTGGGTAAGCTATCACTGCACACTTCTACCAAAGTCCAGATGTTACATGAGTCCAGAGGTCTGGTGTCTTTGTGTACACCATCGGTCTGTGATGGTAGCTATGAAGGGGAAGCAAATGGAACAATGGATGCTAACGTAATTCTCAGCAGGGACCTTGTCAAGTCCACTGGGTGGTGAGAGGTTTGTTAAACAGACCATGTGTTTCTTCGGCAAAACCCACTCTCTCCAAGGCTGCTGGAATAAATAACCAGAGCAACTGGTTCCTGAAATAACCCACTGATGAGCTGTTGGATTCCCAACTGAAAACAAAGGGTTCATCAGTCAAAACCCACTTCCAGGGTCACCAAGGATGAAGAGAAGTCAGGACATGCATGGCAACGAATCCAATGGAGGACTACCATGACCTGAAGGATGCTGCAGCAGTCCAAGAGCCAGCTAAACTCTGAAGGATCTCCGACAGGATCAGGAACCAGAAGAATCTGTAGAGATGATGGTTGATTCTGCAATCTTGACATCAGAAACTAGAACAAAAACAAAGAAACAGCGGACACGTCCCATACTGGGCTTCAACGGACTTGACTTCTGATGAAAGACCAGGGGCGCAGACCAGGTTTTTCCAGGATGAGCACACTCTTCTGAGAAGGGCGACCAACTTTGGGATATCTGGAACAGGAACCATATTAAATGACACTGGCACGGCTATCGTGATGCGCTTCGGCGGACATACCTTCGAGCTGTGAAAGCAAGAAATGGCAGATACGACTTGCGACAGATTGGACTTTGGTGGACGACACAGGCAGAGGAGATGAGCTGATGGATGATCCCACTTGAGTGAAGAATGCTGAGAAGACGTCCTCTTCTGGGTGAAGACTGATTCTGAGTACAGAGGAGTACAGACCACACTATGGGACTGCAGTGTGGTAGAAGATTGAGACTGTCTCCATACACTAGTAACAATATAGCTGAAAGATGCACCTTCCTGCAATGCCAAGGGGACTGTGGAATGTTCTGATGATTTGCTGAGGAAAGGCAAATTATAAATTTCTAGGTTATTGCTACAGGTGGGGGAATTGTCCAGGTGCTTGGAGCGATAGTTCAAATGCTTTGAACAATAGTTTGGATACTTAGAGCAATAGTTCGGATGCTTGGGGCAATAGTTCAGATATTCAGGGGCAATAGTACAGGTAACTAAGGGCAATAGTTCAGATACTCAAGGGCAAATAACCACAACCCATATACAATACAGTCTTGGTGCTTCTTAGTAAGTTCACAATCTTTCGAGTACTTCAGCAATCACATTTGTATAAACAGTACAGTTGTTACAGAGCTTTACAGTATTTGTGAATTGAGCACCCTTGGATGGACCCATTTTCCTAAATGTAGGCTCTTCCTGAATAGGATCTAGCTACCCCTGAACGTTATGCTAAGGATGCCCTAACCCACTAGGCCAGGGCTACCCTTAGTACCACTAGGCTGGATTGCCCTAATCCACTAGGCCGGGGCTACCCTTAGTACCACTAGTCTGGGTTGCCCTAATCAACTAGGCCAGGGCTGCTCTTAGTACCACTAGAGTGGGTTGCCCTTATCCACTAGCCCGGGGCTGCCTTAGTGCCACTAGGCTGGGTTGCCCTAACCCACTAGGCCAGGGCTGCCCTTACTACCACTAGGCTGGCTTGCCCTAATCCACTAGGCTGGGGACTGCTCCAGAAACCTGCTTTACCTCAGGCATAATGCCCTACAATTACCTCGGGCATGATGCCCTATCATTACCTTGGGCCTGATGCCCTACAATTACCTTGGGCCTGATGCCCTACAATTACCTTGGGCCTGATGCCCTAAATACCATGGGCCTGGTGCCCTTCAAAATACAGGGACTGGTGCCCTCTTTACTGTGGGCCTGGAAGCCCTCCCAACACCACGGGCCTTGTGGCCTCTTTAACTTTGGGCCTGAATCATCCCTTTAAATCTGCAGCTTTCTGAGAGGTGCTGTGACTCAGTACTGTTGGGTTGCCGCCCTTAATCCCGCCTCTTATGAATATTCATAGGCATTCCCATGGCCTTAAAATTATTGGCCCCTCCCCATGGGTGTCGCTACCCTGCTTCCCTCTTAAATATTTAAATCCAGGGTCCTAGCCACCTGCTGCCCCTACGGTGCTTGGCCACCTTTCTTTGCACCCTCAGTGCACTTTTACATTAAATAAAAAAAAAAGGCTTTGTTTTCTATGGGCAGACAGCACAACGCAGGTGTTGCCACCGACTCACTGCTCCAATGAGCTGGAAGGAGGTTGCTGCAGTCTCTGGGAGGCGGGAGGTATGCTGGCAGTGGGAGGGAGTTTGGCAGGCAGCTGGAGGACAACCTAGAGGGTCTCAGAGGGCTGACAGGAACTCGGGCACGATGCAGCTGGCAGAGCTGCCAAGAGGGGACCAATATAAACTAAGAAAATACTTGGGTGGCTAAAATAATAAAATGACGGGGCTACACAGCCCAATGCATGGCTGATGGCCGATTTCTTTTTTTTCTTTATTCGGGGTGGCCCGCCGCAATCGACTGCACACACAGAGGAAGACCAAGAAGCAGCAGGGATCTTCACTGGCTGGAGGAGGCACCAGGCAGAGCCAACGGGATGGCTTCAACCAAACCAAGGTAAGCCCAGTCTCCGTTGCTCTCCATAGGTCCTACCACTCTATAGCCCAGCACGACAACTCTAAACAACGGACAAAACCCTGTTTCAAAAAGCACTCAGGGTTCGGATTCTTCAACCCTGACGTCACGCCACACAAATGCCTGGGACTTGCAAAGGCACCACGCGCTGGCCAGAGGCAATGAACCTGGCGTGTGGGTGCTCATTCTCCTGCTGCTTGCTCTGGGAGGGGAATAGAATGGAGCAGGCAGGCAGCAGGGAGGATAAAACATTTATTTATATTTACTAAAAAGCCCTGCCTAATGCTTTGCTAGGGCACAACCAGAGGGACCCCCTTGGGAATTTGAAAACCCCCTAAAACTTTCTTTTAATTACTGGGATGCCCCAACTCTGGGGCATTACACAGAGTTAGAGACATCTTCACTCAAAAGGATCTGTAAATGTGCAAACAATATAAAATATGTAAATGGCTTGAAAAAACTAAAAGAAACCACAAGATGGAATATTATCTTATGGCAGTTACAAACCCTAGCAATAGGAAATTAATTATGCACTATAGATTTGAATGCTTCACATGCCAGTGGAAAATGGATCAGTTTAACAAAGAAAAAGGTAGGTGTAGTAGCTTCTATAAATATAAATTAGGAACTGACAATTTAATCCATTTAGTCATCCTCTGCCCTCTGTATGATAAATTCTGCAAAATCCTTTTGGGAGACTTTCTTGGAGCACTACAATATGAACCACAACATGTGGTAACACATTTGCTGAAATCACAATTCAGGCAAATACTAAACCCTGTGGTTTCCTTCCTAAAGATTATAGAGGGGAGGAAACTGCATTTGGCTAATGGCAAGTAAAAAGTCATTGGGTATAACTGTATAAATTCCCAAAGCTGATCAGTCATATTCAAATATGCAACACAAAAACACAGAAGGATACTTTGCTTCTGTATTTATAGATATTATTCTTAGTGATGAGGGTTATATATAAGGTTCTGTAGTAATGCTTGGTTGTATTCAAACTATTATCATATTGGATTATGTGCTAAACCATTTTATACAAACTGGCAGTAGTTACGTGCTTGGTTTACAATGGGTGAATTAATATTCATTGTAAAGGTATCAGGAAAGATTTTTTATTCAGATCAGGTAGCAGTTCATGCTATCTTTTATGTCCACTGGATTTCAATCCAAAATAGGAATAGGGAATACAAACACAATATTCTATAGCAAGCAAGGAGGATAGGTAAGAAAACTTGAAAAAACAAAGGGAAGCAAACAAGGCACTAAGGGCAGCAAAGGCTGAAACCAAGGAAAAACTAACTACATCAGTGAAGGAAGGAGGGAAGTCATTCTTTAGGTATATTAGCAAGAGGAGGAAAACAAGAGGGTGGAGATTGTGAGATTTAGGGAAGAAGGAGGCAGAGTAGTGGAAAAAAAACATTGACAAGGCAATCTTCCTCAAGAAATACCTCTGCTCCATATTCACAGAAGAAAGCAATGGTGATGGTCCCCCATTAATGGAGATGGGCAAACAGGGAGAAGGGGTGGACATTAGATCTTTTTCAGAGGACAGAGTAAAAAAAGCACTAGAATGGCTTAGGGTGGTTAAAGCTATGGGGCCAGATGGGATACACCTGAGCATCCTGAAGGAGCTCAGGAAGGAACTGGCTAAACCTCTGGCTAAGCTGTTCAGTGGATCATTGGAAACAGACATGGTTCTGGAGGACTGGAAGAGGACATGAGTGGTACCCCTACACAAAAGTGGTAGCAAGAAGGAGGCAGGAAACTACCGTCCTGTCAGTTTGATCATGATAGTAGGAAAAGTGCTAAAGGAAAGGCTGGTGGACTACCTAGAGACAAGGGGGCTGCTGGACCCAAGGCAACATGGATTCATGGCAGGGAGGTCATGCCAGACCAACTTTATTAATTTCTTCGAGTGGGTGACAAAGGAAATAGACCAGGGCAGAGTGGTAGATGGGGCCTATCTGGACTTCTGGAAGGCATTTGACACAGTCCCACACAGCAGACTAATTTACAAGCTTTTTTTTATAGAGTTCTGTTTATTCTCGGGTTAAGGAGAAGTTTGCCAAGGTAATATAGACTTCTCCCTGACCTAATATAGGAACTACATATTGGAAAATATTTATGATTGCTAATGGTGGGATTTTAAGTTTTGTTTTGCAAATGTATTTTATAAATATTTTGTTGTCACTGTGATGGTATGCTGTAATAACTTTTTATTTGAACAAAAAAAATGTAACTTGAAACTTGACTACAGGAGCTTATAATTTAACAGTTTCTTTATTTGCTAAGGTTTCCCAGTAATTTTATCCCTCACCAGGTCTCCATGAGTTCCTCTAAGTTCTGGACTTCCAAGCATATTTGGTACTCAGACCAATCAGTTTTGTGGAATGTGTTTCATACATTCTGCTTTCAAGTGATAATTGTCCCTGTATGCTTTCTTGCTCCAACTAGCAACCTTTTATTCTTTTGCTACTCAGCCCAGCTGTCATTTCCTTGGTGAATCCATGCATTTAACTCCTGCTAGTGGAGACCCTTGCACTAGGTACCTCCCCTGTCCTATAGTTCAAATCCCCTTGACTTGATCCCTCTCTGTAGAACTTCAGTCTGCTTTGGCTTGGCTATTGATCACATTAATTTCACTTGTATTGCAGATAGGCAAATCACCTTAAATGCAATACCATCAGTCTCGCAATGTTTCTCCAACATTCCTGTGACAGGGATGCCCAACATCACGCTCCATCATAACTAAAGATATCCACATACTTTGGTCACATTGGTGTAGTTAAAATGTTTGGTGTCACTTGATGACAGTATTTTCAAATTCTAAAAATATACACTTATCTACAGGGCTGGCAAAGAGTCAGTAGATTATGGCATTATACAAAAAAATTGCTGTGCATGCATGAGCTCCCACGAGTCATTTAGTCAGTGAGTGCTAGTGGTTAGCTGGCATATTAAAAGAATACAGGATAGCGCACAATGATGTCCATGACTATTCTTCATTCAGAATGCTTACCACCACCATAACTTTTACTATGGAGCATCCTATGAATGTTAACTTACTTTCACTACACCTGCCATTTCCCTTCCTCCACAGTTCAAGTATATGACTTGGCAAAATGTATGGCTATAGCTTTGGTAAATGTATCACAAAAGTCCTCAATTTTCACAAAAGCTCATGAAATTCAACTTTAATTGCTGATGCTATTTTGCAATTTTTGGCTGCTTATAACTTGAACAGCCTTTGAGCAAGAGCTTCGAGAGTTCATACACAGCTTCATTTCTAGGTTAAATGAAAATGTAAGAAAAGTGGTGATATTGATTCTCTAGTTTTAAATTTATAAAGGCATAACATTCTGCAGTTTATTGTACATACTTGTGAAATATCATTTTAAGATTTCTGATTTGAAACGTGATACAGTTCTTTGCAATGTATAATAAAGTCAGTATTCCAGAGGTAATGCAGTTTAGATAAAGACTTTTTACATTAGGTGGATATAACTGAAAAATAAATTTTGGTGAAATTTCAAAACTTTCCATGACAATTTCATGAAATTTCACAGAAGCTCAATCATATTTTAACCATAATTCTGCTGATAGAAGACTAGTTCCACCTAGCCATAATTAGGAAACCTTGTGTTTCGCAGTATACTATATTCCGTGTCCTGTAGTAAATGATACCATATCATTTTAAGGGAAACATCTTCCTTACCACTTAAGACCAGTTCAATGTGCCTGTGCAACTGGTTTTATGCTTGTGTAACATAAATAATCTTTGGCTGTTCACCTCTCTATCCATGAGATGTAGCACCCAGTAGTGGTACAAAGGCAAGGTTCCCTGGGGGGGGATTCCACCCATTGAGGTGGCGCGGAAGTGATTCCCTTGCGTAAAGGTACCTTAGGAAGAAGCCCATGGGAGACAGAGGTGTGCCACTGGAGGAGGAGGAGGGGTGGATGGAGGGGCAAGGAAAAAATGCTTGTGTGAGGAGTTAGGAAAACAGCCCTTAAATAGGCCAAAAGGGGGTGTGGTTAGTTGCACCGCCCCTTGTACTACTGGCTGTAGCCTTCCAATTCAATGTGCCTGTGCAACTGATGTCATGCTTGTGAAACATAGGTAATCTTTGGCTGTTCACCTCTTTCTCCATGGGATGTACCATCCTGTAAGGGCACTAAGGCAAAGGTGCCATGGGACTGATTCCCATGGCTAAAGGTACCTTAGGAAGAAGCCCAAAAAGAGTGTTGAGCAAAGCATACAAGGTAGTGAACACTTATCAGGGTCAAAGACCTGTATGTAGGTTGGTTGCTAGTATGGGTTCAGTTGGTAGCATGGGTCAGTTGATAGTATTGTTTGAGTAGAGTAGGCAGGAAACAACAGGTGAATAGTGACCCACTCAGAGGTCTGGCTGTAAAGTGTGGAGGCCTGCTTTCTAAGGAGAGGGAGAGAGAACAGCCAAAGGGGGAGAAAGGACAATTATGGGGAGGCCACCCAACTCCATCCAATAGCAGAAACCTATCTAAGTGATATAGGGACTACAACTATGCCTATCTAGTATCATGACCATTGGCACAGAGGAGAGGAAAAAACCCCTTTGAGGAAGAAACCTCTGGGGATCCAAGGCCTTGGTCACCTTCCCTCAAGACTTTGGGACAATTTTGTTTAGTGACAGTTCTGTTACTGCAATTTAGTAGACCAATCCAGGGGAAATGCAATTTCAGAGAGCACTCTTGCTCTATCCCTCTAATGGGAACACTGTGGAAGGTTGTGAGTGAACTCTGCAACAGTGGGCAACCAAGGTGGGAGGAGGAGAGTAATGACCATCATGGAGCCCAGCCAGCCTACCAGTCTATGAACACATCAGGTGAATCAGAGGTGATTGTAGGGAGAATAGCTTGAAAGGGTGCCTCCGAACCCACTCAGGCAGCTAAAGGGGCCCTTTCCGTGAGAACCCCACCCCTTCACTGCTGAAGTCTTAAATGCTACATTGAGAGGTACCATCAGTATGGTTGATGACTGAAGATCCACCCAGAGCAAGGACATTCATAGCTATGGGCCAGGTGAGAAGGATCTTGCCTCAAGCTTTTAATGCTAAAGATTTGAGCTTCAGGGTGCAGAGAGACTGTCAGCCACAGGGCTAACCCTGAGTCCTAGAGAAATTGATATGATCAGCATGTTTCCAAAATGTAGGAAAGTGAGTTGTAATGAGCATGGGACCTGCATAGTGGTCGTAGTGGATGATGACAGTCATGGGGAGACCTGTACATAGGTCAGACTGAGCACTGTGAACCCGTCATGGGTCCAGACTGGATGAGCTGACATGAGGAGACCTGTACATAGGTCAGGCTAAGCAATATGACCCCTTTTGTGGGTCTAGTTCAGGCAAATAGTATTTGTCAACCACAGGAATGTATGCCGACCAAGTCCATTAGAAAGCCAAATTGGGAGTGAATAGAATTGTATATTATGAGTATGTGAACGGCGAGGCTGGGCAAAGCCCGGGGTCGATGACTGGAGAGGAGGATGCTGTCAAGCTGGTTAGGTAGGAGAAGGCTGTAAAGTCAGTACAGTAGGAGGTGCGGTTTGAGGCAAGTAAACATGATATGCTCTTAGACTTGGAAGGGATGCCAGTATGGGAATGGGTGACTGTGTAAACCAGGTGCATAATAGCAGGGAAGGGATGGTAGAAAGCTTGGTAAAGCCAGCTGCCCTCATGAAGACTACATTTATCACAAGGAAAGAAAGTATGGAGACAAGGAGTACTGGAAATGTCAGCAGTATGACGCATACAAAAGTCCTGCCTGTGTGCACACAGCTAATGATGCTGTTGTTAAATATGTTGGCAGCACAGTCATGTTCCTAATCCAGTAGATGCTGAGGTTAGAAGGGTAGTGAGTGAAGTAAAGGACCGTGCTTGCAGCTCTCAAGAAACAAGCCAGAAGGTTGTAGCTAATGCAATCAGTGGTATCAGTCTGCCAGTGCTAAACTCACCTCTGTACCCAATTTAAAACAAAGTGCACAATGGGCATGGCAAGAGGAGGCAGTATGGCACAGTGGTGTAAGGCTCTGAGCTGCAAATCTGGAGACCTGGGTTTGAATCCCACAGCCTCCACTTGCATACTGTGTGACCCTGAGCAAGTCACTTAACTTCCTCGTGCTCCCAGGTTGCACCTGCAAAAAAGCTTTCAGCTTAGTGTGTCTCACCTGGTAAAATAATTGGTAAAAATAAAAAAAAAAATTGCAGCTGTTGCTCCTAGCCAATCAGTTTCCCTCACTGAACTGCAAATTCCACCTGACTACTGTGTTACAGACAGTGGGGAACAGTTCCTGCTGTTCAATTCTGGAAGTGATGACAGGGAGCGATTTCTAATATTTTCCACCAAGAGAAATCTAGCATATATGACAAATGCTATGCACTGGTTTGTGTATGGAGCATTCAAGGCAACATCTAGCCTTTTTTCACAGGCATACACCATTTATGATATATGTTACTCCTCTTCCATTCTATTTGTTTTTATTCTCATGTGTAACAAAACTTATGCAACCTATATGCTTGTGCTTGACGAGTTAAAGAAAGTGTGTGATGGCCTTTCTCCACAAACAATAATGTTAGATTTTGAAATGGCTGCATCAAAAGCTTTTCTGGCACAGTTCCCAACAGCCACAATGAGGGGGTGCTTTTTCATTTATGTCAATCAGTGTGGCATAAGGTCCAAGAACATCATGACCTTTTAAAGAACTATACTTTTGACTCAGATTTTGCACTACAAATTTGCATGATGCCAGCACTAGCATATGTTCCACTAGCTGATGTGATAAATGCTTTTGAAACTCTGAGGGACATGGAATTCTACAGGACACATGATGACAAACTGGTCCCCCCAGTTGACTATTTTGAAGACACTTGGATAGGGAGGCCAGTTGGTCACTGTGGTCGCCGTAAGCCACACTTTGACATCATGTTTTGGAACTGCTACAGTGCAGTAAAGGAGGGTTTGCAGTGCACAAACAACTTGGTCGAGGGATGGCATTGAAGATTCAATAGTCTGTTGGGTGCAAGCCATCCCTCTATTTGGAAATTAATTAGTGCCATAAAAGCAGAACAGAAAATGAATGAATTAAAAGTTGAACAATACCTGTCAGACATGGTACTCCCAGCTCAGAGAAAAATGTATCGTAACAATGGCAAATGAATCGAGTTGGTAGTAAATTCACATGGAACATCTGATTGCACAGAGTATCTCAGGGTGGTGGCTCATAATTTTTAATAACAAATATAAGAGGATGTGGAAGTGGAAGGACAGTAAAGGTTTTAATATTAGTGCTTTTTAATAAAAGAACAATAATGGTTATGTTTTAAAAGTGTGCTGGAATTAAAAAAAATGAAAATAATGACTTTGGATGGATGAGGTACACCGAGGTATGCTGAATAATGCCATCAGGAAGTGACAGAGTAGGGGGGACAAACAGGATGCTATGTAACTCCTCTTTTATTGCATTTATTGCTAATTCACTCAAAAAAATGATCATTCTGTGCTATACTCCGCTGAATTGCACCGAGGTAGTAGGATCAGGAACACTGAATCGCTGAATCAGTGCTCGTTCTGTGTGTCATAATTACCAACTACACTGAGGTAGTAGGATGCAATGTTAAGTCTAGGTAGTAGGATGATACACTGATAAGAGCACACTAATTTGTATTTAGCTGACATGTATTTAGCTGAAATGTGATTTATGTTGAAATGTTCATTGCAATATATTTACATTCACTGATTTTGCTGTGCTGTGTTGTCTATGCTGAAATGTTCATGGCGAATTGACATGCTACCTTGCTGGTTACATAGTGCATAGTTTTTGTAACAAGTTTTCCTCCAGGGAATACATGGTCTGACTTGGGGGGGGGGGCAGACGGGCATGATGGCTGCAATGCTGCTCCACTCCTCACAATCTCGAACATGTAGTAGCGTGTGTATGATTTCATCATCGATTTTGATTTTATTTGTGTTTGATTTCAAGTCAATGAATGAAATGTGGGCTGATTTTGGCCCATTTCGCTGATACAGTAATGTTTTTTGTTCTATATTTTAAATAGAGTGTGCTGCTGATAATGGGAGAAACCGTAGTGTTTCCATAGTGTTTTGAAGTGCTGAGAGTTAATCATGGAGCTCTCTTTGAGTTGGTTTGGCCCTTGCTATTTACGAGTTGCTGTAATGAATTAATGGCTTTAGACTGAGCTTGGAAGGCACTTGGAAACCATTGGAGACCGTTGAAAAACGGTTAGAGGAGGCTTCCTAGGAGGAGGTTCCTGGATGCGATGGCCCACAGGAATGTGGAGCATTGCAGTTGCACAATGTGTACTGAAAGGCTTGAAAATGCATTGAAAAGGCATGCTACCTTTGCTAGGGCTTGGGGGTCCTGTCTCTTATTTTGAAGTATTAAGTTTACTGTGCTTAGAGGAGCACTGCTCTTTTTTTTTCCTATTTGGCTGCAGTCTAAAAAATGGTGTGGTGCAAAAAGAAACAGATGGAGGCTAACTTCAGAGCCAACTAAGTATGATATAAAAAAAATTCCATAACCTATACTGAAATGGGCACTAAGAAGTGGTGGATCGGAGTGAGGTTTACTCAGCTGGAGGGACTCCTAGAAGACAAAAAAATATGAGCCCTTGCTTGCATATAGAATTAAGGTATCCTTATACTTGCCTGGCTAGAAAGGATGAAGTTTCAGTGACAGGTACTTGCTAAATTTAAGACAACCTTATAGAAAAATTAATATAGGAGACTATGGACTCAGTTTAGAAGCTTGTGTTATAGTGTTTTTCTTTATTATTGAGTACGGGAGATCCCAGACTCCCTTGTTTTGAATTTCTATATAAAAGTGGTCCACTTTTGGCCCATGGCAATAATTATTACAATTTGGCACCGAAGGAAATTGAAATGTATTGACGCCTAACTATTTAGTATCTGGAGTGCTAAAATACAGAGATTGAACTTCTGGTTGTTTTGAGGAGTCCATCTGAGTTTGCAAGGATGCTGTGGGTTTGTAGTGATTGCTGTTAAGTAGACCTACCTTAATCTCTGTTATTAAAAATGGTATTTTTCAATATAAACAAATCCTGCTGCCACCTTCACTTAAAGCTTTTACTAGAGACTCCTTATCATGGTTCGGAGCTGCTAAATGTGTTTTCATTGGCCATGGGATATACTGATTGAGTTTTGGATCAGGACTCCTTGAAAGAGAGCCACTTCTAATCAATATAAGAGTACAAAAACTTTAACCGCTCATAAAGGAAAGTTTGGATGCAATATTTATTTATTAGCTTTTGGTAACCAGGTAAGTGTATTAGGCAAAAAACCTGCCTATTTTCAAGCAGGACCCGGGAGTGTACAACAATGCAGTAGTCAAAATTACAGAGGACAAGTCAGGTATTAGCACAAAAACACAGGACCACCATGCAGGGTAGACTTAAAAAGGTACAGAAATTAAAAGCACCCAAGTGTGGGTGGGTAACAATAAAACATCCGGGAGATTACTTAGAGGGAAGTATTAATACATAACAATGTTAGGCATAGGGTGGACAGAGGAACCAGAATGGGATTAGGGGCAACTGCAGACACCAGGAGAGCTCAAGTAAGAAAAAAGTGCTTTTTTGAAAGACTGTTGAGATGGGGAATGTTTAATGTCAAGAGGAAGAGAGTTCCAGTATTTAGGAGCAAGGTGTGAGAAAGCTTACTCACCCATTTTTGTAGAGCAGGGAGGAACGGCAAGCAGGGGAGCAGTCGAAGACCTAAGGAGACAAGCTGGGGTAATGGGTTGAAGCATAGCTGCAAGAGCGTCAGGGCACGGTGGACGTGATAAGGAATCAATAAGGTTACCCAGAGCGTAGGAGTGCATGCCATCAGGAGACAACCAGTTCAATGTAGAGTAGAGACGGCAGTGATGGGTGAGCCGGGGAGCAGCCAAAGCGAATCTGCAAATGTTGTTGTATGTGGTGTCCCATTTATCTAAGTCTGCTACTTTAGCCTGAGAGAAGACAGGAAGAGCATACGTCAGCCACGGAAGTAAGACCCCCTTGGCTACAGAGACATGGGCAGAAGCAGTGAGTGAGTGACGAACCTTGTAAGCAGCTGCAATCTTCGAGTTGATGTGTTGACAAATCCTGTTGATATGTGAGGTGAAGTGGAGTTGAGGGTCAAGAGTCACCTCCAAATATTTAAAGGTCTTAGTGTTGGTTAGTACAGATCCATCCGGGCATTGGACCCTCAGATGATGGGATTCTGCATTAGTCTTCCTTAGAGACCCAAAGAGCATAGCCTGAGTCTTGGGTTGATTAAGGATTAATTGGTTAGAGGAGAGCCAGGCCTGGATCTGACTAAAGGAGGATAATACAGTAAGTGGTCATTGATATCGCTGATAGATTCAGAGGTGGTATAAAGTAGCAGGTCATCAGCATACAAGATAGACTTACAGTGGGTAGTGAAGGTTGGAATAGAATTGACAAAGATAGAGAATAGCAATGGGCCTAGTACTGAACCCTAAGGAATGCTGCGGGAGATAGCAGAGGGAGATGATTGGGCTTTGCTGAAGGAGGTAGTTTGGGAACGACAGTTGAGATAGCTTTTGAATCAGGACATGGTGGTCTGGGTAGTGCCATGGTCCAGTAGTTTGCACAGCAGAAGGGGATGGCTTACCAGGTTGAATGCTTTTGTAAGATCAATAAATACAGCCCCGGTGAGTTGACCATTTTCCATGTTAGTCTTAACATCAGTGGTAAATAGGGTAAGCGCTGTGGTAGTACTGTGTCCAGGCTGAAAACCATGCTGGATGGGAGACAGAAGATTGAACTTGGTCAGTTGAGAGATGAGCTGGCCATGGATTGATTTTTTGAGCAGTTTGCTTAGGGTAGGTAGAATAGCAATGGGCCTGTAATTAGTTAGTCTACTAGGGCTGCCTTTTTTGAACACAGGAATAATCCTGGCTGATTTTCATATGAGGGGAACCGCTGAGGTAGAGATAGAGAGGTTGAATAGTCTAGGTACTGGGGTTGCTAATAGAGCGGCAGCCAATTGAAGGATCCTGGGTTCGAGACCATCAGTACCCATGCTACCATAGGGAGAGATGGAATAGAGGAGTTTTAAGACTTCAGCTCTAGTGACAGGAGCAAGCTTCAAGGGTGCTGATCCATAAGAGAGATCACATGGTGAAGTAGGAGAGCCAAGAGGAGAGGCATGGAGGAAGGTAGGGAGCACTGTGAAAACAGAGTTAAAAGCTTCAGCAATGGTAGAGGGGTGATTACAGCTGACCTTATTTACCAACATTTCCCTTGGAGTCTGTGGCTTGTTGTTTCCAATAATTTTGTTAATACTAGCCCAATATTGTTTAGGGTTAGATGAGGAAGGGCGCGAAGTAGCTCTCGGTAGTAACTAGTTTTGGCCAGCCTAATGTCCTTCTTGCAGGCATTTCTTAGAGTGTGATATCCCTCATAGTCAGTAGGCAAGGCTGAGGATTTCCATTTCACCCACAGCCTATCCCTTAGTTTTAGACGCTGGAGTAGAGGGCGCCTAAGCCATTTTGTGGGTTTGCTCCGACCCCGCGGGTTGAGGTGGGGATATATCACCGCTGAAGTGATAGTAACACATTTGTGAAGTGTTCAGTAGCTCTGATCATTGGTAATAAAGATGGGGGACCAGTCAACCAGACTGAGGTCCCTAAGAAAGGCTGCAGTGTACAGATGGGCAAAATGTGAGAAGGTTAGGAATTTTGGGAGGATAAGTAGGAGTAGAGGCCTGCCACATGCAGTAGGTCGGACAGTGGTCAGTGATAGAGTCCACAAGGACACCAGAGGAGTTAATACGGTCCACTCTATTGGTAATTATTCAGTCGATAAGCGTGCGACTGGAGCCGGTTGAGGAGACTCTAGTAGGAGATACAATAAGTTGTGTAAGGTTAACTCTACTAAGGGTGGATGCTAGGTAGGAGCCATTCGAGTCTAGCCAGTCGAGATTGAAATCCCCAAGGCAGATAATATCACTTCTGGAGGGTACCATGGCTATTAGGTCAATGAGTTCTTCAAGACCGAGCTTACAGTTTCTTGGAGGGGAGTAGACACTTAGGATATTAAGTTTCTTTGAGCCCACCAATAGGAGGATTGAATGCAGTACTTCACAATGACTTAAAGGATTAACTGGTGCAAGAGACACATTGAGGTGCGGTTTGAAATACAGCACCAGGCCACCACCTCTCTTGGATGTAGGATGGTCCACACGTAGCATGTTGTACCCAGGGAGAGCACATGCTGAGTTAGGGATTGAAGACTTTAGCCAAATTTCAGACAAGGCAAGGATATCAGAATTGTTAACAAGAACCCACACTTCAAGCTCAGGGAGATTGGCTACCAAGCTCCTGATGTTTATGTGGGCAATGGATAGTCCAGGAGGTTTGGACACTTGAGGAGGTCGCATGTGCGATCCTAGGGGTCAGGGTTTGGCTCGATGTCACCAGAAAGTAAGTAAGTAAGTAAAAAGTAAGTAAGTAAAAGTAAGTAAGTAAGTAAAAGTTTATTTTTAAGCGCTTTTCGAAATCAAAGCGCTGTACAATAAAATAGTTAAATACATATAAAACATACATATAGCATAACAAACAACAATAAAATATAATTTCAATACAGTGCAATAACTACTCTCCATACGCCTTTTGAAATAAATAGGTTTTCAGTTCTGACTTAAAGCTTTCAACGGTCAGGAGTTTGTATCCGACGAGGTAGAGAGTTCCACAGGTAGGGCAGCATAAGAAAACGCCGTGCCGGATGTTTTTAATGAACCCTGGGAACCTCTAGCAATCCCCGCCGGTGTGGAGCGGAGGAGCGGGAGGGACGAGGGAACAAGCAGATCTTGAAGATATCGCGGTCCCTGTTTGTGTAGGGCTTTATAGGTCAGTAAACCAACCTTAAAGGTGATCCGCCACTGAACCGGCAGCCAGTGCAATTCGCGCAGCACAGGCGTAATATGATTCCTTATAGACGTCCCCGTCAAAAGCCTGGCAGCAGCGTTCTGCACCAGCTGCAAGCGGCGGATATCAACCCCCGGCAGCCCTAGGTACAGGGCATTGCAGTAGTCAAGGCGAGAAGTAACAAAGGCATGGACTAATGTCGGGAGGTCAGCCGGAGGAACAAGGTGTTTCACCGAGCAATATTCCTCAGATGGTAAAGAGGATTTGACGCAGATGACACCTGGAATTTCAGCGCCAAACTGTCATCAATAATAATGCCCAGGTTACGCACCCGGTCTGAGATTGAGAGCTGGGCTCCATCGATCCATATGCCCGAAGGAAGACCAGCCCTACAATCCGCCTAAAGACAACCTGGGTCCACCACCAACACCTCAGTCTTATCCGGGTTTAACCTTAGCCAGCTGGCACTCATCCAATCACTGATCTCGGATAGACAGTTGTTAAGTTTAGAGACTGCATCTTCTTGCCCGGGGCTAAAGGACAAATATAGCTGGGTGTCATCTGCATAGCAGTGAAAACCCAAGCCATATTGCCTAATAATGTCTCCCAATGGCAGCATGTAGACAGCGAACAACATGGGTGCCAAAATGGAACCCTGCGGAACCCCACAGGGCAAAGAGACGGCATCAGAGGAATAAATTCCAGTGATAACCCTATGTCTCCGCCCTGTGAGAAAAGATTGAAACCATTGTAGAACCATACCAGACAGTCCACAATGGAACCGCAGGCGTTCCAGAAGCACACCATGGTCCACAGTGTCAAAAGCTGCAGAGAGATCAAGAAGGACTAGAATAGTACAAGCCTTTTGATCCCTCGCTATCAGGAGATCATTTAGAACCCGGACAAGAGCAGTCTCAGTACTATGTCTTTTCCTAAATCCCGATTGAAGAGTATCATAGACATTATGATTTATAAGATGGTCTTCCAGTTGCAGTGCAACCACCTTTTCAATAACCTTACCCAAGAAGGGCAGGTTAGAGATAGGTCTGTAGTTAGCTGGACAGTCGGTTCAATGAAGGTTTTTAGGAGTGGTGAGCGACTGCCTCTTTAAGGGTTCAGGAAGATCCCTGCTCCAAAGATTTCCAGACGATTTCAGCAATGGTCGGACAGATAATATCTACGCAACCCAATAAAAGTGGCGTAGGGCCCGGATCCAAACTACAACTGGTTGGACGTACAGTCTGGACAATCCTCATAATGTCCATGAATTCCGGCCTACCAAAGTCAGACCAGGTGACACAGGTGTTTGCTTCCCCTCGCCGATCACTGCAAGCCCTTGTAGAGTGAGCTTGGCCGAGATCTGCCCTAATGCCGGCAATCTTATCAGCGAAAAATCGAGCAAGCTCATCACACTTTATTTGTGAAAAATCTCTTCCAGACTGTAGACAGAGTGGATTGCACAATCTGTCAACAGTCCGAAAGAGTTGAGCCAGTCGGTTTCGCAGCAGCAATGCCCTGGACAGGAATTCTAACTTACGGGATATTGCTATTGATAGATAACATAATGATCCATCAATCTAAGTTTGTCGGCATCCAGGCAAGATTTCGCCATGCTCTTCTAGTTCGCCTCACTCTCCTCAGCTCCTTCAAAGACTCATCAAACCAGGAGTCTTTGGGTGCTGAGTGAGTGGCGCTAACCTAACAGGAGCAATTCGATCCAGGCCCCGTCATCACCTTGTTATAGGCACAACCATGTCCCTGGACCCATGCTGTCATCCAAACACCGGATAGGTCCAGTACCGCCATTAGGCCCTCTGGATTTACTCCCCTTAAGGCGATACTGACCATCTCCGTAGGGACAGGCCTATTAGGAGGTGCCCCAAAACTGAATCTTATGGTGTGATGGTCTGTCCACGATTTGGTTCCACCTCCAAATGTGAAACATCCAAATCCAGTAGGAACACCAGGTCCAATGAGTGTCCACCTATATGGGTAGCAGAGGTAACTACCTGTGACAGGCCCAACATAGACATAAGTTGGAGGAAGTTCTTTCCAAAGTGCGAGGTTCATCGTCGACCCAGGCATTGAAGTCACCCAGAATTAGCCATCTAGGTGACCCAGTGCCATGTCAACGATGAAGTCCGTGAACTCCTTCAGGAATTCACCACCATCACCGGGTGGACGGTAAATGAGGAGAATCTGGAGCTCTGCACCTGCTGCCAGGATACACTCAAAGGATCTGGTGTTACCCACTGGCACCTCCACAAGACTCAGCTCTGATCTAAGAAGATGGCCCTCCCCGCCCCTACTGATCCAATCTCGGACGGTGCATTACCGAGAACCCAGCTGGAGCGGCAGAGTCTAAGATAGGACCTGCATTTTCATCCAGCCAGGTTCAGAACATGCCAGGTCAGATGTTGCAACAAGATCTGCAATAATAGCAGTCTTGTTCCTAATCGACCTGGCATTACATAACACCGTTTGAGTTGGATGAGTTTTCGGAGAGGATTGCAGTACCTGCCCACAATCTGTGGAGCCCTTGGGTATGGAAATCAGGCAAGGAGGACACCTCTCCTGACTCCATTTCGCCCCAGGGCGTCTCCTTGTCCCAACTATCCCTATCCGCCCACCCCTCTCCATTCTCCCACTCTCCCACTTAAGTGTGAGGGATAGGGTTGCTATCTAGATAGTGGCATGTAGAAACATACAAGAGGCACAACCACGGTAGCAGATTTGCTTTCTGAGCAGAAATCTAATTATGGAACAAATATGTTTGGAACTGAGGCCCAGAGGAGGTACCTGATCTGTAGATGTATGCAGTAATATGTTTGAGTAGGAGAAGTCATTTTGGGAGGCAGCGGGGAGATTAGAGGGATGCCCAAGAATTAGTAACAAAGAGTCAAGAGCTAATAGAGATAGGAAAGGAGGCAATTTCTCAGAAGTGACCTCATTGTGCTGTTTGGTGGGGCAGAAGGAGTAAAGAGGAGTAGTGAAACAGGGGGAGGTGAGGAGAGAATCCACAGCCAGCAGAGATACAGCTTGCTGTAGCCTGTTTGGATAGAGAGACAAGAAAAGTTCAACGGATACCTCTAGTGGCGAATAGCTATAAGCTGCAGATGAGAAATTAAGGAGATAGAGATATTCACATAAGTACCTCACGTGATAATGTGCAAGTGACAGCCCTGGCTATATATTCAAGGCCAGCTAAGGGTGGGAGGGTTTTGGGGGGCAGGTGGGGAGCAGCAGCGGTGGTGCGGGTGAATACAGGACCCTTTTTTCCCAAGCTGCAACTAGGATCGGCCCGCGCTCTGTGGCAGAACAGCAAGGACTCCTGGCCTCTGCTTCCAGCTGCACAAATCCAGCTTATGTGAGCAGCCTTGCTGACTGCACAAAAAATCTAGCACAATGATTTTATTTTTGGTAAGCTACCGAAGTAGCGAGAGAAACCGTACCATCTTGCCCAAGCAAATTAAGTACGGAATCCTTCAGCCGGCAATCCAGCCAATTTTGTTTGTTTGCAAAGCAGTTACACAATTAAAGTTTAGTAAGCCGCCCAGTTTCGGAGTGGGGAGCCCTGTCCTGTGTCTCGAATTACTCAGTGCACATCAGTTAGCATGACTGCGAGGGGTGCTCCACTGCATCAGTGGCTCAAACAGAAAAGGCGTCAAATTCAAAGCTCCATGGTCACAATCACATGAAGAAAGAAAAATGCCAGCTCTTCCACGGTTCTGCAAAAAGCGTACCTTCACTGATTCGGGGACTCGGCAGCTCCGGAGGTGGCTAGCCCAGGTAGGCCATTGCTAAGGGGAGAGAGAGAGAGAGAGAGAATGAGAAGTCAGGTTATATAGCAAGGTGCTTAGGGGGAGGAGTAAAGAGCCATGAGGGGGGACAGGGAGAGCGAAGGGATAGTGGGTAAAAGAAAGTATGGTAAGTCCTGGAACTCTGCAGTTACACTATGCTCAGGGGAAATGTAAACTCACTTGATAATTCAGTACAGCTACAGGACTCAATCTATACTAAGGGTAAACTGCAAACAATAAATAATGCACTTACAACACTCTAGGAAAAACATTGCACCCCCTTTAGCCTACTCTAAATACAGTTGAAATAAATCAAATTTCGGACTTCTCCAATACAGACTACGAGATCAATACCCTCCAGACAGGCTGCCCTCTTTGGTACATGCAATGCACAGAGAATAAAGCACCATAGTCTGAATACAGGACCCATTTTTCCTGAGCAGCAACCAGGATCAGCCCACACTCTGTGGCAGAACAGCAAGTACTCCTGGCCTCTGCTTCCAGCTGCAGAAATCCCGCTTAGGTGAGCAACCTTGCTGACTGCACAAATAATCTAGCACAAAGATTTTATTTTTGGTAGGCTACCGAAGTAGCAAGAGAAACCGTACAGTCTTGCCCAAGCAAATTAAGTATGGAATCCCTCAGCAGGCAATCCAGCTGATTTTGTTTGTTTGCAAGGCAGTTACACAGTTAAAGTTCAGTAAGCTGCCCAGTTTCAGAGCAGGGAGCCCTGTCCTGTGTCTCGAATTACTCAGTGCACACCAGTTAGCATGACCGCGAAGGGTGCTTCGCTGTGTCAGTGGCTCGGACAGAAAAGGTACCAAATTCAAAGCTCCACAGTCACAGTCACACAAAGAAAGAAAAATGCCGGCTCTTCTACGGTTCTGCAAAAAGCGTACCTTTACTGATTCGGCAACTCAGCAGCTCCAGAGGCGGCTAGCCCAGGTAGGACTGCACTTCACTGATTCAGTGACTTGGCAGCTCCAGAGGCGGCTAGCCCAGGTAGGCCACTGCTTCATTGATTCAATAACTCAGCAGCTCTGGAGGCGGCTAGCCCAGGTAGGCCAGAGCTTCACTGATTTGGCGACTCGGCAGCTCCGGAGGCAGCTAGCCCAGGTATGCCAGCTCTTCACTGATTCGGCGACTCGGCAGCTCTGGAAGCGGCTAGCCCAGGTATGCCAGCGCTTATCAGCAAAGATTGGATGGAACACTTTATGAATATTTTAGAAAGTTTTAGAAGTTGAACAACTCTAGTAAATGAACAAGCGTCAAACAAGTTCTAATTTAAAAATACAAATTTTGTTCTACTTTGTCGTGGTATATGTTTTAAGTAAAACTGTTTTACATGCATGTTTCAAGTTATAATCACATCATTTAGAAGATTTTGTACACCAGAACCTAAGAGGTGTACTGAATTATTTTAAAAACTTGGAAAACTGCTGATTTTTAGCTGTTAAGCTATGTTAAATTTTATAATTATTATGTCTACAAAGTAGCATGTTGTAAAAGATAAAAATATAGTATTTTCCTATAGGACTTGTATAAGGGATAATACCTTGTTTTGTGCATTTCAGGGCAAGCTGCCTTAAATGAAATGAATTTCTTATAGATGGAAATGCACAATGAGTGATATACACTATAAGCACTGTTACCACTACTTGTTAAAAGGGAATTAATATGGATACTAAAACATTCCATGTTGAATTAATTTATTGAAGCTTATTAGAAGGTGTCCAATAAAGGTAATTTATGGTTATTTATTGGATAGTAGACATTAGTCCAACATGCCTGGTGCTATGTATTGCTATTAATTGAATTTCATGTATATTTTGTATATTTAATTCTTTGAAATTGTTGAATGTTTCCATTTCTCCTTTGTTTCACAATGACTTTTACTCGAACGAATAAACATACTACTATATTACTACTAAAAAATTGTGCTGTAAAGGCCAAGACGGGCAGCAGTAGGATGCCGGCTTGCATAGTGAATGCGCTAATGCCATGAATGCTATGTAAAACAGCAAGAGAAGGCTGGAGTGAGCCAGTGACCAATAAAACATATAAGAAGTTGAAAGCTGCTTCTGCTGCCTGGAACCATGATGCCCGCTGCAACAACACAGTCCCCAACCATGGGCGGAGAAGCCACAGAGAGGCACCATGATGCCAAATAGCTAATTAAACCAACAGAATAAAATAATTTAAGTACCAGCAGTTGAATTAAACTAGTAAATGAAATTTAATTGATTACATATCTGCAGCTGTAGCTGGGCTGGCATGTATTTGAGCAGATTAAGAATCCCAAAAGGGCTATACACAAGGGGAGAGTAACATAGAAGGGCAGGAGACTCAGGTAAGATTCTGTTGCATAGCTAGTAGCACTGAATAGCAAAACAAACTGAAATGGGTTTGTCTGCACAAATAATAAAGAAGTGCAATTGCAGGCTGAGTAAATGCAGGTGACAGGTAGAATAATTCTCAAACATAATGAAGACTGTAGTGAGAAATCCCCAAGGAAAAGGAAGGAGAAAAAGCAACACAAATTACCTGGATTTTTCAACAGAAATGCAGCAGTATCTGCTGCCACACCCTGCTGCTACTAGCTGAGAGTGAGAGTTTAGACCAGGTGCAGGCAATTAAGTGCAAACAACAGCTGAGGGCTGGAACGGGAGCTGAAGCATACCATAAATGCTGGAAACTGAGGATGCCAGGTAGCTGAGGAGGACAGGGAATCAGAGCACAGAAATGAGCAACACAGCACAAATAAAGGGCAACTAGAAAGCCCCGAAAAGAAAAAAGAATACCTAAAACCAAAACACAAATGCAGCAGAACAGAAAAACAGCACACAGCAGCCAGAAGCAAAACAAATACTAACCAAAGTAGGAGACGCACAGGCACACATCCAGTAGAAACCTAGCAGAGTCCAGAGCACAAACAAACTAGATTTTGAGGGGGGAGGGGGACAAGGCTGCAGTAGGCTTAAAGGGAGAAGACAGATGAACAGAGTCTCTGTCTGGCAAGGAAAAAATGCTTGTTTGAGGTGTGAGAAGAGCAGCCCTTAAATAGGCCAAAAGGGGTGTGGCTAATTGCACCGCCCCCTTGAACTACAGGCTGTATCTTCCGATTACACTTATATTTACTGCAAATGTTCTGCAACTAAACATACCAAGTACAAAAAGTAAAATCATAATGTTCTAAACACATGACATGCTATTTAAACAGTATATGCAGCAACTGGACCAGATTAACAATACTGGGATGATACTTGGAGATAATAAGAGAAAAAGTAAGCAGTATGCAGCATGCTAGATCCCTTCCCACAGTGGTAGACAATAAGAAAGTGCATGCCCCTGCAACTAATGATGCATGCTTATGAGGTATAGCTCTAAAATGCCATTTCCCAGGAAAAGATTAAAAGCATGGTATATAGAGTAAATAATGAAAAAAAAAATCCAAACTTTTCCTGAGGCCATGGTGGTGCCATGGGGGCAGGAGGTCAGGTCCCAGCATGGAATCCAGAATCCGCTGTGCTGGCAAACAGCCAAATCCAACATACTGGTGGCTTTCATTATACTCTAAAGCCGTGGGCCTGATTCTCAAAGGGATATGCCTGGCATAACTTACTTTGCGCCCAAACAAAATGGTACAAGTAGCAAGTTACGCTCGGAGATTTGACTTTCAGTATTCTGCAAAGCAGCCTGCAACATGTTGCAGGCTGCTTGCACCAAAGTGCATTTACACCACCAGTTATGCACTAAACCCCCAGCAACATGGTGCTAGGGGGTTTACGGCAGCTGTTGCGCCCTATTCTGGAAGGGCAGAAACAAAGTCCCCAACATCACTATTCTAGAAGACACCTGGTGGACATCAGTCAATGAAAAGTTATACCAGCAAATAGCTGGTGTAACTTGCATCCACCATGGTTGTGTGCCGATGGCCCCAAACCACCAGTATGTGCCATCTATCCAGCCCCACCCCTGCCCCACTAGACAGCCCTGCAGGGTAAAGGAACCACCCTCACCTACTGTAGGATCCACCACCCTGACCTCAGTTCCCAAATAATGTGTAATTAACAGCCCAGCAGGGCTATAGGACCCCTGTGACCAGTTCCCCAATAATGTTAAAGTAATGCCCCACAGGGCTATGGAACCCCCAGCCCCAATCCTCCAATACTGTTGAAAAGTGCCCCACAGGGCTATCACTCCCCCCATCCCAATCACCATGTACAGGTAACAGCCTCACAGGGCTGATTTTGCTCCAGCCCAAGCCCCAGTCCCCGATCCCCGAACCCAAGTGCTTGTGGTACTGTAAAATGTAAAAGTGATAGTCAAATCCCTGTTATCTTGGTAGTCTAGTGGCCCCCCCACCTGGCAGTGCCCACCCACCCCACTCCACCACACCCATCCCCAGCCGGCAGTGGCACGGCCTGCCTCTCACCGCCATGGTCAGCCACCAAATGAGCTCCATCTGAGTGTGTACTACTGTAAATAGTACATGCTCAATGAATGACAGTTCATTCATTGAACGTGTACTATTTACAGTAGTACATGCTCATACAGAGCCCAGTTGGCAGCTGGCCGTGGTGGTGAGAGGGTGGCCATTCCAGTTGCCACCCAGGGGAGGGTAGGGGATGCGGGTGGGCTGACACTGCCAGATGGGGGGCTGGGGGCCACTAGACTACCAGAGATAATGGGGATTTGACTATCACTTTTACGTGTTACACTACCGCAAGGACTTAGGTTGGGGGATCCAGGCTTGGGGAGGCCAGATCAGCCCTGTGGGGCTGTTACCTCTATATGGTGATTGGGATGGGGGGAATCCCATAGCCCTGTGGGACACTACTTTATGCATTATTTGGGAACTGGGGGCAGGGGGGTTGATAGCCCTGCAAGGCTTTCCAGGCTTGTGCTCAGGCGGGGAGCCCTAGTGCCCTACAGGACTTGTGGATGTGGCTTGTGACATGCCCCTCAGATATGTCCTTCCTTTGGTGTGCTTTTGGGCACATCCCAAGTAGCAGGCATTAGCCACTGGGACCCTGCCCCCAGCAGAATCGAGCACAGGGTCCTTGCTGCAACTGAGTTTGGCACAAGTCACCTTTGGTGGTGACTTGCGCCATTGTTCTAGAATTGGCCCCAGTTCTTTTTTACTACAGAGGGTGTACTGTCTGACTGAACAAGTTACTCCAATAAACTGTTGTGTACCTACCCCAGACACTACTTGCTAGTCCATGGGCATAGTACCAAGATTGAGTCTTCTTCATACAGACTATAAGGAAACCCAATTCAGAGCAAGAACTGTCTCCATCCATTTTCTGGCTCTGCTGGAGCATTATCCTTGAGCCCAAGCTTTCCAATCCATTTTCACTTACCCTATCACCTGCAACATAGTTATGTCAATACTTGTCTTTCAATGCTCATTTGGTATTAGCAATGTACAATAACAGCTTTGATCCAGTTTTACAGGGGGTGTACTGTCAAACTATTTAACAAGCCTGCACACTGTCGTATCCACAGTGCAAATCACATGCACCGCTGATGACTCAAAGATACTTACTTCACTTAGTTATGAGTTCACAGATTCAGTCAGTGCAGTCTACTTTCAAGAAAGGGAATTGCCTAACTTCAAAACTGACTATTCTTGATGTATTTACTACCAGATAAGCAGAAACACTAACAATAATTTAGGAAAAAATACCCACAATGTAAATAGCTTCTACTATATGAAACAGGTCAGTGGGGATTGCATCATTTGCATGCATATCAACTAATATAACACCTGCATAATCACCATATCTAACAGTAATACTAATAATCTATCTTGAATAGAAGCAAAGACAAATATTGGAGCACATAATCTATCGTTTTAGTCCCTTTGTTGAAAGTGGCAAATGGCCAAAGTTTAGTGACCAGTGACCAAACTTTTATTAACAATATGTAATTGACTAACCAAAAGGTTGAGGAGATAGAAAGGTGTAAAATGGCTAGTGTAAAGGCTGCAAATGAGTAACAAATAACTAAATGATGCCAACATGTGAATTAATAGGTATGGCTAGCCAGTGGCTGCAGGTGGCTAAGTAAATGAATGATCCACCATGTTAGTTAATGTGCATGCATGTGTAAGACTTTAAAAGGTTAATGGCTGAAATGAAGAAAATGAAATAATTCAAGAAGCACAAAGCAGAGGTCTAATTTGGAATTGCCCTATTCAGCAGAAAATATTGTGTACCAAAACATGTTTTTTTAAAAGGTTACGGCTAAGATAAGAATGCAGCTGCTAGTAACCACGGTTGGCCTTGATGATTGAGTTCCTCAATTTGGCCACTGTCTGATTTTCATCTGTAACCCAAGTATTTTTAAAACAGTCACATCCCCTTGCATGTTTTCTGTATCCTAAAGTAAGAATTTTTGATAAATAAAAATCCCCTGATTACTTATTTTTCCATTTAAGAATGACCATATGTCTCGGCAAAGTGTCAAAAGTATCTTGTGACCAAAGTATCTTTTGGCCAATGTATTTCTGAACCTGAGTCTTATGATTTGCAGAATGACATATTGTCTGTGTTTAAATCTGCTGTCGTAGTTTTTGGGAAATTCCAGCCTTGCGTTTTTTTCCAAGCTTGCTACACATAAATATGGGACCTATGGTTATGTCCAGCATCCCTTCAAGAAGATGCAGTCTGAGACTATCCAGAGACTCCTCGAGGGATCCAGAGATATATGGTTTCATATGTCTCTGAAATTCTGTAGCCCTGTAATGCAAATATTACTAGCTGTCTAGATTGCATGTTAGAAACACCTCAATGGACTGTTCCATTGGCTGTAAGATTAAATTGTATCAGGTACACTCAGGTAGTAGCAGGCTATCTGAGACTATTTCAATAAATTACAACTAATTTGGCAAAGAAATAGTGTGGTGGCTTTATTGAATTACTGAGAATTACCATCCAGGAACCTGTATAATTGGATCCATTTTACACCTTCACTTCCATCTGGAGGCCCATACAGTAGTTAAGGAGCACTAGCACAATGCAGTATGTAATGTTGTGGTCCCCGTTATAAAACTAAGTCCATGTCTCCTCAGTTTCATTAAGATTTTGGCATTTCTTATTCAGTGCAGCCCCATTTGTATCCTAACATACCCAGACATATATGAGTGGGCCATGGAGAGAAAAATAAATCAAGCAGGGTCTTTCGTAAAGTCTCATCTTCAAAAGGAAAACAAATTGGAACAATACAGCATCAGTCTGTTGTGAAAGGAACCCTTAATCATTTTGTTCTAAGATCATTATACAACCAGTGATGTGTTCCTGCTCTCTTTCTGAGCTGACTAAAACTGTAGCTGCTCACATTTCATTGATAAAGGAAATAGACTGCTCCCCTTCTGGGACACTGCAAAACCGTAGTTGCTCCCATGTCTGGATGCTGAAAATTGGCATGATGCAGAATACAGTACTTTAATGGCAGTAGCCATGAAAATCTGACAGTATTGGTGTACCAAACTCATTTGACATTGTTCCAGTTCCAGCTGCAGCCAAATCTCCAACTCCAAAAGTAGTCTGGATTCTCATACTCTTCTTCCCTAATCACAAATGCAACCACAGCTCTGGGCATAGTGGAAGTGCGTGGGTGATCAGGGTGTAGCATGTTGGCCATTTATCCCACTCTTATTATCAGAATTACATGAGATGGCAGAGCCCAAAGGAGATCTCTCCTCTTGAGCATCACCTACGGTGAGCGGACATAGGTTTAATTACACTGCAGGCATCTGGAAATGGCACATAACAGTTGCCACCTGAAGATACTAATGCTCCAGCAACCCAGTCAGGTGGATAAACAGGGAGAGACATTTATTTGGCTATAGCCCACACTTTGGTTCCCAAAGACTGCAGCATGGCTATGCCATTAGGCACCCACAAGGGTGTAACAGGGAGCCCCTGTTATGTGTTTGAACCCTGTCATAAATACGAATATGTGCAACCCCCCCCCCATATTTTTCCTTTCACACTTTCCTGTCCGCTTATCTTTTCTGTTTTTTCTTTACATTCTTGCTGGGGTGGCTAACCTAGCAATCTCCACAAACTCTTTACTGTCCCTTATTACTTGACCCCCTTTTTAAGCATACAGCATTGTGCTCCTGGTTGCAGAGATAGGGAATTAGTGCATGGCGCTATATTTAATAAAAAATCTGGTGACCTTGTAAGGATAAAGGAACTGTAAGCCCCGTAGTGTCTAGAATAAAGCATACCCCTGTACAGAAGCAGCCCCAGAGATGTTGTGATTGAGGGCTGCATATGAAATAGAATAATGAAGCCTGTGATGTCATGGCCTATGGAACCTCCTCAAATATGTATTGTCACAGCCTAGGGAAATTCCCCAATTATGTAACGTCATGGCCTATGGAAACTCCCCAATTACGTAATGTAATCACAAGGAGCTATAAAAAGGGCTCACCACTAGGATAATGTTAGACAGTCTAGTGCTGACAGTGAATAGGGTAAGACCTACAGTTGGTGTGGGTGTGTCGATTTCACACAAGTTATTTGAGAAAAGTATTCACTGGGCTATATCGGCTGAAGCAAAGCTGCAGACTCTGCTGAAGGAAGCAGAGGTCTGAATCTCTTTGTGCAGGACTACTTATTTGACTTTTTTTTTAATTTCTGTGCACATTTATATTTTTCTGAAAATAAATTGATGAATGCATTCGTGCATTTTTTATGCACTTGATCCCTGCTTTGTTGCATCAGTTCTTATCCTACACGTTCACACTGGTTTTAAAAGTGGGATACATGGCTCTTCTAGGCTGCCTGGGAAATGCTGCCAGGAGGGTATAGTCCAGTACCCAACACATTATGCAGGGTAAAAAGTGCAAAGCTAATGAAGGTCCAGTGGACTCGTGCAATGGCTGAAAAGCTCAGGTTGAACACAGTGCCCAGGTGGGACCCTGGTGCATTGCCGAAGATTGCGAAGAAAGAGCAGGAGGATGCCACAGATGAGGAACCCTTGGAAGAAGAGGATGGGAAGCAGATGGAGGAGAGTGCACTGGAAGACAACAGTGACCTGCTGCACAGCTCTGTCTAAAACAGTTGGAGATACAGTGTGAGTGAGCAGAGGACCAATGACAGTGAGACAAGGACAAGAGACTACAAGAAGAGGAAAGGAAGAGAAATGATGAGAGATGATGGGATGCCTTACAAACTATCCATGCCCTGACCCCTGAGCAACTTTACCAAAATGTACCCGTGACCCACAGTTAACAAAATTGACAGAGGCTGATGATATAGAAGCCTACTTACCTACGTTTCATCATATAGAACAGACATGTGCTTTGCCCCAAGACCAGTGGGTCATCAGACTTGTCCCGTACTTATCTGGACCGGCCCAAATGGTGTATAGTCACCTTACTGCCCCAGTCTTATAATGATTACAGTTTGGTCAAGGAGGAAATCCTCCATCAGTATGATATCAATACCGAGACCTATAGGCAACAATTTAGGTCCCAAAGCATGATGGTCTGAGATACTCTTAGAGAGACTTTTGCCAGGTTAAAAAGTTTCTGTCTGAAATGGTTACAACCAATGGTCAAAACCCTCAACCAAATCCTATAATTGATAATTATAGAGCAATTCATCCAAGTATTGCTCCAAGATGTCCAAGTATGAGTGAAGGAGCACAAACCTGACACAGCAGAGAAGACCATCACTCTGGTGGAGGATTACCTGATGGCCAGACCATCAAAGTCCAGAGGATACCAAGGCTCTTCACCCCAACCTAAGTAACTGGTAAGACCTTTTATAACTACTTATTCCAGACAGTTAAATGTTGGGGGAAATAACTGGTGAGGGGACTGAAGATCAAGGTCCTATTCTGCAGACATTATTTGTCACAGCTGTTTGGGAAAAGGATGCATAGCCCGTAATCTCCCCAATAGAAGAAATGAAGCTGCCCACTTGGCAATGGCTATTTGGGGGTATGTTACTACAGTGAAGATCAGCCATGATGAAATAGTGGGATTCCTGGACTCAGGCAACAAACAAACCTTGGTAAGGGAGGGCATTTTAAAGAACTACCACAGTAAAGGGCTCGAGGCAAAAGTAACCTGCATCCATGGGGATGTCCACCAGTACCCTACTGTCATGGTGGAAATGATGGTAGAGCAGGATAAACAACTCATCTCTGTTGGTTTACTACCTAGACTGCCAGTTCCCATTATTTTCAGCCAGAATTTCCCTAACTTTGACCAGCCGATAAAAAATCAACAGACATGTGACCGGCTAGTGGCAGTAACCACTCAGGCCCAGGCTAGACAAGAACCATCACAGAACATTTTTTCCATTTGATGAGGAGGTATATGAGGTACCAGGGAAAATAAAGAAATCAAGAAAGGATAAGAGGGCTGAATAAAGAAAATGGAGGTATACCCAGCAGGAAGGAATCTCTGATGTTGGGTCCGATTTAGCTGGGACTAATATAAAAATGGAGCAAAAATTGGATCAGACTTTGAATCCCTTTTTCTTACAGGTGGACCAGGTGGCTGCAGAAGGGTAGCCACAGTATGCCATAACAAATGACTTTTTGAATTGCATGTGTACTAACCCTGCTATCGGGGAATGTATAAGACAAATGATGGTACCCCAAAAATACAGGGATAGACTGATGTACCTAGCCATTGATATCCCTTAGGCTGGCCACGAAGGATGAGATAGGACATTAGGCAGATTGACTGATTGGTTCTTCTTGCCTGGGATATGAGTATTGTCGCACTTGTCCTGAGTGCCAATTGATAGCCAAAGGTGGAAAAGTGGATAATGTGCCCCTACAGCCAATACTTGCAGTAATGTCACCATTTGAGAGAATAGCTATGGATGTGGTAGGCCCTCTAACAAAAAGTTCAAAAGGTAACCAGTATATGTTGGTGATTTGTGATTATGCTACCAGGTATAATGAGGTGACACCCCTTTGGACTGTGACAGCTCCTCAGATTGCCTAGGAAATGGCTAACATTTTTAGTCGATTGGGTATCCCTCAGGTCATTCTCACAGACAGAGGTACCAACTTTACCTGAGTACTCCTCAAGGAGTTGTACAGATTGTTAGGGGTAACTGCAGTGAAAACATCTCCCTACCACCCCCAGACTGACAATTTGGTTGAGTGTTTTAATAAGACTCTAAAACATATGATCCAGAAGTATGTACAAGAAGAAGGGCTAGATTGGGACAAATATCTACCCTATCTCTTGTTCGTGTACTGGGAGGTGCCTCAAGCCACTACATGGTTGTCACCCTTTACCCTCTTATATGGAAGAAACCTCAGAGGTCCTTTAGATGTGGTGCAGGAATATTGGGAAGAAAGGAAGGATGTCTCCCATACTAATATTGTAGACTATATCACTAATCTTAGGTAGAAATTGGTGATATTTGTTACTCTAGCACACCAGAATGTTGTCTGTAGACAGGCAGAACAGAAGAAATGGTGTGATGAAGGACTGAAAAGTAAAATGTACCATCCAGTGGATAAAGTACTGTCATTGCTGTGCATGTAAAGGATAGAGGTATTTGCCAGTAGCCTTTCATTAAGTCAAGGGTGCCTATGTATTTGGCATTCCCTATTGTGTATAGTAAGTAATCTACATGGGGCATGGGGTACCCATCAAAGATGGAGACAGCATTAATCTTCCTGAAATCCAAGCAAAGCTGGCTATCCCTCTCCTTTTTGGGCACTACTAGCACCAGCAAGGACCAAGCACCTCTTGATGGTACTATAACCCTTAGGTGTTCCATTTTCCTCACCTCGTCTATGACTTCTTTTCTGACTGTCTCTGCCATCTACCGAAAACAAGTTATTAATGAAATGGCAAGGTCCATTTGTAGTTAATAGGCAAATTGGGAAGGTAAATTTTGAAACTGAAATGCCAGGAAAAAGGTCACAAAAGAAAATTTACCATGCCAACCTGCTGTGGAAATGATTTGATAGGCAAGACCCAGTACCCAGTTATTTTATATACCCTGTGCAAGAGAAAACTGAGCTTGAAGTGGCCTATGAGAGACTGGATAAAGACACAGAAGTGGTGGGGGTTCAGATCAGTCCTGGGTTGGATGCAGCCCAGAGACAGGAGATTGAACAACTACTGGGATATTATGGGAAGACTTTTTCTAACACCCCAGGGACAGCAAAATGAGTAGTGCACACCATAAAGCTAGTACAAATGAGACCCATACACCAGAAACCCTACTGGCTGCCTGAGAGAGTCAGACAGGAAGTCATAGATGAAGTGAGGAAAACGGAACACCTAGGGGTTATAGTACCATCAAGAGATGCTTGGTCCTTGCCGGTGGTAGTAGTGCCCCAAAAGGAGGGGAGCAGCTGGCTTTACTTGGATTTCAGGAAGATTAATGCTGTCTCCACCTTTGATGGGTACCCCATGCTCCATGTAGATTACTTACTATACAAAACAGGGAACCCCAAATAACATAAGCATCCTTGACTTAATGAAAGGCTACTGGCAAATCCCTCTCTCTTTACATGCACAGGAATTGACTGCCTTCAGCACACTGATAGGCCTTTACTAGTTCACAACCATGACTTTTGGACTGCATGGTGCCCCCACAACTTTCCAATGCTATATGGATCAAGTATTGTGTGCCCATACACAATACAGTTCTGCCTACATAGACAATGTTGTTATCTTCAGCCCTGACTGGCAGATGCACCTAGTACATCTCAGTGCAGTCATTTGGTCCATTCAAGACTCCGGACTGACCATAAATCCTACCAAATGTGCCATTGCTAGGACTGGAACCAAATATGGGAAGGTACAGTCAAACTAGATGTCAGCAAAATCAAGCCAGTGTCTAACAGTCCCATTCCCCTGACAAAGAAACATGTACATTCCTTTTTGGTACTGGTTAGTTATTACTGCCAATGTATACTTGATTTTGTCACCATAGCAATCCCAGTTACAGACCTGGCCAAGAACAAATGTCTCAATAAGGTGCTATGGACTAAGAAATACAATGAAGCATTTTGGAACATTAAAGCGGCCCTATGTTCATCCCCTGTCTTGATCAGTTTTAATTTTTCTCTCCCGCTTGAAGTGCACACTGACACCTCTGATACTGGCATTGGTGCAGTCCTTTCTCAGACAAGGAAAGGTGAGGAGCACCGAGTCATATACATCAGCCGCAAACTTCATGAGTGGGAGACACAGTATTCAATAGTGGAGAAAGAATGCTTGGCATTAAAGTGGGCGATATAGGCCTTGAAATATTATCTGTGGGGAGCAGAGTTTAAGATTCTCATTGATCATAACCCTCTGTGCTGGCTCCAACAGATGAAATACAAGAATGGCCAGATAATGCAGTGGTATTTGGCTTTACGGCCTTACTGCTTTACCATTCAGCATACAGCTGAGTCAAAACATCAGAATGCTGATTTCTTGTCCCAATATGGGGCCCATGCTGATGAAACTTGATGAAATGTGCTGATATGATGTGTTTTCTTTCTGTGACAATGGTGAAATGTTTTGAATATGATATATGAGATAGGGGTTTGTATTAAATCCTTGATATTATGCCTCATGGAATAGATCTGCATCAGAGATATGTTTAGGTATGTCTGATTATAGATACCAATGGTTTGTATAAGGGTCCCTGAGGCGAATCTTCTGAGAGTGGGTGGGTGGAAGCTTCAACCCTCCTAGGGTTCAGGGAGGGTATCTGACAACAGTATTACTGTTGCCTCTTGGTAAGGAGTGTGTGTAATAGGAAGCCCCTGCTATGTGTTTAAACCCTGTCATAAATATGTATATGTGCAATCCCCCCCCTCCCCAATGTTTCCTTTCACTCTTTCTTGTCTGCTTATCTTTTCTGTCTTTTCTTTACATTCTTGTCAGGGTGGCCAACCTGGCAATCTCCACAAACTCTTTGCTGTCCCATATTCTCTTGACCTCCTATTTATGCACACAGCATTATGCTCCGATTGCAGAAACAGAAATTAGTGCATGGAGCTTTATTTAATAAAGAATCTGGTGTCCTTGTAAGGATAAAGGAACTGTAAGCCCCGTAGTGTCTAGAATAAAGCATACCCTGTACAGAAGCAGCCCCAGAGATGTTGTGATTGAGGGCTGCATATGAAATAGAATAATGAAGCCTGTGATGTCACGGCCCAGGGAAACTTCCCAATTACGTAACATTACGGCCTATGGAAACTCCTCAATTATGTAATGTAATCACAAGGAGCTAAAAAAAGGGCTCACCACTAGAGGAATGTTAGAGTAGAGTTGGTCTAGTGCTGCAAGTGAGTGTAGTAAGACCTACAGTCGGTGTGTGTGTGTCGATTTCACACAAGGTATTTGAGAAAAGTATTCATTGGACTATCTGGGCTGAAGCAAAGCCGCAGACTCTGCTGAAGGAAGCAGAGGTCTGAATCTCTTTGTGTGCAGGACTAATTATTTGACTTTTTTTTGATTTCTGTAAATATTTGTGTTTTTCTGAAAATAAATTGATGAACGCATTCATGCGTTCTTTATGCATTTGATCCCTGCTTTGTTGCGTCAGTTATTATCCCACATGTTCACAAAGGGATAGGCAACCATTGAGTCCATTTGCTCCACAACCTTTCCCCTTTGCACCACAGCTTTTTTTCTACACGCTGACAAGTTCTAAGGCTCTTATAGGTGATGACACACCATTGGACTCCAAATTGGTCAAAGATGGAACCCCGAATTAACAAGTAATTTAGGTTGAACTCAGATGGTACTAAAACAATTCACAGTCTCATGAAGTCCATTTCATGACAATTTGTTAGAGGCCCCTACTGTACATCAGCCAGTGGATACTTCCATTTGACTGCCACGTTCATGGGTTTGAGACAAGTCAGTAGTCTTCTTTTTACTTTTCATTTGTTTATTGAACATTTTGGAATTACAAACCTTTGAGTCACAGACTCGTTTCCAAAGGCTCCACATCATTATATAAATATACAACCAGTAAGATCAGCATAAACTATTTGAGTAAACAGTAGAATTACAGGTGATAATACATAGGATTCTAGGGACAGACTTAGCCAGGTCAATAGCCTGGCAGTGTCAAAGAACTACATGGTAGACAGAGACAACCGTTATAATTTATAATAGTACTGGTGCTAGGGCAGGAGGGGACTCCATTGTCAGGAGAGCACAGGAGGCTATGGGCAGTCACAGCCATTGTTAGTATGAAGGTGATCTTTGAGGAGGGTTTTAAAACAGCCAAGTCTGGGTTCAGGTGCAATGGGGCAAAGTGTGGAGTTCATCCAGAGCAGGGCTCTGTAGGCTAAGGTACACTGACCAAGGGAGGTTCTGACGTGGGGGACAAAGAAAGGGGATTTAATGGAGCTGTGGGTGGTTTTTGTTCAGGGAGCAGGTGTCAGGAGGGGAGAGAGCCCGGGGAAGGGTGCTCAACTGAGATTTTTTTAGCCATGAGAATGGTGTGGTATTTGAATCTGCTGTCGAGGTTGAGCCAGCCAGATGGTTAGTATAAGGAACATGTATGGGTGTTGCGGTCACATCCTAGTATAAAGTGACAGGCCTTGCTGAAGGTTACTCTGACTCTCTGGAGGGATGTGGTGTCAGCTGCACCATAGACTAGAATCCCATAGTCAATGAGGGCTCCTCTGATAGGTGTAAACACAGTTTCAGCACTTGTGCCAATCTACATTTTTGTTTTTCTATTTGAAATCAAACACTTCCAAGACTCTATGCTCCATGTATTGCATGCATGTCTCCCAGTGGCAGTCTCTGGAATGAACATGTTCCCTTTCTCATATAGCCTCAGTATTTGGTGTGGGAACCACCATGTCTGTTTTACACACCTTTGCAGAACAGCTAGTTACTCAGTAGTAGAAAAATGGATCGCAGAAGGTGATATAGCAACTGTGAGAGGATACAATCTACCCCTAGGGGCAAGCTAGAGGAATTCAAAAACATATAGGGAAGGGTTCTAGGCATCAGGTTTTTGTAAAATTACTGAGTATCGCTTCCTCCCAGATTACCTGAGAAACACTAACACAGAAAGGGATATGCTACTGTAGGTGTAAGGCCAGGACCAGTACCAGGTATGCCTCCATAAGATCCATTGGCTGTTCCTCATTAGGCTGAGACCCGAGAAAAGTTTCAATGAGACATCTTCTGATTTATGGATGGTTCATCTCTTTTAAGAGTTCAAATAGAAGAGGTAGGTCTCCTAAAAGTTAAATATTTATTCCTAGTGTATCTTACTTCAGATTGTTATATCATCTTTTTCTTCACTGAATGTATAAGATAAGAACTGTTAGAATAATATTTCCAAGGAACTTAGCCCTGACCAGGAATCCTTCTCGACTATTTTGTTTGCATATTCTTGTGCAAAGTTCAATAAAAACTTTAATTAAAAAAAAGAATATCTTGTTACCCAGCAACAGTGTCCTTGTTAGCTTTTGTCTTCACATCATAAATACACTGCTTTACTGTCTTTTTTTCAATAGACCAAATCAGTTGTCCCCAAGGGTGCCAATTCATTGAGCATGACAAGGTGCATTTCAAATTATTCAAGTGGTACTTCAAGTATTATGGCTGCCCAGGTATGACAGGCAGTCTATGCTGCAATACTATTGCTCTCAAAGGACACATCCCTTTACATGAAGGTAGCCAACCTGGATTCCTGGTATAACCAGCCTATCTCTTCACCCAGTTCAAGGCTAGTTACTAGAGAGTATTCACAGGGACAGATAGATAGATAGATAGATAGATAGATAGATAGATAGATAGATAAAGAGAATAATGGATATGTACCGGTGCATTACTGGCAACTAATACCATCGAGAGGTTCTGGAAACACAGGAACCTCGAGAGCGTAGCTCTAGAAGTTTCCGTGTCCAGAACCTTGAGATGGCATCACTTGCTGGTAATGCACCGGTACATAAACATTATTTTTTTTAATATATGGATGCAGTTTGCAAAGTTTTTAGTAGGACTATGAGAGCACAGTAAAGGTTACAGCACTGACCACGATGTTTGCGAGGTGGTTTCAGCTGATGGTCCTGGGCGATGAGTTAAGAGAAGGCAGTTGCTGCCTGGCGTTTCCGATAGTCACATTAATGGGTTGGATACTACTCCATGGTGAAAATGAGACTGCACTAGGCAGTAAAGAGACAAGAAAAACGCTGCAAGGAGTGCAGAGAATTTCTCTCGCTTAGCGAGCGTGAGAGCCACCATGTTTTTTGTTTTGCTCTGCCTGCCCATACAAAGTGGCCAATTGGACAGCACGCTGTCAAGACGTCGGGAAGGAAACTAGCACTTGTGCTGTTTTTTTTTTTGCTGGTAATACTATCGTTCAGGTCCCGCACGATAGTATTACTAGACCTGAACGATAGTATTATCACTCTCGAAGTGTGGTATTATCACTTCCGGAATGATAGTATTACTGAAACAAAATGGTATGCTTTACTACATTATTAAATTGATGATCCATATATTAGATAGATAGATAGATAGATAGATAGATAGATAGATAGATAGATAGATAGATAGATAGATACTTTATCTATATAGTGCCCCATTCCAGGGACATGGAGCGCTATACATTTAAAACAAGGCATACACAAAAATAATCATTACAATAAACACTCATAAAATATTCAGCTTGGAATCAGCATTAGATTAAGACTATCTATCTATACATTAAAAACATTTTAACCAATTTAAACATTAAAAAGCCTGCTGAAACAAAAAATGTCTTAACTCATTGTCTCCTAGCAAAAGCCTGTAGTCATCAATAAAATACACTGGTGTGTCCTGAGGACGCCTACAGAAGTCAGCTACTGACTTCCTGTGTGCCCTTGCAATGTCTGGAGACATCACTTATATATTTTAATATATAATATAGTAGAATATAATATATGTTTGATTGCATAGCACTGTTGGAAAGGTAATTTTTGCTGAACAAGTTTGCCACTGACATTTTGTGTATATCATGTATACTTTAGGAGTTATTCGCATTTATTTATGGTATCATGTGTATGGCTTATGTTGTCTTTTTTAGTGAAATTTTTTTTTTATGCTGTTTCAACCAGCATAGAAACAAAATGAAATGACATTATTATTTGCATACCACCATTGGAAAGGTAATTTTGTGCTGAACGACTTTGCTACTCATACTTTGTGTCTAGCACCTATGGTTCTTGAGTAATTAGGATTTGTTTGTGGCATGCTGAGTATGACTTGATTTTGCTTAGAAAGGTTCAGGATTCACTGTTAACAGTATACAGGAGACAAGTGGTGCAACTTCAGAGAGCTCCTGTGGAGGCAATGAGTTAAGACCCTTTTTAAAGGCTTCTACTGAGGGAGCCTCCCTTAAATAACTGGGCAGTGAGTTCCACAGGGTAGATGCATCCACAGAAAATGCACAGTCTCCTGAGTGCCGCAACCTAGCCCTGGAACTCCAAGGAGGCAACCCTCGGCAGAATGGAGAGCCCAGAACAGTCAACAGAACACAAAGAGATCTTGCAGATTGACTAGCCCCCTTTCATGTAGGTCTTGTAGGTCAGAAGCTCTACCTTGAAGACAGTCCTCCACCTGACTGGCAGCCAGTGCAGTTTGCAGAGGACTGGAGTGATGCAATCACTGCTTTTCACTCCCGTCAGCAATCTTGCTACTGTGTTCTGCACCAGCTGCAGCTGATGGGGGTTGTCTCCATATAACCCTAGGTACAGGGTATTGCAGTAGTCCAGTCTGGATGTAACAAAAGCATGTACCAGCATGGTCAGGTCCTCAGATGGAATCAGTGCCTTAATCCAGGCAATGTTCCTGAGATGGTAAAATCCACTTTGGACAATGGCCGCCACTTGAGCATCAAGTGTCAGGCCATAATGGAGGATCACACCCAGATCTTTCACAAATGTGGATGGGGCAAGGGGGACCCCCCAGTACTTAGCCTAGGTGCCCCCCACCCCACCACCATGATAACCTGGTCCATAGCTAGTACCTCAGTCTTGTCTGGGTTAAGTCTAAGCCAGTTGTGAGTCACCCAAGTCTGGATTTCCTCTAAGCAGTTGCTAAATACAGAGCCCACCATCTGGATTCTGGGTGCACAGGACAAGTATAGCTGGGTATCATCTGAATAGCAGTGAATACCCAACCCATACTGCCTGATAATGTCTCCCAATGGCAACATGCACACTGTGAACAACACGGGTAACAGGACCAAACCCAGTGGAACCCCACAGAGCAGAAGCTTTGGGTTAGATGTGGCTAACCCCATTGTCACCCTCTGCACTCCGCCTGTCAAGTATGACCTGAACCAGTTGATGACATTACTAGACAGGCCACACCAGTACCATAGATGGTCAAGTAGCACCTCATGGTCCACATGTCAAATGCTGCCAAGAGGTCCAGGGGAACTAAGATGGTATGCTCTCTCCTGTCCCTTGCAATCAAGAGATCATTAAGCACCCTCACCAGGGTGGTCTTCATACTGTGCCCACCTCAGAACCCAGACTGAAAAGACTCATAGGTGGAGGAGGAGGTGAGGTGCACCTCGAGCTGAATGGCCACCACTTTGTCTATAACCTTCCCTGAAAATGGGAGGTTAGATACCGATTTATAGTTGCTGAGACTCTCTGGGTCCAATGAGGGTTTTTCAATAGGGTCTAACCAAGGCCTCGTTCAATGCCAATGGAAAGACCTCACTCCTCAAGGGAACTTCGGACAATCTCAGCCACCACAGTCCAATCAGATTCAAACTTCTAACCAGAAGACTGGTTTGACCTGGGTCCAGATCACACTGTGTTGGTCACAGCCTCGAGATCATTATCGCCACCTCCTCCATCTCAACCAGATCAAACTCAGCCCAGGCAGGAGGATTGTTTTGATATGACTCAGAATGTACCCCGCACCACCTTCAAGTGATGTTGGAAGAGATCTCGGCCCTGATAGATGACACTTTGTCAGCAAAGAACAGAGCAAACTCTTCGCACCTAGTGCTTACACCTGCTTCTCCAACACTGAGGCAGGCAGGATGTAATAGCCCATCCACCATGTGGAAGAGCTGAGCTGGATTGCTCTTTGTCACAGCAATCTCCCTGGACAAAAAAATCTGCCTTCTTTCAGGAGATTGCCCCGTGATTGTCACCGTAATGTGACTTCAGGGCCAATTTATCCTCCATCAGACCAGATCTCATCCAACATCTCTCTAACCTCTGGCCCCTAGTCTTTAACTCTCTGAGTTTCTCTTCATACCAGGGAGGTCTCTGATGAGTACACAGGGTTCAGACATGAACGGGTGCTACTGAATCAAAGGTGGCAGTGATGGCCCAATTATAGGCTGCCATTCCCTCCTCCATTCCAATCACACACACAACCTCCACGCTCACTAGGTCCAGCACTGGCTGTAGTCCACTCCTTCTAAAGGGCAGTACTGGACCATCTACACAGAGGCTTGACTATCTGGAGGGGGAGCCCTAAATGTAAACCCCATGGTGCTATAATCTGACCAAACTACTGGAGCTACACTGAGGTCTGTAACCTCAAGGCCTAATGAAAACACAAGGTCCAGTGTGTGGCAGTGTGAGTGGGTCACTGATATAACATTTTGTGACAGGTTTTTTACCTCCATACTCCTTAGGAGCTCACCTCCAAGTGCTGAGAGCCCATCATTGACCCAGGCATTGAAGTTCCCCAGAATCAACTGTCTGGGGGACTCCAACACAAGGCCAGTGACGAGTCCTCTGATCTCCTTCAAAAAATCGCCATCACTCTAGGAGTCTGATAAAGCAAGAGGACTCTGAAGCTCTCACTGGGACTCCCTCATGAGGGAACACACTCTGAAGTTCTTGTAAGACCAACAGGTAACATTGTGAGGCCCAGGCTTGATTTAAAACAAATGGCCACCCTCTCACCTCTGCGATCCTCCTTTGGGGTGTGTATCACACAGTACCTGGCTAGCACTGCAGCCTCAAAATAGGAGCAGCATTCTCATCCAGCCAGGTCTCCATGATGCAAGCTAGGTCGACTGAGATCATTGAGTCTGCCATTATGGCAGTCTTGTTCCTCATTGACCTGGCACTGCATAACAAAGCCCGAGTAGGATGAGGGGAGGCTTCTGGATCAGCTATCTGCCCAACTCCTATAATGGAGCACTTGGGTATGGCAACTATACAGGGAGAACCCTGCTCCAATTCCCATTTTTCCCCAGGGCATCTTCTTGGCCTTACCACCTGAATCACAGACTCCCAGGCAGCCACTCGAGGTGTCCCCTCGGACCCCCTCCTCTGAGCTATCCCCAATGCTTTGCACTTCCTATAGACTTCTGCAGAGAGTGATGGAAGCTTGAAGGAATGGAGGTCATGAAGGGAAGACGCTGAGTAGCTGCGCTTTAATGGTCCACATCCCAGACATAGTGGTGGGCTAAGTGGCTAAAATTCGCTCCTTGCAGTGATTTGTGAAGTAATGCGCAATCCGTGAAGTAATCTGCAACATGAAGCGAAGTACTTCATGTCATAATGAGGAATGCGACATCCATTGAAACCAATGACTTCACGTTATTCTGCATTCCCCAAACCACTTCTCCACCAATTTTAAGGTGAAGTACATTGAAATCAATGTATTCGCATCACTTTGCCCTGTAATTGAACTCCAAGGGGAATTCTGCAGTGATTCATGGGATTGCAGGTCACATGTGCTCTAGATTGTTCTGCACAGCCTCAGTTCTGAGTAGTGTGTGTGTGTGTGTAGTGGTAGCGGGAGACAGTTTGCTCTAAGAGTTCTGAGATTCAAAACCTGTAAAAGCTGTTAAAAATGCCTTTTTGAGTCTTTTTTTCCTCACAATTTAGTACATTGATTGTAGGAAACCCTTCTGTGCTAATATCATTGAGTGTTTATTGTTTGTGTGTGGATTTTGAAAGTTGATTTAGAATAGTCAGTATGTGTACTGTGAAGTGTGCTTTGGGGGAGGGGCATATCTGTGGTGTAGGTAGATTAACTGGGAGAAAAAGGCAGTCGTTTTGTTTTGGTTATATTTTTCTTCTACAACTGTGTTAATGTACACACATTAATATTTTTAGTAATTCTTGAAATTTTTTTGCTGATTGGTGTGGTGTAGCAGTGTAAAATTTCATTTTGTTTAAAACATTTGGTTATATTACTAAAGGTTTTCAGTTTGCTACGCATTACTTGTAATGTGTGTGTGAGTGTGTGTGCAATGCGTGCCATTAAATTGGACACCTTTTATTGTGCCACAGAGTAATTGCAGCAGTGTGAACCTGCTATCCATTGCACCTGCATGAATTTTTTGTACTGCTTTGTGGTATCTTTACTCGTAGTGGACTGTTACTGCCGTGCAGTACCCTCCCCCCCCAAACCGGCAAAAAGTATTATTTTTCAGATTTGGATTTGTGACTTGTGAGCACTGGTTAGGTGTTGTTGTGCCTTTGCATCTGCAACTGCATCTCTTGAGTGCACAGTGCAATCGTAATCTGTCTTAATTTGCAGTGTACCATTATATCTGGGAGACTTTGCACTTCTTGTTACGCTCTCATTTCACTTTGTCAGGACTGGGGAATTTTCTGGAGCCAAGACAGTAGCATTTTATAGATGCAAATTAATTCTGGTGACTGTGTGTGACCACTGTGCTCATGACTGAGTGCAGCATTAATTATGGGAGACTTTGCATTTCTTGTTACACTCTCGTTTCACTTCGTCAGCACTGGGGAATTTTCTGTACATGACAGTAGCATTTGGGAGATGCACATTAATTCTGGTGACTGTGTGTGACCACTGTGCTCATGACTGAGTGCACCATTAATTCTGGGAGACTTTGCATTTCTTGTTATGCTCTCATTTCACTTTGCCAGCACTGGGGAATTTTCTGGACACAAGACAGTAGGGTTCTATGTGATAACAGAGACTGCCAAAAGGTGAGCCATGTTATCGTGACGTCAGAGCAGTGAAAACATTTTCACCTCTATGACATCCTTGGCACATGGAAGAACGGTGCCAGGGACTTACATTTCATAATTTCTGTTGGGGCTGTTCCCTCCCACACCCACCCATGAACCCATTACCGCATCCACCGCAACTGCAGGACAACCCCCGATGCCACAGCGCAGGTCGGCAAACCACCACAGCTCCACTCCCTACATCCCCTCCAGCCCCTCCCAACCAATGCTCGCTGTGCTCACTCCCCTTCCCATCACCATTCAGGCTTTCACTCATAACGTGTCACTGTTTCGGACAGCGCCATAGTACAGGTGCTCACATCACAGGCTACTGACAGTAGCATTTTGGGGAAGCACATTAATTCTGGTGACTGTGTGTGTGGGAGGCTTCCAATATTGTTGTCACTTTGCCTTACTTCATGTTAAGGAGGAATGACAATGCGAAGTAATAATTACAAGGAGAAGTGAGCCTTTCATATTGGCCACTCCACGCAGTGGAGTGACAATGCGAAGTGCTCACGTTGCGGGCACTTCACCAGCAAAATTAAAATTTGCTGCATCTTTACCCAGACACATAATTAAACTAAAAATTCCTTAAACCCCACTTAACAAATTAACACTCCCCCCCAAAATTTCCAATATAATCAATCTTTACCCACCCTCCACTAATAGCATATTTTACTTCCCACAAGAAAATCACTCACTCGAACACTCATTCACACACCCACACAACCACTCACACAAATACACCAGTATTTTAACAAAAACACCACCCTCAACCCTATAAAATCATTCAAGGGATATTTATCAGTCCAACAGCAGTTTAGTAATTTATCTCAACTGTTCAAGTCCAAATTTACATATGTGGTCCTTTCATGGCATGGACTTCCATCCCCAAAAGTTTGCAGATAAAATCCGAAAAGTGTAATGTAGAAGAAGCTGTCAGAGCTCTCACCTCTTCAGCTTGGACAATACTGAGGGTGCCAGGAGGCTCTCACCCTCATAGGCCTGATCTTTATCTTGAATTTATAATGAAAAATCCACAAAATTAATACCTCTTATCAGTACAAGAGGTTCCAGTACTGTAACCGATGAATAGGCCACCAACCTGCCCCAGCACAACAGAGCAATATGTCCTCTCCTTTCCTATACTAGTAACAGTCTTAGAATAGTCACCTTCTTCTAAACACCCTCAGATTCCACTCATAGGGCCAGAATGGTAGCACATCCTTTTCAGAGGCAGCCCCTCTGATCCCGGCATTCCACCCAGATTGTTCCTGCAACAATGGGTATCCTCCAGCAACCTCCTCACAGAGAGTATCCAGGCCACAAACTGGTCCAGTATATGCTGTCTCCACTCCTCTTTAAGATTAACCCTGGCAGTTCTCTAGTGTCCCCAGTCTTGAGACAAGGGGACCAATTTTCAAAAGATCTGTGAATGCCACAAACCCCTGGTGCACCAGTCATATCATGCAGGGGGTTTGTGAAATTCTCTCAAAACCAATTGGGATTTTCATCCCTGTACACCAAATGCCACAAGTTAGACCAGCTCCTCCCAGTCTAACTTATGCCATTTGGAGGACCCTTTTTATGGGGTTTTTGCTAAATCGTTGGTGGAAGCTGCCGTAAAGTGGGGAAACTGTCACAACTGTGCCCAATGTACTAAAATTGGGCACAGTTGCATCACAGGAGTTTGGAAAAGTGGTGCCAAACAACTGAGTTGATGCAAAACATGATGCTAGTCCTGTGTCAACATTTGAAAACTGGGACCAAGGTGTCCTGAATTTGTGGTCTGAGCCTCACGAGTCAGCCAGCAGCAGGAAGGTTGGACATAATATTCATGTCCCTGCCCTTCAACCTTTCCACTCCACTGTAAGTAAAGAAAGAAGAATGTGGATCACAGGGAAAAGGGTGGAAAGAGCCCAGGGCAAGAAAGACCAGTAGCGTAGTCCATCTGCCCCAATTGCAAACAAGCTGTAGGGACCTGTGGGCCAAGAGATGCTGACAGGATCCCTGGGTTCTGGTGGCCCTGGTCTCCCCTGGAAAGGTCTCTGGTAGCCCAAAACCCAGTCAAGGTTCTGACTGGAAGGGTGGGGGGGCGTGCCCATGCATAACCCGCACAGCCCAATATTCAGTCCGTGATGTGCAGAGTCATGCATTCACAACCCCTACCTGCACTTGCACAAAGTTAAGCCAAAGAAAAGGAACAAGTGATGGCCACCCACAGGTGAGCTGCCACATTGCAGGGCACAACATGGCAGCTGCCACCTGTGGGTGGCCACCCGTGTTCCTGCCGCCCCTGGTGGCACCCCACCCATGCCCCATTGCGGGCATCCATGTAGCTAAAACCCCCCGTCCAATATCCCTGGTGGTCCAGTGGACTGCTATGTGCCCGATCACGGGCATTTGTCTATAAGAATAAGCCCCCGTTCTATATCCCTGGTGGTCCAGTGGACCGCACTCTGCCCGATCGTGGGCATCTGTATTATAACCCCCCCATGTCCAATATCCCTGGTGGTCCAGTGGACCGATCGCTGCCTGATTGCAGGCATCTGTAAATCATAAAATACTCCTATTACCCTGGTGATCTAGTGCACCCCCTTCCCACCTGCCCACTGAGCCCCACCACCCCGCTCCCCCCTGGTCAGCGGTGGGTGGCAGTGCCCACCCGCCTGCCGCCCGCCTGCTGACTGACAGCTTGGTGGGCTGCATGCCCATTGGTTCTGGCGTGAGCCAATGGGCGTGCAACTCCCTACTACTCAGTCCAGATATGTGAATGAATTAAATTTGTGAATTCATTCACATATCTGGACTGAGTAGTATGTTATGGGCTGCATGCCCATTGGCTCACGCTCTGAACCAATGGGTGTGCAGCCCTACCGAGCTGTCAGTTGGCAGACGGCTGGGCAGCAGGCGGGTGGGGTGCTGCCGCCCGCCGGCTGACTGGGGGGAGCGGGGTGGTGAGGCTCATTGGGAAGGTGGGGAGGGGGGTACACTAGACCACCAGGGTAATAGGAGTATTTTATGATTTACAGATGCCCACGATCGGGCAGTGATTGGTCCACTGGACTACCAGGAATATTGGACGCGGGTGATAATACCGATGCCCACAATCGGGCAGAGTGCAGTTCACTGGACCACCAGGGATATTGGACGGGGGCTTATTCTTGTAGACAAATGCCCACGATCGGGCTGCAGGGGGTGTCGGTCCCCGAAGGCTGCTGCCTGGCAAGGTGCCAGGCGCAAGCCGTTGGGGATCGGCACACCTGCATGCTAATGGGATGCAAATGGGGCCATAATGACATGCAAATGGCCCCATGTGCGCCTTGCATAAATTATGGACCAATTTGCATGTCCCCTTTTGAATATTGCAGGTGCTGTGCATGGCGCAAGGGCACTTGTGCTAGCGCATCTCCATGCTCCACTCTGGCCACTTGTGCTGGTGCAGTGCCACTGGGCTGTGGCCAGGGTGTGATATTCAAAGCTGCTTCGCCATGGCGCAACTCCAGTGAATATCACCCAGGCCACACCCCTGCACAACAAAGTTGAGCTGCGCCCAAGTTTGCACCACAGCCTGGCGCAGTTTGAATATCCAGGCCACTGTGTTTTCAACCAAATCACTTCCAAAAGTGTATAGTGTACCTTGTGCCTCTAGATTACCAATTTTTTCTTGGGGAAGGGGATTTAGTTATTTTAAAATTGTTGTTTTGTTTTGTGTAGTGTGTGTAGTGAGGCAGTGCTATTAGGGAGGGACACTGTGCTACCTGGCTAGGAGCAAACAAAAGTCAGCCTTTTCTGTGTGATCAGTACTATTGCTGTTTTACTCAGTGTTTTGTCTTATTTTCTTGTTTTCTGTGGCCTATAATTTTAGTTCTGTAGTAAAGTTTGGTGTATTGAATTATTTTTATCTGTGTGGTTTGAGTATATTGATTTCATTCATTTAGCTTAGTTATTGAATTTAGTTTTCATGTCATAGAGACAGTAACATCTTTATAATTACCTGCATTGTGTGTCTTTCTTCCTTAGTTCACAAATTTCCTACTCTGTATTGTTTGTTTAAAAAATATTTTTTTTGCTGCTGTTGTTGTTACTGTCTAGGTAGCTCCAATTATTTGGGTAGCTCAGTAAAGTGTTGTGTTCAAAAATCTACACATATAAAAATGCCCATAAAGAGATGCTCTGGTAAAGTTGGAGTTGACAAGAAGAGTGTACTTTCTGTTGTTCAGAAGGGTACCGTAAATAAAACAACTACTTGTGACACAGGTTCATCAGGGACCAGTAGTACTGCTGTTACTTGTAAAGGAGGACTTGGTGCAAGTGGTGGGGGCACTGGTGTGGCCAAATCTTTCTCAGCCATATCGGTGGTATCAGTGCTGGTGGGTGCTGGCACTGCTGGTGGTAGAGGCAATCACAACAGGAGCAAAGCAAGAACCCCAAAAATGTCTGACTCTGGAAATGTAGTTGAGGATGAAGAGGTGATTATGTTCCTAAAACTGGTGTCGATGAGCTTGAGCATGACTCACAGTCTAATGTTGCAGATCTGACTATTTCATGCAAGGAATCAGATGCTGAGAAGGAAATTGAGAGTGAGAAAGTGAGGATGAGGAGGAAGAGGACAGTTCTCAGGAAGAGGTAATGAGCCTAGGTGAGGATGGAAATGATGATCTGGAACGTCTATGGGAACCTGAGGAAAAAAAAATTAAAGTCCAGGGAATTACCAAAGCCTCTCCCATCCCCTCCAGCTGTTGGCACTGTTGAGTCAATAATAATAACAGAGTATGAATCACCTACTGTCGAGCAGTGCATAAGTCATGTCCCAAAACACCCATTTTCATCCCTTCAGTGTTCCAGTTTCTGATCCACCACCATGTAAAAACAAGGGCTACAAAAGCCATTATTTGGGATTTTTACCTTCTGGACACTACTGATGAAACAGTGGCTATCTGCCAGCTATGGCAATCATGTATATGCCATGGGAAAAGCACAGCCACCTAGGCAATGGTGGACAACACACACACACCTCAACTCCAAGCACCTGCTATGATTTACTCCACACCAAATGGAATCTGGTGCAAGGGAGACCTTCTTCCACATTGTGCAAGGCATCCCAAAGTGGAATGGATACAATCCCAGTGGACTCAGAAGTGTCTGCAAAGGACTATTATAGACATGAGCAGGAGGAGTCAGTGGGACTGCAATGTAGTGGGCAGAGAAGCAGTAGTGTTTGAGTATTAGCAGTCAGAGTCAGCAAGGAATATCAATGCCAGCCCCTAAAACACCAAACATCATGTCATTCATTTGTTCAGCATCTGTGACCCCCCCCCGAGTCAAAACCTACCCCACCAGTCATGCTGCCAGTGCACAGAACCCAGCTGTTTGGTCTCCCAAGCCCAATACCCCTAAAGATGCAGCCTACATTGCAGAGCATGTTTGAGTGTCATACCAAATACCCACCCAATCATGCTGTTGCACATGAACTTAAAGCAGTAACCACTGAAATGCTGACAATTGATCTTTTGCCAATCTTTTTTGCAGAGAATGTAGGATTCTGAAGGTTAATGGTGCATGCCTGTCCTAAATGGCTGATTCCATCACAAGCCTTTTTCTCCATCCGTGCCATTCTGGAACATTTTAGGACTGTGACATGCACAGTAATACATATCTTGCATCATTCAGCATCATCATCATACATAAATCTTAGTAAGGATAAGTGGACCAGTGGCAAAACAGCTGGTAGCTCTTATTTATGTATTACAGCCCATTGGGCATAGGTACCTGGGAAGTATTTGACACTGGAATGGAGAAAAGCTGCATGAAGCCCAACTGCAACAGTAGAAACATTTTGGGTATTTACCAGCATGCCATGCTAGCAATGAGGAGTGTAAAAGACTCACTCATGGGTCAAAGAATATTAGAAGTGCTCCTGACTAAAGTGGATGAGTGGCTGCACCCACATTCCCTGAAACTGGATTTCATTGCAAGTGATAATGGCTCTAACATGGTGAAATGCATCAGGGATGGTGGGTTTCTCCATGTTCCATGCATGGCACACTGTCACTTGTTTGTTTGTTTGTTTGTTTGCTTAAGGGGTATACAGACTGGAAAGGAATTCCCTTTACAGGTGCAACCCGGAATCATACACAGACATTACAATACAAACATAATTTACAGTGACATTGCCATACATATGCATAGGAATACTCAAGCCACATCTTTATTTAATATAAATAGTTCACAATCAAACAAATTATTGTACTAAGCCGGTCCGGTGGCGCTGAGGGTTGATGCGTTAAATGCCTTACCTCGTGTCGCGCTGATGACCCGGGTTTGGGAGTGAGCCTGGGAAGTCGGGCACGGCAGGGGTAGGCAGGGATGAAGCATCCGAGGGACAGCTCTCCCTGCCTGGGGGGAAGTAGGGACTGCATTGCTCCGGTGCGACCCCTGGTGGTGGCATGGGATAGCCAGAGAAGTTGCGATGAGCCAAAGGCAAGAGGGGGGTGGAGCTTGGCAGAAGCTGGTCGTCATTGCATGACTGAGCTCCATGAGGGGAGGGACTAAAAATCAGAAAAAGCCTCCTATACCAGCCGAGAGATAACGGTGGCCTCGGTGCACCCTCCCACATCCCAAATACTGCCCCAGACGTGCCCAGGATCTCTCTCAGGGTGACCCGACAACTTGCATGTAGGCTCCTCACACTTAGGAAGGAAGCCGCCAGGTGAGGGTGGAATCAGCCCCGGAGATGGTACCACGGGTCGGGTCTGCCTGTAGTTGTGCGGGAGAGGGATCAGGGGAGATGTGGGGGATTCAGGTTGCGAGTAGGGTGGGGTCCGAGTGGCCACTCCTGAAGGATGCCCAGGGGGTGTAGGAAGGGAAAAAAAACAAACAAAAAAAATATTATTTTAATGTTGTAACAAAGTGCCTGAAAAAGATTTATAACTTACAAACTTCCTGATCTTGGATGGTATTTCATTCCATGTACTGGGTGCAACATAAGAAAATGCATGCTGCCCACTGGATGTTCCCATCAAGAGAAGTATTAAAAAAGTACAATCATTCAAGGATCTTGAATAATAACTTTAATTATAAGTTTGTAGATGTTTACATAAACTAGGAGGGGTACCTGTCCTTTTAATCCTGTGTATGAAACTGGCAATTGAAAGTGTGAAAAACAATGGGTCTGGCAACCAGCCCATTTGTTTTAGAACCTGACAATGGTGCAATTCATGTGGCACAAAGAGAGATAAATTTCCGGTTGTCTGTATCAAAGATGATTTCTTTGATAACACATGAGTTGAAGCATTATCAGTTACAAGTGCAGCATAATTAACAATTGGCATTAGACACTGATTTTCCATGGCCAGCCTGGATTCAGCAGTCAAAAGATTACGGAGCCTAAACAATAAGACAACTTCAGTATGAATTTTGATGTTACTTTTTCTATATGGGGTCCACAGCTCAAAGCTGGATCTAATGAAACTCTCAAATACTGGAAAGTAGTGACATTTTCATAAGTTGTGCCATCCAGTGTAGCAACCTGAAGATTATGCTCACTATCCCCAAGTCTAACTGCAGTGTAAAAGGTCATTGTTTTGGTCTTTGTTTTATTAAGAATCCTTTTATTGTTTGACAATCATTCCTGTAAAATACACCTGTCCCTTGTTAGAATCTTCTTTAGACCATTAATGGTTGAACCATGTGTATATATTACAGCGTTGTCAGCGTACAATGTAAAATGTACATCCATAGTAATAACTGAGGATACTGTATACAAAAAAAAAAGAAAACAAAATGAGGTCTACTGTGGAGCCCTGTGGGACTCCACACTTTGATAAAACCTTGCCAGAGGTACGACCACCATACTTAACCATCTGGTACCTTTCAATGAGGGAATCAGTGAACCTCCCTAGTGCTGACTGACCTACACCCAAGGAACTTAATTTTTTAATCAAAAGCAAGTGATCAACCAAGTCGAATGCCTTGGTTAAGTACACAAACGTGGCCTCAGTCTGTCTTAATCTAGTAGAGCAGGAGTTTCTGTCATATTCTGAAATCAATTCAATGTTAACTGTGGCCCGCCACAGCTGTGCCCACTTTGCTCATTCTGGAATAGCCTGTGACTATTTTAGGCAGCTGCGGATCCAGAACATGCTGCCTCGGCACCATCTGAAGCCAGAAGTTGTCACAAGAAGGAACTTTACACTTCAAATGTTCGCACATTTGTACAAGCGGTACAAAGCCGTCTCTGAATACCTGCTGCTACATAAAAGTCTTGACAGTTTCGGAGAATCAGTGTCACTCACAGTTGAGTAATGGTAACTAATGGATGACCTGATCATGATTCTGAGGTCATTAGAACATACCACACAGGCTGTGAGTGTGGACAGTGCCTGTATCAGTCAGGCCATCCAACTTCTAAGGGTGCTGAGGCAGACGCTGGTAAATGTACAGCAGCTGATAGAGACAGGCAGAGATAGGGGAAGATGTGCCTTAATGGAACACATGCTGCAATATTAAACTGCAATACCAGCATTTCCAGTATTCTGCAGTTTACCGATTTGGCATTGCCACCATGCTGGATCCACTACATAAACAAGCATTTGTCAATGCAGAATGTTTGCTTGCTAATATTAGCATTGGATGTGGAGGAGTTAGACAGATGCAGAATAGGAGTGGCAGTGAAGTATTGAACTCAGGCCAATCCCACCTCCTCCCTGTAGAGATGGGCAGGCATTGGGGTGTGCCTGTGGGTCGTTGCCCATAATTCTCATGGCAGTTCACCTCACCCTATCCTGCAGATACTGATAAGTACTGAGGTGTGCCTTGGGGTGTTCGGCTTCACAGTCACCCCATTTTATAAGGACATATGCTGAAATGGGTGCAGTACAGGAGAATGGGGTGAAGTCTGGGGCTGAAGAGTGCAAGGCACACCTCGATGCCTGTCACTGGCTTCAGGGTGGGGGTGGGATGGCATGAGCAGTACAGCCGATGAACCAAAGTTACACCTGTGATGCCTGTCAGTCTGTACAGGGTGGGACATTATGGTTAGAAACCCTAACAGTCCAGGGCGTGTGTTGGTATTTGCACTACAAATTTTCAACATGGCCTTTTTGTGACCCCCACCTCATGAAAGCATTTGGGACCTCTTCTCATGAACAATGGCAGTGTCATTTTGTTAATGTGTCCTGAACTTCAAGTTCCCACAGTGACAGTGCCATTCTGCATCGGATGTGCAAAAACACAGATCAGGCAGGATGTGAAGAATGACAGCTGTACCATCCAAAGGGAGGTGTGAAGAGATGGCAATGTTGAAAATCTGTAATGAAAATATTAAAAATGCTTGAAGTTACAAGCATATGTGGAAACTGCGCAACACATGCTTGTACTGCAATCATTTAGTGGAATTATTTCACCAAATTTTCAACATAGGCATTTTGTGACCTGTGCTCATGAACACTATCATTAAGATTTTCTTAATCTGTCTGAAACATTAATTTCCCACAGTGACCATGCCATTGTGTGCCAGGTATGCACATGCATATTTCGGGCAGGATATGAAAAATTACAGCTGTACTGTTCATAAGGAGGTGTGGCAAAATGCCAATGTTGAAAATCTAGAGTGAAAACATAACAAATTTGCACACTTCTGAGTATATGTGGAAACTGCCAACACACGCTTGTAACATAGTCATTTTATGGACTTTTGTCACCAAATTTTCAGCAAAAGCATTTTAGATCCTCTGCTCATGAACAGTGTTTTCTCAATGTGTCCCGAACACTGATTTTCCACGGTGACCACGTTATTCTGCGCCGGAAGTGCAAAAACACTTTTCGGCCAGCATGTGAAAAATGACAGCTGTACTGCTCATAAGGTGGTGTGGAAAATGCCAGTGTTAAAAATCTGGAATGAAAATATTACAGATTTGTGAAGTTATGAGCATGCATGGAAACTGCACAACTCATGTTCATAACATAATAATTTTATGTGCTTTCATCACCAAATGTTCAACATAGGCATTTTAGGAACTCTGCTCATGAACAGTGTCACTGTGATTTTCTTAATGTGTCCCAAACACTGATTTCCCACAGTGACTGTGCTATTCTGCGCTGGAAGTGTGAAAACACATTTCAGTCAGGATGTGAAAAATGACAGCTGTACTGTTCATAAGGACGTGTGAAAAAATGCCAATATTGAAAATCTGGAGTGAAAATATTACAAATTTGTGAAGGTACGAGCATGCATGGAAACTGAGCAATGCACGTTCGTAAAACAATAATTTTTTGGATTTTTTCCATTAAATTTGCAACATAGACTTTCTGAGAGCCCACCTCATGAACACTAGCACTGTCATTTCATTAATCGGTCCCGAAAGGTGATTCATCACAGTGACCGTGAAATCACCTTTCCGAACAGAATAATGCCATGATAGTGGCTGAACTCATGAGGAGGGGTCCCAATAATCCCATGTTGGAAATTTGGTGTCAAAATTCCCCAAAATGCCTGAGATATGCACCAAAGTTGAAAAGAAAACCTATTTATGACATTATACAGCTTACCATCATTTCTTCAGTTTGCGGTCGGCTTTGAAGAGTGCAGACATGTCCCGTCCATCAAGATCACCAAGGTGGGCTCTGGAGGTACGTATGGGGTGCGGGAGGGTGGGGAGGCAGGGTGTGTAGAGGGTGGGTGAGGGTTGGGGAAGGGTCTGTTTTCTGTTTTACAGGTTTAAAAAAAAACGAAAAACATTGCAGGACATTTTTTTTCAGGGACATTTGGCACACTAGGATGGGTTCCCTGCATGCCACCTGAGTGTTTTTTTTGGGGCTGTAGCCAATGGGGGATTGGGCATCCCCATCGCCACATACCAAGGGGAGAGCTGAGGGGATTGGGCACTCCCTTGGCACACAACAAATTGGGGGATATTACACTGACGGGAGAGATCCTCATCGAAATTGAACTGGGAAGGGGGGACTGAAGCCGAGATTGGACCCCCCATCAGCAAAGAAAGTCTGGACTGTTGGGGGGGCACATGATGCTAAGGGGGATTGAGCACCCACTTGGCATGCAACAAATGGGGAGGGGGTTTCAGTATGCCGACAGGGAGTGGGCTCCCCTGTCAGCAAATGAACTGGGTGAGGGGAAGACGGACAGCGAGGTACCACCCTGCAATGATGGGTCGCTCCTTCATTGCAGCAGAATGGCTGATACTGTAATGACGAGGTGGCCCCTGATTGCAGTGGTGAAAACGTTAGAAGGTGGTGGCATGCTGGCTGAATTATTATTAGAATCAGCAGCAGTGTACCACCCCATTGGGGAAGTGAGCCAAGCCTCAAAAGGCACTGGGGTCATTGGCCCCCACAGTGCTGCACCTCCAAAACTCCACTTCTCTCCTTAGCTGTGACAAAATGTTTCTTGCACATGTGCGCAAGCAAATATAAAAAGGCCTGTCATTGATACTTGAAGGTGGGCATGATCTGGTACAAAATCTAACTGAGTAGGTAGTAAGACAGGTTTAAGTGGCACAGATGTCAAAGTCAGTTATGTAAGTCACAGCATGACAGTAATGACAGACCAAGTGTTGCTACCACCTCAGTTAAGGGGCTGAAGACAGGGCTGTTAACAAAAAAAATGACAATAAATCCACTTTAGGATGCTTTGTCCCAGGTGGGAAATGCAAACATGGTGGAAAAGGAGAAGGAGGTTGAGGAAATGGCAGGACTGCATGCAGTGCAGCACATGGTGGATGTATATTTGGCAGACACCATGCACCTGAACATATTAGAAGAGCTTCCACTGTACTGTGGTAGTAAGGTGACTGAGGGGCCAGCACTGACCTCTATACCAGTGAAATATTTCAGCTGTCCACCCTCTAGTGTCAGCATGAAGAGGGTGTTCAGTTCAGTGGGGACTACTGTGCAGGACAGGTGTACCAATTTGCTTCCTAGAAAATGTTGGCATGCTAGCATTTATTAAAATGAATTAAGGGCACATTTCACCTAAGACAAGTACACCTGTGCTCATACCACAGGATTGTAGGGGTGATGAAGAAGAACAATATGGTGGTATCAGCATTGGCAAAATGCCTTCCAGTGAGATAGATGCCAGTCATGGAGAAAGAATTCCCAAGTGAGGACAACTCCACTCTTAAAGATTGTGAGAGTTACCTCCTCGATGATGATGGTAGCAGCTCATAAAGAAAAAAAGTGTTAGATCCTTCCTTCCTTCAAAATTTAACTCTTTCCTTCATAACTGAATTTTCTTTCTCCTGTCAATATTTTTCCACCAACTTGTGCCACGGTTGTCAAAATCCATATAAATCTATCTGATTGACACCATCTGCCCTATCATATTTAATGCCTTGCCCACAGACACAGTATAAAATCACTGAAGACTACATCAGCCAGCCATCCTAGTGGACATCTTGCCAGCCTGCCTGCCAGCAAACTTTCTAGCCAGCCTGTTAGGCATTCTGCCTGCAATCACACTGGCTAGCCTGTCAGACATCCTGTCAGCGATCCCACTAGCCAGACTTTCAGCCATCCTGTCGTAATCCTGAAAGACAGCCCATAATTTATTTTTTTATTTATTTATGAGTTTAACCAGGAAGGCATACTGAGCGGGGGTTGCTCGATTCCAGATGCGTCCTGGGGGACAAGTCCCAACTTAAATAATACATCACAGGGCACAGTAATTGTACATCACAATGTTGTCTTTCACCACCCCAACAGTCCCACACCCCAACAGTCTTTCTTTGCTGATGGGGACCCAGTCCTCATAATCCATCCTGCCTGAAATCCCACCAGGCAGCCTGTCAGCTATCCTGCCAGCAGTCCCACCAGGTAGTCTATCACCCATCCGACCAGCAAGCCCACCACCAGCCAGGATGCCAGATGTCAAGCCCAGCCTCCAGCCAGTCAACAAGCCCATCAATGCAGCAATACCAGCAGTCCAGCAAAGACCAATATTGTCTGCTGCGATGGTAAGTTACTTCCATTAATTTTCACAGCACTGATTCTCACTGTTTGGCGTTGATTCTGTGATTGTGTAGGAGGGGTCTCCACCTTGATTCCAAGACACTGAAATGTGTTTCTCTTTTTTTTCCTTTTGTCTCCCTTTCACATAGTGAATAGTGTGGACTTAGACCCACGGCCTCCCTAAAGCAAATGTTAGACATGCACCACCAGCAAAACAACTTTTTGTTTCCCACTCTGGCATAGTCGCTTGCTCCCCCACCCCTTTGCAAGTCCTTTCTACTAGTTAGCATAAAAACAGCCCCACAACCCAGACAATTTGGCTCCTCTAGCTATAACTGTCTCCCTATTCTCTTGCTAATTCTGTTGGATTTATTCCCCATGACCACTGATCCACACCTGTTAAATAGGGATTTCTCATTGCTCTTTGTCTCCCCTAGGCAAGCGGGAGCACCTTGCTCTTGTCAGGGCAGAGCAACGCAGGCCGGACCACCCCACAGCCACAGTTGCCATCCCCCAACATGGAGCGAGCAGCCCAGGACCCCTCGATAAGGTACGGCTCTTTCAAAAACCACTAAACTCAAATCAGCTGCCAGCACAGATGATTGGCTGCAGCTCAGAGAGGAAGAACAGCTGATTGGTGTGGTGCCAGACAGGGCTAAAAAAAGCAAGCTCTTCTCACTAGCAGACTGCACCTCTCTGTCTGTATTTTCATCCCACCGTGTCTGCCCTGACCCCGGCCTCTATTAAATAGGCAATAGCCACGCCCACGAATTGCTCACCACTCCCACTTCCCCAACCTTTTTAGCATTCTTACTTTAGCCTAAAAGCCACAAGGTAAGTGTCTTAAACCAGCAGCACTTAAAGCTAGATAGCAACTCCTAGTCAAACAACAATGAGTTACTACCACATACTACTACTTCTCCTCACTACCTCTATTGGCTTTGCTGGTAACATATTCGATTTCGGACCCCTACCCCCCCCATTCTGAATACTCAATGGATGTCTGCTGGAAGAAAAGCATCCACATGACCACTACCACTCCCGGACAAGATAGGCTCCTTATCCCCCTGCACCTCTCATACACAGTTATTGCCAAGTCAACCTCTCACACCATTACCCTAACGGCTAACTTTCCCCATACATTAACACAAGCATCTGGACACCTTCCCCACATGAAGCGTAGGCGACAGAAGACGCGGTTGAAGATAATAATCGCCCTGTCTACCAGAAAGTTAATCTTTATACTACTGATACTCTCTGGCAATGTTCACCTTAACCCTGGACCAACTACCCTGAGGAGCAGGGGGACCATACTTTGAATGGCCTAAAGATAGCATCACTTAACATATGCAGCCTAACTTCTAAATTAGATCAGCTCCAGGCTTGGATGACCAGACATACCCCTGACATAATCTGCCTAACCGAAACCTGGCTGTTGGGTAGGGTCAAAGATGGAGAGGTCCTCATTGAAGGATTCCAAATGCTTCATCTTGATAGAATTAACAGGAAAGGTGGCGGCTGCCTCCTGTATGCCAGAAACTCACTTAGCTGTACCATCCTCCCTATCTCCAAAGTACAAGGATTATGAGCTACTAGTGGTGAAACTACACATTGGCCAAAAAGGCAAGACCCTCACTATTGCCACAACCTACCTGCCCCCCCAAAAAAACTAAGGAAGGCCTTCTTCTTGTTATGGAAGAAATCAGCACTCTCAAAAAGGGCTCTGAACTCATCCTGACTGGTGACTTTAACATTAACTGATTATGTAAGGAGGTGGCACCTTCCAGAGACCTAATCTCCTCACACAATCGCATGCAAATTGTAACACACCCCACCAGGCAGAACTACAAGGCCGGTACCTGCACCCTCATTTACTGGGTCTTAGCTAGCTCACTGACTCAATTCTCTGAAATCAGGGTTCTCCCGGACGTGCTGAGTGACCACTCCCCAATCTCCTTTATATGGACCACTAAACTTGCCAAGTGCCCACCCCGCCTCATAGAGAGCAGGGTTCTGCAGAAAGGCAAAGTTGGACCTCTCAAATTGGCACTGTGTCCCCACAAGTGGTCCTTTATAAGCAAGGCACCAATGCTGGACCAAGCCCTCAGCTTTCTCACTGAGGTTTTCAATTCCAGCTGTGATATCTATATACCATGCACAAAGTGGAAAATTCGGGAGGAGGTCAATGGCTGGATTGATGGCAAGCTCCTCTTCCTCCTAAAGGAGAGGGACTGCCTCTGGTAAAAAGCCTTACACTCAGGGTCCAAGCATGACCTACAGTGCTACAAAACTGCCAGAAATTGCTGTACCAAGCTCATCAGGCTCACAAAGGCTAACTTCCATCAGACCCAGCTTAACAATGCATGAGGTGATGGAAAGCAGTTTTGGGAAAATATTAAGTACATCCTTGGTGAGGACCAGAAGCAGCACCCCAAGATGTTCATCATTAGTAACTCACCCTCCTCTGATCTACTAGGCATAGCTGAAGCCTTTAACCAAACCTTTACAGACCTGTCCCCAGTGCTGCCACCAGACTACCTTCTGCCTGTGGATGACCTAGGCAGCGCCACAACTAACCACCCAGCCTTCTACTTTAAGAAGGTGACAGTGCAGGAGGTCCAAATGGTGGTCAGGGGGTGTACTAGGCAAAACCAGACTAGGGAGTGATGGGATAGGCATGAAAATACTATCCCTCACTCTCGATGTTATGATTGTGCCCATAGCAATGCTATTCAATAAATCCCTAGCTCTGGCTTAATTTCCTGAGATATGGAAACAAGCCCTGGTGACGCCAGTGCATAAGAATGGTGATAAGGTAATGGTGGCTAACTACAGGCCTATATATATCCTCTCTCCTCTATCCAAAGCATTAGCAAAAATTGTGGCTAGTCAACTCACAGAATACCTCAACAAGTACAATCTGCTCTGCCCAAACCAACTTGGTTTCAGGCAAAAACATAGCACCACCACAGCACTGTTGGAATACTCCAATTTTGCACACAAGGTGCTGGATGAAGGAAAATTGGTGGGGTCCATCTTCATTGACCTCACCAAAGCTTTTGACACCATAAACCACCTACTACTACTACTCCAGCTCCAAAGATTGGGTGTAGCACCAAAAGTCCTGAATTGGTTCAATGACTACCTTACACACAGGAGCCAGAGAGTCAAAATTGGGCAGACATTATCCAGCTCCAAAGATGTACTCCTCAGAGTCCCTCAAGGATCAATTCTTGGGCCCCTACTTTTCAGCCTATTTGTAAATGAGCTACCCATGGTCTGTAACACTAAACTTATCTTATATGCAGAAGATGCCATGCTGTTAAGCAGCAGCACTTCCCAGGCAGCCATACAAACATAACTAGTGAACTCCTTCAATAAACTCGAGGACTGGTTCAGTAGGCGAAAGCTGCTACTAAATTATAAGAAAACCAAGGCCATGCTTCTGTCTAGCCCTCACCATAAGTGGAGGCACACTTCCGTTGAAATCACAAATAAGGCTGGTGAGCTGATTGAGCAGGTACACTTGTTCAAGTACCTTGGGGTCATCATTGATGGCTCACTCACTTACACACACCACATAGACTCCATTGTAAGAGCGGTAAACACAAAGATCGGGGTTGTCTATAGGCATACAAAATTCCTCACCATGGAGGCACTACGAACTTCTGTCTCCAGCTCCATACTCTCCATGATTGACTATGGGCTGGTAGTGTATGGTTCCGCCTCTGAAACAGCACTCAAAAGGGGCCAAATCACAATGAATAAGGCATGCTGCCTTACCCTGTGTGCGGATCAATACACCCATATGTGTACCATAAATGAGCGTACAAACTGGCTCAACCTAAAAGACAGGATCAAATACCAAACTTGCCTCCTGGCAAAGAAGGTACTCCTTGAAAAAAAAACCACTCTGTGTAGGTAATCTGCTTGAGGTTTCACCAACACCTCACATCACCAGAGGGAAGAAGAATGGAGCACTTTCTATCCCATTCTGCCGAACCGCACTAGGGCAGCACGCTTTCACTTACTGGGCCCCCCTCCCCGGATAAATGAACTCCCTGAGAAACTACAAACAAACAGAATATCTCAATTCAAAGCAGGCCTTAAACAGCATATCATGTCATGTGCAAAGTGTACCTGCTGCTCTGGCACTACTTGAAAGTTTTGGCTTTTAACCAAGGTACCACCAAATTGGGGCTGCCAAGTGAACCCTGTCTCCTTTTCCAGCCCAGCCTAGAGCGTAAGTAAGCTATTCCACCAGCTCTAACCACACATAGATAATGCCTTTTCCTATTCCCTCTTACTCGACAAGGCCCCACTGGAGCTGCTCCCCCCTCACAGCACCCCGACCCACCTCTCCCCACCTCTCCCCCTCTGCGGGTAATTTCAAACCCTGCCTTCTTGTTTTATTGACACCCAGCCCACTGCCATCTTGAGTAAGCATTAACCCCTGTACAGTCTTCTCAACTTAGTCTAATAATGGATTCGGAGGTCGCTAGGGAGGGGGCAAACTGGTGCAAACAATCATTTTTCTAAATTAGCTTCTACTCTGTTATAATTACTCAGTTTGTTCACCAATTTGTTTAACTCTACCTGTAATTGCTCAGGAATACCAATGAGCAGACATCTGTAACAACTGCATATGTGTATTGTCGTATTTCATAAACCATGACGTGGAACCTTTGTAAAAGAGCTCACGCTCAAAGATCTCTGGACCAGTCCACAGTAATAGGGGCATATGTGGGACATGACTGTGGAAATAAATGTTATAATTTCTTTCTTCTTTCACCATCAATATGTTACCCTTAAGGGCCTTTACTTAAACTGTAAACAGGGAGATAATATCAGTTGTGTTTTTTCACGGTACAGTCCCCAAGGTTTGGAAACAGTAACCATGTAACGTATGTAACAGGGACAGAGAATATGCAAAACGAAAAAAAAAATTATGTGTAAATATTTTTCAGTCTTCACATGAATTTGCAGTACTTCACTTCATTTAATTAATTCACTAAGCAACACCAAAATCTTTGCATGCAGATGTGTGTGATGACCACCAATCTAATGCATGGTGCAATTCAATGGGGTGAAGTAATTTCAAAGTTTTTCCTTACCCAGAATTCCTGAGTATTCATAGATTAAAATGCATTTGTGTGTAAATGGGAATAAGAGTAACATTTAAAACTTTTTTTTGATTATTTTACAAATTAACCCCACAAAACCAGTGAAAGAGCAGTATATTAACGTATGTAACAGGATGGAAAAAAAATCCAGAAAGTGCAAGTTGTCACTGAAACATTGTGGACAACATAAAATTAGGCTAATGAAGTCCTTTATTTTTTCCAATTAATATTTTTACTGTTTAAGGTTATATTATTAATTAATTAATTAGAGGAAAAGTTATAATATCTCATACCACCACCACAAAGGAAGTTCATGGAACAGATCAACACCATTACTAAATAAAATAGTAGATACACACAATAAATGTCTACTAAAACCTTAACCAAAACTCTACACTATACAAAAACCACACTAAACACACTATATGCATTGATTATTACAGCCTCAGTCACATCAGTAAATGTTCATACTGCCCAGTTGCTTTACAGCTTCATTATTTTGAAGACTTTGTTGACAGTTACTATGCCTTATACCACATAAGACCCATTTCCCACAATGACCAGTGGTCCACATATTATATGGTTTACATCTACGTTGTCAATATTCTGCAGTACTCCTCATGCAGACCCACCAGGGCCATAAAGAAAACAGACCAGGGACCTGGAAGACCACAGGTGATGGTGTAGATGAATCCACCAAACGAGAACATGGGCGGTGGCCTATAGTGACATAATCGGGCAGGTTTGTGCAGTACTCCTCATGCAGACCCACCAGGGCCCTAAAGAAAATGGACCAGGGACCTGGAAGACCACAGGTGATGGAGTAGCTAAATAAACCAGATGAGAAAATAGGCGCTGGCCAACAGTGACATACTCGGGCAGGTTCGTACAGTACTCCTCATGCAGACCTAACAGGGCCCTGAAGAAAACAGATCAGAGACCTGCAAGACCACAGGTGACAGTAGAGCTGAATCCACCAGACAAGAATATGGGTGCTGGCCTACAGTTACATACTCAGGCAGGTGTGTGTGCAGTACTCCTCATGCGGACCCACCAGGACCCTGAAGAAAATGGACCATGGACCTGGAAGATCATAGGTCACAACACGCACAGCCCTCCACACAATGCCTGTGTCCCAGGGGACCTTCTGGCACCTGCTTCCCTCTGCCCAACCCAGTCAGCTTTCCTGAGGACTAGTGGCACCTGTCTACCCCTCCACACCCTACCTGCTGTCCCAGGAGACCTGATGGTGCCTGCTTCCCTCTCCAAAACCCTGTCAGTCTTTCCCAAGGCCTGGTGGCATCTGTCTGCCCCTCCATACCCTGCTTGCTATCCCTGGTGACCAGATGTCACCTGCTTACCTCTCATTAACCCTTCCAGCATTTCCCAGAGTCTGGAGGCTCCTGTCTCCCATCCCCCAACCCCACACCCTTCCTGCTGCCCCAGGGGGCTGGTGGTGCCTGTTTCCCATTCCCCAACCTGTCAGCCATTCCTGAAGCATGGTGGCACCTATCTGCCCATCCACACCCTGTTTGCTGTCCCAGGGGACCTTGTGGTGCCTGCTTCTCTTTCCCTAACCCTTTCTGCCTTTCCTCAGGCCTGGTGTCTCATGTCTCCCACCCCACACTCAGTCAAGTTGTCCCTAGTGACCTGTCGGCATTGGTTTCCCTCTCCCTAACCCTGACAGCCTTTCCCAGGGCCTGGTGTCTCCCGTCTCCCACCCGATGCCCTGCCAGCTATCCCTGGGGACCTCATGGCACCTGCTTCCCTCTCCTTAAACCTTCCAGCCTTTCCCAGGGCCTGGTGTCTCCCATATCCCATCTCCCATCTCATACCCTGCCAGCTATCTCTGGGGAACTGGTGGCACCTGCTTCCCTCTCCTTAAACCTTCCAGCCTTTCCCAGGGCCTGGTGTCTCCCATCTCCTTTCTCCCATCTCATACCCTGCCAGCTATCCCTGGGGACCTGATGGCACCTGATCCCTCTCCTTAACCCTTCCAGCCTTTCCTGAGGTGTGGTGGCACCCATCTCCCCCTCCGTACCCTGCCTCCTGTCCAAGGGGACCTAGGGGCACCTGCTTCCCTCTTGACAAGAATGTCAGCCTTTCCTGAGGCCTGATGGCACCAGTCTGCCCCTCCACACCCTGTTTGCTGTCCCATAGGGCCTGGTGGTGCCTCATACCCCTCCCTAACCCTTTCTGCCTTTCCCCAGTCATGGTATCTCCCATCTTGCACCCCCCAACCTGCTAAGCTGTCCCTGGTGACCAGTTAGCACCTACTTTACTCTCCCTAACTTTGACAGCCTTTCCCAGGGTCTGGTGTCTCCTGTCTCCCACCCTATGCCCTGCAAGTAACCCATGGGGACCTGGTGGTAGCTACTTCTCTCTCCTTAACCCTTCCAGCTTTTCCCAGGGTCTGGTGTCTCCCATCTCCCACCCCATACCCTGCCAGCTAACCCTGCTGACCTGGTGGTACCTGTTTACCTCTCCTTAACCATTCCAGCATTTCCCAGGGCCTGGAGGCTCCCGTGTTCCACCCCACACACTTCCTGCAGTCCCATGGGACCTGGTGGCACTTGCTTCCCTTCTCCCAACCCTGTCAGCCTTCCTTGAGGCCTGATGGCTCCTGTCTCCCACCCCACACCCTTCCTGCTGTCCCAGGGGACCATGAGGTGCCTGCTTCCCACTCCCCAACCTGTCAGACATTCCTGAGGCTTGGTGGCACCTGCTTGCTCCACCACACCCTGGTTGCTCTCCCAGGGGACCTGGTGGTGCCTGCTTCTCTTTCCCTAACCCCTTCTGTGTTTCCTGGTGCCTGATGTCTCCTGTCTCCCACCCCACACTCTGCCAAGCTGTCCCTGGTGACCTATTGACCCTGGCTTCCTTCTCCCTAACCCTGACAGCCTTTCCCAAGGCCTGGTGTCTCCCGTCTCCCACCCCATACCCTGACAGCTATCCCTGGGCACCTCATGGCATCTGCTTCCCTCTTCTTAACCATTCCAGCCTTTCCCAGGGCCTGGTGTCTCCTGTCTCCCACCCTATACCATGTCAGCTATCCCTGGGGACCTGGTGGTGCCTGCTTCCCTCTTCTCAACCCTGTCAGCCTTTTCTGATGCCTGGTGTCACCTGTCTCCCCCTCCAAACCCTGCATGCTGTCCCAGAGGACCTAGTGGTGCCTACTTCCCTCTCTCCAGCCCTGTCAGCCTTTCCTGAGAACTGGTGACACCTGTCTTCCTTCTACATCCTGTCTGCTGTCCAAAGGGACCTGGTGGCACCTACTTCCACCTCCCTAATGCTTTTTGCCTTTCCTGGGGACTGGTGTCTTTTGTCTCCCACCCCACACCCTGCCAAACTGTCCCTAGTGACCCTTTGGCACTGGCTTCCCTCTCCTTAACCCTTTTAGCCTTTCCTGGGGCCTGGAGGCTCCTGTCTCTGACCCCACATCCTGCCTGGCATCCCAGGGAAGATGGATGGACCTGCTTCCCTCTCCCCAACCATGTCAGCCTTTCCTGAGGCCTGGTGGCACCTGCCTACCCCTCCACACCCTGCTTGCTATCTAAGGAGACCTGCTGGTGCCTGTTTCCCTCTTCCCAACCCTGTCTGCCTTTTCTGAGGCCTGGTGGCACCCATCTCCCCCTCCACACCCTGCCTGCTGTCCCAGGGGACCTGGTGGCACCTACTTCCCTCTCCCTAACCCTTTTTGCCTTTCCCAGGGACTGGCATCTCCTGTTCCCCCCCACACCTTGCCAAGCTGACCCTGGTGACCTGTTAATACTGGCTTTCCTCACCCCAACCCTGTCAGCCTTGAGGCTTCCATCTCACTCCCCACACCTTGCCAGCTGTCCCTGGGGAGCTGGTGGCACCTGTTTCCCTCTCCCTAACCATGACAGCCTTTCCTGGAGCCCAGTGTCACCCATCTACCACCCCATACCATGCCAAGCTGTCCCTGGTGACCTGTTGGCCCTGGCTTCCCTCTCCCCAACTCTGTCCACTTTGAGGCTCCTGTTTCCCATCCCACAACCTGCCAGCTGTCCCTGGGGACCTGGTGGCACCTGCTTCCCTCTACCTAACCCTGACAGCCTTTTCTGGAGCCTGGTGTCACCCGTCTCCCACCCCATGCCCTGCAAGCTATCCCTAGGGACCTGGTGGCACCTGTATCCCTCTCCTTAACCATACCAGCCTTTCTCAGGACATGGTGGTTCCTGTCTCCCACCCCACACCCTGCAAAGCTATCCCTGGTGACCTATTGGCACTGACTTCCCTCTCCCAAACCCTTTCATCCTTTTCCTGTGCCTGGTGTCTCCTGTCTCCCACCTCACACCCTGATAGCTGTCCCTGGGGACCTGTTGGCACCAGCTTCCCTATCCTTAATCATTTCAGCCTTTTCCAGGGCCTGGTGCCTACCATCTCCAACCCCACACCCTTCCAGCTGTCCATGGGAACCTGATGGCACCTTCTTACCTCTTCCTATCAGGACAGCCTTTCCTGAGGCCTGGTGATACTCTTTCTCCCTCTCCCCAAAACAGTCAGCCTTTTATGTGCCACATGGGCAATGTGCTCAATGACCCCAATGTCATTTTAGTTTTAATTTTTAATAAATATCTTGTTTGTAACAGGGATGGATGTTTACAGTTCTGTCCCTGTTACAAACAGGATTGAACTGGGGAAGGGGCTTTTAAGTAACTTTTCAAAAGCAAAAAAGACATAAATAGCTTTATGCAGTGTAAACATGTTAGGAAATTGTTGTAGCAGTTTGCATTTCTTGAGTTTAATAACATTTTTGGAGTCAAAAGTACCTTTTATATTTTTATTTGCAGTACCAGCCAACTCCCCCACCCCCACCCCACTGGAGTAAGCCAGTGACCATTTTAAAACCAAAGGCAGTTTGTTACACCACTGAAATAAATTCATACTAAGATGAACACCGAATACTGTAATAATCACACACGAAAAAGGGATGTGTTAAAAGTCTGGTTTGTAACAGGGACAGAGATTCACAGCTTGTCTCCAGTTACAAACCTTAATATGAAAACTCTGTCCCTGTTACAAACAGGATTGAACTGAGGAGCGGGCTTTTAAGCTAACTTTGCAAAGGCAAGCAAGACATAAATAGCTTTCTGCAGCTTAAACATGTCAGAAAATTGTTGTAGCAGTGTATGTTTCTTGAGTTTAATAACATTTTTTCAGTACACATAAAGTTTTATATTTTTTTTACAGCACCAGCCCCCCACACACACAGCAAGCCAGTGGTCATTTTGAAACCAAGAGTACTTTGTTACAACCACTGAAAAGATGCTCCATAAAATGAGCTCCAAATACTATAATAATTGGACAACAAAAGGGGAAGCACTAAAAGTATTGCTTATAACAGGGACAGATATTGATAACATGTCCCCAGTTACAAACCTTAATAAGAAAAATCCATCCCTGTTACAAACAGGATTGCAATGGGGAGGGTGCTTTTAAAACAACTTTTGGACATTAAAGCAAGGTTTAAAAGATGAACAGACTTTAAACTCACTGCCAGATCACAACAGCACTGCATCTTTGCAGCGCTTACTCCACTAAACATTAGTTTTCCATACTTTGCCCAGGACAATCATTGCCACTTTTGCCATTTTTATCATAAGATGCAATTTTCTGACTCTATATCATTTATTTCAATGACAGTTATTAATTACATTGAAATAAATAATATAATGCTGAGTTGTGCTACAAAAAAACATTGCCCAATGTTTATATCCTATTGTAACAGGAACAGATACTACCAGTGATGTCCCTGTTACAAACAGGATTGCCCTTTAAATTCAGATCCCTGAATTTGAGCCTGCTAGCATCAGCTAAATTGGCTGAATGGGCCAAACACGAACATCCCTAGTTCAAGAATAGAGCCCTAAACAACCTTACTCTGTAAAAATAACTATACTGCCCAAGAATGTGCTGCAATTTAAATAAAAAGAATATCTCAAAGTAAATGATCCTGCACATAACAACTCTGGAGTGCAGCAGATGGAAAACCTTTTACCGTTGTTCAGGGGTGTAGCCAGGAATTTCTGAACTGCACACCAAATGTGGATCACTGCTACCCCCCCCCCGTTAGGGTGAGCTACCCCTCCCCCATTCATACACCCTCACCCTCACCCAATGTGTCATTTTTTGTATTATATACCAGCACGCCACTAGCCACACCACCAAAAGGTGTAACAGGCTGGCTTTTGCTTACAATATTTCATTGTGACCAGCCTATATCTCATCATCAAGGTAGCCAGTCCCACAGAGGTCCATTCCCACCCCACCAGACATACCACACCAACAGGTTTCAGACTAACAGATTGGCTTTTGGTTACAATATTGCATTGTGACAAGCCTCTGTACCACATCAAGGTAGCCATTCAACTGCCTACCCAGCTCTACTATAATGGGGCAGAGAGAAACAAATAGTCGGAGTAAATGAGTGAAATGTTAATATTTAGGAAACATTCTCCCGAAAAGCATAATGGAAGACATGCAAAATATGGGTTATAAAAAAATAAGTTGAAAATAAGAGTACTGTGAGTCCCATTTTAATGGTATCAAAGGGAGTGCAATACATTTAGACAGTGTGTGTGCTGTAAAAGGCTCCAATAAAGCGAGCAACCAGCCCTCTGCATGGCTGCCCTCACCATCAGGACTCTGGGCACAACTAGGGGCAAGAGATTTAGGTGCAAAAGCAAATTGCTGGGGAATCCTGCACTTTTCAGTATTGCCTTGGTAAATTGCTCGACTGTACTAGTCAGCACAAAGCTCCGATCCAAGGAGTGTGAGGTTAGCAGGTGCAGATCTAAAACCTCTACAAAAATAAATAAATAAATAAACTCACACTGCAACATTTAATTTCCTGTAGTTACAGTAGGATGCTGGTAGGTGTCGGAGAGTTTTAACATGAGAGCACTGACTGACTGCACATAAGAGCAACTTTCAAAAGGGTGAAGTACATGCTTTTGATATCAAAAATACATATTCTCTCACAGAGTGCCCATGTGAGTGAGAGAGAGAGAGAGAGAGAGAGAGAGAAAGAAAGAAAGAAAAGCTGGTCTAGAAGCTGCAGGAAAAAGTTTAATAAGCAGATCAGAAATATTTAGTGAAAGCAAAAAAAGTCAGCTAGTGTCACAGGCTTAAGTAAAGTTCTATGCATCAGTGAAAATTAAACTAAAGTACCTGAGTCAGAAAATAAAATACAACCCCACATCTCAATTGGAGATTACAGTTACTTTTGGCATTATTAAATATGCAAAACATAAGTTAGTTAATTAAATGCAGCTTGGAAAGATCCCATGGGAATGGAAAAACACAAACAAAATATCAGGGATCACTTTATCTCCTTAGCTACTACATAAACAAGTCTTGCAGAAATACAATATACAATCATGGAATTGTAAAAACAGACAGTTCTAGTACAGTTATTATTCCTTAATTCAAAATTCTCATTTCAAGATTTCAAATAAGACTGACATTTCACTAGCTAATCTGCTATATGCTAAGCAATAAATCTCTAGGTACTAATAGAGCAAAATTATAAAAATTAAAACATATTAGAGAAAGTATCAGTTGTTGAGACTACATGAAAGACTGGATTTTTATTGTTCGAGATCAGGCATATTTAGGGCAAACAGGACAGATCCTATGAAGATAAACTTGGGGCACTAAACATGTACTCACTGGAGGTCAGAAGGTAGAGGGGGAACATGAGAGAAGGAAGGTGGGGGTTGTGATAGAAAGAAGGTAGGGGGACATGAGAGAAGGAAAGTGGGGGCATGAGAGAAGGAAGGCACTGTAGGGGGGGACATATACAAGAGAGAAGGAAGGTGGAGGCATGAAAGAAGGAAGGTGGGTGTGTGATAGAATGAAGGTACTGTAGAGGGGGGGACATGAGAGAAGGAATGTGGGGGGGCACAGCACACCATGGCACTGACTCAAAAGTCCAATGATCTGACTGATGCTATAAATCTGAATCACACTAGTGCCCAGGCCCAGACTCCAGTGTCCATGTCCACATCCCCAACTGACCCCTGATTTACAACACTGGTCGGCGTCCTGGCTGGGGGGGAAGGAAGAGAAACGACAAACCCGTGACGTGCCTGCCCACCACAAGTCCACTCCACAACAACTAGTCTCACTGTCTGGCTCTTACCTCAAGTCACTGAAGATTGGGACTTTCTCCTGCAGCAGTGCAGTTCAGTCTCAGGGCAGTCTCCTCCTAGTTTCTCCACTGACCGCAAGTTCAAAATCGTAGGTAGGTAGGTGAACTTGGCTGGAGTTAAGCGTATCGCGAATACGATGAGGTGGCTCTCATTCCAGACAGTTGTCTCCTCCTCGCCCGCCTCATGGCTCGCACTATCTCTCTCTCTCCAAAATTCAATTTCAGAGACTCTCAGACGGACATCGGTGGTCGACCGTAGATTTGGCAGCAAGCAGTGCACAGCAGCAATGAACGAACGCCTTCACAGCCACGCCGGATTCTGGATGGAATGTGGAAACTTCTTCTCGCTCACGACCCACTACAATCTCCGGATGGACCTGACTGTGCTGTGTTGCTGGCTGGTCTCTCGTTCTGTCCTGTTGTCTTGTCTTCTCTCTCTTCTCTCCTGACCCGAGTCCAACTTCCAACAGACCACACTGCAATTGCATCAGGGTATTTAAAGAGCCCGCCAGACCCTGACCCACCTCTTACTAATGACTGGCATGCCTCCTTTGTTGGCAAGCTGACCTGATTGAGAGACCACAACATATTTCTCAATCAGGTTCTCTGGCTGGGAGTAGTACACAACTGTGTCACTCACAGACAGGCAGCTTAAGTTTTAGAGACCCCACCCCCACCCTCCTCCTCAAAACCTCAGAAAGGACAAAAAGTGTCCGGGAAAGCCCGCAAAAAAAAAAAAACACAAAGAAAGGAATGTGGCAAGAATGAGAGACCAGCTGGCTCCTGCTACCCCAGCTGATAGCTGCAGCATGCCATGGTGTGTCTGGCATATCGGTAGCTACGCCCTTGCTGTTGCTACCAAGGACAAAATGGCCTGGGCTTCTGGACAAACACTTGAAAAGCTTCAGAGTCCATGGATGATTGGCTACAGAGAATCTAATCCTATCTCCTGCACTGATCATGATCCCAGGGCATGAAAGGGGACCCTTACATACAGGAATGGGGGAGGGATGGAATCAGAGATGCCCAATTTGAAAATGGAACTGCTCGGGAAGCTTGGAGCTCTGTGGGAAACAAAGAGCAACAATCTTCCGGTAAGCCCTTGAGTTTTTGTGAGCAGATATCGGAACACTGAAATATCACTGACTAGGAGGAATTTGCATTGCAATCAGGTATGTAACTAAGGGGGACAGAGTAGGTTACATATGTGACTGCCATTTTTGGTGGCATTTAAATTAAAAATTAAAGGCAGCAAACTGACAAACACACACTACGTTTGGGAGTGCATGTCTTGCCAGTCTACATGCAGTCTTTAGTGTTTGGCAGTGCAGTCTGAATAACAGAAACAGTGTGCACAAGACACACTGCATTTAAATGTCCCACTTGAAGCATGAAAAAAAGAGAGGACATTTATGCAATTTTTTTAAATAAAACAGATTGGCTAGTGTTGCCACTCCAGGATAATAATCCTGTCTAAGATTGTTATATAGCACAGTGCAGTGTTTTAGACTGGAATTGCTATATTATGTGAATTAATGGCATTAATGTACCCATTTAGTGTGGACAGACCCCCCTCTCCAAAATATTACATAAATAAATAAATAAAACATCAGGCAACACATCAGAAGGAGCAAACTTTTTTTTTCCAATTTCCTTTCCCTCCAGCCACCGCTGGCTAGGGCTTCTTCAGTTGGCTTACCTGATCTCCTCCTGCACAAAATCCTCCCATCTGCACCTATGATCTCAGCACACCCATGACACACTTGTGGAGCCATCCCCCTTGAATCTACCCCCCGGAGTGGGGCTGCTGTCTGCTCCTCAGTGCATTCTTCTGGCGCTCCACTGGTAGAGATGATGTCAGGACAAGATCACAGTGGGTAGGATACGGCAGCAGAGGGGGGGCAGGTGACATCTACCCCCCATCCAATGGGTGTTGTCCATGCTTGTGAGCCCCTTGGAGACCAGACATGCAATGACGTCCAGTGCAACTGGGTGTACTCCTGCACCCTTACCACAGACATCGGCTCAGGCTCCTCCCCATGCACTAGCATGATCCCCAGGCTGCAGTACTCACAGACTCTGATGGGAACCACTCACAATGGGGAGTCATCCACCCACCATTCACAGGAAAGGAGAGCAGTCCTTCAGATGCTCAGTCCTCTCTTCCCACGATGGCCCCCGACAACCAGGCTTGTTCCCAAACCCGGATCACCGGCATGTCGCGAGGTGTGGTGTCCAGCACCTCAACCCTCAGTGCCAATGGGTTGGCCACAGAAGGAGCAAACTAAAGAAGTATCTTCCTGCACCTCCACTTTCTGTGGAAGCACTGTGCCAGTATACAGAATGGCCACCGCTAATTTGAGGGTAAGTATCTGAAATTACTTGTTTTTGTTCTTAAGTTTTAATGATATCTTTTTCCTTTCACTGGTGAAGAGTGACATAGTGGCCATGCCAAGTCAGGCTAACATATTTTTCTTTTTTTACAGGTGACAAGCATAGCAAGTTGGTGTGGACAAAGTATATACTGTTCGTCTGATTAGTCACCCATGGTGGCCACATTAGTTAAGTCTAGATAATTGTCCCTAGTCTTCACAGGTCTCCTGTTCCTGTCCTGGTATGTTCTCATCCAGGAAGCAAAACTTGTCATCCCCCACTTCCTGAATCTGGGGAACCTTTGTTCCATTTCAAAGCCAGGTCATCACCAATGTGACAATAGGTACTCTTTTATAAATTCCTTTTCTTTTCTAATGTTTTAATTGTGTTTTCCTTTCACAGGTGTACTGTAACCCAGAATGGAGTGTACTACTGCCTAAATAATTTGTTTTTTGTCTTCACATCAGCTCTGGGATACATTCTGCCATCAAGAAGAATTCCTCATCCTTCTACTCCAAGCATGCCATTGTTGTCTTGTAATTTTCACCAGCGTATTTATGTTGTCAACTTTGCCTGCTAACTAAAGCTCAGACTTTGTCCTCCAGCACTTTATGTGGTATACAGCCAACACATTCTCTGTATCAAGCAAAACAGTCCTTCAACTGATGCTGCTGCTTTATTGTGCAAATTGGAATTGTCACACATTGGACAAATACCTGAAACAAGAAAAACAGGAGAAGAAAGCAGTTATAGTGATATACTGCTAAGGATATGATTTTAGAAAAAAAAGAAGAAATAAAAGAAAAAAGTACTTAACTTCCCAAGGTACATAACAGTCTAAAATTAAATAACCATAGGTGGGCAAGACCCATGCAGCAACATCATTGAATCACTCTAGAGATACATACCTGCAAAAACAGAAACAGTGACATAAGATGGTTAGAAGTACAATGGTTTCATAGGGTATGCCGATCAGACAACGTCTCTGGAACGGTGAAGTCCTTAACATCAACAATGTCGACAGGTTTAGACATTGTCACTGTTAAGGACCCAAGGGCAGAAATCTGCACTTTTCCCATCTGTTGCCCCCCCCCAAACTAACTCTGACTCGGAGTTAGTTATATTGAGAAGGGGGGTGTGGGGGGCACAGCCCCCTGAAAGAAATACACCAATGTCTGACAGGCAGAATTTCACCTGTTAACATTGGGGATCTTGTCATGCTGAACTTTGGCAACACTGTTGTAATTTCAACATGGTAGAACTGCTTTAAATACCATCCCACACCCACAATCCAAAAAAAGAAAAATAAATACTTACTTTTGCTGGTATGTCATTACATTTCTGGCAGCACATCTCATTTCTGTTTTTTCTGTCAATATTTAGAGAATTCACTTTTATTTTCTGGGCACTAAACTTCCTGATGACAAATGCTGTGGAGACTCGCACACATAGCACCAATGTAGCACCTTTGAGCACTACCTGTAGCAGACTGACATATTTATTGTTGTAGCTGAGAAACATTCTAGGAGGACAGAATTTATGTGTGTTGTACTTAATGGTCCTCTATCGCCTCCCACAGCTGGTATAGTTGCTGCTCCATAGGGTTTTGAAGCAGTGTGTGTGCCACTGCTGCCTGTGAGAGTTCCAGTGCTGGTGTGGGTCCTGGTGCAGATACTGTTGCTGGTACCACTTGAGATCTGGGTGTACTTGAACACACAGCACCAAGGCAACAGTGAAAATGGTGCTGGGTGACTGAACATTCCTCCCAGGCTACCTCTCTTTATTTAGCAACCAACTCAGCAGGGTAGCAGATCTTCAGGTAGGTCCACTGCCTGCCAGTGCCCAGGTGGCTCCCCTTTATCCCCCGACTGACCAGTGTTTTACTTATATTGTATTTTACAACACTGTCATCCTTTGGATCTGTATTGAAAAATAATCCCACATAAGATATGACCAAGGCTGTTTGCATTTCAGTACATGTGGAACTGAAGAGCCTAATGATGATGATTGTTGGGACTTCACAGTGTGGACAGCCAGTTGCGAGAGTGGGGGTACCATGGGGGCAAAGGGGTTGCAGGCTGCTGTGCAGCTGGTGCTGGTAGTTCTGACTGCTGGTGCTCAGGAGGGAAATGGAGAGGCTGCTGTGGAGCTTGTACTTGTGGCTCTACCTGTTGTGGAGTGGAAAGAGCTGTGGGATGCTGGGGAGATTGGGCAGGAAGTAGGACTTGCTGCTGCGATACTTTGGGGCTGCTGGAAGGTGAACCCTCAGATACTGGACAGTGAAGGAATATGGTGCCACATCCAAGAAATCCTACACCTCATCCGGTATGACTTTCCAGTAATGTGAGAGAGAGAGAAAGACAAGACAAATAAGTATGTGAGAGAGAGAATAAAACATATGACAGAGAGAAGAAAAATGAGAGAAAAATAAATGAAACATAAAATAAATAAATATTTAGAAGGTAAGGCATTGAAAAAGATTTAGAAAACCATCAAAAAAAGCTTATCGGCTATTACGAAATATGTTTTTATATTTCTTTTCTGTCAGTAAAGCTGTCAAGCTCCTGGCTTCTCCACTGGCTTATTCACAAAGACAAATCAAAAATGAAGCTGTGTTACTCTGAAGAGGTATGTACCATGTTACCTGCAGAAGCTCATCCATGTGACTTTGTTTACCACCAGTCTCATTTTGACCAAACGTCACCTAAAGGCTCCTAAGGGTGAAGTTCCAAGGCAAAGTTACAAAAGGCAAATTTACTGTTAAATAAGAAAAATTCATGAATTTACTTGCGAAGGTGGAGTTTGCAAATTCTCCTTAACTTTGCCAGTGGATTTAAACTTTGCAACATTACTAGTGATGAATTCAGCAGCAGAAACCCCTTTCAAGCAAAGGGAGACAAATTGTAAACAACTGTGGGTACAGTGCAAGTGTGCCAGGCATAGGAAGTTTTAGCCTACTTTGAACTGTGGATACAGTGAGAGTGTACCGCATGTGAGAAGTTAGCATTGAAAAATAAATAAAGAGATCATAATGACCTGTGAAATATAATAACAACATGAGAGAAAGTGTCTGGCAAGGTACCCAACTTTAATGTTGTGTGGCATTGTGGAGAGAATAATAATTACATCCTGCTTGATCCCCATTCCCAGTTTGAATTTTAGTGTGTGTGTGAATCCCATAGTTTATGGTGGACCAGAAAGTATGTATTGGTTACTCCTGGTCTCCAGTCACCCTGACTAGAGGTTGCAAGATAAAGAAAATGTATTAGTTTTCATGGCACAAAGCAGATACAGATTTTATGCCATGGTACCCTCTCTCAATAAGCACTGTGCTCTGACGTCCTTTGTGTAATGCAATAATCTCTGTCTTAGTCAAGTACTGTAGTACAATTCATCACTCTTGGAGTATGGATTCCAAGTGCAGCAGCAGCTGCAAACCAGAAATCTAGGATGGGCTTTAAACACATGGCTATCATATTCCATGGAATAAGGACCATAACTCTCTAATGTCTGAGCATCCTCATGTGGTAACAATGGCACCAGAACCCTTTCTTCCCTAGGTGGGCATCTCTAGAACATAGGTTTTCCATTGGCAGTTTACCAGAGATAGATACTGGTAGGGTTGCCATGGCTTCTACATGGATAGGCTCATTTATATTCAGTTTCAAGGCTCATGAGTAAGGGTTGAGCACTTACACCTTCATTGCTTCCTGGTACATCAGCACTGCTTTCCTTATGATACACCCAATAGCAGGAACTGAGCACACAGAAAGGCCATCAGGATTATCTCCTTGAGGGGAAACTTCCTACAGGCCCCACCCCATTTCTTTATGTATTTGTACCATGGACTGTAAGATGTCATCCAGATACCATATCTGATACAGAACTTGTGCCAAATCCCAGAAGTATGCCCATTGTGCCAGTCCCCATGCCTGGTAAGTCTTCACCAGCTGATCACTCACAGTCTGAGGTTTGGCAGGATCAAATTCCAAATGGATTTATTAGTAGCTGTCCTCTTCCCCACATCTCTCAGATTTTAGAACTTTCTCATGGCAATGTTGATCACTATTTTATATCCCCAGGATATAACAACTCAGACACTCATGGGTCCCTTTGTCTACAGTTTCACAATAAATAGTACAGGGTGTTCTGAAAGTATTTTCCGTTCATAGAGGAAACTAGTTTGGGCTGCAAACAGCTCAAGATTGTATCAACTAGGAGCTGCCCACATTAACCTCATAGTTGCTGAAAATATTAAGTGGGACAGGCAGAAGCAGGTTAATGTACAAATTCTGACAATATGGATTCACACACAATACTATAGGTGTGGTCCTACAAGAAACCTGAGTAGCAGCATCACATCTTGGTTTCAGTTAGTGAAACCCACCTGATAGTAGTAGTAGTAACAGTAGTAGTAAATCTTTTTTATTCATCAGAATAAGGGAAAAACATTCAATTGAGCATAGTTCATTGTCAATGAAGTCCCAAAGGTTTTAGAGCAGCAAACATCAGTTACAGTACAAAAATACACACATCAATAACTTATGCTGGTTACCTGGTTACCAAAGAATAAAAAAAAAAAAAAGTATCCTTGTAAAGTGGTGCCAGTGCCATGTTCCCAAATGCATCAAAATCATCTGTTTACTTTTTTTTTACTATTTTTGGCCAGGAAAGACACACTAAACCATGGCTTGTTTCGAGGTGCATCGTGGAAGCACAGGGACGATAAACAAATTGTTTATGGCAATACAGTATGCAAGTGGCGACTGTAAGATTCAAACCCAGTTCTTCAGATTTGTAGCACAGTGTTCTTAACCACTATGCTATATCTTGGCTGTCACAACTTCATCGGTGATGACCAATATAGAAAATAATGGATAGGCAACTCTGTTTTATGGACTTTGTTTACACACACGGGGTGTGCGATGACTCATAAACCTTGAGAGTGAAGCTCGAAATGTTTATGAGGGCATTGCACAGCAAAAACACAATTGATTATCCATTATTTTTTTATAATTATTGGTGCAGGGAGTTTATTCCAAAGTTAGCTAAGCAGTTCTGTCAGACACAAATAGACAGATTCACACACACACACACACACACACACACTGTCCATATCTCCCTCTTTATTACAGGCATTTCTTTCTTTTTTTTTTTTTTTTGTAATTGTTTCACTGTGGAACCACTATGACTAACATTAGGAGTTGTCAGCCATGGTCCATTGTGGATGACAGTTGCTATCTCCTGAAGTCCCAACCTAAGGGTGTGAAAGCAGAATTAATCAGATAGATTTTTGAAATTGCAAAGACAGGATCAACTAGATAATATTTGAAAAAGATTACAAGGTTTCCTGAAATGATAGTGAGAGGCAAATGATGAATGTACATTTTCGGTAATGGTGAAATGGAGCCTCCATGTTTGTTGTGGTGTTCATCCCGCCCACACACACAGAAAGAGCCAGTGACATGGTGCACTACAAATGAGTGACACAAAAGGCCATAATAACTGGATAATCCAGTTTTTACCACATTTAAAACATAGATAGACTCCATGCATTAAAGGGGGTGACCTGTAATTATAATACCATAATGTTAGGAAACACCAAGCAATTCTGGGAACTTAAGCAATTAGAAATTGATTGTTCTGTCTGTTCTTGCCAGTTCTTCACTGAAGATCTTGAGTTACATGACTAGACAAGAAGGAACCTGCTAGTGGGCACTGCTGTAACATTTCCCTGTGCCATATTGCACTGGCAAGAGGATTTTAAACTGTTTTTAGTACTGCCCCTAGGTCCCTTTTCTCCTTTGAGTGCTCACCATGTTACTGTTGCTACAATGTTCCATCTGAGAATTTTTATTTCAAATGTGCATCACTTTACATTTTGTAGCACTCAGGTTCTATTGCCAAAGCCTGGACCATTGCTCAAGCTTTTCTATATCCCTTTTAATGTTACTGATCATTTTATCACAATCTACTCAGCACAGAGTTTTGTGCCATCTTCTGTAAACTCACTTTACCCTGTAACTCTACGCCAATATTGCTTATATACGTGTTAAATAGTATTGCCCACAGGACTGATCCTTGTGGAACTCTACTTGAGACTCCCTGTCATCAGAGAATGTATCATTCTAAACCCTTTTCTGGGTCCTTTCTGTCAACCAGTTGCTAATCCCCTAGCTAGTCTTTTCCCTAGTCCTAGGTCTCTTATCGTCAGTACAGTATATGCCTGCTGTGTGTCACTGAATCAAAGGCCTTACTGAAGTACAGGTACAAAACATTGCTTGCCTGCCCCCATTCACCATCTGTGTCTTTAACTTATAAAAAATCAATAAAGCTCATTTGACCAGACTTGCACCTCATGAATCTATGACGATCATGTCTGTAAGGTTGTTTTTCTTTTCAAAATCAAGAATTTGTTGTTTTATAATTAAGGTTTCGGGCTCTTTGTGTTTATTTTTTTTCCTAATTCAAGTCTTTATTTTTCAACATTTTCTTAACTCATTTTCACCTGGGTGGCCATTTTTTATTAGGCTAAACAATGGATGGTTCGAACCTTGTATGGAGTTATTGGAATTAGTAGGTTAATTTTCTGAAAAACAGAGTTTTGAAGTGTTTATAAATGAAAGTAACGAAAATTAAATAAAACAATGGTGGTTTCTAGTGTTTATTCTCTTTTTATGGTGTTTCTTTGAAAAAAGTTAAACTTGATGTTTAATGATCAAAATGCTTACACTGAATTTTCAAAAAGTACTAGTGCTATAATTGCAACACTACTACAGAAAGTGCTTGGATTCACAGCTGAAATTTTTTTATAAAAAATCATGCAATACATTTTTAATGAGTCCAATAGGATGGAACCACCTTGAGGAGGGAACCATTGTAAACCTCATGGAATGAAATGAAATTTTTTCTTAGCCATCAGTATCACAGAGCAGTTATTGAAATGGGTCAATAATTAACCAGCAATCTTTTTTTCTTTTTTTTATACTTGTTTCATTAAAAGCTTCATTTTCACAAAATCATTTTCAGCTCACGAAATGACAAAGTATATCAAACAGCTTATGATGTTCACTTAACATGTATAACTCTCCCGAACTGTGGAAGAGAGTGCATAAGTTAAAATAAGGTCCTCATCAAATTAAACCAAGATAAAGTCCATGTAAGAAAAACTTGTTAACATATCATTCTACAATCATACCAGGAAGTACATTAAATAAGAAATACATATCCAAGCTTATTGCTTAGAGTACCTGTTACTGTTACATAAATAAGGATAAATATCAAAAAATAGAAAAAACAAGACCATCTGTATGCTTCATTTGGATTGACTTTATAGTTTTTAATGAGGACTCTTTGAGGCATACTTACTCTGATACTTGGTCTATATGTAAGTCTATACATAGGTCATAGGACCTCATACAATATCCATCGGGACATCTATTCTGGTAAAGCTGTGCCCTTTGTCTAAGGCTAAATGTTAATCTTACCAACTGGTGTATGAACTCAAGAACCTCAGCCCAATCTGTTAACTCTGGGGCTGAGACCTGGAGCCAGCATTTAGTAATTGACTTCATGGCTGCAGCCACCAGAATAGACCATAAATATCTCTCATCCTTACCCTTCAGTTCCCTGGGTATCAGTCCTAGCACCAAATGCTCTGGTCTCAATTGTGTTTGTATTCCTGATATTTTGGGGAGATGTTTCTGGACTTTCACCCAAAATGGTGTCAAGACAGGGCGAGACCAAAAATTATGGGCTTGCGTGGCACATTTTTCCCCACTTCTTCTCCAGCATTTTGAAGTTGCACCTGGTGTGAAATGGGCCATCTGAGATGACACTAAAAAGTATCTAACCCACAGCTTCCAGAAAAAGTCCTTCCAGACTAAAGACTTGGAGGTAGTCCACGTACCTCTCCAAACCAGGGGCCAGTGTTGCTTTGTTATAGAAATCTGTAGTTCCTGTTCCCATTTAGTTTTTATATGATAGGAGGAGATTTCCATATCCACAATAAAGTTTATATAAAGCCTGGATATGGCATGTCCTTCACCCTCCAGACCCCAATAGGTGTGAAATAGGCTGGTTATTACATTGGTGTCCCTACCTATTGATGCCTTCTGAATCTGTTTGCTTACTGCATCTCTAAGTTGATAGAAGCGGAACCTATCAGTGTGAATAAGTCCAAACCTCTGTTGGAGTGTCTCAAAGGACACGATTGTGTGGCCATTTAATATCTGGTATGGGACGTGGAACCTTCTTTTATCATGTTGTTGATGCCACCAATCCAGCTTACTGTAGCTTGCAGAAACTTTGGGTCAAAGGCCCACCATTTATATTTCCAAAGCTGCCTTTGTGTTTCACTCCTACTAACTCCTTGTTTCCAGCCTACCAAGACAGCCTTTGTGTCTGAGTACTCTTGAAGCATGAGGTATACCTTCCAAGAAAAGGCTCACCTGAATGGGAGGGGTCAACCTGGGTTCCCAGATCTATCGTCTTCCAGTGTGCATCATAGGTCGGGTTACTCCACAAAATGGCTATCTGCATCTGTGCTGCCACCCAGTAACCTTTTAAATTTGGAAAGGCAAGACCACCTTCCTGTTTAGGTAAGTACAACAGTGTCTGCTGTACTCTAGGCCTCCTATTTCCCCAAAGAAAGGCAAGGAAAAGTCTCTGCCAAGTCCTCAGTTCCCTTGGAGAGACAATACATGGTACACACTGGAAGAGGTACACGAGTCAGGGAAGGGCGTTCATCTTCAGAGCCTGGGCTCTGGCATTTAAGGACAGGAGGAGAAGTGACCATCTTTGAAAGTCATTTTTAAGTTGCTTTATGACAGGGGGATAATTGTGTTCCCACAAGTGGGCAGTGTCCATACCTATTCTAATTCCCAGATATTTCAGAAACTCTAAATCCCAATGCATAGGATATTTCTGTTGAATGGCCTTGTCTGGTTTGTAAGGAAAGCTAAGTATCTCAGTTTTTCCTTTTTTAAGTTTGTAACCTGCCAACATTGAAAATTCGTGAATTTATTTTTAGTACTACAGGGAGGGACGCCTCAGGTTCAGCTAGATACAACAGCATGTCATCTGCATACAATGCTAGTTTATGTGTCACTCCCCCAGCTCAATTCCTCATATCTCCGGGTGTTGCCTTATCATTTGAGCTAAAGGCTCTATATAGAGGACAAATAGGAGAGGGGAGAGGGGGCACCCTGTCTAGTTCCACGCTCCAGGCCCAAGGCCTCTGAAATGTATCCGTTTGCCCTAACATGAGCCCAGGAAGATTCATTCAGCTTGTGCAGGGCTGTTATAAACTGCTTTAGGAACCCAAACTGGGAAAGGACATATCCCAAAAAGGGCTAGGAAACCCTATCAGAGGCCTATTCTGTATCTAGGATCATTAGTAGGGAGGGAAGTTTCTGTCTATTTATGTAATCAAATATGTGAGTAGTACGCCTTAAGTTGTCTGGCTTTGTCTACCCAGGATAAAACCCATTTGGTCCATGTATATTAATAATGGGAGATATATCTGTAGACATCTCACAAATATCGATGTCAAGATCTTATAGTCTGTGTTCAATGGCAAGATAGGGCGATATGACGCACATCTCGCAAGGTCCTTTCCCAGATTGGGCAACACTGAGATAATTGCTCTGGACCACGAGGGTGGGACCACCTCATCCCCCCCATTACCCCTGATTAAAACCAGAGAAGAAGAGGTTGGACCTGTCCCCCCATGCACTTGTAAAATTCTGATGAGAAACCATCCGACCCTAGGCACTTACCCACTTTCAGTCTCCCAATCTCTGCCCTAAACTCCTCCCCAATTATAAGGGCCAGAAGGGATTCCCCTTGTTCTGGGCTAAGTCCTAGGAGTTTAAATTTTTCCAAATAAGTTTGCATAGGCTCATTCCTCGTTCTTGTCTCCTCCCTATACAGTGTAGCATGGTACTCCTTGAAAGCATCTGCTATGTCATGTACCCCCTGAACCATTACTTTCTTCCCAGGGTGCCAAACATGAGAAATAGTTGCTCGGGCCCTCTGTGCTCTAAGTCTACTAGCTAATAACATCAAAGAGCGTGGACCTCCCTCATAATATTTCTAATGCAGAAACTGGAGCTTTTGCTCCACCTGAGAGTCCAGAATTCCCAAGAGCTCTTACTTATATTGCAAGAGCAGCTGAGCACAATCCTTATCTATTTTCTGTTTTTGTTGCCCTGCCAGTTCTAGGACACATTTGAATAGTTCCATTCTCTGGGACTCTGTAGCCTTTTTTTTCTGGGAGGCTATCTGTATTATTTTGCCCCTCAATACTGCTTTAGCTGCATTCCACAAGATACATTGTGTGGTCTCCTGGTCAGAGTTATCTGCTAAAAAAGTCTTATATGTCTCAGATACCAAGTTTCATACTTCTTTGTCTTTCAGAAGGGAGAAATTCAAATGCCAAAAAGTGTTGTGCCTCAGTGTCCCCATATAAACTCACATATATAAAGTAGCATGATCAGACAGGAGGAACTATCCTATCCAGGAACCATAAACTATCTGAACGTCATCCTTTGGGACTAAGAAGTTGTCCAATCTGGAGTATGTGATAGGGTGGGTGACCCTACCCCAGTTGGAAAACTGTAGTGATGATTAAAGAAGGTCAGCATCAACAAAGTTTATCCCATGATGCCAAATTAGGGATATGTATAGCATGCAGTAGTCCCTGGAAGTAAAATAAAGTTGTAGTTACCTTTTCCTTCCTCTATTTAAGTCTGTTGTACTTTATATTTTGTTGTTTATCTTTGAGCCTTGCTAGCTGGCCACTATCAGGGTAGTCTTCAATCTAGTTTGTGTTCTGCAATCCCCCCCACCAAAGAATATGGCATGCTGGCATATAGAGATCACCATGGGAGGCTTTGCATTGGGGCTTTGTTTTTGAATGAGAATGGAGGGGGCTGCCCGGGAGGGGGGGGGTCTGCTGGCTGGCAGGTGAGTGGGACTCTCCTTGCTGTGGAAACTCTGAGCATGGCAGTGTGGCTATTTAATGGAATGATGCAAACCTCCCCCCCCCGTACAAGTGTAACAAAGTGCTGAGCAGTAAATCCAGGCAAATATACCTGAGCTAAATAGTTTGCTGTTTGTAGGCTGCTGCTGATTTTAGGAAACAGTTGAGGCTATATTTCTGTGAAATAAAACATGATATAAGGAAGCATTTGATAGCTTTAGAAAAAGAGATGTGTATAAACTATAAAAGTACATGCAGGATAACAGTTAAAGGTTGAGTTCATCTCTAGAAGAATCTATGCTTTTTAAGAGTAGTTTGTACCTGGAAGCTGGGAGTTCAGAAGCTCCTGGGTCTGTGTTTCTGCTGCTGCTATCTCAGCAGCTGCAGCCATTTTAGAAAGATGTCCCCTTAGGGAAGGACTGGCCCTTAATTGCATTAGTATATAGGGAAGGCTTGGGTCTTGTCCTGCCAGGAAGTGACTTGTTTAGAGGGATGAACTTTCTGAAAAGGATATTTGTTTGTATTTTCTTGTGTTTATTGTGTTTATGCTTTTGTAAGGGTTTAGCATTGTGTAACAATTGCCCCTATATATGTATCCTGCACATTTCTTTGAAAATAATGCAGTTGTGTGAATTATAAATCTGGTATTTCTCTGTTTAATAGAACATGCCTGATAAATCATGTGACACCTGAGCTGTATATAAGGGATGTTCAGGTAACCTACAGTTAGTTTTACTTTGGGCTGAGGAGCAGAGAGGAACCTCAGGAGAAGCAGTGTGGAGCCAGAGAAGCAGCCAAACGAGAGACAGACATGCAGTGTTGAATTACTGATATCCTGGTTACCCAAAGGTGAAGGTGAGGCAAGCTTAAGGTGGAGCTCAGGTTGAAAGTCCTGTAAAGCCTAAAAGTAAGGAGGAATCACTGTGGCCTGGGATTGGCCCTGGACCTCCAAAGGTCAGGTTTGGGCTACCTGGATGCTAGAAGCGGCTCACCTGGAATTTACCAATGGGACAGGACTCAGACTGGTGAGAAGCTGCAGAGGCCGCCTGAGTGGGCAGATACTCAGACTGCAGAGGAACTTGTAGAAACCCAGGGTGTATTGGCAGGGTGACCATACCATACGATGAGTTCAGTTTCTGGTCTCTAGAGGGCACTGTAAGGTCCAACTGCAGTGTTCTAGTAAGAGGTCTCCTAGCTAAACTCCCAGCCCATACTCTTTATTGTTTTTCTTATAGTAACCTGACAAAAGTTTACATTTGAAAATTCCATCTGTACAAACCTAATAATAAAATAGCACCTCAGGGTGTTTTACACAATACTTTATGATTCCTGCTGTCTTCCTGAATTGAACCCCAAGACACAGTACATGTTATTAACTGCCAAAAAAAACGTGCAATCCCTTTGCTTACCATGTTGGTGGTGCCATACATCTATCAGGCCCAGCTCTGATACTAACTTGGCTACTTTTTTTGCAGTGTGATGAGGTTTTCTATGGACTGAGGAGGAGAACTCTAGGTGAGGGTTAAATGTCAGGTTCAGGTCACCCCCACATATCAACTGACCCTCACCCCACTCCTGCAGAGTGGTCAGGAATGTACGCTTTTCCTGGTATGGTGTCCCCAGTGGGAAATAAACTGACCCTAAAGTTATAGAATTACCCAGAAATGTCCCTTTCAGCATGGCATACCATCCCTCCTTGTCTACCTTCGAATCTACCTTTTCAAATTGTGTCCTTGTGGGGGCTAGGACCATTGCACCTTGTCGCCTGCCCCATTTATAGGAGGAAGCTGCTATGTGTCTGAATCCTAACTTTAAGAATTTGCTATGCTCCTGCATCATCAGATGTGTTTCTTGTAGGAACAAGAAGTCTACAGGCACCTTTTTAGCTTGACTTATGATCTTACTCCTTTTTATTGGGTTTGTTAGACCCTTTACATTGTATGAACAAATTAGAGTTCCACTATTATCCATCCTTATAAGTACACATTTTAAATACTAGCTCTCCTGCAAGGATACCTTCTCCCTCCTCGAGGCCCTCTTCTCTGCATTTCCTATTCATAGGTATAGTGAAGATGAAACATATTCCTAGTATCATCTTAATACTCTCTAAAACAGCAACCTTATGAAAAGTAAGAAAAATATTCATAATTAAAACCAGTGAACTTTTAAACACAACTGTGCACTTCCAACAGTGGAGACCTTATTTCAAAGGTCTCTTAACTTGCCCTCGTTAAGATCTATGTGAAGCAAGCTTGGAGGGCTTTCTTTGTCTCCACACAGAGAGACACCCTCCGAGAGCTTCTAGGTGGAAAACGAAATGTAACTCTGCACCAACTCTAAAGGACCCCATGGAGTAGGCTCCTAGTGGTAATATTTACTATAGTAGTGAGCACCGGAACCCCCTTGATGTGAATGAGGGGGACGGCTATGTATGCAATCTAGAGGCAGAGTTTTAAATAATTGATTAGCAGTTTTTTTCTTGGGACAATACTAACTGTACAGAAAGCAGTTATATAGGTTTTCTAGAAGTGTTATGTTTGTTAAACACAATGAGGCAAGTGCTATGCATTTTCACACTGTTTTAGAACTTTTATGAACAAAACGCTAATCAATTTTTAGAGTTAAATAAAACCCTGAGAGGTAATAACCTCATTTGATCTTTCAATTATATTTAAAAAAATTAAACATGGAGTTGTGAACAGAGACTGCAGAAGATCCATGGGGGTCCTTCCCCCCACCCGGACAGCCCCCCGTCCCAAAAGGGAGGCCAGGAGCCAGAGACCAATCAAGGAACAAACTTCCAGAAACTCACACTGAGTGGACTGTCCCATTAACTCTCCTAGAGCAGTCCACATTATCTATTCAGTGTCCAATCTGGTCACCCACCAGGGTGCCATAATTCATCATTTAGTCTGATATAGCAGACCAACCAAACTATACAGAGGACTAGTGTGCTTCCCAGCTGCTCCCGTTAGGCAGCCCCTCCAGGATACCCGCATGGAGAACCACTAGCCATCGCACCCTGTTTTGTTTCCTAATACCAACATTAGTTGGGGTTAATACAGCTGCAGTGCAGCTTTTATTACACATTTCCCCAGGTAGGTGACCAGTCAGCACCCCTCTCCATGGCAAAAATGCCTACTTTAATTCTTATGTATTTGGTTGTGGTCCCCAGTTCACCTTTCCTCCCCTCCCCCGAGACCTGAGCACCCTCTCGGAGAAGGCAGGCCCCAGCAAGTAATGACCGCATGCCTCCCACACCCCTATATTCCTTATCTGCTTCTCATTCAAAAGGAAAGGACCCATTTTTAAAATCCTGAGAGAAGATCTGTTACCCAGTATGCTCAATTCTCTCAGCTTTGGGTCTTTTGTTAGAAGGTCTTAAAGCTCTGTCTCCTCAGAAAAAACAAACAAACAAAGAACATAGATATCCATATGCATTATTGGAGGGACTCCCCTAAAACAAAAACTACTTGCTGTTTCAAGTTCATAAATTCAGGTTTGCAGTCTTTCAATGTTCAGCAGTGTAGCCGGTTCCGAAGTGTTCTGTCCATCCTGAGCCTCTCGCTCTAGTTCTTCCCACCCAAACATTTTCAGGCTCTCACCACATAAAAAAACCCAGAAATGTCCATGTTGGTATGTGCTTCTTGTCTTTTTGGGCCAGTCTCCATCCAAGCTCTCCTGCACACTTGTTGCTGCAGATCTCAGTTTCCTAGCGGATCCAGGGTGGTAATCTCATGCTGGGTGAGAAAATCAGAGGCATTCTTCAGCTCCTGAAATCAGAGAGGTCCCTTTTCTGTAAGTACCTTGAGCTGAGCAGGATATTCTACAAAAGCTCTCAACCCTTTCTGCTGAAGTTGTTTCATGATTACTAAGACTTGCCTCCTTCTAGCCAGGAGCTGGGAGTAAAATCATGATCAAAAAATAATCTTGTATCCCCAAACTCCACACTTTTTTTTGACTACGCTAAGGAAAGTATCTCCTCCTTTACCTGGTAGTCAAGGAAGACCAGGACTATCGATCTCGGTCTAGCTTTTGGGTACCGGGACCTGGGAATCAATTATCTGTGTGCATGAATTATATCTAAATTTTTATCTTTTGGCAAATTCAGGATTTCATGCAGAAAGGAGTCCATAAATATTAGCATGTTGCCAGACTCCGTACCTTCTGGCAGACCATGAATTCTCACATTGTTTCACCGATCACAGTTCTTCATCTCTTCTAGCCTTTGCTCTAGTATGGCTATATGATGGTTGAGCTCAATAAGAGCCGAGTTATGCACATCTGCAGTGTGGATGTAGTCAGTGAGGGTGGTCTCGAGAGATCTCGTGCGCTGCTCTAAATCCTCTAATTCCTTCTGATGGTCGGAGACTTTTGTTTCTAGTCGTAAGGTTTCTGTCATTTGTTTTTGGAAGTCTGACAGAGCTGATGTGAAGTTATGGTACAATTGGTCTCTTCTGGAAGGGGCTCCGAGGGCTGGATGTTGTCTGAGGCTTCATAAGATCTACAGGCCACTGCTGTCTGCATACCTTCTAAGATGTTTTTCATTGATTTACCCCCTCCATTAGGGGATGTTCTTTAAATCTCTGCTTCAGGGCCATGAAATAAGCTGTTATTCTGCGTTTGGAAGACAGGATGGGAGTAATTCTTGATTGAAGAGAACAGATTGATCTTGGCCAGTCTTGGAGCTCACTAACTATGCCGCCATTAGTAGGTGCTCACCACCGGAAGTCCTTCATTAACCAACAATCTTGATGCTTTCTCTAATGCCTGATAAAACATCTGGTGCTATTTTTTTGAGCATTATTAATTAAAACTTAAAACACAATAGGCTGTTTATAATTAACCCCAGCAGCTTACCTACTATTGCAATTAGGCTCCCTGGCCTGTATAGTAATTTCCTGGATCTTCCCTTTCCTCAGAATTGTGACAGAGGGGCAGCCTTCACTACCTTGCTGTCACTGACCTGTTGTTAAATAGCTTGGCCCTTGTTTTTTATTCCTTCAATACTGAATTTCAGCCACACTTGGCTGTTGAGGGTTGCTTTTCAGTTGTTCTGATTTTTGACCTGGGCTTAGCATTACAGATTACAAATATTTTATTATGGCATTTGGCACATATAATCTGTATTAAGTCCCAGCAAAGGCATGTACTTCTTTCTCTCTACTGTTTCTGTGGAATTTAGCCTACAATTGTGGACTAGTAGGTCCTTTAAAGGGATGTTTGGATTCTATGGAATCAATCTATTTCAATCTGTAAGATTATCAGAAATTCTAATTCCAGTTTTATTTTGGTTCACCCATATCAATGCAAAAGTCATTTTGTTGACAGTGACATGGGGTGAAGGCAATATGCCACCTGGTATTTCTGCACCAGGCATTGTGGCTCCCAGGATGTGGAGCACCAAAGCCCCATACCAGGAAACAGTCATGTTTTGTGGGGATGGATTTTGCGCCCCCACCCACTACAACTAAATGTAACCTCCTCCAGGTTGGTCATGCACCAAAGGGGCAAAACTTGTAGGCACAAAGGGCAGCATGACTGAGGGACAATCAAAAATCAAGATCACCCTCTCATCATCTCTTATTGTAAGCACCCTAATTGCGGCAACAAAATTCAGTATCTACTCTAATGGTATACCTTCTGTTTCAATGCCAGTTAAGGCACTGGATTCAGAGCTGGAATCAAAATTTATGATTCTGCCTCCAACTACAGTAAAATTTCCACCCACCCAATACAAAAGGAAATAATTAGCCATTTGGACCCATAACAGCAAGGAGAGAGACTTTCATGTTTTGGATTAGCAATTTGAAGAGGCAATGCTGATTTCTGAATGCCTTGTAGTGGACCCTTACCCTACCCTGGATGCACGGAAGTATTCATAATCTATAACTAACCCTCATCATGCCTCAAAAGATTTTGCACTTAAGGTGAGGGGAGGTGAAACAAAGTTGGGGGAAGGAGTGAGGCCTTTGTTTTCCAATCATTTTGCAATCCTTTAGCTATGACCAGTGGTTGCCAATTTTGAAAATTTCAATTCTGAAAAAAAGGCTGGAATCTGATGAATCCTATTCTGTTAATTGGATTCCCAGCAACTCTAGTTGTAAATTAGTGCTGTGTGGAATTCAGAATTCCACTGATGAAATTAGAGCCAAATGAATATTCCACCAGTGGAATTTCCACCAGAATTTCACTGGTCCTTCTGCAAAATTCTTCCTGCTGTGATCAGCGGAATAATATTCTGTGGAACATCATTTTTCCTCTGAAAATCATTCCTCAGCCATTTCTGTGGAAAATGTTGAGAATGACAGAATAATAGAAACATAGAAACATAGAGGTTGAAGGCAGATAAGGACCGCAAGGCCCATCCAGTATGCCCATTTTTTCTACCTTATGAATGTGCCACACACCTTTACACTGTCAATGACCTATCTATCCATATTCTTCTGTATTGCTCCCTTATGCCTATCCCATTCCTGTTTAAAGCCCTGCACTGTATTCATAGCCACCACTTCCTGAGGTAGGCTGTTCCATGCTTCCACCACTCTTTCTGTGAAAAAGAATTTCCTCACATTCCCCCTTCAACGGCCTCCCTCTATTCTCATACTGTGTCCTCTTGTCCTGCTATTCTTCTTATATTTAAACATTTTAGACTCTTTCACATTGTTAATGCCCTTAAGGTGTTTGAATGTTTCAATCATATCACCTCTCTCCCTCCTTTGCTCAAGGGTATACATATTGAGCTCCATTAATCTGTCCTCATATGTCTTCTGATGCAGTCCCTGCACCATTTTGGTTGCCCTTCTCTGGACTGCTTCAATTTGGTTAATGTCCTTGTGAAGGTGTGGCCTCCAGTACTGCAAGTAGTACTCCAGATGGGGCCTAACCAGTGTCTTGTAAAGAGGGATTATTATCTCCCTCTTACAACTTGTGATACCCCTACTAATACACCCTAACATCCCCCTAGCCTTAAATACTGCTTTAGAGGTCTGCTTGGTTGATTTCAGGTCATCAGTGATGATGATGCCCAAGTCTCTTTCTTCCTTTGTGACTGCCAGAAATTCCCCTCCCAGCCTATAGGTGGCTTCAGGGTTTCTCTTCCCTATGTGCATGATCTTGCACTTCTTTGCATTAAATCCCAGTTGCCACTCTTCTGACCATTTTGCTAGTTTATCTAGATCTCTTCTCATTCTGCCCACCCCATCTGGATCATCTACTCTGTTGCAGATCTTGGTGTCATCTGCAAACAGACAAGCCTTACCCTCTAGTCCATCTGCAAAGTCACTAATGAAGATATTGAAGAGGACTGGCCCCAGGACTGATCCCTGAGGTACCCCACTTGTGACTTGCATCCCTTCTGACTGTACACTATTTACCACCACTCTCTGTTTTCTGTCCATCAACCAGTTTGCCACCCAGTTGACCTACTTCTGACCCACCTCGAGCCTACCCAGCTTATTTATCAATCTTCTATGTGGTAAAGTGTAGAAAGCTTTGCTGAAGTCAAGGCAGGTGACATCAACTGCTCCCCCTTGGTCCACCACTCTGGTTACCCAGTCAAAGAAATCTATGAGATTAGTTTGGCAGGACCTTCCTTTTGTAAACCCATGCTGTCTTGGATCCTGTGTCCCTATGGATTCCAGGTGTTGCACTATCCTTTCCTTAAGGAGTACCTCCATAATCTGCCCACTACTGAGGTAAGACTGACTGATCTGTAGTTCCCTGTTTCCTCCCTGCTACCACTCTTGTGGAGCAGGATCACATGAGCCCTTCTCCAGTCTTCTGGGACCTCTCCTGTGCTCAGAGACTCACTAAACAGTTCTGATAATGGCTCTGCTAGTTCCACACTTAGCTCCTTAAGTACCCTGGGATGTATGCCATCAGGTTCCATTGCCTTGTCCACCCTGAGCTTAGCAAGCTCTTGTTGGACCCTTTCTTTGTGAAGGGGTAGTGCTCACCTCCCTCCCCTGTGTCCATGGTGTTGAGCTGTGGGCCTGCCCTACCTTCCTTCAGTAAATATTGAGCAAAAGTATCTATTTAGGATAGATGCTTTACAGGGTCCTCCTCACATACCCCCTTTTCTCCTTTGAGCTTAGCAATACCCCTTCTGGACTTTCTCCTTTCACTAATGTATCTATAGAAAGTCTTGTCACCTTCTTTTACTGTTTGTGCTAGTGTTTCCTCAGTTTGGTACTTTACCTGCCTTACTGCCTTCCCTGCTTCCCTTAAGGCAGTTTGGTATGCCTCCCTATCTTCAACTCGCTGTGTTCCCTTATATTTCCTGAAAGCCAGCCTTTTGGCTCTTATCTTTTCTATTACTGTATTTGAGAACCAAAGTGGTTTCCTTCTTCTTTTGCACTTCCTTTTCTGTCTAACACAATGGGATGTTGCTTCAAGTATTGCATCCTTAATGCTTGCCCACTTTGCCTGTACCCCCTCACCTGTGTTTCTTTTTGCCAGGGCTAGCTTAATTCTATTGTCCATCTTATCAAAGTCAGCTCCTCTGAAGTCCCATATCTTTGCCTTGGGATGGGATGATTTAGATGTAGTGGCCAAATTGAACCATACCATGTAGTGGTCACTGGCCCTCAGGTGACATTCTACCTGGAGGTTTGTGATCCCTTCCCTGTTAGTCAGTACTAGATTGTTTGAGGCCCTCCCCATGAAGGGAATCCACCATGTGTCTAGTTCTGGCAGATGTTCCTGCTGGTATTGACCAATCTGCATCCAGCATGTTGAAGTCTCCCAATATCAGAACCTCCCCTTTAGCTGTAATGTTTTGTATATCTTCTAACAGTAATGTCTCAATGTCCTCCCCCTGGTCTGGGGGCCTGTAGACAATCCCAGTTCTTATGGCTGTCCCATTTCCTGTTTCCAGGGTGACCCACAGTTCTTCTGGCTCCTTATGTGTATTCTGAATTTCTGTAGCTTTGATATTTTCGTTGACATACAGGGCCACTCCACCCCCTCTTTTTGCACCTCGGTCTCTTCTGAACAGTATATAGCCAGGTACTGAAGTCTCGCAAGTGTGGTTACTGGTGAAGCACATCTCACTAATTGCTACTATGTCCAGTTTAGCCTCTGACATTATTGCCTGCAGGTTTGGGATCTTATTTCCTAGGCTGCAGAACAGTGATTATTCTACAGAAAATCATTCCACAACCATTTTCTGCTGAGGAATTCAACCATTCTGTTTCTGGCAAAATTCAGTGGAATTTCGGCATCATTTCAAATATTCCACAACATTTTGTTCCGTCGGAATTTGAAAATTATGCACAGCACTATTATTAATGCATTAATAGTGATTTTTAACCTGTTTCCTAATTTCACTTTATGTTTATTATTAGAAATCAAATCAAATAATCTAAAAGGTATAACAGACTACAGATGTAGTGTAAAAAAGCATATTAATAATCTCATGAAAGGGTAAACAGATGCTTATATTGTATCCTGTGAATTTCACACAATTCTTAACTTTTTTCTGTGATTCAGCAAAAAATAACTTTTTGGACATTTTGGACTGCTTGGACCTTCAGCCAAATAATTAAAACAAAAGTGCAGTTCCTTCCCAGGAGACCAAGGCTAGTTCTATGGCCACACATTCCCCACCCAGTCCCTTTCAACTGTCCTCCTCCCTCCTGAGACATTTTTAGAACACTACATTTCTAGATCAGGGAACCATGCTAGATGCTGACTGAGTTTTTTTTACCTAATTTGACTGGAGGAACAGAGGAAGGTGGGGAGGATGAGATTTATTGAAGTGGGCAAGTGGTGGCAGAGAGGTGCCTCTTACCCCTATTTGTATGTACCAGAACAGGATATGGTGCACACAGCAACAACAGAACATAAACTGTTAAAAGGCAAAAATTAAACTGCATAAACTTATTTATTTGCTAGTTTAATGAAAGCACCAATGAGGCAGACACACTATGCTACAATATGCCCCAGGACTTTGATCATGTAAGTCTTCATCAGGGGGAGAACTCCTTCTACAAACCCGCCCCTTACATATGGGGAAGGGAAAATTGGTATAAAATGCATAAAAAACAAATACTGTTTCTTAAAGATTCCTTAAATATTGTCACATATTCAAAACACAAAGCTGCATACAAAACTATCACCTAGAAATGTAAGCAGAAAATACTAATTGCAGCCACCTGTAAATCTGATCATCTATTACATAGCGGGAACTGGAGGCATGTTAAAACCATCACAGTCACATCTAGTTGAGGTTCAAAAGATAGATGGTGTATACAGTAGATATGAGACAGACAGACGGTTCCTGAATTTAGATAGGCAGTTTTCACCAGACACTGTGATCACCCTCAAGGGGCTTAAAAATAGCAACTGCAAGGAATAGCTATGAACAGGCAAGTGCCACTAAGTAATAGATCAGGAAAAGATAGAAAATGTTTTTGTAATGTTAGTGTCAATGGAATAACAACATATCCACCACCATATAATCAAGAGAATAGAAACACAGAAGCATAGACAATGACAGCAGAAAAAGACAAATGGCCCATCCAGTCTGCCTGAGTTCCTTATCTAACTCTGGGACCTACTGTCCATCCAGGATCTTAGCTTTCCACCCTTCCCCATACTCAATCCCATTTCTGTTGCAGTGAGTGACCACTATATCCTGCATTCTGTCCCAGCTGTGCTTGAAACCATTAACTGTTTTAACACTCACATTTAGAATCTGCAGAAGGGCATACAACATTAGTTACAAGAAACAAATCTTAGTCATGTCATAGAAAGGGTTTACAATTCTAATCTTCATTAAGTCCAATTGACTTAAAGCTTTTAAAATTGTTGTTTTTAAACCCCTTTTTGGGTGGTTGCAGTGTCTAGCATCAGCCACCTGTCTGGGTAAGTGCATTAGACAAGACAACAATTTGTCTATTTTCATTAATGACCCTGGAGGGTACAGTTATGATCATAATGGAGTACAAATACAGTAATAAAATAATGACATTAGAAATATAGTTTCACAAAATTATACAAGCACAAAATCTTTCCAATATAATACGTGATGGAGGTTGCAAGGAGACTGTACATTGCAGCAAAAAGAACTAGAGAACGAGGTACATCTTTTGTAAGATACATCAAAATAATTGAACAAATTCAGCAAACACTTTCATGGCATGAATAACATAAATTTCACAAAAGAATGTGACTCAAGGAGGCAAGAAGCAGGTACAAAGGTCAATAATCATTAGATGGTGGTAGAATTCCCTTTACAATCACTATATCCTTCATTCTGTCCCATGTTCATGGAGAGGGTGGTGGATACATGGAACAGCCTTCCTGAGGAGGTAGTGGGGTCAAAAACAGTGAGGGAATTCAAGAATGCATGGGACAGATATAAGGCAATTCTAGTGAGGGGTAGGAGGAAGTAGGCTGTTGGTTAACTAGGATCTGCAAGTCTATCCATTAGGTAGGGAAATGGGCAGACTAGGTGGGTGAAGCAACCCTTATCTGACATCAAATTCTATGTTTCTATGTAGAAACATGCATGGGAGAGGGAGTGCCAGAGGGCAACCAGATGGGAGTTCCAGTAATTGGGTGCAAAGCTGGAGAAGGCATGAAGCACCAAATTTTATTTATTTATTGATTGATTTTATTTCAGTTTGGGATTAACACCTTTAAGCCAGAGGCTCATTTACAAAGGCTCCAAGTCAAACATAGTACAGAACAGAATAAGCAGTAACAACAGTATATATACAGAAATACATTTTCATACAAAAGATAGCATGATTTCAAGGTTACATAGCATACATAAAAAAAATAAGAAATATTGTGCTTAGATGTCACGTGACACTTTGGTTACAGATTGTCTAGAAATTTACAATAAATTTCACCGTCAGTCCTACATATATAGACAGTCCATTCAAGTCTGCACAGGTCAGCAGAAGGATTTCAGGGAATTAGTGCTTGGGTATGATAAGGCCACCAGAAAGAAAGGTTTTGTTGAAGCTGTGCTTGAGTGGCAGCCTGAGAGGGCTTTGTCATTGGGGTAGTGGGTCAGTGGTGAGGGATAGGCTATGGGAAGAAATATGAGGAGGGTGATCGAGGGGTAGGCTGTGAAGGGGAGAGGAGTAGTACAGGTGGGGGTGGATAGGGTGAGGCAATAATATGTGGGGTGGAGGAGAAAGCAGAGGATGGGACTGAGGGGAGGGGGGGGGTAGGGGAGACATGGGCAGGAGGGGGATAAGTCAAAAATAGTTCTTACACTGTAGGGTGGGAAGGGATGTTAAGAGACATTCCAAGTGTTTGAATTAGAGTGTGCAGAGCACTCTTAGATTGTTAGTATAGGGGTTAGGTTGTGTTGGTGCACTCACATTGGTGATATGCTTGGGAGTGGTTAGAAGGGACAGGTCATCTAATCAGTAGAAGTAAGCCTGAACAGGGGATTTCAACAGCTAGGGAAGAGGGTACTCCAGTGCTAAGAATTTTGTCCATAAGTGCATCTGGAACAAGAGAGCAACATGCTTCAGGAAATAGCCAGCCGAATCCAGAGTATAGTTGGAAATTGTGGGTAAGTTGGTTTGAGGCCAGGGCAAAGTGACATATGCTATTGCAGCTAACATCCCATTAGTGGAGGTTTGTTTTGGAGGTGTGGGAGTAGGTTACAGAGCCATAAGGATGGGAACAGGAATGCCATGAGCAATGGCAATTTGGGTGGACTGAGCAAAGACATAGATGGTTCTATAAGTCATACCAAGCTTGATATTCACAGATTTACAGGTATTAGATATGTGCAATACAAAATCTAGAGAAGGGTCAAGGGTTATACCAAGCTTGAAAGACTTATCTTTCTTATGCAGGATACCATCTATAATGGAGACTGCCAGGCAGCCAGGGCAAGTTTGCTTCCTAGGAGAGGAGCCAAATTGCATGGAATGATGCTTTCTGGCACTAAATAGTGATTTGTTTTGGGAGAGTCAGAAGAGGACCTTATGGAAGTTAGAGTTAAAGTTGGAGTTAATATCAGGCAGACTTTTTGAGTTAGAATACAGCACAAGGTCATCCGCATAAAGCTGAGAGGACCAGAATGTGAGGTTAAGGGAGAGGCCATTTACAAAGATAATAAAGAGAAGAGGCCCATGATAGACCCTTGATGAACACAATTGTTCATAGAAGTGTGGTCAGAAACAGCTGTATTAATGAATTGTTTTCTGTTCTTAATGTTGTTATCTAACCAGGTAGCCACCTCTGGGGAGATAGAAACATAGAAACATAGAAACATAGAATTTGACGGCAGATAAGGACCACTTGGCCCACCCAGTCTGCCCATTTTCCTACCTAACAGATAAGCTGCAGATCCTAGTTAATCAACAGCTTACTTCCTCTTACCCACCCCTAGGACTGCCTTATGCCTGTCCCATGCATTCTTGAAGTCCCCCACTGTTCTTGACTCCACTACCTCCTCAGGGAGGCTGTTCCATGCATCCACAACCCTCTCAGTGAAAAAATACTTCCTCACATTACCCCTGAGCCGTCCCCCCTCTATCTTCAAATTGTGCCCCCTTGTTCTTGCACATCTCTTTTTCTGGAAGATGCTACCCTCTTGGACTTTGTTAATTCCCTTGAGGTACTTGAAAGTTTCTATCATGTCCCCTCTCTCCCTTCTTTCCTCAAGAGTATACATATTAAGCTTCTTTAGTCTTTCTTCATATGTCTTCTGGTGCAGACCCTGCACCATTTTGGTTGCCCTCCTCTGGACAGCCTCCACTCTGTCTATTTCTTTGCGGAGATGGGGTCTCCAGAACTGCACACAGTACTCCAGATGGGGTCTCACCAACTGTCTGTACAGAGGGATAACAACTTCCTGTTTTCTACTATTGATGCCTCTTCCTATGCATCCCAGTATCCCTCCAGCCTTCCTTACTGCCTTCTCACATTGCTTGCCCACCTTTAGGTCATCTGATATAATTACCCCCAGGTCCCTTTCTATTTTTACTGTTGTGAGTATCTCACCCCCATTGTGTACGCTTCCTGGTTTTTGTTTCCATGTGCATTATCTTGCACTCTTTGCATTAAATCTGAGCTGCCATACATTTGACCATTCCTCCAACCTTGCCAAGTCCTTTCTCATCCTTTCCACTCCATCCTGTGTATCAACCCTGTTGCAGATCTTTGTGTCATCTGCAAAGAGACATACTTTTCCTTCCAGTTCATCTGCAATGTCACTTATAAAGATATTAAAAAGGACCAGTCCCAGTACTGAACCCTGTGGTACCCCACTAGTAACCCTCCTTTCTTCACTGTGTACTCCATTTACTACTACCCTTTGTGTCCTGTTGTCTAGCCAATTTTTTATCCAGGCTACCACCTTGGGACCCATTCCAAGGCTGGCTATCTTGTGTATTAATTTTTTGTGGGGGACTGTATCAAATGCCTTGCTAAAATCTAGGTAGGCCATGTCCACAGCCCCTCCCTGGTCTACTACTTTGGTCACCCAGTCAAAGCAATCTATTAGATTCATCTGACATGACCTTCCCATCATGAATCCATGTTGCCTCGGGTCCTGTGCCCCAATGGCCTCTAGGTACACAACAGTTCTTTCCTTCAGAAGTGATTCCATCATTTTTCCTACCACTGAGGTCAAACTAACTGGTCTGTAGTTTCCTGCCTCTGTCCTGCTCCCACTTTTGTGAAGAGGAATTACATCTGCCCTCCTCCAGTCCTTGGGTACCACCCCATCCTCCCATGATTTGTTAAAGAGAGTAGTCAGCGATGTCACTAGTTCTACCCTTAGTTCTTTTAGAATTCTTGGGTGAATCCCATCAGGCCCCATTGCTTTGTCCACCTTCAATTTTATTAGTTCTTTCAGAACCCTTTCTTCTGTAAATGGACTGGTATTGACCCCGTCTTCAGAGTATTTCTCTTGTTTGGTTTAGGTAACTCTCCCTCCTCTTCCTTTGTGAATACTGAGCAGAAATATTCGTTCAGTAACCCTGCTTTTCACTGTCACCTCTATCCAGATTCCTCCCTTTATTAAGCTTCAGTATCCCTCCTTGGTCTTTCTTCCCCTAATGTACCTATAAAAGGTCCTATCCCACTTCTTAACAGAATTGGCTATCCTTTCTTCGGTTTGGGCCTTTGCTATTCTGACTACCTTTCCAGCCTCTTTCTGCTTTAACTGATAAAGTTCTCTGTCCTGCTCCTTCTGTGTTTCCTTATATTTCCTGAATGCTGCCCTTTTCTCCTTAACCTTCCCTGCCACCTCTTTTGTGAACCATAGCGTGTTTTTTCCTTCGTTGTGTTTTATTGATTTTTTTTACACAGAGGCTTGTTGCCTCTGTGATGGCTGTTTTGATCACTCCCCATTGTTCCTCCACCCCTCCTTCTTGCCTGTTTGCAAGTGTTTTTCTGAGGCATTCTCTCATTTTTCCAAAGTCAGCCCTCCTAAAGTCTAGTACTCTTGCTTTTGTATGGCTTGATTGTAAATGCTGTGTTTATCGTGAACCACACTGTTTGGTGGTCACTTGTTCCCAGATGGCTACCCACTGCTAAATCAGATTCTTTCTCCATCCCCATTTGAAAGTACCAGGTCTAAGGTTGCTCCCTCCCGAGTAGGTTCCAATACTAGCTGTCTGATGCCCGGCAATACTACTGGGAGATGCCCGGATGCTGCAGTTTTGTCTTAAGTAAATGACAGTCCAAGATATGTTTACAATGGTTTTAGCATGCCTCCAAATGTCACCTGTGTAGCATGAGTTCAGATTTATGTGCAACTGGCAATTTGTATTTTCAGCTATGTATTTTTTGCTGATGGTTTTGTATATAACTTTGTTTTGAATATGTGATAATATGTAGAGAACCTTTAAGAAGGGATATCTTTTTTAAGAACTCCATACACCCCCCGAGTATCACTCCACAGAAAACCATTTCAAAGTAAGTGGAAATCAAACAATGGATCGCTTAATGACTTCAGGAAGTCATATATAATGGGCAGGGTTAGGATAAGGACCCCACCCCCATTGATGAACACCTACATGGCTGAAATGCAGAGGTACTTATAGCATAGTGTGTCTGCCTCACTGGTGCTTTTTCTAAACTAGTAAATAAATAAATGTAGCAGTTTAATTTTTGCCATGCAGTGCCTATGTTCTGCAGATGTTGTGTTCATCTCTCCTGTTGTGATGCATTTTACTTTGGAAGTGTGCTCTCTGTGAGGCTTAATCAGACATTACATGCACTGATGTGCATAGGCCATTGCTGTTTATTCTGTTCTACTCCTATTTTAGCATGCTAGATCCCATTACCAAAGACCTGGTAAAGTCTTAAAGCTGAACTGAGGACAGAGGGTCCCAAATGAAGGCAAACCAAAGTAATTCCATGTAGCATGAAGGGTACTCACAGTTCACAGCAGAAGCCCAGCTCAACAGCATCCAAACACCAAAGAAACCATATCACTGGGTTGTTGGTTGAAGCTCAAAAAATATATTTAATATTCATGTGGCATTCACCATCTTCCCCACTGAACACAAATGTTTCAGGCAAAATCAGTAGGGTGCTTTGTCACGTTCACTCACCCTTAATCATATGAGTTATTTCTAAATGAACCATCCTAGACAGCAGTTCCACATTTGGAAATAAAACTAGGTCTAGGCCCAAACATTTCAAACTATAATAGCACAACTGAAAATAGTAGAAGGGAGCACTCTCGCATATGGGGCTATTCTAATAATCGATCCACTTACCAATACCTTTGAATACTTTCAGGAGTTCAAATCGAAGAGTTTTTTTTTTTTTAAATGCCTGGCTTTATCCTTGTTTCACCCCACTATACCATTACAGACTTGTCTGATTGTGGTGGTGGTGGTAGTGGGTACGTGTGGTTGATTAATTCATGTGTGCAATCAAAAAAATGAAAATTCCATACTTAAATTGGTACAATAATGTAGTGATAAGATCCTTAAGACAACAAAGTAAGCCCAGACAAATAAGCAGTAACCGTTGAAAATTAGGAAAGATGGGCTTTGTTATCACAGTATGAGCCAGTACAGCAGAGAAAAAAAGAATTATTTAAAGACTCCGGAAATAAGCATTTTCCTACTATTACATGCCATCCTGCAATGGTGACTGTGAAAAGCAAACAATAGAATAACCTGTTTCCTAGGAAGAAAACTCAGCATTCTGCCAAAGTCACTGCAAATTACAAGTTCAATTTCTCCTGAGTTGTTTTTCATTCTTTTAATTTCTGAGCTACTAATGGACTGAAATAACACAATTTAAAATCCTAGCAATAAAATGCAATTGAAATTGAATACAGACTGCAAATGTCAAAACAGAGATTTAAAAATGAGAACTACAGTAGATCTAGTAATATTATAAACACAAGGGGTCCACTCTCAGTCACAGTGGGGTGGCGTAAAATGAAGGGGGATTGTTGCCACATTTCACCTCTTCTTTAATGCACTATATACAAAGGTTTTCTGCTTAGTCACAGGTGGTAGAAGTCCCGCCATAGTCACAACATAAATGAATTATCAAGATGTTTTTACCCAATACAGTATCATGTTAGATTGTGATACCAACAGTGGCAGAATATCATAGCACTATTCACATAGTTCTTCAGTATACCATGTTGCAAGTGTGTTACACAGATATGGATTTGTGACATGGAATAAAAACTTACTTGAGTAGGAATGCCAGGAAAGGAACGTCCAGGGTCTGTTATTTTCAGTTCTAAATTAAGAGAGTTATCTTAATGGGCAGAGGTCTCTAGCAACTCTGAGAATGAAAAGAAGACAGAACAATTAAATAAGAGTGAAGGATTTTTTCTGATGGCACATATTTCTACTCATCATTGTTTGTTGATTGGAAATTTAAACAAGCTCCCTGTCGAGGCTACCCTAAAATTTGATGTTTATGTGTTGATCTACAATACTCTACAGAGAGGGTTACACAGTACACTGCATACAAAGGTAATTGCAGACAACATACCTCAACATTTTCATTCAAGTGAACTTGATCTCTTTTCTCTACAAAAAAATAGTCTAAGTGCTAATGGTACTAAAGGTACTGAAGAGGAGCTGTATGAAATATTGTATGTGGCCAGACAGAGGGCTGGATGGTTTCCTCTAGCAATAAAAAGGGAATGGTTTGGGGATGTGGTCCAAGGCACAATCTCCAGCAATTGTAGTCATAAAAAAATAAATGTTCCATTCTGGGAATCAATTCCGGGTTCCCTATTCTCTACTGCTTGGTAGCCTGCAGCTGTACTACTGCACTAAGCTTCCAAAGCAAGAAATGCATGCTGTAGCAAAGGACATTATATAATGTTTCCTAAGTTGTATTGAAACCTTAAAGTCTCTGCTGGAACTTTTCAACTTATCAGCTATATAAAATCCCAAACTTTGCTGAAAGTCTATCACTAACATCAACAATGACATTTAACTATTTCTCTATTTCTCTCATATTTCATAAATGTTAGTGAGAAAGAACATGTTTAATTCTGGGGATCAAACCTACTCTCAATTGCTTGACAGCCAGTAGCTCTACTGATGTGCTAAATGTCCTAGACAGGAGATGCATGCCATAGCCATGGCAAAGAACATCCAGTAGTTAGTGCACCCCCCCCAATACACACACACAGCTGCAGTGGGTGTTCCTAATTGTCTCTCTGTTTTAAGTGGTGTTTCCCAAATGGCATACAACTTCTGAGCTGGGAGCTGTCATGTTATCAGCAATATAGAACTTCAAACTTTGCTGACACTGTGTCACTATCATTATTCAAAACATCTAACAATTTCTCTCACACTACATAAACTATAATGAGAAAGAAAGAAAATATTCTGAAATGGGGATCATACCCATGCTTGTGATGGTATGAATCCTTACTCCAAGAGCAAGAAGCCCTATTACTGATATCATAAATGACATAGTACAGCTGAATGACTCTCATTGAATGTACCTTTGAACTTGACAAAATGCAAAAAAGAGTACTCATGACCAGAACTGGCACTTACAGGAGTGATGTAGGCACCTAAAATCTATTGCTGGCCAGTTGGCCTTTTGTTATTATGTCCCAAAATGACTGGAATGCAATCCCTTTGCTCAGAGTGGTGGCTGTTAACTAAAAGTGTTGACATTAATTCTAGAAAAACGTGTAAGTTATAAATTTGCATGCAACTGTTTTGACCACATCTGAATATGATGTTATTAGAAGAATTATTATGTAACTTATTTTTTTCTATTTTTCTTGGTCTTATGCGTCATGTGTAAACAATCTTGTTGACAAGTTTACCGTGTATTGTTCTGTACAGTGTAAAGTTATTTTGAATATATATGTTTAGTTCAGATGTGCTTTTTATTGATGCCCAGACCATCCTGGAAAATGGGGTCATTTCATTTCAGTTGACTTACCTTAGTAAGCAAAAAGCAGCTATCTAATTAATTAACTATTTATTGAACTACAGCGAATGGTGCCATCAGGCTCCCATGTTATAGTTAGAGCCCCTTCCCGGCCAGCTGCTTATTCATTGTTGAGGCCTCATGACCAACTCCATGCTGTCCAGTGGACTCCACACATTCAGTCTCCATTCAAAAAAGCCTTCATGACATCAAATGAAACTCCCACCTCCCTAGTCTAGGTCTAGCAGACATACTCATCAATCTGTATTTGTTTTACTGAACCTCCTTCTAGCTACTTTGTTCCCTGTCACATCATTGTGACTCCACTACCTCCTGCCTGCAGCAATACAACAGATGGGACAGGGGCTGTAGTCATCTTCTGCAAGGGCACTAAGGGACAAGATGCAATGAGGCCGTTCCTGATAGTCATTAGCTTGGTTGTCCCTTCCTCTTTTCTACATGGTTGCAATAGGTTTGCTTTTTAATCAAGTGGTGGGATCTAACCCCTATTGCACATTAGAGCACAATGGGCCATAACGTCACTGCTGGCAAAAAGGCTGGCACTAGGATTAGCCACTGTGAATAGGATCCTCTTATTTTTTCATTACAATTATTTATACATAAACAAGCTAAACAAGGAAAACAAGAATAAGAACTATTCCTAAGGAGAACAGGGTTAAACTTTCAATATTCAAAGCCAGATTAAAAGACAAATTAACACTGTGCCACATCCAAAACCTGGAAGGCACCCAAAGAAAAAATACTAAATTTGAAAAGTACAAATGAAAAAAGGTATTCACATACTGGGAAGTCTTGGTGGTTATGGCTGAGGTATTTCCATGTGGCATGCAGTACCTAAAAAGGCTTATGTAATAGAGAATGGGTTGTTGGTGCAGCTGTATAATCCTGAGGTTGCAAGACAGCTAATATAGGTAAAACCACTGCCATCAATATCACAGCATGCCACAAACAGTGCAAAATGCCACAAGCTGAACATCAGCTAAGACCACACCCATCAAGCCAGCACACATTTACATTTTGTCAAAAGTCTTTCTCAGAATGAAGATCAGCTCCTCCATCTTCACTTATAAACTCAAAGTAAGGAAGAGTGCTAGCTGTGCACAAAATGGGGTGAGAAAAACAGATAATGACATAGCAATGTGCCAGTCAGAACAAAAAAAAGTAACGGGATGAGCCCCGAAATACAGAAGAGTGGAAAGGGGAAGGTAAAAGGGATGGACAAGAGGGAGACAGGAGAGAGGGAACAATACCAGTAAGAAAAAAGGGGTAGGGGAACACAAAGGTAGAAGAACCCAAACAAAACAAAGGGTACATAGTGACAGAAATAGTGTCATTGCCACAAGTAGAGAAACAGTGACTTCCTACCATGGAGATCACTATACAGAAGGAACAATGCATGAAGAAGGATAATTAAAAAAATAATGACCTCACACAATGGAGGTCACAAGCAAACAAAAGCATGAATTTATACATCCTTGTACAGTATGTAATCAAGTTAAAATGCAGTCCAACACAAAAATGTATGCAACAGAAGTTCCTCTTTCAGTCCTTGAGGTGCCAGAGAGTTTAGCATAGAGATCCAAATGACCTCCCTTGGCAATAATTTTTCACAAGCTCACCTCCCCATAGCACAATTGACACTTTCTCTATACACTTGAAACAAAGACAAGTTGTGGAGAAATGTGTAGCCTCCTTGAAGAGATGGGGTTGACAGTCCTTATAGCAGTCTTATGGTCCTCCGCTTGTGTCCGGAAAGTTATTTTTGTTTGTCTTGCATTGGGAATGCTGCAGGGACATGTAAGAATATTAGCTAGTCAGTAGCTCCTTAATTTATTAACTGGGTGGTCTTAAACTGGTGTCTTTATCTTGGGTGTACTACAGAATCTGTATCGCATGTGTTTCCACAAATGGTGCAATGGCCACATCTGAAAGAGCACATGAGGGGTGCCAGGAACTAGGTACTGGGCTTGATGGTAGTTAAGTTGGCTTTACTCACAGTGTCCCTGATGTTACATCCTCACTTATAGGCCACCTGGTGAAGTGAACTGGTATTTCCTGAACTTTAGGTTCTGATTATAATATTGACCAGTGTTTGTGAATGATTTTGTTTAGAGCTTGTGCCTTTGGATTACACTGAGTGAGAAATGTTTGTTCTGTTTCGTTTACACTATCTGTTCTTTTACTTATGCTATCCATGTGATATTTCTGACCTGGTGGAAAGTTCTTTTTATACTCCCACATTGATGATGTCTGTTTATAAAATGGTTTGCTTTTTCTTTGCTTTAGTTGTACTAGGAAAGCTTCTTCCCTGGAAAAAGTCAGCCATCTTAAAAGTTATCACTTTGGTATATTGTTGACCACTGGTGTAGCTACTGTTCCCTCTAAGAAGAAGTTTCAGTCCATGAACTTGCAGAATAGTAAGTATGGATGCTACCCATTGATATTTTTATATACAAATTTTTTCTCCAGTGTCTGCCACCCGCTGCCCCCTTCTAACCGACCCCCCCTAGACCTGTCACACCAGTATAACCGAGACTTACCCAGAGCCTGCCTGGGCACCATGTGTGGAGCCTGTGAGGGGTCAGTCGTCATCTGCAGCTGGGGGTGTTTTTTCCTCCATTTTTCTCCCTTACTGTTGCTGGGGTGCATACGCAGGCTATGTGTATGTGGAGGTATGCACGTGACTGCAGAAGTCCTACGGCACCCTCCCTTCCATGGCTACCAGAGTCTTGCACTACCCTCAGGCCTCCATCAGGGGAAGTCATTCGGCAGGAACACCAGCCTCCCTACCTGGGAGAGGATAGCTGTCCTCCAGATGTTCAATCCTCTCCCTCCTCTGCCAACCCCTGGCAGCCCATGCTCATTCCCAAAAATAGGTCGCCAGTGTGGCGCGAGGTGTGGCAACCAGCACCTCAACCCTCAGCAACATCAGGCCAGTGCTACCCATTAACATAAATCACAAATCATAGTGGGAAAGAAATAATGTGACCTACTGGGCCTCTGTTCAATTCCTAGTAGTTCACATTATTTCTTTCTCACTATAATTTGTGATTTAAATTGCTTAGCAGTGGCTAATACTGTAACACAAAACCTCTAATTGTAATCTTGATTACTCCTAGTTGCAGGATATTCCATACCAGAGAAAGAAAGTGTATCTGGGAACCCCAGGTCCAACCATGTGAACCTGTACCTCAGTGGTTAGAGCACCTGGATAGTATTATGGGGGCCTGGATTCAATTCTCAGTAGGTCACATAATTTCTTGTTCACTACAACTTGTGATTGTAATTGCTTAGCAGTGGCTAATACTGCACCATAAAACATCTAATTGTCATATTGATTAGTCCTACAGTAGTTGCAGGATATGCAGTACCAGAGAAAGGAAGTGTGCCTGGGAATGCTAGAACCAACCGTGTGAGCCTGTAACTTAGTGATTAGAGCAGTGGGACAGTATTCTGGGGGCCAGGATTCAATTCCCAGTTACTGTATTTCTTTTCACAGCAGTTTGTGATTTAAATTGCTTAGCAGTGACTAACACTGCACCAGAAAGCATTTAATTGTTTCTTGATTGTTCCAAGTTGCAGGATATGCAATACCAAAGAAAGGAAGTGTGTCCAGAGACCCCAGGTCCATCCATGTGAGCCTGTAGCTCAGTGGTTAGAGCACCAGGACCTTATTCCAGAGGCCTGGGTTCAGTTCTCATTAGGTGACATTTCTTTTGCACTAAAATTTATGATTTAAATTTCTTAGTAGTGGATAATACTGCACCAGAAAACATCCAAGTGTCAACTTGTTTATTCCTGCTTGCAGGATATGCAATATCAGAGAAAGTAATGTGTCCAGGAACCCCAAATCCAACCATGTGAGCCTGTAGCTCAGTGGATAGAGCACCATGATGATATTCTGGGGGTTGGGTTCAATTCCTAGTAGGTCACATTATTTCTTTCTCACTAAAGTTTGTGATTTATTTTGCTTACAGTGGCTAATACTGCACCCAAAAAATATCTAATTGTCACTAATTGATTTTAAAAATGCATTAGTCCAGGAACTGTATCTACAGTATGTCAGGCCAATCTTATTGATAAATTTTAAATGTTGACTGGTGCAGTTGATATATCCCATACCAGTGTCAAGGTCACCCATTATACCACCTTTCCCCGACAGGCGCGCGCGCACACACACACACACACACACACACGCATATGAAACATATCATCAATAAAACAACACTAGATTTTTATTTTGTCAGAGAAGGGACAGTCAAAAGTAATTTTTTCCAGTACTCCCATAAACATATTGCCCAGATTTGGGGCAAATGTGATGTCGATGGCTATGTCCTTTTATGAACAGAAATTTTGTTTTCCAAAGGAAATTAGTTTGTTTTAAGATGAATCTGGTCTGGAATATAATAAAATATGATGGGGGGAATAACATTAGGGGTCCTGGTTGTAAAAACAGCAAATATTGCCTTAAGGACCCACTTGGCAGGAATGATGATATGGAGGCCTTCTACATGTTTAGAAGTCAAACTATTCCCTTCATCAATCTTGAATTATTGCAGTTGCTGGATCACACAATTTTTATCTTGAACAAATACTCGGAGGCTTACAACATACTTCTATTTATGATTGTTCACAAATTTTAAGAGAGGTTCTGATCAGGAAACAATGAATGAATGATTGAATAAATGAATGGATGAATGGATGAATGGATGAATGGATGAATGAATGAATAAATCAATTAATCAATGAATCAATCAATAAGTCTCTAAATAGTGAAGACAATTGGGTGCCCACTTAATGGATTTTGTTTTTATGCATGGATGCAATGCAGGGTCCAGAGTTACTCAATGACACAAGGTATTAGCTGTCATTGAAACTGCCTTGCATACTGAAGTAACTCTGCTGCAGAATGCAGCAGGATTGTGTTGCATCATGGCTGGCACCATTGCATGTTCATTAATTTTGTCAGTAAGCGGAAGGATGGCCTTTTTGGTTAGGGAACATGGGAAATGTTTTATTTTATTGCATAGTCTTCCACTAATGTTCAAAAGTTTCTTTATTATTTCAGCCTCCTTTTGGATGGTTTCAGTAGGCTCACTATCCAGTCTTTCACAGAAGGTGTTGTCTCTAATCTCTGAGCTATCTATTAGCTTCCTGTACATAGGAATCATAGGAATTATAGGAATACTATAAATCAGTAGCGTTAGCCTTAGTTAGCCATTAGTGACTCGCCATTTTACAATGGACTACTGTTTATGGTTACCTATCAGGTATTTATCCAGCTCTGCCTTAAACAAATCCATACTTTGACAACACACCACAGGGTCAGGTAAACTGTTCCAGATAGTCACCACCCTTTGTTTTATCCAAGAACCTCATCTAGAAGTCCTGTATAGGTCACCTTTCAGTTGATATCTGTGATTCCTTGTTTCCCCATTTGCTATTTTTTTTAACTCCGTCAATACACTCCCAGAGATCATTGTTTCTGAAAGCCTTGTATATTAAACACAATTCCTCCCCTTAGTCTTCTATATTCCAATGAGAAGAGACCCAGCTCATGAAGTCTCTCCCAGTAGGATGTGTGAAATTCCAGCAATTATTTTCATTGCCCTTCTTTGCAGCCCCTTCAATAATGCTATATAACATACTTTGTTTGGCACCGGAAACAGAGAACAGAATTCAAGACAGGGCCTAACAAGAGAACTGAACAAGGGCATGATGACCCTCCTATACCTACTTCTGAAATGTTTTAGTATGCATGCTAGCATTCTGTTGTCCCTTCTTATTGCCTTTCATGTATGTACACCAAATGACAAATTATTAGTTATAAATATACCTAAATCCTTTTCCTTGTCAGTAGCCGCAAGCTGTGTTTCATTCAAATAATACTTTGCCAGGCTGTTTCTGACCCCAAAATGCATTACCTTGCAATTACTCACATTAAATTACAGTTTATGCTCCGTAGCCCATGACTGCAATTTCTTTACATTTTCCTGAAGCCCCAAAATAGCTGCCTCATTTTCTACTATGCCACCCAACTTCATGTCATCCACAAATATGCAAACCCAAGTGTTGGTGGATAGTTGCATAGTAGAGATTAAGATGTTGAAAAGGGATGGTCCCACCACAGATCCCTGGGGCACCCCACTGGTCACCTCTCCCCACTTAGAGCAGAAGCCTCTGATGTTACCCCTTTGTATTCTCTAGTTCAGTCAGGCCCCAATCAATTTTATAATCTTTTTCTGAAACCTAGTTGTATTAGTGTCTCTGGTAACTCTTTGTGGGGAACCATTCCAAATGCTTTAACATATGAAAATACAGATACATATGAAAAAAGCCAGCAGAAGAAGACCACCCGATCTATCATGTCTGCTTGGTAAGTGATGCTGGGTCAGGCCTTACAATTTATGCCAATGACCCTGCCCACCCAACTGTCCCTATCTCTCCCCTTCCTTGGTCCCAAGGGTTCCCTTTGTGTTTGTCCCAGGCTCTCTTGAATGCTCCCACCATCCTTGCTGATACTATCTCCTCTGGCAGCTCATTCCAGGTGGACACCACCCTCTCTGTGTAGAAATGTTTCCTTACATCACTTTTGAACCCCTCCCCCCATCAGTTTTAGACTGGGCCCCCTAATGGTGCTGTTGTCACTCATTTTAAAGAGACCCTCCCTTTTCACTCTGTTAATTCTCTTCAAGCACTTGACATTCTCTATCATAACACCCCTCTGACTCCTCTCTTCCAGAGAGTAGATCCCCAGGGCTCCCAGCCTCTCCTCATAGGACCTTTACTGTAGCCTCATGATCATCTTGGTTGCTCTCCTCTGGACCCCCTCCAGCATGCTGATGTTCTTCTTAAGGTAAGGATGCCAGGGCCTCGCCCCATATTTTAAATGTAGTCTCATCAGTGACTTGTGCAATGGTAAAATAACCTCGCTCTGCCTACTACTGAATCCCCTTGCAATACACCCCAACATCCTGTTAGCCTTTGCCACTGCCTCATTACACTGAGAGGTGAGTTTCAGGTCACTCCTAATCGCTACCCCTAGATCCTTTTCCTCTTCAGAAGCAGTTACCTGAACCCCTCCTATGTAATACTCTGTTCTAGGGTTCTTGTACCCTATGTGCATCACTTTACACTTTTTGGCATTGAAACCAAGTTGCCAGATTCCTGACCATCTCTCTAGTCTGGCAAGGTCCTCCCTCAGGTCCTGTATCCCCTCCTTGGTGTCCACTCTCCCACAGAGTTTGGTGTCATCTGCAAACAAGCACATTTTGCCTTTAATGCCTTCCCCGATGTCACTTATGAAGACATTAAACACCACTTGCTCCAGCACCGATCCCTGCAGGACCCTGCTGGTGACCTCCTTGGTGCTGGAGAACTCACCCACAACCACTACTCTCTGGGTTCTACCACTCAACCAATTCTCAACCCATCTTACCATATTCTTCCCCACCCCCAGATCCCTCAGTTTCTTTATCAACCATTTGTGTAGTACAGAATTGAAAGCCTTGCAAAAGTCCAGGTATATGATGTCCATCATCTGGCCTTTGTCTACTGCCCCATGACCCAACTGAAGGATTCATTCAGGTTCATTTAACATGATCTGCCTGTCACAATGCCATGCTGTCTTTTGTCATGTAGACCATTCTCCTCTATGTATTGTACCTCACTAGCCTTTCCTTTGGTATGGGCTCCATGAGTTTACATACTATCGAGGTCAGGCTGACTGGCATATAGTTACCCTAGTCATCTTTGGGTCCGCTGTTGTGGAGGGCACCCCATGTGCCATTCTCCACTCCAGCAGCACCACTCCTGACTCCAGAGATCTATTGAAAAAACAGCAGCCCCACCAGATCCTCCACTAACTCTTTCAGTACTCTGGGGTGCATTTCATTTGGCTCCAGGGATTTGTCCACCATCAGGGCCATCAGCCCCTCTCTCACTCTTTCAATACCGATTACCCCTACAGCTTCCCTCTCTGTTCCCTCCCTCCTTCTCCCTGCATGTTGCACTGGTCCATCCTTCTCCTTTGAAAATATGGAGCAGACGTATTCATTTAATACCTCTGCTTTGCTCCCGTCTTCATCAACCCAACCATCCCCCTTCCTCAGTCTAACAATGCTGTCCTTCTTGTCCCTCCTTTCACTTATGTAGCGAAAGAAGGTCTTTTCCCCATTCTTTGTTCCTTCAGCAATTTGGAGCTAATTCTGTTCCTTTGTCTGCTGCACCTCCCTTCTTGCCACCTTAGCTAGCCTCCAGAAACCTTCCTCATCCTCTTCCTGCTGTTCTTTTGAAGTTTTGAAGTTTCTATAGGCTGGCAGCTTTTCCCTTACCACTCTGACCACCTCCCCATTAAACCAGCTTGGTGGTCTAGCTTTCAATTTCTTCCTCCTCAATTTGATGCAACAGCTTGTGGTCTTCTGAATGGCCCCCCAATGATGGCCCATAGTATAATATGTCCACCCCCATGCCCTCCTCCATGCTCTCCTGGTTTTCCCATGGCACATCTCTCATCTTTTTAAAATTTGCCCTCCTAAAATCTAGTATTCTGGTTTTGGTGGGAATGTCATCCTTGCCCATTTCCAAATTGTACCACACTGTATTGTGGTCGCTTCCACCCAGGAGTTCCTTAACTTCAGTCTCCTGTATGTGCTTCCCATTGTTGAGCAGTAAGTCCAGGATTGCCCCTTCCCTGGTGGCATCGGTCATATACTGCATAGTCCAAGAAAATAACATCTACATGTATGCCTTAATCTAATGCCATAGTTATAGGCTGAAAGAAATGCAACAAATTAATTTGGCAAGACCCTGTTAGCCTTGAAATCATGTTGTGTTATGCCCCCCAAGCCCATATTCTGAATGTGTTTCTCCATTTCTTCTTTAATAAATTATTGTCGCAATTTGCCAACTATGGATGTCAGACTAATGGGTCTATAGTTTTTTACCTCATGTTTGGAGCCTTTTTTATATATTGTTGTGATGCTGGCCTGCTTCCATTCAGGAATCACAGTGCCTTCCCTTATAGAACTAGTAATAATTGCCATCTTCCAAAACCACCACTGCTGCCCCCTCATCAGCTAGTTTTATAATTATTTCTGGCATGTTGGCTAGTTATTTTAAAGCATTTCTTTTACTTTGGTTACATTTTATTTATTATGCCAAACTATGTTCTAGTACTTTTCTATATTATGCTGAACCAATGGTATGAACAGTAAGTGGAGACCGCAGATGGTGGTGTATGTGCAGATAAAAAGTAGAATATTTATTCAGTTCTCAGTCTTTCTGAGTAAATTCAGTAATCTGTGCAGGCCTGTGCATGGATAATGCACCAGTGGCAAGGGTGAGCAAAGGGATCCTCTGACTTTGGTTCACTTTAACACTTCTGCCAATGCCACTTTGGGTCTTTGGTGCTAGGTTAGCAGGATATAAATAGGGGTGCATGTCACTCATCCACCACATCTTTCCCAACACAAGAAATACCCATATCTACCACCACCCACAGTCCTTTAATCAGAGTTCCAAAAATAATATCGTTGACACCTGGCATAGTAGCAGGAGCTTAAACATTGCTTTAATATAAATTCTAGGGAAGTAGGAGGAGGGTGGGAAATGACTGGGATGGATGAAGGGATTGTCATAGGACTAGCCCTAGCCAACTGGGAAGATCTAATATGTTGTTTATGAAATTAACTGACCAGAGGTTGATGTGTTCCCAAAGCTACCCAAAAGTTCAGCTGAGCAATATCAAAGGTACTGTAGAAGTGTTGAAAGTCAGCATATTCACTTGATACAAATATAGTATCAGCTTATTTGTAGTGATGACAGAGGGTCCATTTCTGAAGAAATCTTTCAGATATAGCAATAAGAAAAACAGATTCATTTGATATATTTTCTTTTCTTGGAAGACAACAAGGTGAGGGCTATGCTTAATGTTGTCTTTTGATTAAAGCAGAGAATGTCTAATAAGTTCATGACTATCACTTTTGTTTCAGGTACTTGGAGGATCTGTTACACATTCTCCAGTCACAGTGGCCTCTGTTTCTTGCTGACTCTGCCTTTGCTTTTTCCCCTGCATCTCCATGTCCTCCTCCTTTTGCTGAGTTGATGCACAGTGCTTGCATCAACAAGAAATGATGCAAAGAGCACCCTGCACCACACCGTGCATCATTCCCTATTTTATAATGCTGACTGCATCCAAAGCGAAGCCATCTGTGTCGACCACCTTGCACTGGGCTTGAGATGAAGCTCCAGTTACACCAATGGCAGACAGGGAAGCATGTAGGGAGAGCGACCCCCTGTACTGACCCCACCACAGTGACATGCACTGCCTGACAGCAACAATAGTGACATGCAGTCAATGGTGACATACACCCCACAGTGCACAGTGCCCAAAGTCTGTCCACAGACAGACTCCAACGCACGACACCTGACGTCTACCAGCATCATGCATTGCATGGAACAGAGGGATCACTGGCACAGTGTGGAAGGCAGAGACTGTGGCGATAAGGGGGACATGGAACTGGGGAAAGGTAGGTGACCAGGGGTGAGAAAGGTGTGAGGTATGGGTATGGGAGGGATCTGCCATACATCCCATATGGAACCCTACATGCACTGTGGCAAGTCGTTTATCACCCCAGTCATCCTGTGTCACCCCTGAAGACAGGCATTGAGCTCTGTGGGCCTTACCTAGTTACCTGAGATTAAAAGCAACTGCCACATATAGGCTAAAACATGCACAATAAGAAACCATGTGAAAACTTGCTTAAGATGCCACAAGGTGTTTGACTGTGATTTCATAGAGGTAGCCAGATCACAGAGGTCTAATGGAATTGGATCCTGCTATTTTGTTATGGTACAATGTCACAAGGAATAGGGAGATTGTAGATACAGAGAATATGTGAAATAGAAAACACATGCCTGCATGTTTTGTCCCAAATGTACCTGCTCTGTCACAGGGTCATTTATAAAAGGCTCTCACCATGGATGTCAGAGGTTCAAGTGTGAGCTACACATTAATCCTGCAGTGTATCAGAGAACAACATTTTGTTTGTGTTTTACATTATAACACAGAGTAGTCCAGATCAGATGCAACATCTCATTTTCAGTGAGGTCCTACCTCTACCCATCTCCACAACTGGATGGAGCAGTGAGGGATTACATGACTTGCCTGGTGTCAGACATTGAATATTTGGCTACAGCATGGTTCACAACACATCTCCCAGTTCCCAAGCCTATACTCACCATACACGGGGTCAGAGTTTCACAGGCCAGAGTATGATGGCAGCTTCCATCAGATCCCTCCCTAATGTCTTCAGTTTGCCACTGGTGACTGCTTGCAACAACTGGAGGGACTTCGCCCCCAGGACTGCAGTTTTCCACAATCCAGCAAAGTGTCCCTGTCACAGTGGGCTTTGCTGCATGCTACCTGTTGGACACAGCTTGCATTGCTCTACTGGCCCTTTGAAAATCCAACCCAATGTGCTGCTTCTCGCTTATAAATGGTCCTCTAAAAAATGTTATAGTTGAGGTTCCTGATTGCTGTTGGTATTTTCATACCCATTACTGGATCTCCTATTGAACCAGATTACTTATTTCTTTGTTTGTTTGATTAAAATTTGGTGACTCATAAAGATGTTGCAGAGTTTTACTTCTCCAGCAAAGTTCCAATTAAGCTACAAAATTCAGCTTCATAAATTTACCAGTTTGTCACTTTGCAAGGAGTTTTGCTGGTGAAGTGACATTTTCTTTTCAGGCAAAGTCAGGTGAAGCCTTAGCAGCAACCTTGCTGGTGAATTTGAATGAACTTAGCTTAAACAGTGCCACTTTACCTGCCAAAAACGTTGCAAAGCTGGCACTTCTCACTTTCCTAGGCTGCCAGCTTTGTACATCTCTAGTGACTAGGACAAGCACATTCATCAGGGGCTTGTTTCCAGGTGTGACCTGGGGGAGGGAATAAAGCAGGGAGGAAAACAGCAATAATGAAGTGATTGCAGGTGCATGTACATGAACAATAAAATCACAGTACACTGCATGAGTTTCAGAGAAACAAAACAAACAAAAAAATGTGAAAACTGTGCAGGTACATCAGTTATGGGATAGCCAGGATGAGAGATAAGGGAGCATGCCAGCAACATATGGCAAAATACTTGTACAGAAACATGGTGGCTTGAAATTCAGCTCACAAGAGCATACTCAGTTATGTGCTGTACAATAGAGTAACAGGCAGACTGAGCAAACAAGTAAAATAGTGTGGGTGTGTAAACAGGGCATGGGTTGTTGTCGTTATGTGGAGAGAGGAGGAAGGAGACTAGCTGCAGGTGCTTACTATTTACAATGCAAAAACAAAGTTTTTCTTCTTGGAAAAATCCAGGCTTTGCAAAAGCATATTTAAGCAATTCTGTTGTATAGCTTGATTCAATATCACACAAATATTCATCCACCAGTTTGGACTGGATTATGTGTTGATGGTCTCAGCCCAGCACAAACCATTGCCTTGTATACTGTTACTTGTAAGCGTATGTTTTTGCGACTTTTTACCTCTGTCAGAAGAACGTATTTTAAAGGTGTGCTCTAGAAGATAGAACATAATTTATTATCACTATAAATGTTATTGCTGTGCTCTAGCTAAAGCTTTTATTTAAGTGGAAGCAAGACATGGCATAAGCACAATTTCAATACCATGCATTTGAAAAAATAAATTGTTGTTCCCTTAAATTAGAGTAATTGGATGAGGGAGCTAGATATGTGAATGTAATACTAAGCATGCATTAATGTGTTTTTTTCCAAGTTGTTCCTTCAATTGCTCACTGAATCTTGCAATCAATTAAGTAAAATGAGATCTTTCTTTTACTTTCTTAAAGACACATTTTTCCAATTTGAAATTTTAAATCTTAGAACTCAATGCATTTTGCAAGGGAAAAAAACAATAACTTTATTTTTCATGAAACTCCCTCCTCGGCTCACTGGCCATTCTGTCTCTATGCACTGATGGGGCACAGACAAGGTAGTCCAATGTTTAGGGATTTGTTTATTGATTGGCTCAATGGGAGCTTTCTTGCAAATAGCTAGGCTCCTCCTGCCAGCTTTTCCTATGGAGTTCACTAAGACTGGGATCAAATCTGGATGGCAAATGTAGTAATCACTGAGACCCAGGGCTTGCAGTTCATCAGATCATGTTTACTGGAGTTACTTGAGAACTTTGTTTAGTACATTCATATATCTTGAGCCACAGAGGTCCCATATTCCATACATATGCATAATAATATTTTAAGGCATGCCCTATGGAACTGCCTCTGGGTCTGCACCACATCTCAGAAATGGTCCTACACCATACAGTGGATATGGACTCTTTACATAGACTCTCCCTGTCCCTAATTAATCTGGCAAACTGCTGCCAGACTGGGATCCCTACACCCCAGTATGTATTCTAGTTATTGCTGCCCTGGCAGGAGCACAGCAAAACAGAATGTTTAATGTTTGAGCTAGATGGCATACCACACAGGGTCCCTCACTAACTAGAGTACTAATCTTCATACACAGTCCACCAAACAAGCTATCTATCACAATCATCTGGTGCCATGGAAGTCCCAATACCCTCTTGTAACCTCAGGGCCAGCATCTGCAGGAGCTTCCAAAGATGGAATTTAACCCCACAGCCCACTACACTGAGGTTCCTTATCTGGTAAGGTGCCACATCCAATCTGGCCCAAACATAAGAAACTACTACTTCCCAAATATTGCACTCTATACCTGTACACATGACACAGCAATGATTCATCACCTCCATCATTCATAGCCTGAATTGTCACTAAACACCTTCTCTAGGTCTTCCTTAAAGACCAAATAGCTCCCCTTCTTTGGGAAATTCCAACCAGGCTCAAGAGTAATTGAGAAACTCTCTTTGAGAGAGTGCTTCTCTGAAATTCCCTTGTACTACCCTGGGTCACACTGTCTGTCTCTCTAAGGTAAGCTCCACCTTGCTGGAAATCCCAGCCCTCCAGGAGGGCAGAAAAACAATAGGGTGCCAGTTCCTAGCCTGTCATGTGATAGACTTCACAGATGACAAAGCTGGACCTCATGCCACCCTCACCTGTTGAAGAAAATGTGGCACCTCTGCCTCTAGGTCAGGTAACACCTTGGCTAGGGTCCTGGAACCTGCCACTTGGCAGGGCATGCCTTGTGCCTCTCCCTGGTGCACTACTATCCTGGCATCTGGCATTTAAGTTGACAGTGCCTGCAGCACTTTCCTTGATGTGCAACCCAGCATGCGGCACTGAGACAGTACCTCACATGTGCCATGGACATCACATGAAGCCACCCGAGGTAGGCATTCCCTGATCACCAATGGTCAAAGTGCCAGACTAGACTTTCCCGTTTATAAACAAACCATGTTAGCCATCTCTAGCTATTTTTATTTTTTATTTTATTTTATTTTATATATTTAAAATGTGTTAACCAGGTAACTCCAAGAGCATTAGATTCATACTTACAAGGAGGACCCAAGTTACTTCAATTTCTCTCCACTGACAGATTCTGAAGGTCCCTATATATGCCATAAGATAAATTCCTCCTTCACCACTAAGGGCAGACATCAATGTGAACACACTGTCATTACTCTTCTGGGAAATGCTAGTAAAAATCCATTTCACTTCTGTAGGGAAGAGTTTGTTACATTCTTCCACTAGTTAAAGGTTTACATCCCCAAAACAGTAAGGGCGGAATGATGGTCTGGACCATGCTATGCTGCAGAAGGGGGCTGAACAACTGTCCTTTGCCAATGTCTAGCATGGGCACATGCAGCACAGCTGCTCTCCCCCAGGACAGAATCCCATCCAACAAATTGAAAAACCTCAAAATAACCCAGCCACCCTTGCACTTCTTTGGGATGAACCCCTCAATGGTGACCCAATCTGTTTTATCTCAGTGCAACAGCACCACCATTTCAATTCTTTCACAGACACACACACACACACACACACACACACAGTGGAAGCTACAGTCATCCCTTCCAGCTCTATTCAGCTGGTATCTGGGTCCAGTCCACTCCACATACTTGCCCCCAAATTCACCAGAATAACCACTTTTGGCCACTGTGGCACCCAACCAATGTTTTGTGTTACATCCCTTTAGTAGATCAGCACCTCCCAGGTTTCCTAAACAGGAAGGAACCCACTTCAGTTGGCAGACACCCTGGTTGCCTTGAAGAAGCCAGACACACTGAAACTGCCTTGTCCTCCTGGGCCTGCTACCTGCCTACATGCTCTGGACATCCCTCTACCCAGAAGCCCACTACAGTGCTCCCAGATTTAAGGGGATTCCTGTATTTAATGGGTTTTTGGTGGTGAAAATGGGGTACGGTGATGAAAAGAGTAGTTGCGCGATTTCCACAGGGATTTTTAACTGGCCACAGTAAATCATCTCCAAGATTCACACACTGACTGAGAAGAGTTTAAAGTGGCATCCGAATGGCCCAGCAGCTCATGATGCACTATAGATTTACACAGGATCCAGTTGGTGCTATAAATCATGTGCCAATCAGAACGGTCCTTTGTTCTCTCCTAAATAGCAGCAGCATTCATTCTTCTCATCGTCAGCACAGTTCTGTTAGTCCCGCTTGAGGTCTGGACACAAAAACACAGTTCCGTTTTGGGTTCACTGTTGGCTCGGAGTATTTCCACTCAGGACTCAGCAGCAAACACTGGCAGCCGCTCTGTGGAGTTTCATGAGTTTCACTCAATACCAGGTACCACTGTGATTTAAAATCACTGGTCCAGCCCAGACGCTTTTTTGGGAGTGGGGGATGTCATTGAGGCACAGGTCAGGAAGCATAGGAAAACCAGGAGCAGTTTCAAAATGTGCAAATAGTATTCTATTATTAATAACAGAAAAAAATGTGTTCAGTATAACTTTTTACAATGGCAGTACAAACATAGAAAGCAGAATCCTTCTGAGTTTTTCTTCTCAGTTTCATTTCTCAGTCTGTATCTCTCCCTCTTGCAAAACATTGTAGCTCTTTTTATAACAAGTCTTTGTAGAGAGCTTGTTAAGTTAACATTCTGCTTCTCACACGGTGTTCTTGTCAGTTTCAGCAAGTGCAGCAAAAAGAACACTGTGACCCAGATCTGACCTCTTATTGACAGCTCTGGAAATATTTTTCAAACCAGCATCTCAGATTAAGCCTTGAATTCCAGTTTTTGCAATCATTTCAACAGTAGAACTATATACAGTTTTAAACAAAGTGATCCCAGTATCAGTGACATTTCCACATAAAGATTCACATATATTTTATAACTGCAGATATGCAAGGGGGAAGAAAAGACAGAACTAGCAAAGGAAGGCAGAGAGATAGTGAGAGGCAGAGAATTGTGAACCCACTGGAGTGATCAGTTCCTAGGCCTCACATGAACATTTGGATGCGTAACCAGACAAAGAAGAGACAGAAAGGGAGAGACTAGAACAGACTCTTGTATTTAAGAGCTTTCTGCATAACAAATTGGACAGGGCCTTATTCAGCCCTGTCACATAACCTCCTCTGTAAGAGGGAACTTGTTTTAAAATAGACAGGTTTTCAAAACATTCTATTAAAATTCCGTCTCTATCATTAGCTTATAATCTTTACAGTTCAATGCATATGCAGTATAGCAAACAGAGAAGTTTGAACTCAGATTTTTTCAACCTTCAGAATTCTGAATTCTTGATCCATATCTTGACAAAAAAATCAGAACTGACATTCTCTTTCTTAGATTTATGCGTCACCTTGAATTTAAATGGCTGTAATGTCACTTACCACCTTGTGATTCTAGAATTTAATTCTTCATTTGGTTAAGCCAACAGAGAGGACTATGATCTGTTACAAGTACAAGGTCATCTCCTAGTAAGTAAAACTTAAGGAAATCTATGGCCCACTTTGCCACAAGGCATTCCTTTTCAATGGTGGAGTACTTGTTTTATCTGTCATGAAATTTCCTACTTATGTATAGAATAGGATATTCTTTCCTGTCTATATGTTGACTCAAGACTACTGCTAAGCCATCTAATTACCTCTGATGTGTCAGTCTGTAACAGAAATTGTTTCTCAAAGTCTGGGCTTCTTAAAACAGGGGCTGAACATAATGCAGCCTTAATGGCCTGAAAAGCCTCATCACACGCTGGGGTCCATTTCACATTATTTGGTAACCATTTCTTTGTGAGTTCAGTAAGGGGAGTAGCTATCTCAGCAAAGCTGGGAACAAATTTCTGATAATAACTAGCCTGCCCTAAAAATGACCTGACATGTTTATTCATTTTGGGGACAGGGCTGTTAGCTACAGCTTCTATCTTGGAAACCTCTGGCTTGATTTCTCCATTTCCAAAAACATAACCCAAATATCTGGTTTCCTGCATGCCCAGTGCACACGTGGTAGGATTAATTGTCAGATCTGCCTTTTTGATTGATTGGATAACTGCTTGTAGGTTTCCAGTCTGGATTGTACACCACAACATCATCCAGGTACGCAGCACAATAATTGGTATGAGAGGATAAAATTGCATCCATGTACCATTGGAATGTAATGGGTGCACCATGTAAACCATACGGCATGGTGGTGAACTGATAGAATCCTATAGAAGTGGCAAATGCAGTTTTGTTTCTGGATTCTTTAGCTAAGAGAATTTGCCAGTAACCCTTGGTGAGATTGAGGGTACTGATATACTTGACACTACACAGTCTGTCCACCAAATCATTTATTCTGGGCATAGGATAACAGTCAAACTCTGACACCTGATTAAGTTTCCTAAAATCAAGGCAGATCTTACACCCCCTTCTTTTTTGTTTACAATCACCATTGGTGATGATCATGCACTTCTCAACTCTTCTATGATACCCAATTGTTTCATTTTTTGCATTTCCTTAACCACGTCTGCTCTTAACCGCTCTGGTAATCTTTATGTCTTTTGTCTATAGGGCAAGCATTCCTTGTCACTATTACATGCTCAGCCCCTTTTGCTCTGCCTGGTACTGTGGTAAAAGTACTGTTAAATGTCTTTAGCAAGTTACAAATTTCTGTAGTTTGTTCAGTGGATAAGGGAATATTCACCTTTACAGCATCAGCAGTTACCGTTTGTCCAGTCTGTCATAAGCTACATCAATATCTTCTTTATCAGTTTCTGGTAAAACTAGCAAAGCAGCTTTTGGTGTTTGTTCAATCCATTTCTTAAGGAGGTTAGTGTGGTATATCTTAATAGGATTTTTCCTATCAGGGATCTCAATCTCATAGTTAACTGTGCCAGTATGTCTAAGAACCTTATAAGGCCCTTGCCACTTCATTAGCAGTTTATTTTCTGTAGTGGATAAAAGTAGCAAGACCTTTTCACCTGGCTCAAATTTTTTTTCTTTTACCCCATGGTCATAATACACTTTCTGCTGGTTTTGGGCCTCTTCCTGATTACTGTGGGTGATTTCAACATATACTTATGAATATAGGTCATGGGCTGTCATCTTCTGTGGACCGAGGCATGTCTGCACAATTCAAAGTTGAACCATGAACTGAGTAATCAAGGTAAGTGCTGTATAATGTATTTCAATGGCATTTTCAACTTATGTTCATAACTTTGCCATTTTTTGGAGTTCTTTCACCAAATGTTCAACATAGCCTTTTTGGGACCTCATGAATAGTGGCAATGTCATTTATTTATTTAGACCTGGAAGGTGAGTTTGTGGTCATTGCTTGAAATCACTTTTTTTGACTGAATAACAACATTTCTCCACCAGTGTTCATGAGTGTTCAAAAAGGCCATGTTGAAAATTTGGTGAAAAATTCCTTAAAATGGCTGGGTAATGAGCATTCATTGACATTTTTCTATGCCTGCACATAACTTTGGTAATTTCAAGTATTTTGACTCCAGATTTCAACATATCCATTTTTGCACATCACCTCATTAACAGTACAGCTGTAATTTTTTACATCCTGTCCAAAATTTGTTTTTGCACCTGTGGCACGGAATGGCATTTTGGCATGGATTTGAAAAATTTCACCTATGGGATTTATGAGGTGAACACATTAGAAGAGTATGTTGAATATTTGGGGTCAAAATATGAAAAATTGCCAAAGTTAAGACCATGGGCCAGATTTTCAAAGGCCAGAGAATGGCACAGGGTGCTTGCATCAAAAACAACTGACACAAAGAGCAGGATGTTTCAAACCTTGCACCAATTATGATTTTCAAATGGTGCTTGGGTCAAAAACAGGTCTGCATGTGCCAGAGTGGCTTGCACCAAGCTTACACCAAAGAAATGCCAGCATCAATCGGAAGGGATGCTTGCATCACCGAAATGATGCACCGTCCTCTTATTTGGGATTTTCAAAGAATGCAAGTCCTGTCCTTGTGCCTAAGATGTATGTCACTGTTAGATCAACCAGAGCTGGTCTAAGGGACACTAGAGCATATAAAGAGACCCACAGCAGGTGGTCAGACCTGACTATGCTACTATTAAGGGCCAGTATTCTCCTACAGGACCAGTTTAGAATATTTTGGGGGCTTAGTCTTGGCCATTTCATCTGCCATATTTTTTGACTAAGCTTGCATTATTCTTATCATTTGCATCATTTTTTACTCAACTTGCACAATTTTTTTTTGACAGTGTGCACCATTTTTTACTCAGTTTGCACCATTTTTTTTACTCAGTTTGCATCATTTTCATTCCTTGAGTCATTTTTTGACTCAATTTACCCAATTTTTGACTCAGATTGCACCATTTATTTTGGTGCAGCTTGTGCCATTCTTGTCCCTTGCTTCATTGTGTTGACACAGTGGACCTTTTTGCATCAGTTTGGGGGACTCTGTTACAGAATGCTTTTCTTGCAAAATATGGTGCACAGTATTTGGTGCACCTAGATCTGACACAAGCTGGTTGTTTGATGCAGCTTGCATGGATCTAAGGGCCCTTTGAAAATCCAGTCCCATTTGTTGCAATTTTGCTATGCCTTCTTGTAGCTTTGGAAACTTTAAATATTTTCAGCCCAGATTTTCAACATAACCTTCTTATTACCCCACTTCATGTATGTCACAGCAGTCATTTTTCAAATGCTGCCCAAAATGTGTTTTCACAGCTGTGGCACAGAATTTTGCTGCAGTTGCACAGATTGACATTTTGGTGGGGATTCAAACATTTTCTGTGCTGGATACATGAGGTGGGGTAATATGATGGCTATTCTGACAATTTGGTCACTGTTGTCCAATAAATGGAAGCACGGGGCCAAGAAGTCCCTGTGGTTGCATAGCTACATACATATATGCATCTACAGAGGGATGGGAGTGTTGGGCCTAGGGGGCCATGTGCTCCCATGGGCAAATAAGTATAAGATTATAATATCTTAAGAATTAAGGAAATAAATAGCAAAAAACTGCGTTAAATCTCTAGTTAGGGTTACAGCCACAACAGTAGGGAAACATGACATTAAGGTTTCCAAACCTAACACCCCTCCCCCAAGCTGCACAAACCAACAGGCATTGGGGTGTGACTTGGGATTATCAGCCCTAATGTTCACCCCATTCTTCTATACTTTACCTTTCTCAGCTTATTTACTTATGGAATGGGGTGAGCATTAAGGTTGATGACCTCAAGGCACAAACCTGATGCCTACTGGTGTGTGCAGCGTGGGGGTGGGATGTTAGGTTTGGAAACACTAATACCACATTGCCCTACTTTTGTGGCTGTAACAATAACTAGAGTATTAATGCAATATTATGCATATATATGCATGTATGTGTATATGTATGTATATGTATATATATATATATATATATATATATATATATATATATATATATATATATATATATATATTATGGTAGCACTATAGTGCTACCATAGTTAGGGTTGAGGAGCCATTTCTATGTTAAACCCCAAAACTTTGCACCTTAATAACTTTGCAACCATTTGATGGATTTGCCTGAAATTTGTAATATATGATCAAGAACCATAGGCCTTGGGATCTGCCAAGTTTCGTATTGGTTGGATATACGGCTGTGGAGTTATTAAGTGTGATTTGTGCACACGTTTACGCTTTTCTGGAATTCTGTGGTCGCGTCTACAGGTCGTACGGTTGTGTGACCAGCCCAAAATCTTCATGGAACATGCAGCTGGGGTCCCTGATGTGCCTTTCAAAGATTTCGTGAAAAAATATTAAACGGTTCAAAAGTTATTCAAAAAACAGTTTCCCATTATAAGTCAATGGGAAAAGTTAAAAAGTTCAACACTTTCAAATGCATTTTACTTTCGCAAATGGGCCTGTTACTTTTCGCAAATCGGCCATTTTGTTTTCAGTTGGTGATCAGAAAAATGGTTGGCATTTAAATTTTGGACCCTCTAGCAACCTAATTTTTGTATTCACCTAGTCGGGCCCTGAGGATGCTTGCCATGTCTTTATTTTGTGGTAAAACACCCCAGAAATATGTTTTTCAAATTTCTGGAAAAAGTACTTTCGTAAATTACTTTCATGCTCACGAAAGTGTTGCAAATTTTTGCGAAAGCTTTCGCAAATTGCGACAGCACTTTTCTAGGCTGTGAGAAAATGACAGCAATTCTTTGGCACCCCGTTGCGAAAGAACGATTTGGTGTTTTGGGCTGAAATTTGGAGGGAACGCAGCCGACATCTCACAGATGTACCCTTAGTGTTTTGTTGAAAAAATATTACATGGCGGCAAAGTTACATCACTCCAAAGTTGACACTTTTTCCCAAAGGACAACATTACGGCGACCGACGCATTGCAGCAATCCTTTGGCGCCCTGCTGCAAAATAACGGTTCGGTCTTTTGGGCTGAAATTTGGAAGGAAGACAGCAAACATCCCACAGATGCGCCTTTTAGTGGTTTGCTGAAAAAATATTACAGGGAGCCAAAGTTATGGTACTCTGAACTTCTCTTTTTTTCCCTTAGGATAACATTACGGCGTTGTCTGGCAACAGACGCTCGCGCTTCATTTTACTCTTGAAAAGCCGCCGGCTCGGTCAATGCTGCACTCTGTGTGCAGTTTGAAGCTTTTTAACAAGGAACTACAAGAAATACAGAGCAAATTCTAATTTACTGAAGTCTGGGCACATTCTAAAAATATTTACTAAACTACAAATCGCCAGTCTTCATAGCGCCGTCACGCTTACACTTCTAGTGAAAGTGAAAGTGCTTTGAGTGGCAGGATCAACCAGATAAGTTTCGATATGACGATAGGAACGGGAGATAATATATGACGTATAAGAACATGAAGATAACAATGTTATCTTCACGGCCCATGTCAGATATGATGATTTATACTCTCATTTATCTGACAACATACATTGTATAAATATATATATATATATCATGTGTATGTGTGTGTGTATATATATATATATATATATATATATATATATATACACAGTATATATTTTTTTGTTTACAAAAAAACTTTGTTAATAGACTAGTTATGGTTAAAGCAACAAAAGTAGGGAAATTTGATATTAGGGTTTCCAACCCTAACACCAGGCAGCAACAGGAAAAACCATTACGGTTTCACCTCTCCTGTGACTTGGCTTATCAGGCATGGTTTGTTCCTTTTGGTTGTCACAATCAACGCTTACCCAATCAATCATAAAAGAAGCTGAGATGCGTAGATGATAAGAGAATGGGATGAGCTTTAGGGCTGACAACCCCAAGGAACACTCCATCGCTGACTAGTGAAGATGCAGGAGAAGTGAAACTGTAATGATTGTCCCTGTTTTTGCCTGGTGTGTGGGGGTGGGGTGTTTGGGTCGGAAATGTTAAGACCAAATTTCCCAACTTTTGTCACTTTAACCCAAATTAGTGCATCAAAAAAGTTTTTTTGCAAAGAATTTCCTTACCTTTTGATATACAGGGGGAGGGCCTCAAACAACTGGTACAACAACCCACAAGTGACAGGGCTATCCTAGATCTAGTACTGACTAACAAGGAAGAGATCACAGATCTCCAGGTAGAAGGTCACCTGGGGGCCAGTGACCATCACATGGTATGGTTCAATTTGGCCACTACATCTAAATATTCCCATTCCAAGGCAAAAATATGGGACTTCAGAGGAGCTGACTTTGATAAGATGGCCAACAAAGTTAAGCTAGCCCTGGAAAAAAGAAACACTGGTGAGGGAGTAAAGGCAAAGTGGCAAGCATTAAGGATGCAATACTTGAAACAACATCCCATTGTGTTAGACAGAAAAGGAAGTGCAAAAGAAGAAGGAAACCACTTTGGTTCTCAAATACAGTAGCAGAAAAGGTCAGAGCCAAAAGGCTGGCCTTCAGGAAATAGAAGGTAACACAGTGGGATGAAGATATGGAGGCATACCAAACTGCCCTAAGGGAAGCAGGGAAGGCAGTATAGCAGGCAAAATCCCAAACTGAGGAAACACCAGCACGGACAGTAAAAGAAGGTGACAAGACTTTCTATAGATACATTAGTGAAAGGAGAAAGTCCAGAGGGGGTATTGCTAAGCTTAATGGAGAAAAGGGAGCATGTGAGGAGGAGGACCCTGTAAAGGCATCTATCCTAAATAGATACTTTTGCTCAGTATTTACTGAAGAGAAGGTAGGGCAGGGTCCACAGCTCAGCATCAAGGACACAGGGGGGAGGGAGGTGAGCACTACTCCCTTCACAAAAGAAAGGGTCCTACAAGAGCTTGATAAGCTCAGGGTGGATAAGGCAATGGGACCTGATGGCATACATCCCAGGGTACTTAAGGAGCTAAAGGAGGAACTAGCAGAGCCATTAACAGAACTGTTTAGTGAGTCTCTGAGCACAGGAGAGGTCCCAGAAGTCTGGGGAAGTGCTCATGTGATCCCGCTCCACAAGAGTGGTAGCAGGGAGGAGGCAGAGAACTACAGACCAGTCAGCCTTATCTCAGTAGTGGGCAAGATTATGGAGGCATTCCTTAAGGAATGGATAGTGCAACACCTGGAATCCATAGGGGCACACAACCCAAGACAGCATGGGTTTACAAAAGGAAGGTCCTGTCAAACTAATCTCATAGATTTCTTTGACGGGGTAACCAGAGTGGTGGACCAAGGGGCAGCAGTTGATGTCACCTACCTTGACTTCAGAAAAGCTTTTGACACTGTTCCACATAGAAGATTGATAAATAAGTTGGGTAGGCTCGGGTGGGTCAGAAGTTGGTCAACTGAGTGGCAAACTGGTTGACAGGCAGAAAACAGAGAGTGGTGGTAAATGGTATACAGCTAGAAGAGATGCAAGTCACAAGTGGGGTACCTCAGGGATCAGACCTGGGGCCAGTCATCTTCAATATCTTCATTAGTGACATTGCAGATGGACTAGAGGGTAAGGCTTGTCTGTCTGCAGATGACACCAAGATCTGCAACAGAGTAGATGATCCAGATGGGGTGGGCAGAATGAGAAGAGATCTGGATAAACTAGCAAAATGGTCAGAAGAGTGGCAACTGGGATTTAATGCAAAGAAGTGCAAGATCATGTACATAGGGAAGAGAAACCCTGAAACCACCTATAGGTTGGGAGGGGGGTTGCTGGCAGTCACAAAGGAAGAAAGAGACATATGCATCATCATCACTGATGACCTGAAATCATCCAAGCAGCCTCTAAAGCAGTAGGTAAGGCTAGGGGGATGTAAGGGTGTATTAGTAGGGGTATCACAAGTCATAAGAGGGAGGTAATAATCCCTCTTTACAAGACACTGATTATGCCCCATCTGGAGTACTGCGTGCAGTACTGGAGGCCACACCTTCACAAGGACATTAACCAAATTGAGGCATTCCAGAGAAGGACAACCAAAATGGTGCAGGGACTGCATCAGAAGACATATGAGGACAGATTAATGGAGCTCAATATGTATACCCTTGAGCAAAGGAGGGAGAGAGGTGATATGATCAAAACATTCAAACACCTTAAGGGCATTAACAAGGTGAAAGAGTCTAACATGTTTAAATATAAGAAAAATAGCAAGACAAGAGGACATAGCATGAGATCAGAGGGAGGCCGATTAAGGGGGAATGTGAGGAAATTCTTTTTCACAGAAAGAGTGGTGGATGCATGGAACGGCCTACCTCAGGAAGTGGTGGCTATGAATACAGTACAGGGTTTCAAGCAGGCATGGGATAGGCATAAGGGAGTAACAGAGATGAGTATGAATAGATAGGCCACTGGCAGAGCAAAGGCTGATGGCACATTTATAAGGTAGAAAAAGAAATGGGCAGACTGGATGGTCTTGCAGTCCTTATCTGCTGTCAACCTCTATGTTTCTATGTTTCTGTGTATCATAAATTGTCTGTGGGAGCTCAGGAGCCTCTGGGCCCTGCACTCCCATCTCTCCTTAGCTGCATACATATATGTTGCTGTGGACGCTCAGGGCCCAGAAGGCCATTTACTTGCAACTGTAGTGAAACAAGAATGAAATTGTCAGCATAGCCTTCTTATTAAACCACATCATGAACCTGGTAATGAAAGTAATGAAATTCCAGCTGAAATGTGATTCAATGCCACCACAATGGCATTGAGTGCTGCAAGTGCAAAAACACAGTTTAGACAGGGTTTAAAAGATGACAACTATAACGTTTGTGTCATGATGTAAAATTATGGTTATTGTTGAACATTTGGAGTAAAAATATTTAAAATTGCCAAAGTTATGAGGTAGTATAAAAAAAATATTTTTTAATATAGATTTTTATAGGCTTTTTCTCCTCATGTTTTCCCATCCCCAACTGCGGGCATCTGTGCGTGTCAGGAGGCATGAGCATGCCATGACCCAGGGAGCCTTCTCACTACACTGCCACCCCCTCCCTCCTATGCTACCCACCAGACCTCCATCCAGTGAAAGTGGAAATAGGGGGGCCACGACCACCACGGGAGAAGAGAGCTACCTTTTGGCTGCTCAGTCCTGTTCCCTACCTGCCCCACCCTATGCTGGCTCTCCGACTACCCAGAATCAGTCACAAACCCATGTCGCTGGCGTGGTGTGACATATAGCAAAATGTCAATGTATGCGCATAACTTTGTCATTGTTACATATTTTGACACCAAAATTTCAACCTAGCCTTCTTATGACCGCACCTGCTGAACAAGGGCAGTGAAATGTTTTAAATCATTACCAAAAGGTGATTTCACCAAGTTACTGTGAAATCGCCTTTCCAGCTAGATTTATTTAATTCCACAGACATTGTCCATGAGGTGGGCCCCAAAAAGGCCATGTTAAAAATTTGAGCTCAAAATATGCAAAAATGGCAAAGTTATGCCACAAAGTTGAAAACCCCTTTGAAATACATTGAACAGCAGTTACCTTATTTTCTCATATAGCAGTCAGTGTTTTCAGCAGCAAGACATGTCTTCGATCAAAGAGTGGATCTTAACCCTGTAACCTGTTCAGGTGAGTGAGGGTGTGTGGGGACTGTGAGGTGGGCTGCAGGATGGTTGGTGCTCAGTTGGAGGTTGGGGAGTGGGGGTTGGATCATCAAAGGACCATTTTCTTTTTTACAGGTTTAAAAAGACATTGAAGGAACATTTTCTTCATTACAGCCAGGACTGTGATCAGAGAGTGGGGTATCACTAAATACCCAAGAAATAATCTTTTTTTTTTTTTTTTCAGTTTAGAAGTTGGAGACTCCAAGAAACAGAGTGTACAGCTCCATGAAGATAGATTCATATTTTCTTCAGTAGCTGTGAATTAAAACAGCGTGTGTCAGAAGGGTATGCAGTGTTTCAGTGTCTCTATGTCAAGGATAACTGTTGTTCTGATCTCCTAATGTAATGGTGTGTGACAGCTTCCAATCTGTGTTGTTGCTGGGTTTTTCATATGTACTTTGCTGGTTGGTTGGTGAATGGGGGGGGCATCAACCGAATGACTACCTATTACAATGATTTTTTTCTTTTTTTAAATATTACACATAGAACTGCATAGTTGAGAAACTAAATAGGCGATACTCATAACTTGTGTCACTGTCACAAAAAGAATCCTCTGGTCACAATTACAATCAATACCATGTTTGTCATATTGTCACATCTGTTTGTTTCCTGAATATGCAGTATCAGCATTTCATGATAGCTCACAACTATATTCTATATTTACACTATGTAAAGCAATGTTATCTCACAATTGTGTGCAGAGTAAGTGTCACTGTATTGGTTTCCTATTGATTTTTTTTTTTTTAATTGTGGTGGGTCAGTTGCAAACTCTCTTTTAGATGAAGTAGCTATCTAATAGACAGTCGATTGTTATCACATAAAATATGACTTGACATTTAGATGGCAATCATAAACTGGAAATCAGTTTAAAAAAAACAATTAAAAAATAAAATATTTCCAGCACACACACACACACACACACACACACATATATACATCATCGCTGTCATCCACTCATATGAACTGAATTTTTGATTTTCTTCATTGCTTCCGTTACATTTTTTTATATGCAGCACTTGTAATCCCTGCCATTTCACTCATTGCCTGGCTTAGGTGGGAAAATATCGCTTTAAACTCAGGGGGCTGTGTGTCGATATTGAGTCTTGCACAATTAGCTCTGATTACTGTCTGCATGTTGTGGTTTTCTGATTGAGTGTCAATAATAAAGATTTTCACTTAGCCACACTAAACAGTGTATTTACAGAAAGAAACAGACCCCCAGATTTTCAATATGGCCTTTTGGGGACTCCACATCATGAACAAGAGGACTGTCATTATGCCACTCCTGTCCAAAAGATGATATTGCAGTCATTTTTTGAATTCACCATTTGGAGGGGATTTGGAAATTTTTTTTGCTCTTGTTCATGGGGTGGGGTCCTAAGAAGGCTACGCTTAAAATGTGGGGGCAAAATATGTAAAAATGGCAGTTAAGCCCATTTTCTGGAATTTGTATTTATTTATTTATTTAAAGTTTCGAAATTACAACCTTTCAGCCAGAGACTCCTTTACAAAGGCTCCACATCTGGGCAGACAAACAGGTTATGCAAGAAAACAACATGTATCATTACATAGTGTTATACAGAGGTGTTTACAAAATGTCATAATACAAATACAGATATTGAATAGTCTCTTTAGGGTTGCTTAGCAGCCCTGGATCAATAGAACATGCAACATAAGGGAGATACGTGAGTACTTTGCCATGCACACTTTTAACTTTGGAAATTGTAAATATTTTGAGCCCAAGTTTTCAACATAGTTTCTTATTACCTGACCACATGTACGTCATAGCTGTCATTTTTCAAATCCTGTTCAGAATGTGCTTTCACCCCTGTGGCATGGAACAGTGTTTCAGTTGAGCAGAATTACATTTTGGTGGGGATTTGAAAACTCTGTACCTGTAACATAAGGTGGGGTAACAAGATGGCTATACTAACAATGTGGTCACTGCTGTCCTATAAATGGAGGTGCAGGGCCTGGAGGGTTCTGTGCTTCCAAAGCTACATACATATAAGCATCTATGGAGGGATAGGGCACAGGATCTGCAGGGCCATGCATCCCACAGGAAAATAAGGATATGATTATACTATCTCAAAAAAGTAAGGGCATAAGTTGGAAACAACTCAGTTATTGCATCAGTTAGGGTTAAAGTGACAAAAGTAGGGAAATTGCACAAAATTTGGAATGCACAGTCTGGTGTGGTGGGTCTCTTGATTTACTAAGTTGCGTTTCAGGCGGACATATGATTTTTGCACAGCGAAGCACAAAGAAATGCACTTTTCACCACTTGTGTGCATTTGTTGTCAGTGGCACTGCATAGACACTGTGTGGTCTATTAGTCCGAATCTTGGGACGTAAAAACAGCTTGCACCAAGGAACATGTCATTGTTTGTTTTGTGAAAAAATATTAATCCAGTCAAAAGTTATTACAATTTGAAATTCCCATTATATCCTATGGGAAAATTTCTAAGTATTTTTTGCAATGTTAATGAGAAAGACCAGATGGCCCTAGAAAAGACCCGATGGCACAAATTGAAACGACCATATCTCAATCACAGTTTGGTCTTTTCACTTGAAATTTCAGGGAGTTGAAGGGATGTCATAGAGATGTGAATTATGCTGTTTAGGTGTTGGGGAATTACTTGGTTGCAGAGATATTCAATAATGTAATTGACGTTTTTCCCATAGGATTACATTGTAGTCTGTGTCATAACTTTCAGCACCGTTATCTCGAAAACAAAGTCAGATACAGACTTTTCACTACAGGTGGCTTAGATCAGCTTTAGGTGAACTATGCCACTGGAAAAATATTTGAAATTGTACAGTAAGCCTGCAGTGGAATTTTTTTTCATACGTTGCACAGTTCTTGAGATATTGTGAAACTACTTTCACAAGGGTTCAAAGAGTGCCCGTCCAGTGCTTTTCGGTGCCCATATCTCAGAAGCGATGTGAGATACAGGTACAAAAATTGCAATGTTGCATGAAGTACTCACTGTCACGATTACAATGATGCTAGAATTGTTTGTCTACCTCTTACTGTTTGCAAGATATGCACAAATTACTGTTTCAAGGGTTTGGTGCCCTATAGTGCTGCTGCATGGCTCTGTAGATTTGTGTAATTGGGAGTGTGGGCCCAGATGCATATTGCTATGCAAAAACTGTCAACTTGGTGGGAGATGGGCTCTGCGCTTCCACTAATACGTGTTTTTTTACTAGTTATTTTACACTTTTTCAAAAAGTAAAGAAATTCTATGAAAAAAAACTGAGTTAATGCATCATTTAGGGTTAATGCAAAAAAAGTCCAGAAATGAGACATTAGAGTTGAACCCCTAACCCCCTACACATGCCCCATCCCGATCCTCCACAGACTGACAGATGCCGGGGTGTGTCAATGGGGTCATGAGGCCTAAATCTCACCCCATTCTCCTTTACTGTAGCATGTCAACATGCTCACACATGGAATGGGGTGAGATTTGGGCCTCACAACCCCAATGATACACCCTGGTGTCTGTCAGTCTGTGGAGGATTGGGGTGGGGCATGTGTGGGGGGGGTTAGGGGTTCAACCCTAATGTCTAATTTCCTGTCTTTTTTCTTTAACCCTAAATGATACATTAACACAGTTTTTTGCCTATATGTGTGTGTGTGTGTGTGTGTGTATATAAATATATATATATATATATATATATATATATATATATATACATATGCACACATACATAGATAGCTATATAGATAGATAGGTCCTTTACAAAAAACTGTGTTAATGCAACATTTAGGGGTCAGGCTAAAGCAAAAGAAAGTAGGGAAATGTGGCTTTAGTGTTTCCAAGCCTAAAATCCCAACCTTTAAACAAATCAGGGGTGCAGTCTTACCTGGGGTTTTCAACCCTAAAGCTCACCCTATTCTAGACACTCCAGAAACAAGAACACCTAACTGGGTGTGTTTTAATGTTGACAACCCCATGGACGATTCTTATGTTTTAAGGATGGGGGTTGGGTTTTAGGGTTAAAAACCCTAAAGCCACATTTCCCTACTTTTGTCACTTTAGCCTGAACATTAAATGTTGAATTACCATTGTTTTTTAAAAAGAAGTTCCTTACTTTTTGAGATAGTATAATCATATTCTTATTTGCTTGTTGGAACACAGGGCCCTCTGGGCACAGTGCTCCCATCCATCCATACTTTTTCAGATAGTGTAATCATATCCTTCTTTCCCTCCATAGATGCATATATGTATGTTGATGTGGAAAAAGAATCCTACACATCCATTTGCAGAACAACAGCAACCAAATTGTCAGTTCCACCTTCTTGTTACCTCACCTCATGAACCCAGAGCTGAACAATTTTAAATACCCACCAAAATGTCATTGCATGCCACACAATGTCATTCCACACCACAGTGATAAAATTACATTTTGGCCAATATTTGAAAAATGACAACTGTCGTGTTCATGATGTGGTATAAAAAAATGGCTATGTTGAAAATTTGGGGAGAAAATATTTAAAACTATCAAAGTTATGAGTGAGCATAAGTAAATTTCAATGGATGCACATAACTTTGCCATTTGAACATATTTTGATCCCACAATTTTCAACATACTCTGCTTATGAACAAGAAGAGTCAAAATGTTTAAATCCCATCTGCAAGGTGATTTTACCAAGCATGACAAAATCACCTTTAAGGACAGATTTGCATAATTCCACTGTCTAGTTCATGAGGTGGGGTCTTAAAATGGACATGTTGAAAATTTGGTGTAAAAATATGGAAAAATGCACAGTTACAGTATGCACTAAAGTAAAAAAAAATTGAAATAAATTGACCCACACTTACTTTACTTTCTGATATACTGTAGGAGTTGCCAGTTCTAGCAGAAAGAGGGTCTTTGATTGGACAGTGGATCTTCACCCTGGGACCTATTCGGGTGTGTGGGGGGCTGCAGGGCAGTGGGTACTTTGTGGGAGGTCGGGGTTGGGGGAGTCAGATCAGCAAAGGACCAGTGGGAGGTCAGGGTGGGGGGGTCAGATCAGCAAAAGACCATTTTCTTTTTTTACAGGTATAAAAAAAAGACATCAAAGGGCTGTTTTCTTTATTTCAGACCCAATAGTTATCAGAGGAAGGTGGTGCCACTGGACACCAGGGAAACACTTGATACTTATGGAAACAACAATTGGAGGATGGGGGCACCACTAGACACCAGAGAAAAATAGTATAATTACAGGGACAGTGATTGGAGGGTGTGGGGCACCACTAGACACCAGGGATAAATGATACAATCATGAGAACGGTGAGCGGAGGGTGGCGGGTGACATGACATTATTTTCTGCACTTTCATCTACAGGTCCTAACCCGCAGTCCTCAGATTTAACAATAAGCCTTAACTTGACTTACAACAGGGGAAACACAAGACCTACAAACAAATTAATTACTCCACAAAAAGAAGAAATGATTTTACTATAATTAGAGACGCTGACATCCAGAAACAAAGTAAATATAAAATCACAGTTAAATCTACATAATCAACAAAGTTACTGTATGTTGGCCCTATTATTTTGGTGGGGGACATTGAGGTAAACCCAGGCCCGTCTTCTTCTGATATATTTAAAGTTATCTTTCATAATGCTAGAAAGTTAAAGAACAAAACAGACTTAATGAGAACACTGATTGCAAGTGAAACTCCTGACATTATTGCAATAACAAAGACTTGGTTGACTCAAAAAATCCATTGTAATGAAATAGACCTCCAGAATTTTTGTACGCACCAGGAGGACAGAAAAGGTAATTGGGGAGGAGTTAACATTCTATACACAAATTGGAATTTGGGTCAAACAAACATCCTTTTTTCTGGAGAGGTTGGGAAAATTGAATGCATACTGGTGTATGTAAAAAGTTGCATTTATCAATAGGCCTAGTATATTCACCACCTAAGGTAAACATTTCTGATTTTGATAGTCTGTCTCAAATTTACAGCAGTACACAATGGGGACTGACCTAATGTTGTTCGGATATTTTAATTCAGCCTGGAACAAACCCAGAGGGAAAGCACTGAATCATAGTCTAAGGCCTTTAGCTATAAAACAAATAATAGCAACTTCAACTAGGAAAATCAACTTAAATAGCTCAGGAAATATTCTTGATTTGATCTTTATCTCAGAAAACATAAAAACAATCTCAGCTCAGGTAAAAAACCCTATTATGGGAGACCATTGCTGAATTACTTGTACTTGTGAACTAAAATTACTAAAAAAGAATCATTTTATAGAAGGTTCAATAAAAGTAAAGAGCAGGTCATTTAAAAATTACAGTAAAGAAAAACTGATTCATAAGCTGGCTAGCATAAAATGGGATCGGCTTTTTTTATTACTGAACTGGACTGAGCAGTAAGCAGATTTACTAAGATTTTTGGAAAGCTGCAACAAAATTGCTCCCTTTAGACAAGTCATAACAAAAAAATCCCACTCTCCATGGATCACTGAGAAACTGAAGTAGAATATCAGAGTAAAAACTAGATTATAGAAAAAGGGTAGTAAAACACTAACTATAGAGGACTGGAACAAATTTGTATTTATTTATTTAAATTTTAAGTTTTACCAGGAAGACACACTGAGCACTAGTGCTTGATTCCAGGTGCGTCCTGGGGGAAAGGGGCATAGAAAACAGTATGTACACATCAGGCAATAGAACAAGACATACATGTGAAAGCATGTGGTCAAATTAAGCAGAATTATACAAATTATACAGAAGCATTTTATACAGTGCCGAGTTAAGCGTGGCACCTCTAGTAGGTTGAAGAGAAGTGTGTAATAGTAGGAGCAGTGAGCAAAAATTCGGACAGTACAACTATGCAATATAAGAATGTTTGTGTTAAATTGAAGATCCAGATCAGAAACTCAAAAAATAATTACTATAAAAATAAAGTGGCAGAAAATACTGACCCATGAAAATACTGGACCTTAATTAAGACTTTTGGAAAACCAGCAAACAATACCAGTCCAAATCCAGATTCAGCATAATGGGATTTTACAGTCCCCTTTGATGTCAGCAAATAAATTAAATGAATATTTTACTACACTCCCAGATACAGGCATCCCAAAGGGTGGCTATAACTGGGAACAGGAAGCATTTAAAAGAGAGTCATCAGATAAACCAAAGTTTAGATTCAAGATTATATTGTGTAAGGAAATAAAAATGGAACTAAGGAAGCTCAAACTGAATCAAGTTCATGGATTAGATTGGCTAGAGAACAGATTCCTGTGGGACTTGACTGCCATAATAGTCCCAGTTCTAACAAAAATTTTAAACTGGAGCTTAACGGAAAAAAGATCCCCCACCTTGTGGGAAAGAGCAAAAATTATACCAATCCACAAAGAAAGTCCCACTATTGAACCCACTTACTATAGACTAATAGCTTTGTTGCTTGCAGTGTCGAAGGTCTTGGAGAGGCTGGTGCAGGGGCAACTAAGCGAGTACATGCAGAAGTATTCGTTGCTGTCCTGTTTCTAGTCTGGATTCCAAAAAGGCCACTCTATGGGCACCGTGCTCACTGACCTTGTGGACATCATAGCCACTCAGTTAAATGGGGGCAGGGTGGTGGGTGTGGTGTTTGTGGACCTCTCCAAGGCATTCAGCACTGTGGCTCACAAAATTCAATTGCACAGAATGGCTAAAATGGGAATAGATGAGGAGACTCTGCCATGGTTTCATTGTTACTTAACCTCAAGGACTCAACAAGTCCAGGTATCCCCATAATTCCTATGGGCAAACTGGATGGGCCTTGTGGTCCTTATCTGCTGACAATTTCTATGTTACTGTGTTTCAGGAACATAATTCTCTATCCAAGCCAGCTTTAGTCCAGAGAGGAGTCCCACAGGGTTCTATTTTAGGGCCCTCATTGTTTCTCATCTATATAAATGAATTGGTCAGAGTGGCAGCCCACACAAGTGTGAGGTTTTATGCTGATGATATAGTTCTGCTAGCTCATGGTAACTCTATCCAAGAACTGGAACGAGGTCTACAATCAGATTTTGCAAATTTAGAACAGTGGCTGTATCACTCAAAACTAGTTTCAAATAGTAAAAAAACCAAAACAATGGTCTTTAATCCTAAAAGATCTAAGAACGGTTATGTTCACCAGCACATCCAAATTAAAACTCTTAAAAATGAAACACTGGGCCAAGAGACATGTTGTAAATATCTAGGAGTCTGGACTGATGAAGAAATGAAATTCGATTACCATATAAATGAACAGGTCAACAAAACAAACAAAAAACTTGGATCCTTTCAGAGATCAGGGTTCTGTATAGATCAAAAAAATGAGAACTAATATTGTAAATCAATGAATAGTTCCATGCATCGGGACTTCCGGTTCCACCATGGCCCGAGCAGCAGCCTAAATGGAAAGCTCCTCTACAGTCAGGCAATAAAGAGCCCCTTTTGCAATACAATTGACCCCTCCAACCTTCAAAAATGCCACCAAAAGGGAGGGACAGCAATAAACCTGCAAAACAACAGTCAGATCGGACTCAGACGACATTAGATGGCTCCCGATATCGATTACTATCACAGGACAGAAGCCGCAGCCCTTCTCCACCACAAGCTCAGCAGCAGGCCTCGGGCCCTGGGAATGAAGCAAGCCACCAAAACACCATAGATTTAAACACAACATTGGCAGAAATACAAGTGCTGTGCATAGAAAACAAAACAGAATTTCAAAAATTGCATCTTAAGCTCTCTGACTTGAATTCATTACTGAAAGAAGTAGATATCAGAGTCTCATTGTTGGAAACGGACTCAGCCATGCACAAAGATTCCTTGGCCTCACTTTTTGACTACACCGATCTAATACAAGCAAAGTGCATAGATTTAGAGGCAAGATCTAGGAGGGATAACCTATGGCTGTCGAGATTACCATATGGAGCAGAGAGAGATACTGTGGCCCTGTTTTTGTAAGATATGCTCTGCAATGTCCTCGCTTTGCCACTCACACTGGAGGTTCGAATCAAGCGAGTACATCATACCTTAGGGCCGCGAGCCTCAGATCCCACCTCCAGGCCACGCCAAATACTGATGAAGTTTTCGAGTTATTACACCAAAGAAGAGGTTCTTTGGTGGGCTTGGCAGCAAAAATAAATTACATATAATGGTGCCACATTTTTCACAGACCAAGATAACCCCTCCAAAATTCAGAGAGTGTGATTACTATGTAGATCACTAATGAGAGCTCTGCACAGCACAAAAATACTATTCCAGACTCCCTACCCAGCTAAAATGAAAATATTTTGGGAAGAGGAACCTCAGATGTACCTGACTCCAGAGGAGGCCGAAACAGCCCTTAAGGATGAAGGGATCCTGCTGGAGACCAGATCGGAACAAAGAATGTCTGAAACAGATAGGAACCTTATACAGCTATGCAAACTGCTCCCAGGGTGACAAGACAACCTGCGAAAGGGTGTGTCCTCATTTAGCTCCCTCAGGAACTGCCTTGGTACAATACAGACCATCTACCAGTAACGGAGAACAAAAGATCAAAATGGTACAAATACCTGATCAGCTAAACTTTGTTTCAAGGTACTGTTTAAATTTTTACTGGCTTCCCCCAAGGAGACTCAGTGACTTCCTGGCACTGCTGGTGCTGAAGATGTGCACTGGGACATTGAGTGGGGGGCGAAGTACATGCGACATAGAAACATAGAATTTGATGGCAGATAAGGACCGATTGGCCCAACCAGTCTGTCCATTTTCTACCTAATGGATAAGCTGCAGATCCTAGTTAACCAGCAGCCTACTTCTTTCTACTCCCACCCCCTAGAAATGCCTTATGGCTGTCCCACGCATGATTGAATTCCACCACTGTTTTTGACTCCACAACCTTCTCCGGAAGGCCATTCCATGCATCCATAACCATCTTTGTGAAAAAATACTTCCTTACATTACCTCTAAGCCATCCCCCCCCTCTATCTTCAAATTGTGCCCCCTTGTTCTTGCATGCCTTTTTTTTTGAAAGATGCTACCCTCTTGGACTTTGTTGATTCCTTTGAGGTACTAGAAAGTTTCTATTATGTCCCCCCTCTCCCTCCTTTCCTCAAGGCTATACATATTAAGCTCCTTTAGTCTCTCATCATATGCCTTCTGGTGCAGACCCTGCACCATTTTAGTTGCCCTCCTGTGGACAGCTTCCATCTTGACTATGTCCTTGCGGAGACAGGGTCTCCAGAACTGCACACAGTACTCCAGATGGGGTCTCACCAGCTGTCTGTACAGAGGGATAACAACTTCCTGTTTTCTACTGGTGATGCCTCTCCCTATGCATTCCAGTATCCCCCAAGCCCTCCTTACTGCCCTATCACATTGCTTGACCACCTTTAAGTCATCTGATATGACTACCCCCAGGTCCCTTTCCATTTATGTTGTTGTTAGTATCTCACCCCCCAATGTGTACTCTTCCCCTGGGTTTTTGTTTCCCAGGTGCATTACATACTAACATACTATTTGCCAGCAGATTAGGCCTTACGGTCTATCGAGTCTGCTCAAACCTAGATCCTTGGTTGGGTGCCGAGACCCTCCCATCCCTTGTGCTCCAGAAACCCCTATCATCCATCCCCACCCCCGGACAGGACATCATCTGATACATCCACTTTCTGTGTCTGTCCCACCCTCTCTTGAAGTCCTCCACTGTGGATCTCTGAACCAGCTCACCAGGCAGTGCATTGCAAGGTCCACCACCCTCTCAGTGAAAACCTCCTCCTCTTTTCCCTCACCCTTCCACCTTCCAGCTTCAAACCATGCCCTCTGGTGATACCTCCCTGCTTTAGTCTAAAGATCCCTCCATGTTTACCCTATTTATTCCCTTGAGGTACTTGAAGACCTCAATCATGTCCCCCTGTCTCTCCTCTCCTCCAATGAAAACAGGCAGAGCTCCTCAAGTCTGTCCTCATAAGTCAAATCCTAGCCCTCATTATCATCTTTGCTGCCCTCCTCTGTACCCTCTCCAGGAGCTGTATGTCCTCATCAAGTGTGGTCTCCAGTACTGTACACAGTACTCAAGGTGTGGTCTAACTAGTCCATTGTACAGCCAAGAGAATCACTTCCTTGCTCCTAGAGGTGATCCCTCTACTATGCATCCCAACATTCTGTTTGCCTTGCTAGCTGCTCTCCTGCACTGCTCAGAGTTATTCATACATGTATCCACCATGACCCCTAGGTCTTTTTCCCCCATTGAGGCCTCCAGCACCTCCCCTCCCAGGGTATACCTGTGTTTAGGGTTTCTCCGACCAAGATGCAACACCTTGCACTTGGTGATATTGAAATTTAATTTCCATGTGTCAGCCCAGCTTTCCATGGTGTCCAGGTCCCCTTGCAGGGCCAACCTCCCCTCTTCTCCCTCAACTACTGCGCCCATCTTGGAGTCATCCGCGAAGAGACTCATTTCACACCCTATACCCTCCCTGATGTCCAATATGTATGCATTAAACAGGATCGGACCCAGGACCCGAGCCCTGTGGTACCAACTACCAACCTCTCTAGGGTTTGAGAGCTTCACAGACCACTACTCTCGAGGTGCATCCAGCTAGCCAGTTTTCAATCCATCTGACCATCAAAGGGCCTACTTCTAACCCCATCAGTTTCTCCACCAGGCCATTGTGGGGGACAGAGTCAAACGCCTTGCTGAAGTCCAAGAATAATACATCCACAGGCTTACCCCTGTCCAGTTCTGATGTTACCCATTCATAGAACTCCACAAGGTTGGTTTGACATGATCTACCTGGCACAAACCCATGTTACCGACTATCCAGACCTCCCACCTCTCAAGTACACCCCAATCGTTCTTTAGTATACTCTCCATTAATTTTCCCACCACCGAGGTCAAACTGATGGGTCTATAGTTACCTGGTACTTCCCTCGACCCCCCTTTATGGATTGGTACCACATGTGCCTCTCGCCAATCCTTAGGTACCCTCCCTGTCTCAAGTGACCTGCTGAAAAGCTCCACCAGGGGTGCAGCCAGTATGTCCGCCAATTCCCATAGTACTCTCGGATGAATGCCATCCGGCCCAGGAGATTTGTCTTTCTTTAGGGCCTTGAGGGCTAACCACACCCTTTTGGAGGAGATAGCATCATCCGTCCCCTCCACCTTACTGGTCTTTTTATCCTTATCCAGATGTGACACCCCTGGGGTACCTTTCCCTCCCTCTTGCTCCATTTCTGTTGCTCCCCTGATCCCACTCCCTGCCACTTCTATCCTCTTCATGCCTTGCTTTGTAGATATCCCATCCCCCTCCCTAGTGAACACAGAGGCAAAGTACTCGTTAAATACCTCTGCCTGGTCCCTCGCCTCTTCCACCCACCCTCCTTCTGATCTCAATCTGCTGAGATGGCCCTTAGTTTTTCTCTGCTCCCCAATGTACCGGAAGAACCTCTTTTCCCATCCATGTATCCCCTGTGCCAGCCGCTGCTTTTTACTGGACTTTGCTCCCTCACCATCTGGGTGACTTTTCTAGATGCAAGCTGGTACATTTCATCCCATCCCCTCTTGTTGTTTTATATTTTTGTAGGCGCCTTCTTTTCTCTGACTGCTACCTGTACCTCACTGGACCACCAGCATGGTTTATGTGACCTTGCTCCCTTACGTTTCAACTTAGCGCAGATCCTGACTGCCTCATGAAGTCCCCGGTTTATGACCTCCCATCTCCTTTCCACACTTGTCGTTGAGGTAATCCCCTTCAAGTGATCCTTGAGAATATTTCCCATGCCATTAAAGTCTGCCCCCCTGAAGTCCACTGCCAGTGTCCTAGATCTCACCTCCATTCCCCCCATGCTTATTTGAAACCAGACAGTATTGTGGTCACTCCCAGTCAGGGGGTCCTGTACAACCATGTCCCTTACCAGATCCCCATCTGCCAGAACCACATCCAGGACATGCCCCTCCCTTGTGGGCTCCATCACATGCTGTGTTAAGAACACATCCTGGAAGCCATCCAGCAGCCTCTGCTCCTTGGCCACCTTAGAGGACATGGTTCCCCAGTTTGTACCTGGCATATTAAGGGTCCCCATCAACACCACTCCTTCCCCTTTTGGACCACACTGGGCAATGATGTTGTCCAGCAAACCATCCTCTAGAACATCACTCATCCCGGGGGGCCTATATGCTACTCCCATCTTGACCTTATCTCCTGCTGGGGATCGTAAGGTGACCCATAAGGCCTCCACGTTTCCCTCTGCCTCTTCCACCCTAGCAATTTCTATATCATCTCCAATGAACATAGCCACTCCACCCCCTCTGCCTTCTTTTCTATCCTTCCTAAGCATAGTGTACACCCGTACATTTAGGTCCCAGTCATGGTTTTTGTTGGCCCACGTCTCCGTGACCGCTGCCACATCCACTCCCCCCTCGAACAGCATGGCCTGGAACTCCAGCAACTTGTTTCCCAAGCTCCTGGCATTTACTAACACCAACCCCCACCCCTTATCCCTGATCCTCTTTGTCGAACCCCACCCAGATTCCTTATACTTCCATCCTCCCTGCTCCTCCTGAAACCTCCACCTCCAGTCTGTTTCCCCCTCCCCCTTGGGCTTGAAGGCTACTCTCATCTGGAGGAGAGGCTTCTGGTCAGCCCTCCTCATCCCTTCCCCCTTACAAGTTTAAACCCCACCTTTCTTGTATGTAGTCAGCCATCCCTGTTTAAGGACTTCCTTCCCTAATGGGGCAAGATGAAACCTGTCCTTGGCATATAGTCCTTATCCTCCCAAACTCCATTCCAGTTCCCTAACACCCCAACCCATTCTCTTCACCCACTTCCTGAGCCAGTCATTAACCTCTGTAAGCTTCATTTTTTCTCCACTGAGGCCTTTGGTACTGGCAATATCTCTGAAAAGAAATGTTGCATCCATTATCCCGACAGACTCTGGCAAGTTCTTGGAACCTTGCTTGATTTCCAAAACGCTATTTCCTCTAGATCATTAGTTCCCAAATGCACAGGAAATTCGGTTTCCTCCACAATCCTAACCATTTCATACACCATGAACTTTGCTCTGTGCACTGTCAGCCCAGAGATACTCACTACCTACACCTGCTATGGCATCCACCCCTGTCCCTCCCAATGGATACCCCTAATCATCGAGTCTCCCAGTAACAGAACCTTAACACGCCATCATCCTTATGGTTACCTCCACTATGCCCTCTCAGCCCCTTCCCCCTTTATTCATGATCTCAATTTCATGGGAGTCTTCCTGCCTTATTAGAGACCCCTTGTCACCCTCCCTTTCTGCCTCCCTTGCTATTTTGCCCATTAACTCAAACCCCTCTGAATAGGTGTCCCTTTAACCTCTCTTATCTTAACCATTTATCCTGGCCCTGATGGTTTCCCTTCCCCACACCACCATCCTCCCCCCTTGTAATAGTACCCCTGCCTCCAGAGGCTCTCTGTGGGTCCCCTTTAGATAGGGCCCCATCCTTGGTACTGACCTTCCTGCTGAAGGGGGGCTCCTCTCCCACCTCCTTGTCTCCCAGTTTCTCTCCAATCATGCTCTCCTCCTCATGTCTGGAATATGTTGCATCTCCCCATTTGCTTAACATATTTGTTTCCCTTCTCCTCTGGGACTATGTCTATCCTTTCCATAGCTGGTCTGTGATCCTATGGGTATCCAACTCCCTCCCCCCGGCCTCTGTATAAGTTTCCTCATTTCCACCAACCCCTTCCTCCCCCTCTAGGTTGCTTAGTAGCTCAAATTTATTGTGACACTCTATGTCAGCCTCCATCAAGTAACCCGAGTTTCCCCTGACTGCATCTCTAAACTGACCCTTTTCTTCCTCTCTTGCACTGTTCATCTTAGGAGCTCCCTTCCCACAGTCTGCTGTTTTAGGCTTCCGCACAACAGCCCCTCCTGACTCTTCCCCCTCCAGTCTCTTTGTATTCAGAATGTTCACCCTGTACGCTTTCCCTTAGCATCACTTCCCTATCTAAGGGTCCTCTGTCCTAATATCCCCCTCCTGCTTGCTGTAACATAACATCCTGTAATTTCAGGCGTTGCCCCAGCCTCCCTCAGCCCCACCCTTCTGCTGCCCATATCCACACCCTTATCCTTGGACACCCCAGCTCCCACAGCTTACTCCTTAACCAATATACCTCATTCCTGATACAAGATAGCTGTCTACAGAGTGGGCAGCCTCCTCTCTCAGGCCCAATTTAGAATTATTGCCATCCCACAGCCTGTGCAGCCTACAAGCCCTTCAGAAGATGCCTGCCATGGTGGAATATGGCCACCCTGATTATCCCCCTCTGTTTATAATAGCACACCCCCTTTTCTCAGTCCCTTTCCCCTGGAGTACAGTTTCTCTCTCTATACTGACTGTAGTTATTTACAAACCCAATTTCAACCCCACCAATATAGTTCCCAAGTCTCACGAACACATACAGTCCAGTGTGTGTTCAGTCCCACTAACAGTTTGTGTAAGCAGACATCAGGTACCGTATGATGTCACAGGCCCACCAGCTCCTGTTGCTTCGAATTTCAGTCCCAAACAGAAATACTCAGCCCTTCAATCCCAACCCCCAGTGGCTTTTCAGTATTTAAGAAAGCATACAAAACAGGGTGAGTGGGAGGGTTCTTACCAAACACCAGGCAAACAACACATTTAAATTTCCCTCTAATTATCCCTGCCAAACAACTATCCCCAAGCCTCCAAAGTTACAATATCACAGCCCAAGTAACAGTTCTAATTCAAGGTAATAATTTTTAACACATAGAACTAATTTCACTTACAAACTATTCAAATATTTCAGTTAAAACAGAATATAACTACAGACCTCTTTCCTACCTGCCTGCTTAAGCTCCCAAGTGAACAATGAAAGCCAAGGTAATTCCTGTTTAAGGACAAGGTAATTGCAGCTAATGTCCCCTTCCCCAAACACCAGGCAAACAACACATTTAAATTTCCCTCTAATTATCCCTGCCAAACAACTATCCCCAAGCCTCCAAAGTTACAATATCACAGCCCAAGTAACAGTTCTAATTCAAGGTAATCATTTTTAACACATGGAACTAATTTCACTTACAAACTATTCAAATATTTCAGTTAAAACAGAATATAACTCCAGACCTCTTTCCTACCTGCCTGCTGCTTAAGCTCCCAAGTGAACAATCTTGCACTTCTTAGCATTAAATCTAAGCTGCCATACATTTGACCATTCCTCTAACCTTGCCAAGTCCCTTCTCATCCTTTTCACCTCACCTTGTGCATCAACTCTGCTGCAGATATTTGTGTCATCTGCAAAGAGACATACTTTTCCTTCCAGTCCCTCTGCAATGTCACTTATAAAGTCATTGAAGAGGACCGGTCCTAATACTGAACCCTGCGGCACCCCACTAGTAACTCCCCTTTCATCAGAGTGGACTCCATTTACTATTACCCTCTGTGTCCTATTCTCCAGCCAATTCTTTACCCAGGCTATCATCTTGGGACCCACTCCCAGGCTGGCTAACTTGCATATTAATCTTTTGTGTGGGACTGAGTCAAATGCCTTGCTAAAGTCTAGGTAGGCCATGTCCACAGCCCCTCCATGATCTACTACTTTGGTCACCCAGTCAAAGAAATATATTAGATTTGTCTGGCATGACCTTCCTACTGTGAATCCATGCTGCCTTGGGCCCTGCATCCCTCTTGTCTCTAGGTACTTGACAATTCTTTCCTTCAAAAGTGATTCCATCATTTTCCCTGTCACTGAGGTTAAACTAACAGGTCTGTAGCTTCCTGCTTCTGCCCTGCTCCCACTTTTGTGAAGGGGAATCACACCTGCCCTCCTCCAGTATTCAGGTACCACCCCATTCTCCCATGATTTGTTAAAGAGGGTAGTCAGTGGTGTCACTAGTTCTACCCTTAGTTCTTTTAGAATTCTGGGATGAATCCCATCAGGCCCCATTACTTTGTCCACCTCCAGTTTTAAGAGTTCTTTCCGAACCCTTTCTTCTGTAAATGGGCTGGTATCAACTTCTGTATCCAGAGTGTTTCTATTGTTTGGTTTCGGTACCTCCCCCTCTTCATTTGTAAATACTGAGCAAAAATATTTGTTTAGTATCTCTGCCTTTTCACAGTCACCCTCTGCCCACCGCCTCCCCTTTATTAAGCCTCATTATCCCTCCCTTAGTCTTCTTTAGCTCCCTGATGTACCTAAAAAAGGTTTTATCCCCCTTCTTAACTGAGGTGGCTATCTTTTCCTCAGTTCAGGCCTTTGCTCTTCTGACTGCTCTCCCAGTTTCCTTTTGCTTTAACTGATACAATTCTCTGTCCTGCTCCTTCTGTGATTCCTTGTACTTTCTGAATGCTTTCTTTTTCTCTTGAACCTTCACTGCCACCTCCTTCGAGAACCATAGTGGTTTCTTACATCGTTTTGTTTTTTTTTATTTGCTTCACACAAAGGCTTGTTACCTCTGTGATGGCAGTTTTTTATTATTCCCCATTGTTCTTCCAACCCTCCTTCCTACCCATTTGCTAGTGCATTCCTTAGGCACTCACCCATTTTGGCAAAGTCAGCCCTCCTGAAGTACAGTACTTTTGCCTTTGTATGGCTCGACTCTATTGCTCTGTTTATTGTGAACCATACTGTTCGATGGTCGCTAGTTCCCAGATGTCTACCCACTTCTACATCTGTGATCCTCTCTCCATCTCCATTTGAGAGGACCAGGTTTAAGATTGCTCCCTCTCGAGTGGGTTCCAATACTAGCTGTCTAAGGCATGCCCCCTGTAGGGCATCTAGAATAACCCCACTCCTAGAAGTGGCTGCTGCAACTGCACTCCAGTTAACATCTGGCATATTCAGATCACCCATCAGCAATATCTCCCCTTTATCTGCCATTCTAAGTATACTTTCTATCATTTTCTTATCCATTTCCTCCCCCGAGATGGTGGGTCTGTATACAACCCCTGTGCAGATTGTGGTGCCATTGCCTGTCTCCAAATTGACCCACAGTGCTTCTTCTCCTCCCCCCTGTTTACCCTTTTGTTCTGTTGCTTTGATTTCTTCTCTTATGTAGAGAGCTACTCCTCCTCCCCTTTTACCCTCCCGGTCCCTCCTGTAGATAGTGTATCCTGGTATGTTTATGTCCCAGTCATGGTTCTGTGTGTACCATGTTTCTGTGACTGCCATGATATCCAGATGTTCTTTCTTCATCAAGGCCACTAATTCAGGAAGCTTGTTACCCAGACTATGGGCATTGGTACTCATTGCTCTCCATTTTTTGATGGCTATATCTTCTGTAGCAGCATCCTTCACTGACCTTTCTACCTTGGTCTTTTTCTCATTTAGTACCCTGTTTTGTAGGGGGAGGCTGCAATTTTCCTGCTGCTTATCAGTGCCTCCCCCCTTGACTAGTTTAAAAGCTTGCCAATGAAGCATTTAAACTGATTGCCCAAAAGACTTGTTCCCTTCCTGGACAGATGCAGACCATCCTGCCAGTATAGGCTGGTGTCCCTCCAGGTGGAACCCCAGTCCCCAATGAAGCCAAACCCCTGTGCTCCACACAATTTTTTCAACCATTCCTTAAACTGCATGGTGCAAAGTACCCTCGCCTCACCCATGCCACTGACAGGCAGCACCTCTGAGAAGGATACTGTGTGTGCTACTTGTCTTCAGCCCTCCTCAATCTCTCTACAAAGTCCTTCTGCACTGCTCTAATCTCATGATGAGCCAAGTCATTTGTCCCTAGGTGGACAATGATGTCCAGCTCAGACTCCAATGCAACTGTTCTCATGATCCTAAGGATGCGCTTCCTGTCCCTCCAAGCCATGGCACCAGGCAGGCACCTTACTTCAATGTTCCCTGCTCCCCCAGTTTGATCCCCTTAATAATTGAGTCCCCCACCAGGAACTGCTTCCTTTCCCTGTGGTGCCCTCTGCCTCCTTCCTGAGGGCCTCCCTTGTGACAGTTGTGACATGGCAGAGCATTGAAAACATGCTGGAAGCGCCTGCTGCTGATCGCCCCTCAAAATTTAAGTGCATTCAAAGATTGTTCCACCCTGGCTCTTGGATGCGATCGATCTGAGACTGTGCAGATTTAGCTGTTTTTACTCAGACACTCTGATTTAAAACTAGACCCAAATTGATAATTTTGCATCACAGAAGGGCATTTGACTACTATTGGAAGTGGAGTAATGGCAGGAGGGGGAAGGGGCTTACTTAGGTCTGGATTGCATAATGAACCTTGGGACTTGGTGACAATATTAATGATGGGGGAAAAGAAAGGAAAAATGAAGATGTGGTGGGGTGCATTGTTATTTTGGGATTTTAAAGTAACTCCCATACATGTATAAATAGAGGATCCTCGATTTGCTGAAGAAGCAGATCCTTACTGAAGGCCGCCCATCTGTGGGGGGGGGAAGGGACTGAGAACAATACAGTTGCAATGCAGCCGGGTCAGTGGTGGATTTTACTATTTCTTATAGGTTAATGTTTCCAAGCTCTTTCCCACTGAGTAAATTGCCCCGTAGTAATCCTCATGCTGGAATAAACCCACAATGCTAAAGCTCTGCAGGTGTCTTTAACCTTAGCAGAGAGAGGGTGCTGAAATTTCCATGCCCCCACCTTGGAGGTGACAAATGTAAAATACATTTTATAGTTAGATTCTATTTAGATAGCTGGCTCTATACCAAGTTAGTGATGCTTGTTAATGTTATGCCTGTTCTGTTATTTACTGGGTAAATTTTTTTCCCGATTTCAGAAAGTCGATAGAAAAAGTGGAGAGCGATGGAGCTCTGTCTTTGGCCATGGTGCAAACTGACAAAATCTTTTAGACAGATATGGGAGTCAAAATACTGACATATAATGTCAATGGTCTAACAAGCATGATAAATTGTAACAAACCTTATAATATGTAAAACAAATGAAACCAGACATTATTCTCTAGAACACGAGAAATTACTGAATTTTGAGAGGCCTGCTTTGCTTCTTACAAGCAGGACAGATGCCAAGGCATTGCCATATTAGCTCCAAGGCATACCTCACTTGAGGTTACAGAGAGGGTACAGGATAGTGTAGGGAGATATGCCCTTTTAAAGGGCTCCCTTAATGGACACAAAATCACCTTGGCCTCAGTATATATGTGCCCCTAATTCTCCCTTTAAGGTGTACAGAAAAATATTATTGCTTCTAGCTGAGAAGGTGGAAGGAACAACCATTTTAGGAAGTGACTGGAATATGACCCTCGACCCTGTCAATGACACCAACTCCAGAATTCCCCGGAAATCCCATAAAATCATAAAACAAGTTAGATCCCTTTTAACAAGACGAGGCCTTCAGGATGTGTGGATTTTCTCAGAAGGTCAGAGAAAAGGTTTTACTCATTACTCCACCACCTACCACTTATAATCCAGACTAGACTATTTTTTTTCTGTCCAGGGATTCCCTTGGGCGAGCACAATGATGTGAGATAGGTAATCTCAGATTGTCCGATCACACACCCTTAACCCTGACAATTGACCTCTCCATGTCACAAAGATCCACCTTTTGGAGACTAAACCTGTTACTTCTTAATGATCCTGAGGTTTTGGAGCAGATCCCACAGGTAATGACTCAGACTGTACAGGAGAATGAGGCTAGTGGACTAAGTAGGGGGATCCTAAGGGGCCATATTAAAGCTCTGGTCCAGGGCAAGTTGATTGCAATTGGCACGACCAGAAAAAGACAAAGGGCAGAGAAACAAAAACAATGGGAAATGCAAATAAAAATCTTGGAAGAACAACAACAAATTAGACTTGACAGGGAGAGGGGAAAGGAGCTTAAGAAATTGAAAACCCAATTAAACAAATTACTGGACCTAGGGGTTGAGAGAAACCTACATTTTCTGAAAGAAAAATATTATGAGGGGGGTTCCCCGATCCCTACGGCTGCTGGCCATCAGACTTAGGGCCAGTGGAGCCCGGGCTCAGATCACCCATATCATACATCCCCATACCAAAAGAAAAGTTACAACCCTCCCTCACAAATTCATGATGTACAATCAGAAGCTTTATGCCCCATGAGTGTATCCAGAGCCAGGGAAAATCCATATTCTTTTGAGGGACCTGGGACTACCACATATGTCTCAGACTTGAAACTCCCAGCTTATGGCCCCTATCACTACTGAGGAGATTAACAGGGTGATATCAGAGGGAAAGACATGCAAATCCCCCAGCAATGATGGGCTTCCCACAGAGTTCTACAAGATGTTTTTCCAGACAATAATTCCATTATTGAGACCAGCCTATAAGGAGATATTTAAGGATGGAGCAAGGACTTAACAGCCTGTTCTTCATACAGACCAATTTTGGTTCTGAATGTCAAGTATAAATTTTTTATATCCATATTAGCCAGACGACTTCAATCAATAACACCAAATCTGATCCATAGAAATCAGACGGGATTTATCCCTAATAGACAGGCCGCAGATAATACCCATTGAACAATACATATCATAGACCATCTAATTAGGACTAAAGAGAGGGCATTAATACTCAGCCTAGATGTGGAAAAAGCATTTGACCAGGTAAATTGGAAGTTTTTGTATGAGATACTTGCTGGGTTTGGGTTCACAGATGACTTTATAGCTATGATAGCCAGGTTATATACAGATCCACAGGCATATATACGCACTAATGGAATGGTTTCCAGAGGGATTACCCTTTGTCACCCTTGTTGTTTTCCATGTATATTGAGCCCATGGCCCAATGGATAAGGACAGACCAGAGCATATAGGGCGTTCAGTTAGCAGGGATGAATCACAAGGTCACACTCTATGCGGATGATGTCCTTTTATATTTGACATCACCAGACATCTCCCTGCCTAGAGTGATGGACATCATAGAGGAATATTCTTTATTGTCAGGGTACACACTTAATACCACAAAAACAGAGATTTTAAAAATAAATTGCACCCCTTCGCTAGACCTACAAGCAAAATGTAAGATGAGATGGGATTTGCATACCCTTAAGTATTTAAGAGTCACCTTAAGGGCAGATACTAACTATCCATATCTAGATAACTATAAACCAATAGTAACACAAGTAGAAACAGACATAAAAAGATGGCTGATACTCCCTTTCCCTATGTACTCCAGAATTCAAACGGTAAAACTGAATATATTACCTAGGATTTTATATTTGTTTCAATGCGTCCCTGTGGCACTATCCCAAAAATGGTTTAGGGATCTCCAAGGGAAGATATTTAAGTTTATTTGGGCCAACCAGAAACCTAGACGATGTAGAACTCTTCTAATGGCAGAAAAAAAAACAGGAGACCAGGCAGTGCCTGATATTTTAGAATATTGGCTTGCTGCCCAAGTGAAGTATGCCTTTCTTTGACGCATACTCCTGCATGGACACATTGGCAGGACATAGAAACCACCCCTTTAAGGGGAGATATCCCATCTTCAAATCTCTACCAGCCCTCTGCACAGAGATCCTCAGTAGTAAAAGAATATAGAGCCATACAGACTACCCAAATAGCTTAGGATATGTTCTGCAAATACCTGAATGTTAAAATAGATATTTGGAGATACTGCTGGCTAATACATGCCCCAGACTTTCTACCTGGTCGTCTGGATCTATGGTACAGATGCCAGGTGGTAAAGGGGTTCATGTACCCAAAGTAGATCATGATGGGGACACATATGTTCACTTTTGAGGAATGTGCCCAAAAGTGGGGATGGACTGAGAAGGATAAATGACACTATTTACAGATATCTACATATATCCAAAGGAAATTAAGAATTATGTCACAAAACCCCACAGACCTCATAGGACGCATACTCCTTGAGGACCTGCTTTCCCTAACCACCTCCAAACCAACAATCACCAAGTTATATCAGTTTTTAAATGCTCATAAAGCTGAGACAAGTCAGTATATTATAACAAAATGGGAAGGGCAATTGGGTGCCCACCTCTCACCTTTAGACTGGAATAAAATCTGGGGTAACTCAACTAAACTGACCACCTCTCCTTTATGTCAGGAATTCTCCTGGAGTGTAAAAGTTAGATTTGTTTTAACCCCTGATAGGGTGACAATGTGGGACCCAGCCATATCCCCAGCTTGCTGCAGACAGTGTGGGGAGCAGAAGGTTACCCCTGCCCACATATGTTATTCCTATCCTTTTTTAGACATCTTTAAGGGACAGGTACAAGAACAGCTGAGAAAATTATTTCAGATAGAAAAACCTTTTTCTTTATATCATTTAGTATTTGGTCTCCCAATGAAGGCTATAAGAAGTACCATCTCATTATATTTGTGGTACATTTGTACTATGGCCTATAACAAAGCCATAACTCGTAAGTGGATCAAGCCACTTCCACCTACTTTGAGTGACTGGAGAGAACTTATATTAAATATCCAGAAAATGGGGGACTTAATATTTCAAATCCAAAATAGAAGAGAAGCATTTGTAGCTAGATGGTCTAGATGGGACCTACAACAGGATTAATACTACGTATCAGTAGCTCCAGAAATAGCAACTTATGAGGGCTTGTTGACCAGAATAATACAGAAACCTATGTAGTCATGTCTTAGACTTAAAGGCTTCTCCCTTAGATAACAAGTTTGGAACTGAAATCGGGAATATTATTGTTATAGTTTTATTAAGGTTACCCAGTTTTGACCTTAGGAGGTTGTTTTCTTTCCTTGTTATAAAAACCAAACAGGCCCAAGAGAAGCCTACTATTACTACTACAGCCATTGTTGAACTGATACTATTTGATGTACTTGTCCATATCTGATTGTAAGACATTTTTTATGTGGTGTCATGAAGCTTACATCCTCAATAAGTAAGTATAAAAAAAAATAGTTCCATGCATCGATTATGGCAGCAATGTTTATGGCATGGCTTCTAAAACAAGCCTAAAACATTGATGTAATTTACAATAACCTTGCTAGATTTGTTCTGAGATGTAATTATCATAAACATCATTGTGAAATATTTAATTATTTAGGCTGGTTATCCCTGCAGAATAAAAGGAAATTAAAATGGCTTCATCAGATCCATGAGGTATTACATTTTGGCAAGCCTGAAAACCTAATTGATAAACTTGAGAAAAATGAACATAAACACAAATACAATTTAAGAGATTCCAAAAATAAATATTTTCAGTTAAAAATAAATAATAGATTTGGAAACATGACCTTTGTTGCCAAAGTTACTCAACTATGGGATCCGATAGATGGTAACTTAACCCTCCCACCGCCACCAACGCAATACTATGTCTGGCTAATTGACATTGCTTGCTGCTGCAGACATCTTACTACATCAAGAAACATGTTTTTTGTTTTTTTTTCCAAGCCCAAAACTTGGTAAATCTAATGGTTATCTCAATCTGCCTAGCAACAGTTCATGCAAGAGATCACAAAATATCTAATATGGAATGCTAATCCAATCAAAAACTGACAGCGTGTGCAAAGTCAGGTGGTTTTAGTGGCATTTTTTTTCTGCTCTCTGCCTGTGTCTACCCCTGCTCTGCACAACTTTGACTTAGCTGTGTAGCAGAATTCAGCTTGAGGACCTAGAAAACTGCTTTGTCAAGCTGAAAGCTGACATATGAAAAATCTACTACTGTCTACTCCTGTGTTTACTTTCAAAAGGAAGGTTTCAAGGGTTTTGTCATGATTTTTTGCGCCTTTGTCCATGACTACTGCTGAATGGAAAAGACATTGGGTTGTTTAGAATATAATTTGCTGTCTTTATTCTATCAATATTTGTTCTTTTGTCTGTAATTTGCTGGATTTTACCATCTGTTTTCTTTATCTTTTTTGACAGCGACTATTTTTTTTGTGGAGTTTGCCTTTGGCGGTGTTTGTAAAGCCTTTTAGAAGTTGAGTAGAGTTGGCAGTATAATGTATATTTTTTTCTGTTCAACTAAGAAGGTATTCTCCAACAATTTGTGCATTACTTTATTTTTTTGTATAAAGGAATTGACCAGTGTTGACAATTGCAGAGATCGTATCAGTCAGAAAAAAATGCCTGCAGCCTCTGAAACCATGTGCTGTTTCATGTGTGTATGTAAGAGGGGCCGATAACAATTTAATTGTTTATTTTGTTTGCAAGAGTACATTTGCAGTGAAGTAGTTCTTATCTATTGGTAATGCTCTCACAATGTTTGATTTTTATTTATTTTTTTTGTAATAATGCAGCTTGGGTGCTGGGCGGGAGGTAGTTGTGTGATCTGAAGAGTGCCCCCTTACCGCAAGTGTTATACTTTCATCTGCTGATGCTTGAATGCCATATACTGCCCTAATAGAGTATGTATTCACAGTCATAAAGCTTTTTAGTATTGAAAATAAATATTTTTGTTGAAGTTGGTGATAGGGATCCCTTTTTTTGTTGAATATGTTTCCATGGTAGTCCAGTGGCCCCTTCCTCATTCTCCGATTGCTGTCCAGTTGTTGAAATTTTATTCTCAGCCATCAAACTTTATTCCCTGGTAGTCCAGTGGTCCCTGTCGCCTCCCAGGTGATCCGATCGCTCTTGCCAATGTAGACTTTATTTTCCCTAGTAGTCCAGTGGTCCACTCCCCTCCCCCATCATCCAGTTGTTGTCCCTGATGTGGACTGTATTTTATCTTATAGTCCAGTGGTCCATACCCCCTTCCCCATCATCCAGTCACTTCCCTGATGTGTACTTTACTTTCCCTGATAGTCCAGTGGTCCCTCCCCCCTGTCCGGTTATACAATCATTGTCCCGATGTGGTCTGTGTTTTTCCCTGTAGTCCAGTTGTCCCTCACTCCATCATCCGATCATTGTCCCTGATGTCCTCTCTGTTGTCTAGCAGCCCCTCCCCATGGATTCATTCCTTCAAAAAAGAAAAACATCTATCGATGTTTTTATTTTCATGTGCTGCTTGATCATCTCCCATTGCCGATCACCCCCATTGCTATCTCCCACTCAGCAGATACTGTACCTCACCACACCACCCCAGGTTCAGATCTACTCTTCCTCTGAAGACACCACTTGCTGCTAGATGATTCAGCATTCTCTGATCGCTGTCTCTGATGGTGTCTGTTTTCTAGTGCCCCCCCATTGATTCCTCCCTGCAAAAAAGAAAATTGTCTTTCGATGATTTTTTCTTCTTTGCTGCACAATCACTGCCATTGCTGATAATCCCCCCATTGCCACCTCCCACTAAGCAGATACCTCCCCAAACCTCCCAGTTCACTCCTACACAACATTACCCAACTGATCTGGTCCCAGGTTCAGATCCACTCTCCCTCTCAAGACACCGCTTGCTGCTGGGTGATTCAGCTTTCTCCGATTGCTATCCCTGATGCTGTCTCTTTTTTCTAGTGCCCCTCCACCCTTGATTCTTTCCTGCGAAAAAAGAAAACCATTCAGCAATGATTTTTGTTTTCTTATGCTGTACAATCATCCCACGTCTTGCTGCTGGATCTGTGGACTGCAATCCGAGAAAGTAAGGTAAATGCTGTTCAATGTATTTAAATGGGCATTTCAACTTTCATGCATAACTTTGTTATTTTTTGAGATTTTGACCCCACATTTTCAACATGACCTTTGGGGGACCCTACCTAATGAACAATATGACTGTCATTATGCAACTCCTGCTGGAAAGGTGACTTTGCAATCGGTTGGTGAAATCACCTTTAGGGCAGGATTTGTGTAACAACAGTCATATTGTTCAAGAGGTGGGTCCATAAGAAGTCTATGCTGAAAGCTTGGGGTCAAAATATCCAAAAATGGGAAATTTATCATCATTCATTGAAATTTTTCTACTGACACTGGTAACTTTGGACATTTTCAGTATTTTCACCCCATATTTTTAGCATAGCTTTCTTATTACCCCTATTCATGTATGTTGCAGCTGTCAGTTTTCAAATCCTTGACAAAATTATTTATTGAAACCATGGCTTGGAATGGCAGTGAATTTGCACAGAATTTTGTTTTTGCAAGGATTCAAAAATTTCTGTAATGGGTATAAGATGTGTGGTCCTAAGAAGGCTATCTTGAAAAGTTGGGCTAAAATTAAATACCAGGTCTTGGAGGGTTGGGGTGAGCCCCAGGACAACAGGGAATGCATTTTGTGTGGGGGTTCACAGTCACAGAAATCAGAAATGAAATTTATTCCTGGCCTCAGTGCAGCTGTGTGTGTGTGTGTGTGTGTGTGTGTGTGTGTGTGTGTGTGTGTGTGTGTACAAGCAGTGCAAGGGTAGGCTAAAAAAAATAAATCTGTGACTTATGCCATACAGATGGAAGGGGGGAGAGAGAGAGAGAGAGAGAGAGAGAGAGAGAGAGAGGGAGGGTGTACTGGTATCAAAAATAAATTTTACAGAGACAGAAATCACAAATGAAGTTTATTCCTGACCTCAGTGCAGCTGTATGTGTACAGTCAGTTATACCATAAAAGGAAAATCCACAGGGAATGGACTATCGTCTTTTAAAATGTTCGAAGCTGCCTCTCCCAATGTGGAAATAATGCAAGCAATCTCTGATTTAGAATGGGGGTAGGGGGCACTGAATGAATACTACTATAGACAGTTGCTTCAGATATTTTTATTTTATTGTAAATTTGGCACATGTCTCAATGTTTCACCTATGAAGCAGGCTTTTTCAAGAGATGCCTTCTCTAAACAGATAATAAATATACAAAATTAGAAAACTGTCCACAACCAACCAATAAATATCATAAAAATCAATATATCCAAACAACTGCCAGTTAACCAATAAGGCACATCAGGGTGTGTGTTATTGTGTAATAACATCACTCCTGAGATGGGTTGAAGCACGAGGTGAAGCCAAGTGCTTCCACCACCCAGGAGTGACGTTATTACATATTATAAAATGGGTAAGACAAACTGTGCATTCTGATTGGCTTACAGGTACCAGTAGCTGTGCCCTTATCAGCATGTATACATAGTAACTGGTACCTGTTATGCCAAGCAGGACGCAGTTCAGCAAGGATCCATGCCCGCCACATTTTTAAAAACATTTTCTAACATGCTCTCTCACTGACCACTCTCAACCGTTCTCCCTACTTACAGCTTCCTTTTCAAGGCTGCACCTACATACTACTCTGTCAGCGCCAATGCTGCATAAACACAAGGGACACAGCATTTACATCATAACACCACCACAGAAAACATTTTCCTCCTCTTTAATTTCAAACCTCACCTCAAAAAATTGTGAGCAGAACCTGATCTGGTGACCGACAACAATTCTCGTGTCCCACGGCTTTCAAATAAATATTGTGCCAGCAACCTGCTTCTTCAAACATTCCCCGAGTTAACGATTCACTGAACCAGATGGTAGCTTTAAAATGCATCACACTTTTCTATAACTATACAAAGCTCTTTCCCTTGTACATCTAATTTTCACATTTTGATAAACCAAAAAACAAAACGACTTTGTACGGTAGCTGCTGAAGGACATGCTCACTCCCCCATTCAGCCAACCGTTTAACGTAAATAAAACTGGCAAACTCTCACCGGATCGGGTTCTGCTCGCAATATTTTGAGGTGAGGTTAGAAATTAAATAGGAGGAAAATTTTTTCTGTGGTGTGTTCTGATGTAAATGCTGTGTGCCTTGTGTTTATGCAGCATATTGATGCTGACAGAGTGGTGTGTAGGAGCAGCTTTGAAAAGGAAGCTGAAAGTAGGAAGAACTAGTAAAGAAAAAAAACATGGGTTCAGGTGTTTCTCCGTATATACGTTGAGCCTGGAGAGTGTAAAAAACATGTTTTACTACAGTGTTTGTGTGTGACTGAGGACTTTACAGACAAACAGGCACCAACCTGTATTAACTTTACATTAAACAGCTCCACTAAAAGTCAATGGTAGGGACTACTTTTTTATTATTTTCTACTAATCAAATTTTTTAACTGTTTTTTTTACACTATGTATCCACATTTTTTTTAATTATCTTCTTTACTGAGGAACCCATTTTATAAGTGCAATAACACACTCTGAGGTGTGGGTTATCTCCTGAGAAGAGCACGCCCAGGTGCATAAGGCACTCGGTGCAAGCGCCTCATGCCTAACAACGCACCTGGGTGTGCTCTTATCAGGAGATAACTCACACCTCGTTGTGTGTTATTGCTTGCATAACACACATCCCTGGAGTGCCTTATTGCTATTATACAATGGTTCGTTGTTATACAAAATAAAAAAATTATTTTAAGGAATCCAGAGGATCATCAATGGCATTCAAAGCATCATCCAAGGCATCCAAAGCAATACAGTGACGTTGTTGTGTAATAACATTACTGTCTCAGGTACACATTGACTAATCAGAGTCCAGGAAATTTTCTTGCCGTTGTATAATTAAGCAATAAGGCATGACAGGGTGTGGTATATCGTGGAATATCATCATGCCTCGGGTGGTTGGGCAAGAGGCTGCAGGCCAAATGTGTCCAACTGTCCAAGAAGTGATGCTATCCCATGATATACCACTCCCTGGAGTGACTTATTGCTATTATGAACTGAATTACAAAATTGTTGTAAATAAAAAAATAGCAAAAAAACTCCCAAATATTTAAAAAAGCTTTCTAAGAGGTAGTGCAGGAGTACTGTTTCAGAAAATAGTTCTATTGGCGTTGCCATCAGGAGGTGGCACTATTGTAGGAACTGGTAGGAGTTAGTGTAGTGTAGGGACGTCTCCCTGTGTGTTCTATTGTCCTGTTCCCCAAACTCAGCGTGAAAAAAACTGTTTCGTAATCGCTTCAGTGGTCATGTCGTGCTTTTGAGGGAACAGTAAGGTGTTACGGCTTACATTTAAAGCTGTTGTCTCAATGGGTAGATTGTGAAGGAGCAGTTCATAGATGTACGTGAACTGCCGTTTGGCACGAGGCAGCATGCTGTGGGGAAAATGTACCGGCGTGAGGAAAATAGTGAGGAGCTGTTTCTGCACTGCAGTAGCTGGTGCTCCGAGAGGAAGCCGGGTGACAATGACATTTTCTTCTGTTTGGAGAGCGGGTGCTGTGGGGGAGATGTATGGGGGTTTGGTTTTAAGCCGAATAGAGGTCTCAGTCACTTCGAACTGTGACACATGGAGAAACTTTGTGCTGGAAGTGAGGAGGCTGGTGGCTGGAGGTTTTCTGAAGCCGTGATGATGTAGCCCGATATCATCATGGCTTCAAAGAGCTCTGGCCAATCAGATTACTCCATTTACGTTCCTCAGTTCATAATGATACTTACACAGTCTTGTCTGTAAGGACCAGAATGGTTCATTAAATATTTATTTTTTCCTTTAAATAAATCGTCCAGAAACATAAGAAACAAACATCATTCTTGTATCATATTATCTTGATTACCATCTTAATTCATTCCTTCAGGATTCTATTTAAAAGTGCCTATAACACCACTTATTTAAAAACCAGCACCATACACCAATAGTGTTTTATATATAAAAAAGGGAAAAAGATACTCAGAAAAAGAATGTTTTCCAGCTTCTTACATTTTCAATTGTGCTCACATTATCTCTGACAGAAATTCCAACTGTTTTATTAAATTTCTTTTAACTTTTTCACATAAGCTGTCCCAACGGGCTCAGTTCTAGGAAGCAAACATAGTGGCCCCGATTCTAGAACTGTTATACCTGGCATAACAGCACTTGCACCAAGTAGAATGGCACATGTAGCAACTTGCGCTAACAGTTGCAACATGCGCGATTCTGCAATGTGGCCTCTTGATATGGCATGAGCCACTTGCTGAGGCTGCTACGCTGCAGTTGCATCATAAACCCCTGCGACGTGGCACTAGGGGTTTATGGCAACAGTTGCACCCCATTCCAAAAGGGTAGCAACAAAGTCCCCAATGCTCGGGATTCTACAAGAACCCTCGGATGAATTGTTAACGTAGTTACACCAGCTTTTAGCTGGTGTAACTTCCAGATACCGGGTCCTGTAGACCTGCCAGCAATCAATCCTCAGATGCCCTCCCCATAGCCAGCATACCCCAGTGAGTTCCTGCAGGGCTGCCCACACCCGTGCCCCGAAGTGTACTTTATGAGCCCATGGCAGTCCCACCTCCCAACCCCCTGAAGTGCACAATATGAGCTAAGCAGGGCTGCCTACAATCCTAGCCACCTGAATTCCCGACTGCAAAATGCCCCACAGGGCTGTGCTGTCACCCCCCCACCCGTGCCTCGACCCCGAGTGACCACTGCAAAAGCAGCATATACCCAGCCCAGCCCTGGTGGTCTAGTGACCTCCCAACCCCTCACCCAGCCGAGCCAGTCCACCCACCCCCCATCCATCCCCAGCTGGCAACTGGCACAGCCCACCTCTCACCTCCATGGCCAGCGACTGACTGAGTTCAGTAGGAGTGCATTGAAGATGCACTCAGAAATTAATTTCTGAGTGCATCTTTCAGTACGCATTTCAACTGAACTCCAGTCAGGGCCGCCATGGAGGTGAGAGGGCTGTGCCAGTCACCGCTGGGGACGGTGGGGGGTGTTGGGTGGACTGGCATGGCTGGGTGGGAGGTGGGGGCCACTAGACTACCAGGGCTGGGCTGGGTATATGTCACTTTTGTGGAGGTGACTTGAGATTGGGGCATGGATGGGGGTGACAGCACCACCCTGTGGGGCATTTCGTAATGGGGAATTAGGGGGCTGGGGATGTGAACAGCCCTGTGGGAGTCATATTGTATACTTCAGGGGGCTGGGGGTGTGGGCAGCTCTGTGGGGTTCATATTGTACACTTCAGGGAGTCTGGGGGTGTGGGCAGCCCTGTGGGGCTCATATTGTACACTTCAGGGAGTCTGGGGGTGTGGGCAGCCCTGTGGGGCTCATATTGTACACTTCAGGTGGGGCTTGGGGTATGGGCAGCCCTGTGGGGCTCATATTGTACACTTCAGGGGACAGGGGGTGTGGCAGCCCTGTGGAGCACCTAATGTGGCTTTCTGGGCATGGGGGGGCACTTGCGACCTGCGTTGGACCTGTAGCAGCTTGCAACATGCTCGTCAGGTGCACCCTCTAACTCTAAGGAATTAGATGTCAGTAATGGTTAGTGATATTATGAGAGGCTCAAGGTTAAAAATGGATGCAGAAAAAATGAATGTGAAAGTGATAACGGGTGTTAGTGCAGATGTCTGCATGAACATTTAAACTAAGCATCTGGTATAACAAAATAGGAAGCTGTGAGTAAAAGAAGCTGAAGTTTGTTCTTTCATCTCTGTCCAGCGACCTAGAAATTTAATGAAACTGAATGCTGATATTAGCTGGCAACATCATGAGAGGTTTAGGGCTTTTAATAAAATGGATGCTGAAAAAATGAATAGAGCCTATTACTGAATAATGTAACTTAGAATAGTTGAATGCTACGTGTTTAACTGTTAATCCTGATGGAACAATCCATGTGAATAAATTAAATTAAACAGAAAATAGTGTACAAAAAAGAAATATAAGATTAATAGATTTTGGAATGTAAAGAACATGCAAAATGAATATGGGGAGCCTTGTCTGGTACCACGCATTTTTAAAGTTGTACACACTGGCCCAGATATTCAAAGGGGTTGCGCCTGGTGCAACAGAGTTGTGCCAGCACAACCCCGCATTGTGCCCCGGTGGGATATTGAAAAGGCTGCCTGGTGCAGCGCAAATCCCAATGTGCTGGGGCGCAATGTAATGGTATGCAGCCAGATGCAGGGGGCATGCCCATGCATATACAGCACATCCCAATATTCAGCCTGGGATGTGCGGTGCATATGCTGGTGCAACCCTGCATTGCGCCACATAGAGTGGCTCAAAGTTGAGCCCCTGCAGAGTAGGAGCAACTCCCAGCCACCCAAAGGTGGGCTGCAGTACTGCAGGGCACAACACAGCAGCCCAGCCTTGGGTGGCCACCCGTCCACCCAGAACACCGTCAACAAGCACTCACTGAACCCGCCCCCCACCATATCCATGATCGTGTGGTATACATATAAAATGAACCCTGGTAGTCTAGTGGCCCACCCAGTCCCCAAAATATATTTTAAATGACCATCCCTGGTGGTCTAGTGGTCCCACCTCCCACCCAGATCCCCAGTACATCTTATGATGACCTGCCCCATGGTCTAGTGGAACCCCCCGCCTGTTGCCGTGATCATGGTAAATGAGAATACAACAGTCTCTGATAGTCTAGTGGACCTCCTTCCCACTCGAGTCCCTGATTGCGGTAAATTGCCCACACTGACATCCCTGGTGATCCAGTGGCACGCCCCAACCCTCCCAGCCACACAGGACCCCATGCCCCCCAACCCCCCATCATCAGCGGGCAGCAGCATCCTGCCCGCACACAGCCTGACCTCCCGCTGAATGACAGGTACAATATGGGCTGTAAGCTCATTGGTCCCCTGTTTGCACCAATGGGCTTGCAGGGCATACTGTACTAGAAAATCCCAAATATGTAAATGATTCATTCACATATTTGGTACTGTCTAGTACAGTATGCCCTGCAAGCCCATACTGTACCTGTAATTTGGTGGGTGGCCTGGCGGTGCGGGCTGGATGCTGCTGCCTGCCAATGATGGGGAGGGAGCGAGGTGGGTATGGGGTCCTCTGTGGTGGGAGGGTGGGGTGCCACTGGATCACCAAGGATGTCAGTGTCGCCTATTTACCGTGGTCGGGATTCAGGTGGAGGGGGTCCACTAGACTTCCAGGGAATGTTGTATTTACATTTACCGCGATCACGGCAATGGGCTGGGGTTCCACCAGACCACCAGGGCAGGTCATCCTGAACATGTATCGGGAATCTGGGTGGAGGGGGACCACTAGACTACCAGGATGGTGTCAGTACAATATACTTTGGGACGGGGGGCACTAGACTATCAGGGTTTTGTTTTATACATATACCGCGCAATTGCGGATACGGGGCAGGGGATGCCCTGAGATCCCCACAGCACACGTCATGCAAGTCACCGGGCTGCCCTGAGCAAGACTTGTAAATGGGGCCATAATGACATGCAAATGACCCCATCTGCACCTTGCATATATTATGGCCTCATTTGCATGATCCCTGCTGAATATTGCAGGTGATGCACCTAGCGCAACTGCACTTGTGCTGGCACATCCCCGTTCTCCCTAGCAGTGGCTTGTGCTGGCACAGTGCCACAGTGCCATGTGCAATATATGCAGTGGCCCTGCCATATTCAATGGTGTTGCACCATGGCACATCCCTGCTGAATATCGCCTGGACCTGGCCCCAGCACATCACAGTTGTGCTGCGCCCAGGCTTGCACCACTGCCTGGCGCAGTCTGAATATCCGACCCACTATGTTTACTTCCTAGAACTGAGCTTGATGGGACAGCTTATGTGAAAAAATTTAAAGAAATTTAATAAAATAGCTGGAAATTCTGTCAGATAATGTGAGACAACTGAAAATGTAACAAACTGGAAAACATTCTTTTTTGAGTATCTTTTTTCCTTTTTTATGTATAAAACACTATTGGTGTATGGGGCTGCTTTTTAAACAAGTGGTGTTATAGATACTTTTTAAATGGAATCCTGAAGGAATGAATTAAGGTGGTAATCAAGATAATATGATATAAGAATGATGTTTGTTTCTTATGTTTCAGGATGATTTATTTAAAGGAAAATAGAAATATTCAGTGAATCATTCTGGTCCTTACAGACAAGATTGTGTAATTAGCACTGGCAGTTGTTTGGATATATTGATTTTTTTTTTTTTTTGGTTGGTTGTGGATAGTTTTCTAATTTTGTGTATTTATTCATCTGTTTAGAGAAGGCATCATTTGAAAAAGGTTGCTTCATAGGTAAAACGTTGAGACATGTGCCGAATTTATAATAAAAGAAATAATTTGAATATCTGAAGCAACTGTCTAGAGTAGTATTCATTCAGCGCCCCCTACCTCCATTCTAAATCAGAGATTGCTTGTGTACAGTCAATGCAAGGGCAGACTGGAAAAAAATAAATTTGTGACTTATACCATTTTGGGGGGGGGGTGGAGAGAGAGAGAGAGATAGGGAGAGGGGAAAAGAGAGAGGGAGAGAGAGGGAGAGAGAGAACTGGTACCAAAAAGAAATTGTACACTCACAGAAATCACAAATTAAGTTTATTCCTGGCCTCAATGCCGCAGTGTGTGTGTACAGTCAGTGCGAGTCAGGCTGGAAAAAAATAAAACTGTGACTTATGCCATGCAGAGGTGGGAGTGTGAGAGAGAGAGAGAGAGAGAGAGAGAGAGAGAGAGAGAGAGAGACTACTGGTGACCAAACAGAATTTTATACTCACAGAAATTACAAAAGAAGTTTATTCCTGGCCTTACTTAATGTGGCTCTTTGTGTGTACAGTCCGTGCAAGGACAGGCAGGAAAAATGAATCTGTGACTAATGCCATGCAGAGGTGAGAGAATGACTATTTGGTATGAAAAATACATTTTACAGTCACAGAAATCACAAATGGGGTTAATTTCTGGCCTCAGTGCAGCTGTGTGTGTACAGTAAGTGCAAGGGCAGGCTGGACAAAATAAATCTGTGACTTATGCCATGCAGAGAGAGAGAGAGAGAGAGAGAGAGAGAGAGAGAGACTACTGGGGACAAAAAATTAATTTTACAGTCACAGAAATCACAAATGAATTTTATTCCTGGCCTCAGTGCAGCTATGTTTGTACAGTCAGTGCAAGTGCAGATTTGAAAAAATATATCTGTGACTTATGCCATGTAGAGGTGAGAGAGACTATTGGGTATAAAAAAGAAATTTTACAGTCACAGAAATCACAAAGTTTATTCCTGGCCCCAGTGCAGCTGCGTGTTTACAGTCAGTGCAAGGGCAGGCTATAAAAAACATATATGATGTTACTTATGTCATGTAGAGGAGAGAGAGAGAGAAGGACTACTGGGACCAACTAGAAATTGTACAGTCACAGAAATCAGAAATTAAGTTTATTCCTTGCTTCAGTGCAGCTGTGTGTGTACAGACAGTGCAAGGGCAGACAGGAAAAAATAAATCTGTGATTTATGCCACGCGGGCGGGGGGATACTGAGAACCAACCCTAAGACCACAAATCCACCCTGCATGCTGGAACAGGTGTGAGTGTTGTGAGTTTGGGGTTGGGAACCCTAATGCTCACCCCATTGTTTTATTGTGTACTAAACTTAGTTTAGTAACTGTTTAAATGGGGTGAGCATTACTGTGCTAATTTTACGATAACGTATGTTGTGAAGGTGCATATTGCGACAACTTGACAGTCAAAGTGAGCTAGGAGCTTCATTGAAAGAAGAGGTGCCAAGAAGGGACTCCATGAAATGGACCAGTGAATTAACCAGATTGCCTAAACAGCACTGGGCCACTGACCAAACAAGCATTTGTCAATGCTGAATGTTTGCTTGCTGGTATTAGCATTGGAAATGCAGGAGTTGGACAGATGCAGAATAGGAATGGCAGTGAAGTATTGAACTTCATGCCAACTCCACCGCTACCCTGCAGAGATGGACAGCATTGGGGTATTCATTTGGGTCATCGCCCATAATGTTCATGCCATTTCACCTCACCCTATCCTGCAGACACAGACAAATGTTGAGGTGTGCCTTGGGGTGTTCGGCTTTATGGTCACCCCATTCCATAAGGACATACACTGAAATGGATGCAGTATAGAAGAATGGGGTGAACTCTGGGGCAGAAGTGTCCAAAGCACAACTCGATACCTGTGACTGGCTGCAGGGTGAGGGTAGAATGGCATGAGTATTACAGTCAACAGTCCAAAGGCACACCCCTGATGCCTGTCAGTCTGTACAGGGTGGAACATTATGGTTAGAAACCCTAATGTCCCTTGCGTTTGTTGGTATTTGCACTACAAATTTTCAACATGGGATTTGGAGCCTCTTCTCATGAACAGTGGCACTGTGATTTTGTTAATGTGTCCCAAACTTTGGGTTCTCACAGCAACCTTTCTATTCTGTGCCAAATGTACAAAAACACAGATCAGACAGGATGTGAAGAATGACAGCTATGTCACTCATAGGGAGGTGTGAAGAGATGGCAATGTTGAAAATCTGTAGTGAAAATATTAAAAATGATCGAACTTCCGAGTGTATGTGCAAACTGTACAATGCATGCATGTAACAAAGTCATTTAGTGGAATTATTTCACCAAATTTTCAACATAGGCATTTTGTGACCTCTACTCATGAACACTGTCACTATGATTTTCTTAATCTGTCCCGAACATTGATTTCCCACAGCGACCGGGCTATTCTGCGCCACATGTGTAAATGCATATTTTGGGCAGGATATGAAAAATGACAGCTGTACTGCTTATAAGGAGGTGTGAAAAAATGCCAATGTCGAAAATCTGGAGTGAAAATATTACAAATGCGCGAAATTACCAGGGTTCATGGAAACTGCACAACATACGCTCGTAACACAGTCATTTTATGGACTTTTGTCACAAAATTTTCAACATAGGCATTTTATCACCTCTGCTCATGAACAGTGTCTGTGATTTTCGTAATCTGTCCCGAACACTGACTTCCCCCAGCGATTGCGCTATTGTGTGCAAAAACACATTTTGGCCAGGATATGAAAAATGACAGCTGTATTGTTCATAATGAGGTCTGAAAAATGCCAATGTTGAAAATCTTGAGTGAAAATATTGCAAATTCGCAAAGTTATGAGTGTGTGTGGAAACTGTGCAACACACACTTGTAAAAGTCATTTTTTGGATTTTTTTCACCAAATTTGCAACATAGCCTTTTTGAGAGCCCACCTCATGAACAGTGGCACTGTCATTTCATTAATTGGTCCCAAAAGGTGATCCCGCTAAGTGACTGCGAAATCACCTTTCAGGACCGAATCAATCAATCAATCAAATCTTTATTTAACCAGGGAAAACACTGTTGAGAAACTCATTTTCAAGGTGGACCTGGACAATAAAATACTCAATACAAGGGCATAAATACATATATACATATTTATTTATTTAGTTTTTGTTGACCGGGTAAGTGCACTAGACAAATCCTGCTTATTTTCAGGCATGACCTGGGGGAAGGGGATACAGATGAATGCCAACTGACCTTGAACCAGATTAAGCTGTTTTCTAGACATAATCATACATACAGTATTTTTTATATAAGGTGCAAAACATTATATACATATACATATACAAGTATAGTTCAAAGCATAAAATATGTGTATAATAAACATCAGGATAATGACATAACCGTCATACAGGGTAAGAAATGTTCATTGCAGTATACAGAATACGAGATCATTCACCACAGTTATATGATAATGGGTACTAGAGGTTACAGAGGAGTGGAATCCTGTAAGGAGAGATGACAGGGCTAGTATAAGGCTAAACTTACTCAGGCAGTCAATACACTGTTAGAGAACACAAGCAGATACCTAGAGTGGCATTACATTGATAATGAATTTGGTGACACCTTATGAACAGGGAAGAGATGGTAAAAATGGAGGAGGAAAATGAATGAGTGAGATAGGCATTCAAAGCAGTGGGAGGGAGATTAAACACTAGGAGACTTGGGAGGGGACCCAAAAAGCAAGCCTCTGCAGTTAATTGACCAGTGGGACCCTCAGAATAAAATTTACTGGTTCCAAAACTGTATCTGTGGTATTTACTGGTACTGAGACTAAGCACCCATGGTGCATTAAAGGTACCTATATAATATGAGGAATAAAGAAGGGGTAAAGGATATAGCAGGTACAAGGTATATTCAGTAACGCTGATGCCTGTTGTCATTTTGTTGATCAGTGGAAGCAGTTACAGGACTTCTTGATGGAACACGTATAAAGCATTTTGAATGCCGAGAAATTGATAGGGTGAACCAGTTCTAAGGATTTCTGTAAATTGTTCCATAGTACAGGTAGTATACATCTTAGAGATGACCTACCAAAATGCAAATTGATTTTTGGCATGGTAAGTAAGATACAGGAGGCACTTCTCAGAGCGTACTTACACACTGTGTATAGTAGAAGACAGTTTGATATATACTGAGGTAGTTTTTTAGTGATTGCTCTAAATGTCCAGTAAGAGGCTCTTTTCTGTCTTCTGTAGGGAAGGGATGTCCAACCCATCATAGCGTACAAAGAGCAGTGGAGCGTGGAGTACAGGGCACCAGTGGTGAATCCTAAGGCTCTGTGGTACAATACATCTAGTTTGGCTAGTACAGAGACAGGGCCTTGGCCATATAAAAGTCAGCGTAATGCAGCAGAGGTAGGAACGTGGTGAGTACTAGTCTCTTCTTGGCATCCCGGGTGAGCAACTTCCTGATTCTATAGAAGAGACCAAGCCTCTGCTTGAACTTTTTAAGAAGTTCCTCACTATATTCAATGAACAAGAGCTTGTGGTCATTCCAGACTCCCAGGTATTTGGATTTTGTTGCAAATTCTAGTAGCTTGTCTAGGAGCGTGGTAATCTGGGGAGTGGATCCCTGTGTAGCAAGGCTGCTTGCATTTGCAAAGGGTAAGAAAAGCATCACCTTTGTTTTGTTTTTTTTGCATTCAATAGTAATTTTTGGTTAAGTAGCTGTAGTTACAATTGATTAAACTGCTGTAGCTCCATGCAGGTTGCTTCCGGGGAAGGTCTGTCAATATAGAGTACTGTAACATCTGCAAATAGATAGATGTTGGCAGATTTGATTTCTACATTGATTCTATTAATGTAGATTGCAAATAGCAGTGGACCCAGTATTGAGCCTAGTGTTATGCCCTGCAGAAGAGGTTTCAGAAGTGAGAATTCTCCATCTGTCTTAACCTGCTGCTGGTGACCTAAAAGGTAGCTTGAGAACCATTTCAGTGTGGGGGAGCTAATGACAATGTTACGGAGGGATACCAAGAGCAATTTGTGGTTGGCAGTATCAAATGCCTTCCTTAGGTCCAAGAATACTGTGCACATAAAGTTCTTGGCATCCAGGGCCTCCTGCCAGTCATTGATAACCTTTGCCAGGGCCGTAGTTGTGCTATGGTGTGGCTGGAATCCTGATTGTAGAGGGTTTAGCAGATTTATGGATTCCAAGTAGTTTCTAAATTGTGTACTTATGATTTTATCTAACATTTTGGATAGTATGGGGAGTAAAGAGATTGGTCTGTAGTTGTTAAGGTCACTTGGGTCACCCAACTTGAGAAGGGGAATCACATGGGTGGTTTTCCATATTGGAGGAATTTCACCATATAGTAGAAACAGATTGAAGAGATGTGCGATGCGCATGGCCAGGGCTTGGAAACTAATTTTTAGGAAGTATGGGTCTATGAGGTCAGCGCCAGTGCTCTTTCTTATAGCTAAGTGAAGGAGTAGGTCTTCAACCTCCTTCAGTGTTGCAGGTTGTAAGGAGAACACTGCATCCGTGACCTGAGCTACTAGGTCCTGCATCCCGAGTTAGGAATGAAGGGTATTGGCAGTGGAAGTGTCGAATGCTAACACCTGTGGTGGCAAAATGATTATTAAGTTGGTCAAGGATTAACTGTTTGTCTGTCACCATAAGGTCGCTCTTGGATATTTTTGCAGGTAGAGAGTTGGAGGATGCATGACCTTCAATTTCTTTAAGGGTCTTCCAGAATTTAGCAGAACACCTTGACGAAGCATCAGGTTCAGCCTGGAAATAACTAGACATGGCCTCCTGGACCATCTTGGTGCATATGTTCCTAGCCCTCCTAAACGAAGACCAGTCTGCCAGGGTCTTGGATCTTTGAGCATTTTTCCATAGTAAGCCTCTATTAAGAAGAGCGGCCTTCAGCTCTGCCATAAACCATGGACGTGATTTCTTCTTAGTGCGATTTTTAACAAGGGGTGCACTTTTGTCTATTGCCCCAAGCACAATTTCTTGGAAGATATCATATGCCATGTTTACTGTTTTTGCAAGATAAAAGTCCTGCCATCTCCGAGACTCCCACAGGTCAGATATAAATACACATGGGTCAAAGTTCTGATGATTCCTTTTAAGAGTACATTTGGATGTTGACGATATTTTTAAGGCAGATCACACACAGGTGATGAAGCAGTGGTCACTAATATCTGAGAAGAGTACACCAGCATGGGAGAACAGGTGTGGTTTACTTACTAGAATAATGTCAAGCAGTATGCTGTTATTTGGATTCTTTTTGTTTGGGCGTGTTACTTCTGTTATGAGCTGTGACAGCCCGAAGGAGTCACAAAGGTTTTTGAGTGGTTTGGAGACACTGGAACACCAGTCCAGGTTAAGGTCACCCAGTATAACTACTTCAGAGGGCACAGACCCTAAAATGCTATTTATATGGTCTAGGAGTAGCAACCCAGCTGATGAAGGCCTGTAGCATCCTACAACACAGAAGGAGACAGATGGGAAGAGCTCAATTTTCAGGGACAAGTTTTCATATTCTTTAGGAATAGAAGTTGAGTTAATGACAGAGGCTGACAACTTGTCATGCACTAACATCATGAAATAATGCCATGACAGTGACCGAATTCATGAGGAGGGGTCCCAATAACCCCATGTTGAAAATCTGGTGTCAAAAGTCGAAAAATGGCCGAGATTTCCACATGAGTTGAAAAAAAACCTATTTATGCCAATATACAGCTTACTGGTATTTCTTCAGTTCGAGGTCGGCTTTGAAGAGTGCAGACGTGTTCCCGGTCCACCGAAGACTGTTGTGCCAGGCTCCCGAGCTAAGTATGGGTTGGGGGTGTGTGGGGAGGTGGGGTGCGCAGAGGGTGGCTGTGAGTTGGGGGGCACAAGACACTGCAAGGGACTGTTTTCTTGGTTTCAGGGACAACAAAATAAACAAGACGTCATGGGAAGTTTTTTTTTTGCAGGCTTGCTTTGATCACACTGGGGTGGGCTTCCAGTGTGCCACCTGCATTTTGGGGGAGGGGGACTTAAGCCAACAGGGATTGAGCCCCCCATCTTGGCAAAGAAAGACTGTTTTGGGGGGCATGATGCTGAGGGGAATTGGGCACCCCCTCGGCACACAACAGATGGGGGGAAACATTATGCCGATGGGGAGTGGGCTCCCCGTCAGCAAATGATCTGGGTCAGGGGCATACTGATAGGGGGATTGGGCACCCCCATTGGCTTTCATGGGGCTCTTGAGTCAGACGGTGATAGCCGACGCCATCTTCATGGAAATGTTATACCAGGCAAGGTACCATCCTGCAATGACGGGTTGCTCCCTCATTGCAGCTGAATGGCTAATGCTGCAATAATGATATGGCCCCTGATTGCATCGGCCAAATCGTTTCATGTTGGTGGCACTTCTGGAGAACCTGTGTCATCAGGACAGTGGGCCTGCATTAGTTAAACACTGTCAAGCCCACAAATGCAGTGCTGGCATTGGCCGCCACAGTGCCACACCTCCACAACCCGCTTCTCTCCTAAGCTGCTCGTAATGTTTCTTGCTCATGCGTGCAAGCAAACATAAAAAGGAATATTTCCTATCTCACCCAGGATACTACTTTTAATTATTGGTAACTAGGCCATCTAGGCAGAGAGCACTGGTCTTTCTCTAGACCTCTATTTTCATACTCGGCTTTAGCAGTAATTTTTTTATCTTATGCACCATTGTTTTCTCAAAAGTAGTCTGATACACCACTCGTATCTACCAACTCTCGGCTTTTTATCAAGCTACTGTGTCTTCCTCATAGTAACCTATTTTTATTTCTCTTCCACATACCTGAAAGGATGAGGACTCCTTCCCCATCAGATAATTGCAACTCTTTTGTGAACATGTTCTATACTACTAATTCACTACGAACTATGGATCCTTTGTGACTCCATTACTATATTTTATTTTACAGTTCTGACCAACGTCATCCCTTCAAGAGTCCTGCTTCTGACTCCATAGCATCCTGGTAAGTAACGCTCCACACATTTTTTGGTTGTGTCTGGTACAGGAGGGCTTGGGTGTGACAGGTGTCCTCTTAACCACCTGCTCAGCTGGCAGTATAGCCTAGAGGTTAGAGTAATGAGCTGTGAATGAGCTTGGTTCAGCATAACTTGATTTGATTCCCCCAACCTCCAGTTGCTTACTGTGTGACTCTGAGCAAGTCACTTAACCAGCCTAAAGCTCCCGGGTCACCCCTGAAAACAAGCAGTTGTGCCTAGTGGGCCTTACCTGGTTAACCTGGTTACCTGGTTTTAGTGTCAGTGGCTCAGTAAGTAGCACACTCACCTCTGAGGTTGGGAGATCAGAGGGCTGTGGGTTCAGTTCCCACATCTGGCACTTGGATTAATATCCCAGTACTGACACTGTAGTGCAGCATGAGAGGGGTGCTGCACTTCTGAGATGCCGTCTTTCGGATGAGACATTAAACCGAGGTCCCATCTTCCTGGATTGGTGGTAGTTCAGCTGGATGTTAAAGATCCCATGGCATTTATTGAAAAGAGTAGGGTAAATTTTATTGAAACACATAAAAATCACATAAAGAGAGAAGAAACAAACATAATTACCAAATAAGAATCCAGAAGTCATAATCGAACATTTGGTCTACTAATGAAACTTCAAAAAAGGAATTACAAAAGCCCAAAACAAAAATACCATACAAACCCTAAACACCATTCTATTTATATTTGATAAAAAAAAGTGAGACCCTTTCACCACATCAAAACCTGACGTGCAGAAAACAATAAGCAATCTGATTTATAAATATTCTGAAGCTCACTGCTGATTAATATACTGAGGCAATCATATGACATCCTATTCTGATGCAACACCCATTGACATCGGCCCTGCCAGAGATAAAATCTAAGGCAACAAAAAAAAATAATTAAGGTGTCAGGGTGAAATTGAGATAAACCTACCCCATACTTACCCACTACGAGTATATCATAAGTTAAAAAAATGGAGCCAGGGTAAATGCCATTTGTTTGCCAGATAGTCCCATAAGGCCACCATATAAGAGCGATGTAACAGGAAATGTTCCACAGTTTCTGTCTGTGTTATGCACTCCATATAGGGACAATTTGGTTCATTCATGCTTTTTATGTTTAGCATTACCCCTCAAATACAATCTCCCATAAACCGTAAGCCAAAGGCTTCCCACATTTTCTGTGGTACCCTTGAGAGCGTTAATTGCTGTAGAATATAATGATTATCAACTGAGGGGCAATTTTTAAAACTAGGTTCCCTAGGGTAGTTGTTAAACATAATATCTTTATATAAGTTTTTTGTAGAGAGTGTAATAAGACTGTGTTTCATAATACTCTATTTATATAATTTCTGAGCAGCAGGTAAAAAATAGGGGGGAATCTGTAGACAAGGATGGAGTTTAGGTGCTGTGACCATGCTTTAAGATATACGGCTAAGGTTTTCCCCATCCAGGCATTAGGGAGTATATTAGTGTTCTGTAATAAAATACTAAAGGAATGTTTAAAGAATAAAGCGTGGAAAAAACTACAGGTTCTACCATGTTGAGACCTCCTTTGCTTAATTCCGAATAGGTGTAATGCCTTTTAATGTGTTTCAGTTTTGAGCCCCATAACATTTGAAAACACAAACTGTAAAGTCTTGTCTCCAATTTAGTAGGTAACAGATATAATAATGCTATAAACTGTAAAAGTGGCAAGATAAACTTTTTTTAAATAGCTATACATTTTAGTTTGGAAATTTTCCACTGACGCCATCTATTTTACTTTTTGTCCTGCTTTGCTTAAACCCAATTCCCAATTTCTTTCTGGTAGATTTTGTGGCCAAACATAATTCCCAATATGTCCAGAGGGGCAGAAGAAATGGAGAGGCCATACCATAGGGGGTCCGGCTGAACCATAGGCCCTATAAAAAGACCTCTGCTTTTATCCAAATTCAATTTGGCATTAAAGACTGATTGATATACTACAATTTTACGTAAAAAAAAAAAACAACTGATTTGTTCTGGGTTTGAAAAAAAAGCACAGATGTCATCCTCACAAGCTTGGATACATAAGGCTTGTGGGATGCTGAGACCACTGAGGCCTGTCCTCTTCGGGGATGATAAAACTGTGTGAAGTAAAGGGTCAAGGGAAAAAATGTATAACAAAGGGCTTAAAGGGCACCCTTGATGGACACCACAATGTACCGGAAAACTATGCCCTACTGTACCTTTTATCATAGGTCTGACTGAAAAAAAGGACTATAGTAACCTTAATTGGGTTTTAAAAACCAAAGGTATTCTCTAGGTTTGTAGTACTAAAAATAAGTAATTGTGAAGAACCCTATCAAAAGCATTTTCCTGGTCTACGGCCACTACACAACCTAGAAGCCCTGAAACATTGCAGTGATAAATCATATCCCTCGTGGTGCGTTAAGGCCTGCTGAATATTCCTGTTGGATAGACCACAATACTGAACTGGAGAATTCACAAAAGAGGCATAAGCTTTCAGATGAGCATTTAGAACATGTGCCAGCACCTTATAATCAGTGTTCACGAGAACTATAGGTCTCCAATCTTGTATTTGTGAGTGGTCACCTTTTTTAAACAGGTAGTACAGTAGCCCTTCAGAGAAAGATGGATGTATAGTGTTATTAGAGAACCAAAAAGTACAAGTTAAAAATAAACATTCTATTAATTGAAGAATGAAAGCTTTATAGAATGAGTGAGGGATACCATCCAACCCTGGCACCGGATGAAGCCATAAAGCTTTAATGGCTTGTGAAATTTCATCTTTAGTAATGGGGGTTTGTAACTTTTGAATTTCTACTGGTAGATCTGGAATATGCACCGATTGCAAATACTTAAGTTATATCGGTTGATGAAATATGCACCTCTGGACTTAGAGAGCCATAATGCCTCTGAATTTCAGTTTCTAAATCTTTTAAAGAAGAAACTAACCTACCATCTGGGGTATTCAAGGTTTCCATAGAGATTGTATTTTTTTAAAGTTTTACAGGCCTCGTAGGGGTCACCTATGGGGGAGGTTTTTGTATTATGATATAACATTGACTGAATAGATTTTGCTCTAGCAGTTTCGAACAACTTCATAGTATCTTTTATAGTAGAGATCTGAGAAGTATAGTCATATTTAGAAAGATTTGCCATGGAGATTAGTTTATATAATTGTTGCCTGAGAGATAAATAGTGCAAGAAATCAGTATTTCCCTTTCTTTTCCCATATTTGGAAAACCAGTTCTTAATGTCAGTTTTACTGTCAACCCACCATTCACCTTTATCAGTGTACAAAAATTCAACAGATAACCTGTCCTGGAGTAAGGCCATTATTTACTGAATGACCCATTTCTCTTGTAAAATAGAGACATTAAGCTTCCATCGTCCATGTAAAGTAGTCCGGGGAACAAAATGACATACAGAAAAAAGTAATAAGAAATGATCTGAAAAAGTAGCAGGAATGACAGATAAAGAACCTTTGGGGGCATTTGTAGAAATGGAAATATAGTCAATAATAGATACATAAGTGTTATGCTTAAAAGTAAACTTAGGACCATTAGTATGCAGCTGATGACAATTATATAACCTAGCTGTAGAAACCATGTGAGACAGGACATTTTAATCATAGTATATATTTTTTTTGTCGCCTTTTTTCCACTTATCCCCTGTGGGTAGGGTTCAATTAAAATCTCCACATAAAAAAATTTTGTAATGTGTAACCAAAAAAGGTTGAATTGTATTTATAAGGAAAACCTTTTCCGATTTTATTTGGGAAGCATAGACCAAAATGAAACGACAGTCCATATTATTCCAGAGATCATCGAGAACGAAAACCCTTTCGGGTATTAAGTCGTATAATTTACGCAAAGTAAAATTAAAAGAATGAAAAAGAAATCTCACACTATCAGCAGATTCACGGCCGAAGGACCAATAGGATGGACCCTAGACCCATTCTCGCTGAAAAAGGCGTACCTGTTCTGTATAAATCCAAGTCTCCTGTATCGAGCACACATCAATAGCTTTATAATGTAAGAATTGAAAAAACACATTTCTTTTTTCATAATTCAATAAACTATGTACATTTAAAGACCCAATCAAACCTCCAGCCATTCAAATTGTCTGGGTAAACCAATTACTATGTTTTTCCTCTTTTTCTTCTTTTTCCCCTTATAATCACCCTCTGCAACTTTTTGCTGACCATGATCATTTATGGATTTTTGGGAGTCCTAATCCCCCACCTCCATTTCAGAATCGCCCTGGGGGTAAATAAAGTGGCATAAGAATTCTTAGATTCTGTCAGGGTGGGAGGGTCTGAGGAAAGTGATTTAGAAAATCTGGAAGATCTTCTACAGGGTAAGGGGTCAGGAAAGGGCAGACTATCAACCTCCTTCTGGGGAGAGGATATGTCTGTATAACAAACTGGGGTCAGCATATCCAATTCCAGAAGTAACTGAACAAGGTTCTGGGGAACCTCAACCTTTGATTCCAGAGTAGTGGGATTGCAAGCAGGGGTTTGAGGGGCTACAGAGGGGGAGGGGAGAGGATAAGGGAGAGGAGGAGGTGAAAGTTCCAAAGGGGGAGGGGGGCCACAGGGATGAGATGGAGAAAGAGGTGCTGGATGGATTTGAGGAACTCCCTTTGGAACCTCAAGAGTGGACAAAACAGGCTCAGCCAAATCTTGTGCCTGCTGAATGAGAAGCTCAGGGCTTATACACCTAGCTTTATTGTGTGCTGCCCCAGGGCATTCCCCAAAATTGCATCCGTATTCCTCACAAAGGTCACAGCGAGTGTGGTTTGCACATAGTATCATGCTGTGACCAATTTCACCACAATTGTTGCAACAGGGTTTGTCACAGGTACTGGAGAGATGTGTGCAGGATCCACATCTATAGCAGGCTCGAGGCTGTCCTGCATAAAAACAGACCCCCTGATCTCTCCCTAGGAGGAAGGAATTTGGTATATGCTCTATACCTGCCTCCCCCATCATAGTTTTACCTTATACTTCCATCCTCCCATCCAGAAAAGCTCACTGTCAAGAATAGCCTCAGGTGTACCAAGAATCTCACATTTTTGAGATAACCAATATGAGATATCTTCAACATGAACCCCTTCATTACGAAACATAATGGTTACATATTTAATCAAGGGTTTTGTTGGTGGAATTACTACAAAGGAGGTCCATGTTGGAGATGTCTTTACTTGCCCATACCTCTCCCAAAACAGATCTAATGCATAGGAGGTTCTAAAACTGACATCATAATTATCCTCGCCAGAGATGTTAATAAATACATAGACTTCCTTGGGAGAAAAATGCAGAGAATCCTTCAACAAAATTTTTCCAACATGGTATCTATCAGGCCTGTCTTCCATCCCCCCCCCTTTATATCTTATCCTGACAGCAATTCTCCGAGGAACAGCTACTTGCTTTGAGTTGGAAAATAATTCATACAATAAGGGTTTAGGGTCCCAGACAGGATCTGAAACTGAGGAAGGGGGAAGTCCCTTATCTATATTAGGTCCTGATGTTAAAGATGGAAAAGAGTCAGAATCTGGAGGGATTAAAATAGTTGAGGCCTGATGAGAGACACTTAAATCCTGAGGGATGGATTGTTCAGGAGGATTAGTTACTAGTCTGGAGGAAACCCCAGGTTTCCATTCTGCTGTGGACTGTGAAAAAGAAATATCCCATGAAGGGTCTGGGGTCCAATTTCCTGCCTTTGTTCTGGTCCATCCTGCCTCTGAAAGTGCTTTTTGGGGTGATCAGTCATCATTCTGCTGAGGAGCTGCAGAAGAGTTAAGCTCAGTATCAGTGTTACTGATAACATTGTCAAAGGGGTTTTCAGCATGGGCTTGCTTAATGGAACCCTTCTTTATGTCTAGACTGTCCTGTTGCATTCTCAAAGCTGTTTGTTCCATTTTAAGCAAAGATTTGGATGAAAAAAAGAAAACCGTGGTGCCTTCCTGAGAAGTAGATTGGGCTTGATACTGGATATTCGCCCCCTGATCCGCCGCCATAGGTTGCTTGAACACGAAACCCGCAGTCTTTGACAGAGTGACCCCTGAGGTAGAGTTTGCAAAAGTTTTATTTTGAGGGTGTAGAGCACTGCTAGAGCAAGCACTTGGTGCCGTAGAGGGGCTTTCATGTTTCTCCAATGTCAAACTTGCACTCTCATTTTTGGCTTTACAAGCCATAACTAAGAGAGCCTCCTTAGTAACCACTAGCAGCTGTGCCTGTGAAGACTGCAGCTCTGAGCAAACTGGGAGCTGCAAATCCACCTGCTGGTGAGACTCGACTTTGTCTTTTATTTTCACAGCATCTACAGTGAGGGTTAGAGGAGTCAACTCACTCATATTAGGCTCTGGGCATATACCAGACATGATATTTCCACTGCCAACCTTAGAAATACAAAGTTTTGCATGAGAAATCATTGATTCACCCAATTCTTCCAGGCGGTTTCTGCAACTATTAAGCCATCCAAGGGTTTGACAGGCATGGGAGCTGAGTTGACAGCAAGAAAGCCAGCCTGCAGTGTAGCTAGTTGTTGTACCAGATGCTGTTTCTCCAGTAAATGCCATTCTTCTTCAAAACGGACTTGTTGTTGTAAATCCAAATTAACTTCTATAGATAATTCAATGTTTAAACTGGGTCCATTCGCAAATCCTCTGTAGAAACATAGACATCCATGATGTCTTCCTCAGAACCACTAGGACAAGCTTTTAAATGTCTATCTTCAGCCTCTACCAAAGGCAGATCAGGAGATGAGGCCTGCTCCCCTGTCTGTAGCATGACCACACCCCCTGGTGCTCCAGGTGAAGTGGCCATCTTGCAGACCAACAGCCCATCCCCCTACTGGCCAAGAGTACGGGAATTTCCCCGGTGTCCTGGCCAAATTTCCCTTATTCACTAAAAATTCCACCAACAGCTTAATCTGGTTCAAGGTCAGTTAGCATTCATCTGTATCCCCTTCCCTGGGTCGTGCCTGAAAATAGGCAGGATTTGTCTAGTGCACTTACCCAGTCAACAAAAACTAAATAAATAAAATAAATAAAAAATAAAATAATTAAAAATGAATTAAAAAAAAAAAGGCTGGTTCATGCGGTGCCTGGTTTCAAAGGAAAGTGGGGGACAATTGACCAACTGGTAATCCTTTTTGAGAGGTAGGTCCTGTTATATGAGGGCTTGTGATGATCCACTGGACAACAGGGGGTGCTTTACTTATTGATGTACCTGGCTTATGTGTGAAGGTGATGGGTCTCGGAGGGTAGGTTTGGGGGGAGTAGGTTATAGAGGATAATAGGGGGGAATAGAGATACTAAATATATACTTCTGTTCTGCTTTCACCAAGGAGAAGGATGGACAAGTGCCTTCCAGAAGTACAAGAGGAGCAGATGGAGATGGGAACATAGATGTAGGAGCACAGAGTGAGGGAGGGGCTGCTTTCATTAAAGGTGGACAAGTCACCAGTCCCAGACAGAGTACATCCAAGGTTATTAGGGGAACTGGCTTAGGTGCTGGCAGGGCCACTGATAGACATAGTAATCTATTGCAGGGTCTCAGATGGCGGGGGCCTGGACTCCAGGCAATGCATTTTATGTGATGATACATTTGCCATAGGGTGGGAATGACCACTGGACAATAGGGAATGCTTTTCTTGTGATTGTTCAGGATGGTTGAAGGAGGAGGGAGAGGTCCTGTATACCATAAAATGTTTTTTGTGTAATGGCTGGGTCTTGGAAGGCAGGGGGGCAGGGGAATGCATTATGTCTGATGGTGCCAGGTGGAGTCCCCTGGACACCAGGGAATGCATCATGTGCGATGTTGCCGGGTGTTGGAGGGTGGAGCATAACCAATAGACAATAGTCAACTTTTTTTTGTATATTATGGTTCTGGGTGTTTGAAGGTGAATGTGCAGGGTCTCAGAGGGCAGAGTGCAACCAGTGAATGCAATTTTTTCAGTGATAGTGTCATGTCTCCAATGGTGGGGTGGTCCCAACTGACACTAGGGATTGCTTTTTGTGTAAACGTGCAGGATCTCATTGGGCAGAGGTGAACCAGGGAATGCATTTTGAGTGATAGTGTAATGTCTCTGAGGGTGGGGTGCTCCCAACTGACTCTAGGGGAATGATTTTTGTGTGAATGTGCTGGGTGTTGGAGGGTGGAAGGGAACCAGAGGATGCATTCTTAGTGATGGTGCCATGTGTCTCAGGGTGGGGTGGACCCAACTGACAATATGGAATTTGTTTTGTGTGATTGTGCTGGGCCTCGGAGGGAGGAGGGGAACCAGGGGATGGTTTGGGAGGGTATGTAGATGCCATGGAGGGGGTCCCTCGGACACCTTGGAATGTATTATGTGTGATGGTGCTGGGTGCTGTATCTTCTGGATGACCACTGGACACCAGGGAATGCTTTTATGTGACAGGTATTTGAAGGTGTGGTGGGATCTGTTTTCCCAGGTGCATCACTTTGCATTTTTTAGCATTACATCTAAGTTGCCAGTCGTTGAACCACTGTTCAGGTTTCTTGAGATCCTCCTTCCTGATTGTCTACCTTATTACATAGTTTTGCACTGTCTGCGAATAGGCAGACTTTACCCTCAGGGCCATCAACAAATGGGTTTTGTGAGAAGTTGTTGGGTCTCAGAACAGTGGAGGGAGACCAGGGAATGCATTATGTGTGATTTTTCCAGGTCTCGGAGAGTTGGAGGGGATCCCCTGAAACCAGGGAAGATATTATGTGTGATGGTGCCCAGGTAATGCTTTTAATGTGATGGTTCCAAGTGTCTGAAGGTGGTGATGGCCCATGTACATCATAAAATGGATTTTGTGTGATGTTGCTAAGTCTCGGGGTGGGGGGGGGCCAAGGAAAGCTTTATGTGTGATGGTGCCATGTACCAGAGGGTTGGGCAGAACCCATATACATCAGGCAGTTCTGTTTGTTTGATGGTGCTGGGTCTTGGAGGGTTATGGGCAGTCCCGAACACTAGGTAAATCTATTTGTTCTACGGTGCTGTAAGTTACAGTACCCAGCACCATCCTACAGACAGCATTCCCTGGTGTATGAGGGGCTCAACACCACCCTCTGAGACCTGGCACCATTAAAAAAGCAGCATTGCTTTGTGTCTGTTGATTCCAACACACCCGTTTATGGTGTTTGAAGGTGGTGGGGGACCCCAGACACCAGAAAATGGGTTTTGTGTGATGTTGTTGGGTCTCGGAGTGGGTAAGGGAGACCAGAGAATGCATTATGTGCCATGGTGCTGGGTCTCAGATGGTGGGAGGGGGGATCTGACTTTCACCAGGTAATATTTTTTCTGTGATGGGTTCGGGTCTTTGGAGGTGGTGGTGGTGGGGCTTCGGATATGAGGAATTGAGTTTTGTGTGTTGTTGTTGGGTCTTGGAGGGTAGGGAGAACTAATGAATGCCTTTTGTGTGATGGTACCTGGTCTTGGATGGTGGGGGGTTGGGGATACCCTGGACAACAAGGAATGCACTATGTGTGATGGTGCAGGTTGTTGGAGGTTGGGGGGTAACCACTGGACACGAATGAATGCTTTTTCTGTGATGATTCTTGGTGGTTGAAGGTGGGAGGGGTGGCCCAGACAACAGGAAATGGCTTTTTGTAGTGGGACATGCTTTGGGATTGCATATGGAGGCTACAGGACACTAGGAGAACACTTTAATTGGTACTGCACCTGGTATGGGAGGGAATTTTGGGACCAGTGAACAATAGAGAAAGCATTTTTGTTGGTGGGGCTTGGCATGGGAGGGCTTGTGGGGCCATTGGACATCAAGGAATGCTTTAAATGTGGTGATGCCTGGTATGGAAGTGAATTGGAGGTCCACTGGATAACAAGAAATGCATTTTTTTTGTGGTGGGGCCTACTTTGGGAGGGCATGTGGAGCCCATTTGACAGAAGGAAAATGCCTTAATTGGTGTTGTGCCCATATGGGAGGGAATTTTGATGTCAATGGACAACAGAGAAATCGTTTTTGTTGGTTGGGCCTGCTATGGGAGGGCTTGTGGGGTGGGGCATTGGACACCAAGGAATGCTTAACTTGTGGTGGTGTCTGGTATGGGAGTGAAGAGGGTATCCACTGGACAGCTGAGGATGAATTTTTTAGGAGTGTGGCCTGGTTTGGGAGGGAATGGGGAGGCCATTGAACACCAAAAGTGCTTTACTTTATGTAGCGCCTAGTATTGGAGTGAATTTGGGGGACCACTGTACATCAAGGAATGAAATTTTGTTGGTGCTGCCTGGTATGGGAGGGATTGGGGTGGCCATTGGACACAAGGGAATGCTTTAATATGGGTTGTGTCATGCCTCCATTTTGTCTGCATATGGGTGATGGTGGGATCAACTTTGTTTGAAGCCTTTTGGTGGCATGCCTCCTTTTTGTTTTCAGCCATGTCGTGGTGTGCCTCCATTCTGTTTTTACATTTCTGGTGTTGGGGCCTAGTTTTGGAGGGCATTGGTGCGGCCATTGGACACTGGGGACTTGTTTACTTGTGGAGAAGCCTGGTATGGGAGAGAATGGGCAGTGCATTCCAAGTGCCCACCACCCTCTCTGTAAAGAAGTGCTTCCTGACATCCCTCCTAAACTTCCCACCTTCCAGCTTAAGACTGTGCCACCTCATGTTATGGTTGCCGCTCAGCTTAGTGAGACTCTTTATCTACCTTATTCATTACTTTCAAGTTTTTGAAGGTCCCAATCATGTCCCCCTCTCTCTCCTGTCCTCCAGGAAGTATATGTTCAGTGCCCTCAACCTCTCCTCATATGCCTTACCCTGATGACCCACTATCATCTTTGTAGACCTTCTCTGTACCTTCTCTAGCATGTTAATGTCCTTTTCGATTCTATAGATGTGGTCTTACCGGTGACCTGTATTTGAGGTGTGTCCTGTAATGTGAGTGTACTCAGTGACTACTTGACACCAGTTACTACTTTATTTGTTATGGGGCCTGTTACCAGAGATGCCCAGATGTGGCAAAGGTGTGTTAGGAGTTACCAGTAGTGGTCAAATTACTGCTTAAAATCATACAGCATCAACCCTGGGCCATCTAGAATGCATTTTAGCAATATATGCACTATATTGGACAGCATGATGATGCTATTGGACTCCAGGATATGCTTTACCTTTCAGCGTCGCCCATAATGGGAGATTACTATGGGACCACTGTGCAACATGGAATGCAGTTTTTGGGGTGGGGACTGGTCCGGGTGGAGATGGGGAGGCCGTTTGACACAATGAAGTCTTGTATGCGAGGTAATTGGATGACCATTGGACAACAAGGAATGTTTTATTTTGAGTGGTGAGAACAGGTATGGGCAGGCATGGCTTGACCACTGGTCACAACGGAAAGCTTAACTTGTTGTAGCCCCTTGGTATGTAAGGGTACTAGTGGTTTCTTCAGTTGTTACCATATCTTCTTTACATGAAGCTATTTTTTTCTCTCTAAAAGTCTGACCAGATGCTGACACCTTACGCATTAGATAAGTGTTACTCTATGACTAACCTATCCCATATTTACTGTTTACTCACTAAGAACTCCAGAGCCTTCATGACTCCTTTCATATATTTGTATTTTTCAGTTTTGATGCATGTCGTTCTTTCAAGATTACTGATTCTGGCTCCCTAGTACCACGGTAAGAGACTATTCACATATTTCTTGGATTTATTTTGTCTTGGTCTGTTATTGTAATGCACCTGGGAAGAGGGAACACAGGGAAGTGCTACAGGATTGGGGGTTGGAGAGTTGCTGACTACTACAAAGAAAGAAAGGGGCCTGGGTGGTTATTTAACATAAAGGTGTCTAAACAGAGTACAAAAGCTGCATGGAGGGTCAGTGTCATGCTGTCATGCATATGTAGAGGTATCAAAAGCATGAGGTGGTTATGCTATTATGAACATACAAAAATTACAGTGAATACACGTTCATCTCTCTTAGTCTACTTTGATATGGTAACTCCCCCAGACCATGGATTATCTTTGTTGCTCTGCGTTGCACCCCTTCCAGTAATCTAATATCCCTCTTTAGGTATAGGTGCCAGTACTGCATGCAGTACTCCAGGTGGGGTCTGACCAGTGATCTATACAGCGGCAGAATCACCTCCCTCATCCTTGAGGTTCTACCCCTTGCGATACAGCCCAACATTTTTTTGGCCATTGCTGCTGCCCTCCTACACTGAGCAGAATGCTTAATCTGTTCTTGTGTCTGATATGGGAGGGATTCAGGGGAATATTAGACAGCATTGAATATTATTTTGATGTTGGGGCTTGATATGGGAGAGCTTGCATGGGTCCATTGGACACCACAAAATGCTTAACTTGTGGTGATGTCCGAAATGGGGGGGTTATTGTGGGACCATTGGACAACAGTGAATGTATTTTTTGCTGTTGGTGCCTGATATGGGAGGGCTTCTGGGGGGCCATTTGTCACCAGGGAATGCTTAACTTGTTGTTGTGCCTGAAATGGGGAGGAACTTGGGACCACTGAACAATGTTGAATGAATTTTCGGTGGTGGCGCCTGATATGGGAGGGCTTTTGGGGAGGGAGCATTTGACAACAAGTAATGCTTAAATTGTTGCGGCACTTGATTTGGGAGGGAATTTGGGATCCATTGAACAATGTGGAATGCATTTTTGGTGGTGGTGCCTGATATGGGAAGGCTTGTGGGGGGCAGTTTGTTACCAGGGAATGCTCAACTGTTTGTGGCGCCTGATATGGAAGGGAATTTGGGGATAATTGAACAAAATGGAATGCATTTTTGGTGGTGTGGCCTGATATGGGAGGGCTTGTGGTGGGCCATTGGACACCACGGAATGCTTAACCTGTGGTGGCACCTGCTATGGGAGGGAATGGGGGGACCACTTGACAACAGGGAATGCATTTTTGGTGGTGGGGCCTGATATAAGGGGGCTTATGAAGTGCCATTGGACACCAGTGAATGCTTAATTTGTGGTGATGCCTGATTTGGCAGGGAATTGGGGGTCCATTGAACAATATGGAATGCATTTTGGTGGTGGTGCCTGATATGAGAGGGAATTTGGGGACCATTGACCAAAATGGAATGCATTTTTGGTGGTGTGGTCTGATATGGGAGGGCTTGTGGTGGGCCATTGGACACCACGGAATGCTTAACCTGTGGTGGCACCTGCTATGGGAGGGAATGGGGGGACCACTTGACAACAGGGAATGCATTTTTGGTGGTGGGGCCTGATATAAGGGGGCTTATGAAGTGCCATTGGACACCAGTGAATGCTTAATTTGTGGTGATGCCTGATTTGGCAGGGAATTGGGGGTCCATTGAACAATGTGGAATGCATTTTGGTGGTGGTGCCTGATATGAGAGGGAATTTGGGGACCATTGACCAAAATGGAATGCATTTTTGGTGGTGTGGCCTGATATGGGAGGGCTTGTGGTGGGCCATTGGACACCACAGAATGCTTAACCTGTGGTAGCGCCTGATATGGGAGGGAATTGGGGGACCACTTGACAACAGGGAATGCATTTTTGGTGGTGGGGCCTGATGTAAGAGGGCTTATAGAGTGCCATTGGACACCAGTGAATGCTTAATTTGTGGTGACGCCTGAAATGGGAGGGTATTGTTGGACCACAGTACAACAGGGAATGCATTTTTGATGGTGGTGCCTGCTATGGTAGGGCCTTCCTTTATCAGGCCCCATCACCAAAAAGACCATTCCATGATGTCTAATGTTCTCCCGAATCCCTCACACATCAAGCACCACAACTAGTTAAGCAGTAAATAGGTTTCCTGTAATACAGCTATTTGAAACCCCAATTGATCGATGTACCACAATATTACCAATCTTTTTTTCCTCCCTCTGAGGCCCTTAACATTCCATGAAAGAAGTTTAAGCACAACCATTGTATGTAACAATATCCCTGTCTTCCACCCTCAGATAGTCTGCCCACCATTTTAAACCCCTGTGGATTCTTTCTTTTCCTTTTCCCCCTGTAACCCCCACACTATAACCCCCAATCATCTGATCACCCTGCTGTAGTGAATGTGATGTAGATGAGTTAACCCCATAAAGCCCCCAGACCCCCCAAATCCTCTTAGACATTCCATAGACCCCACCCTAAACTTCTTAGTTGGCCAAATACCTGCTATGATTAGAGGTGCATAGAGTCACTATGATCAATATATTCAATAATCTCTCCTCTAAATAGCATTCCCACAGGAATATCAAATAATAACTAGGAGAGTGCACTCCACCCCCTAACTAACCTGCACTCTTCAATCAGAGTTCAGAAGAATTAACTTTCCCTCGACCTTATACAATAAACTAAGATAAGTTTATGCCACCATCTTAATATAATGTCCCCTATATCTGTTCCCCCTGCAACCCCCGTTCTTCTAGCCCTTGTGAAACAGTTATGTAATAATAATAATAAAAAAAACTCTAGTACAGCTGGTGTTTCAATAAAAAAAAAAATTCTGCTTATCTCACGCTTCCCAACATCCCAGGCACCTGTGAACAATGTCACATCCCCCCCCCACAACAAAAAGAAACTAACAGCAGTCCACTTTAAAAAGCCCTCTCTCCTTTGCTTGTAATTTAAAGCTATCTGATGTTGGAACCCAATTCGTTATAAAGTTTATGGTCCCCGAGCCTGTAAAAAAGAAAATCCACTGGGCTTGATCCCGATTAATCTGCAGATTAATAGCATAAAATAATTCTTCCCCCCCCCAACCAGTCTCACGCATAGCAGCTCTGGGTTAATTGATATACTAACAGTTCTACAAAATATGTGGAGTAAAGCAAAGTCCAGGTATTTCAAACCCAAGATTCACCTGCAGCTCCTACCAGGCAGTCCTTCTTCTGCTCTGCACTACCTCCAAACAAGGCCTCCTCCCACCTCGATTCTTCAAGTTCCTGACTTAAACAACTCCGGGAGTGCTACTCTCAGGCCTTCTGCTGCATCGGCTGCTGTCGCATATCTTCTCTCTCCAGATTGGAATTGCCTGATCAGCGTTGCTGGATATTGAATTCTGAATTTTACCCCTGCTAAATAAAGCTTTTTCTTGATCTCTACTTACTCTTTCTGTTTTTCCCGAACCGAAGGTATCAAATCCTGGAATAACCAAATAGACGCCCCGTTCCATTGCAAATTCTTATTTGCTCTAGCTTTGTATAAGACATGAATCTTTTCTTCGAAATTCAAAAAGTGCATAATCAGGACAAGGGGTCTGACACCAGGTGGGGGAATCTCTCTCAAAGAGCGGTTTGCCCTTTCAAGGTTGTAGGCATCTCCAAAAGGTGTTGGGCCTAATAGCTTCATAAGCAAGTCCTGCATGAAGGCTACGCAGTTGGATCCTTCAGTCTGTTTGGGAAGGCCAGCCATAATCAAATTGTTTCTCCGACTATGAGACTCCTGGTCCTCGAGTCGATCCCCTCCAGTCTCTTAACTTGTTTACGCAAGGCGACCACTTCAAGATCCTTTGTTGCAGTCTTTTTTTCCTGGGAGGCAACCCTGGCTTCCACATCCCCTACTCATTGTGTTAGGGCTTTTAATGCAGGCTTTAACAGTGAAAAGTCAGCCACTAACCCTTGGAGTAAGTGCTTTATTTCGGAGATATCATCATCCAATGATTTTTGCCCTCCACGTTTCTCAGTCAGTGAAGAGTCATTTTCTTCAGGCACTGGAGAGTGAGGTTTTGAGCACTTTACAGATGGCACTCATGCAACTAGAGGCTTGGGGATTCCACATTCCGTCTCAGCCATTTTGATCTGCTACTGTGCCGCTTGCTTCTATACCCCAGGCGGGTAATTCGCCCTTTACTTATTTTTTCCTTCCAATTATGCCCAAGTACTCTTTACCTCTTTAGTTATACTTAGCTTGCTTTTAAAACCCAAATTTAGAGGTAGAAAGTAGTTTTATACTCTGTATTGCTCGGCTCGGCCTGGGAGCACTATTCAGGATGTCCTTTCCTCTCTAACTCATCACATGATCTTCTCACATTGCCATTACCCCCTAATGAATATGACAGCTGCCATTTCTCATATCCTACCCAAAATGTGTGCAAACACTTGTGGTGCAAACTGACATTTCAGCCATTGTTTTGTAAATGACACCTTTCATGCTCAGAAGGAGCGGTCCTAAAAGGATTATGTTGAACTTCTGGGGTAAAAATGTGAAAAAAACAACTACCGTAAGTCATGGGGAAATGAATTATTCAAAAATTTACTCATAACATTATTTTTTGCAGTTTTTTCATCATATCCCTTGTGTTACCCCACCACCTGAACATGGTAGGTGTCATTTTTAAAATCCTCCCTGAAACTTGTTTCCTCAGTCACACAGCAAAATCACTTTTTGAAAGGGATTTTAAAAATTCCACCTGTATTCACCACAATGTCAGGTCATAAACAGACTGTTGGACATGTGGGAGCCCACTTGAAAGAAGAATATTGCCTCTCGGCTGCCGGAAACCTATTTACTGAGAGAGGAATTAAACCTAACAAAATGAATGTGGGTGGGTCAGGTAATTGGAGAAGGGAAGACAAAATCATCCGGAGGGTAGCAATTTTGGTAAGAAAAACTTGTCCATATGTTATGTCTCAAATTAAAAAAGTATTTTCTATTGCGTCAATATATGGACCTACAGGACCCAAGCTGGAATTCTTTGCCTCACTAGAGGTGGATGTAGCTACTCTTCCGCCCTACCCACTTGTCCTGGCAGGGGACTGGAACCTTTGCTTGGATAACTGGATGGACAAGAATCCACCCTCTGAAAGACTGCCTTCTTTGGTCCAGGCAGCTTTAACTAGATTTATGGAGGTTACAGCATTAGTAGACCCCTATAGGGTGTATAACAAAGGGAATACAGACATGACTTTTTATTCTGGAGCACATCATTCCTACACCCGAATAGATTTGTTTTTGGTTAATGGGGCTCATTAAGGAGAGTGAAGGACCTGGAAACTCATAGTAGAATATTGTCCGACCATTCTCCTGTACAGTTACTATGGGAAATAGATGATATTCCGTCAAAACCGTATAGATGGAGACTAGATGATATGATGTTTAGGAAAGATATGGCTGTGTCTAGGCTGGAGGAAGCGTTGGTAGAAATAATTCAGATCCAACTACCAACACTCCAAGACAAGAGACTTGCCTGGCCTACCTGTAAAGTATTATATGCAGGAATAGCTCAAGAATATACTACTAGGAGAAACAGTATGAATAGAGTGCAGGAAGTTTCTAATGGGAGCCATTAAGTCATTGATCCCACTGGAGGGCTCTTCTGGACAGCTAGATAATGAGCTTAAAGAGTTAAGAGAGGAAATGAGAAGTATCCTATATGACAGGATAGATTGCTGGCTTGAGAAACTACAAGCTAAATATTTATTGCAGGGGGATGTCCCAGATCGATTGTTGGCTACTAGAATCAGGGACTGGGAAGCAGAATGGACGGTTCCTGCAATAACATATAATGGAGATATTATTACAGACCCTCAGGGAATGGCTGATGCTTTTGCAAACTATTACACTGGGATTTATCAAGGGGGAATTACTGCAGAGGAAAAATAAATTAAAAAATTTTAAGAAAGGATTCCTCTGCCTAGGTTGGATCAGGTGCAGGCTCAGGCATTAGCAGCCCCAATTCAGGAGGTGGGAATAATAGAGGCAGTGAAAGCACTACCAAATGGTAAGAAACCAGGGCCTGACGGCCTTACAGCTAAATTCTATAAAGTCAATTTAGTAACTATACTCCCTCTATTGAAAGATTTAGTCTCACATACTATGCAAGAAGTGTTTTCCACACCCTCCCTTGTGTCAAGCCTATATTACACTTATCTCAAAGCCAGATAAGCCAAAAGATCTTCCAAGTAAGGATTGCAAACAGTTAAGGGGCCAGAAATAAGACATGATGGGAGTGGTGCAGTGCAGTGGCTGTGGAGCAGCAGTCTTCCAGGAGATGTTCTGGAGGATGCGGTGTTGTCCCATCTGCAAACACCTCTCTGGGCTGAGGGAGGAGGTTGCTCATCTCCAGGCTGAGTTGGCCAGGATTTGTGGGACCTCCTCTTCCATCCAGGGACCACCAGTGCCACTGCCGTTACCTCAGAGGTTGCCAAGAAAGAGGAGTGGTTGGACCACAGTGGGCTCAGGGAGGGTGAGGGTGGTGGAACAGAGGCACATCCCTCCAGTTGTACCACTCCACTATTCCTATGCCATTCTGGCAAAGTGTGGTTTCTCTATGGAGGCACCCATAGTGGAGACCAAGGAGGATGCTGGGAACCTCCACAAAGGAGACCCACAGGAGGGTGGCTGGGGACCCCACAGGGGAAGGAAACAACTCCTGGTGGGGGACTCCATTGTTAGGAAGGCAGAACTGGGGGAGGAAGGGGAGATGGAGGTAAGGTGCCTGCCTGGCGCCGTGGCTTGGAGGGACAGGGAGCAAATCCTCAGGATTGCCGGAGCAGCTGCACAGGGGAGGGAGCTGGATGTCATTGTCCACCTAGGGACAAATGATATGGCTAAGAAAGGGATTAGAGAAGTGCAGGAAGAGTTTGTGGAATTGGGGAGGGGCCTTAGACAAGTAGCACGCACATAACCTTCTCGGAGGTGCTGCCCGTCTATGGTGTAGGAGAGACTAGGGTGTTCTGCACCATGGGATTCAATCAGTGGTTGAAAAACTGGTGTGGAGCTCAGGGATTTGGCTTCATTGGGGACTGGGGGTCCACCTGGAGTGATACAAGCCTATACTGGCATGATGGGCTGCATCTGTCCAGGAGGGGAACCAGGATCCTAGGTGATAGGTTTAAATGCTTCATTAGCAAGCATTTGAACTAGCCAAGGGTGGAGGCACTGGAAAGGATCAGGGAAATCCTAGGATCCCCCAAAATTATGGTAGTAAGTGTGGTAAACACCAAAATAGAGATGTCAATAGGGAGAAGCACAGGGGTAAATGGAGAAAGTGACAAATGCAATAAGGACAGGGATGGGTCAAAAAGGGGTAAGGCCATCAAGAAATGGAAGGTAATGAGTACCAATGCCCGTAGTCTGGGCAACAAGCTCCCTGAGCTGGTGGCCTTGATGGAAGAGGGATGCCTGCATATAGTAGCAGTCACAGAAACATGGTACACAAAGAACCATGACTGGGATGTTAACATGCCAGGGTACATAACCTACAGGAGAAACAGGCAGGGGAGAAGAGGGGGAGGAGTAGCTCTCTATGTAAATGAAGGGATAAAAGCAACTGAACAAAAGCATAAACAGGGAGGAGAGGAGGCACTGTGGGTCACCTTGGAGACTGGAAAGGGCACCAAAATCTGCACAGGGGTTGTGTACAGACAGCCATGTCAGGGGGAAGGAATGGACAAGGATATGATAGAAGGCATTGTTAGGATGGCAGAGAAAGGGGAGATACTGTTGATGGGAGATCTGAATATGCCAGATGTTAACTGGAGCACATTTGCTGCAGCCACATCCAAGAGCAGGGCCATTCTTGATGCCCTACAGGTGGCAGGCCTTAGACAGCTAGTTTCAGAACCCACTCATGAGGGAGCAATCTTAGACCTCATACTCTCAAATGGGGGCAGATCTAGAAGTAGGTTGCCATCTGGGAACAAGTGACCATCAAACAGTGTGGTTCATGTTAAACTCAGCTACAGAGTCAAGCCATACAAAAGTGAGGGTACTGGACTTCAGGAGGGCTGACTTTGGCAAGATGGGAGAGTGCCTCAGAAAAGCACTAGCAAACTGGCTAGAAAGAGATGAGGAGCAACAATGGGGAATCATCAAAACTGCCATCACAGAGGCAACAAGCCTTTGTGTGAAGCAAATAAACAAATCAAAATGAAAGAAAAAGCCACTATGGTTCTCAAATGAGGTGGCTGTGAAAGTCAGGAAGAAAAAGATAGCATTCCGGAAGTATAAGGAAACACAGAAGGAGCAGGACAGAGAGCTGTACCAGTTAAGGCAGAAGGAAGCAGGGAGGGAAGTCAGAATAGCAAAGGCCCAAACTGAGGAAAAGATAGCCAACTCAGTTAAGAAGGGGGATAAAACCTTTTATAGGTACATCAGCAAGCGTAGAAAGACAAAGGGAGGGATAGTGAGGCTGAATAGAATGAACGGTGGGTGGGCAGAGGGGGACAGTGAAAAGGCAGGGATACTGAATGAATATTTCTGCTCAGTATTCACAAAAGAGGAGAGGGAAGTGCCTAATCCAATTAACAGAAGCACTCTTGATAGGGGGTCGATCCCAGTCCTTTCACAGAAGAAAGGGTTCTGCAAGAACTCCTAAAACTGAAGGTGGACAAAGCAATGGGGCCTGATGGAATTCACCCCAGAATTCTAAAAGAATTAAGGAGGGAACTAGTGAAACCACTGGCTACTCTTTTTAATAAATCATGGGAGGATGGTGTGGTACCCAAGGACTGGAGGAAGGCAGATGTGATTCCCCATCATAAAAGTGGACCAAGACAGAGGCAGGAAACTACAGACCTGTCAGTTTGACCTCTGTGGTAGGGAAAGTGATGGAGTCACTTCTGAAGGAAAGAATTGTTGACTACCTAGAGGCCAGTAGGGCACAGGACCCAAGGCAGCATGGGTTCACAGCGGGAAGGTCATGTCAGACGAATCTAATAGATTTCTTTGACTGGGTGACCAAAGTAGTAGACCAGAGAGGGGCTGTGGACATGGCCTACCTAGACTTTAGCAAGGCATTTGACACAGTCCCACACAAAAGATTAATAGTCAAATTAACCAGCCTGGGAATGGGTCCAAGGGTGGTAGCCTGGGTAAAACATTGGCTGGACAACAGGACACAGAAGGTAATTGTAAATGGAATCCACTCTGAAGAAAGAGGGGTTACTAGTGGGGTACCGCAGGGTTCAGTACTGGGTCCAGTCCTTTTTAATGTCTTCATAAGTGACATTGCAGAGGGACTGGAAGGAAAAGTATGCCTCTTTGCAGATGACACAAAGATCTGCAACAGGATTGATACACGAGGAGGCGTGGAAAGGATGAGAAGGGACTTGGCAAGGTTGGAGGAATGGTCATAAGTATGGCAGCTAGGATTCAATGCAAAGAAGTGCAAAATAATGCACCTGGGAAACAATAACCCAGGGGAAAAATACACAATGGGGGGGAGGTAGTAACACCAACAAAAAAGGAAAGGGACCTGGAGGTAATCATATCAGATGACCTTAAGGTTAGCAAGCAATGTGAGAAGGCAATAGGGAGGGCTGGGGGTATACTGGGATGCATTGGGAGAGGCATCACCAGCAGAAAACAGGAAGTTGTTGTCCCTCTGTACAGATAGTTGGTGAGACCCCATCTGGAGTACTGCGTCCAGTTCTGGAGACCCCATCTCTGCAAGGACATAGACAGGATAAAGGCAGTCCAGAGGAGGGCAACTAAAATGGTGCAGGGTCTGCAAGAGAAGCCATATGAGGAGAGACTAAAGGAGCTTAATATGTATACCCTTGAGGAAAGAAGGGACAGGGGGGACATGATAGAAACTTTTAAGTGCCTCAGTGGAATCAACAAAGTCCAAGAGGGTAGCATCTTTCAGAAAAAGAGACATGCAAGAACAAGGGGCACAATTTAAAGATAGAGGGGAGGTTTAGGGGCAATGTGAGGAAGTATTATTTCACAGAGAGGGTAGTGGATGCATGGAACAGCCTTTCTGAGGAGGTTGTGGGGTCTAAAACTGTGGTAGAATTCAAAAATGCGTGGGACAGACATAAGGCAATTCTTGTGGGGGGTAGGAAGAAATAGGCTGTTGGTTAACTAGGATCTGCGGCCTATCCTGTAGGTAGGGAAATGGGCAGACTAGATGGGCCTAGCGGTCCTTATCTGCCGTCAACGTCTATGTTTCTATGTTTCTAGTCTATGTTTCTATTATAGACCCATCTCTTTAATAAATCAAGCTATTAAAGTGTTAACGAGGATACTGGCTAATAGAGTTTTAAGAGTTGCTCCCCTATTAATTAGTCAGGAACAAGTTGGGTTTATGCTAGGCCAAGGGGCACATGATGCATTAAGGAAGCTTCATCATATTTTGTGCAGGGCCTCTAATTCCAAGATACCCATGGCTCTGATTGCACTCGATGATGAGAAGGCCTTCGACAGGGTCTCCCATCCTTTTCTATTCCTCACAATGAAGAAAATGGGTTCCCCAGAGGGCCTTCTCAGGGGTCTGAGAAACCTTTATGCAAACCCCACTGCCAGGGTTCTGTGTAACAGTTATTTATCTAAGGAGTTTCTTTTGGTGAATGAGACTAGACAGGGATGTCCTCTGTGACCAATTTTGTTTAACATTTACTTGGAACCTTTACTAAGAGTGCTTGTTTTGGATCCTGTGATACAAGGGATTAAGATTTGGGGGAGGGAGCTTACATTTTCTGTTTTTGCTGACAACATAATGCTCCATTTACAGGACCCAGCAGATAGTTTCCAAAAGGCCTTGGGAATCATCCAGCAATTTTCAAGGGTCTCTAATTATAAATTAAATCTGAGCAAAACACATGTTCTTCCTCTTACTCCTTATACTCATAGAGCAGACTTTGAATCACTACAAATCAATTGGGCCCCAACTAAAATTAAGTATTTGGGAATTTTATATTGGCCAGTTCAGAGGATGGAGTGGAAGCAAATATTGATAGCCTGCTATCTGTAATAAAAACAGGTATTTTAAGGTGGAACAAACTCCCCTTGAATTTTGCTGCCAGACTGGGATTGATCAAAATGAGTCTTCTACCTAGGTTGTTGTACCCGAGTTATTTGTTACCCTATAGTATTCCCAAAGGTAGGTTTATTGGCATCCAGAGGGTAATCTCTGCATTCCTCTGGGATTCAAAACCTCCAAGAAGAAAACATTCTATATTACGCCTTCCCTATTTTAAGGGGGTATTAAGCTTCTGGACCTCCATTTATATTATGTGGTGGGACAATTAGATGTAATGGGGCGATGGTACAGAAATCTGAAAGAAGAGGGATACAGCCCAACCTGGCTGCAAATTGAGAAACAAATTCTTGAGGAGTTGAAACTTTCCCCAGCAGCATTACTCTTTGCAGATCCAGATAGAATACCCGAAAAAGGGAAGCAGACACCAATTTTTAAATCTATGTTGGTACGGTGGAATTTTTTAAATCCCACACAAAGGAGATATCAATTGAGAGCTCTAGATAAACCTATACAGGGTAATCCTAATCTTCGTATTGGGGGGGACAAATAATAAATAACCACTGGGCTCCACACGTAACTGATCTAACATTGGCAGATTTTCTGGTTGATAATAGGAGGGTCCTACCACTGCAGACTAGGGAATGGAATTTTTTTTAGAAAAATTAAAATTGCCAACATGGTACAACACCTCCTAGGAGATTGTAGAGATGCCAGAAAGAAACCATTTACTTTTGATAATCTAAGGGAGATTAATTACGCTCAACATCCTCTCTCAAATGTCTACAGGGTGCTCCTAGAATTTGTGAGCTCTGGTTCCTTAACTAAGATTTTGTATTGGGAAAAACCCATAACCCCCCTGAGGCCTGACTGGAAGGAGATTTGGAAGTGTGGTAAATATTTACCTGTCCCTAAGTATAAGATTATGCAATTTTTTATTTCTTCAAATATTTACTATACCCCTGCTAAACTATGTTCTAGGGGACTCAGACAGACAGATCTGTGCTTTAGATGTGAAACAAATACAGGGGATCTGTTACTTATGATGTGGGAATGTTCTAAGGTACATCCATTATGGGTTCATATTGGGCAGAACATGGACCCCTTATTTAATCATGCAGAATATTTTAGGTCAGAGATCTGTGTTTTGGGGGATATGAACTCGGTTTCGAGGGCATCTGCTAAATATCATATAGCTTTGATGTCCGCCCAGGTTAAGGCATTTATCCTAAGAAACTGGAATAGTGACCTTACTTACAAGTATGATCAGTGGGTGAAAGACTTGTTATGTACACTAGATAGACTTAAGACACAAATGATAATTGAGGGCAAAAACAAATCTATGAAAAAAGATGGAATCCGTTGGAAGCAGTGTACTCAGTACAGGTCAAGAGTACTTCTACCCAGATCTGTATGTCTGATTGTGAGTAGCTAAGCAATATTTGTTTATGGAAAATGTTAAGTGACTAGGATCTATATTTAAGAACTTAGCCCTTTTTTTTCATTTTTTCTGTAAGTACTTTTATATTGGAAGTATCTAGAAAGGGTAGATAGCTTACAGTAAATGTTGGTCTGGCCTACCAAAATAATGGGTGTAGGGTGGATTATCTCTCTTTCCTGGGGACATGGTTGCCAAAGTTTGGTTTAAATAAGTTATAACTGGACTGAACTTAATTAGAATTTTACCGAAGGGGAGTCACAATAAGAGAGTGGGCAAAATAGTGTCTAATTTCAGTTGGACAGCTCAGAATGCACACCTGTACTTTAATAGAATAACTGTAAAAGTATGGTATGGCAACTATTTATGTACATAGTTCTAGGGTTGTACATAGTAACTGCATCCAGTTTGGGGATGTGGACCTGGAGTACTCCTGGGTATGTTTGTTTGTATGTCTATATGTGTACCTGACAAATGACAATAAAGAAGATCTAACAAAAAAAAAATGGCAATGTTGAAAAGTTGGGTTCAAAATATTGAAAATTATCACAGTTGCTGGCCCGGTGGCACGGAGGTTTGAGGCGCTGAATGCCACACCTTGTGCTACACCAGTGACCTGTATTTGGGAATGGGCACAGATCACCTGGGGTTGGCTGGGAGGAGGAGGATCGAGCATCCCAGGGACAGCTCTCCTCCTCCTCCTCTGTGGAAGGTTGAGGAGTACGACTGCGAAGGTGTCAGCTCCTAGCGGCAGCTGGGGGCTGTGCAGGTTTGGGGCCAACAGCAAGGGACAGCATTGGCAGCATCCAGCATGCAACATATGGAAGCGTGCATTGCAGCGTCATCGACACCATTGCACACCAGCACTGGGGGGGGCTACCTATAAGAAAAAATCCTTGGCAGCATGACGGCTGCCCTGATGGCACCGGCCACAGTCATGCCCAAGTCAGCTCCCTCCTGGGCCTGCCCTCCAGTTCTCCACAGTGCTGGGGTAAGTACCCTCTGCAATGTGGTCTGGGAAGGGTTGTGGTGGGGAAGTGAAGCTCTGGCCATGACCGGGACAGTGGCTGTGAAAGCCGGCTGTATGACAAGAGCCAAAGGCACAACCCCCCCAGCTGAAGACAGAAAGAAATTAATAAAAAAAAAAAGATAAAGAAAATGATCACAGTTACAAGCATGCATTCAAAAATTGCAACATTGACTCATAACATTGTTGTTTTCTCATATTTTTCTCCAAATTTTCAACATAGCCTTCTTCTGACACAACACAGCCTTCTTATGAGCCCACCTTATTAACAAGGGCAGAGAAAATTTTCAAATCCTGCTGAAAAGGTGATTTTGCACCACAAGAGCAAAAACACATTTTGGCCAGGATTTGAAAAATGACAGTTTTCACATCTATGAGGTGCTGTGAAGAAATGGCTATGTTGAAAATGTGGGGTCTAATTATTGAAAATTACCAAAGTTATGAGCCTGCATTCATAAATTTCAACATGAGTTCATAAGTTTGTTGTGTTTTAATATATTTACCCCAAATTTTCAACATACTGTAGCCTTCTATTGACCCCACCTCCTGAACAAAGGCAAAGAAAATGTTCGATTCCTGCCAGAAAAGTGATTTCACACAGTGACTGCAAAAATCACCTTTTGGGACAGATTTGTCTAATTTCACTGCCATTGTTCATCAGATAGGGCCCTAAAAATAGCATGTTGAAAATGTGGGACAAAACTATTGAGAAATTACCAATTTATGCCACTAAGTTCAAAACCCAATTGAAATACATTATACCACATACCTGATTTCCTCAGTTCATGGTCCAGCAATGAAGAGTGAAGATGTATCTATGGTCTTGAGAGGATTATGGTGTTGGACTCCCAATGGGTAAGTAGGGCTTGGGAGGGTGGGTGCAGGTGGGGGGCATTAATGGCAGTTACAGACTTCAATGTATGTTTTTTTTTCTTTTTTGCAGGGTTCAAAACAAAAACTGCAAGGGACAGTTTTCTTTATTTCAGGTGGTGACACTGGGGGATTGGGCACCCCCAGTGTCAGTGTTATGTTTGGTAGCACCAGGGATGGGTGACCCAGTGTTACATAAGTAAAATGGGCAGGGTAGGGGGTAGCAGCTTGCACAGGGGAGTGGGCACCCCTGTTCTGGAATATTAACATGAGTTGGACTTGGGGGTCAGTGGCAATTATGGAGGCAGCTGCAACAGACATAGATGGACAGTTTTCTCTTTTGCAGGATATATTAAAAAAAAACTATGAGGGTGGGACCTATGAAAAGATTGGCTATCTCCTTTGAAATACACACTGTTTCTGCCCAGCATGCCACAACAGTGTCATGATTAGCCTGGCTGATGATTGGTGTGGCACTGAGAGACCCCTTGTAGACCACTCTGCATTGGACTGACAGTATCACACCCCTCAAAAGCCACTATCCTAACAAAAATGTTCACTGCACATGTAAGCATGGCAAACATAAAAAGGACGCAGTATAATGGCCCACAAAGGGAATTTGAGACAGTTATGCAACTTAAAAGAGAAAAAGATTTAAACTATATTTTTCTGAACTCTTAACCTTAGATTGTCTTTATTTTGTACTGTAGTTTACTGATTTTTTTTTCACCCATGAGACTACCAACACTGAAGAGTTGCGAGCCACTAATTGGAAATTTCCATTCAGCCATTCAGAGTAGAAAGTATTTATTCTGAGGTAATTAAAGAGCAGATCCATAGAGTGCAACTCCCTAAACAATCAATGGCAAATAATTCAGTTAATGAACTGCATGAAACATTTGACCAAATAAATTGGTTGGAGGAAAAGCAAAGGCAATGCTTTTTCAGACTGCCTGCCCCAAGATGAGTGCATCTGAACATTTTATTATTTTTGTAATATGTCAGCATAAAAGTATACAACCATATATAGTTGACTAGTTTCATGATAACCTTATTTTAGCAATAATAAACACTAATAAACTACAATGCACAACAGAACACATTACAGTTTAATCAAAGGGCTAGTAGTAATGTGGGTGGCAAAGTGGGGCATACAGAGTGTGCAGACTCTGAAGTATGACACTTTAAGTACCGGCTTTTGATGTCTGTGCTGCACCCTGTGTTTTTTGCTGAAAGCTAAAAGCAGCCATACATACAGTAGCCTGTCTCCTGTGCCTTACAAATTAACAGCAAGAAACTAATGGATAGCTTTGATTTAGCTACCTGCCTGCCTGTGACTGGATCTGGCCATGTTTTGAGAATTCTGTGATCACTTCCATTGCTGAAATCCAACAAGTTCTGCTTGCATGCCCTAGGCTGGTCCCAGCCAGCCTATCAGCAGTGGTGTTAGCATTGTGGTGGAGTAACTGGATGGTTTTGAAAACCCTTTGTTTAGACATGATGGTGATGATCATCAGTGATGACAGCATCAGTGAAGTGGGATAGCAAGCAGAGGCAAGCCTACAGAGTGTGACAGACTCTGGACTAAGCCATTCACCTACTGCTGAGATTTACACCCTGAGTTTGTTGCTGAAATCTAAAAGAAGCAAGACAGTCTGTCTCTTGTTCTCTAATAATAACCAACCAAAAGATGACTGTTTTTGTGCTTCAGTTACCTGCCTGCCTGTGATTAACTATAGTCTATTTTGAGTAACCTGACCATGATGAGTGCACAACTGTGGAATCCAGCAAGCTCCACCCACCCTCCTGAGACTGTTCACAGCCTCCATATTGGTAGTGCTGGCAACACTGTGGAAAAACTCAGGAGGGGTTTAAAAAAAGTTTATTCTAGATGCAGTAGTGTCAAAGAGGCAGTGGTGTCAAAGTGGCAGCGGGATTAGAGGCACATCTCGAAAGACAAGCACAGCTCCAATGCCTAAGCCAGTTGTTCTGGTTAAGTGGGCAGATGATGGAAGTGGATCAAGATGTGATTGTCAAATAGGGGATAGATGGTCTAGCAAGCCATGAATTGGAGGAGGAGAAGGTTAGTTTCCATATTTTTGGAGACCAAATGTGGGTAACAGTAGCATTAGTGGCCATCTCAGAGACTCTGACAATGTGGCATAAGTCAAAAAGAGAGGGCTTTGAAGCTATACCAGTTTAACTCATGGCTGAGGAAGTGGTAAGGGAAAAAGAGGTTCAGGTATGTGGGGACACTTCTTGAGGGACAGAATGTATTTTCAAGGAGGTAGAAGACTTGGTTTGCTGGCCAAGGCACCTAGCTTCACCTGAGCTCTTTCCTTCTAAGACTGCTTGAAAGGCAGAGTAGAGAAACTTACCAGAGCAAGAGAAAAGGATTAAGACTTAGTTTGGCTAAGCAGATTAACTGTGTGGTGGTGTTTTTTAATTTTTACTCACAGGGATTGCTACTGTTTGTTGCTAACATTTCATTGCTTTATTTTTTCTCTGATTCAAATTGTTGTTGCTGGTATACCTTCTTCTGCATTATTACAAGGTGTGCCTACAGGTGTGTGCTAACAGATTACTCCTGTAATCTTCTGATTCAAATTGTCTTTTGCAAGGTATATCTTCTGTTATTGCTTTATTTTTCTCTGGAGAAAAGTGTTTCTTACAGCGTATATCTTCTCTGAAATTATTACAGGTGGTGCTTTACAGGTTTTACAGTTTTATCTAACATTAGGATAAGCTTTCAGGGTTACTGCATTTGTTGTTGACTGATTGTTTCTGCTCTTACCTCCTTGTTCTTTCGTCCGTGGTTCTTCTTTTTAGGCAGGGGAAGGGCCCAGCCACCCACCCCCATCCCCAACCACCCCACGCTACACTCCTTTTATAGGGTACCACAGTCGTGACATTTCCTGTGGCAGAGCAGGAAGGGGCGGATCAGTGGGGCCTCCACAAGGTGATCTCATTTACAGGGGCACTAGTAATTTAACTTGTTATAACAAGTTAAACAAAGCACAATTAAACCATTACTTGCATTTTTTTCCTTTTTTTTTTCCTTCTAATTACTCTGACTGAGTTTACAAACCCAGCAACTTATTTGGAATGGATTTCATTAACTGCAGGTACTATGGAACAATTTTCAGAAGGACAGTCTTACAGGATTTAGGACACTGTCCTACATGCTGGGCCTTTGGAGATCTTAGGCTCAGCTCCGGGCAGCATGGGCAGAGATTGCATGCCTCAAATTTCATATTGAAGAGAAATACATTATAAGAACCACCCGCCATTTCCCAGCATCCAACAGAAAACCTCGACCGCAGAGGGTAGTTGGTCCAGGAGGTTGGCAGGTGGTTAGGAGGAGCAAATCAGGTGCCCCATCACTCTCTGCTCTCCAACACATTACCTCCAAAAACCATATAAACACTACAAACAGGTATCTGCCTCTGTCTCTGAAATCAAATAAAGAGGCAGAAGACACTGCAGAGCAGGACACTGCAGCACAGGAGCTAGCACAACAAAACTCACCCAAATCAGGAACCAAAACAAAACAAGCACAAAGGAAATCCAAAAAACTTCTGATCATAGAAGACTCCATGATTCAGGGAGTTGATACCCATCTCCAGCCAGGGGTGATGGTCAGATGTCTCCCAGGTACATCAGCATGGAGAGACACTGACCGCATTGCTAAAATTGTTCACAAAGCAGGAGAAAACATTGATGTCCTAGTACACATAGGGACTAATGATCTCACCAGCCGGTCAGTTGTGGAGACCAAGGAACACCTGACTAGGCTGGGTGACAAACTATCATCTATTTCATCCGGCATCTCCTTCTCTGAGATCCTGCCAGTCTGGGAGAGGGGAGCAGATGGATGGAAGGTCAGAGAAGGGGAGATAGGGGAGCTAAACACGTGGCTCAAGGGCTGGTGCCAGGAAAAAGGACACAGATTTGTAGGGAACTGGCAACAGTTCTGGGAGTGAAAGTTCTTTAAATTTGATGGACTGCATCTGACTAAGGAGGGAGTCAGTGCATTGGGGCAGAAGTTTGACGTCTTTGCAGAATATTTAAACTAGCAAATGGGGAGAGGGGTGCAGCACCCCATACGTCGAATGGGAAGAACACCCCTCCCCCCTCAGCTAGTGGTCAGACAGGAATTCAACATGTTTGCCATTCATTTGCATCACCAGGTAAGAAAAAAGGTTTGTCTCCCCATACGACGCACAGGGTAATGCCAAACTTCACCCAACAACTAACACATCAAAATCTGGCCAATGGAAAATCATGTACACAAATGCTCACAGCCTGGGAAATAAGATCCCAGACCTGCAGGCAATAATGTCAGAGGCTAAACTGGACATAGTAGCAATTAGTAAGACGTGGTTTACCAGTAACCACACTTGGGAGACTTCAGTACCTGGCTATGTATTGTTCAGAAGAGACCGAGGTGCAAAAAGGGGGGGAGGAGTGGCCCTGTATGTTAATGAAAATATCAAAGCTACAGAAATTCAGAATACACATAAGGAGCCAGAAGAACTGTGGGTCACCCTGGAAACAGGAAATGGGACAGCCATAAGAACTGGGGTTGTCTACAGGCCCCCAGACCAGAGGGAGGACATAGACACATTACCGTTAGAAGATATACAAAACATGACAGCTAAAGGGGAGGTTCTGATAATGGGAGACTTCAACATGCCAGATACAGATTGGTCAATACCATCAGGAACATCTGCCAGAACTAGACTCATAGTGGATTCCCTGCAGGGAGGCCTCAAACAACTGGTACAGCAACCCACAGAGACAGGGCTATCCTAGATCTAGTACTGACTAACAAAGAAGGGATCACAGATCTCCAGGTAGAAGGTCACCTGGGGGCCAGTGACCATCACATGGTATGGTTCAATTTGGCTACTAAATCTAAATCATCCCATTCCAAGGCAAAAATATGGGACTTCAGAGGAGCTGACTTTGATAAGATGGCCAACAGGATTAAGCTAGCCCTGGCAAAAAGAAACACAGGTGAGGGGGTACAGGCAAAGTGGGCAAGCATTAAGGATGCAATACTTGAAGCAACATCCCATTGTGTTTGACAGAAAAGGAAGTGCAAAAGAAGAAGGAAACCACTTTGGTTCTCAAATACAGTATCAGAAAAGGTCAGAGCCAAAAGGCTGGCCTTCAGGAAATATAAGGGAACACAGCGGGATGAAGATAGGGAGGCACACCAAACTGCCCTAAGGGAAGCAGGTAAGGCAGTAAGGCAGAACAAAGTCCCAAACTGAGGAAACACTAGCACGAACAGTAAAAGAAGGTGACAAGACTTTCTATAGATACATTAGTGAAAGCAGAAAGTCCAGAGGGGGTATTGCTAAGCTTAATGGAGAAAAGGGAGCATGTGAGGAGGAGGACTCTGTAAAGGCATCTATCCTAAATAGATACTTTTGCTCAGTATTTACTGAAGATAAGGTAGGGCAGGGCCCACAGCTCAGCATCATGGACACAGGGGGGAGGGAGGTGAGCACTACTCCCTTCACAAAAGAAAGGGTCCTACAAGAGCTTGCTAAGCTCAGGGTGGATAAGGCAATGGGACCTGATGGCATACATCCCAGGGTACTTAAGGAGCTAAAGGAGGAACTAGCAGAGCCATTAGCAGAATTGTTTAGTGAGTCTCTGAGCACAGGAGAGGTCCCAGAAGACTGGAGAAGGGCTCATGTGATCCCACTCCACAAAAGTGGTAGCAGGGAGGAGGCGGGAACTACAGACCGGTCAGTCTTAACTCAGTAGTGGGCAAGATTATGGAGGCTCTCCTTAAGGAAAGAATAGTGCAACACCTGGAATCCATAGGGGCACAGGATCCAAGACAGCATGGGTTTACAAAGGAAGGTCCTGTCAAACTAATCTCATAGATTTCTTTGACTGGGTAACCAGAGTGGTGGACCAAGGGGAGCAGTTGATGTCGCCTACCTTGACTTCAGCAAAGCTTTGACACTGTTTCCATAGAAGATTGATAAATAAGCTGGGTAGGCTCGGGGTGGGTCAGAGTTGGTCAACTGGGTGGCAAACTGGTTGACGGGCAGAAAACAGAGAGTGGTAGTAAATGGTATACAGTCAGAAGAGATGCAAGTCACAAGTGGGGTACCTCAGGGATCAGTCCTGGGGCCAGTCCTCTTAAACATCTTCATTAGTGACCTTGCAGATGGACTAGAGGGTAAGGCTTGTCTGTTTGCAGATGACACCAAGATCTGCAACAGAGTAGATGATCCAGATGGGTGGGCAGAATGGAAGAGATCTGGATAAACTAGCAGAATGGTCAGGAAGAGTGGCAACTGGGATTTAATGCAAAGAAGTGCAAAAATCATGCACATAGGAAGAGAAACCCTGAAGCCACCTATAGGCTGGGAGGGAGTTGCTAGCAGTCACAAAGGAAGAAAGAGACTTGGGCATCATCATCACTGATGACCTAAAATCATCAAGCAGACCTCTAAAGCAGTAGGTAAGGCTAGGGGGTGTTAGGGTGTATTAGTAGGGGTATCCAAGTCATAAGAGGGAGGTAATAACCCTCTGTACAAGACACTGGTTAGGCCCCATCTGAGTACTGCATGCAGTATTGGAGGCCACACCTTCACAAGGACATTAACCAAATTGAGGCAGTCCAGAGAAGGGCAACCAAAATGGTGCAGGGACTGCATCAGAAGACATATGAGGACAGATTAATGGAGCTCAATATGTATACCCTTGAGCAAAGGAGGAGAGAGGTGATATGATCCAGGCATTCAAACACCTTAAGGGCATAAACAAGGTGAAAGAGTCTAACATGTTTAAATATAAGAAAATAGCAGGACAAGAGGACACAGCATGAGATTAGAGGGAGGCCGATTAAGGGGAATGTGAGGAAATTCTTTTTTCACAGAAAGGGTGGTGGATGCATGGAATGGCTTTCCTCAAGAAGTGGTGGCTATGAATACAGTGCAGGGCTTCAAACAGGCATGGGATAGGCATAAGGGAGCAATACAAATGACTATGAATAGATAGGCCACTGACAGAGCAAAGGCCGATGGCACATTTATAAGGTAGAAAAAGAAATGGGCAGATTGGATGGGCCTTGCGGTCCTTATCTGCCGTCAACTTCTATGTTTCTATGTTTCAAGGGGACAGTCTCCATTTCACAACGGAGGAGGAAACTGCTCGGAGCAGATGTTTGATGCCTTCATGGCAAGACATTTAAAGTAGGAACTAGGGAGGCTGAATCTAAGGGACTCCAGAGCACAATGATGAGCATAAGGGATCCTGCTAGTACTTCTCAATCAAGTGGACAAGAAAGAATGAGAATAATGGCAGAGAACAACCAAAGAGATGGAAGGGGTAATACATAGGAGGGGGAAGAGAAGTGCCTTTGTCAGAAAAGGGAAAGGGGATGGTCAGTTTGTAGGATAATCAGCTTTAATGTCAGGAGCATAGGGAACACAGTTAGAAATTTACAGAAGTTGGCTATTTATTTTGTATTTATTTGTTTGCTTTACCAAGAAAAGCTCCACTGAGCGATGCTTGTTTGCAAGAAGATCTTGGTTAGGACACTTGCAGTACAGACAGAGCTCAGTGATTACAAAAGATACAAAACAAAGGATAGTACAAACTTTACAATCTGTGGATACACTGGTATATGAAATAATGCTATACAGCAGCAAAAGAAAATAAGTATAATGTACAAGACATAACATAGTAAACAAGTTATTGCAAAAATTATTACAAAAAAATCAGCTTAAATAACAGCAGTCAAATTTCACTGAGTAAAAATGTAGAACCTAGAGACAAGTATAGCTATCTGCTTAATGAGTGTCAATCAGTAGTTTGAAAATATGAAGGCTCATCATCAAATTCAGATTAAGAGATGTTTGTAGTTTGTTCCAGTATGTAGGGGCAAGCCAGCTGAAAGCAATTTTGCCATATTTAGATGCAAATCTGGGAGTTTCTAGTAAAATATAAACTAGATACTCTGCAAAAAAAGTCAGAGATATGTTATGGTACATCATGTCTGAGAGATTTGCAGGCACATAAATATTGTTTTTTCCAGCCTTCTATCAGTAAAGGATGGCCAACCAGCAGATGCATAGAGGGTACAGTGGTGGGCTTTTGGAGGCAGTCCGGTAATGAATCTCAATGCCTTATGATAAATGACATGTAATATGGCAAGTTGACTGACAGAGTTACCTCTGCACACCAGATCTCCATAATCAAACAGGAATAAGAACATGTTTCTGACTAGGGCTTTTGCAGGCATCCATAGGGAGATGAAACTTATTTCTGTTTTAGAAGAACAGCCTTGGACACAGTTTCTTACACAAATTTTCAATGTGGGTACTGAAAGAAAGCTTACTATTTAGCCATACTCCCAGATATTTGAAAATCTTTACTAACTCTAGGTTATCACCCAGAAGGGTAAGGATTCCAGGAAGGGAGGAGTTAGATGGCCACTTGCTGTTGGGAGTAAAAGTTATGTACTTCATTTTTGAGGAATTAAAAAGACGTTTAGATGCACACCATTTTATTTGGAGAGTGTCAAATGCATTCTGAAGGTCATTTAGAGCTGCTTGCATGCTAGATCTGGTTGCATACAGCACTGCATCATCAGCATAGCAATGGTGGGGCTTAGCATCCTCAATATGATCCCATAGATCATTTGTATATTGTGAATAAACGATAGCTGAGGACAGGCTCTTGTGGGACTCCTTTAGAGATATAGTAGTAGGAAGAAAGTAGGCTTTTCAGATTTAATTTGTTGCCTATTGCACAAATAATGTCTGAACTAGGGCAGGGCACAATGGTCAATATCAGTTGAGGACACTTTATGCAACAGAGTTTTATGGTCATCTGTATCAAAGGATTTACTAAGGTTGAGAAAACTTTTGACCAAGGACAGTGAACCAATCATTTGTCACTGTAATCAGTGCAATTGTGGTTCTGTGTATCACAGATGACTGCGCTACACTTAACGCTTGCTCTAACCCTGGCCCAGTTATACAGCTGCAGAAAGATCTCGGGGACTGAAATTCATCTTGCCTGAACTACCTGTATGCTTTGTGAGGACTTTCATTTACATTTTTTAACAGAACAGTGTGCAGAGCTGATAACATCTTGGTAGCCAATCATTTTAGTGCAGATGAGGGGCTCCAGTTTTAAAAGTCTGCACTGCTTGCTACACAACAATCACAGACAACAGCGCTACACTTAACGCTTGCTCTAACCACTGGCCCAGTTATACAGCAACAGAAAGATCTCGGGGGCTGAAGTTCATCTTATCTGACCTGCCTGTATGCTTTGTGAGGACTTTCATTTATATTTTTTAACAGAGCAGTGTGCAGAGCCGATAACATCTTGGTAGCCAATTGTTTTAGTGCTGAGGAGGGCCTCCAGCTTTAATAGTCCTCACTGTTTGCTACGCATGAGCATGTGAGTGACATGAGTGCCATTAGCATGTGAGTGGCACGAGCACCACTCCTAAGCAATAAAATAGGGCTGTTAGGGAAATAATCCTGTGTAGTTGATTTAATGAAGTCTTTTTGGGGTGAGTGCTTTTTTACTTGTTCTTTCTATGACACTTAGGTAAGGTGTGTGTGTAATTTAATGGGTAACACTAAAGTATTGAAACTTGCCTTATGTTGCAGAAATTGTAGAAATAATATATTATATATTTGAGTCATACTTTTAATTTAGAAGTGAAGAATAAGGCACTTTTTGTGCTGTTATTCTTTTTTTAAGAATTATATGCCATTTTAATATATTTGACTTAGAACTCATTTCAAATAATTTAGTCAAACAAACGTAATCTATTGGATAATTTGGCTGAAATGGATAGTTCTAGGGTACTAATGGTTGTATGTTTTTGCTTCATTATAGCTTTGTAGCCTGGCACTTTGGAATTACAGTCTTCTTTAAAACATTTGATTGTACTTTCACATTGTAAATAAACGCCTACTGCTTATAACATCTGGCATTATTATATAGAATTATTCCCTAATTTCAGTTCACTGTCAAGGAACATATTTAGAGACATGGTTAAATATGTAATTGTATTTAGGACAAATCTTTTTAAATACATGATAACTCTGAAGTTTGCTTGTGCACTGGGACCTCTTGGGAGACAAAAGAAAATGAGATATTATGTGTCAGATGTTATCAGGTTTTTAAGTGTCTTGCTCCTGGTGATATGTGGGGCATGCATCCTAATCCAGGTCCAGGTGATACTAACTTGATAAATATTGACACCACAACACCACCTAATACTAACTTATCCTTTCAGGGTGATTTTGGGATAGTGCACTTTAACTCCCAGAGTGTCTGGAAAAAGTTTGACACAATTAAGGACTGGGTCACTATGCACTAGCCAAATGTTATAGTTATAACAGAAACCTGGTTACATAGCAGTATAGAGGATTCACAGATTCAACTGGATAATTATCAAATGTATAGAAATGATAGAAAAAAGAAAACAGGTAGTGGGATTTTGATCTATACTGAATCAAATTTTATGTCTACTAAGCTTCAAACAGGCAACATTGAGACAGGATTAGAAACTTTAATGTTTGAGTTAAAAATTCCATTTGGTAAACCTATGCTTTTTGGTGGTGTTAATAAGTCTCCTAAAATAAAGCCAGATGTGTTTGCTTCCCTCCAAATCTTCTTACAGACATATAAAATTCCACATGAAATTCTCCTTTTAGGGGACTTTAATGTGAATTGGACAGCTGTTAAAGACCCACATAGTTTATTGGATCTTTAAATTGATGTAGGTCTGAGCCAGTTAATTCAGGGACCTACGAGGTTAAATAATAAAGACCACCTGAAATCTACCACTCTGGACCTTATTTTTACAAATAATTTAAATTTTTATTTAACTAGTGGGGTCTAACCAGATACCTTTTCTGATTACCAAATTAGTTTTACAGTTCGAAAAAAGTAAGGGTAGTTGGTCGAATTCCAAGCTATATATATCTGAGAAATTTCAGGGGATTTGACTATTACTAATTTTATGTTAGATATAGAAGCTATTGATTGGAATAGATGATATCTTATTCCTAGTGCCTTGGATGCTTGGAGCTATTTCTTGCAGGGGTTTATGCGGGTCTGTAATTGTCATGTACCTGTTATAAGGAGAAAAGTAAAAGCTGCTAGTCTAAAATGGTACAATTCAAACCTACATAAACTAAAGAGGCAAAGGGATAAATGTTGGAACAAAGCAAAGAAAATATCTAATGATACTAACTGGCTGGCCTATAGACAGCTATGTAACATGTATAGCAAGGCAGTTAGGGAAATAAACAAGAGTATTTCAAGACAAAATTAGCCACAGATAATAAAGTAAACAGGGGTGCCATTTGGAGTGTAATATCCGGGTTAATGGGTGGTCAAATAGCCAGGTATGATGGTAATATTTTGATTAATGATCAGTACATTTCTTCAAGCCACGTTGTGGCTGAAGCTTTCAATGAGTTTTTTCTTGAATCTGGAACCCTAGGGAATAAAAGTAATCAAATACAAACACCTCTAAAAAAACAGGTTCACTCTTTTGAAGAGTTAGGATCTCTAAGAGGTAACTCAAAATTCAAGTTTATAAATGTTTTAGTGGCGGATGTTCAAACTGAACTCCTAAAACTGGACACAAAAAAAAAATCTATAGGACCCGATGGAATACCATCAGAACTGCTTCAATATGCAGCTCCAGCTATTGCTTTTCCACTTTCATACATATTTAATTTTTCCCTTCAAACTGCGGAGTTCCCTAAACTTTGGAAAATAGCTAAGGTGATCCCTATACATAAGTCAGGTGTGAAAACATGTATTGAAAATTATCAACCGATTTCTGTCTTAATCCAGGTTTCAACAAATTTTGAGCATCTGTTATTTTGCCAGTTATCTCACTTTTTGGAATCTAGGAATAGACTAAATTGTAGACAATCTGGATTCAGAACCTGCCATAGTACTCAGACCACTTTAGCTAAGGTTGTTGGGGACGTACAGGATAGCTTAGATCGAGGTCTGGTGACAGATGCTATATTTATAGACCTGTTTAAAGCCTTCAACATGCTTAACCACTCTATCCTCATATGTAGATTACAGGAGCTACACCTCTCCCCTAAAGTAGTGGAGTGGTTTATCTCCTATATACTAGATAGGCAACAGTACGTCTCCTTGGGCACTTCAGTTTCTTCTTTGAGATATGTACAATCTGAAGTGCCTCAGGGGTTGATACTGAGGCCTTTACTTTTTAATATTTATATAAATTAATTTAAAATCGGTGGTGTGGATGTTGATTTTCATTTTTACGCTAACGATACAGTGATTTATGTTAGTGGGAATTCTGTTAAGTTGATTCAGGATAGGTTACAGGTAGCCTTTACATATATACAACATTTTTTTGAATCACAGTGTATGAAATTAAATGTAAAAAACAAAACAAAACACAAACAATCCTGTTTAGTAGGGCTAGTGAATATAAGAATTATGATCTAAAAATTAAAACTAAAACAGGAGATGAAGTAAAATCTTGAATGGTGTGACAGTAATAAAAGATTATAATAAGGCAGATTATAAAAAAATACTGAGTTTTTTGAGATCTTGGAATTGGGAAAATGATCTTGAAAATTTAGATTTATGTCAAATATGGGAAAAAATATGGAATAAAATTAGTTATTGTATGAAAACTTGGGTTCCGGAGAGACTAAAATACAATAAGGGTAACAGAATTCCTCCATGGTGGAATAAGAACATAAAGAAGGCAATTTACAAAAAAAAGACCTACTATAAGAAATATAAAAAAAATCCATCCCCTATAAGTTGGAGAGCACATAAAGAAAAAACAAAAAAAGTTAAATATCTTATTAGTAAAGCAAAAAGTAATTTTGAATTAAACTTAGCTACTAAAACTAAGGACAATTGTAAATTATTCTATAACTATGTTGGTTCTCTATAAAAAATAGTTCAATAATGGGAACACTTGTTAACAACAAAGGTCCTATTACTAGTGAATCAGATATGGCAACTGAATTTAATACTTATTTTGCCAGTATATTTATTTCAGATGACATTTTACTGATAACTCTGGACCAAAATAATAAAGAGTATATTCCACCTGTTAATGAGATTGAGGTCAAAACATTAATACAACAACTTAAAATTCATTCTTCACCTGGACCTGATAACATACATCCTAGATTTTTATAAGAAACAGCAAATGCTATATGCAGACCTCTGTCAGTGTTGTTTAATGCATCACAAAATCAAGGGAAGATAATTCAATCATGGAATGAAGCTATAGTTACACCGATACACAAAGCTGGAAACAAACAACTAGTATCCAACTACAGACCAATTAGTCTCACATCGGTAATTGGTAAAATATTTGAAAGAACATTATTAACAAGAATTGAAGCACATATTATTAAAAACAACTTACAGGATTTAACTCAGCATGGATTTACTGAAGGTAGATCATGTATGACAAACCTGCTAAACTTTTATGAAAATGTAAGTGCATCTCTTGATTTAGGGTTTCCAGTGGATGTTGTGCTGCTCGACTTTTCTAAGGCCTTTGATAAAGTCTCCCATCAAGTAATAATAAACTACATGTGTAAGTCTGGTTTTCATCCCAACATCATTAACTGGGTAATAACTTGGCTACAAAATAGGTATCAAAGAGTTGCAGTAAGAGGACACTTATCACCATGGGTAAAGGTTGGTAGTGGGGTACCACAGGGATCTGTTCTGGGCCCAGTACTTTTTAACTTACTAATATCAACAATGAAACCATCCAGTAAGATATGGATGACAAAGTACGCAGATGACTGCAAACTTGGTTGTATTGTGAAAAATGCACATGATGCAGTTCTTTTACAGGAAGAACTAAATGACATCTGCAGCTAGGCATTAGAAAATAAGATGTGTTTTAACGAACAAAAATGTAAGGTTATTCACTTCGGATACAATAATCAAAACTTAAATTATAAAAACAATAATGTTCCACTTGTTGCAGCTACAACTGAAAAAGATTTAGGGGTCTTGGTGGATAACACTCTTACATTTGACAACCACGCCAGAGCTAAAGTCAAAAAATGTTATAAAATTATGGAATGTATTTTTAAACATATTAAAAGCAGAGAACAAAAAGTATTACTACCGCTGTATACAAGTATGATCAGGACCAATCTTGAATATTGTTCTTCTTTTTGTGGTCCAACTATATAAAAGGAAAAAAATTAGTGGAAGGGGTACAGAGGAAATTAACTAAAAAAATTAGAGGCCTAGGACACCTTCATTATAAATCAAGGTTGCAACATACGGGACTTTTTTCACTGGAATATAGACAAACACGTGGAGATTTATGCACAATATACAAAGCAGTTAATGATCAATATTTGTTTGAAACCTTAGGTTTAATAAAGAATAATTCTGATAAATTGACAAGATCTCACAGTTATAAACTTAGAGGGGCAAATTGTATAACTCAAAAAAGGATTAAATGGTTTTCACAAAGGGTTGTAGGACAATGGAATAACCTACCAAGGGAAGTAGTGGAGAGTACTAATATTGAATCTTTTAAAAAACAGTTAGATATATATATGAGTAACAAAAAAATATCACATCCATAATAGAATTACTCCACCCGGTTGGTGGCGAGCTCACTAAAGGCATTTTGTGCCTCCTGAGATCGTAATTTTCTATGAATCTGTGAATCATATAAATATTTGGGAATGTGGTTAGACGGTCCCCTAAAATGGGATATACATAGCCAATCATTATTTGGAAATATTAACAAAAAAATCAAAGCCTTACATAAAGTGAAAAGATATCTTGACATTAAATCTAGACTTGAGTTAGTTAATAGTGCAATCATTCCAATTATAGATTACGAGGAATTTTTATATACAGGGCCAATTAAAACATTATTAGGCTCCATTGATTTGGTTTGTAATAGATTATTTCACTATATCCTAGACGCACACTTCAAAATGCACCACTGTCTGATGTACCAAAAATTTAACTGGCTAAGATTGAGTGAAAAAAGAGGATTTAAATACATCTCTTTTTATGGTAAAAGTTTTGAAAGGAAAACTTCCTCAATATATTACTGAGTTTTTCTCACTTAGGCCTATACCATGAAGCCTGAGGTCAGCTGCTGGATTAGAAATTAAAGTTCATAAAACTAGATTAGATATAGGGAGATCTTCAGTGAGATATAGAGGAGCGGTACTTTGGAATTCACTCCCCATTAAATTAAGGGAACCCATTACACTAAATAAAAAGAAACATATTAAGGTCTGGTTTATGAACCAAAGTCAGTTGCCTGCTCTGCGTTGTTCTTTAACAACTGCTAAGAAGTTTCCTTGACACACCTTAGATTACATGCTATTTTTTTATATGTAATGTACTTATTTATATATTTTTTGTATATATCAGTTATGTATGTTGAAAGTGAGAAAGGAAACTGTATGAATGTTTATATGGATCACCTTGAAAATGAGTTTGCTCAATGGTGTTTTATCCATTTGATGGCATATTTTTTAATAAAATATTTTACTACTACTACTACTACATGTAAGGTCCAAAAACAAGATTAATGTGAAGTGGACTTCTGGCTGCATCACCGATGTGAGTGCTGCAGTTTCTGAGAGCTCCATTTAGTACATAAATAAAATGTCTCCAATTTCAGTAAAACAACACTTTGCTTTTGTTATTCAACACCTCAAGGTGCTATAGGAGTATAGGCAGCTCCAGACAAGATAAAAATGACTCTCAGAACTCACTGCCTCTACAGCTCTCATGCTCAGTTCTCTACAGTGGCCCTGCTTTCCCGTGCAGCAATATGGAGACTGTGGGTGGGAGTGGTGATCATGTGGCTTCCCTTAACCCAACCAATGCACAGATTCTCCAAGCGCTATGGGAGTTTTGCTCAGAAATCAAAGATCAATACCAAGAATTGAAATTGGACATAATATAGCTCCAAACAGAGCACAAGGAGTTACAAACTGCCTTCACTGAAATGTTTGATCACTCTGACCATACCATAGACTTTCTCCTGGCTTCACATAAAAAACTGGTAGAGCAGGAAGAGAAACTCTATGACTTGAAAATGCCACTATGGAGAAAAAAAACACTGTATAGTTGATCTGCCTGAAGGGGAACGGGGTCAGGGCATAGCGGTATTTATAGATAGGTTACTTCATGAAGTCCTCAACCTTCCAACCAATTCATAGCTAAATATTGAGAGGGTCTACAGAGCCTTTGGACCACAGCCTTCTCCAAATCAATGGCCATGGTCCACAAGTATGACATTTTTTAATGGTAAAGTCAAGGAAAGAGTTTTAGCAGCTGTCTGTAAAAAGGGGACTATTATGTGAGGCCCTCAAGGCTGTACTTTGACCAAGATTATGCACCTCTGATCTGGGCATGTCACATGGCCTAATTCCCTTTCATGAAAGCTCTGAAACAGGCAGGTATAAAATATCAGACACCATTCCTAGCAAAACTAAGAGTCTGCTTTCCAGATGGCATGGCCCTTTATCGCCCCACAGAAGAAGCAAAACAGTACTTTGTCCAGAGAGTGATTCTGAGCACTGTCTCCCAATGTCAGTGAGGGGAGAAACAGGGAACACCATGGCAGAATCCTCTACCCAGAGAGGATACTCCAAGGGAATCAGTACCTGCATCCTCACTGCTTTTAAAAGCGGCAAAAACTCTAAGGACCTGTAGGCTACTAAGGACATCCTGTCACAATTTAAAAACCAAGGACACTGAAGACTAATAATATCTGACTGATTTGGGACTCTGTTGAAGCAGGTACTGAGAGCAACACTGCAGATAGGGAGGAGAGGGCTATGGGGCATCCCTCTGGGGGTGGGGTGGGCCCTGTCTATAGGTCCCTGGGTCTTGGCCACCACCCTGATGCTGGTAAATTCCTGTCCCTTATTATATAGGTTTTTGGCATTTTCCATCTACTGGGATAATCCTAGATCTGTTTGGAATGGTTTTCCTTACTCAGCTGGCAGTATTGCTATAGAGAACTGGGCTCTGGAGGCACGTTTGGGGTCCTGGCCTCTACCCCTTAACAGCCATTATAGAGTACTGTGGTCATCCAGTTAACTCTGTGAGGGGGGGCTGAGATCAAGGGATCTCCAGTAGGGGAGAACCTGAGCTCCACTGACCTCCTCATTGTGCTAATAGCAGGCTGAACGTATGCTCACACCAGGGGCTATGGCTACTGTGAGAGAGCCCTTGCTTGTAGATGTTGCTAATCCCAGTCGAGACATAAACCCAGACTAAATATGGGGGGTTATGTGGTGGGCCACCTACCACTCCATCTGGAAATAAACCAGCTAAATAAACAAGTATTAAGGGGCTTAACAAGCTACCTTTCTCTGTCATGGACTTTTGGGGAGAACAGTTTCATGGTCAGACCTGGGTTCCATTTGAATAACTGCCTTTCTCAAACCACTGAAGTGAGATGCTGGGGCCAGGGGAAATCTGGACCTAGGGTAGATACCTTCTGGTACTGGAGGGTTCCCTTGTCCTAGATCATACCCACTTGTTTTATCAGCCAGGCATTTCTGAAGGATCCTTTTTCTTGCCCTATACTGTATATGTTTAGAATTCATATCTGTTGTTTTGGTCCCATTTGCTGAGGGACCAGACTCACAGAGTCCACACCCCATCTAGGCCTTTTGCTCTTGATCTGATATTTGACTGTGCTTTACTATGGAACTTCCAATGTTGATCTGATATTGCTGAGATTTCATCTGACCTAATGCACTAGGAGCCTAAATAATAATCAATACCAAGTGATTGGTTCTTGTGAAAAGCAGTTTTACTGACTTGTCCTTCTTTGCCTCTCTTTGGTGACTCTATATAACTAAGTGGTCCTTACCACTAATGGTGCCCAGGGTTCCTCTGTTTTCTCCCTAGCAATACTGTTACATCCTGAAGCATTGCCCAGGAGTCAGCTTGTACTTTTTTTTGCTCTTATTGTGTCCAGGAAAGCCCTTGTTGGCTGGCTGCAAATTTTTGCCTGTTGGACATTGGGTTGGGGTTCTTGTTTAAATGTTATTGTTACTGTTGTCATAGTTTTCTGTATTCTCTTGTTGTTCAATGTAAACTTCATGGGCACTAAGAGTTATTGTCTGTGGACACTAAGAGTTATTGTCTGTGGGAATTTCTGGAGACATATTTCGTGCAAGTGATGGATTGCGGTGGGGATGATTGCTCATGGAGCCATTGTTCGTGCTTGCTATATTAGGGTACTATGGGGCATTTTCTTAACTTTAAAGCTAGACTGATAGGACTAGTTATGCTCCATATATGGCACAGGTTTCTGCTTTTTTTCATATAATATAAATAGGATTCATAGCCCCGTCGAGTGTTATAGAGTACTGCATTTCCTGAAACTAAAAGCTTGGTATTATTTTTTGACAAGACACCCATTTATCCTCCAAGGAACACACATAATTTTCCAAATTTGGCTTTGATTCTATGTGGTACTCAGCCCATAAATTAGTCATTGATGCAAGATCCTCACATGAATTACAGGGAGACTCCCTTTTCAATCCCAAACTCAAATAGCAGATTCTGAAGGGTGATTGACATATCATGTCACACTTACTAGCATGTTTTATGGACAACAGTTAACTTTAGCCAATGTACTGTATATTTTCCACTGGGGACAGATAAAAGAGGTTTCCAAGTATTTTTTAACAAGCTATCGTGGGTCCTGCAAGGATAGTTAATGCTGGGGGAGATTTTAATCTCATCCTTTGGTCAGATTTGGATGCTTCCCAACCACAACATTTTTGTTTATCCAGTACTATAAAATACATCAGAGATAGTCTAGCTCACATGGGTATGGTGGATTTCTGGTGGTACCCGAACCCTCAAAAAAAGGAATATACACGTTTTTCTGCTTGCCACAACAGGTATGCCTGCATTGATTATATAATTACTATGGCAGAACACATAGATGCTGTACACCAGGTCCTCCATGGTTTGATTCATCTTTTGGACCGTATCGCTATCTTAGTCCATTTTTCTTTGGGTAAGCCTAAGAGATGGATACATTGGTGGTTGCATTTAAACTTGCTGAGGGATGAAACACTCCTCCAATATTTGGAAGAATGCCATAACTGAAATCCTATGGGATAACACAGCTTCTTAATTGACCCCAGGCATTCTGTGAGACACATAAAAGCTGTTCTCCATGGAGACCTAATACCCTATGCTACCAAATGGAAGTAGGACCAGGAGAAAAAGTTAAGACAGTTACAGGATTGACTAGCCACCTTACAGTTTTTTCATATATGAGGTGACCAGTCTGTGTATCCCCAAATATAGGCTTTAAAAGTCCAAATTCAAGAATGCTTAGATAAGAAAGTTGAGCAACATCTTTTTTACCTGCATCATAAATACTATGAGGGAGGTGGTTAGGGAGCTAGAACCGTGGTGTGATGTTTATGAGCCACTCACATGCAGGCCTGTATTTCCCAATTGAGAGACCCTCATACTGATATATTAATGAATCACAGTAGTGATATTCAGAGAATATTGATGGACTATTATGCCCACCTGAAAGAGAGGCATTGCCTGAGCAGATCAACCAATATCTAACTAGACTTCAGTTGTCCACTTTATGGAAGAACAAAGAGGGTTTCAGATCAAACTAGTTACTCAAGAGGAGCTCCTTGCAGGGATTTTAAAATCTGGAATGGGCAAATGTCCCAGACCAGATGGATTCTCTGCTGAGTTTTATAAAACTCAGAGACTCAGGGAGTGCTTTCTCCCTCTCCTGTTAATGATATTTCACTCATTACAGGATGAAGATCACACACCACCTCATGGCAGTATGCCACCCTGTTGGCCATTTTGAAGCCCAAAACAGACTCAGCAAACCTTTCATTAAAGTAGTCAGGGAAAAGATTGAGGGGGGATGGGGTAAACTAGATGGGTCACGGGGTCCTTTTCTGCCATCATGATTCTATGATATGCTTCTATGATAGCTGAGCAATAGAAGTTGTTAACATTCAGGACCCATGTCTAAGGAAAGATGGCTCCAATTTGTCTTTCCCTGGGCTCTTTTTTGTGTCATGTGGTAGGAGCAGATCTTCCAACTGTTTGTAGGTGATGGTCTTGAAAGTAAAAGGGGGATGTTTGCTGCTAGTTGGTGGAGGTTGCATCCAAACTGCAAGTGTGAACACAGCAGCTGGTGACTGTTTGAAGGCCAGCCCTGCAAATGCAAAGTGTGAGTTAAGCTCTTGCACAATAAGTTGCTTATCAGGAATACTTTTCCTATGTACCACAATTTGCTACTGCAACAAAGGATGTGCTACTCCTCCATCTAGTGATTTTGTTGCCTGCCAGGATTTAGAAGGGTCACTTTGGTTTGCTTAAACAGGGTTTATATAGTAATTTGGCATGACCATATGGATTAAGAAGGCTAAACTATACAAGGTTAAGCAGATATCATAGCCATAACAGAAACAATGACAATACCCAACCATGACTGGGACCTTACAGGCTATGCTCTCTTCAGGAGGGACAGTGCAACAAGGAGGGGGGGGAGGTAAGTTTTACATAATGGATTTGGACAATGTAGGAAACCTGTGACACTGCACTTCATCCTGGCTGGCTTCACTGTAGCTAATACAGTGCAAAGTAAAGACAGCACAAGGGGGAGGTGAGTTACTCTCTGGGATGGAGAAAGTTGGGGGAGATTTACTATTCTAAACTCTGGGAGGGAGAAAGTCAGGGGGGATTTACTATTCTAAACTCTGGGAGGGAGAAAGTCAGGGAGGGGGATTTACTATTTTAAACTCCGTGAGGGCCAAAGTTGAGGGAAGGGGGGAATGAATGTGACTGACTGAATATGAGCATGAGTTAAAACAGTTACATGTACAGTGCTATAATATCCCCATGCTCTTCTGTACATGGAGCTATTTTCACTCACGTTATTTCCACGATGTTGTGCGATTATTCCAATGCTATGTTGATGCTGTACCACTGGATGCTACCCATGGAAAGGAGTACATGTAGTCAGGCATTGATGGATGCATTTCAGGACTTATTTCTTTCACTACATCCCAGGGAATACACTAATGATAGGCTATCAAAGAGCTGATACTCTCGAACCAGAATCAGATTAAAGGAGTACAAGGTGATGTACCCTGGAAATGAGTGATCACAGCACCATGTGGTTTAGAACACTTCTCAAGGCCCAGTATCCCAAGATCAAGATACTTTTTCTGGACTTTGGGAAGGTCAGTTTTGGTTATATGGAGGGGTTGCTTCAGATTACACTTGAGGAAGTAGGACAAATGGAAGAAGTAGGAAGTAAATATTTGGCCATTTAAAAGGTGGTGTGGGAGGTCTGTAAACGTCATATCAGCAGAGAAGGGTAAGTAACATTGGAAACTGATATGGATTACCAATGAGATGAGGGAGACTGTAAAGGCAAAGAGTTTAGTATTCTGAAATTACAAAAGGAAACACAGCAGAGAGTAGGATGGTTTACCAGGGCAGGTTGAGAGCAGGGGGAGCAGTGGTGAAAAAGGCCAAGGCTAAAACAGAACTCTGCATTGTGGTGGGGGTTAAAGAGTATGATAAGACCTTTTTTAGGTACTTTCAGGAAGAAGAGGAGCACTAAAAAGGACAAAGAAAGACTACAGAAAGAACAGTTGTGTTTGATTGATAATGAGAGGAAGGCAAACCTACTGAATCATTACTTTTTTTACTTTATTTCCCTTCAGTCACCACTCCCCGAGACTCCCTCAGACATCCCAGCTTTCTCCCACCCAGCCTGAGAACCCTTCAACCTGAGATCCCCCAGGTGCTCCAAACCCTCTACACCTAACTTAGTGAAACCCATGGTTTGCAACCCCCAAGGCAGGGCCATCATCACTTACTCAGTGCTCCTTAATCCAATTGTCTGCAAGCAGGGTGAGGGTTGAAGGATATCGAGGACAAGGTGAGTGGGATCCAGTGGTGGGTATGGGGGCTGAGCATTGTCATCTTCTTGTGGGAAACAGGGTTTTTCCTTTGTTCCATGAGTATGACCTCCCAGAGGAGCAGACATGTAATAATGTCAAGCGCAAGACAGGCACACTCATATCCCCAGCCCAAGGACATCCACAATTGCTGCAACTCCTTTCTGACATGATCCACAGCTGTAGCACATCCAGCCTCTGCTGGGAGTCATTGGTGCTAGGCAACCAGAACCCACCCTCCTCAGTAGAAGAAAGCAGTCCTCTGGGCACTCAATGCACTCCTCCCCGACCAACTCCTGGCAACCCAAGCTCACTCCCTACCCCAGGACATCAGTTCGGTAAGAGGTGTGGCATCCAGCATCTCAACCTTCAGTGCCAATGGGCCAGCTCACTGAACGAATGCTTTAGCTAAGTATTCACATTAGAGAAAGGGGGCGATATTCTGGAGTATATAAAAAAGCTGAAGGAGGGGAACAGGCTTAAACTGGAGACCAGGAAATTACAGGGGACAGGGTTCATAAGAAGATAAGTTGGTAAAGAGTGAATAAAACCCTGTGGCAAGATGGGTTCCACACCTGGGTTCTGAAGGAAGTGGGATGCTGGCACTTGTTGCCCCATTGACAAATTTGCTCAGCTGCTCTTTAGAGACAGAGGTGGTATTTGAGGGATAGATAGTGGCATATGTAGTCCCTATCCATAACAGAGGGGATGAGGGGATGAGGAGAAGCAACGGAACCACAGGCCAATATTAATTGGCTCATTAAAGAGGTGTCCCTCCAAAAGGACCAGGTGGCAAGTTCCTTCCTTACACAACTAGTGACTGAACATACTCGTATGAACTATAAATTTGGAAACTGCATGCTGATCGACTGGCTGCATTCTAGCTCCCCCACCAGGATCTCTGAGGTCACTGTTCTGCCAGACACACTGCGTGACCATTCCCTTATCATCTGCCCATGGTCTAATAAATTTAAAAATTCTCCTCCCTCCATAATCATCAGCAGAGTGCTGAAGAAAGGTCTGCTAATTTCTTTTAAAGCTGCACTCTCCCTGATAGACTAGACCCCCTGGATATGCAGCAGGACATCAACCTTGCAGTTAACTACTTCATAGACAAGTTCAACGCAGTTTGTGACAAGTTTGCCCTGTTAGAAAATGGAAAGTGTGTGGTTACACAAATGGGTGGATTACTGGGGACCTCCTGGAACATATGAAGGCTAGGAACAATCTATGGTGTAGGGCCAGGACATCGGGTAGTAAAAATTAATACCAGAATTACAGGGCAGCAAGGAATAGATGCATGCAACTCATTAGACTTGCTAAAGCCAAATTCTATAAGGAACAGCTGGAAAGGAATTGGGGCAATGGGAGAAAATTCTGGGAGAACATCAAGGATCTCCTAGGGAAAGAGAACAAGAAACATGCCGCAATGCTCAACATCAGTGGTACCAACACCCTGAGCCAGTGCACCATAGCAGATTCCTTCAATGCAGGTTTCACGGACCTCAGTTCCATACTTCCACCTGACTATCTCAAGGTCACCAAACCTAACCAGTCTGACCAAGCACCCAAGAACAAAAACCCGGTCTTTCATTTTAAACATGTTCCAGTCAAAGAGGCTAGGATGTACATAAAAAAGGTCCTTGGTAAAACTAGGTTAGGAAGTGATAATGTAGACATGAAACTGGTTGCCATGGCACTTGATGAACATATTGTACCAATCTAAAAAATCTTCAACAAATCACTAGCTGTTGCAAAATTTCCCATAGTCTGGAAACAAGCTCTTGAAACCTCTGTACTCAAAAGTGGAGATAAGTCCTGTGTTGCCAACTACAGACCCATCTCCATCCTCTCCCCCTTATCCAAAGCACTTGAGAGGATAGTAGCCGAACTATTAACTGACTGCCTCAAGAAATACAACCTGCAATGTCCCCAACAGTATGTTTTCAGGAAGAACCACAGCACTGCCACAGCCTTGATGAATTTCACAGATTTCATCCATAAAGCACTGGATGGCAGTAATATGGTAGGGCCAATCTTCACTGACCACACGAAGACCTTTGACATGGTCAACCACCCCTTCCTCCTGGAGCAAATGCACATACTAGGAGTGCCCTCCAAATCAGTACACTGGTTACAAGACTACTTGTTGCACAGAACACAGAGTCAAGGTTGGTTCAGCTCTGTCAGGTTCAAAAGAAGTTACACATGGGGTCCCCCAGGGGTCAATCCTAGGATCACTACTCTTCAGTTTTATTCCTGAATGCTCTTCCCAAGGCATGCAACAGCAAAATAATTTGATTTACAGATGACGCTGTCATCCTCAGCAGCAACCTTCTCATTGAAACACTCCTGAAAGAACTGCAGTCTATCTTCCATATGTCAAGAGGATTGGTTCAGCACACAAAAGTTGTTACTCAATTACAAAAAAAAATAAATAAATAAATATGCTCATCTCTAGCAAACAACTCAAGAAGAACAATCCCAACATTGTCCATTTACAGCATTAAGGCTGTCCCACTTGAGCAGGTGAATTCATTCAAGTACCTTGGGGTTATAATAGATGACACCCTCTCCTTCACGCAGTGCATAGACATGGTAGTGAAGGCAATTAACATCAAACTAGGAATTCTATACAGGCACAGGCAATATCTGACACCTACCGCTCCCCACCTTTCTGTCTCCAGTTCAGTCCTGTCTGTTGTGGATTATGGATTGGTAGTTTATGGGCTGCAACTCTCATGGCACTTAAGTTGGTAGAAATAGCTCTTAACAAGGCATGCAGACTTACCATTGGGGCCGATAAATACATGCATGCTGTCTGAACAAATCAACTGGCTAAACCTAACAGAATAAAGTTTCAAACTTGCTTCCTGCGGATAAATGCTCTGCTAGGCCTAACTCCCCCCTGCATCTCTGAAATACTATTAGCAGTGCGCTCTCCATATGTAAGTAGAGGGAAAGCACAGTGTTCATTCAGCATCCCTTTCTGTAGAGCAGCTCTTGGCCAACACTCATTTTCATTCAGGGACCCCCATTGGTTGAATGAGACTCCAGCTGATATTCAGAATATACCAAACATACAGGACTTTAAGACAGAACTGAGACAGTATCTAGTCAGCACTTGTACGTGTTCATGTTTGTAGGTGCATGGCCTCCTCTACCCTACCCCAAACTCTTTCTCCACTGGACCTAGTCTATCCCTTTAAGATGTATTTTTACCTTAAATTCTTTTTCATCTGTTCTAAACAAAATCAGCTAAGTACATTATTCCCCTCTACCACTTCACCTCCAGCCTCCATGCTCCTCACCACTACCCTGCATCCCTCTCCTGCATTTTACCTTGACCCGGACACTCTGAGACTGCCTTCTCCTTTCCCACTACCTATCCCCCCTCAACTGCACACATATACAATTTTAGTTGTAACTGCCCACCACAACTTCAACAAGATCATTATTTTGGCCAAATCTCCTCACCTGCTGCCCTCTGTGCTACCCTCACATCTCTCCCCCTGTCTCTTTTCTTAACAGCTGGAGCATTTTTTTTTTCGATGAACAAGGCCCAAGTTTGGGCTGTTCACAAATTTCCTTTTTACCTTAAGTTGTTCCTTAAAAACTACGGTTGTAACTATATTGTAACCCAGCCCTTTTTGAGGGTAATGAACCTTCTGTTATTTGTCTCAGTATACTGATACTTGTCTTGCTTGTATGACGTGGAACCTTTGTAAAATAGCAGCTTGATCAAAGGTTGTTTCTGATGATTGCAAGAAACAAATAAAAATAAAAAAGTCTGTCTTCTATTGTGGGGATGTTTCTGAAGTTTGTCATCATGGAGTAGACCGTAGAATCCCTTGAGGATAGAAGGCAGAACAGCTTCATAAAAAGAAAGTCATGCCAGATGAACCTTATTGAATTCATTATCTCATTGTCACAGGTAGTGGACAGAGGTTAGGCCTTGAATGTCCTTTACTCGGACTTCAATAAGGTTTCTGATTCAGTTCTGTGCAGGAAGCTCAAGAAAAAGTTGAGGGACCTGGAAAAGGGGGCATGCTTAACCAACTGGATAAACAGAAGACTGGGGGGCAGACAGCAGTGTTTAATTTGACTCATTCCTGAGTCACAAACATAATGTGTGAAGTACCACAGGGTTTGGTCATTGGACTGGTACTCTTCCATATGTTCAAATGCAGCATGGGAGAAGCCATACAGAAAATCATTTTTTAGCAGATCACTCAGGGATACTGTATATGGCATAGTGGAAATGTAGACAGGATTAAGGAAATAAAGGATCTGGAGAGGCTGCAACAATTGTCCAAGGTCTGTCAATTCAAATTCCAACTAAAAAAATGCAATGTTATGCATATTGGCAAAAAGAACCCTCAAATGGGTTATTACATAGGACAGGAAGTACTGGCTATGAGGTACCAGAGTGGGTGAAGCAATGGAGAAATTGAACCTTGAGAAAATTAGCAGACCAGTGTAATAAGGCATATGCTAAGGCCAGCAGACCACTAGGCTGTGTATTCAAGGGCTTCACCAGTGGAGGCAGGAGGTGATCCACACTTCTATAAATCCCTGGTAAGGACACACCAGGAGTACTGTGTGCAGCTTTGGGATCTTATCTTACAGACAGAGATCACCTATATTCAGTACAGAGGAGGGATTTCAAAGGGATGCATGGCATGCAGAAATGATGATACAGGGAAAGGGTGAGTAGGCTGAACATACCATACACAGGCTGGAGGCCAGAAGGAGAAGGGAAGATATGATAGAATCATTAAAGTACCTCAAGGCAATCAACAGGGTGGACTGTAAGCAACTGCTCCAGCACAGCAAAGGGATCTGCACCAGGAGGCATATAAATAAATTGGCAAGGGGTAGTTCAGGAGAGCTATGAGGAAATAATTCCTCATGGAGAGAGCGGTAGACAACTGGAACAGCTTGCCAAGAGCAGTAGTCAAGGCAGAGATGGCAAAGGGATTCAAGGTGGGGTGGAACAGGTATAAGAAGCTAATAGCAGTGAGGGCAAGAGAGGTAGATGAGAATAAAACAGCACTACCCAATGAGTTGCTTACTGAAGGTTCAGACTGTGTCAACTCAGTGATAGGCTGGAGCTGCAGAAGATACTAACACAGCAGACTAGATGGATTTATAGTCTTTTCTGCCTGTAATTGTTTGCATGCAGCACAGTTCTAATTTGCAAATTATTTGGATTCTACTTTTTAAGTTCAGACAGTAAGCACAGCTAATGAATATAATGCAGGGTGATGTATTTTTAGAGTCTCTTCAGTTCACAAGTGTTTCCATAATCTCTAATCTTGCAAATGAATATTTTGGTAACCTTGATAGTAACCAATTAAAGTAGGGGAATACACAGATAACTAGGCTTTTAAGTAGATTAGACATTATTGCTACAATAGGTTTGGATTAAAGATCAGTGTCTGGGAGGATGGTTGGTAGTTGATGCTGGGGAATTAATGGGGTTGGGTGTATTCAATAAAACAGCAGATATCAGAGTAATAATATTTCCAGATAATCACAAAACATACGAACATACATGCATACGAACATATGAAGAAGCCAACAGAAGAAGGCCATTTGGTCTATAATGTCTGCTCGTACTGCAGGGTCCATAGCTTGACCTAATGTCCCTACCCTTCCTCCCCACTCCTCCCATCTTCCATACCCATGACCCTTACCCTTCCCCAATGCCTGTCCCAGCCTCTCTTAAAGCTGCCCACTGTCTTTAATAAGATTACCTCTGCTGGCAGCATATCCCAAGTGTCCACCACCCTCTCTGTGAAAAAGTCCTTCCTGACCTCCCTCCTAAACCTCCCACCCTCCATCTTAAGACTGTGTTCCTCTCATATTATGGTTGCCACTCAGCTTAAAGAGACTCTCCTTATCAACCTTATTTATCACTGTCAAGTACTTGAAGGTCCCAGTCACGTCCCCTCTCTCTCTCCTGTCTTCCAGGGAGTAGATGTTCAGTACATTCAACCTTTCCTCATATGTCTTACCCTGCTGACCTGCTATCATCTTTGTAGCCCTCCTCTGGACCTTCTCCAGCAGGTTAATGTCCTTTTTGAGGTGTGGGCAGCAGTACTGAACTCCATACTCTAGATGCAGCCTTACCAGTGACCTGTACAAGAGGAGTATAACCTCCTTTCTCCTACTACTGATCCCCCCCAGATATGCATCCCAGCATCTTGTTTGCCTTTGCTGCTGCTTTCTTGTACTGCATGAAGTGCTTCAGGTCACTAGTGATCATCACTTCCAGATCCTTCTCCTTCTCTGATGCAGATACTCAGACTCCATCCAGGTAATAATCTGTCCTAGTATTCTTGGCTACAATATTCAAAACTTTGCATTTCTTGGCATTGAAGCCAAGCTGCCATATCCTGGGACCACCTCCCTAGCTTTTCCATATCTTCCTGTAGTTTCTGTATCCCTTCAGCTATGTCCACTCTCCCACAGAGTCTGGTGTCATTCATGAATAGGCACATTGTGCCCTTAATGCCATCTCCAATGTCATTGAACAACACCAGCCCCAGCATCGAGCCCTGTGGGACCTCACTGGTTACCTGTCTGGTGCCAGATAACTATCCCCCCACAACCACCCTCTGGGTTCTGTCCTTCAGCCAGTTTTCCAACCATCTGGCTATCTTTTCCCCAACCCTGAGATGCACCAACTTCCTGATCAACATTTTGTGGGGCACAGAGTCAAAGGCCTTACTGAAATCAAGATAGAGGGTGTCTACCGCTTGGCCCCCTGTCTACTGTCTTAGTGACACAGTCAAAGAAGTGAATGAGATTTGTTTGACATGATCTCCCCCGAACACATGCTGCCTCGCATCCTGGAGACGATGCTCCTCTAGATATTTCACTAACCTCTCCTTTAGTATGGTCTCCATGAGCTTGCCCATAATGGAGTTCAGACTGACTGGTCTGTAATTCCCTGGGTCATCCTTGGGACTGCTGTTGTGGAGCTGCACTACATGTGCTGTTCTCCAGTCCTGAGGTACTATCCCTGTCTCTAATGAACTATTAAATAGGTCTGCCAGTTGCCCTGCCAGCTCCTCAGCCAGTTCCCTTATTACCCTTGGATGTACTCCATCTGGGCCTGGTGATTTGTCCACCTTCAATGCCAGCAGTCCCTCCCTCACTCTATCCTCCTCTATTACTAAATCTGTGTTCCTCTCCCCTCCACTCCTTTTTTCCCTTCAGAAAGCACTGGTCTGTCCTCCCTGGTGAAGACAGGAGTATTCATTTAGTGTCTCTGCTTTTTCCCCATTATCCTCCACCTACTCCATCCCTTTCCTAAGCCTAGCAATCCCTTCCTTCTTGTCTCTTTTCTGACTTATATAATGAAAGAAAGCCTTCTCCCCCTTTTTAATTCCTTCAGCTATCTGTAGCATTTTCTGTGCCTTTGCTCGCCTGACTTTCTTACTTGCCTCACTAGCCAACCTTACTTAATTTTCCCTATCCACCTCTCTCTTATCCTTAAACTATCCAGTAAATTTGCTCCCCAGTGTATCTCAGTCACTTGGTGGAAAATGAACACATAAAATTCAATTTTTTCTGGTTTCTAGTGACTTTATCTGTAAGATGCTTGTCTCATTTTGCTGGACAGCAATCTGAAGAAAAACATTAACCACATAAGCAACTGTAAAAAGTAAAAGACATAGTGGCTCAAAAAGAACTTTTATACAGTACGTTAAAATTGTAAAGAAAGCACGATGGGTAATGATTTCCAAAACTGGTCAGTTATAATGTATGCTTTCAACCCATTGTGGTATAGCCATTAAAAGTGTGTGAATACATTCATTTTAATATTTAACTGATCACTTGTATTTAAGCAGCCAAGTATTCAGGTGAAAGTTTTTCATTTTAAAGTTACATTAAATAAGATTTCCTGTAAAATGCAGTGGAGAAATGAATCAATCTCTGGTGTAAATTTCAGTATTTATTAAAATATTTTTTTAAGTGGCTATACTGTAGACCCTACAGTACAACTGGCACCAGTCCCCATAACCAACATTATTTAGTCTACCATGACCATTTCATCAGAGTAGAAATATACCTACAACACATGTAATATCCATAGCTGATATATAAACAGTTATATATATAAATTATGTATTACAATTGATCAGTTGTAGTTTGTCATGAAAATATAGTCTACATCTATAACAATTTTTCTTTCAAACAATTTGATAACATAGCAATACTCATATACTCTTTCTACTAAATTTTAAGAAAGTTGCTTGACAGTAAAGAACCAAATAGAGTTATCTAGCCCTTGGTACTGGGTTAACTGGCTGCTATAATGTGCATATAACCACAAACACAACACTGGGCATACTTGGAGATTCTTGTCTACTACCAACACAACCCATCCACTTCAAGCAATTTTATGTAATGCCAAGTATCATGGGAATAAGAGCATAGTAGTGGTGGATCTTATCATAGAATCATCTGCGGACACGATGTATATCACTGAAATCTGTTTGTGAGATGAGTTTGACTCTGTGCTGGAGGTTGTGATTCCATCAGGCACTCAGAGGTGCAGTGCCCAAGTCAGGAGTACAGGGTAGTTTGATGGCCATCTGTATGAGATTTGGTTTGATACTTGCGGTATACCCACTGGGAGAAACCAGATCATTAGCATGCATGACAGTTCAGGTTGATGCATGTTTGAGGTCAGGATCCTTCACATATACCAGCCTATAGGATGTGAGAGTGGAATCCTGCAGAAATGTGTGGCGTTTGTGGTTGGCCTGAAATTAGAACACCTTAGGTGATTGGTGTTGGGTGATTTCAATGTCTGGGTTCATGATGACTCACTTATGCATTTTCAGCAATTCAGCCAAGATATGAATACACTGGGCCTGACACAGGTAGTAAGCTCTGTGACTTGTCAATTTGGAAGAGGATTGGATTTGGTTTTCCTCTTGGGCTTGTTGTGTTTAACACTGAGGTGGATTCAATTACATGGTTGGATTATCATGCTGTGAGCTTTCCCATCAAGATCCCCTGCAACAAAGAATATCCCCTTGTGGAGTTAGTTCAGTGCCTTTTTGTAATCTGGAGCACTCTAGTCTCTTATCAGTATTGAGCTACTTGAGCTAGTTACAAGTCCGAAGAGCAGAAGTTCAGGTGATGGTGGGGGCTTATAATATTTCCATCCAAGGGACAGTCAACTTTCTCACACAAGTTTCTGTACACCTGAGGATCTGCTGACAGAGTTCCCCCAGGTTCAGTAAGGACAGTGTGGCTCGGTCTTTGACAAGCAAAGGTCTTCTGCCAGTCTAGTCAGAGTTTTAGCCATCTTCTGCTGGAGCAATCCACTGTATGATTTCAAAGCTGTAGCACACTTTCTATTCACTTAACCTGGGGCAAATGCCCCTGTTGGTAGGCTGATCAGAGTTCATAGATCAAGTCATTGTGGAGTTAGTTTTGTACTCCCACAAAGAGATGTTGTTTTTCCTGCTGCTCTGAAGGGCTGTTGTGAAACATACCCTCAAGAAACAATCACTGCACCCAGACATCTTATCCAGCTGCAGGCCTGTCTTGAACATCCCTTTTTTGGGAAAGGTGATCAAGTAGTAAAGATGCAGCTTGAGACTCATTTAAAGGCTTTTTTGATCCATAAGCTTTTCTAGTCTGAATTCAGGGGGAGTCATAGCATGAATTCACTGGGACCAAGAATACTTTGCCTACTTCTCAACCAACCCCCCCAGCCCTCTCCACCCCCACCTGCTTAGCGGAATGCTCCTGCTTTGGCCACATCACCATCTCCTTTCTCTCCAACTCTGAACATTGGCTTCTTGGCCACTACCTGGTCTCCCTATCCTGTTCCACTGCCTTTCCCTCCTGCCCATATATACCTTTTCTAGCCCTCCTTCTCCTCATTGGAGATGTTGAGTGCAACCCTGGTCCACATAACTCCCACATCACACACTCTAGTAACATCTGGGTAAATGCCTCCAGGCTGAAAATCACCCACATCAATATATGCAGCCTTGACCTGGAGGCTTGGACTGAGCTCTACAAGCCTCATGTCCTGGGACTCGCTGAAACCTGGCTGAAACCCAATCATGATGTAAATACTTATCAACTGCCTGGGTATTTCTCTCTTCATCTTGACAGGCCAGGCAAAGAAAAGGGCGGGGGCATTGCCTTATTCATCAGTGAATCCCTCTATGCTCAGATGGTCCTAAGCTCAAACCCAACTTCACCAAGCAAATGGCTCCTATCTGAAGTAACTCTTGGATCCTGTAAGAAACTCTATATAGGATGCTGCTACAACCCTCCCACCACTGGCATCAAGGGACTAGATGCTTACTCCCTGGCCTGAGCTCCTTACCCCCACTCAAAGACACCATTCTTCTGGGGGATTTCAATTTAAACTGTCTTTGTAGCCACCAGCCTAACTATGCCTCCCACCTGAAACAACATATCCTGGTCCAAACCATCATGCTTCCCACCAGACAAAACCCTCATATAGCCACTTCAATGCTGCTGGACTGGATCATCACAAACAGAATTAATCGAGCACTGCATGTTGGCATCATGGCTGACTTCATTAGTGACCACTTCCCCACATATCTCCTCTGCTCATCCAAGCTGATACGACCCCAAAAAAAATACCTGTCCTTCCATAATTTCAAGAACCCAGACACCCCTAAACTCCTTGATGAGACAAGGGCATTGGACTGGTCTGCTCTCTTCTTGCTTTCAAATGTGACCCAGGGAGTACCCTGGTTCACAAGGACACTCCTTTCCTTACAGGACCAGTATTTTCCAATCACCACTAGAAGGGTCATGGGTGGCTGTTCATGCTGGGTAACAAAAGACCTCCTTACCCTTATGAAGGATAGGGACTGCACCTGGCCCTCCTACAAGGCATCCTAATCCCTGGTCCTCTGGAATGATTACAGGTGTAGGAGAAAGCTATGTAAACACCTGGTCAAATCTCTAAAACAAACTCATTTTTGAAAACTCCAACAAGCTAATCTGGGCAACCCAAGAAAATTTTGGTTTTCCATCGGCTGCCTTCTAAGTTTCCCCTCCAGCAAGTCTGCCCTACAGCTAAACTCCATGGATGGCCCTATAACAGACCCTCTGGATATATCTAGAGCCTTTAATTACAAATTCTCTGACCTTACCATGTACCTGAGTAAACTCTCAAATGGCCTTCAAAAAAAAACAGCTACTCCCCATACCCCCCAGCCAGCACCCTCTGGGCCTTCCTCTGTGCCCCTGACTCCCCCTTTTTTCTTCAGAGCACTTTCACCCTGTGATACAGCCAAATGTCTTAAGAGCCTTCCTAACCATGGATCCCCTGGTGCTGATGGACTATCCCCCATCTTCCTTAGGCTTATCTCCCCTGCCATCATCACTCCACTCACGTTTATTTTCAACCTCGCTCTGTCCTCCTCCATCATGTCTGTCCCCTGGAAAATTTCAAAGGTAATCCCCATTTTCAAAACTGGAGACTGTCAATCCATGAACAACTATTGTCCCATCTCCATCATTCCCCACCTAAGCAAACTGCTCGAGAATGCCATCCACCACCAGCTTGCTGACTACATAGGCAAATGCAATCTCCTGTGCAGTCAACAGCATGGTTTTCACAAAAATCATTCCACCACCACTGCCCTCGCACTCCTAACAGACCACATCCTTACAAACATGCACCACAGAAATGCCACAGGAGCAATTTTAACTGACTTCTCCAAAGCTTTCGATATGGTGAATTATGCCCTCCTCCTCTCCAAGCTTAGCTGCCTCAGCTGCTTTCTGGAGGTCACAGCCTGGTTCAAAAGCTGTCTCACCAAGTGTTCCCAATTCATACGCATTGGTTCTGCTTGCTGCCCCACACAACTGGTCTCCTTTTTTTATGCCCCACAGGGCTCTATCCTTGGCCCCCTCCTTTTTTCTTTATTTATCAACTCCCTTCCATCAGATAGTCTCAGCTGTCACTCACTCCTCTATGTGATGACCTAGTGATCTTCTGCAGTGACAAATCCCCTACCCTCATCTCCTTCACTCTCTCACTAAACTATGTGGCTGCCCATAACTGGTTTGCTGATAACCACCTTCTGGTCAACACCAAAAAAATAAATCAATGCTGTTCAGCTCCAAGTCCTTCATTGCTAAGTATAAGTCAGGCCCCCTCTAAACAGCATACCCCCTGATGGTCATGCCCTTGAGGAAGTCATCCATTTCAAATACCTTGGAGTAGTGCTTGACCCCTCCCTTCCCTTCTCCAATCACATAGACTCCCTAGTCCTAAGATTCCACCAAACACTAGGTGCTGCCTTCAGAATCCAGCAATACCTCACCTTAGAAGCCTGCCTTGCCATTGTCCAGAGTAATCTCCCTATCCTGGACTACTGCTCATCTATATACTCAAGGACATCCGGAACTAGCATGTCCAAACTCTCCAAACCTTGCATCAGTGCCTGTCGGTTCACGTTGTCAGCTCCCTACATGACTTACCACTGTGCCCTCTTCAATTCCCTGGGGTGTCTCCCACTGCAGGCCCATTTCAACTTCACCCTGTACTGCATGGTTGATTCTGCCATCCACATTGGCCTGGAATCCCCTCTTTCTCCCCTTCTCTCTGTCTACACCATGAATCGCAGCCTCCACTCTAGCTGTATTTCCCCCTGCACATTCCCAAGGTATCCACTAACATGGGGAGTAGAGCCCTATCAGTGGCAGCCCCTACTCTGTGGAACAACCTGCCTACTGAACTGCGCACTTCAGACTCACACCTCTAGTCAAAACCTGTCTTAAGGACTCACTCCTAATGGCATCCACCTGCAAATGCTTCGGGGTGTAGTCCCCTCTATTGCCACTCTCCCCACTTGGCTATTCCTTCACTTCTCCTACTGCCTAAACCCTTCCCCCCCACCTCAACCTTCCCTCCCCCAACCCCCTGCCTCGCTTATCCCTGAGTACTATCTTTTCACCATTGAACCTGGCGTATGAAATATACCGATGGATTGCAAACTGGTTACTTTCCACATACTGTAGCACTGTTTCAGTCCATCCGGGCATTTTCTTTTGATTGCACAAATCACCGTATTTATCTGTGATTTTGAATGCTAATTTTCCTGTGCTTGTGATTTTGATGTTTTGACAATTATGATTTACACTGTACTTTAGATATCTTATATTGTTTTGTAACATGCTCCGGCCACAGTACTTGGCCCGAGTCGGGCCTGAAAACAGTCCCTGGGATCAGCGCACCTACCTGGTTACCAAAGTCAAATAAATACATAAATAAGTAAAGTCAGCACTGAGCAGGGTGCAAGATAATCTGCACTGGGGAAGACATAGAGGAGAACAGAAACATGGTACACACAGAACCATGACTGGGATGTAAACATACCAAGATACACTATCTACAGGAGGGACAGGGAGGGTAAAAGAGGAGGAGGAGTAGCTCTCTACATGAGGGAAGAAATCAAAGCAACAGAACAAAAGGGTAAACAGGGAGGAGAAGAAGCACTGTGGGTCAATTTGGAGGCAGGCAATGGCACCACAATCCGCACAGGGTTAGAGACAGACCCTCTCAGGGGGAGGAAATGGACAAGGAAATGATAGAAAGTATACTTAGAATGGCAGATAAAGGGGAGATACTGCTGATGGATGATCTGAATATGCCAGATGTTAAATGGAGTGCAGTTGCAGCAGCCACTTCTAAGAGTGGGGTTATTCTAGATGCCCTACAGGGGGCATGTCTTAGACAACTAGCATTGGAACCCACTTGAGAGGGAGCAATCTTAGACCTGGTTCTCTCAAATGGAGATGGAGAGAGGATCACAGATGTAGAAGTGGGTAGCCATCTGGGAACTAGTGACCATCGAACAGTGTGGTTCACAATAAACACAGCAATAGAGTCAAGCCATACAAAGGCAAAAGTACTGGACTTCAGGAGGGCTGACTTTGCCAAAATGGGTGAGTGCCTAAGGAATGCACTAGCAAATGGGCAGGAAGGAGGGGTGGAAGAACAATGGGGAATAATAAAAACTGCCATCACAGAGGTAACAAGCCTTTGTGTGAAGCAAATAAAACAAAACAATGTAAGAAACCACTATGGTTCTCAAAGGAGGTAGCAGTGAAGGTTCAAGAGAAAAAGAAAGCATTCAGAAAGTACAAGGAATCACAGAAGGAGCAAGACAGAGAATTGTATCAGTTAAAACAATAGGAAGTTGGGAAGGCAGTCAGAACAGCAAAGGCCCAAACCAAGGAAAAGATAGCCAACTCAGTTAAGGAGGGGGATAAAACCTTTTTTAGGTACATCAGGGAGTGAAGGAAGACTAAGGGAGAGATAATGAGGCTTAATAAAGGGGGATGGGGTGGGCAGAGGGTGACAGTGAAAAGGCAGAGATACAAAACAAATATTTTTGCTCAGTATTTACAAATGAAGAGGGAGAGGAACCTAAAACAAACAATAGAAACACTATGGATACAGAAGTTGATACCAGCCCATTTACAGAAGAAAGGGTTCTGAAATAACTCTTAAAACTGAAGGTGGACAAAGCAATGGGGCCTGATGGGATTCATCCCAGAATTCTAAAAGAACTAAGGGTAGAACTAGTGACACCACTGACTACCCTCTTTAAATAATCATGGGAGGATGGGGTTTTACCTGAGGACTGGAGGAGGGCAGATGTGATTCCCCTTCACAAAAGTGGGAGCAGGGCAAAAGCAGGAAACTACAGACCTGTTAGTTTAACCCCAGTGATAGAGAAAATGATGGAATCACTTCTGAAGGAAAGAATTGTCAAGTACCTAGAGGCCAGAGGGGCACAGGACCCAATGCAGCATGTATTCACAGCAGGAAGGTCATGCCAGATGAATCTAATAGATATTTTTTGACTGGGTGACCAAAGTAATAGATCAGGGAGGGGCTGTGGACATGGCCTACCTAGACTAGTAGCAAGGCATTGACATAGTCCCACACAAAAGATTAATACATAAGTTAGCCAGCCTGGGAGGGTCCCAAGATGATAGCCTGTAAAGAATTGGCTGGAGAATAAGACACAGAGGGTAATAGTAAATGGAATCCACTCTGAAGAAAGGGTTACTAGTGGCTACCGCAGGGTTCAGTATTAGGACTGGTCATCTTCAATGTCTTTATAAGTGACATTGCAGAGGAACTGAAGGAAAGTATGTCTCTTTGCAGATGACAAAGATCTGCAACAGAGTTGATGCACAAGGTGGGTGGAAAGGATAAGAAGGACTTGGCAAGTTTAGAGAAATGGTCAAATGTATGGTGCTTAGATTCAATGCTAAGAAGTGCATAGTGCACCTGGGAAAACAAAACCCAGGGGAAGAGCACAATGGGGTGAGATACTAACAACAACAAAATGGAAAGGGACCTGGGGTAGTCATATCAGATGACTTAAAGGTGGGCAAGCAATGTGAGAGGGCAGTAAGGAGGGTTGGGGATACTGGGATGCATAGGGAGAGGCATCACCAGTAGAAAACAGGAAGTTATTATCCCTCTGTACAGACAGCTGGTGAGACCCAATCTGAGTACTGTGTGCAGTTCTGAGACCCAATCTCCGCAAAGACATAGACAGGATGGAAGCTGTCCAGAGGAGGGCATTCAAATGGTGCAGGGTCTGCACCGAAGACATATGAAGAGAGACGAAAGGAGCTTAATATGAATAGCCTCGAGGAAAGGAGGGAGAGGGGGACATGATGGAAACTTCTAGCACCTCAAGGAATCAACAAAATCCAAGAGGGTAGCATCTTTCAAAAAAAGAGGAGTGCAAGAACAAGGGGGCACAATTTGAAGATGGGGGGGTAGCTCAGAGGTAATGTAAGGAAGTATTTTTTCACAGAGAGGGTTGTGGATGCATGGAATGGCCTTCCGGAGGAGATTGTGGAGTCAAAAACAGTGGTTGAATTCAAGCATGCATGGGACAGTCATAATGCAATTCTAGGGGGTTGGAGTAGAAAGAAGTAAGCTGCTGGTTAACTAGGATCTGCAGCTTATCCATTAGGTAGGGAAATGGGCAGACTGGGTGGGCCAAGCAGTCCGTATCTGCAGTCAAATTCTATGTTTCTATGAACAGTCCATCTTGGTATCCCTTGATCCCTCATCAACTTTTGATACATTAGACCATGGGATTTTAATAGCTTGGCTGGGGGACTTGGCAAGACTCAGAGACACCATGTTGAGGTGTTTGAAGTCCTTCATTTCTAGTAGGGTGCAGCATTTAGCATTGGGGGCATTTTTCTTTGTGCCCTGCTGCCCTGATCTGTGGGGTACCTCAAGGTTTGATCTTGTCACCTATGTTGTTTTCAGTATATATGCACCCACTGGGAGAAGTCATTTGACAATATAGTCTACAGTTTTCATCACTTTGCTGATGATACTCAGCTACATTTGACCTTTGCCCAGCAATAGAGATTTTGTTGATGTGCTGAACAGCTGCTTAGCTGTATCAGTGACTAGATAACCTCCAGTTAACATATGCTGAATCCAGACAAGATAGAAGTGCTACTGGTGGATGCAGGTCCTTGTATTGTGGCAGGTTTAGGAGTGATGGTGCCAGGATTACAACAGGGTGCCGCTCCTCTCTTAGCCAAGGAGAGGATGAAAAATCTGGGCAATATCATGGATTGTAAGATGATAGTAAGACATCAGATTTTAATGGTAGTCTGTGATGGATGTTTCATTACAGAAACATTGCCCATAAAAACAGAAATCTAAAACTTGACAGCAGTTAATGACCACTTGGCCCATCCAGTCTGCCCATTTATCCCTACCTATGCTATTACAGCAGATTGTACCCAATCTACAGCTGTTTTTTCATCAGCCCTTTCTTTCCACTATGATTCCCTTGTGATTCTCCCATGCAATCTTGAACTCCACCACTGTTTTTGCCCTCACCACCTCCACTGGAAGGCTGTTCCAGGAATCCACCACTCTTTCTGTGAAGTCCTTCCTTACATCTCTCCTGAATCTACCCCACTCTAGCTTCACAGCATGTCCTTTTCTTCTTGAGCATCTTTTCTTTTGGAAAAATACTTTCCTCCTGTACCTTTTTAACACCCGTGAGGTATTTAAAGGTCTCTATCATATCTCCCCTCTTCCTCCTCTGTTCCAGGGTATACATATTAAGTTGCTTTCATCTCTCCTCATAGAACTTTTGATGCAGACCCTGCACCATTTTTGTTGCCCTCCTCTGGACTGCCTACCATCTGTCTATGTCCTTCCAGAGATGTGAGCTCCAGAACTAAACATAATACTCCAGGTGGGGTCTTTCCAGTGATCTATATGGAGGCAGCACCACCTCCCTCTTTCTACTGGGGATATCCCTCCCTATGCACCCCAGCATCCCACTACCCCTTCTGGCTGCCTTGTTGCTCTACCTGGTCACCATTATGTCATCTGATATGATTATCCATGGGTCCTTTTCTGCTTGGTGGTCGTCAATACCACTCTACCCATTTTGTACTCTGGCCATGTGTTTCTATGTCCTACATGCATTATTTTGCACTTTTTCAAATTGAAGCCCAGCTGCCATGCCCTTGTTCACTCCTCTAGTTTTTTCAGGTCTATGCCCATCCTTTCCACCCCCCTGAGTGCTTTATTCTATTGCAGATTTTGGTGTCAGCCACAAAGAGGCAGACCTTCCCTTCCAGCTCTCCTGCAATGTCACATATAAAAATATTAAAGAGGACCTGTCCCAGCACTGATTCACTGAGGCACCCCATTTGTCACCTTCCCTTCCTCAGCATAAACTCTGTTCACCACCACCCTCTGCCACCTGTCCCCTAACCCATTTCCTTTTCAGTTAACCACCTTTGGATCAACTCCTAAGCTACCCAGCTTGCTTACCAGTCTCCTATATAGAAATATGTTGAAAGCCTTATTGAAGTCTAAGAAGGCTATGTTCACTGCTCCACCCTAATCTAAATCCTTTGTCAACCTGTCAAAGAAATCTATCAGATTCATGTGACATTATCTACCCCTGTGAAACCATGCTGCCTCAGATCTTGTTCTCCAAAGGATTCAACATGCCTTTCCTTCAACAGTGATCCCATTAACTTGATTTTGATGTTTTTGATTTTACATCCTATGCCACTGTGTATTATACTAAATTACTCTTCCACTCCATTAAGCACTTTACTGTACTTAATCCTTGTGAATCTTCATTTTATGTGTATAAATTCCTGGAACTATAAGTATTTCTCTTATATTGTTCCTTACCTATTTTTATTGTACTTTATCCCTGTACTTACCTTCCCTCGGGTCGCACCTGGAAACGAGCCTTGGCTCAGTATGCTTTTCCAGTTTACCAATTTTTAAATAACTAAAAACCTTTCCCACCACCAATGTCAGGCTGACTGGCCTATAATTGCCAGCCTCCTCTCTGCTACCACTTCTGTGTAGTGACACTACATCTGACCTTCTTTTTAAATTCGTAATTATTATTTTTTTTTTTTATAAAAGCATAAAACAAACTGGTCAAGTACATCATCATTGGGCTTGTTTTCAAAAACACATTTCATTTAGGATAAACTGGATGAACACGATTGGTTTAAAAAGTCATTTTTATATGCACCAACTGTTCTGCTTGTTAACGTTCAAAATCACATCTTATGGTTCCTCCTTCTGAATGTGCTCCATGCTATGCAATTCAGCTCTACCATGAGACCACTTTGCACCTCTGTTTCCAAGTGCTACATGCTGTAAAAACAGCTGACAGTTTTAAGCTAGCCGAGCAAATGTTATGCATTTCAGCATCTCAGTATTTATCATTTTTCACAGAAACCACAAACAAACCATTATTTTAAAACTAACTTTGGCATTTACCACTCAACTACCCAGGTGCCAAGATGTGTGATGCCAGACTGATGTTTCAGTGAGTGACCACTCCTTCCTCAGAGGCACACAGCACTTGGAAAAGGAAATGTTAAGTGGTCTCTTGGCAAAGCTGAATTGCACAGCATTGAATACTTTCAGAAGGATATACTTGACCAGTTTGTTTTATGCTGCTTTACAAATGAAACACACTGTGTGGTGATTAAAAAAGGTTCAAGGATCCTCACTGGTTAGCGTACTTATTTCATTATTAAAGTGGCCTACTGGTACTGATCCCGTACCTCGGATGGAGGTCATTGGAAATTGCAAAGGTTTGACAAACCATTCATTGGGTAGGTTCATGGCATGGAAGAGTAACTTATAATTTTATGCTTTTAACAAATCCAAAATGTCCCAGAACAGTCAGGCATTTGAGAATGACAAACCAGTCTTGTGAAAAGTAACAAAGAATGTAAGAAGCCAGTAAATCCTTTCATGAAATTTAATTGTTTTCTAATCAAATTCACAGTGTAAGGTGGGAGAAAATACAAAAAAAAGCTTAAACAAAAAATATCATGCATCAAACATTATGCATCAAAAACACATATACACAGCTTGAATAAGTGCATTGAAAGGTAAAAATCTGTCTGTTCCAACTTAAGTGAAACAAAGGATTTTACTTTAAGAGTTAAGGCATATTATATGACGCTAGCTAGCTGAACTACAAAAGATGTAAATCCAGAACACGCTGTGGAGTTACGGAGCAGCGATTCATCCCTAGTATTTTCTTCCCATCTTTCCAGTAAGGTGTAGATTTCATCTGGAGGGCTATGACAGAGATGTAGAAGTCTGAGCTGTTCTCAATTATAGCAAATTTGTGGTTTAGGCTACCTGGTGTGCCTGTCCTTATCTATATATTGGCCACACTATCAGACCTCTACACCAAAGAATACAGGAACATATCCACAGTATAAGATTGGGTTTGGCAGACATACCCCTGGTTAGACATTTTAGTGAGAGGCATGAACAAAACCCTAATGGGGCCCTATTCATGGCACTTGAGACTGTAAGTAGAGGACTTAGGTGTGGTGATAGACTGACCAAATTGCTGTAAAGGGAAAGCTTCTGGATTTTCTCATTTGGCTCCCTGTATCCATGGGGGTTAAATACAGAAAGTGATTTGAAGCCATTTCTTTGATACATTAATTTGGGAAGATATACCATGGATCTATTTGAGTTTTAGTCTAATTGGTTTGTTTAAATAATTTAGTTCTATGATGTTGAATGTATATTGCAAACTTCAAACTGCTATAAATTCAAACTGCTATCTCTCTTCTTTCCTTCTCTTTACAGATCTTTTGTGGCAGTCCGTGGTTTGGGGCAGGTAGATCCCCCTTACTGGAAAGATGGAGAAGAAAATATTAGGGGAGATCACAGCTCCACAACTCTACAGTAGTGCTGGGACAAAGTTGCGAATTCTGCCTCTGTGGAAGTTCTGCAAAATTTCGAAACATTTGTGGAATTTTTCACTCTTTCACCTACTGTATAGTGAAATTCCAAACTTTTCACCTCATACTGCATTCTTTAATGACTAACTGCAGAACTTTAGTCATAATATGTGGAAATAATTTGTTTTGTCACTTATTCCACCATATCATTTAATTATCCATGGTTTCAAGGTAATTCTGCAGATTTGTTTTCTACCCTCAATGTATGGCGATATTTGGTTTTCTAGAGGTGGTATTGCAAATTTTAAGCTTGCAAACTGAATCTAACCACCCATTCCGTAGACTACTTTAACTCTAGTGTTAACAATAAACCTTTTCTCTGTTTTTGATTATTTCCTTTTTTCTTCCTTTCCTGGTTTTATTGCAAGTTTCTTTCTTTTGAATTCTGCAGAACTGAAGGACTGTGTTATTGTTTTTTTTTCCCTGGCATATGCTAAATCTCATGGTCTAGTACAGTAATTCTGTGAAATGTCCAATTACACCATGGTTAGTTCTAATCACAAGCTTTGCAGCTCTGCAGTAATGTGGGGTGCAGAGGGATTTATCCATAGTTTCAATGCAATTCTGCAGATTTTTTTCCTGCCAGCAATGTATGGCCATGTTTGATTTTCTAGAGGTGGTATTGTAACTTTAAACTCACATATTGAATTTAACCACCCAACCTGTTCACTGCCTTAACTCTGATGTCAGCAGCTAATCTAGTCTTTGTTTTGTAATTGTTTCAGTTTTTCCTCCTTTCCTGGTTTTATTGTGAGTTTCTTTCTTTTGAATTCTGCAGAATCCAAAGATTGTTTAATGTGTTATTTTTTTTCTTGGTATTGTTAAAATGTTCCACACTTCGGATTAGTAACTCCACAGAAATCTCAAATTACTCTGCAATTACTACTGCTGCATTGTGACTGGTTGCACCTCTGAAGTTATCACATGGTATGCACAAGGCTGCAAGATGTGAGTCTCTCTCTCTCTCTCTCTCTCTCACTGAGTCACACTTCTGAAGTGATTTCTGATGAGGAAAGAGCTCTGTTCAGGGTGATCTAATTTTGAGTAGCATTTTTGAGTGTTTACACTTAAATTAACATTTGTGTTGTCAAAGTGCTACAGTATATATATACTTTTCCTGCTGAGATAAGTAGAGTTATGGCTTTTAAGTCATACAATTTCTCTGAGACTTGATAAACAGTGTGGTGGTAGTAGTAGTAGTACAGTCACTGTTCTGTCACATTGTGCTTCACAGTTAATCTTTTTCTGTGACACTTTTGACAGAAATTACAGTTTTGTTTCCGAACTGACAGTTTTGTTGAGGCTGACTCATATTTGTGATTAATTTGAATTTCTTTTGACTAGAAGCACTGTGTTACTTAGTCAATAATCAGTCACTGAATTGATCTGTTTAGCTTATTTATTTTATTGTGATATTTCTATTATTTGAGGGGAATACAAAGCAACAGAACATGTCCTTTAGCAAGTCAAAACATGCAGGCTCTAGAAAAAAAAGTTGGTGATTCAGCAACTAAAACTCTGTCTCATGGAGGTGCGGAGGGTATTGGGGGTATTGGGTATTGGGGGGGTAGACAGCTCAGCAGTAACACAGTCAGTGGCAGTGCAGGTACAGGAGTGGACCATGCTGTGCCAATGTCAGCTGGAGCTGGTAGTACAGCTACCAGTTTTGGGGAATTGAAGTAGCTTACTATTCATAGTTAGGCAGCTTTATCCCAACATACCAGACCTGCAAGAAAAACTGCCATGGATGTTGCAGCACTCCTGTGCCAGACACAGGAGTCTCAGGAGGAGGAGGAGGAAGAGCCACATGAGACTGAAGATTTTTCTCAAGAGCTGTTAGGGAGTAGTACATCAGTGGCTGATAGCACCACTATGCCTGATAAAAAAGGGGGGTCCCAGACCAGTAACTTTCCTGGCAGAGGAGTGGAAGCTTGATCATAGAGTAGTGGAGAAAGAGGCAGAGGAGAAAGAATTTCCTCAATGTGAGCAACCTGGTAGTCTAATGTGGAAAGTGATGAGCAGGGTTCTGATGAAGAGGAGCTGGGGATGTTGCAGACTCAGTGCAGGAAATGTCAGAGTCATTCATCAGTGATGAGGGGAATGATGATGATGATTCTGCAATTGACCCCATTTGGCATCCTCTCCAAAAACAAATGAAAAAAAGTGTAGGGATGGGTAAAGGGAAAGGAATTCCTGCTCTATCACTGCAGTGAAGGGAACAATTGGATGTTAAGAGCAAGGTAGCACATGCTAAAATGGCAATCGTCGATAAGCAGCAGCAGGAACAGCTGCAGCTAGTAGTTTTGTCCACCCCAAACCTCCTTCCGCCTTCTGCTCCAACCTGTAAAATCTGAAATTTGAGTGGCAAGTCACTGATTTTTTTTTCTGTGTGTGACTCTGACAATAGTGTGGCTATATGTAACATCTGCAAATCTAAAATCAATAGGGGCAAACTAAGAACACATTATGGAACCATTGGAATGCATAGCCATATGCAAACAAAACATCATATTCATTGGGCACAGCAGAAGTGAATGACAACAATGTCAACTTCAGAATCTGCTCATGAACAATCTGACTGAGTAGGTCCACTTAATTTAACATTTAACTCTGTATTGAGTTTGACCCGAATGGATGCAAATACAAGTGTTAGTACTCAATTAGAATCTCAGGCCTCTCCTTCCTCTGTCAAAAGTAGGCAGCATGTCCATGCTGTTAGCCAGGGCAGTCAATGCATCATTAAGCAAACTCATAAAGGCAGTAAATCCATCTCCTCCCAAGTCCATGGCAACAAAATCTGAAGCAACCTGATATGTATAATGCATATGGGGAAAAGGAATATTCAGCAGGAATATGATATAATGAGAATTAGTTTGAAGATATCAAGGTGTGAAAAAGGTTTAGGTATTTATATTAGGGGATGACTTAAAAGCTGAATCGCACTGTAAATATGTATCCAATAAGGCCATGTATTTAACAAACAGTATTAGAAGGAATTTTTTTCTAGAAATGAAGGGGTATTGTTACCAATATACAATAGTTCTATAAAGCCAATCCTTGATTATGGTTCTCCGTGCTGGAGTCCTTATTTAGTGAAAGACAAAAGGCTCATTGAAAGAACTTAGAGATCCAACATGAAACTGATAGGTAGTTGTAAAGGGAAATCATACCTGGAGAGATTAAATGATCTAAATCTACGGTCAGTAGAATTAAGAAGAAAATGAGGAGCCCTTTTTATTGCTGTATAAAATCTTGAGGGATGATATATTAAAGGAGGATTTGGGACTGGCAATAAAAGACCATAAATATAACATGAGAAAGCATAATCTCCAGATTAAAGAAAACAGTTATTGATCTGAGGTATGGAAATATAGTTTTGTATCAAGAACTGTAAGATGGTGGAACAATCCACCAGGGGATGTGGCATATGCAGAAACATTCCAGGTTTACAAACAAAGTTTAGATAGGTTTCTAGAGGTTAGTAATTCTGTTACTTCCACTGTGTAGTGGGGGCAACTGATATGGGCACTAGCCTTCTGATGTCTTATAGTCACAGGTATTAACAATTATAAAATGGGTAGAAATATTCCTACATTTTGATTGGCCAAGAGGTACCATTTGCCATGTCCTTATCAGGACATATACTAACAACTGGTACTACTTAGCCAAGCAAACCGCATCACCTTGACACATATCAATGCATGAAATGACTCTCTCCTGCTGCAGCTCAACATGTATTTGTACAGTAGCATGTCATGAAACCGCAACAGCTGCACGGGGAGAGCACTGTCACCAACAGAAAAGGCAAAAAGTAATTTTTTGCAAGCTGCCAACCTCTCCCCCAAGTAAAAAGTTTCAACTTTTAGTCCGTATTCTGTATTTTCCCACTGACCATTTTCCTGTACCACCTTCACAGTCCTTGCGCTCCTACTGTTTAAACCGTGCTTCTGCTCTTGAAACTGCACTGAGAACCAGTTAAAAAAACAAGATTGAGCCATCTCGGATGTGCAGTCCTCCCCTCAATTTCACCCTCCTACTAGCCAGTGAACTGTGAAGTTCCACAAGATAGGACAATATCTAATTTATTTGAATACTATTTAAGAAAAATTGCAAACTACAGTGGCCGCCGAGGGACACGCTCGGTCGAAGTCAAGCGGCAGCGGGCTACAAATTAAATGTTTTACAGATTAAAACAAAACTGCTTTAAATAATATAAAGCTAAAAGAAACAAAAAAATGTTTATTTCTCCGTGCTGGAAAAAGAGCCACTCTCCCAACTCGTGGCTTGCCGTTGAATCCCGCACTTCCCGAGCAGACACTGTCATTGCTGACATCTCAGAAGGGCAGCTAAAAAAGCATAAGGCAAGATCTAAACAAAATTAAAAAAATGAAGCCTGGGTGTGGAGATAGAGAAACAGAATGTGTGTGGGGTGTAGGGATTGGGGGAAGGCGGTGGGGATGAGACAGACAACACAAATCACCTCAGTGAAAACAGCAGCTCTGCCAGCTCGTGGCTTGCCTTTGAAAGTCGCACTTCTTGAGCAGACATCATCGCTGGCATCTCAGAGAGGCTGCTGAAAAGCATAAAACAAAGATCTAATCAAAATGTAAAAATAAAAAAAATTAAGCCTGGGTGTGGAGAAAGAAACAAAGTGTGTGTGTGTGTGTGTGTGTGTGTGTGTGGCGGGGGGGTGATAGACAACACAAATGCCCTCTAATAGGTGAATTGTATATATGGTCTGAATATGCAAGGACTATTTTTCTATGTTTATACCTTAATTAACCTAGATTTTAACACCTATGTGTTCAGACTTCTTTAAATAATTAATTTATGTTATGGGGGACCCATTTTTATAAGCGGAATAAGAGACTCTGAGGTGTGATTTATGGGCTGATAACAGCACTTCCCAGGTGCTAAAGGCACTCGGCGCAAGCACCTCGTGCCTCATTACACACCTGGAGTGTGCTCTTATCAGGCCATAAACCACACCTCGTCGTGTCTTATTCCTCACGTATATTAGATGTGCACTAACAGAACACACTAAATACCACCATGAACACTGAGCTGTAAAAGAGCTGAATACAGCTATTGCTAAGATGCTGGCAACAGACCTGCTGCCATATTCTTTCATGGAGATACCAGAGTTTCTTCAATTGATGGAAAAAGCGGCACCAAAATATAACGTTCCAAGTCGCACATACTTCTCAACAAAGGCTGTCCCTGCTCTTTATAATGACCTTTTCTCCATTATTTCCCATGCAAAGTCTCACTCTGTGGTGCCCACCATCCACCTTACCACAGATACATGGACTAGTACACCATCCTCTTCAATAAGTTTTATGTGCACTATTGAACACTGGGCATATTTCCCTGAGGTTTATGCCTTGCAACCATGTCCATTGTCAATCTGCCAGCTGTCAATAGATAGTAGTGTTGGTCCTCATTAGCGTGCCATGTTGAGTATGCAAAGCATGCCTAGCTCTCATACAGCTGATAGAATATTGGCATGAATTAATGAGCTTATTACGTCATGGTTTAAGCTGCATGGTTTCTCAGCAGGCTTCATTGCTAGGTATAATGCTCATAACGCTAATAAAAGCAATCCATGATGGCTCATTTTTTTCATGTACCATGCTTTGGTCATGTGTTAATCTGATTGTTAGGGCTTTTCCTGAGCATGAAGCAGAAATCAGCATGTTGAATGTGAGCCATAAAAACTGCAACATAATTAGTCACTCCTCACTGTCCAGATCAGAGCTGACCACTCTACAGAAGGCAAATGGAGTGCCGCAACATCAACTAAAACTTAATGTGGTCACATGCTGGAATTCAACATTGTACATGCTCAAGAGACTATCAGAGCACTACAAACCAATAAATGATTATGTGATGCAGTTGCGTGATCATGACACACAGGCAGCCATGTCATTCAGTCCAGCACAGTGGATGTTGATGGACAGTGTTATTCAAATCCTCTGTCCCTTTGAAAATGCCACACAAGTGGTCAGCTCAGAAAATGCATGCCTGAGCCAGATGATACCACTGCTGGGTGTGCTCTGACAGGCACTGGAAAATATCAGAGAGCAGTTTCAAGTGGCTGCCAGACTCAGTAGGGACAGAACTAGCTAAAAGGATTGTGCAGCTGTTCGACAGTGATCCAAGAGTGATTTATATGAACATCTTAAAAGCATTCATTCTTTCAACATTGCCGTATCCATGATACAAACATGGAATAACTACTCTACTTCCCAGTGGTAAGACTGAAGTTGCTATGTTGTGATCCTTCATGGGAAAGTTGAAAATTGGATGGCAAGGGAGCATGCAGAAAAAAGATCACATTGGTATCCCTGGAAACACCTGATGGTGGGGAGTATGAAAATATCCTACTCATCTTTACCCCATACTGTGCCTGGTGCAGTGCCTTCCTCCTCACATAGCAGTTCCACAAACCCTCTGTGGGCCATGCTGCAACAGGTTGGTGTTTCTGCACAACAACCAACTGAAGGTAGACCATAACTGCAGCTGTCTGCCAGCCATATGGTGCAGTTCAATCTGGATGACCCACAGCAGCTCAACATTGAAGATGAGCCATTGTTAAACTGACAAAGTAAGCTAGGAATCTGGCCTGCCCTGGCATCTCTGGCCATCAAGTATCTGACTTGTCTCTCTGCAAGTGTTAGCTCTGAAGGGGCATTCAGTGCTTCAGGTGCATTAGTGAGTGACTGGCACAACTGCCTGTCAGAAAGAAATATAGAGTACCTGAAATTTATTAAAATGAATTCACATTTCCTCCCAGCACTGTATAAATTGTCATCAGCTGTGAGATATTATGCAGCTGAAGAGGGTGATGTTGAGCAGAAAACTGCAGAGGAGGAAGAGAGTCTGGTTCTTTCCTTTGAGGAGAAGGACATGTCCAAGGGGTATGACTTCTCTTAAGTTGCATAAAAAAAGATGCTTGTCTACCAAAGCAGTCACCATGACACATATGTCATACACTGATGCTTCATGTGGACAAACTAAATATAGAAAATGCTTACAATTGCTGCGACCTGTTCCTCTCCAAGTTGGCTGATGTTCATGACCCTCCTCCTCCTCCCAAAAACAAAAAAAAAAGAAATATAAAAAATATTGCCTGGACACAAGGGGCCCAATTCTGAGATGCATGGTGCAACTCACTGGTGGATGCGAGCTGCGACATACACTACTATCCTGGGGACCCTGCACCAGATTCCAGAACAGACAGAGTCCCCGGCACCTATGCCCTGTGACTTGCGGCATCATCAGGGTTGTGCCACATGAAGGGTGCACTCAACCTGGGTGCCGCAAGCCACTGACAAGCCTGGTGACAGGGCACAACCCCCCAAAGCCCCAAGCCCCAGGACATGCCTGCAAGCACCTTTCAGCCATGGGGTGTTGGCAGAGTGCCACTGGCACCGGGGGGTGGCATCAGATCATCGCAGACCCAGGTGCTAGAGGGTGGAACCCCGGTATTGCCAGGGGTGTGGGGGGTTGCTTTTTGGTGGGGGGTCTGTGTGGCATGGCAGTGTGTTGGTAGGGGCACTGTGGGGAGGGGACAACAGGCAGTTTACCAGGACAGAAGCTCCATATGCCAGCTAATAGCTGGTCAATCCCGCAGTGCCGCAGGGCCTCTTGGAATAGCATTGCGGGATTACAACAGCTGCCCTTTCAGTATAGGGCACAGCTGCTGCCATAACCCCACCTTCTGCCATGCTGTAGGGGTCTTGGGAGGCATAAGTCCCCTTGGGCACAGGCTGCTTGTGCCATGCCACAGGCTACCTCTCGGGTTCCCATCTGGTGGAACACATGGTGCAAGGTGCAACTTACACCATCTGTGTTGACGCAAACCATACTGCGCCATGGTGGAGCCGACTTGGAATCAGGCCCCATGGTTGTTTGTACTTTACTGATTATTAACAATGAGGTGGGAAACAGTCAGCTACCTGTTTCTCTCCAAGCTGGCCAATGTTCACGGCCCTGCTCCCCTTCAAAGCAAAAAACAGAAAAATCAAAACATTGCCTGAACACGTTTTTTTGACCTTTACTGTTTATTAACAATGAGGTGGTGCACCGCTTGCTGTGGGAAACACTCAGCTACCTGTTCCTCTCCAAGTTGGCTGATGTTCATGGCCCTGCTCCTCCCCAAAACAAAAACCGAAATACCAAAAAAACTTGTCTGGATACATGGTTGTCTGTCCTTTATTGTTTAGTAAGAATGTGGTGGTGCACCACTTGCTGTAGGAAACACTCAGTTATCTGTTCCTCTCCAAGTTGGACAATGTTCATGGTCCTGCTTTTCCTCAAAACAAAAAACAAAAAAAAAAACCAGAAATGCCAAAAAAATAGCATGGACACATGGTTGCTGTTGGAAACACTCTGCTACCTGTAAATCTGCTGCATGTCACCATCAGGAGTGTAGACAGAAATTTCCATTTTGTACACAATCTCCAACAGTTACACCCCCCCCCCCCCAATTAAAAAAGGTACACATCCATCCAAATGGCACCCCTTCTAAACAAGTCAGATTGTAGTCAGATGACTCTCTACTCTCTAAGGAGGTTATACATGTATTGGACACTCCTCAGTGGCCTACACTAACCCAAATACTACAGATTAGAATGATAATATTAACAGAGTGGCTTATGGTTTGTGACAGGCACTCAACAAAACTGTACACAAATGTGTACAGTGAGTATGCCTGTCTACACCCTTAGTCACCATATTCTGCTGCGACTGACTGTGTACAGCCCCTGATGTGCGTGTGTTGTATTGTAATCATTTCATTGACATAAGCCACTCACTACAGAATGTTGGAAGCAATGTTACTTACTATGCAATATTGTGGTTTTGGACTTGGATGATTTATCATATGCACTGACTACTCCCAGTAAATCAGCCTAATCAGTGATGATGTCATCTTCACTACTTAAATCACATGTCCTCATGGCATTCATTGCACAGGTTAGTAGCCTTTTTGACTTCTGTCACGTTAAATTATGTATTTGTATAATTGTTTTACTAAGGTTCTCATACAGTGCCCTCTCTTTTTTTACAGGTACGTAAATTGTAATTTTTCTGCTGCCGATGTCATTATTTCTTAACCCACCTCTCTGCCCAATGTAATGCATGGACATATCAGTAAAGTAAGTGCAATAGTTATTTTGTGAATTTTGTTCTTTGCCAGCCAAGCGTCTGGGTTCCTGGGGTGTTTATTGCTAGTGACAAGGTAGGTAATACTGTTTATGTTTTGTCCTTATTTTTTTCCAGTGATCTACAGCATCATAATACAGTCAGATAGGTGTACATTGTATGCCCGACCTCTATGCAGGTAAGGGTGGCTGGGAGGAAGTGAAAGGGGTGGGTTGGAATTGCTGAGGTAGCCACAGAGCACTGCTGTGCTTAATATGTTATGTAAGGTTAGCGATCGCCTAGGATTTTCCGCCTAGCTGATCAGCCAGTCAGCAGCTGGTAATAATAACTGATGTTAGGTTTTGTTTCTGCTTTTGCAACTCTCTGCATGATTTGTTTTTCAAGTCTGCCTATAAAATGCTCCTCCTATGCTGCTACTGCTCCTGCTGCTGCCGTGGTCCACCCTTAATCCACCAGCCCTGTGGTGGCTTCTTGGTGTTTGTCCATCCCAATTGCCCACATAAGTACTTTTTTTTTTGGCAGGTTTTTTGGAAGTGAAAGCTTGAAATTAATTTTTTTGTTTCTCTTTTCATGTAGATTCAATCAGATAGTCTTTGAAGCAGGCAGTTTTGGAGGAGGGGTGGGGTGGACATTGGCAGTGATAGTGGTACTGGTGTAGTAGCTGCTGTAGGCACAGACCTGTTGTGATGCATGTCAATTAGGTAAAGGGAAAGAGTATGTTCTGCATTGTTTTTCCAGTCTAACAGGTGTTGTTCCTCAGCCTCAGCTAAAAATGCCAATCCATGCTTCTCTTGTATTTCTGCAGCTCTCGGTGTACTTCTCTTTCAGGTCTACCTGTGTAAGGCTTTCTGAATGCTGCTGCTGTTGTCCTGATTGCATGCCAGCCAGCCCTGTGGCTTCATGATGTGTCTTTAAGAAATGCCCAGGTAAGTACCAATAGATGTTGCTTTTTGTCCTTTTTTTTCACACGAAGGTCATTATATGGGCATGGTGGGATACATGTATTTACTGTCAGAAGTCAAGGCAGATATGGGGGGGGGACTGCCAAAGGTGCAGAGCAATTGTGGTGGCAGATGAGGTAGAGAGTGGTAGCAGACTAGATAGTGAGAGGATGTTCAGACTTGTTGATCCAGACTCACAGGTGGTCTGCCCCGTTATAAAAAATGCCACCATTTTTCCCAATCCCTTTGTGTCTCTGCAACTCTCTGTATGCTTTTTATCTTTTCAGGTCTGAATGCCTCTGTAAAGCATACGCGACGGATGTTGCTTCTGCTGCTCCTGCTGTCCTGAATGTACTCTGTCTGCCCTGCGACTGTAACAGGAAACTAGTGAAGACAAATCAAACAACAACACCAGTGATCGATGTTGTCATTGTGTAACTTAACTAAGACCTAAATCAATACAGTGTCAGGTGATGTGAGCATGTAGCTCATGTAACATTTCTTAGGGGAGAGGACTAATCAAGTTCTCCTGCTTGGTACTGCAAAAAAGGTTCATGCTGAACCCTGAACAGCAGTCAGAATTGTTCATTGAACTGCAAACTTTCACACATGCCATAAAGACACAAATGACAAGCAACTGTTGTGTGACACAAGGAGATATTTATTTGAAGAACAGAATATCAACAAAGCACAACAGGAAGGAACTACAGCACAAAACAAGAATCAGAAAACAAAACTATGTACAATGAGAACAGCAACAACAGTCAACTCAGTAACAAAATATTTAACTATTTACAAATTGAAGTCATGCACTGTAAGTGCAGAAGACCACCTGGCAGTCATCGATGTTTGCCAGTCGCAGGCCTAAGCTTTGCCAACCTATGTCAGTACGTCATTTTTTTTGACGGTGCATCAGGAGCAGCTGGTTAGCCTCCACTCAGGCAAGGGTGGCCTGTATTGTTGCCACATTTTTTTTTGAGCAACTTAATGTCCATGCGCATAGCTGGATCAGTGGAGGTACTTATGGTGCTGAGGTGGCTTCTGTGACAGCAGGTGTTGCAACAGAGAGCACGGTCCCTGTGCCATTCTCTCCTCCTAGCTGCTGCTGCTTTTCTGTCACTGCCAGCTTTGCCAGTTCCCTCTGAATTCTCTGTACATGGTTTGTGAACCATGTACTGCTGGTTGCTGTTATCTCTCTCTCTCTGGGCCCAGCACCAGCATTGGTTGTGTGTCAGTGTTATCTGTTGTATAGAAAGAAATACGCAGTTTGAACATATGGAACTGTGCAAGTGCCAAAGTAATGAAATTATCAGCAATAGTAGTACAGTGCTCTGTCAGAGCATTGTATAACCTCACTGTGCCCTGACTGTCTGGTGATGATTGCCACCAGCCTCGGCCCTTACAATGCCTGCTCTCATTGGTCCCTGCTGTACACGTTGGACGATCCCCCACAACATCCCACTGAGGATGGGAAGTATGAAGCACATCAGTATGTGAACTGTGGGGCTTAAGCAGTGTTTCTTCACCAACATGTTCCAATATGCTGCATGTCTCCTCATCAGTACCTCAACCACTGTCTCTCTAAGGTATACCATCCATTGAATTGACCCCCACCACCACTGACATTCACATAGCTGGTGTTTTATCCCCCCCACCTATCTAGTTCTCAACATTTTACCAACATGTTTACAGATTTTTACAATTGGAATTTGTAATTGTCTGTCTGTGCCTGTTGGTGATGTCTTCCATACTAACCGTGATGAACCTTCCTTTCCATCCTGTGTGGTGACTGCATGTGTAGTGGTGGACTATCCAGAGCCTCATACATTATGCATGGTCGACCAGATCCAGTACTCATTCAGAATACTACTAAACAGTGTCCGCTGATACATATACAGTCTGTATCTATATGTCCTCCTGTACAGGTCCTTGTAAGTGGACATTGCAGAGAGTGTTATAGTCAGGATGATGTGCTGGTGTTTCTCACAGGTTGTGTCACGTGCTTTGCATAGGGAATGAAACAGCAGTGGGCACTTGTCACAGGCCGCTTCAACTGAAAACAAACAATGCAGTATTGATATAGTATAAGAATCTGACAAACACTGCTTATGCTGATGAATTTATCAAAAAGTAGAAGAAGAATCAGCATTTATATAGTGCTTTTCTTACACATTGTATCCCAAAGCACTTTACAAGCAATGTGAGACTGGTAGTGAAGTGATTGGATGTGTAGGCAGCCATATTGCACATCAACACCCACACACGGCCTTGGAAAATTGCATGAACTGATTCTATAGGAAGGGGAATATTGACCAGGACACCAGGAATGTCACCTACTCTTTGTAAAGAGTGTCTTGGGTTCTTTTACTTCCACCTGGACAACCACCAAGACACCACCAGCATAGGTAGAAGGGTTTAATATGTCATCTGAACGATGATACAACCGATACCAATAGTACAGCACCCCCCAATACTGTACTTAGGTGCCAGCATTTTGGTATGATCCCAATCCCAGTGTGGGACTAGAACCCATGACATTGTGGCCCAGAGGCAGATGTGCTACCATTACCAACTGAGGCACGCTGACACCAGTAACAAGTTGTTTGCTGTTATGTGAACCATTTTATCACAATACCTGACTGACAATGGCATGCAGACAAGAAAACGGTAGCGGGCTTACAAGTGATTATGAATGTTTCAGCTGTGATAAATGTGCATGATACGTCCAGCACACTTGCTTGGCTGGGGTTTCATTTGCATTCTGACAGCTTCCAGTTGCACACTGTTTGGCATGTCTGGAGCAACATACTCAACCTCCGTGTTCACCAGGTAACACAGTTGTGATTAGCCTACTTCAGTAGTGCACATTGGCCCTATTACTTACCTGGTTACTAACATCCAAATACAGATTGGTACAAACAGAATTTCCTATCACACTTACATTCTTCTTATCTAACCACACCCAGTGATGGCATCGCTATCCTGTCACCCTTTCATTTTCATTTAATTTTTATTTTTCATACTTGTAAGCCTGATGAACAAAAACTGCATATTTTCACAGGTGACTAGTCAATAAAACACATAAAAAATAAATATAACAATATAAAACAAGCATTTGTCAATGCTGAATGTTGTCACGCTGGCATTAGCAGTGGCGGAGGTAGAGGCGCATAATAGGAATGGCAGTGAAGTATTGAAGTGGCGCCAACCACACCCCCACCCTGGAGAGAGTGACAGGCAGTAGGGTGTGCCTTTGGGTCATCAGCTACAATGCTTATGCCAGTGTACCTCACCCTACCCTGTAGACAGTGACAAGTGTCATGGTGTGCTTTGGGGTCCTTGGGCATCATACCTACCCCATTCCATAAGGAAATACGCTGACGTGGGTGCAGTATAGGAGTGTGGGGCAAAGTTTGAAGCTGAACAGTGCAAGGCACACCACGATGCCTGTCAGTGGCTGCAGGGTGGGCGTTGGGGAGGTGGGTGGAATGGCGTGAGCATTACATCCAATTATCCCAAGTCACAGCCCTGACACCTGTCAGTCCATACCGGGTGGGGTGCTACAGTTGGAAACCCTAACACCGTAGGCGTGTAGTGGTACTTTCACTCTACATGTTCAACATGGGCTGCTTGTCAGGCCACCTCATGAAAAGTGGCACAATCACTTTGTTAGCTGAAATGTGGTTTTGCACAGCGGCTGTGGCATTTGGTGACAGTGGGACGAAAACACAGTTTTGGGCAGGAAGTGGAGAATGACAACTGTATTGTTCATAAGGAGGCGAAAAAAATGGGAACATTGAAAATCTGGAGTGGCAATATGAAATATTGGTGAAGCAATGAACATGCATACAAACTGAACAGCAGACGTCCGCAACCCAATTATTTATGGGAGTTTTTTAGGCACATTTTCAACATAGGTATTTTGGGACCTCCGCTCATGAACAGTGGCGCTGTGATTTTGTTAATGTGTCCCAAAAGGTGATTTCCTACAGCGAGCATGCCATTGTGTGTCACAGTTGCAGGAACACGTTTTGGGTAAGCTGTGAAAAATGGCAGCTGTACTGTTGATAAGGAGGTGTGCACAAATGCCAGTGGCGAAAATGTGGCATGAAAATATTGCAAATGTACGAAGTTACAAGGCTGCGTGGAAACTGCACAATGCATGCTTGCAGCATAGTCATTTTATGGACGTTCACCACCAAATTTTCATCATAGGCATTTTCGGACCTCTGCTCATGAACAGTGTCATCGTCATTTCCTCAAACTGCCCCAAAAATTGATTTCGTACAGCAACCGTGCGATTCTGCGCCAGACATGTGAAAACACATTTCAGGCAGGATATGTAAAATGACAACTGTACTGTTCATAAGGAGGCGTGGAAAAAATGCCAATTTTGAATATGTGGAGTGAAAATATTACAAATGCGTGGTCACAAGCATGCGTGCAATCTGCGCAACGCACTCTCGTAAAACACTAATTTTACAGACTTTTGGCTCAAAATTTTCAACATAGGCATTTTAGAACCTCTGCTAATGAAAAGTGTCACTGTCATTATCATAATGTGTCTCGGACATGGGCTTTCCACAATGACCGTGCTATTCTGCGCCAGAACTGTGAAAACACATTTTGGTCAGGATGTGAAAAATGACAGCTATACTGTTCATAAGGAGGTGCATAACAAAGACAATGTTGAAAATCTGATGTGAAAATATTATAAATTTGTGAACTTATGAGCGTGCGTGCAAACTGCGCAATGCACGCTCATAACACAGTGATGTCATGGAGTATCATCACCAAATTTTCAGCATAGGCATTTTAGGACTTCTGCTCATGAACAGTGTAACTGTCATTTTCATAATCTGCCCCGAACACTGATTTCCCACAGCGACCACGGTATTGTACACCGAATTGCGGAAACACATTTCGGCCAGGATGTGAAAAATGACAGCTGTAATGTTCACAAGGAGGTGTAGAAAAATGACAATGTTGAAAATCTGGCTTGAAAATATTGTGAATTCATGAAGTTACGAGTGTGCGTAGCAACTGTGCAATGCATGCTCGTAAAACAGTCATTTTTTGGATTTTTTCCACCAAATTTGCAACATAGGCTTTTGAGCCCACCTCATGAACACTACCACTGTCCTTGCGTTAATTGGCCCCAAAAGGTGATTCCGTGCAGTGACTGTGAAATCACCTTTTGGGACAGATTAACGCCATAACTGTGACAGAATTCATGAGGAGGGGTCCCAAAAAACTCATGTTGAAGATTTGGTGCAAAAAGTCCAAAAAATGCCCGAGATATGCATCAAAGTTGAAAAAACCCTATTTATTCCATTATACAGCTTACCAGCATTTCTTTGGTTCGCGGTCGGCTTTGAAGTGTGCAGACGTGTTCCCAGTCCACCGAAGATCATCGCGCCGAGCTCCGGAGGTAAGTATGGGGTGGGGGGAGTGTGGGGAGGCAGGGTGTGCAGTGGGTGGGTGGGTGCGGATGGTGGGTAGGGAGTCTGCGATGGACTGTTTTTGTGTTACAGGGTGTAATACAAAACAAAACAACATCGAGGGACAGTTTTTTTTTACAGGGGATTTGGCATGCTGGGGTGGGCTCCCAGCGTGCCACCTAACTGTTTGGAGGGGGCTGCTGCAGCCGACGGGGGAATGGGTACCCTCGTCAGCACAGAACAAAAGGGGGGGAATTTATGCCGATGGGGATTGGGCACCCCGTCGGCACACAAGGAAAACGTGGGAGGCATGAGCCGAGGGGGTTTGGGCACCCCCCTCGGCATATAAGAAATGGGGGGATGGAATGCTTTATGCCAGCGGGGAGTGGGCTATCCCGTCAGCACATACATTGTGGCCATTGTAAGCTGGCAGCCAGCCCACCATGAATACTATGTGGCTGGGCACGGAGGAAGGGTCCGCTGCATCTGACGAGCTTTGCTCGGATTGCAGCGGACCTTTCCTTAGATGTGCTCGCCACATTAGTATGCATGGTGTGGTGCCAGCATGCAGGCTGACTGGGGAATGAGGGACACACCTATTGATGTGTGCCCTGCATTCGTCCAACAGCGGCCGCGCCACCAAATCCGAACTGCTGCAAGATGTTGGCCGCGCAAGCGCGCCAACATAAAAACAGTCATATACAACATTTCAAATAAACATTAATTGCTACAATGTATGTGTACATTCATCTTTGTTTGTTAGCCATAATTTAAGAGGAGTTTTAAAACACCAGACAGTTTTACACTCTGTAATTTCAGATGGAAGTGTTAAAGAAGAAATGAGTTCTGCTGGCTAGTTCCTGATATCCACCTGATGCCCTGCAATGGCTCTTCTATGTCATTGTCACAGTTTGACCAGTCTGTGCAATAACTCTGCATGCTGTGATCAGGCCACACCCCCACCCTCAACCCAGTGGCCTTTCACTGTTTAACATTCTTCAGATTATACTACGCACTCCACTAGGGGAATAAATTAATCAGACATAACACTGCCAGCAGCAGTGCTTAGTGCAGTGCTGCACTTTAGTGACAGGGGCATGCCGCATGGTCATCACATGTAATGATTCTGCAATATTTCAATGAATTTCTTCGATGGTCAAGACTATACAACTTCTTAAAGTGGTATGTCATTGGCCATGGATGTAGTGGCCCCCTATTGAAGCAAATATGGAACCATAGGTGCATAACCTGCACCATACTGAAAAGTCACCACTGAGTTCAACATTTGTCATCTGGTATCTTATGACAAGTTAGAACTTATAAGCATTTTATAGTCAACTAGCTGATCACCAAATGATGTTCCCTGCATGATCATGAAGATGTTGAGCTGGCTCCACACCCTTTTACTGCAACAGGAATGATCCCCACATAGCACAACCACACTGCTGCATGGATTGCAATGGAGGTAGGTTCACCTGACTTATGTCATAATGTATGGGGGACCCTTGGGGAATGTGTGTAGTTAATCTGCACCAGGAAGGGGGAAGGCGTTGAGTGCCCAGTTGTTCCTTGGCAACACTTCAGCTTTACAACACAGCAGATCTAAACTTTTTTTGTGGCGGTGCCTTTTGACTATGGTGCAGGGATGCAGGCAAGTTTCATATGGTTAGAAGCTGTGCAACATCAAAAATGACACTAGTTCAAGACACTTTTTTATTAGTATATTCATTCTGTTAACACTACAATAAGCTTACCAGGCACGGGCTCAACACTGCTAGTACTAGGTTCTGCTACTAGAGGGCTGGTGGTGGTGGTGGTGATGGAATCACCGATGATTACAGATGCAGCAAAATTACGGCGAAATCGGGAATTTCACCCAGTGAAATATTCTGTGAAATTCATGCATTTCACCTTAATTTTGCCAGTGAAGTTAAATTAGGTAAATATTTAAATCCCAAGGATCCCTGGTGTCTAGTGGTACCACCCACCTGATTGATCGCTGGCCCAATATGAAGGATTCCCCACAGCACCACAGAGATTCTCCCCCATCTCCCATCCAGAATGCTAATTAGAAATAAATATCCCTGGTGTCTAGAGTTCCCCCAGGCCAATCGCCAGCACAATCTGAAGAATGACCCTCATCTTCTCACCAAGATTCACACCCTGTCCCTGTTGTCCTGACCATGAATGCCTGCATCCAGACTTCACATCATGTCATTATATAATTAAAAAAACAACTTTCCCTGGTGTCTAGTGGACCCCCCACCCTATTCGGTAATGAGTCGGTATCCCCCAACTCCCCCATCCAGGAATAGGACCTCAGTGGGCCACCGGCACAGCCCTCCACTCAACTCCATGTCCAGCAGCCCCACTGAGCACTTTCATGATGAATGAGCCTGAGCCGATTGAGTGCTTTCAATGATTGAACACATACACTCATTTGTTGAAAGCACTCTGTCAGCTCAGGCTCATTCATGAAAGTGCTCTGTGGGGCTGCCGGCCATAAAGGTGAATGGAGGAGCTGTGCCGGTGGCCCACTAGGGTCCTGGTCCTGGATGGAGGAAGTGGGGGGCCCCACTACTCACTACTGGACAGGGTCAGGGGTCCACTAGACACCAGGGAAATTATTTTTGTTTTTTTAATTAAATAATCACACGATGTGGAGTCTGGATGGTGGCACTCATGGAAGACGAGGGGTGGGGTGTGAATCTCTGGGGGGATGGAGTCATTCTTCAAATTGTGCCAATGATCAGCTGGGGTAGACACTAGACACCAGGGATATTTATTTTTAATTAACATTCTGAATGGGGGATGGATGGAGGTGGATCTCGGTGGTGGTGGTGGGGATTCTTCATAATGGGCCAGTGATCAATCAGGGGGTTGGAACTACTAGACACCAGGCATCGGGGGATTTAAATATTTACTTTAATGATGGCCGCAATGGCCAGGAGGGGGAAACACTTTTTAATAAAAAATATGCATGCAATTTCATCCTCTTCAAATGCGGAATTTGGCCCACAAACAGCGAAATGTCACCCGCGTTTGGAGAAATTCTGCATTTTGCAGGTGAAATTCCACATTTCAGCTGTGGAATTTTGCATTTTGCACCAGCAAAATATTTTGCAAAATAAGTGAATTGAGCGAAATATTTTGAGGAATGAAATTTTCGTATTTTGCCCATCCCTACCAATGATGGCAGGGGCACTTGTTCTAGTTTCTGCGGCACCTGTTGAAAATGGACAGGAATAGTTCAAATCACAGATAGTGATAATGATTTGATCCCTCTATGCTCTAAGACTATTGTATGTTATGACAACTTTACTATAAATGAAAATCATTTGTATGATGCTGAACCTACTTAAGCTGTATTGAGGAATGTGCTCAGATTGTACTCTATACTGCAGGGGTCAATTTCAACATTGTTTTACTAGCCGAGAACATAATGAACATTGACCAGGGCTAGTGCAGCTAACCCTGTACTTGTCTGTCTTTGACTAGTGCAGGTTTTCCATGTCTGTTAATGAAGTTAAAAAAAGTCCCTCTCTAGAGGGCTGTATTTTCCCTCAGTGTTCCAGATGGTCTGGTGTGATTAACAATTCATTAAGAGATGCAATTATGTGGCAGTTCAAGAGATGGATCCCACAAATAACTCGGTGTCATTGTCACACCATTGTTAGGACTTTCAGCTAGTGTCCAGGCTGTGATCAAGGGTAGAGTGGTAAGTCAGAGATAGTCACAAATTAAGAAAATTACCATGCACATGATTGCAATACAGATGCAACAAACGTTAACAAAGTTGAGGTTGAACAACAACACAACAACCAATTGCAAAGCAATCCAAAATGGATGCCATATCCTCTCAGGTCATGTACCTCTCCCTGTGGATACATGTATGGCCTATGGAGGTGCTGCAGCATGCCAATGCAGTTGGTGACAGTGTTGCAGACATAGCCCGCCCATGATGTGACACACATGCCATCAAGACCATCAGCCATCACAGAAGGGCTGTAGTCAGGTCAGGTGCTGTTCATCCATCATGCATGCCATCACAGGCAGGTACTGTAAAACACAGAGCTATTTCTTGTTCTTAACCTTTTGTTGACAGTATTTAAAATGAATTTCTAAAAACAGTACGACAACATACATTACATGCATTATATCAGAGTAAAGAAAAGTTAATTTCTATAAATTTACATATGACAATCAGTGCTGGAATTAATTTACAAGGGTGGGGCAGAGATTGGCACCACAGAACTCTATCTGCAGTCAGTATGCCCTGGTAGCTCAAGCTCATGCATCACGGTGTCATGGCTGAGAGGTGGAGGAACGAGAAAAGTGGAAAAAGATGGCATCCACAGACTCCGTGACCCTTCCTGCCAACCGGTGTCACGCTCTGTTGCCAGACCACTGGAAACCCCCAGCTGGATTGTAATACTGGGTGGGGTGGAGGATGGCCCTCTCCACTTCCATGCCCTGCTACAGAGGGAAATCCAAGCAGGAACTAGGGGGTTCAGTGGTGCCAGGGGAGTGGTGGATAGGTGGCAGGCAGAGGGAGTTAATATCTGCAGACATAAAGAAAGGCTAAACAGAATATGAAAAAAAATCATGCATCACTGGGATTCATTCTTGAGTTATAAGGGGGAAGTGGAGTTGTACCTTTATGGGCTGGTCATTGTAGCTCACACTCACAAAGATTATAAAGTGTAATTCCAACACTGACTGATGAGAATAGCTTTGAAGTATCAACTTAATATACTCACTGGTGGTGATGCTGTCCTCTGCACACATCCTTTTGTGCTTCTTGGATCCTGTAGACTCAAGCTTTTCTGCATTTTTCTCCCTCTTCTGGCCCTTCTCAGCGATGGTCACAGCTCTGCCTAGTGCCATCAGCACTTCAGGGTCTCTCCTCTGGAGGTCAGCCCATTTATGTTTGATTTGCCTGTTGGTCTGGGACATGACTTCACCTCCCTGTCCATTAAGGATGGACTTTATGGAGGCCCACAATGTTTCCCTCTGTTTTAAAGGGAGCCTCTTTGGACCAAACAATTCACCAGCATTGGTGGTGACTTCTTGACCAACAGCACAACCTCCTTATTTGAGAACAGGAATGCCAGCTTTTTCTTTGTGCTGGCAGAGGAGGTGATTGCCTCAGGCTGCTGCTCAGGGTTGTGCTGCATAGGAGGTGGTGCTACTCCATGTCCCTCTGGCTGCTGAACCCCTACCTGCTGCTGCCCCTGCTCCAAACTACCCAGCTGCTCAGACTCAAATTCCTCCTCCTGTCCCCTGCCCAATACATCTGCTGGTCTGGCTGCCATTCTTAATAACTGAAAGGCTGTAGCCTGAGGTTATATGGGGGGGTGAATATCTCCTCCCCCATCTCCTATATATACCCTCAGGCTATGCCCACTCTGCTTAGAGAGAGTCACACTTGCTTATTTCGCTCTGTGCTGCGTGTTGGGGCTGGCTGTCTTCCCCTTCCCCATGCTTTTCTCTGCTCTTGGCTTTCTTGCCTGCCTCCTTATTCGTTTCTGTGCCCCCTTTTTTGCCTTTTCCACTGTACATGTGCTGTGTTTTCCTCTTTGGGGTTTCTTCTTGCTCCTTCTCCAGCCGCACATCAGCATCACTCAGTCCACGTTGTCTGGCTTGCATTCTGGCTCCTGGTGGTCTATACCAGCTTTCCATTAGGCTACTCATGGATCCCATGCTGCCGCTACTACTGGCTCTGTAAGTCTACTCCCCAAGGCTTCTTTATGACCAGGGAGCAATCGGGCTTAAACGCCCAAACAACTTGCGGCCTGCGTGCCACCACCGTGCTCTCTTACCCCGCCTCTCACTTCAGCTTGATGGGGCAGGGACCTTTAGCATTTCTTCCTCGTGCTAGTGCCTGCTGACTGCACAGCTATGTGCCACTCATTGCCTCTAGCCTGCTGCTTCTAACAGAGTTGCTCCTACCTTCCTGACCTGCCTATGCTTTGCAATACTGCTGCATTCCATGTCTAATGAACTAGCAAATGCAAGCAATGGGAGCAGGGTATGGACCAGCGAGACTTCTACTCCTCTAGTATGGTCTTCTCTTTCACCTGTGTAGTAGACCCATTGTCATCAGTGGCTGTACATCAAGCCAGTTCTGACTGTTAATCTGCTCAGCAGGAAACTCTGTGGGCCAAGGTCACTACCCAAACCATCACATGCTCATCAGGTCATTTCATGACTTCAATCCCAGTTACTCATACAAATACGATACTCCTCAGCCATTCTTTGGGACTGTTTTTTGAATAGCATCAGTGCTTGATTCCTCAGCAATCACAGATTCCTGTATGTAACAGAGGATTCTCTACAGTCATCAGCTTGGGTAATCTATTATACATCATTGCCCTGCAACATGCTCATTTCTGCGGCTGGATGTTTCCTGTTTCTTCCTGGCATTTCACCCTCCAATTCTAGGATATGTCCTCAGTCAGTACTCCACAGTCCACTGCAACCTTGGATTCATTCCTGCAGCTTCCTTCCTTTTTCCAGCCATCCTTTCTTGGTGGTTGGCCAGGCAACACGGCGGCTGGCTCAGTTCCCTCATTTTACTTATCCTGTGGACCTACATGGAGGTCCTGCCCGGCTATCTGGCCTATGTGGTGGCTTAGCACTACTCACTCTCACTACTCCTACCTCAGGCTGGCCTACGTGGAGGTGCAGCCACACCTACTGGCCTACATGGAGGCCTAGCTTGACTCACTCATTTCTACACTACTACGACAGACTTACGTGTAGGTCCTGTTTTCTCACTAGTCCATGTGGGGGCCTAGCTCACTATTAATTTTGCTGCTTTACTAGCAGCAGCAGTAGTCTGATTAGGATTAGGATTCTGCTCCAGCTGGCCTTCATCCAGGCCTACTCTACTACATCATTCCATCATGCTTCTGCATGGCTGTATGTGATAATGGCAAGCGCTGAACGGTGACCTGCATTATCGTGAAGTCAGGGCAGAGAAAACAATTTCACCACCCTGACAACCTCGGCACATGGAGGAATGGTGCTGGAGACTCAATAGATCTGCTTTCTGTGGGGGGGGCTGCAATATCCCACCCTACCTGCACCCCCTACTTAAGGATTCTCAACTCCAGGGGGGGGTGCATGGGGGGGCGAAAGCAAAAAACCCACAAGTTTTGGGCCGGGCACAACAAAAACGATGTAGCACCCAGACCCAGTCCCGAACCCGGAATCCCACGCACCGCAAGAGGAGGCCAAACCCCAACACCATGGTGCAGCTTGGCAGCCAACCACAGTGCCACCCCCCACATCCCCCGCCCCCTCCTTGGTCATGCTCACTGTGCTCGCCCCCCCATGCACATGTACATACAGCGACATCCTGTCACTAGGGTTGCCCACCCCACCACATCCAGTCACCCTCCCTGCCCCTCGCCTTTCATACTTTCGCCCACATCGCGTCGCCATTTCAGACAGTGCCCAGATTCAGGCGCCACGTCACAGGCTACCCTTCTGCTTACCAGTTGTCCTCTAGTTCTTTCAGCACGTGTTTCTTTACCAGGACTTCCGGGAAGTGTACCTCAATTCTTGGAGATCTCAGGATGATTCTTTCTCTGCAGCTTCGTTGGTTAAACTGTGCCACTGGATTTCCAGCTCTTTGCAAGCCTCCATTTCACTGCCATCGCTCACAGCTCCCAGTTTGGATTACTCTTCATCCTTCGTCCTTTTGTCCCTACCTGGATTTCTCCATATGCCGGACCTTCCTATTCAGCGTTGTCTACCTGCTCATCATCACCTTGATCATCTGGACTTGGAACTTTATCAATGTCGCCTCCTCGATGACTTCACGCAACATGATTGGGGACTCTATCAATGATGTCTTACCTTCAGTTGTCATTGTCTAGTACTGGGCATTGCCTGCTGCCTACCTTCCACCTGCTTGCACCTGACTTGCATTCATCAAAGATGTCCTTACTTGCTTAGCTATGGACCTTACCTCTGCTTCTATTTACGACATCACAGGACATTTGTAATCAGTTCCACTTGATGTTCTCACCATGCTTCTTGCTTCAGCTTTTTCTTGGACTTTCTGCTGCTGCCTTATCCTGCCTGGAACATCCTGGCTGTTCTATTCCATCATGTCATTGCCCATTTCACAGGTTTCAGCCTCGGACATTAACCTACTCAAGTATAACTGTGGGGTTACTGTATCTGGGCGAGTTGCCAATTCATCTGACTCATTCTCCTCTTCACCACATTCTTCTGCCATGCCTTCACCATCAGGGACTCATCATTTTACTAGACCTTGTCATACCTAATCTCATAAAGCCTCATACCTTTGCAACTTCACCCGTCTGGTCCTGGCTCATGCTCAAGCATACCTCTGTAACACCCTCTACAGGGCTATATTGCTCAGCAAAACAGGAGGCTTCCTCTACTTACCTGCTTACTCTACAGGGCTTATATGCTTACACAAACATGCAAGGGGGCATGGAGGTTTCTATCCACTTCTCCCACAAAGGGCAGGCTTCTGCTGGACTTACTCCTACTTGCCCTCACTGGTCTTAACCATCTACCATACACAAACATGCCTCGCCCTGCAAGGGGGCATGGAGGTTCTAATCTTTACAAACCTGCCTTGCCCCACAAGGGGACACGGAGGTTTCTAATGTTTACTCTACAAACCTGCCTCACCCTGCCAAGGGGGCATGGAAGTTTCTATCCACCATACCCGTAAGGGCTGGCTTCGGCTCGACTTATTCCTACTCACCCTCACGGGCTCATGTGTTTATTCATTAGAAACCTGCCTCACCACCAGGGGGTATGGAGGTTTCTATTCGCCTCACCTCAAATGACCTGGCTTTGCCCAACTCACCCTCATTGGGCTTATATTGCCTACTTTACACTTCCCTGCTTCACCCACACGGCGCCTGGAGGTTTCCATTTGTTCCGCCCTTTTATGGCTTAACAGCATGCACTCAGCTTTCTTGCTTTGCTACCAAGGGCCTAGTGCTTTACAGTAAATTGAAAATCAGAGCACATGGACCAACATTCTGCCTATTCTGCCTCGCAAGAAATAGCTGTTCGCTCATAGTTCCTCCTTTGGAAAGGAATTCTTCGCCTTTTAGATTGCTCTCCAACCAGTTCTACACTCGTCCTTCTAAGATGTGATTATTCTGTCAACTGTTGTTCGAATTTACCTTGTATCAAACTTTTCATCATGTACATTTATGGTTATTGGACTGGGATTTCGCTATCAAGATATTCTAACGTCTTCTTGCTGGACATTCAACATTGGTACCTCAAATCCAAGATTGCCTGTTTGCAATAGAACTCAAGACTTTCAATCAACTGGGATTCAGATTAGCTGACAACTTAATATTGTTAAATTAGGATTACTCTCCTTTAGTATGCCCAGAGGACAGGCAGGTCAGTAGCCATGGGTCCTCAGAGGTTTCCCCCTAAGGTGTTTTTTTCTTCTCCTGTGTGCTACTGGGCACACTTACCGGAGTTGGAGGAGGTAATTGTACCAATAATTACATTTCTTTTTGCGGCCTTCAATCCTACTCAACTAAGCATCTTGCCAAAGGTGGGATACAGAGAAAGGCCAAAACATCAAGTTCTAACAAGTTGCTATATCATCTGTTCAAGTATCTAAGCACCAATTATATCCAATCCAGTTCTTATGTACTACAACCACTGACCTATGTTCATATCCAATGCTGACATATCTAAGCACTAACCATATCATCCAACTCCTACATACTGCAGGCACTGTCCTACCTACTGTTCTAGCTCCAATGTATCTGAGCACAACCTATATCATTCAGCTCCACTGTATGTATCACAAGCACTGAGCTATGTACCACACATAGAATTGAAAGGTTGTAGCGTGAGGTTCTATGGGGGGGAATAGCTCCTCCCCCATCTCCTATACATACCTTCAGGCTACTCCCGCTCTGCTTAGAGCGAGTCACACTCGTCCTCCATCCTCCCCTGCCTCCTCCTCCATCTCTGGCACTCTTATCTCACCTGGCAGAGGCCTTCAATCCTACTCAACTAAGCATCTTGCCAAAGGTGGGATATAGAGAAAGGCCAAAACATCAAGTTCTAACAAGTTGCTATATCATCTGTTCAAGTATCTAAGCACCAATCATACCTAATCCAGTTCTTATGTATTACAATCACTGACCTATTCTCATATCACATGCTGACGTATCTGAGCACTAACCATATCATCCAACTCCTACATACTGCAGTCATTGTCCTACCTATTGTTCTAGCTCTAATGTATCTGAACACGACCTATATCATTCAGCTCTACTGTACATATCGAAAGCACTGAGCTACGTACCACACATAGAATAAAACAAAACTTACAAAAAATAAATCCCACCACAACTACTTTAATTATTAAAGAAAAATGTAGCCTTCAAAAGTGTTTGTGGGCTTCTCAATTTCTGGAGTTCTCTCCCTCTCTATCTCTCAATCTCTGCTTTCACTCCCTCTCTCTATCTCTCACACTCTCTTTTCAATTGTAACACTCCCTCTAGCCTGTCTCTCTGAATATCTCACAGTCTAGGGCAGAAAGAAAACGTTATTACAATTTCCGCCATTCAAAATGCAGATCTTTTATTACACAGCTTGCAGAACATTCTGCAGCTCACATTGGGATACTGTTTACAAGGTATGGAATTATTTTACCGTGGACAAGCTGGGCATGCGTAATTGGAAACAGAAAATGTGCGGAAAACATCACCATGACCATGGGTTTCTTGAAACATTATTACACTACTACTATACTTACCAGTAAATGCGTAACATTCTGTGACATGCAGAATCAGTATTCCAACATAGTGAGTGTGGCAACGGATTAAATACATAGTTAATCCACAAATTATTTCACATTTCTGAGTAAACTGGGCAATCTGGTTTACGTAACATTTTTTACACAATTCAATATCTAAATATGCATCTTTCAACAAAAAAAATAGTGGAATTCCACAAAGGTTGCCAAAATGATTTCCGAACTTTCACTGAGGTGAAATTCCGACTGTCACGGAAATTCCACCAAAGGAATCTTTTTTTTGCGCATCTCTACTCCACAGTGTTTTCTGCATTTCTATCATTTTAGTGCAGCTGGCTAGATTCATATATTATGCCTCAACTCTAAAGTAAAACTTTTTTTCACTTAATTTGAGGCAGACAGAAATTTGCCTTTTAATGAACTTATTCTGTCTGTATATCTGCATGTTTTTGATACATAGTGTTTGATGCATGATGCTTTGTATAAAGTAACTTTTTTCTGCTTTATGTCACAGTTGAGCTACTTTCTTCACAACCCTCATCAGCCACTAACCTGGAAGTTTTATTGTAAACAGCTACCCCCAGATGGAGGCATTGTGCTTCAGGTGCATCCGGTATAAAAGTGGATACACGGCCATCATGAACCCGCCCCCTGATTAAGACTACAGTTGAAGCATGTGGGTTTCATGAGGCTGATCAGCTCTCTCACCTTACACTGTGAACTTGCTTGTGAATTAATAAACTTCTTCAAAGGAGCTACTGGCTGCCTGCATTATTCATTAATTTTCACAAAACTGGTTTGTCATCCTCAAGTGCCTGGCTATCCTGGGACATTTTATATTTTATGAAAACCTTGTGTATTTTTTCACAAAATATCTGGAGTTTTTTAGCAGTGTTTTAAAAAATGCATTCTGTGTTCTCCCAGTCCTGTTATGAAATGTAGAGCTGGCAGCCATATGTCCACAGGAGCATTATTTCATGCTTAGAAGTGATGTACAATTGATACTGACCTCTCAAAGTCTGCACTGCTGATTACTGCTTGGAAAGCAATAGATGAAAGACTATTGAGTATTATCATGCAATCACAATCTATTTTTGGTTATGCGACCATATTTTAGCCAATTACAATGCAAGTAAAAATTCATGGGTTGAACCGGGTAACCTGTGATGTGGGCACCTGAAACAGGATGCCATCTGAAATGGCAATGCGATGCGGGCGAAAGCCTGAACGGTGAGGGGCAGGAGGGTGACCGGATGTGGTGGGTGGGCACTCTAGAGACGGTATGGTCACTGTATGTACACGAGCGGGGAGAGGCGGCGCGTTGCCTGGGAGGCAGGGGGATGCAGGCGGGCGGTGCTGTGGTCGGCTGCCGAGCTGCACCATGGTGTCGGGGTTGGCCTCTGCTTGCGTGTGTGTGGGGTTCTGAGTTTGGGTCTGGTCCTGGCACTACATCGCTTTTTTGCTGCGCCATCCCAAAATGTGTGGGATTTTTTTTTGCCCCGGCATGCACCCTGGAGTTGAGAATCCTTAAGTAGGGGTGGGGTAGTCCCCACGTGGGTGTGGGTATGGGGCGCAGCCCCTACAGAAAGCAAATCCATTGAGTCTCCGGTGCTGTTCCTCTGTGTGCTGAGGTTGTCAGGGTGGCGAATTGTTTCCATCAAGTTCTGACTGGTTAATGCGATCGCAGTTCGGGCACTCGCTATTATCGTATAGAACCGTTGAACCCATGTTCTCTTCTTTCTGTCTCCATCTCTCTTATTGTCTAACTTGTGTGGTAGTATAATGGGTAAGAAAAATATTTTATCTAAGGGATATTAGCATCATCATTAACTTTTTCTGATGTTTGGATGTCATAAGCAAGATGAATGATGCTGATGACTTCATTTGGTACTGTTATTGGGCTGCTTATCTATCAGTTACTTTGGCTGACATCCCAGTCTGTTGAGTATAGGGGGCCCAATTTTCAAAGGTCAAAACTTAAACACTTTTGGAAGATGAAGATGTATATCTAGGGGTCCTGTTTCACACCTGCAATTACTGAACATGTGCATGATATTCTAAAAGGGTGTCTTCTTTAAGAATCATCTTCCACTTTACAGCAGCTTGCAGCTGTTTTACTGTGCATGTGCTACAGCTGGTATGGCCAAGCATAGCATGTGCTCAGAAAGGTAAACAGGCATCCTGCAGAAAACAATGCTGAAAATAGCAGTTTCGCCTTCCGGTCACCAGTGCAGAACTTGTTTCCAAACACTAGTAAGTTCCACAGCATAGACACGGGCCCTTTCCCTAGACCACTGATAGTTGGGCACTACAGACGAGTTTTGTGCATGGAAGAGAAATCATCTTGGGGCCATGAAGATACTGTACCTCTACTCTGAGATCAATATCACTTAAAAATAATTATAAATCCCTTCACACCAGTATTTGGGGAACTGGCATGGGACCATCTTTTCTTGAAGCATTTAAGACCCCAGATTGGCACACCTCTTCACAGCCAGTATCTGGCAAAATGGTGCAGGTCTGAATGCTTTCTATAGCTCTCCCTCTTTTCCTACAATTGGGCTGGGGGGGTGGCATCAACAGAATAAACATGTTCCTCATGGCTACAGAGCCTCTCGTAAGCCCCTCACCATTCATTGAGAAACTGACATTATCTTACAAGTTATGGAGATTCCTTCCAACATATTAATGTCTCCACTGATATCTGGCAGACCAGCAGGAACCAGTTTCTATGTACTGTAGCTTCTGAGATCCCAGAGAACTCCCCCCCAACTGCATTTTGTCAATGGGAGGAGCAACATTTTGTTTCAGTATGGTAAGCTTTTATGTTCTCTTCCCTATTTTGGGGAACTGATGGGTTACCATGCCTAAAGATTTACAGTAACTTTAAGAAATATTTAGGCAGCTTCTGGATGGTTGGCCAAAGTTACAAATGCAGGTTTCATTCTGGACAATGTATTAATCTCCCAACCCCTGTCCGTATTATGAGCAAAAACAAACATTCTTCGCTTTATCTACAGTAGTTTTATTTAAAAAAAAATACAGTGTATAAATCACATATATCATATAGTGATTGAAAATATGCAAAATATCACCACATATAAGTGGTTGTAACAGGATCAACATCAGAGTAGCTGCCAGAAACAGCAACGGTCACTACATCCCCATGTAATTAGCGTCTTTATATGCAGTGGGGCTGAGCCACCACACCCCATTTGCTTGGGGACAAGACCCCTGTACCCTCCAAAATTAAAATAATCAACTCCATGGAGGGGTGCAGATATATGAAAAGAACAATCAAAAAAAGGAAAAAAAAAATTCTCCTACAGCCAGACCCAAACTGCCAGCTCCGGGGATGGTGGCTTAAACCACTACACTAAACAGCCAGCTTGACAGGGCTTGGCCAAACAACTCCCTATATCCTGCTTTAGCAAGTGTAGCTCACTGCTACACTTGCTTTCACAGGAGTCACTCCATCTTCAATCACCGCCTAACTATGAGTGGTTGGTTGCTCAAATTAGGCCACTCAATAAAACCCACTCACATCACTGCACACCATTGTAACATTCATAACTCACTTGTAGCTTTGCTACTCATGACTTACAGTATGGTCTATGCACCTCAGTCATGCTAATAAGTTACACAATGTTAGTCATACCATTTAGTATGCACAATGTACAATATATCCCAACAGTGGCAAGATATTTGGAAAGATAAATCATATCTATGTTGATGACATAACTAGAGTGGAAATGTCATGTTTAATTCCACAAGAGCTCTGCTAACAGAATTTATTTTCACAGTAATACTCTCATAATGAAATACAGTATTACCCCCCACAAAAAACAAATAGTAGCATTTACAATGTTTAATGATAGGTGTATATGAGTACCTTTTTCAAATGCTCTGTGAAAATTTGTACTCAGAATCCCAGAGACTCAATAATCCATACTAGGGTTTAAAGAGCTCTATTCCTCCCCTGGTGGCCAGAGCTAGTCACTGGGCTGCCACCTCCCCACCTCTGTCACTTCCCACCCCGTAACACCCTTTACTGTTGTAAAAGTTGTACTATCCTAGCACTCTGTTAGGAGTCCTTATCTTTCAGATTATATTAGCTTTGATTCTGATGTTATTTTTCTCTCTCACTGATGTCATTAATTTGGGGTCAGTAGGGGGAAGCTGTAAAATTATAGTATTTGGATGACTAGAAGTGGGTGGGACAGAACCAGGACCTAATATTTGTTTAAGACAATCGTGTGAAAGAACATGGATGGGGTGAGGTGACATATAACTGAGTTGGGGAGGGAGTGGGCCAGGCACTGCACATGGGAGGACTAGAGTGTTTATTGTCTTTTCAAAGGATACAAGAATGACAAAGCAAAATGTGTAAATTTGAAAGCTGTCTTCTTCAGAGATCAAAGATGCAAGACAAAGATTTTCATAGGATAAAAGTAATAACAACAAAAAAAACAGATGAACATATGTCACTATATACAGTATATATGGATTGGGACAAACGCAGAAGAACGTGACCATAAGATGATGAGCACATCTGTCCACAGGTCCTAGGGATATAAAAATGAGAGAATGCACATAGAAATTGGAACTGGGCACAATCCTGGTGGCAAACACCCAACAATCAGTAAACAACATTAAATAGATGCACATCAAATCAGTTGTTAGGCCTGCAGAATTGGACAGCACACTAGTATTGTGCGGCTTATGAAAATGCATAAACTAATTTATTGTATGCCCAATCCACATATAAAATCAATAAATACAAATTTCCATACACAGTTCACAATTAGAAAAGCAACAATATTCCCCTAATGCCCTGCTGCTTTGCTCATAAGAGCAGGGGCAGGTTTTATGTAGGGTGTGGGGCACCCTCAAGGCTCTAAGAGGGGATAAAGCACCGGGCCCAAACGGGATCCATCCCAGGGTGCTTAAGGAGCTGGCTGATACTCTGGGCACACCCCTGGCAGAATTTTTAAATCCTCTCTGCAGTTGGGGTGGGTGCCACATGATTGCAAAATAGCCCATATTGTGCCTATACAGAAGGGTGGCTCGCGAGAGGAGTCGGGAAACTATAAGCCGGTTAACCTGATATCAGTAGTAGGCAAAGTGATGGAGGTCATCTTGAAGGAGGGTCTGGAGGGGTTTCTGAAGGCACAGGGTCACCTAGATGATCACAAGCATGGCTTTGTTAAGAGCAGATTGTGTCAGACCAACCTGGTGGAGTTCTATGAAGAGGTGATAAGTGCGCTGGATCAGGGAAGGCCAGTGGATGTCCTCTTTCTGGACTTCATCAGGGCATTTGACTCAGTGCCACATCCCAGGCTACTGGAGAAGCTGGAGGATGTAGACGTGGGGGGCAGATGGTCAGGTGGCTAGGAAACTGGCTAGCAGGGCATGTACAGAAGGTGAGGATGGGGGGGAGTTCTCAACCTCCAGGAGAGTTATTAGCGGGGTCCCACAGGGTTGGTACTGGCCCACTCCTGTTTAATGCCTATATGTCAGACATCAGAAGCAGTATCAGGAGCAGGATGAGCCTCTTTGCCGATGGCTCGAAGCTGTGGGAGGTGATGGAAGGTGAGGAGAGGAAGTTGGCTCTCTGGGAAGACCTGGAGACTCTGGGGAGGTGGTCACGAGCCTGGAAGCTAAAGTTTAATGCTGGGAAATGCAGGGTTCTGTACCTGGGGGCTAAAAACCCTGCACATGTATACACCTTGGGGGTGGAGGCACTGCAGGTTTCTCTAGGGGGGAGAAGGACCTCAGGGTGGTGGTGGATGCCAAAGTGAATAATTCAGAGCAGTGTAGAAGGGCTGTAGCCCAAGCAAGTAAAATGCTTGGGTGCATAGCCAGGGGGATAACCTCAAGGAGTTGAGAGGTGCTCCTTCCACTGTACAATTGCCTGGTTAGACCACACCTTGAATACTGTGTGCAGTTTTGGCATCTCTACTTAAAGAGGGACATTACTCTTCTGGAATGGGTCCAGAGGATGGCAACCAGGATGATACTGGGACTAGGGGAAAGACCCTATGAGGAGAGACTGGAGGAACTCAACCTGTACTTGCTGGAGGACAGAAGGAACAGAGGGATAAGCTAGAGGTCTTTAAATATCTCAAAGGAATGAATAGGGTCAGCCTTGAGGGGGTACTTCAGCTGAGGGAGGTAGGGACCACCAGGGGACACTAAATGAAGCAGGACAGGGAGAGACTGAGGGGGGAAACAAGGAGATGCAACTTCACTGAGAGGGTGGTGGTACCCCAGATTGTGCTGCCTGGGGAGTTGGTGGCTGCTGCAACAGTGGAGGGGTTCAAGAAGGGCTGGGATAGGTACAGGGAAGGTGCATCCCAGAGCCCCACTGGGAGGTGGGGGTGGAGGACCTTGTAGGGAGGGGGGCTAATAATGGTGCCCTGGGAAGACACTGATCATCAAGCAGACTCGATTGAACATAGAGCCTAATCTGCTGGCTTCTTATTATGTTCATACATAAATTGGTCACCCTTTGTGGGTCACTAATCAATAACATGCATGCTTACAGAGATGCAGAAATGGCGGCCAAAGGAAATCTTTTCCCCCAGCAAACCAAATAAACAGTATTATGAATTAAAGTGACAACAAAATTATTTTATACCTATAATTTACACAATATCATCTGAGCATCTTAAGACATAATTTTTTGTAAATAATGCTATTTTGACATAAAAAGCTTAGCAACAGTTCAACTTAGACAAGATGTGCAAGGTTTGAATTGTAAGTGTACAGTACATTCCCTAAAATCAAAATGAATTACAGAGGCAAAATAATTAGTTCCCCATAACTGAACATACGGGTTTAATATATATATTTGAATAACCAACCTATTGGTAAGGGCTGAAAAGGAAAAAATGGGCATTGGAAGGAGGGAATAAGGATGAAAACAGGAAAATGGAATAGATGCCAGCCCAGTGGCGCTGAGGGTTGAGATGCTGGACACCATACCTCGCGCTACACCGGCGACCCGGGTTTGGGAACGGACCCAGGTCGTCGGGGGTCGGCTGGGGGAGGAGGATGGAGCAACCCAACGGATGCTTTCCTCCGTCGGGGTGGGATGCCAGGGTGCATTGGAGCCTGACGTCCCTGGGAGAGGGCGGTGGATGCACCGACTCGAAAGGGGACGGTGGTCTGGCTCACCGAGCCGGGAGGGGGGACGCTATTAGGTGTTGAGAGGAGCGTGCGGCCAGCACGCAGACTCTCTAAGCTGGCATCTCAGAGGGTGGGTTAAGGGGAAAAAGACTACTTGAGAAAATGCCTCCGGCTTGTAGATGAAGTCCTCCGGAGCTGGCCTTACCACCTCCGACCCAGGGCAGACCCAATGTGTGGAAGGGAAAAGGGGGGCCTCTCCTCACCCCGCCCAGGGAGTAATCAGGGCCATCAAAGTGCCCCCAGTGGCAGTGTGGCACTCTAGGCACTCTAGGGGCAGACCAAGCTGGTCGGCAGAGGTGGGGGTCGTCACTCCTTGTTGGATGGAAGCAGTGGTGATTGGAAGGGACAGTAAGGAGTGGATAAAAAATAAGTAAAAAAAGAAAATGGAATAGATAAGGTGAACAAGACATGAATGAGGATGTTGCTGCAAGCAGGGACAATGAAAAGATGAAACAAGAGTGTAGGCCAGAGAGGAGGTGGGCGTAGAAGAAAAGCTATTAATACCAGCAGTAAACTACCTCATAACATTGTATACAAATGTTTTGCATTGACTGCACAATAACATCAGATGCAAAATGCTTTAAATAATATGATATTTCTATGGTTCTATCAAAAACATACTCTATAAAAGAAAGTGAATAAGGGCAATCACAATTTTCCATGACTTAATAGAGCAAACCTTTCTTTTACTGAGTGTTGTTCATTGGAGTCTGTTGACTTGCCATGGCTTTGTCAGCTGGCAGAAGGTCTAACCTTGCACATGCAAGACAGCATTCTCCAAGGAATCCATTCATTCCTTTAGATCTTGGTAGGACACAACCTGGGCATATTGCTCTGCCTTGGAGTTCTACTCTTTTGTTTCCAATGCATTATACTCCTTCTCTGGCTTTCCCCTATTCCAGAAAGCACTATTCATGTCTTTTCCACCAGGTGCTAGGAAACACCACATTTAGGGGGGACAAGGCAGACAGCTCATGGAAAGAAAGACTGCTGAGAGGCGGGCCTAAAACTGAGAGGGGGCATTAGGGAGAGGGCAGTTATACTTATTCATATAGACCCAGGACAGCACTGGTCTCAGTTCCCATGTTCCTCATGCACAAGGAGGTCACCAATCCTCCATCCTTCTAAGAGACAACCACTGAGAGTCTGGTTGTCATAGTCCCAGGCCCAAGTTTGCCACTTTGTAACTAGCCACTGGTCCGTTAGTACTACAGGACCCTAAGTTATATTATGGGGGACTGATCCAAGTATTATCCAGTGAAAGCATGTCAGTGGGCTAGAAAAGGGCAGTGAAGAACCTGGCAAACAGTTTTTTTAACAGTGAACACCATAGTGTCCACAATTAGCAATAAAGTCAAAGAGCTGTGAGTCTATTTGTCAGATATCACAGTTTTACATGTCCCTACTGCAAGTCAAACAAGTACAGCACTTAGTTAATTTCTCCTTTACAGCGCATTGGAAGAGGGTACCTCAGCAAACTGATTTTATGTTAAATTCATCTTTAAATAAAATAATGATCTCTCTTTAGAACTCTGACAGATTCCTCTTTACTGACTTGCAGTACTGGTCACTTATGCCCTGCACAGTTCAGAGCAGTTTTCAGAGGCACAGGAGAGGAACCACACTCAGGAATTATAGCCTTTCCTTAATTAAAAACCAGTATTAGGGATCCTTCTGCTCCACTATTGGCATCTACTCATTTTCTTGTTGATACTCAATGGGCACTCTTACACATCAGTATGAACTAGCCACATTTTCTTCATGGGGATTTGTGTGTTACCGATGACGCCTGTCATTGAAGAGTATGTGTCATTTTGTATATAAATAAATATATGCTTTTGTGTGGTCACACACCAGGATCCACCCCACTAATTTTATTAAGTAGCACTGTACAGTAAATACAGGGGTTGTGCTTGCAAACCTTTTGTACTAGTTTGAATGTAGGAGAATTGTGGCCTTCTTCTAATTGCTAAGCTCCCCATTAAACATCTCTGAGCCTTTCATTGGCCAGAGCACACTATAAGCAATGAAGCCAGGAGTCTGGTCTCTTCATTAAAAATAGAGGAAGCAATGAGACAGCTCTGATATGGCAAGTTAAAATGTGATGCTTTTTACCTGACCGATGGAGGTGATCACTTTGCCGGAGTGGTCAGGCTTAATCATGGCTCAGCTGGATAATGAGAACCAAGAATCCCTCTGAAATGTATGAAAAGTAAGAACATTGGAGTTATTCTAAAAAAAACTGCAGGCTTTAATGCAGCAAAATAAGGGAGTAGGGGAGGGGGAGTGCCCTGGTACTTTAACTATATACCGACAGTAGTTAGCCTTTGCCATGTCACAATGTTGACCTGCCTTTGCTATGGAATCATAGAATCCCAACCTGCAGTAAGGAGGCATTTTTGGTCTCCTATCTGTGCACCCACCCTACAGCAAAAATTCCTCCTGCTACTTTGTCAGTGAGATTTCCCTAGTGGAATGATGACTCATTCACATTGACTTTGGTGCTTAATTGGCTATTCTTTTATCATATTCCACGTATGCCTTAACAACATTGTTCATTTACATTCATTGAATCGTTCTTTACTTATAGTTCATTTACATCTAAAACGACCTTGTCCATTAGCTACATGTCCATCCATTATTATAAAATTTCCCAGTCTTATCCTGTGTCCTCCCATAATTTCCACAGCTTGTTTCCTTTTCCAGGCTCGGATGTGTAACCTGATACTCTTCCCAGTTTGTCACCTTTTCTTCCGGCTCTTCTTCTTTTGGTCTCTGGTGTCTAACCCGATTCCCCTTCTGGCCCTCTGGGGCGATGACCCCCGGAGGTTCCTGATATGGCTGGATGTTAACCCAGCCTATGCCTGGCATTTAAGACCCTGTACCCCCGGGCCCTTCTAGTTCATCTTCCCCTCCTCCCCTTCTTTCCATTAGCACATCTCCAGCCCCAGGATGGAAGATGGGCTTCCTCCAAACATCTCTCACTCTTTTCCAACTTCTCTAGTGCCTCATCTATCTTCACATTGAATAATGCCATGCCTACATCTAAGAGATGTACCCCATCCTGGCTATAACCCCAGGGGCCATCGTATGCAATGTCATGGGCCACATATAATCCACCTATCTCACCGATAAATGCCACCATTCTTCTATTAAGTCTCTTCCTTGCCTTCTCAATAACTTTAATATTACAAGCTTGTCTCCACACCCTCCTTGGAATGACCTCTGACCACACCACTGTCACTCCGGGCCACCATGCCCTGATTATCCCTATATCCCTCTTGATTTCTTGTAGTAGTTCAACCCATGTTTGCTCCCCAAAGTAATTCCCCTCAAGTGCAGTATAATGAGGTCTGGGTTTGGTAACCTCAGGTCTTTGCTCTTCCAGTAGTGGCAGCAGTTGACCACATCACATTCCTCTTAGCCCTTTCCAGTGAAGACTAACAAACTCAGCCACTTGCCGGAGCTGTTTCCCACCTGGCATCCTTGCTGCTTGCCTCTCTACCCAGTATATGAACGAGTGCCCCACAATCCATACCATCCTCCTGTGCCCAGAATCTGAAATGAAACAGCACACATCACTCACCTATTTCCATTCATATTTTTTATAACAAGCTGATCTCCATCTCCCCTTTTTAATTTCTTCCTCTGACCCCCCCTTTTCTGCTACCTCAGATGCTGCACCTATCCGGAAAGAGTGGGAGGAAAAGCTGCTGGACTCTTCACCTATGAAGGCCATCCCCTTTTTTATTACCACTGTCACCTGGTATGCCGAGATGGCATTGCTGTTTCCAAGTATGAAAAATTAACCGGCCAATGTTGGCCACAGCACCCTGTACTCCTCCAGAGCCTGAACTGCACAACTACCACCATTTAGGATCTACATTAACGTGACCTTGGTCCCTAGTCCATGCTGGTCTGATTTGTACTTCTGCAAACCAGTTATAACCCCATTACCCCCCACCCACTGTATGTCACCCATCTCAATCCTCCATAATCTTCCCTTTTATTGTAAGCTAATACTTTGCTGACCCTGAAAGACCCCACTGCATGACAAAAATATGGCGCTAAACGAACATGCCTTGTAGACTGAGCTGCATACAATCCTGAGGCTCTTTAGTAACTTTCCCAGCAACTCCCATTCTATTGGCCTCCCTCCATCCACTGGTTTACCATTAATCCACTGCCACCCCTGCATCATCCTTCTGATTACAGATTACCTGTTGGGTTCATCCCATACACACTACATCTATCCCTGCCAAATAAATACCCATAGTGGAATGTGCAATCTCTTCATTCCATTTCTTCACCATAAATCTCATCATCTGACTTTCCGTGACCATCCTACATACAACCATGCAAGCTTGCTGCCGGAACTCTTGGAACATCTTCCACCCACCCGGTATGCACTCAGCATGTTTTCTGACAAAGAACTTTGGTATAATAACTGGGCTTACTCCATCCAATTTCCCACAAGTGGGGTGGGACTGTCATCCTACTGACTGCCGCTCCGGGTGTCAGTGACCTGAACCTATGTAACTGAAGATGGGAAAGGCTGTCAGCCACCTCATTATGAATGCCCTTGATATACCTGGCTTTGAATGATAGATTCAGCTGCAGCCATGCCAATTCCAGTTGCCTAACCACCCTGGTGACTGCATTGGTGGACCTGCTCTGTCCATTCAATATTTCTATCACTGCCTTATCACACCAAAATATAATCTTTTGCTTCCTAAGTCAATCCCCCCAAACCTTGATGGCCACCCAAATGGGGAAGATCTCTAAGAATGTTGTATCCTTCAGAAGATTCTTTCTTCTTGAGCATTTGGCCATCTCGTCAATATCCAATCCCCTTGAAATAAGCCCCAATCTCCAGGGCCATGCCATGCCCGTGGGCAGGCAGAATACCCCCACTTCCACATCCACCTCTGTCTCCAAAAACTGTTATTTCCAGGTGGTCCCTTCTGTTTTTTCTTCTGGTAATGGCACCCCAAGAGTTTAACACATTCCCTGAAAATCCTTCAACATCACCTCCATTCCTGCCCTCTCATGCCCTATCAACAGAAAGTCATCCAGGTAGTGGACTACTGCCTTGTGCCCGTGCCTACAGTATTACCGAAGGCCCACTCTAGACATGTGCTGAAAGCCTTAAATGTCACATATGCCACCAAAAACCCCATAGGCATTGCCTTATCAAAATAATAATTACCTCTAATTTAAAATCCACATGTCCCAGTCTTCAGCACTAACTGGCAGCAGTCAGAAGCTAGACTTGATGTCTGTCTTTGGAAGCCAAGCCACTCCCACAGCTTTGATCAGCTCCAGTGCTTGGTCTAGAGCGGCATATGATACCATCCTATCCTTGTCTGGAATTGTGTCATTTACTGAGCCTCCCACAGTGTGGGACAGGTGATGGGTCAGCAGAAATTCCCCTGTTTTTTTCATGAGTACCAAACCCAATGGTGACACCAGAAGATCCTGCCAGGGTGGGACTGTAAATGGACCCTCGACCCTTCCCACTACTATTTCTTTCTCAGTCTTCTTCTGTACCACCTCTTCCTTGCTCTTTATTGATCCTAGGTTGTTAGCCGTCATGGCTTTCCTCACCCTTCCATAATGTAAACTAAACCTTGGGCAAAACCTGTCTGCAACCTTTCTTTACCCTGGTTGTCTGGGTACCTCTCTCTCTCCATGCCCATAGGGCATCCAACCTGATGGGCATGTGGGCTAGCTCAAATACCATTTCCATTCTGAATTCTGTTACCCTGCTCACCTCAGTGCCCCCCTGACCCTGACCCAAAAGCTCCCCTGCCTCTTGGCTCCCCAATTCCCCTCTTGTTCCCCATGAGCTCCCTTGAAAGGACTTCCCTACATATTGTTGGAACCTTGACCTATCTCCCATGCTTCTGCACCTGGTTACTAGATGTTGCCCTGAACATTTTGAACAAACGTGCTTATATTTGCAATTTGCCCAACTGCAAGTGGGCTTGTTATATCCCCAACACGTTCTTACCGTGGATCCAATCCCTCCTTTGGGCACCTTATAGAAACCACTCCCTTGACTAGTACTGTAAGTACCCTTACACAGACATCGGCATGCGTGACATCCCATCAGATGTCACCATGTGCTGCTATCAACTGACAGAATATCTCATCATACACCAGCCAACCATATACCCCCTTTCCTTTATAAGCATCCCTGATATATGCTGAATAGGTCAGCAATGGTATGTCAACTCTGGCTGCTTCTGTAGGAGGATGGCACTGAAGTGCGTGAATCCCACCATCCATACCTCAAATGATTTTCCCTTATAGCCCTTATCCTCCATAGTCTTTCCCACTAAGGCCAAGGCTACTGCCATCTCAGATTCCCTACTGACTCCCTTTCTGCATACCTTTTCACCGATTCTTTGTCTGCTAGGGCAAACATATCTACGTACTCCCGCTTCCAAATTTTCTCTTTAATTGCTTTCAGAACATAATCTCCCAGAGTCATCCCTGGAAACCCCCCACCACTGCCCCCCACCCCCATCCCCTTCTGCTTCCTGTCCTTGCCCCATTGTCCCTTTACCCTTCAATTCTAGTAGTGCCTTCTCCATCTCTTCCAAACGTTTCTCCCCCCCCTTTCCTCTATTATACCTGCAAGATAGTCTTTCAGGTTCCCATCCACCATCAGATCTACCTGCAGTTCCTTACCCTTGAATGTATCAGGCACCTCCTCCAGTGGCTTCCTTGGTTGACTTCCTCCTCCACCCTTGCATCCTTTATCTTCCTGATCTTTCCTCTTCCCAGTCATCCGTTATTCCTCCTCTGCATTTTCTGGCTCCTCCTAAATGGACTGGACCTGTCCCATGAGTTCTGCTGCTTCTTTCACTAGCTTCTCACTGCTGCTTTCCCTTTCCAGTTGTTCTTCTTTGGTGCCATCCTACTAAAACACAATGGTAAAATTAATAATAGCCACCCTTTTGAGACTATCCCTCCCAACCCGTTGACAGTTTTAAAATTGCTTTAAAAACATATCTTTTCACTTTGGCTTTTCCTTTATAGTTCTGATTGTTTAATGTTGGATTCTCTTGTTTTATTTAATCTGTACAGCGCCTTGATTTTGAAAGGCACTCTAAAAATAAACATGAATTGAATTGAATTGAACCCTAGTTTTTTTTTTGTGCTGCCCTTTTAGGGGTGGCATTATGGGGCTGCCCTCATTACCCCTCCTATTTCACCATGTGTCCCAGGCTGACTGCTTCCTCAGTTCCCAACCTTACCCCTCTGTTTGTTTGTTTTTTCCTTTTTATTCCCAACCCCCCCATATAAAGGCATGCTGCTGGCCACTCTGTATCTTGCTTCTGTGCCAGCACCATTTAGTTCCCTTGTGAATTCCTTGTATCAAAATCTGTGACTGCCATCTTGTGCTCCCCAGCCATGTGGCTTGGTCCCAAAATGGCTGCTCACTCTTCTCTCCCCCCTTGCTCATGTTATCCTCCATCTTACTCTCCCAGCCACCTGGTCTTATGTGCCTTCATTCCTCCTATTGTATGTCCTTAAGTCTGACGTGTCTACTCCCCCCCGCTGTGTTCTCCAGACTCGCCCTTCCATATCCTTCCCCTCAATGTTTCTCCTACTCATGGCCCACACCAAAATTTATTCCTTCCTTAGTCATTCTATATATGTGCCTCTTTCTTTTTATATTCTCCCTTGTTGTACGCTGTCTTTAATTACTCTTTCCTCTAGCTTGTGACTCTCATAATAATGTGGGTTGGAGGGCAGGCTCACTGTTGTACCTCCAGGTACTGAGCCTGAGAGTGCCCCCTCAGCATACCCCCACTCCCTCCTAGTTCCCAATTACAGACCCTCCAGACCCTGCACCTGCTTCCTGAGTCCCAGCGGCCCCACCACCACCTGTGTGTAGATCTGACTACCCCTTTAACTTGTCCGTCTCTCGCTCATCCCCCTACCCTCCCCTTCCCACCTGATAATGTTTACTTATATATATATAGTTTTCTTTTGTTGCTCCCTCCCTTCTTGCCTGGACTGTCCATGTTACTGTATTCCATCAAGCCTTCATTAGCAGGCCCCAGGATGGCGGTGGACCGTGACATCAGATGCCGAAACCACGTGACTTAAACCATGGTTCAGTGCCTGCTATCACTTCTATGGCCTGTTCCTGTTCCTTGGCCCTTTGCACTCCTCCATGGTCACTCTCCTCTGTGATACCTATTCTATCTGACCCTCTTTGCCATTTTTTTTTTCGTAAACTGCCTCGTTCCTCTGCCTCTGCTGACTGCCTGGGGCTGCTAGGATCCCCCGTCCCGGGGACCCAATCCCTGCCATCCCTCTCTCTTTACATACCATTTTCCTGTCTGCTATCCTACCGTCCTAAGCGTAGCTGTTGCCATGCATCCTGCAATACCTCCTCCATGCCTATCACTGGCCACCTGACCTCTGTGGGCCCTCATCTCCCTTTACCGCAGACTTTCTAACCCATGTCATCTTAAACACTAGATCCTAAAGTGAACCGCATCCCATCACTTTCTCCACCATTTATAGTCCTGCTTCTACTTATGCCCAGGTCTATCATCCATACTTGTCACAAACATTCTCTCCTGGGTTGTATCCACATTTTACCATTACCTCCTTACAGGGACTCTGCAAACTTTTACTGTACTGCAATCATTACCTCAGTTTTCATTTCCCTCACATCATTCCAATTCCTCATCTCCTCTGATGTACCAAAACACCTTACCTTCTTCACAATGCCTTATACCCAATACACCAGTCTGTGGAATATCTGCCAATTGATGTGCTGAAAATCCTGGAATCTGAAATTCTCAGCAAAAAGTGAGAGGAGCCTTGAGTTGCATCCCCCTATGTACCCCCCTTTGGCCCCTCCCTTTCCTTCTTCTCTAGGCAATCAGCCCATGTCACCCTCCCTTCTCTCTTTCTCCCCACCTTGTCTACCTTTTTCTCTCTCCCCCCTTCCTCCTGCATTCCACATTTTGTTGGCCAGGCTGGGCTGCCATCTGACTGTGAGAATTTCAGCACAAAAATGATCTCCTGCTCTCTTTTTAATGAAGTTCTGGACATTTTAGCATAATTTATTTAGAGTTTGGAGAATCCTGTAAGTAGACTGCTGGCCTGAGGTGTATTTTCACCCAGCAAAGCATTTGGAAATATAGGAGTTTTACTGTGGGATTTAAGAAGTCAAGGTAGTCTTCAGGTGACGGGAACCAGTATTAGTTAGGATCGGGTAGTGAGTTAGATCAGGAGCTAGTTATTTTATTTTTAGGATATTCTCAGTATATCGCAAAGGAGCCTTGATTACCATTAAACATTGCTGCCATTAATAACTACATTAGTAAAAACTTGTGGCAGCTTACCTAAAAACCCAGTGAGGAGTGGAGGAATTGTACAGGATAAGCCCCGTTGGTATCAACTGAAAACCTGTGGGAAGTCACTGCAGGCAGTTTGGCATTTGGAAGAGAGATTTTGAGGACCCAAAGAGTTGCATAGTTGATCATTCATTTAAGCAGATGGAAATTTGGTAATGGACGGCCCAGTGTTGGTGGCTCTGAACAGAACCTGACCCAGACGCTGGGGATCTAGTGCCTGTGGTGCAGGCTGGATTTGGACGCCGCCAGGAGGGCTGTCTGTTTGAAGACACCATGGAAACTTCAAAGTGGAATCATCTGTGAACTGTAATGGAGGCTGTGCTGGTTTGCAATCAGTTATTTGGGACAGTGTGGCCTAAATTCACCACAGGGGGTGAGAGCCTCTGATGTGCAAATTACATTTTTCAGTCATTTCACAGGATGGTTTGAAACTTGGCTGCAAGGGGTCTCCAGTGGACTTGGATTCTGGGGTGAGGTCTCAGAACAAAACTGTAAGTTTTACTTGAACAGAAACCAGGAGGTGAGAGCTTCTGGGGGGGGGAGTATAACTACTCAAATTTGTGACTGTCAGTCTAGTACCAAAACAACTGTTCAAGGGTCTCCCAGTTTTTCCTAACTTTTTACATCTGAAGAAGTGCTGTGAGAGAGCATTCTTTACCATCAACAAGTGTACCCCTTCATATCGGTGCTGGGTATAACATCTTTCAGAGCTGTGAGCACTGAATAACCTGCTACATTTGGACTATCACTCTTATTGAAAGTATCATTTGCATATTTTTGAAGATTAATAATCCCTCCTCAGTTGTTTACTAAGGGATTCTCCTTTATTTTATTATTTGATTTGATTGTGGGGTTGTACTTTTATAATTTAGAGTATATGGGTATAGATAGTGTGTGAATGATGAATGCGTGGAGATGTAGGATATAGTGGTTGAGTATAATTGTGAGATTGATTATTTAGAGAGATTAGGAGCAGGTAAGGAGATGGGTTGTTGTTTGTTGGGAGGATTTATTTTGTGTGGTGTAGTTAGTGAGTTTTAAGAGGGATTGCGTGTGTCATAGAATCCAATGAGATGTGCTGGGGCAAGAGCTATAGCCACATCACCTATTCAGTATCTCAGCTGCATGACCTACACCCCTTTGCTGACCTCTTGGTGTCAGAAACAGCAGCGAGGCACTGTAAAGAGTCAGAATTGTTATGGGATGAAAGGGCAAGTGGTGGTACACAGGTGATGCAGCTGAGGTGAGTAGTATCAGGGTGGTCAGGTCCAGGAGGTGCCCTAGGGCAAAATGGAACCAGGAGAGAGAAACATAGAAACATAGAAGTTGATGGCAGATAAGGACCGCAAGGCCCATCCAGTCTGCCCATTTCTTTTTCTACCTTATAAATGTGCCATTGGCATTTGTTCTGTCAATGGCCTATCTATTCATATTCATCTGTATTGCTTCCTTATGCCTATCCAATGCCTGTTTGAAGCCCTGCACTGTATTCATATCCACCACTTCCTGAGATAGGCCATTCCATGCATCCACCACCCTTTCTGTGAAAAAGAACTTCCTCACATTACCCCTTAATCAGTCTCCCTCTAATCTCATGCTGTGTCCTCTTGTCCTGCTATTTTTCTTATATTGGAACATGTTAGATTCTTTCACCTTGTTAATGCCCTTAAGGTGCTTGAATTTTTTGATCATATCACCTCTCTCCCTCCTTTGCTCAAGGGTATACATATTAAGCTCCTTTAATCTGTCCTCATGTGTCTTCTAATGCGGTCCCTGCACCATTTTGGTTGCCCTTCTTTGGACTGCCTCAATTTGGTTAATGTCCTTGTGAAGGTGTGGTCTCCAGTACTGAACACTGTACTCTAGATGGGGCCTAACCAGTGTCTTGTAAAGAGGGATTATTACCTCCCTCTTATGACTTGTGATGCCCCTACTAAAACACCCTAACATCCCCTAGCCTTGCCTACTGCTTTAGAGGTCTGCTTGGATGATTTCAGGTCATCGGTGATGATGATGCCCAAGTCTCTTTCCTCTTTTGTGACTGCCAGCAACTCCCCTTTCAGCCTGTAGGTGGCTTTAAGGTTTCTCTTCTCTATGTACATGATCTTGCATATCTTTACATTAAATCCCAGTTGCCACTTTTCTGACCATTTTGCTAGTTTATCCAGATCTCTTCTCATTCTGCCCACCCCATCTGGATCATCTACTCTGTTGCAGATCTTGGTGTCATCTGCAAACAGACAAGCCTTACCCTTCAGTTCATCTGCAATGTCACTAATGAAGATATTGAAGAGGACTGGCCCCAGGACTGATCCCTGAGGTACCCCACTTGTGACTTGCATCTCTTCTGACTGTATACCATTTACCAGCACTATCTGTTTTCTGCCCGTCAACCAGTTTGCCACCCAGTTGACCAACTTCTGACCCACCCCGAGCCTACCCAGCTTATTTATCAATTTTCTGTGTGGAACAGTGTTGAAAGCTTTGCTGAAGTCAAGGTAGGCGACATCAACTGCTCCCCCTTGTCCACCACTCTGGTTACCCCGTCAAAGAAATCTATGAGATTAGTTTGACAGGGCCTTCCTTTTGTAAACCCATGCTATCTTGGATACTGTGCCCCTATAGATTCAGGTGTTGCACTATCCTTTCCTTAAGGATTGCCTCCATAATCTTGCCCACTACTGAGGTAAGACTGACTGGTCTGTAGTTCCCCGCCTCCTCCCTGCTACCACTCTTGTGGAGCGGGATCACATGAGCTCTTCTCCAGTCTTCTGGGACGTCTCCTGTGCTCAGAGACTCACTAAACAGTTCTGCTAATGGCTCTGCTAGGTCCACCCTTATCTCCTTAAGTACCCTGGGATGTATGCCATCAGGTCCCATTGCCTTGTCCACCCTGTGCTTAGTGAAGTCTTGTTGGACCCTTTCTTTTGTGAAGGGAGTAGTGCTCACCTCCATCCCCCCTGTGTCCATGGTGCTGAGCTGTGGGCCCTGCCCTACCTTCTCTTCAGTAAATACTGAGCAAAAGTATCTATTTAGGATAGATGCTTTTACAGGGTCCTCCTCCTCACATGACCCATTTTCTCCTTTGAGCTTAGCAATAACCCCTCTGGACTTTCTCCTTTCACTAATGTATCTGTAGAAAGTCTTGTCACCTTCTTTTACTGTTACTGCTAGTGTTTCCTCAGTTTGGGACTTTGTCTGCCTTGCTGCCTTCCCTACTTCCCTTAGGGCAGTTGGGTATGCCTCCCTATCTTCATCCCGCTGTGTTCCCTTATATTTCCTGAAGGCCAGCCTTTTGGCTCAGACCTATTCTGCTACTGTATTTGAGAATCAAAGTGGTTTCCTTCTTCTTTTGCACTTTCTTTTCTGTCTAACACAATGGGATGTTGCTTCAAGTAGTGCATCCTTAATGCTTGCCCACTTTGCCTGTACCCCCTCCCCTGTGTTTCTTTTTGTCAGGGCTAGCTTAACTCTGTTGGCTATCTTATCAAAGTCAGCTCCTCTGACGTCCCATATTTTTGCCTTGGAATGGGAATATTTAGATGTAGTGGCCAAATTGAACCATATTATGTGATGGTCACTGGCCCCCAGGTGACCTTCTACCTGGAGATCTGTGCTCCCTTCCCTGTTAGTCAGTACTAGATCTAGGATAGCCCTGTCTCTTGTGGGTTGTTGTACCAGTTGTTTGAGGCCCTTCCGCTGCAGGAAATCCACCATGTGTTTAGTTCCGGCAGATATTCCTGTTGGTATTGACCAATCTGTATCCAGCATGTTGAAGTCTCCCATTATCAGAACCTCTGCTTTAGTTGTCATGTTTTTTTATATCTTCTAAAAGCAATGTGTCTATGTCCTCCCCTTGGTCTGGGGGCCTGTAGACAACCCCAGTTCTTATGGCTGTCCCATTTCCTGTTTTCAGGGTGACCCACAGTTCTTCTGTCTCCTTATTTGTATACTGAATTTCTGTAGCTTAGATATTTTCTTTGACATACAGGGCCACTCCACCCCCTCCCCCTTTTTGCACCTCGGTTTCTTCTGAGCAGTACATAGCCAGGTACTGAAGTCTCCCAAGTGTGGTTATTGGTAAACCACATTTCACTAATTGCTACTATGTCCAGTTTAGCCTCTGACATTATTACCTGCATGTCTGGGATCTTTTTTCCCAGGCTGTGAGCATTTGTGTACATGATTTTCCATTGGCCAGATTTTGGTGTGTTAGTTGTTGGATGAGGTTTGGCATTTCTCCTGTGCGTCATATGGGGAGACAGACCTTTTTTCTTACCTGGTGATGCAAATGAACTGCAAACATGCTGAATCCCTGTTTGACCACTAGCTGAGGGGGGAGGGGTGTTCTTCCCATTCGAAGTATGGGGTGCTGCACCCCTCTCCCCATTTGCTAGTTTAAATATTCTGCAAAGATGTCAAACTTCTACCCCAATGCACTTACTCCCTCCTTAGTCAGATGCAGTCCATCAAATTTAAAGAACTTTTGCTCCCAGAACTGTTGCCAGTTCCCTACAAATCTGTTTCCTTTTTCCTACCACCAGCACTTGAGCCACATGTTTAGCTCCACTATCTCCCCTTCTCTGACCTTCTGTTTATCTGACCCCTCTCCCAGACTGGCAGGATCTCAGAGAAGGAGATGTCAGATGAAATGGATGATAGTTTGTCACCTAGCCTGGTCAGGTGATCCTTGGTCTCCACAACTGACTGGCTGGCAAGATCATTAGTCCCTATGTGTACCAGGATGTCAATGTTTTCTCCTGCTTTTTGAACAATTTTAACAATGTGGTCAGTGTCTCTCCATGCTGATATACCTGGGAGACATCTGACCATTACTCCTGGCTGGAGATGGGTATCAACTCTCTGTATCATGGAGTCTCCTATGATCAGAAGATTTTTGGATTTCCTTTTTGATTTTTTGTTTTGGTTCCTGATTTGAGCGAGCTTTGTTGTGCTAGCTCCTGTACTGCAGTGTCTTCCTCTGCAGTATCCTCTGCCTCTTTGTTTGATTTAGGAGCTGGAGGCAGATACCTGTTTGTAGTGTTTATATGGTTTTTGGAATTAATATGTTGGAGAACACAGAGTGCTGGGGTACCCGATTTGTCCCTCCTAACCACCTGCCAACCTCCTGGACCAACTACCCTTTGCGGTCAAGGTTCTTCTGTTGGATGTTGGGGAAATGGCAGGTGGTTCTTATAATGTATTTCCTCTTGAATATGAAATTTGAGGTGCACAATCTCTGCCCATGCTGCCTGAAGCTGAGCCCTACGATCTCCAATGGCCCAGCATGTAGGACAGTGTCCAAAGTCCTGTAAGACTGTCCTTCTGAAAAGTGTTCCACAGTACCTGCAGTTAATGATGTCCATTCCAGATAAGTTGCTGGGTTTATAACCTGGTCAGAGTAATTAGAAGGAAAAAAAATGCAAGTAATGGTTTGATTTTGTGTTTTGTTTTCGTATAACTTGTTATAACAAGTTAAATTACTAGTGCCCCTGTAAATGAGCTCACTTTGTGGATGACTCACTGATCCGCCCCTTACTGCTTTGCCACAGGAAAGGTCACAACTGTGGTACCCTATAAAAGGAGTGAAGTGTGGGGTGGTTGGGAATGGGGGTGGGTGGCTGGGCCCTTCCCCTGCCGAAAAAGAAGAACCATGGATGAAAGAACAAGGAGGTAAGAGCAGAAACAATCAGTCAACAATAAATGCAGTAACTCTGAAAGCTTATCCTAATGTTAGATAAAACTAGAAAACCTGTAAAGCACCACCTGTAATAATTTCAGAGAAGATATACCCTGTAAGAAATACTTTGCTACAGAGAAAAATAAAGCAGTAACAGAAGATATGCCTTGCAAAAGACAATTTGAATCAGAAGATTACAGCAGTAATCTGGTAGCACACACCTGTAGGCACACCTTGTAATAATGCAGAAGAAGGTATGCTAGCAACAACAGTTTGAATCAGAGAAAAATAAAGCAATGAAATGTTAGCAACAAACAGTAGCAATCCCTGTGAGTACAAAATAAAAACAACAACATACAGTAAATCTGCTTAGCCAAAAGAAGTCTTAATCCTTTTCCCTTGCTCTGGTAAGGTTCTTTGCTCTGTCCTTTCAAGCAATCTTAGAAGGAAAGAGCTCAGGTGAAGCTAGGTGCTTTGGCCAGCAAACCAAGTCTTCTACCTCCAAGATATCAACTAACCTGACCTTTTAATCCTTCTTTCTGCTGGAAATTTCTGACAGTTTGCCAGCTCCACTCCCCAGATATACACCTAATCCTCTGGATGAGCTGTGAGAGGAAAGCAATTAGCTCCTTCAATGTGAGAAGAAGACTAAAACATTTCTGAGACAACAAACCTTTTCAACAAAAAAAGAATAAAATAAAACAATGTCAAACAGTAATTTTGCTTAGCCCAATTATAAAAAAGTCACAAAAAATGTAAGCACCACCTGTAATAATTTCAGAGAAAATATACCCTGTAAGAAACACTTTGCTACAGAGAAAAATAAAGCAGTAACAGAAGATATACCTTACAAAAGTCAATTTGAATCAGAAGATTACAGCAGTAATCTGGTAGCACACACCTGTAGGCACACCTTGTAATAATGCAGAGGAAGGTATACCAGCAACAACAATTTGAATCAGAGAAAAATAAAGCAATGACATGTTAGCAGCAAACAGTAGCAATTCCTGTGAGTACAAAATAAAAACAACAACATACAGTAAATCTGCTTAGCCAAAAGAAGTCTTAATCCTTTTCCCTTGCTCTGGTAAGGTTTTCTGCTCTGTCCTTTTAAGCAATCTTAGAAGGAAAGAGCTCAGGTGAAGCTAGGTGAAGCTAGGTGCCTTGACCAGCAAACCAAACAGGCTAGACATGTTTGGTTCCCATTCCCAGAGTTCCCACTGGACCAAGTGGGCAGGTAGCTGACAGACCGGCAGCCTCCACTGGTGCCCTTTGGGTAGTGTTATGCAATGCGAGGTTGATGAAAAATAAGACAGCTATTATGGCTGACTTGATTTCTTCAGTCAGCCTGGCTTGCATTACAGAGACCTGGTTGAGGGACAATGTGGGTCCAGTTTTGGAAGCATCCATCCATCCCACCAGGATACTCAGTGATGCACTGCAGAGGAGGGAACACAGAGGTGGGGGTGTGGCCATCTGTTTTAGATCTGACTTGAGATTATCTGTGCACCCAGTGGAGTCTACTTCATCATTTGAATGCATGGTGGTGCATGGGGGTCCAGGTTCAGGTTTCAGGATCCTCCTTATTTATCGCTCTCTGTGCATGAGGAGGAGTTCCTGTAGGAGGTCAGAGACTTTGTTGCTGATAGGTTGTTGGAGAACCCTAGATGGTTGATTCTGGGTAACTTCAATGTCTGGATCGATGATGAACTCTCACATTTTGGAAAAGGCTTCCTCAAGATGATGATTTCACCTGGCCTCACACAAGCTGTTGCTGTGCAACCCACTGCCATGGCCACACCTTGGGCTTAGTATTCTCACTGGGGTTTGAGATTATGAATCTCAAGATTGATCCAGTCTCCTGGTCGGATTGCTGCATGGTAGAATTGTTGTTCAGGGCTCCCCCATTAGTCCCTCCCCTGTAGAGATGTTCCTCCACTACCTTTTGAGAGGTTTATCCCTAGAGGGACTGTTGACGGTGGCAGATTTTTCTGGTGTGAGTGTGGCATGTGCGACAGGGTTGGATGAGGCAGTGGCAGCATATAATAATGTTGTCACCAAAGCATTCAACACCATTGCACTAATCTGTATATGACCCAGGTCTTCTTGCTTGAGATCCCCGTGGTTTGATGGAGCTCTCAAGGAGATGAAGACTACGAGTCAGAAGTTAAAGCATTGCTGGAGGAGTACCAGGGTTTTGGATGACAAACTGGCTTTGAAAATTCACTATAATGAATATCAAAGGGCAATCAACCATAAGAAGGCAGAGTTCCTGTCCTGGGAAATTGCTGCAGAAATGAACAGACCAGCTTTGTTCTTTCAGACTGTAGATAGACTACTTCATCCAGCCTGTCTGCAGCTGAAAAGAGCATTTTTCAGTCACATAGTGTGAAGAGTTTGCTCAGTTCTTTGCTGACAGGATGTCCTCCATTAAAACTGGGATATCCCCAGTGGAGCATGATCTTTCCTGTAGTATAGAGTCTGGTAGTGACAGAAGCACTCCAACTGTCTGGGATGAGTTTTGGTTGGTGGGGTGGTTCAGGTCATCAAAGTGATTTCTAAGCTGCGATCCACTTTTTGTGTACTGGACCTGGGCTTGATGTACCTCCTAGTGGGATGTGCTGAGTCCATTGGTCCAGTGTTTGCTGAGATTGTCCGGTGTTTGCTCTCAGGGGGCTTTTACCGGATACCTTGAAGGAGGCCTTGGTGAGGCCCCAAATGAAGAAACCATCACTCAACCCTGACATCTTAGTAAATTACCAACCTGTCTCCAATCTTCCATTCTTGGGAAAGGCAGTGGAGAAAGTGATGGCTTTGCACCTGGATGCTCACCTGATGGCCTTTGACATCTACCAGCCACACTAGTCCTGATTTAGGAGAAAGCATAACATGGAAACAACATTGGTAAGGGTACAGAAAAGATCTCCTCAGTGCTATAGATAGAGGGGAACAATCAATTCTCATTCTCCTGGATCTCTCTTCAACATTTGACACCGTAGATCACGTGGTGATATTTGGTCACCTGAGAGAGAACTGCGGACTTACTGGAAAAGTCATCAGCTGGTTTGAGTCCTTTTTGACATGCAGGAAGCAAAGTGTTGAGATAGGGAAATTCTTCTCTATCTCAAAGCCCCTGACTTGTGGAGTGCATCAAGGCTTGATCTTGTTGCCCATGTGTCTGAGGTGTACATGCTGCCCCTGGGTGACATCAATAGGTGTTATGGTCTGGGTTTTCACTGCTATGCAGATGATACCCAGGGGTATATGTCTTTTGTCCCAGAACATCAGATACTGTGGACATGCTTAATAAATGCCTATCTGAGATCCAGGACTGGATGTCCTCTAACTGGCTGAGGCTTAATCCGGATAAGACGGAGATAGTGGTGATTGAGCTGAGTTATCAGTGGGATGTGGTTACCACTGCTGCAGGAACAGGGTAGCTCCTGGAGTCTACTGCATTGGTGGTGACAAATAAGGTGACAAAATCATCCTTAATAATGGCTTGACACTTGAAGCTCAGGTGTCTGCAGTCATCCAGAGTGGCTTTTAACCCTTAAGGAATGTTCCTCAAATTAAACCCTTAATCCCTTCTGATGACCTGCCTTAACTGGTGCATGTTTTTGCTACATCAAGGCTTGATTACTGTAATGCTCTGTACTTCAGGATCAGGGGATGCAACCTCAGTCAGCTGCAGCTGGTGCAGAACACTGCAGCCAGGTTGTTGACAGGCTTTCCAAGGTCTGTGCATATAACCCCAGTTTTGCACGAACTGCAACGGCTGCCAGTCAGGTGGAGGACTGCCTTTAAGGTGGGCTTGCTCATCTATAAGGCCCTGTACAGCTCGGGTTCAGGCTATCCGTCTGACCTCCTGAAACCAGTCTGCCTGGAGCACTCACTGCATTCCTCCATGGAGGGCATCCTTGTGGTCCTTAGGGCACAATTAAAGACGTCTGGAGATCATGTCTTTGCAGTGGCTGGACCAACTTTGTGGACTTCACTGCCACAATCATTAAGAGTGGTCCATACAATGGAATTTTTTAAGCAGGGCCTTAAAGTGCATCTTTTGAATCAGGTGTTCAATGTACACTAACTTTTTTATTTGAAGCTGAAGGGGTTTTAAATATTAATTATGGTTACTATTTATTGTATGTTTTTAAAATTTTACTGACCCTGATTTAAAATCTATTTGTTGTATTGATTGTCTGTCATCACTATGTAAAGCATCCAGAGCCTCTGGGATTGGGCACTAAATAAATAAAATTTGACTTGACTTGACTTGATGTCAGTAAACCCCTGACAATTATGGTTGTTCTTAATTCTGCAATCCCTTTTAACTTTGGAACCTGGAGTGAACCCATCACCCATGAACATACCTTATTTTCCTAAGGGTTTCATATTTTGAATGTGAACAGCAGTGGGAAACCAAATCTTTGCTACATCCATGATTTTGATATTTCAAAGACATATGGCTGGGTACCCTAGATGCCTGAAGGAGTAACCTTTTAGGCAGCATCCACCTCTTTAAGTCTGGGCTTCTTGGAGCTTGGTACACAAAGAACAGTACAGGCCCAGAGGCTTCCAGGCACCTGCAACAATGGTACTGAACCTGCTGTAGCTAGTAAGCTCCTCATTTTCTGTTCTAGAGCAAGGTGCCTCCCCTTTTATGCCTAGAGATTAAACAGTCTGGCTGAGTCAAAATGGGTAGATGGGAAAACCAAAACCTGTGACCACTTTTGGCATGTGTAAGACATGCATTCAATTTTAATTTAATTTTAAATATCACAACCAAAGGTTTAAGTTTGTATTGTATACTCCACAAGTAGCATAATACATAAATACTTCTAATGAATTAATTACTTAGTATATATCATAGTGAATTTAAGTGTGAAACTGCAATAAATATTATCAAGGATAATTTGTAAATATGATAATGTTCAATTTCACAGTAATTAAAGGAACAAAGGCTTTCTATTTAAAGGTTAAAGTAAAAACTGCTTTTTAAAGGTGTTAAATCTTCCTGGTTTCAGAGGGTTTCCACACCAATACAAATGTGTTACCTTAAAGCTATCTGCTAGTGCCTGGCCTCTGTCATAGTAATTCCTTTCCAATCCTTGGTGAGCCTATCTGTGACAGAGGCTTCCACTTTTCACCTCTGTGTTAAATCGCAGTTATAGTTCAGAGTCTGGGATTTCTTTTTTCTGTGACTCTCTGCCTTTAATGAAACTCCCAGAAGTATACTATGAACATAGTGATTTTTGAGACCAACAGGAACAACTTAGGTGATGGTGTTTCTGCTACAACAGAGGTATTGGATGTATTATTCATTTAGGTTTCCGATCATAGTAATTAATGTTTAAATGTATGCCTACTTGGGGTTGGAGTGGATTTAAAATTTTAAAGAAGGAATGTGGCCCATTAGGACTTATTGAGGAGTCTGAGGTTTTGATCTATGGGCTATGTTACACAAGGCTATTTGTTTTAATGAGGGAGAATAATCTGTATGCAAGCTTGAATGCTTTATGACACACTAAGCCAATACATCTTTCTTGGGTAAAAGCAAGAAAATGGTATCCTTCAAGGATGCCTGACAGCCCCAGATCAATACACCAGATTTGTTTAATGAAGCAAGCTGTGGCCAGTCCATTCACAAACATTAAACTCAGTTCATTTCCTAAAGAGCATTTGCTTTTTTCCTACTAAATATCTAGCTTTGCCTTTTATACTTTCAAAGGAAGTTGATTTCATTAAAGTATTTGGTTTCCAATTTAGTAATAATTTGTTTTAAAGTGATGCACCCTTAAAAGGAAATGATGAATTTAGGAACCAAATGGCTTAATGTAGTATATTCACAATCATTGTACAGCATGGCAGACACAATATATGTTTAAAATAATACTCTTCCAGGACTTACTTACAGGGTGATTTTGAGCTGAAAATGTGTATCAGGCTTTAATTATAGAGGACTTGCTTTTTAGCACTCAATGCTGTATTTCATTCTGCAGTAAGAACTATTTACCACAAGAAATTGAACTTAGACCAAGATCAAACAGTGAACTGGGGGGAAAAAACACTCCTGATTTCTTTTTTTTTAAATTAAATATATTTTATTGATAATTTGTAAATATCCATCATATACAGGTAAGCAGGGCATAACTCAGACATAATTTGACATTATAAAGTGGTTATAAGCCTTGGGGTTACATCAGCTCAATTAACACAAAAACTAGATACTAAAGCTAATAACCTATTACCATCCTCCTCCCTCCCCCCTCACTCTCCCCAACCTTGCCTTCTACATACCTCATTGTAATATGTTGATAGAGTTACAGCAGCAAGTTAATTGAATAAGATAGGTACACTTGAGACCAGGTCTTGTTTTAGTAGATTTCTTAGAGGCAGCTAAGGACTATGGTACTACCAAACATCACTAAGATATCCTGGGTTATGACAGTAGATAAGTTGCTTATAATGTGAAAGGGTTCATTTACCAGTCAAAGCATATAATGTGTAAATTTTTCCCCACTTCTTATCAAAGACTGCTGGAGTGTGTCTAAGAAATGCTATACTTTTTTCTATCCTAAGATTGCCAAAGAATTTGTTCAACCATTCTGAGTAAGAGATGATGGAGGAGTCCTTCCAATGTTTTAATACCAGTTTTATAACTGTGTGGGAGATAAGAGTCATAGCATACTTCCTTGCTTTTATCAAAATCTGAGATAAGTCACCCAACATACAGATTTCAGGCATAAAGAGATCTACAATTCCCAGTAATGGATCTGCCCTGGCCTTTATCTCATTCCACAATGGTCTAATTTTAGGACAATCCCACATGACATGAAATAAAGTACCCTCTCTAAGACCACATCTGGTGCAGTTCACATCCTGCATCTTTCCCAGTAGGGTATACTACAAGTTGTGTAGGATGTAAAATTGCATAAGATGAAGCTTATCATTGGAGGTGTACCAGTATACAGATTGCCAAATCTTATCCCAAGGGGTTTCTTTGTTGGGGTACTGGGCTTCCCAGTATGAAGAGGCTTCAGAACTCACAGAGAAAATAGTTGGGCATAACACTGAGGTAATTTGGGAGACTACATGAGGTTGCATGCCAATTATGAAGTGAGGTGATAAGTTCAGAATGATCATTGTGCCATACTCCTGTGCCGAATTTGGTGACCAGTAAGTGCTGAATTTGGTATCCTTTAAAAATCAGCTTTTTCAGGAGAGTCAGGAAAGGTAAAAGATCTGGTGCAGTCTGAAGCTTTCCATTCTCTAGTAAATCAGAAATATTGAGCTCCTTTAGATTAGAGTTCGGTTGTGGAGTTAAGCAATGTCCATCCAATCTAATATTAAGATTATCGTATAACGGATGTGATATAGCTGTGCAGTTACCATAATTAAGTGCCCTACATAACTGACCATGTACTTTTATTGACATTAGAATTAGATCATTGTCAATAACCTCAGTACAAGAGTTGATATCAGTATATAGCAAACTGATTGGGGATATGTTGCCTTAGTTGATGAAATAGTGTTCCAGATGTAGCCATACCGGAGTGAAGGTGGAATTATTTTGTGGAGGTATCCATTGCAGTTACTTGACTAAATGGATGGCTAGATAATAATGGAAAAAATTGGGAAGTTTAAGTCCGCCGTTATGCTTTGGTGACCCTAGTTTAATGTACGATCTTCTTGGTAGTTTGCTTTGCCATCGGAACTAGGATATCATGCTGTGGAGCTTTTGGAACCAAATAAGCGGTAGATAAAAGTTCATCATATTCAAAGGGTAAAAAAACCCTTGGAAGAATGTTCATTTTGATTACACTGATTCACTCTTGTAGGGAGAGATATAGGGGGGCCCATCTTCTGAGATCTTGTCGTATGGTTTCTAATAAAGAGTCTAGGTTAAGTTTCCTAATTTGAGACATTTCTTGAACCACTACGATATAAAGTTATTCTGAGATATTTAATTTGAGATGTCCAGGCTAGGTGGAACCCCTCCATCTGTGAGCGATAAGTAAGTTTATTTAAAGGCATAAGTAATGATTTTTCTATGTTAAGTTTGTAGTTAGAGAGGGACCCAAAAGTATGAACTATATCAAGTATTGCGGGAATTGAAGTATTAGGCTCTGAAATATGTAATAGTATATCATCCACGTAAACTGATAGATGAAGGTTAAAGGGGCCAATTGGAATACCTTTTATAAGTGGGAAATTTTTCTGAAGATGTAGAAGTGGTTCAAGGTAAAGATTAAATAGCAGCGGGGAGAGTGGACACCCCTGTCTAGTTCCAGAAAATAGCTGGAAGCTGAATTTAACCTTCTACAATATCAGCTCATAAACAAAAAGCTTTTGCTCAATGTGAAAAAGACAAAAGCCATGTTCTTCTCCCTCTCCTTGCATGCGGGCAATTCCTGCTGGGGGGGGGCTACCCCACAAATTACCACTGTTCTTGGAGAAACACTAGAGTATGTAGCTAAATTCAAATATCTAGGAGTTTGGCTCGATCATAAACTTTCCTTCGCTGACCATCTCAAAGAACTACAGAAGAAACTAAGGCAAAGATTAGGATTATTCTACAGAATTAACCACCTGCTCACAAAGGAGGCCAAGATTCAACTGGCTCAAGCTACCTTCCTATCTTTAATAGATTACATGGACCTGCTCTACGACCACTGCACTGCCTCTGCACTGGCTAAGTTGGACACCCGCTACCACAGAGCTATCAGGTTCATTACTGGCCTTACACTTTCCACACACCACTGCTCCCTGTACTCATTGTTAGGCTGGACTTCCTTTCACTATAGGAGGAATAGAAATACCACCCTATGGGCCTTCAGAGCGGTGACCAATAAGCTCCCGTCATATGTCTCAGATTGTATTCCCCGGAGTGTGTTAGGCACCTACGCTCTAAGGAGCTATTCCCTAATTGCCCTCCAAGTTCCAAGGGTCAACACTCATTTCAGCAAAGCTGCTCTAAGCTTCTCTTTACCCACATTGTGGAATGGTTTACAAAGGAACTTGAAGCTGAGCTGCCCTGTTAGCCTGAATATCTTCAAGGCTCTCTACGATTGCTACATGAAAGCACCTTGCATATGTTTTCCTCACCGCTAGCCCACTAATTCCACAACTCCCCCTTTCCATCCTGACGCTCACCATGTTTCTACTCCTGGCTCTCCCTCTTTCCCTATTAACTCTTCCTGCTGCACCCACCTTTCCCTGTCTGCTCCAGCCTGGCTAAAGTCCCACCTCATCCATAGTAGTGTCCCAATTATCTACCCCTCCTCCGTCATTTTCATAATAAACAAGTACATGACAGGCATCATCACTTTGTGTGGTTTTAGCCCAGTTTTTCCCCCAGTCATCGGTAATATATCCCTCCTCTTCTTTACCTCTCTAACCTGCCACCCCATACACGGCCTCTCTTCCCTATATGTGTAGTTGTTGGCTGCCTCACTCAAAAGATCTCTGCTTATAACCTTTGTATGCCTATGGTTGATTGTATATCTGCTGACTTCTTCAATTGTAAAATAATGCTGTTCTTTCATTATTTTTTTTTTTTATTTCAACCTTGTACTGTACTGCATACACTGTATATACTTTTTCTTCCTTGTATATTATTGCTTTTTGTATACCTGCTTCTGTACTGTACTTTGATGTATTCATGACCAGGTCCACCTTGCAAATGAGCCTTGATCAATGGTGCCCACCTGGATAAATAAAGATTTTGATTGATTGATTGGTTTGAATAAACCCCATTGCAGTATATTTTGGCAGTTGGTTTAGTGTACAGTACTTGGATCCATTGTAAAAATTTTTTTGGAAAGCCAAATTTAATTAGGACTTTGAAGAGAAAGGCCCAGCTGACCCTATCAAATGCTTTCTCTGCATCCATAGAGATCAGAACTATTGGGCATGGTGCCTCCCAGGAAGCAGAGAAGATATGGAAAAGTTTTCGTAAATGGTCAGCTGAGGAATGGCCTGTTACAAAACTGACTTGCTGTGGAATAAGCAGTGGGGTCCAGACAGCAGCCATTCTTGAGGCTAAGATTTTGGCAAAAGGTTTGATGTCATAATTCATTAAGGATATAGGGTGGTAGTTACATACTCTGTTTTTGGGTTTGTTGGGTTTAGGGAGGAGAATTATGAGAGCTTCTAGTATAGAAGGATCAGAAAGTCCTACCTCACAGAAGAAGTTAAACATCTGCAGAAGAAGGGGGGAGAGCTGCTCTACAAAAGATTTATAGAAGTCAGGAGTGAAGGCGTCCGGACCTGGAGCTTTACCCTCTGGGAGGTAAAGGATTGTCATTTCCAGCTCTGACTGAGATTTTTTGGAAAGGAGATTACTTCTCTGTGTATCACTAAGAGTTGGAAGAGGGATGGAGTCTAGATATTTCTGGATATCTGAGATCTGTGGGGGTTAATAGGAGGGGAATATATGGATTTATAGTAATTCTCAAACTCTAGAACCATTTCCTTTGGATTTGTAATTAGAGAATCATCAGTAAGAGAATTTAAGGCTGTAATGAGCCTTGACTTCTCCTGCTTTTTGACTCTGAGAGCTAGTAGGTGACTGGCTTTATCTCCTTGATCTACATAATGGACACATGTTTTAAATAGGGCATATTGTGCTTGCTCCCGTAGGGTTCTTGGTATTGCATCTTTACTTGCATTATCTGGGTCAAAAGAGAATCATCTGGATTGGGAGTTAGTTCCACCTCTAAAGCTTTAAGTTGCCTCAGAAGGAGAGCTGAGTGAGCTTCTCTTTTTCTTTTCCTAATGGTAGCTAACTGAATGCATTCCCCTCTGAGGACACACTTAAGGTCACACCAGATCTTATCGACCTGCTGTATTGAGTTTTGATTAGAACTAAGATATTGTTCAATCATTCTCATGAGGATTTGAACAGTATTTGGATCATGGAGCAGTTGGGTATTAAATTTCCAGTTGCTTTCCTTACAGAAAGCATGTGGAAAGGTCTTCTCGAGCCACACTGGAGCGTGGTCCAAAATAGTGCGGAGGATCATGCCACTGCCCTGGAGCCCCAGCAGCGCTAGCTTATTAATCAAAAAGTAGTCAATACGTGACAGAGATCCATGGGCAGAGGAATAAAAGGTAAATTGTTTAGAGTGGGGATTCAGCAGCCTCCATGGATCTACTAGACCACGATCAGCTATTAATTCTAGCAAAACCTTTTGCGCTGGGGAGAGGGCCAGTCCCTTATGACCAGGGGATCTATCGAGTTCTGGTGAACAAACTATGTTCCAGTCTCCAGCCAGAATAATTGGGAGTTTCAGATAAGAGCTCAGATGGAGTGATAATGCTGAGAAAAATTCTGGACAATCATTGTTTGGCCCGTATATTGAGCCCAACACTATTTCCTCATGGTCCAGCAGTCCTTTAATAAAAATAAATGTGCCCTGAGGATCTAGGTGAGAGCTCTGCATTTGGAAGGATGTATTTTTTGTAATTAGAATCGCTACCCCACTTTGTGCAGTAGCATTCCCGGCAACATATACCTGTCCAATATGTCGTCTGCGAAATAAATTCACCTCACATTCCAGTAGGTGAGCTTCTTGTAGAAAAATTATATTACTGTATAAAGATTCCAGATGTTTGAAGATCTGGTATATTTTGACCCTACATCTAGCCCCTTTCACATTCTAAGTCACAAATCTTGTAGCCATATTTATTGTTTAAAGAGTTAAGTGAGATGTTGGACAAGGGGGATCTGGTTAGAAAGGGCAATTCCAAAGTGGGTCTTCACGAGGCCCAGGCTTGAAAACAGAGCAGTTATAAGCTCAATCATCATGCCCAAATAAAGTGCATGCACTATATGTTGCTGCCATTGAAACCTGTATAGATGCTGCTTCCTTACAACTTGCCTCTTCTCAAATTGTCTAGATTTATCCGTATTGACAAATACTAAGTAAAGTAGTCCTTCCCTCCCCTCTATTCCCCAATACCTCAGGAAAACGAACAAAAAATAAAGAAAAAGAGCTACTTAGCCCCGGTCCTCTCGACTGACCTCCCAAAACAAATATCTGCTTGCAGAAAGCTGCAATCAAGATTAATGCATCTCAATGGCATCTGCACCTCCCCCCCACAGTTTGAAACACTAGAGGAAGTTACCTATGTATAATTGTAAATATATAACTTGAGTAACATTGGCATCATAATTGGAGCACATAGCAAAGGTTAAGCTCAACATTTGAACAACACGTGGTACTGGTTACTTAACTACACTTGTTTACCATCCTGAGTGCCTTGTAACAGAACTTTGTTACTCATTACAAAGTTTAACAAATAATAGATTGAGACTTGAAAAGTATTAAAACACTCAGGCTTGCAGTTTACAGATAACTACGCCATTATAGTTGCCGGTTACTATAGAGCTGGTGCCATTATAGGCCCTGATAATTACTCTTAAGTCCCCATACATATAGTTAAAGTCATTTATACAAATCTGGTAATATTTTCTTAAGAGCTGTACTTGCATCCATGAAGGAATCGAATGAGTGCCATTTGCCATCATGATACACTTGTAGAGTAGCAGGGTATCTCATTCTGTAGCGTATCCCAGCCGCTATCAACTTCATGACTAATGGATGCATTTCAGTACTTCTCTGCCTCATAGTAAGTGAAAGATCTTGAGCGATTCTTATGGTGTTATTTTCCCATTGGATTACTTTGGTATTCTTTAGTTTTTCCATGATTACTTGTTTATCCAAGTAGTTCAGGAGGTGGAAGATTAGCGGCCTTGGCGGAGAACCTGGCAGTGGAGTGGGCCGGAGGGAACAATGGGCTTTCTCTATAATATAAGTGGGACCATTAGGAGATGTTCCAGCAAGTTTAGTGCACAGTTTTTGAACAAAAAGAATGGAATTAGCACTTTCTTCCCCCTCGGGGAGTCCCAGGATAACCATTGTGTTCCTGTGTGAGACACCTTCTAAGTCCTCCAATTTGACTTCAGTTTTGCACAGCCGCTGCTTCAGGGTAATCAGCTCTGGGTCTACTAAAGCCCTTCAGTCATCTAGGGACAAAATCCGAGCTTCATTGTCCACGGTCCGAATAGTAAGTTGTTGCAGTGAGGATTTGAGTGATTGCAGGTCCCCTACTACGGCTTGTAATGACTCTTTAATGGGAGTAAGCCCTTCAAAAATGGTAGCCTCTGTAAGAAAAGTATGTGAAACAGGTGGAGTAATGTCATCCTCCTCCCCAGCTTTACTTTTTTTGGCTGGGATGTTTTTCACTGGAGATGGCAGCAGTGTGTGTTTTGGCTGCGTAGATTTCATTTCTGCGCTCACACAATGAGAGACTTAGCAGAGTAACAAATGAGTAAGTTTTCTGTTTGTGTTTTCCCTGGTGATTACAGAACTGAGCTGATAGTTTTAATGGGCGTAAGTGAGGAGAGTTTGCGGAGCACTCGAGAGCACATCTATTTGGCAGCCATCACAACCTGGAAGTCCAACACTCCTGATTTCTGCATGAAGGCTCATGCAGCCTGGGCAGAGTATACTGCATCAGTGTACAGTAATCTGAACGAGTTTTATTGAGCATCTCAATTTGAATGACTCAATAAAACTGCTCGTACGAAAGGGCAAGTGTCAGAAAATACTGATTAGTACTTTATAGCAAGTATAGCAGTGATCTGCACTCACTCAAACAGGATATGTTGATTTGTTTGGGCAAGCCCTGTCAACCTGGCCATTTGGAGTAGTGCCTTGAGCCACTGTCTGGGAAGCAGGAGGACCCAGATTTGGGCCCTGATGAGGGAGTTATTTTTTTGTCCTGGAGTTTTTTTAATTTTTCTCTAAGTCTGCCTCCCAGCATGGAGTTGATAATCCTTATATTGGGAGCACAGGAGTGCAGCACCCCACATAAAACAATGTGTTTTCTTGTCTGGTTATGGGAAGTTAGCGACCTTCTCTGTTTTCGGCTGTCAATCTGATGTTGCTCACTCTGTTGATTTTAGGCGATTTTTAGTCACTGTTTTAGGTCGGCAACTTAAAAAAAACTTACCTGTATCACATAAAACCTATTGCATCCCTGTACATGGTATATTCCTGACAGAATGGCTGGTGGGGACAAAAGATTGACGAATGATTAAACAATGACTATAAAAGCACTTTATATATGTGCACATTGAGGCATTCTGTGGGTTGCAGAATGGTTTGTGATTAATCATCTTGCCATATGCTTTTGCCATGTCACCACAAATGCTGCACCAGATAATGAAATAGCAGAGAAAATAATGTATCCTTATTGTCTGCGAGGTGCTTTCAGCTGGACTGTTATCCCAGAACAACATCTCGCTTTACATTTCTTGGTAAGTCTGTATCCTTCCTTTCCTGGTTATCTGCTAGACTACTCTGCCAAGAGCAGACTCCTCCCTGTAATTCTAAACTGTAATGGATCACTGGGGACACACAGTCATTAAATACCTGAAAGAGTGTGCACAAGGAGAAGAGATGCTTAAGGAACAAACTAAACATGTCTTTGACAAAGGGCTTATGCCTGAAACATGTCAGATGGGGATTGGTGCTTTGTGTGTTTATATAAATTAAAATTATGATTTTAAAAGTAAAACTCTTTTTGGATGTAGCGTCCTTCTTTATGGGTTTTGCATATGCTTGGAACTTGCATTTTTACACAAGTCATTAGTTGTTTTATATTGCAACATTTATAAAAACTAAAGAAAAATATTTATTAAGAAAAGAAGTGGGATCTCTAGTATCACAGGCATGGACAACGAGGCACATTAAATTCATAGGAATAAATGCACTGGTGATATGCTGTTAGAACTGCTGCTGGTTGTATTGGTGTCTGACACATACTGTATGCACATACCAAGTAGCCTGGGTTTTGGCTTGATATATGGAACCATTACTGCTAATTCTTCATTGCCTCTTATCATTAGCCTGTTGATAATTAGTCAAATCAATCACAGGAAGGGCAGGCACAGCTGATTGACTGGAAAGCAAAGAAATAATAGCTATTTAACTTAGGACTGACCTGAGTGATCCTGTAGACCCTAACAGCAACACTGAGTTGACTAAAATTCTTCCTAATGAGCTCAATGCACATTTATTACAACTTTGTTTATATTTTAGATTAATACAGTTTTATTGACTTTTGTACCAAATGACAGACTGCATCTCTGATCTCCAGATAGCACTATTACAATATATGACCTATAACCTTGCTTACAATCTGGTTAGAAGGGACAAGATAAGAAATTTCACATCTGGCAAACTATAACATACCTCCCATCAAGAGCTGTGTGTTTTTTTTTTTTTTTTTTTTTTGTAGAATTTACTATTTAATCCCTGGTCACTATCTTCTGATCATGCTTAGGCTTGTCCTCTCACATCTCAAGCAGTTAGCCCACATGGTAGGGCCTGATGATGGCCAGGCAATATCTCCTGTACCCTTCTAAATACAGAGCAGGGAAGCATCCTGTGTCATAGAGGACAACAGTGAGAGGCAGGACCTAAGTACATCAGGATCATCCTGCACATATTGTACTAATGTTTTTTAATATTTTCTACCATGGGATGCCAGCATGCATGGAGTTTCAAGCAACAGCATGAACAACATGGTCTGGCCAGAAGCTGACTGAGCATTCCCTTCCAGCAGTAACTCCACTACACTGCAACCTGTTGACCCCCAGTTGGCAGCACTGAGGCAGAGGTAGTAACCATACCATTTTAGTGGAAGAAACCCTCCCCTGGCATGCTCAGTTCTTTTCCCTCAAAATAGTCCACAGTGATCCAAACTTATTCCCAAATACTGGTTGCCAGCATCATGAGTAGTAGCACTACCATTGTTCTGATGGTCCAGCCCACCATGTCTGTCTTATAACAGACACAGGTAGACCTGTTATACTGAGTCAGATACTGGTAACAAAGCCCCATGTTATTTGCCAGATGACACGCAGTAAGGATGTTATGCAAGATGGGGGGAGAGCAAAAACCAAATAACATGGCACCAGACACTCCGAGCCGTGAAACAAATTATGAGTGACACATAAACAATAGTACAATCAGCATATTTCATTTCAACCTCACATCAAATATTAAGTAGGAGTGGTTGCCCAGGAGTCAGAATGACATTTATTAATAAGATAAAAAACATGTTTGTTACACAAAAACTTTAGTGTCAGATAAAATGTGTGTGGGAAGGGAACACAAAGATACTGTAGATGCATAAATGCAATTGTTCACTTCACACTATATAGAAGTGCAATATTGTGAAAGGTACCTAATATTTATACTATATGTGTAGCCAGCCATGACATGTTATGGTTAGGCATTTGAACCAATTCTTATGCCACAGTGATTCAGTGGTAAAGGGAACAATTCAGAGCTGCTAAGCAGTGTTATAAATATTTTTTTATTTATTTAAAATTGGTGACCGGGAAAGGCACACTGAGCCGAGGCTCGTTTCCAGGTACAACCCGGGTACAAGTAGTACAAGGTGGGAGATAGAGAAATACAGCAAAATATCACCTAACAGACTTATAATAAAGTATAGTACATTACATGGAGTTTGGTGGAGAGGTTACACTTTTTGTTTGAACAGCAAAGTGGAAAAAACATTTATTAATTTCTTTTCTAGACAATTTATTACCTTAAATTCCAAGCATGTGTCTTTACATATTTACATTTGTGGATTTACCAAAAAATGTGAGTTTTTGGGGAGAGGGTATGGTGGGGGAGTGGTTTAGCAGTAAGAGCTGGCATGTGGGTTTAATTTTAACCTGGTGAGGCTACTGAGGGTAGTACTAGGTCTGGGTAAGGAGGGGGTTGGTGCACAGCTGTGGCAGGGAGTGGGAGGAGAAGCCTGAGGAGCTGTTTAAAGGCTGATAGGGAGGGGGCCAGGTGGAGGTTGGGTGGGAGGTTGTTCCATAAGAATGGGAGCCAGTTGGAAAAGGCAGCTTGCCCTGTAACTGAGAGGGGACGAGAGAGATGGAAAGTACGTGCATGTCTGTGGCGAAGTGAGTAGCCAGTGATGTTGGCTTGAGACAGATGGGAGAAGAGGTAGAGGGGAAAGGAGCCTAGCCAATATTTTGCTATGAATGAAGTGCTGTGGGTGGTCTGCCTGTGTGAGAGAGGCATCAGAGACAGAGTTGAGAATAGTTGGAAGTGATGAGTGAGTGGGGGGGCAGTGGCGAGGCGCATGAAGGAGTTTAGCAGGACGTCGAGTTTTGCAGGGAGAAGGAAGGGGCTGTGCCGTAAATGACGTCCACGTAGTCTGGTAGTACTGGTAGGATGGTTTTTCATATGAGTTCACTCTGAGTAGGAAGGGTGAGGCAGTCTTTGAGGCGGTAGAGGAAGGCAAGTTTGGGCTGGGGTTTGGTGCAGACGGTGTCGACGTGGGTGGAGAAGTTGAGGTTTGTGTCCAGCCAGACTCTCAGGTACTTAAAAGTGGGTACAGACTCAAGGTGTATCTCTTCCAGGGTTGAGATTGGAGGAGTGGCAGGCGGGGAGACAAGTTTTTGTCTTGTGCCGAATACCATGGAGACAGTTTTTTTTGCATTGAGTTTTAACTGATTTTTCCAGAGCCAGGCTTGTACGCGATTGAAATCGCTTTGGAGGTTTGGGTGAACACTGACATGGGAGGGGACTGAGGTGTAGATTATGGTATTATCAGCATATAGGTGCATGTTTGAGGTGAGACAGGCTAAGGGGAGGTTATTTATAAATAGGGAGAAAAGGATGGGGCCAAGGATGGAGCCTTGGGGGACACCCATGAAGATGGGTCGATGGTTTAAAAGCGTGTCTCCTATTTGTACTTGCTGCATCCTGTTTTGAAGATAGGAATGGAACCAGTTTATGGCCTGTTTGGCAAGGCCAAAGGAACTCAATTTGCCTAGCAGTAGAGGGTGGGAGACCGAATCAAAGGCTTTAGCTAGGTCAATGAAAATGGCGGTAGTGGTTTGCCCGTTGTCCATGGTGGAGAGAATGGTGTCAGTTACTTGTAGTTAGGTGGTGGTGGTAGAATGAGATTTTCTGAAACCTGATTGAAAAGGGAAGAGGGAGCTGTTTGTAGAGAGGAAAGGGGACAGTTTTGATAGCATGAGGGATTCTTGGATTTTGGCAAGGGAGGGGAGGAGAGAGATGGGTCTATAGTTTCCTGGGAGGGAGGGGTTGCCACCTTTATGGAGATGTAGGATTTTGGCAAGTTTCCAGGCGAAGAGAACAGAGGCTGTGTTGATCGAGAGGTTTAGTATGTGGGTAATGGGTGCGACTATAGCTGCTGCTGAGATACGGAGCAGGCTGGGATGCAAGCCATCTGGACTGGATTTTGACAGGTTTAGAGAGGTGAGAAAAGTGTAAACTTCCAGTGGAGTGAATGGGGGAAAGTGGAAGCTGTGGTGTGAGGGTGGGGGATTTGTGGAGGAGGTTGGAGGGGGAGGTGAGTAAGGCATGGTGCAGGAGATGAAGAAAGAGTTGAAGAGTTCGGAGACTATGGCAGGATAGGAGGCTATTTTGCCATCAATGTTTAGGCTAGGGCTGGCTTGATTTAAGTGTGGGTTTATGAGAGAGTTTATCACCTTCCAGAAGGACGCTGGGGAGGCTTGGTGAGCGGTGAGTTGGGCCTTGAAATACTGGGCCTTAGATTGTCGAATAACTTTCGTGCAGTTGTTTCTAAGAATTCTGTAAGATAGAAGGTCGCTGGAGATAGAGAGGCTTTGTAACGCCTCCAGGCCTTATCGCTGATGTGGCTCTGGGAGATGAGGTTGGCTGTTATCCATGGGTTGTGATATTTCCTAACTCTGGCTTTCCTGAGCGGGGTGTGGCGGTCCCATATGCTTAACAGGATTCGGCAGAAGTGGGAGAGGGTGGTATCGACGTCGAGGGAGACGAGGACAGGGATCCAGTCTGTGTTTGACAGGTCACGTTGAAGGGCAGATTCATCAAGGAGTTGTATGGGGCGGCTTATGACGAATTTGGGGCTGGGTGGAGTGAATGGATTTTACGGATGCAATAGGTTATGCAGTGGTTGCTAAGGGCATCGGAAAGTATACCTGAGGAGGTAATCCTGTGGGGGTGGGAGGTTAGAATCCAGTCAAGAAGGGTGTGTTTTTGTGATCTGTAATTTAGATGGGTGGGTTCCTTGATTAGCTGTGTGAGATTTAGGGCTTCGATCCTCAGGGCTGCTGGTTTGGTGGTGGAGGAGAGCCAGTTTAGGTTGAAATCGCCTAATAGAATGAGTTCGCCATTTGAGGTGGTTGAAGAGATGGAGGAGATGGCTGAGATGAAGGAGTCAGGTGAAGGCTTTGGAGGAGTATATAGAACACCTGTGTAAAGAGGGGTGGATAAGGGGAAGGATAGGTGAGCGACTAAGGATTCATGGGATGATGGGTGCGATTCTTTGAAAATAACCATGCACTTAATGGAGTATCTGATACACAGCGCTACTCCCCCCCCCGCCTCGCTTGCCACAGTCCTGCCGGAACAAAATATAGTTTGGAATGGCGAGAGACAGGTTGGAGATTTTGGCTGAGAGCCAAGTCTCTGTGATACAAAGTATGTCTGGCTTGTACTGTGCTGATCAGACAGAGAGGGTGTCTAATTTGGGGAGAAGGCTCCTGGCATTTATGTGGAATATGCGGAGGCCCTTTGGGAGCGAGTTTGGTGAGAAACTGGGTTGTGGGGCGGGTAATGCTGGGGAAACTTTTGTAGCTGTGGGGCCTGGGTTGGATGTATATCCCCTGCCAGGAGTAGGAGAAGCAGGGGTAGGGAGAGGTGGGTGGGCTGCTTGTGTCTGCTGTTTGAGTGCCTTGTGGGTGGAGCTCAAGTTTAGGCACCGGAGAAAGGCCTCTAGGTTGAGCATGTGTGAGTGGAGCAGGGAAGGTGAAAGGTTGGAGAGGGTTGATGGGGAGAGGAAAGGGGGTTAGATGCGAGGGGGGAAGGATCGTGGTTTAAGTTGAGGTAATGTGCCAGGGAGAGAGAGGTGGGGGTTTCAAAGGTAGGAGGTTCGGGGCAGGGAGGGTAGGTGATGGGAGAACGAGATGGGGTGGTGATGTTTGAGAGTGAGGGGAGGGATAGAAATAGCATGCAAGAGTGTAGAGCAAGAATATATGATGCTGGGAGTGACATGGTCCATGAGTTATTTATTTATTTATTTTGGTAAATGTCAGTGACCTCTAGTAATGGAGCTAGATAGCTTGCAAGTTTGGAGGATTTTTGGAAATAGCAGTGGCCACTAGTGGTGGAAATTGATAGCTTGCAGATGGAGAAATGGGCTAATTGGTTTTCGATGGTCATGTATCACTAATTATATAACAGAGTGACGACCGAGGGTGGTGGTGGGGGCAGTGGGGAGCCGGAGCGCAGCGACGGTGGGGCCAAATCCATTTGAGCACTGAGCAGGGTCACACAGCTCTGCGACTGATGAGTTCTGCCATCATACCTGAGGATTTGCGGGGTGGGGGAGGGCGAACTGAGCCCTCACGGACCCTCAGAGCTGCTGTCCTTTTACGATCTCGAGTCTGAGGAATGGAAGCAGAAAACAGGCCTAGATATGAGAACAGGTAGGATTCTGAGGAGGGGCTGTGTGAGACACCAGAAGAGTAGGGGAGAAAAAGCCTATAACTTTTAAATCGCAGCCGAGAATCAAAAATCCTGGTTTCAGCCTTTCCGCCTTTAACAAACTGCAGAAATTATTATAACAAACAGCATAAATTACTATAACTTAACATCACTGCCGAGAAGCAAAAATCCTAGTTTTAGCTTTGCTGCAGGATTTCTAAAACTTTTGAATTGCAGCCGAGGGAACAAGGCAACACCCTTATATGTCTCCACTGTAACTTTTAAATCACAGCCGAGAAGCAGAAATCCTGGTTTCTGCCTTTCCGCCTTTAGCAGCTGCTGAAATTACTATAACTTTTTTAAATCACAGCTGAAAAGCAGAAATCCAAGTTTTAGCTTTTAACAAGCTGCATACTTTCTAAAACTTTTAAATCATAGCCAAGGGGACAAGGCAACACTCTTTTCGGTCTAAAAATACATGGATAAAAAACAGTCTTCATTTGTTGGGAAATATAATTAAACATACTGCATCTTAAGTTTTTGAAGGTAAACTATTTATTGCAATGTTGTATACACCGTCAGTATTAATTTCCACTTTGGAAAGGTCACAAAGGGACCCTTGAGTGCAAAGCAATGAAAAAGACCACAAAAGTGTTTTATGCAGAACCTTAATAATGAAGATGTTGAATCAGTAATATCAGCCTTTAGAATAAGTATGAAAGACTACAAAGCCTTACTAGTGCAAAAAAAAAGGTATGGGAACAAAACATTTGGAATTAATTTACTCCCCCTGTGGGCAAAAATCTAAAGAAATGTTGGCAAACTCTCACCAAAGGCACCAGCTGTTGTAAGATCAGTGTGGATACTAGAATCCCCCCACCAACCAATTTTGAACAAAATATTGTAAAGGAGCTTTTTTTTTGTTGCTGAAGTGTTATATTACCACTATGGTGTGATCCTGTTTGAGACAGAAGTCCATCTTCTTCCAAGTTGTGTACTGGGTGTGCTTTGAAACAACTGAGAAGCTGCGTGGGATATACTATATTGGACTAGGTATCTGTAACTAATCTCTCTCTCTTGCTTATATCTAAGAGAAGTTTTCCTCACTTTTACAGTGGCATTGCTTTGTGTTTAATTATTTTAATTTTTAATTCAGGAAGGGGGTTTTCAAAACTGCTTATCTTGTCAGCATCTTCAGAAGGGCTGAAATAACTGCATATTTGATTTGCCTTTGTGGCTAACTGGACTAATTACTAGAATTCTGTAACAATCTGCATCAATATATTTTGCAACATTTGGGGGGGTTGTGTGATTTAAAATAGCAAAGACTGCTGTTTGTAATTGGATGCCAGACATAGCCTGAGGTGGGGGAAATTGTCTTCACAAGTCAGAGGTCTCCATCACAGCCAATTGTCTAGCTTGACTATTTCAGCATTTTTCCATTACTTTAAACTACTGGTGTGATCCTGTTTGAGACAGAAGTCCATCTTCTTCCAAGTTGTGTACTGGATGTGCTTTGAAACAACTGAGAAGCTGCGTGGGATATACTATATTGGACTAGATATCTGTAACTAATCTCTCTCTCTCTTGCTTACATTTGAGAGAAGTTTTCCTCACTTTTACAGTGGTATTGCTTTGTGTTTAATTATTTTAATTTTTAATTCAGGAAGAGGGTTTTCAAAACTGCTTATCTTGTCAGCATCTTCAGAAGGGCTGAAATAACTGCATATTTGATTTGCCTTTGTGGCTAACAAACCACCAGGCTGTTTTGGGGCTGGAGAGGTTTACCTGTGTCTGACTTGGATGTCTGGATTTTTCTCTGTTTGATTAGTAGGGTACTTTCTCTGTCAAATTTTTGTGTAGGGTATCTTGCTGACAGGAAAGCACTCATTGCAGTGGTGGGTGAGAGCTTTTAGCTGATTGATTTGTGAGGGCACAGTTTAGGCCCAACCCTTCCCACCCCTCACCCCACCCACCCACCCCTGGAAATAGTTCCTTTATACCTGAGGTTCTGACATCATTTCCTCAAGAGTGCAAGGTGCATATCACTGTCATATCCTCTCTAGCACACTGCACTGACAATATAAGCATACACATTGTATAATATATATATTTCTATATAACCAATCACACACGCACGCGCACACACACACACACACACACACACACACACACACACACACACAAAGTAGATAAACATGTGGGGAGTAGTGCAATGTAATGGCTGTGGGGCTGCAGTCTTCCGAGAGTCTTTCTGGAGGCTGAGATGCTGCCCTATTTGCAGACAACTATCTGCCCTGAGGGAGGAAGTTGCCCGCCTTCAGGCCGCACTGGACAGTAGTAAGGAAACCTTCCCCCAGGCCACACTGGACAGTAGGAAGGGAACCTCCCCCATCCAGGAAGCACTAGTGCCACCACCACTACCTCAGAGGTTGCAAAGAAAGCACAGCAGTTGGACCACAGTGGGCTCAGGGAGGGTGAGGATGATGGAACAGAGGCACACCCAGTCAATTGTTTCACTCCACAATCCATACACCATTCTGGGGGAGCATAGCTCCCCTATTGATGCACCTGCAGAGAAGACTGATGACAACTGTCACAAGGGAGGCCCACAGGAAGGAGGCAGAGGACACCAAAGGGAAAGGAAGCAGCTCCTGGTGGGGGACTCAATTATTAGGGGTATAGAACTGGGGGGAGCTGGGAAAACTGAAGTAAGGTGCCTGCCTGGTGCCATGGCTTGGAGGGACAGGAAGCGCATCCTCAGGATCACAAGAACAGCTGCAAGGGAGTCTGAGCTGGATGTACTTGTCCACCTAGGGACAAATGACTTGGCTCATCATGAGATTAGAGCAGTGCAGGAGGACATTGCAGAGTTGGGGAGGGGCCTAAGACAAGTAGCACACACAGTATCCTTCTCAGAGGTGCTGCCTGTCAAAGGCATGGGGGAGGCGAGGGTAATTAGCACCATGCATTTTAATGAATGGTTGAAAAAATGGTGTGGAGCACAGGGGTTTGGCTTTATTGGGGACTGGGGTTACACCTGGAGGGACACCAGCCTATACTGGCAGGATGGTCTGCATCTGTCCAGGAAGGGAACAAGTCTTTTGAGCAATCGGCTTAAATGCTTCATTGGCAATCTATTAAACTAGTCAAAGGGGGAGGCACTGACAAGCAGCAGGAAAATCTCAGCCTCTCCTTTCAAAACAGGGTACTAAATGAGAAAAAGACCGAGGTAGAACGGTCAGTACGGGATGCTGCAACAGAAGGTAAAGCCATCAAAAAATGGAGAGCAATGAGTACCAATGTCTGTAGTCTGGGTAACAAGCTTCCTGAATTAGTGGCCTTGATCGAGGAGGAACATCTGGATATCATGGCAGTCACAGAAACATGGTACACACAAAACCATGACTGGGACGTAAACATACCAGGATACACTATCAACAGGAGGGACAGGGAGGGTAAAAGAGGAGGAGGAGTAGCTCTTTACATAAGGGAAGGAACAAAAGCAACAGAACAAAAGGGTAAACAAGGAGGAGAAGAAGCACTGTGGGTAAATTTGGAGACAGGCAATGGCACCACAATCCGCACAGGGGTTGTATACAGACCCCCTTTTCAAGGAGAGGAAATGGACAAGGAAATGATAGAAAGTATACTTAGAATGGCAGAAAACAGGGGAGATATTGCTGATGGGTGATCTGAATATGCCAGATGTTAACTGGAGTGCAGTTGCAGCTGCCACTTCGAAGAGTGGAGTTATTCTAGATGCCTTACAGGGAGCATGCATTAGACAACTAGTACTGGAGCCCACTCGAGAGGGAGCAATATTTGACTTGATTCTCTCAAATGGAGATGGAGAGAGGATCACAGATGTAGAAGTGGGTAGCCATCTGGGAACTAGCGACCATCGAACAGTATGGTTCACAATAAACACAGCAATAGAGTCAAGCTTACAAAAGACAAAGTACTGGACTTTGGATGGCTGACTTTGCCAAAATGGGTGAGTGCCTAAGGAATGCTCTAGTAAATGGGCAGGAAGGAGGGGTGGAAGAACAATGGGGAATAATAAAAACTGCCATCACAGAGGTAATGACCCTTTGTGTGAAGCAAATAAACAAAACACAACGACGTAAGAAACCACTATGGTTCTCAAAGGAAGTGGCAGTGAAGGTTCAAGAGAAAAAGAAAGCATTCAGGAAGTACAAGGATTCGCAGAAGGAGCAGGATAGAGAACTGTATCAGTTAAAGCAAAAGGAGGCTGGGAAGGCAGTCAGAACAGCAAAGGCCCAAACCGAGGAAAAGATAGCCAACTCGGTTAAGAAGGGGATAAACCTTTTTAGGTACATCAGGGAGCGAAGAAGACCAAGGGAGGGATAGTGAGGCTTAATAAAGGGAGGAGGGTGGGCAGAGGGAGACTGAAAGGCAGAGATACTAAACAAATATTTTTGCTTAGTATTTACAAATGAAGAGGGGAGGCATAAAACAAACAGTAGAAACACTCTGGATACAGAAGTTGATACCAGCCCATTTACAGAAGAAAGGGTTCTGAAAGAACTCTTAAAACTGAAGGTGGACAAAGCAATGGGGCCTGATGGGATTCATCCCAGAATTCTAAAAGAACTAAGGGTACAAATAGTGACACCATTGACTACCCTCTTTAACAAATCATGGGAGGATGAGGTGGTACCCGAGGACTGGAGGAGGACAGATGTGATTCCCCTTCACAAAAGTGGGAGCAAGGAAGAAGCAGGAAACTACAGACCTGTTAGTTTAACCTCAGTGATAGGGAAAATGATGGAATCACTTCTGAAGGAAAGAATTGTCGAGTATCTAGAGGCCAGAGAGGTACAGGACCCTAGGCAGCATGGATTCACAGCGGGAAGGTCATGCCAGACGAATCTGATAGATTTCTTTGAATGGGTGACCAAAGTAGTAGATCAGGGAGGGGCTGTGGACATGGCCTACCTAGACTTTAGCAAGGCATTTGACACAGTCCTACACAAAAGATTAATATACAAGTTAGCCAGCCTGGGAGCGGGTCCCAAGATGACAGCCTGGGTAAAGAATTGGCTGGAGAATAGGACACAGAGAGTAATAGTAAATGGAGTCCACTCAGAAGAATGGAGGGTTACTAATGGGGTACCACAGGGTTCAGTATTAGGACCGGTCCTCTTCAATGTCTTTATAAGCGACATTGCAGAAGGACTGGAAGGAAAAGTATGTCTCTTTGCAGATGACACAAAGATCTGCAACAGAGTTGATGCACAGGGTGGGGTGGAAAGGATGAGAAGGGACTTGGCAAGGTTAGAGGAATGGTCAAATGTATGGCAGCTTAGATTCAATGCTAAGAAGTGCAAGGTAATGCACCTGGGAAACAAAAACCCAGGGGAAGAGTACACAATGGGGGGTGAGATACTAACAACAACAAAAATGGAAAGGGACCTGGGGGTAGTCATATCAGATGACCTAAAGGTGGGCAAGCAATGTGAGAGGGCAGCAAGGTGGGTTGGGGGATACTGGGATGCATAGGGAGAGGCATCACCAGTAGAAAACAGGAAGTTATTATCCCTCTGTACAGACAGCTGGTGAGACCCCATCTGGAGTACTGTGTGCAGTTCCGGAGACCCAATCTCTGCAAAGACATAGACAGAATGGAAGCTGTCCAGAGGAGGGCAACTAAAATGGTGCAGGGTCTGCACCGGAAGACATATAAAGAGAGACGAAAGGAGCTTAATATGTATAGCCTCGAGGAAAGGATGGAGAGGGGGGACATGATAGAAACGTTCAAGTACCTCAAGGAATCAACAAAGTCCAGAGGGCATCATCTTTCAAAAAAGAGGTGTGCAAGAACAAGAGGGCACAATTTGAAGATGGGGGTGGCGGCTCAGAGGTAATTTAAGGAAGTATTTTTCACAGAGAGGGTTGTGGATGCATGGAACGGCCTTCCGGAGGAGGTTGTGGAGTCAAAATCAGTGGTGGAATTCCAGCATGCATGGGACAGTCATAAGGCAATTCTAAGGGGTTGGGGTAGGAAGAAGTAGGCTACTGGTTAACTAGGATCTGCAGCTTATCCAGTAGGTAGGGAAATGGGCAGACTGGGTGGGCCAAGAGTTCCTTATCTGCCATCAAATTCTATGTTTCTATGGATAATGGGCCCTATGCACAAATGGGCAGGAATTACATGCTGGAAGCACGTATCCCATCTGCGTAGCTGTGCAACCCTGGACAGGCACCGGGTGAGCGGTATGCACTACTGCATGCACCTGTGGGGCACCTGCCTGTGCCCCACCAGCATGCAGGACTCCACAGGGCTGCCAGAGGTGGAGTTGCAGACCCAAGCAGGCATCCAATGGGATGCCCATCCTGGGTAACAGAGTGGATTACTTGCACGGGGTGATGCGGGTCTGGGAGCAAGAATAGGACCAGCAGGCACCCAGACCTGCTCTACCGTGCCCCACATCTTGCCCTACAACAGCCCCTGTTGTGGCACATGCCACACTGATCTCTCTTCCCCATGCCCCCAGCACCCCCTCCCCATCTCTGGTCCTACAGGTCACCCCTCACCTCTTAGCACTAGTATGCCAAGTCCCCCACCAGCATAATTATACCCACCAGACAACTGTCCTCCAGGGCCCCATTTGTTTAATACATACCCCCTCACCCCCTGACATGTACCTGCCAAGTCCCTGGCCACATAATACATACACCCACCCCCAACCCGACAGGTGTCAGCCCAGTCCCGTGTGGCAGCATAACAACCCCCAACACACAGGTGGCATGCCAGAGCTACCCCGACTCCCAGCAATATACCCCAACCCCTCATTGGTGTGCAGTAATTAAGCCCCACCTATGCAGCACCAACAACCCCCCCTCCCTGTACATGCCATTGGTGCAGCAACTTGGAATGGCCAATGGCACAGCCCTCCACACACCTCCACAGTTTCCAGACATCCAATTGAGGCTAGGAGCAAGCATCCATATATAAGCATTGCACTCCCAGCCTCAGTTGGACAGCCGGCAGCCATGGAGGTGCATGGAGGGCAGTGCCGCTGGCTGTCCAGAGCCACGGCATGGACAGCAGGTACGGGGGTTGGGGGATTGTCAGTGTTGCAGAAGGTGGGAGGGGCCACTGCACACCAACAAGGTGTGGGGGTGTCAGGATTGGGGGCCGGGGGGGTTGGAATGATGTGCACAGTGCTGGGCCATGCAGAACAGGGCACCTGTCTGGGAAGGGGAGGGGTCTGCTGCCTCAGTGATGAGGCTCCGACCTGTGTGTGTATGTGTGTGGGAGGGGTGACTACAGTGGGATGTGGGATGTGGAAGAGCTTTGTATTGGGGGTTGCCTACATATGGATGGGGATGGGACAGTGGTGTGTGGCCAGAAGGAAGGGTTGCAGCACACAGATGGGAACGGGGCATCGGTGTGTGTGGGTGGGGTGGCCAATGTATGTGTGGGGGTGCAGCCATTTGGGACTGGGGCCAGGTGCCTGTCTTGTGGGGTTCAAAACTGTACTGTTGGGACCAGGGAAGGTGTTCTGGTGTGGGGTAGTGTCCATAGTGCTGCTGGTTCTGGCCGGTGTCCTGTGTGTGCCGGGCAGGGCATGTATATTAGTTGCAGCAGGGTCCCCTCTGGTGTAACTGGGACCCTCCTACACCCCCTGATGCACTGCACTGCACTACATACCTTGATGCATGGTGCATACTGCAGGCATGTCCCCGGCATGCCCTCCACCTGTGCCAGGCATGTTGCTGTTTGTGCAGCCAGGGGATTGAGCGCATATCCGCCTTGCGCTTGGAGAGTGAATGGTACAGGGGTTCCTGTGCATGGAATTCCTGCTTGTATTGCTTATGCACCTAAGTTACGTGGTGTGTAGGCTCCCTTTTTTTTTAATGCCTAGACAATACTGTTAGACACAAGATTATAGTCCCACTCCCAAAATGGACAAATATAGCTGAAGGCTAGTGCTGGGGGACATTTTTATTATGTTTGCAAAACTGCATGAAATTGCTGATTTCACATTCATGCAATTTTTATGAAATTGTACCAGAATCTGGAAAAAGTTTACCAGTGCCTTTTTTATATTCAATCAGTGCCATTTTCACCAAATTGCCATTTTTTTTAAATGTGGGCTTTTAAAAAACATGCAATTTCAGCAAATAGTGCATTATACCAAATGTTCATTTTTAAAAATTTGATTTTTTTTAGAAAAAGCACAATTTCAATGAAAATTGCCCTTTCTAAACCCACTGTTCTAGTCCATGAAATTGCACAAAGATAAGAAATTGGAAAAATTTCATGAAAAGTGTGTCAATTATGTATTTATATGAAGACATAGTTGCAGAGTTAATTCTTTACCAGCCCCAAAACATTTCTCCCGGAAAGGATGGTAGCCCAATCAGTCTTTATCAGCCTGATAGCAGTTGGTGGCTACTGATCCTAAGATTTTTAATATAATTTGAAATACTGCTCAGTTCCCCATAGAATGTAAGGAAAACATCATAGCACCCGTCATTAAAAGGAGGACAGTCAAAATCCCTCCCACTGCAGACCATTTAGTGAATCATGAAGACAGGATCTGACATGCAGGAGTCTCATCCGACTCAATTAGTGACCACTCTACCACCTACTGTGTCTGGTCCACCAAATCCCCCTGCCCCAACCCAAATATCTAGCCTTCAAGAATGTCTTTAAATATGATGCCACCCGCTTACTCTACTTGCTAATCATAGGGCAATAAACTGGCTTGCACTGCCATCACCGAAGGATGCTTCCTCCACCCTGGGCTTCCTTATCTCTGCTCTCTCCGACATTCAGGATAGACATTTCCCCTTTACCACCTGTAGAGTGCATGGGGGTTATACCCAGTGGCTCACAAGGGACATCACTAAGTTAATGAAAGAGCATGATGACAAACGAGTAGCATACAAAGCCTCCTCCTCCCTGTCTCTCTGGAATGAGTACAGATCCCTGAGAAACCTCTGCAAAAGGAAGATAAACTCATGTAAACTGGGTACTTTTGGAATATCCAGACCCACAGCCTCTGCAGCCTGAGGTATTTCTGGTTTGCAGTTCATTCCTTGGTTGCCCCTAGTACCAAGCAAGCTTCCTTACACCTTCTCACCCCATCTGGACCTACGTCTGACCCAACCTTAGTCGCAAACACCATCAACATGAAATTTGCTAACCTATCTGACTACCTATCAGTGCTCCCCCCTCTCAATCCCAACCCCCCCCCCGGCTTGTCCACAGTAGGCGCCAGCATACCATATTTCTATTTCAGAGCTTTCTCCCCGTACGAGATCCTCAAGCTTCTCCTAAGCCTCCCAAACAGAGGAAGTGCTGACAGTGATTGCCTCTCTCCACACTTCCTAAAAATCATTGCCCACACCATCACTACACAGCTGACGACAATCTTTAACCTCTCCCTCACTACATCCTCTGTACCCCCCTTATGGAAACATGCTTGGGTCATTCCTGTTTTTAAATCTGGCAGTCCCCAACAAATAGACAACTACCACCCTTTCTCTATCCTTTCGCACCTAAGTAAGTTTCTTGAGAAAGTTGTCCATCACCAGATCTCAGAATGTCTCAAAATATACTGTAATCTCCTCTGCCCCCAAGAGCATGGTTTCAGAAAAGGTCACAGCACCACCATAGCCCTGGACTGTTTCATGGACCATGTGCTTTGAAATATGGACGTCAGTAACATAAGAGTGAACATCTTTGTAGACCTCTAAAAGGCATTCAACATGGTAAACCATGGCATTCTCCTTAATAATCTGTGAAACATTGGCTGTTCCCCCACATCTATTGGATGGTTCCAAGATTACATCTCTGGCCACACTCAAGCAGTCTGACTTGGTGGGCCACCTCCTCTGCCACACCTGTGTCATCACTGGGGTACTCCAGGGCTCAATTCTTGGACCCCTTTTATTCTGCCTGTCTTTAAACTCCCTCCCTAAAGACAGTATATTTTGTAAATCGTTACTCTATGCAGACTACCTCATACTATTCCACAGTGACTGGTCCTTGGCTAGCCTCTCCATTACACTTTCTGAAAATTACTCTGCCACCTATGAGTGGTTCCTGAAAAAAAGTCTCATCAATGCCAAGGAGACCAAAGCTATGCTATTTGGCTCTAAACCCAGGCTATCCAAGCTAGCAAACACAAATGGTCCTCTGAAGGTCCTATCCCTTGATGGTATGACCCCAGAGACTGTTACCTCTTTTAAGTACCTTGGCATTATGCTTGGCACAGCACTGACCCTCACTAACCACATCTATGTCACTACCCTATGCATTAATCAGAAATTCAGAGCTGTGTATGGGAAAATCAAATACCTCACCCCTGAATCCGAGCTTGCCATTGCCCATGGCACCCTCCTCCCACAACTGGACTATGGCTCTACTATCTATACACTTTCCTCTTCCTCTGGACTTGCTAGGCTAAACTCTACTTTCAATAATATCTGTAGGTTTTCCCATCTAGCACCCCACTTACCCATCACTGCTACCTGTATCAGGCACTTGGATGGCTTCTCCCTAAGGCCCTCCTTGACTACTTGCTAGGCAGTATCGTTGATAAAACTATCCAGAATAAAGTTGGATCCCCTTTCTCCTCTGTCCCAAAACATGCCTTTGCAACTTCCACCACTCCTCCAGCTTACTGTTGGAATTTCCCCAGGTCTCCACTCATATGGGCCAAAATTCCTACTCCTCTGCAGCTCCTCACCTGTGGGACAGCCTTTGGGCTTCCCTACAATCACTTAACTCCCACTGTCAATTCACATCTCTCTGCAAAGCGTACCTAACAGAAACTTTCAAATGCTCCTGCTCCCCTGGTCTGCCACCTTTCCTCTGCTTGGTAGTTTCCATTACCTCAGCAAAGATTCTATGGGGTTAGACATGTTACTGTTTTATTCCTCTGGCTGTTGCACCTGCACTCTTCACCTGCCCTTTGTTGATCTATTGCAATATGTTTTATTTTATTCCTCAGGCTGTAATGCCTTGCACTACTTGCTTGTCCTTTTCCAATGTAATTAAACATGTACTCCATTTTGCTCCTCAGGCCACTATGATTTGCACTATTTCCTTGTCCTTGTCAATGTACTTGAAATATCTATTCATGTCTTTGCCTGTATGCCACCGAAGTGCTTGTACCTTGCTGCATTGTGATGTCTTGTAAATAGTATTGTTCTGCATTTACACCATCTGTGCCATCATCATGCCTTGGGTTGTGTCTGAAAATGCTCCTTGCATCAGTGCCCCTACCCGGTAATCAAAATAAATAAACTACTACCAAGGTATTTACAGTCTTTATGAATATTCAGGATCTGATGTCATCAACACAAATTATTTATGATGTACAGGCTGGCTTTAAACCTAACAATGGCACAATTGACAACTGCTTTTGTATTTACTTCCTTTTTAGACAGGCGTGTAAGGCTCATGAAATAAAGGCTATGGCATGGGGTCATAATGTCGCAAGACATTCTGCCGCAGCAATGTACCGTGCTGTCAGTACAGTGCTATATATTGCCAGTGGCATATCTCTGTGTTTTAAGGGGAGCTCCACTCCCTGCACCCCCTGTTATGGGGGGCTGTGCCCCAAACCCCCCAACTAAAGTAACCAACTCTGGGGGGGGGATTGGACACTTAATTTGCACAAAGTGCGGATAAAAGAAAAATTCTATGCATCTGGGGCCAGGATTCAATACCCAATCCACAGACACACCACCTCCATTGCTGCCTGTAGCTCATCCTGTCAAGCTATGGCAGCTGCTCGGTGGACCCTCCTCCCAGCAGAAAACTTACCTCAGCTAGGGAACAGTGACAGGATGCACAACCGCATATAGACCATTTAGCAGTTTTGCACCCTGTCAGTATTCCCACCTGAACTGCCTGTGTTGCACGGTTTTAGCATACGCCATCTTGCATATGGCAAAGTGACCCGGTAGGAATTAATTGGCCATTACTGATTTTCACACAACTTTTGACTGTCACTCTAAGAAGTGGCATTTTTTTTATTTTATTTTGGGGGGGACAAAATCTTGCCTCATCATGCTGTTTAAGTAGTTGATCATTTTGGTCACTTTCCTAAACACAGATTTTCACCATGACCAAGACTTGGGCGTGACTGGGAAAAAAGAAAGGAAAAAAGGAAAGAAAGAGAAAAAAAACAACAAAGAAAAAAAATGAAAAAAAAAGGAATCAACAACTCTTTAACCTTTTCAATATGACCAGGAAGGAGGACCACAGTTTTTCTAATTTTTCACTTCCCTAATCCCAGCCTAGTGTAGTCTTTCTGATTTCACACAGTCAATTATAAGATTTAGGAATTCTGTAAAAGTTGGAGATTGTATATCCTTCCAGTGCTGCAAAATAAGCTACTTAGCATTAATTAGAATTAATTTAAGCAGATCCTGATGTTGCTGTGGAATCTCAAGGCTGTCAAAAATATGAAGAATTATTATTCCTGGATCAAATGGCACATCTACCCTTATGATTTGCTGTGACATTTTTGCCAAAAAATACAGGAACGTATAGTTTAGAATCATCTTCAGAGTTATCTGGAACACCACAATCTACTCTCTCCCTACCAGCATGGATTCAAAAAGAATCATAGCACCCTCACAGCCCTGATTAAAGTAACCACTGACATAATCCAGGCTAAGGATTAAGGTTCTGCAATTGGTGCTGTCTTTGTTGACCTGACAAAAGCGTTCAACCTGGTGAATCATGGTCTTCTGCTACAACAGCTTCTTGAGCTTGGTCTTGATAATAGTGCCCTGGGTTGGGTCCACAGCTACCTGTCCTGCCAATCACAAAAGATTAAGTGGGATGCTGTCCTATTTAGCCTTAGACCCAAAACTCCTATGGTTCCACAGGGCTCTATTCTTGGGCCAGTGTTGTTCTCCCTATTTATTAATGACCTTCCCAGAAACTGTGGTGTTGCATCTGTGCACCTCTATGCAGACAATGCTATCATATGTTACTTATCTCCTGACATTAAACAAATAAACAGAGACCTTGCCTCTCACTTCTCCAACCTAGAAGGTTAGTTCAGGCATAATCATCTTGTCATTAACACAAAAAAACCTTAAAGTATGTTACTCTCACACCCATCCTCCTCTCCTAGTACCCTCCCCCAGCTTAATATCACATCTCTGAATGGGGAGGCCCTTGAATCTATCCACACCTTTAAATACCTGGGCATCGCCCTCGATTCCTCACTTTACTTTAATTTCCATGCCTCCACTATAGTTAAATCCCTGAACCAAAAGCTAGGTCGCCTCTACCGTATCCGTCCCTTCCTCACCTCTGCCGCTTTCTTTAAAATTGCTTCCTCATCCCTTCTTCCTCTCCTAACCTATGGTGCTCCTTTATTACTATCTACCAATGTCACTACCCTGTCTCTCCTGGTTCAGGCATATCATAGAGTAGGTAAGTTCGCACTGGGAGTCAACACCCGTCACCATCACTGTGACGTCCTTTCTGCTTTAGGTTGGCTACCATATGACTCTAAACTGAGGTATACCACCATGAGTCTCATTAATAAGTTGGTCCATAAATTAACCCTTCCCTGCCTCAGTTGATCTTGTTCACCATAGACAAGCCCCTCAAGCTCTCAGACCTGCCTCCCCCCCTTTCTCATATGGCCTAACTTGCAAATAGCTACTACTCCTAGGTTCTTCGCTTTTGTAGAAGTGTCTGATTTGAACTCCCTTCCTCCTGGGTATCAGTATGGCTTAGTTGGTAGCACATCCAGCTCTGGACCAGAAGGTCATGGGTTCTCATCCCACACTGGGAATGAACTTGCACCTAAAAATGCTGGCATCTGAGTGCAGTATTGGGGGGTGCTGTACAGCTGGGGTGTGCCGTCCTTTGGATGAGACATTAAACCGAGGACCCTTCTATCCATCCTGGTGTTGCCCTGGTGGGTGTCCAGGTGGAAGTAAAAGAACCAGGGCACTCTTTGCAAAGAGTAGGGGACATTCCTGGTGTCCTGGCCAACATTCCCCTTCCCATAAAACCGGTTCATGCAGTTGTCCAGGCTGTGTGTGGGTGTTGATGTGCGATATGGCCACCACTGCACATTCAGTCACTTCACTACCAGTCTAGCATTGCTTGTAAAGCACTTTGGGATACACTGTGCATGAAAAGCACTATATAAATACTGATTCTTCTTCTTCTTCCATCCTATCTTGCCTCTCTCTTCTCATGTTCCAATCTAATTTGCTCACCACTCTCTCTGCTGCTGCTACATGCTCCTGCTTCCAGTGATGCCTGTCCTACTCCTACTCTGCTGTTTTTCACTCCGCTCTCTTCTGCCTGACTCCCTACCTATGCTTCAGTTCCTGTCCTCTACCCTGCCTCACCTTTTGTACCATTCTGCAATTGTTCTCATGGTTTGACTTTAACATAATTATGTATATAACTGTAATATTTTATTTGCCTAGCCTGTTATTTGTTATTTTATATTGCTACCATTACTGTATTTTGTTGTGTTTGATGACCATTGTTCTTCTACTATGATATGTTTTTGCTGCTGTAATTCTCTTTCTGTGAAATTGCACTGTACTGGAATTATCTTTCTGTGAAATTGTTGAAATTGCTCTGTACTGTACTTCTCTTGTTGCTTTCCTGGGTCATCCCTGAAAAAGGGACTGCTATTGTCTCAGTGGATTTACCCGGTAGAAAGCTCTACACGTTATGAACATATGTAATAATGTTCCTTCATTTATGTTACATCTTTGACATCTAGCTGATACACTTCCATTAAATTTATTCAGTTTCTTGGGTGTATATTACATTCTTTGAAATACATTGAACTGAATTTGCCTCAGCCTAATATTTTGTGAAACAGTTATATGTGATGTTTTAATAATCTTCCATTGATCTGCAGTAATAGGGCTTGTTAAGACTTGCTCTCAGACTCTTTAGAGTGAGTCGAGGTCATTCTTAATTTTTGCTAATAAATAAGATTATAATTTTCTTATTATTTTCTCCTCTGCATTTAATGATGTAAAAAATAATTGTAATGGTGAAGCCACGGGTTATTCCAAGTTCCTCATGAATTGCTTCAAAATTTCTCAGATATGCAGATATATCAAAAAAGGTCCTGGCTGTAAATTAAATGTTACAACCATCTCCTCTTGTGAGAGAAATTGTGAGGTCAAGGATGAAGAAAGGTCGTTAAGAAACAAGATATCCTTCTGAAGCCACCTACTGGGGATGTAAGACATCATGACACCCTCTCCTTGGCTGTCCCACACTTGTCCACCACTGCAGGCCAGGCAGCCTCTTCACATCACATGGCTAAACTGTGGAATTTGCTCCCCTCAACCATTTGGCATGCCCCCACCTCTCACTGCCTCAACTCTTTTCTCAAAGCCCACTTCTACTCCACCTGTGCATGCACCTAACCCTCCCATTTCCAGACTTGGCCTGAGCACTTCAACCTGACTGTACATGGCAGTTCCTGCTGCCTGTTTAATCCACTGTGTGTGTCATGTTATCGCACTGTTGTTTTTATTGTACTACTGTATATGTTTATATTTTGTAATAAGCCCTCTGTATATCTGCATTGTACCCCCATATGTATGTATTGTAGTTATTGTATACATTGTATATTATATTATATATAATGTTCTTTTTCTCACATTGTTGTTGTATGTTGCACTGTCTCCTGTGCCCCCCTTCCCCTGGATGCATCTGGAATTGAGCAGCTGCCTGCTCAATATGCCTTTCCTGGTAGAACTTTTAAATAAATAAATAAATAAAATATAAGGAAGTGGCAGGTGCGCATTAATGAATAGCACTGAAAGTTGTGTAATCATATTTTGAAAACCTAGACTTTTATTTGCCTTTTGCCATACCTCAGCAGTTGCCTTTGTACATAAAGGAAAATGTGTGTTTTCTGTATCTAGAGTTAATGCAGTCATAATCTCTTTCCCTGGAAGCCTATAGGCCTCCAAAGCTGTCCATGAAGGACAATTAGTGTGTGATTTAAACCAAAATGTTGCAACCACTAATTGAGCAGCAATATAATATAAATATATATTTGGTAATCTTAACCCCCCCTTCCATAGATAAATAAAGTTTTTTTTCCATTCTGAGCCTGTGCATTTTGTTGGCCAATACAAACTTTCTTATGTGTTTCTCAAGTTCATTAAAAAAAAAAAATCCTAGTCTAATTGGCAATGCCTGGAATAGAAAGAACAGGCAAGGTGGGACATTCATTTTTATTATATTAGTTCTTCCCATAATAGATAATGGCAATAATATCCATCTTTCAAGATCCAAGTAGACACGTTTTACCAACGGGGAAAATTTTAACTCAAATAGTTTATTCTGATTTTTATGGAATTGCACCCACCTATTTTACACTCTCTTTACATAGTCCTATCCCAGCTGGAATATTTTGTTGTAATGGGTTAGAAGCCAATAACATAACTTCAGATTTCTGTATGTTAACACTATACCCAGATACTTTACTGAATTTTTCAATCACATTTAATATAACAGATGCTGACTTCTCAATGTCCTTCACATGTAATTTTAAATCATCAGCATATAATGCTATTGTTTGCCGCTTCCCATCCATTTTAATGCCTACCTCAGGATTAAGGTTTCTTATTGCAATAGCAAAAATTAAAATTGAAAAAAGCAAGGGTAACGGGGCAGTCCTATCTTGTACCTCTTAAAAGTTTTATTCATTTGGAAAAAGTTTGCTTCGTCTTAACCTTAGCTGTTGAAGACTTGTAGATATATTCAATCCAAGATAAAAATTGGCCTGAAATCCCAAATTTTCTCATGGCTTTCTTTAAAACAATTCCAGCTCACCTTACTGCCTTTTCTGTATCCAGTGCAAACAGAGCCATGCACCCCCCCCCCCGAGGTATCTGCTCACTAATACTTATAGGGCATCTAATATTATTTGACAACCTTCTGCCGTTTATAAATTCTGTCTGATCTTCATGAATTACTTTATGTATGACACAGTTTAATATTTTTGCTAATATTTTTGTAAAGATTTTATAATCTGAATTGAAGTGAAATAGGGCAGTGAGAACCACAGTTTTCAGAATCCTTGTCTTTTTTGAGCAGTAAAGTTATTATAACCTCATTTACAGAACAAGGGAAGGTGTGACTTTGCTTGAGCTGGGAAAAGACCTCATACAAAATAGGTGCTATATCTAGTTCGAATTGCTTATAAAATTCATCCCCAAAACCGTCAGAGCCAGGGGATTTACTATTTGATAAATCTATTATTGCTTCCCTTATTTCCTCCAGCAATATATCTACATTTAGGACTGCTATATCTTTACTTGACAAAACAGGAAACTGTAAAGTTTCCAAAAATTAATCCATATTTTGATATGATGCTTCTTCTTTTGGGGTATATAATTTTTAATAATAATCATAAAACATATTATTGATTGCCTTTGCATCCTTTGTCACATTTCCTTGATTATCCTTTACCTTCTGAATACCATTTTGCTCCTGTTCACATTTTATTTGATATGCAAGTAGCTTATCTGGCTTGTCACTAAAGAAGTAATATTTTGATGTTACTCTTGCCATAACATATTCTGCATGTTTATTAGTTTCTTTATTATACAATTCTCGTAACGTGAGTACTTCTCTTAGGTCATCCTCTAAACCTGAAGCAGCATGTTTTAATTGTGCTGAGTTAAGTTGATTTTCTAATTTCTTCATCTTTTTTTTTTTTGTATTCTTTGGTCAATAACGCATTAGATAGTCCCTAATATAAGATTTTAAAGAGTCCCAAACTATATTTAAATGTATTCCAGCGCGGGTATTCAGTTTCCGAAAGAGTTTGATTTCCTCTGACAATCCACTTCTCAAGACTTTGTCCCTTAAAAGTGGGAGATTTATTTTCCATAAAGTCTCTATCCTAACTGCACTAAATGCAAAAGTTGTGTATGTTGGAGAATGGTCAGAAATTTGTATAGGACCATACTTAATGCATGTCACTGTATGCATAAGAGATTTGGCTATTGTCATATAATCAATTCTTGAATACAGATTGAATACTGGAGAATAGAAGGAGAAAATGTGTTAATCTGGATACAGTTCCCTAAATGGGTCTGTTAAAGGAAAACTACAGCCTCATATCTTCTAAATTTTATTTATTTCCATGTCAACAGACAACTCTTTTCATGTAGCTGTTGAAGATGTATGTAACTGCATTAGTCAGTTTTCACAGTTCATACTAGACCCTGTTACTGTCCTGGGAGACTCCATTTCATGGTTGTTGAAATCTCATTGTTCCTGAGAGCTGCATTTGCATATGAGAACATGATGCGTAATCACCCTTTAAACTCCTCAGTATGCCGGTCTGCTTAAATAGTCTTCAAAGAAACAAGATACAAGAAGGTGTGAAATACCACATTTACCTTCAGTGAGCTTTGCAAACTACCCAAGCTATAATGCGAGTTTTTCCCCTTCAAACTTCTTTCAGTTTATGAGTTTCTAGAGAGTATTTTCAGGGTATTTGTTCTTTCAACATAGAGATACATGATATAAATGGTTGATCTGACATCATGTTCTTATATGCTAATGCAGTTCTCATGGATAATGAGATTGCAACAACCATGAAATGAAGACTCCCAGGGCAATCACAGGAGCTACCATGAGCAGTGCCAGTGAAAAAAAATTAAGGCTAACACATACAGCCCTAAAAGCTACAGGAAAGGAGTTGCCTGATGACATTGAATCAAATAAAATTTAAATGATATGAGGGTGTAGTTTTCCTTTAAAGCTAATTCTTTCATAAAACCCTCTACCACCAAAACTGCTCAAGTTTTTTTTCAGCTCTATAAGGCCCATCTATTTCATATAATGCTAAATTTAGATCACCCCATATTTTTACAGGAGATGGACTATCAGATAATTTTATAAAGAATTAGATATTGCATCTCAGCTGAATTATCCCAGGTAAATATATTGCAAAACACTCTAAAACCAGTATCTGACAGCAGAAACTTAGTGAAAAGGAAAGGTTGCAGCTAAGATTATCTATCCAAGAAAATACATAAAAAAGCAAGACCACATCAAAATGAGATATCACATCTCTCCTCTACTATCCAGGGTAAATGCAGTATAAAACTGTAAAATCAGGATCCCATTGCAAATGACATTTTACATCTCACCAGGAGCCAGATATTCAAAAATAAGCAAAGGAGAGTGCAAAGTTTTGCACTGCTCTTGCCCACTGCCCATGATCCTGAGGATACTATATTCAGCTGGATAGCACACCAGTGCTATCTGACTGAATATAGGGGTGTGTCAACACAGCACCAAGTCAAATAGCATTACCCTGGCATGGATCCTGGCAGTGCAGGGAATGGCACCCCCAGACCGATAGCAGCGGTACCTCCCGGTGCAATATTCATAAGTCCCCCATACAAATAAGCCCATTGGGCATGCAAGGCACAAAGGGGCCTTTGGCATGCCTATTTTGGGCTCATCTGCATGAGATGCAGAGGCAGGTTTACATCCCTGCAACCAGCTCTGCCCCCCCAAATGCTCAATCCCATAAAAACAGGAGACCCCTGGTGATCTGTGGTCATTTCACTCTCTGATTGCCCTCCTGAATACTCCATAGTACTGCTCTGATGGTCCATGGTCCCTCCACCTTTTGATCACTGTCCTATTCTGACATAAACATGTCCCTGGTGTCTAGTGGTCCACACCACCCTCCAATCACCATCTAGAATCACGTCTGATACTTGCCTGGTGGTCCGTGGTCTCTCTGTCCTCTGATCCTCATCAGCAAATGTTAAACAGATATCCCTGGTGGCCAGTGGTACCCACAGTAACTAAACCCAATCCGCATAACAAATGGTATATTCCTTGGCATCCAGTGGTCACCTCTGCATCCTCCATATCCAGCACTGGATGAAGCTAACAATGCCCTGGTGTCTAGTCGTCCCCTTCCCCCTCCAATCACCAGCCTTGTATGAGAAGAGTGAAGAGAACTGATGGTAATCTCTGCAGTTGTGATTAAATACATGCAAACTCACAAAATAACCCTGGCATCTTGTGGTGTCACCCACTCACCAGTCTCAATTTCCATACACTTATACACAGTTCCTGATGTCTAGCCCCCCCCCACTGCAGGCACCGACCTCCCACCTTGTCAACCCCCCTTTATTTTAATTGCTGGTGCCACGGAGCTGATACGGTAACTAGCACAGCATTCTTCACACCTCCTTGACTGGCCACCGTATGAAAAGTCATGGAGTATGCATCCTATGTGTAGTACAGGGCACATGTCTTCTGTACTGTATATGGAGTGCATGGTCTGTGTACTGTGCTTCTTGTACAGTTCATGGGTCACGCATTCCCTGTACAGTATGGATGATGAATGCCATGTACTATACTTTGGACACACCACGCTCCATGACTTTTCATACAGTGGCTAGCCAAGGAGGTGTGATGGAGGCTGTGCCAGTCACAGTATCTAAGCTGCAGAATCAGAAATTCAGGTAAGGGGCAGTGGGAGATCCAGTAGGCACCAGGGAAGTGCCCATGGCAGAATGAGAAAGTAATTAGAGGGTAAGAGGACTACTAGGCACCAGCAATGTGTCTATGGCAGAACAGGATGGTAATCAGAGGGTGGGAGACCATGGACCACCATGTGGCAGGTGTGTCTCCACCCACCAACATATTTTTTTCTATAGTAGCTCCAGTAGCTACTAAATTTGCCTGGAGTAAGTCGGGGTTTTGATCGGCTGTATTTGCACTGTGCAATCTTTCCTACGCTGACCCCTCTGTGCAGTGCAAATGTGCTGAATATCACACTGCAGCAGCATTTCTGTTCCCATCCCTCCCTGTGACCACCACATACATTATGTTTTTTTCGCATGCTCTAACCCTGTTAGAATACACAACGGCCCCCTTTGAATATTGCATATGATTGTAAACCCCAAGAAAACAGAGTGCAATCACTTTGCCCACCAGGCAAAGTTTTGAATATCTGGCCCCTGGTCTTTCATGGAAAAAAATATAGTCAAAATCAGAACAAGCAGGACCCAGTACAACAGCAATGCAAGTGGTAGACATTCAGCATTGACAAATGCTTGTTTCTTATTTCTACGGTAAGTCATGCAATGACATCAGTTACACCATTCCATGTTATTCAGTGAGTGGGCTGGAGTGGTGTTACTGATGTCAAAGAATGTTAAGGAAGCATGAAAAGAGAAGATAACTGCTGAGCACTGGTGTGAGGGATTACGAGGGATTAAGGGAGGTAAAAATAAATTATTTATTTGACACTAAAAGGTCAAATAAGGTCAAAAACATATCCGAATATTGGAGAGACACATAAAGGAAAACAAGAGGCATCAATGTGAAAAAAAATGTTTCTTACAATGTTTAAAACCTGACCTCTCTCTTCCTCCCAAATGAGATATCCAGAATCCATCCTATTTTAAACTTTTTTTCTTATAGTATACCCTTGTGGAATGGGCCATACATTTTCTGTACCCATGAATTGAAACTGATATCAGGAAAAAGTGGACATCCTGAACAAATATTGTTGTTCAGTATTCACAGAGGAAGTGGAATGTGGGGGACCATAGTTAAGTGACAGGAGCACTGAAGGAAGGGAGGGAGGTGGACACTTGTCCATTTACAGAGGAGAGAGTCCTGAAGGAACTCACAAATCTGAAAGAGGACAAGGCAATGGGGCCACAGATGTGGTACATCAAAGGATATTGCACAAGCTTAAAGATGTGCTGGCTGCACCATTGACAGTCCTTTTCAATCACTCTCTTGAGACAGGAGTGGTTCTGGAGGACTAGAGGAGGGCAGATGTAGTCCCACTTCACAAAAGTGGTAGCAGGGAGGATGTTGGCAACTACAGGCCAGTCAGCCTGAATTTTGTGGCAAGGAAATTAATGGAATCACTACTGAAAGAAAGGATTTTGGAAATTCTAGAATCCAGTGGCTTACAGGATCTGAGGCAGCATGGATTCACTTGAGGGAAGGTCATGTCAAACAAATCTGATAGACTTGTTTAACTAGGTGACCAGGGAGTTATTTTAGAGTGGTGCAGTGAACATGGCCTGCCTAGATTTCAATAAGGTCTTCAATGCTGTTCCATGTAAGAGACTCATAAACAAGCTAGCAGCCTGGAAGTGAGTTCTATGGTGGTAAACTGTGTAAGAAATTGGTTGGGGCATCGCAACAGATGGGTGTTATAAATGGAGAATCACTCAGAGGAAGGGAAGGTGACCTTTGGAGTGCCACAAGGATCAGTATTGAGACAGGCCCTCTTAAATGTTTTTATTAGTGACATTGCAGAAGGGTTACAAGGGAAGGCATGACTTTTTGCAGATGACATAGAGATCTGCAACAGGGAAGACACTCCAGGGGGCTGGTAAAAATGAAGAGGGATCTAAGAAAGCTTGAGGAGTGGTTAAGAGCATGGCAACTAAATTTCGATGCAAAGAAGTGCAAAATCATGCACTTGGAGGACAGAACCCCAGGGGCAGAGCAGAAGATAGGGGAAGTGTTACTGGTGACCACCAAACAGGAAGGTTACCTGGGGTAATTATAGCTGATGACCTAAAGGTGGAACAACAGTGTGACAAGGCAGTGTGGACAGCCAGTGGGATGCTAGGGTACATAGGTCGAGTCATCCTCCCCCCAAGCTGCATAGAAATCAGCCCTGGAGTGGTTGTGAGAGCCAGACTGAGTTGTCCTCTGTTCAAGCTGCATAGAAATCAGGTACAGAGTGCACTTAAATGGACTGTTAGGATTCAGAGTGTCGTTTTGGTGCCATTTTCAAACTGGGACTGATCCAAATACTTGTATGCCTATTTAATCAGCATAGCAATGCTGATAGTTTCTAGTCCATCTTTCTTACTTGAACTTTATTAAGGATCTGCCTCGTTTTGCTGTTTGCTTTAATCAGAATTTCAGCATTTTTTGAAGCAATTTCTGTGTGCTTTAAGAACATCTCTCTCAGTCTGCATTAATTAATTGCTGAATTGCAGCCTTTAACTGTTCAGCCTCCTTGTGTTTTGTACCACAGATTTTTTAGCACAGCTTTAGCACAGCTGTATTTAATGTAATAGACTATAGCCTTCCTAACAAATTGAGAGCACCTTAGATTCCTTAACTCGATCTGCAGCATAATCAATTTGCTTAGAACTGCTCATTTCCTTTTGCACAGTACCATGCCAATACATAGCCTACAACCTAAGTTTCTGGTTTCCCTAAAGCTACATTCTAATTTTATCTCACCGGCTCCATTGCAGTAGGGGACTGAATGCCTATGCTGAGCTCCATGCTCCAAATTGTAATTACCACAGTTGCAATTTTGAACTGGACAGCTCATGCAAATTCAAACTCTAAACTAGGTTTAACCTGTTCATGTAGTTTCAGCTAGAAATCGTAATTTAATCCAGAGCACTCACTCTGAAGGACCCAGGTTTTCAGACCAATAAATCAGACTTTTAAATCAGACCTTTTTTCTTACCCCCCTCACTAACTCTCCTGCCTTTATAACTCCAGCTACTCTCCCATCCTTACTTGCATATAGTCCCCTGTTTTGCTTTTTCCACAGCTCTGGAGTGGTTGTGAGGGTCAGACCAAGTCGTCCTCCCCCCAAGCTGCATAGAAATCAGGTACAGCATGCACTGAAATGAATTGTTGGGATACAGAGTGTGGGTTCCCCACCGACGCTTCACTTCTGCTGCCCCACCGCCCCCACCACCACTCTCGGTGAATGTCCTAATATATAGGGAGACTCATGTGACAGTGTAAACCAAGCTACTGTTTTCTCCATTTGCGGATTATCAACAACAGCTACTAGTGACTGCCACTAACCTAATCCAACACCTCCCTCTGGCAGACACACAATGCAGCCTCTCTACCTAGCTGTACTCTCAGTACTTGCTCCTTTGCTGTCACTGACATCATCCTCTTACCTGGAGATGAAAACTTGCCAGCTGGCATTCACCCATGCCGCACTAGTTCTCTTTTTCCCCATTAAGTTTCCCCCTGTGGTCCATCTCACATATCTGCTGTCAGGCACCTCTGTCTTCCCACCCTCCTTTCACGCTGGTCTAGCAGTCCTTAACTTCCTTGCTCATGGCTCCGCAGTGTCATCCTTCTTGGCACCTAAACCACATTGCAAGTCTACAAGTACACTGCCCAAAGCCAATATTCTAATATCGCTACTGTTCCTCCTATCCAGCGATGTCAAGCTGAATCCAAGATAGAACCAAACACCCGGCCCAAACCCCGGCCCACCTCTCCAACTCCCAAGGGGCCTAAAACTAGTCCATTCGAACATATGTTGTCTTCTCCACAAATTAACCCTCCTGCAACCTATTATTCTTTTCCTTAAACCTGAAATAATGATAATTTCTGAGACCTGGTTGAAACCCCACATTACTGATACTGAATTCTCAATTCCTGGCTATTCTCTTCTTTGACATGACATCCTGGTAAGAAAAGAGGAGGTGGACCAGCCATGTACATGACTGCCTCACTCCAATTTACTCCAATCCCACTACCTGTGCCCACGCAAACCATCAAAGCCTTACTAATTAAACTCTCCCTCCCTCACACTCACCCAATATTTATTGCTAGTTCTTGCTGCTCACCAGACTCCACCCTGCCTACCATCATGAATCACCTGGACGTCCTGTCATCCTTAGCCTCCGGGGATGAGCTTCACATTCTTGGTGGTTTTAACCAAAACTGGCTCTCCAGCACTAGCACCAAATTATGCAACCAGGAGGCCGCACTCAATGTATTGCAACAGATCACTAAGCCCACACATCTCAATCCCAAATCCAGGAACCACACACTTCTGGACTGGTCCCTTACCTCTTACCCCCATTGAACTCTCACCTCTGGCCTCTTACAGGATTCACTGATTGATCATCCCATGATCTACTCAGTGAGGAAAATATTTAGGCCCAAGTCACCCCCCCCCCCAAGACTCTACTGATCAGATCCTATAAATCCCTAGACATTGCATCACTCCTGCATGACTTGGCAAACACAGACTGGTCCTTCATCCCCCAGGCCACCTTCACTGACTCTGCACTGAAGTGCTTCAAAACCAGGTTCCTTGCAGTCTGGAACCTTTATGCCACTCTCCAACAAGCCTGTGTGGGGAGCACACCTGCCATGGATTACAGTGGACCTCATGGCCCTCCTTCAAGCACGAAATCGGTCATGGAAGTCTTTCAAGGGCTCAGGCTCACCCAAGAATCACCAAAGATACAGGGCCCTATGTAATACCTGCACAAGGCAAATCCACCAAATAAAAGCCAGTTTCTTCAAAGACTCCTTCTGCACCAATTTAAACCACCCCTTTAAATTCTGGAAGCTGGCTACGTCTTTATTCTCCCCTTCCTCACTGCCCTCCTCCCCGGTCTTAAATGTTAGCGACTCCTCTGTCACCAGTCCCCTCATGGTGGCCACTGAATTCAACACCTTCATCACAAGTTGCACGTCAGCACTGCTGTCCACTCTCCCCCCCCTGCAAAACCCATCTCCTACTTCCGCATACCCTGTTCTTGACCCTTCCGCTCCCCCTTCCTTTGCTTTCTGCCAGATCTCCCCAGCTGAAGTCTACAATGCCCTGCTAAACCTGAATCCTGCTAAAGGCAAGTGTCCCACCAGTCTGGACTCCAAAATGCTCTACCTGTCAGCTCCTGCCATTGCCACCCCCCTGGCATCACTCTGTAACCTCTCCTTCTCTCTTGCCTCAATCCCTTCTGACTGGAAGCACACCACCATCATCCCTCTTCCTAAAGGCAGCAACCCCTCAGCTTCTGGGAACTACCGGCCTATCTTCCTCCTTCCTATATTGGCAAAACTCCAAGAACACCTTGTACGCTATCAGCTCTCCACCTTTCTAGACTCCTCATCCTTTTTCACACATTACCAGTCTGGGTTTAGGAAGTCCCACTCCACCACCTCTTCTCTACTTAGGCTCACCGACTCCATCTATACAGGTATGGATAAGGGCCACATTACCTCTGCCATTTTTGTCGACCTGGCAAAAGCATTTGACACTGTCTCCCACTCCCTCCTTCTTTCCAAGCTCTCTCTCACAGGTTTCTCTAGCGTGGCTACCAGCTGGTTTCACTCATACCTGATTGGCAGATCCCAATCTGTCAGAATTGGCAACTCCACCTCTCCCTCCCTCCCTGTTATCTCTGGTGTACCCCAAGGCTCGGTTCTTGGCCCGCTACTGTTCTCCATCTTCTTGAACAACCAGCCTACTGCCTTCCCACACACATCCATCCACATGTATGCTGACAATACAGTACTGTATACATCCGGCCCCTCGCCCACTGATGTTGCATCCAGACTGTAGCAGGACTTCAATAATGTTCAAGTATAGTTTCACTCAAATCAGCTCTTTCTCAGTGCCAAGAAATCTGTCTCCATGACCTTTGACACTAGGCAGAGACTTTCTTGGTACCTCTCACCACCTCCTTCTACACCCTTAATGGGACTTCACTGTAGGATTGCTCCTCCTTCAGATATCTTGGGGTTTGGCTAGATCAGCATCTTAATTTCTCTATGCATATCAATGCAGTCCACAAAAAGCTTCACCCCAAGCTGGCTGCCTTGTACCATAATCACAGATGCATCCCCCTGCCTGCCTGCTGTACAGTTGTACAGAAAATTATACTCCCTGTCTTTGACTATGGGAATGTTGCCTACAGTGCTGCCCCAAAGTCAACCCTAGCCAGACTGGACACCCTCTTTCATTCTTTCTGTCATTTTGCCCTTGACTGTCCTTCCTCCACTCATCATTGCACCCCTCTACCAGTTACTGGATCTCCCATCACTTCAAGACCGGTGGCACTCACACTGCACTAGGCTTATGGCTAAATTCTGGGCCCCATCCCTCCTCTGATACCTCACTTCTGTACTATGGGCCCCTGCCCCCCCCAGTGTACCCCCTCAGGAACAATAACTCTCGTTTACTGTCTGTTCTACTAATGACCACCATGGCAGGCCAGTCAGTCCTCAGATACTGCCTACCCAAACTATGGAAATCCCTCCCTATGAGCATTCAAAATGCCTCACCTGGCTGGCATCTCAACTCCCTTATCAGAGCACACTTCTCCCCTCATCTGCCCCTGTGCCCTTACTAGCTCTAATACTTTGGTATAGCCTATGCTATTCCAGTAAGCTATGTCCAAGTCTGCCTGTATTTATCTGGTATACTATTGCTATGTGAATTGCACTGTAATGTGATTCGCACTTTTGTCTCTGCATACAACTCATTTTATTGGTCTCACCAATGTTCTATGTACACTGTAATTGATTCTGGTCTCTGTATAATTTGATTATTGTATTTATGATGTTGTGTATCCCTGTTCCTGTCTACCTAGGACACATCTGGAATCGAGCAGTAGTCTGCTCAGTATGCTTGCCTGGTAAAACTTTTAAATAAATAGATAGAGAGGGACATCACCAGCAGGAAGAAGGAGGTGGTGCTATCGTTGCACAAATCATTGGTGAGATCTCATCTAGAGTACTGTGTCTGGTTCTGGAGTCTGCATCTCTGGAAGGACATAGACAGAGTAGAGGGAGTCCAGAGGAGGACAACTAAAATGGTGCAAAGTCTGCACCTAAATCCCAATGAGGAGAGACTACAGGACCTCAGTATGCACACCGTGGAGGGAAGGAGGGAAGGGGGATATGATAGAGATTTTCAAGTACCTCATGGGTAGAAATAAGGTACATGAGGGTAGCATTTTTCAGAGAAGCAAATGTTCAAGAACAAGGGGTCATGCTATGAAGCTGAAGTAGACTCAGGGAAAACATAAGAAAATTTTTCTTCATGGAAAGTGTGGTGGATGCATGAAACAGCCCCAAGAGGTGATGGGGCCAAAAACTGTGATGACATTAAAGAATGCACAGGATAGGCATAAGGAAACCTTAGTGGGTAAGAAAGGGAGGGTAAAAGCCAAAGATCAAATAGGGTCTGCAGTATTACAGTAGGTAGGGAAAATGGGCAGACTTGGTGGGCCAAGTGGTCCTTATCTTCTGTCAAATTCTATGTTTCTATAATCAACAGGGTTATTTGATTCATGAACATGTTCTGTCATGACATATTCCAAATTAATAATGCTGATGGCTTGGCAGTATTCCCTCACTCAGATAATAAATATTCTTTTAATTCAGACATATAATTGTGAAGTTACCAAATATGTTACCATGAAACTCAGTTCAGCAGTTCATGTCGACATTAACTCTTGCTCCTCTCATCTATGTGCAGTGCCAGTTGTGGGCAGGTGCATGGGGCATGAAACAAAATCTGTCAGTCAAGCCGAAATAAAATGGACATTTGGAAATTTGAGGAAGCTGTGGAGCAGCCACTCATTTTCCATAAGATGACTCACTGGGGTTGTGGGGGAAGACTTGACTTACCTCTGAACTGGATCCTGCTGTCACTGCCCTGCCCCTTTCTGACCACAAGGGTGCCAGCATTACAGTGCAGGGTCATTACAGCCCAAAATGCCAGATTTGCTGCCCTCTTCCTATGGTCCACCCGGAGTTAGTATCCTTAGAAAGGGGGGGCACGGGGGGCTCAGTCCCCACAAAAAGAAATGACAGCGACTTTCCCACTTGGCACTATAATGACTGGGCACACTGCTGCCAGCACTCCTGAATGGTGGAACCCTGCCTGCTGCCACTTGGATTGGTCCTTCCTCCACCCAGTTTCTACATTTAGTAGTAATTGCTTTATTGTTCAGTCATAAAAGATAATTACAAGTAAAATCATCATCAAGTTATACAAATATATTTCTTTGTCTAATAACATGCAAAAGACAGCAGTATGTTCCAGAGACATTAAGTTGCTCTCTATCATATATATATAGATAAATAGGGACAGGATAACATTATTCTCCTATACTCTAGGACCAACTGCAGGTTCAAGTATTTTAAACATTCTTTTCCTAACTTTTTGAATACTCATTAAAGAGTGAGCATCTCTGTTAAGAAAACAATCATCTTCTACAATAAACAAGATTTTTTTTATTTTGTTTTTATCAGTGCAGTCTATGGAGTTGAATGTTGTGGCCAGTTTTCCCTAGCATTATGATACCAGTGACATTTCAGCATTATGTGACACAGATCTTTCCTATCTTTGTTACTACAGTTATAGAACTCCTCATCAGGATTAAAATATTTATTAAATCTGGCTAAGAGTACATTAGATGCAAATGTGCCACTTTTTAATTTTGCTAAAGTTTTCCTTTGAGTAGGGCCTTCCAGGACATGAGCCAAGTAATCCCTGAAAGTGTGTCTGCAATCATTCATACTGTACCACTTAGAAAATTTAGACTGATGTATTTCTATTTGGAAGATATATGCTCTTAACTTCAGTGCCTCACTAGTTCTTAATCAGCTGCTGAATCAGCAACTTCCTGATGCCTGCTGCCACTGCTCTGTGGTCTCTGGACTGGAACTGGTCCTCTTCCTCATGCTGTTTTTTCCTACTCTGCACTGTGCAGGTGGGCAAAAGAGTGTTGTGCCATGCATAAGGGTAGACAGAGCTCTCTGCACATCACTCAACCAAAATTATGAATGGCAGATGTGTCTGCTTTCTGTCTTTCTGTCCTGACTGATGGCACATCACTCATGTAAAATGATGCATGGCAAATCACCTCATACAAATGGTCTCCTAAAATTTGACTGAAATGCCAAAAAAAAAGAGTATGTATAACCATAATAGGCACATACACAAGCTATGATTGTTTGTGCTTGAAAACAATATTGTCAGAAGGATCTGCAATTTCCTGTTGTTGATCTATTCAGCAATATTGTAAAATTATTGGTCAAACTATAAAATTTGCAAAAATTGACAAACTGCCACAAAAGGTTAAGCCTTTTCCTCTTATTGTACAAAATTCACAAATACTTTATAAATACTCAGCAACAAATTTCTATTTTATTTTGTCTGCCTAAATTCACATACCTGTAATGTTGTGCAGTACTGTAGAGCAGGTAAAAATATTACTGTGTTTGTGTTCTCCAGATACTATCAAATTATTCCTGTCATTTGCATTATTGAGCAAGTGCCGAAGTTAAACGCTAATAATTTGAAATGTTTACATTTTAAAAACATAAAGAAGAGGAATCTAAATTATTATAGTCTGAACCCTAACAAGCTGTCAGTTCTCAAAATGTAACTACTGGTTATTTTTGAGAAAGTCATGGTCAATTTATTTTAATAAAAATGTATAATTACCTGCTTGCAGCACTCATGGTTTAAAAAAAACTGCTTAACTAAATGTTATCTAATTTTCCAAAGCAATAGAAATCCTATCTGAGAACAATCCCTGAGAATTTTAATTCCCTAATCAAATGGATCACTGAGTTACATACAAGGCAGAAATGGTCTTTCAGTTAGAGCTACCCATCAAATGCTATGTGATAATCTATCAATTATAATGTGTTAAAGAATCACTCCCAGGCTAATCTGCATAATCTTTTCAATAACTTGCCAAAGATGAATTAGTATCTTCCCAATTTTGTCTCACTAATGTTCTTCTCAGTTGTGGACACAGTCAAAATATGCTACTTCACCATTTTGCCTTTAGCTTTTAATTTATAATGTAATTAACGCATAATTATGAATGCAAGTGTACTGCTGTATAAGAATTAGTTGACTATGTTTACTCACTGAAAACAGTGATTACTCCATTGTTATGCTTGACTCTTTCATGTATAATATAGATGACAATGGATGGCCAACAGACAATAAGCATGCTGTGATCATTTTGAGAGGTTTCCTTGACAACTTAGTAAACCTAGAGAGCACAGTTCAGGAGGTTTACAGTTGTAATGGAAACCTCGAGAAGTGATTTCAGTAAGAATATTGTCTGTTCACCATCCATTAGCTTTTACAGTGTATGGGGCTCCATACACTATAAGAGCTAAATATGGTTTCCATACACTTTACTTTAAGGCAGCTTTACTTTACTGTTTATGAATTTGTGATGAGAATGCAGCCTTATCTTTTGTAGAAAATAAGCAGACAGTAGGGATTCAAATAAATGATCATTTATTCCAGGAAACAAAGGTAACGTGGCATACACTAAGCAGAAGTCAACATAAACTTCTATTTGTGGATTCGCCCATAGCAACGCTTTCCCTTAGGGCAATCTCTCACTGCCATGGCAGGTCATTTGAAGCTGCAGATTTAAAGCTGCGCATGCGCAGATGCACTCCTATTGTTACAGTACTGATGTGACATAGTCAAGATGGGTTAACAACCTCTTGACGTCACATTGACACCATAACAATGTGGCAAACTGCCTAAATTCAGACAGTAATAAAGGCTTCCCATACAATATAGTGAGTGTATCATAAGACAAACAGTGTTGTCTCATCAACTGTCATGTGCAACTAGGCCTTAAGCAGAATCTGTCTTTGCAACAGGAGGGACAAAAAAAGGCTTGGTTTTTGAAGAAAACATAGGTGGGACATGTTGTGGTGAAACTTGGTTGAACTAATGTACTTCTTATTGAGTGAAGTGGTAGGCAGTGTTTGGGGTACCTTGAAACTTGGGCTTTAAATTGTAACAGGTGGTGTGGGGAAACTAGCTCAGGAGCTAAATTTTGGGGTGAGTAGATTTAGGAAGCCATGTGAATCAGGTGTGTAGTTGGGAGGTGGAAATGACAGAGGCTTAGTGGCTTCTTATAAGAGCACTGTAAAAGTACTTCCCTTCTAATATGTCCAGCATGTTCGTGTCCCAGTGAGTGAGTGGAACAGTGAAGGAGTGGAACAGGTGACTGGCATTGTAGGCATCAACAGGTGTCAGAAGAAGGAAGCAGAGAAGCGGAGGACTCTGACAGTCAACTAAGACAAGGAATCTGTTCACTACTTTGTAACAGTCACTGCTGGGAAGGGTTGAAGATCAAGGGTAGGCCAAAGCTGGGAATAGATGCAACACCCTATCTAGGATAGACATATAAAGGGATTTAAACAAGATACAGGGAAGCAAAAATAGGGACAAAAAAATAAAGGGAAAAACTTGAAACACTCTATCAGGGGTAAGGGTACAAAATAATTTCCAGGTAGCACAGGAAGAATAAAAGTTGACAATGCTGGGAGTGGTGCAGTACAGTGGCTGTGGGGTGACAGTTTTCAGAGAGACCTTCCTAAAACTGTGGTGGTGCCTCATCTTTACACACTTCTTTGGGTTAAAGAGGAGTTGCTAGACTCCAGGATGAGTTGCCTAGGATTCAGGGAACCTCCTCCACCACCCAAGGGCCACCAGGCCAGCCACAGTTACCTCAGAGGATGCCAGAGAGGAGGAACGGCAGGTCTGTGGTGGGCTATGGAAGGTGGCAGTGGTGGTACAGAGTCACATTCCTCCAATGGTACCACTACACAATACCTATGCCACTCTAGAGGGGCAGGACTGTCAACAGGAGGCACCCGTGGTAGTAACCAGGGAGGATGCGGGGGACCTTCTTAGTTGAGATGCCAAGGAGGGTGGTAGAGGACTCCAGAGGAGGAGGATACAACTTCTCATGGGGACTTGATTGTGAGGGGAATAGGGAGGGGATGGGAAGGAAGGGAAGGGAAGGGAAGGGAAGGGAAGGGAAGGGAAAATTGTTTAACCAGAAAAGGCACACAAAGCTGAATCTTGTTTCCAGGTTTAACCTGGGAGCACAAGGAAGTTAAGTGACTTGCTCAGTGTCACACAGTATGGAAGTAGGGGCTGATGGGATTCAAACCCAGGTCTTCAGGTTTGCAGCTCAGTGCCCTTAACCACTATGCTATACTGCCTCCTACAATATTGGATAGGTCTGGGAATAGTAAAGGGTAGGAGAGGCTGGATAGGTGCCTACCAGGTGTCATGACCTGGAGGGATGGGACGTGGATCCTGAGGATCACTAGGGCAGCAGGACAGGAAGGAGAGCTGGATGTCATTCTCCATCTGGGGACTAATGATCTGACAAGGGACAGGGCTGGGATAGTGCACGGGGAGTTTAGGGAGTTGGGGAGGAGTCTTAGACAGGTACTGTAGCTCTCTCAGTGGCTTTCACTGAGGTGCTACCTGTCTACAACAGGGGTGGGGGAGGGATCTTCACAGCTGGAGCTTCAACTCACGGCTGAAGGAATGGTGCAGAGAGGAGGGGTTTGGCTACATTGGGAAGTAGGGACCCTCCTAGGAGAATAAAGGCCTATACAGGGGTGATGGTCTGCATCTATCCTGCAAGGGAACTGCAGTCCTCAGTAGATGGTTTAAATGTTTCTTTGATGAACATTAAACTAGTCGAAGGTGGTGGTGGAAGAAATCAGAGAGGCAGAAACTGCCCCCCAGACTAAGATAGAGAGTAAGGAGAATGTGGTGGGAGTGGAATCCTGCAGGGTGCAAATTAATAAAGGAAGCAGGGTGGTAAAGGTAGTAGGGGAAGGGAAAGGGAGCATTAAAAACTGAAGGGAAAGGAGGGAGGGAAAATTGAAAAAGGGGGACAAGCAGAGTGGAAACAAAATCTGGAAGGGCATGCATGCAAATGCTATAAGTCTAGGAAGTAAGATTTCAGACCTTGAGGTCATCTTGGCAGAGGCTGACCTGGATATTATGGCCATTACTGAGTCACGGTGCATTGCAAATCATGACTGGGACATAGCCGTACCAGACTATACCCTGAGCAGGAAGGATTTGGGGGAAGGAGAGGAGGGGTTATGGTGCTTTATGTGAAGGAAAGCACAAAATCAACAAAGATACATGGAATACAGGGGGAGGAAGAGGTACTGTGGGTAGCGCTGTAGATGAGGAATGGAGCCACTGTTCACACTGGAGTGATCTACAGACCTCCAGCACAACAGGAGAAATTACATAAAGCATCGGTGGAAGCCATTGGCAAGATAGATGAAAAGGGGCAGGTGCTGCTGGTAGGGGACTACAATCTGCTAGATGTAGATTGGAGCCTCCCTGGAGCAGCTTCAGCAAGAGGCAGGGACATCCTGGATTCTCTGCAGGGGGCATTCCTCATGCAACTAGTTAATGAACCCACCCTTGAGGGGGCAATAATGGACCTGATACTCACTAACAGGGACAGTATTGTGAATATCAAGGTGGGAGGCCCCCTGGGGACCAGTGATCACTATAGTGTAGTTCAATATAAGGGCAGCTGTGGAACTGAGCCACACAAGGGCAAGGGTCCTGGACTTCAGCAGGGCAGATTTTATAAAGATGGGTGAATGCCTCAGGGATGATGTGTCAGGCAGGCATGGCCTGGGAGGGGTAGAAGAACAGTGGGAAAAGCTAAGAGGGATCATAGTAAAGGCAACAAACCTCTGTATCAAGCAAGTGAGCAAAAGCAAGAGGAAAAAGAGACCACTGTGTTTCTTGAAAGGTGGCTGAAATTGAAAAGACAAAATGGGTAGCATTCAGAAAGCATAAGGAGATGCAGAGGGAAGAAGATAGGTAGGTGTATCAGGGGAAACAGAGGGAAGCAGGTAAAGCAGCAAGGCTCACAAAGGTGCAAACTGAAGAGAGAATAGCACAGGAGGTAACAAAAGGTGACAAGACATTTTTTACTACCAGAGAGTCTTCGGCTTTTTTTTTTTTTTTTAACTCAGCCAGTCAGATCACCTTCCCAGCTTGGTGCTAAAATTCAAATCAGAACTCTGCCTGAATTGACTCAACCGGCATTTAAAAAGCCGAGCTAAGCAGACTGACCTCAGATGCCACCAAAGAAAGCTTGGAGCTGCATCGGAGGTAGAGATGAAGACCTTTCACAGCCGGTCCCCTCTCCCTGCATTGAAAATGGATCACTGCTACCTGCTGCTGCCCTGATCTGCTGTCAGAATATTGGGGGTTGAAGGACGCAGTAATCTGTGGGGCAATCCTTCCCCTGCACCAAACAGAGCTACCGGAGAGTCTTTGGCTTTTTTTATTTTTTTTTTACCTCAGCCAGAGTGCCTTCACAGCTTGATGCCAAAATTCAAATCAGAACTCTGCCTGAATTGACTCAGCCGGCATTTAAAAAGCCGAGCTGAGTGGACTGACCTCAGACACCACTGGAGAAAGCCTGGGATTGCATCGAGGGTAGCGGGAAAGACCTCTCGCTACCAGTCCCCTTCCCCTGCATTGAAAATGGACCACTACTGCCTGCTTATGCCCTGACCTGCTGCCTGAATATTGGTAGTAAAAGGATGCCATAATTTGTTGGGCAGTCCTTTCCCTGCACCAAATGGAGCTGCCGGAGAGTCTTCGGCTGTTTTTTTTTGTCACAGCCCACTCACCCCCTCCTCCACAACTATTTAAATAGTCTTCCTAGCACCACCCACCTTCTGATGCTAACCAATTAAGTAACAGTAGTATGCACTAATGCCATTGTTTAGACATATAGAAACTATATATTGAAAATATAACCAATATGTTTGCCATCTGCATATGCTGCTTACTGGAACATTGTGGGATAGTGTACATATGACTAGAGGACATTTAACTTAGAAAAGCAACTGGGAAGGGGTTGTACTGAATCTACTAGTACTGTACCTCTAACTGTTCCCTGTAAAAATCATTGCCTCCAGCATATTTACCGTGCTAACAGTCAGCTATAGTTCTGAGGCTCAATCATTTTCCTCTGAAGAGGATGCTGTAATTATCAGGGGGACTTATTTGATTAGTATTATTGTGAGCAAGCTATTACTAAATAATAAATGCCTGACTTAATTATCACTTGAGCTTTACTTCTCAGGTTCAGGGATCTAATAGTAAGATATTACTAAAGTAGGTGTACAGATATTACTCATGAATGTGTGTTTCAGCCGCCAAGTGTCCTCCCTATCTTAAAGGCTCTATTAACTAGAGTCTGATAATTTAAGATCTCCAAACTGAAATGCTGTAGACAGAGGTGCACCCATTTTCTCTACTGATACTCATACTACAAGAATATTTTAACATGTTAAATGGGGCCCTGCTAGCAATGTTCTATGTCATGACAGTCCTGGGACTAGGCCTGGCCATGCAAAATATATACCTGGCTACTGGCAAACCACTCTGCCCAACTGGAAGTGACTTTCCGGAGGGTAGCCCCTACAATTCTCAGCTAACTAATGTACCTTAATATTCCTGGATGGGCTCAGGATGAGGGGGAACTGCTATGACCTAATATCATTTACAAGTAGCCATCTGCATCAACCTACCCTCCTTTGCCCTAGACTGCCGAAAACGTTGGTAAAAGGTATATTACAAGCTCTCAAAATTAACCTAGCTGGTGACATTGAACTTAACCCTGGTCCTCCTGGCACTAATGTTCTCATTGTTAGCATGGACACCTCATTATGGGCTACCAGCAAGGGGCTGAAACTAGCGCATAATAATGCTTGTAGCCTTCGAACCAAAATGCACAAAGTAGAGGCCTGGGTAGATATGTACACTCCAGATGTGCTTGCAGTTTCTGAGACCTGGCTCAAACCCAGTACACTAGCCCATGAGGTTGAACTCACAGGTTACAAGACTTTTTGCTCTGATAGAATCAACAAAAAGGGTGGGGGGTTGTCCTGTATATGAAATCATCACTCAGTGTTAAACTAGTTGCTCCTAGCATACTGGCTGACACCACTTGTGAGGCTATATTTGTGCAATTAGTATTGGGTGACATGAAATCTGTTTTATTGGATGTGTGTGAAACCTACCAAAAGAGGCCCCTACTGCATTCCCGGCATTTCAACAATGATTCAGGGCCTACCTCCCCTGGGAAAGTTTATCTTAAGGGATTTCAGCATCCACTGGGGAACCCCATCTGACTCTGCCACCAAATCTACCCTAATGGACATGCACCTGACCCAGCAAATCCAAAACCCAACTAGACTAAATATGAAAACTTGCAATCAATCTTTGTTGTACTGGATACTCGTATCCAGGCCAGATAGAGTTAAACTGACTGGCACATTCAGCGACACCCTTTGTGACCATGTCCTGACATTTGTAATTTGGAAAAATGATTCCCCCCTCCTCAAACTTTCTGCACTACAGATTATTCCAAGTTTGACCTGGCCTCCATCCTTGGCATACTGTCTGACATAACCTGATCCCAGATCAAGCATACCCCTGTGCTTGATGAGGCCCTAGATAGCTTTATAAACTGTATCAACTCTGACGCCAACTAGCACATCCCCCTAAAACAATTGAGAAGAAAAAGTCAAAATGCAACATAGATAACTAGGGATCTAAGATCTCTAATGAGAATGAGGGATAAGGCCTGGTGTACATACAAGTCCTCAGAACTGACTGAAGATTGGATGAAATTTAGGGCCCTGAGGAATAGATGTAAGAGTAAATTAAAGTCAGCAAAAAAAAAGGCATCTAAGAGACTTGTAAACTACTAACCTGTTTGACCCTAAAAAATTCTGGGCTAACATCAATAACCTCCTTATGTGTAAGGCTTCAACAGCAGCTACTGACATAATAGCCAATGGAACCCAATATAGGTATCCAGCTAAATCAACAAAAGAAATTAATGACTTTTTTACAGATCTACATAAATATAGACCTACTCCAACTGGCACCCTGTCCCCACCACTAAAAAAGGCTGAGGCACCCCTCCACAAACCACAGTTACACCTTACACTTATCTCCAGGTTTGATGTCCTGAAGCTTTTACTAAAGGTGGATAGCACAGGATCTACTAGCTATGACAAATTGGTGCCTAAGCTACTAGGGCTAGCTGCTCCTGTCACTGCATCCCCATCACCTGGCTGTTCAATAGATTACTCTTGGAAGGGAAGGTACCATCACTATGGAAAGTGGCCATGGTTACCCCAATACACAAAGGGGGGGGTCCCGAGAGGTAGTAGAAAACTATAGACCAATATCAATCCTCTTTACACTGAACAAAATAATAGAAAGACTAATCTATAATCAGATACAAGATTACTCAGAGAGATATAACATTGTGACTCCTGAACAGCACAGCTTCAGGAAACAATGTGGTACCAATACTGCCCTTGTTAGCCTGACCACTAACATCTTAAATGCAGCAGATAAAAGTCTACTAGTAGGTGGGGTCTTTACAGACCTTACCAAAGCTTTTGGCTTAGTAAATCACCAATTACCAATGGAAAAGCTAATATCACTGGGGCTACACAATCACTCAATAAAATGGTTATCAAACTATCTGGATGATTGATCATAAATTGTTAAATGGTGTGGGACTCTCTGACCGGCAATCCATTTGTGAAGGGGTCCCACAAGGCTCAGTCATCAGACCAAAATTATTTTCATTTTTTATAAATGATCTACTGCTGGAGAAGTTAAGGTGACCCTATATCCAGATGACGCAGTACTTTACAGTACTGCCCCAAGTGCAACACAACTAAATAAGCAAATAGGCAATGATCTCAAGTTGCTAGAAAAATGGCTCCTTACCAATAAACTAATTCTCAATAGTAAAAAAACAAAGGCAATGGTATTTGGACCTAAAAGACTAGGCTCGGACCATACTGCAACACTAGAACTATGTCTTACAAATAGTACAAAAACAGAGGTGGTTAACTCCACCAAGTACCTAGGAGTTTACCTTGACCAGGACAGTACACACAAGACCCACCTCAGCCACCTAACTAAAACTATTAATAAAAAGGTGGGCCTCATTTATCGATTGAGTCATTTTCTTACCCCTGAATCTCGTAGAAAAATTACCCAAGGTACTCTACTACCTACCCTGCTCCATGGAGCCCCAGTGCAGGCCTCTGTCAAGGGAACCAAACTCCAGACACTGAAAATTTTATATCACAGAATAGTGAGATTTGCCAACTCAGCTAGACTACTTGACCATCACTGTACAATGCTACAATTGAACTGGCCAACTCTTGAGGGCAGGCTGGCCTATCCCACACAATGCCTCACCTACAAACTAAAGCAGGACAATACCCCCCACCTAAAAAAAAAAATTGCTACCCAAACACAGCAAGAGAACATTAAGATCATTGGAACTCCACCTATCACAGGTGCCCAGGGTGAGAAACTCAATTGGAGATAGGTCATTCTTCTTCTTCACCCCAACCCAGCAGAATGGGCTTTCAAGTAGCATCCAAACATTGGCCTCCCTAAGGGTTTTCAAGAATGAGCTCACATCTCGTCTACTGAAATCTAAACAATGTTGCTGCTACAAGTGAAAATGGTTACAATTAGCATACTAGGCCTCAACCTGTGAGCACATGACTTTCTATGAATTATAGCTTCAATATTGCTCTGTAAATTGTGTCTCATGTCTTGTTAAGAAATATGTGGACTAACAATATCATACTCCTATGTATGATGTATTTATTTTTGCTACCGGACTGTATAATTGATGTGTTACTGCGCTATATTTCTTTGTAATTAACCCCAGGTTGCCCCGAAAAAGGGACCGCCTGGTCTCAGTGGACCTACATGGTTACCAAAATTAAATAAATAAATACATAAAAGTGAAAAGAAGAAGACCAGGGGTGGGTTTGTAAGGTTGAAAAGGGAAGGGGGGAGCTGTGCAGAGGGGATCAGGAAGAGACAGACATCCCAAACAAATACTTTTGTTCAGTGTTCACAGAGGAAGAAGAAGGGTAGGAGCAACATTAAAGTAACAGAAGCATTGCAGGGAGGAAGGTGGATACTAGTTCTTTTTTGGAAGAGAGAATCCTGAAGGGACTCGCTAAACTGAAGGTGGACAAAGCAATGGGATCAGATGGGGTGCATCCAAGAGTATTAAGGGAGCTCAGGAAAATACTAGCAAGCTGGGTAACTTAAAGGTGGTAAACTGGATAAGAAATTGGTTAGGGGATAGGTGACAGAGGGTGGTTGGTAAATGGAGTTCAATCCAAGGAAGGGAGAGTAACCAGTGGGGTGCCTCAGGGATCATTGTTGGGACCGGTTCTCTGTAATGTCTTTATAAGTGATATCGCAGAACAGCTGGAAGGGGAAGGTCTGCCTATTTGCAAATGACACCAAAATCTGCAATAGGGTGGACACTCCTGGGGCAGTGGACAGGATGAGCAGAGACCTGAGAAAACCAGAGGAGTGGTCAAGAGTATGACAGCTGGGCTTCAATGTGAAAAAATACAAAATAATGCACCTATGGCAGAGAAACTCAGAGGCAGAGTACAAAATGGGTGGAGTGGAATTGGCAGCCACAAAGCAGGAAAGAGACCTGGGGGTAATCATATCAGATGATCTAAAGGTGGCCAGGCAGTGGGAAATGGCAGTTTGGTGAGCTAGTGTGATGCTGGTGTGCATAGGGAGGGGTATTATCAGCAGAAAATATAGAGATGGTGTTACCTCTGTATAGTCTCTGGGAAGACCTCACTTAGAGTACTGTGTGCAGTTCTGGAGACCACATCTCTGGAAGGACATAGACAAAGTGGAGTCTGTCCAGAGGAGGGCAACTAAAATGGTGCAGGGTCTGCATCTGAAGCCCTATGAGGAAGAACTAAAAGGACCTTTATACAAACATCCTGGAAGGGAGGAGGGAGAGGAGAGGTGTGATATAGACCTTTAAATACATCACAGGGTAAACAAAGTACAGGAGGGAAGTATTTTTCAGAAGAAATGGTGCTCAAGATCAAGGGGACATGCTATGAAACTGGAGGGTGGTAGATTCAGGAGAGATGTCAAGAAGTGCTTCTTCAAAGAAAGAGTGGTGATGCCTAGAACAATCTTCCAGCAGAGGTTGTGGGGGTGAAGACAGTGGCGGGGTTCAAGAATGCACAGGATAGGTACACGGGGATCATAGTGGAATGGAAGGGGGGGAGGGAGAAAGAGTGGTTGATCAAGTATGGTCTGCGGTAACAATATAGGTAGAGAAAAAAAGGTCAGACTTGGTGGGCCGAGCGGTCCTTATCTGCATCAAATTCTGTGTTTCTATGTTTCTTTGCTGAAGGATACATTTTGAGAGCAGCCAGAATAGCCCACATTTAGGGGCCATTTTATGAGACCTGTGTTTAGCCCTGCAGTTTGGTTAAAGGGTAAATGTCTGGCCTTGGGCCTCAGCTACTTCATAACTGTAGGTGCAGCTGAATCAGATTTGTGATGGCAGGTTGGTTTTTGGCTTGTTATATCAATACCAATTTTTCTACAGGTACTGCGTTAAGCCAAATCTGACCGTATTTGCAACAGGAGGGACACAAAATGCTTCTTATTTTGAAAAAACATAGGGGGTACGTTGTGGTAAAACTTGGTTGAACTATTATATTTATTGCTGAGTGAAGAGTACATTTGAGAGCAACCAAATTAGCCCACATTTAGGGGCCGGATTATAAGACCTGTGTCTAGCCCTGTAGTTTGGGGGAGGGGTTCTAACTGTTTGGCCTGGGGTCTCAGCTACTTGATAATTGACCTCCCACCACCAATAGCAGCCACTTCCAATATGTCCCACACATTTCTGTCCCAGTGAGTTAGTGGAACAGTGAAGGAGTGGTACAGGTGACTGGTGTCATAGGCATCAGCAAAAGGAAGCAGAGAAGTGGGGTCTCTGAGATGTAAGGAAGTACTTCTTCACAGAAAGAGTGATGCATTCCTGTAACGGCCTTCCAGTGGAGGTGATGGGGCAAAAACATTGGTGGGGTTCACGAATGCAAGGGATAAGCACAAGGGAATCAAAGTGGAAAGGAAGGGGGGATGAAGAAAGAGCTGTAGATTGGGCGCAGTATTTTGTAATAGTGTAGGTAGGGAGAAATAGGCAGACTGGATGGGCAAAGTGGTCCTTATCTCCTGTCAAATTCTATAATTCTAGTTTTCTGTTCATCCCTAGCACAATATGCTCCATTTCTACTAGTGAAGTAATCAAGTTAAATGTGTTATTTGACCAATAAAATATGCACCACAGTGTGTGTCACCATTTCTTTTCCACATCAAGAGTATAGGAGAAAATGCTGGGCAACTGCATCCACCAAAACCCTCCTCTCACATCTTTGACTATGTACCCTCTAACTATATCGTAAGTGGGATTAATGATGATATTAATCAGAAACCAGAATGGATGGAATACATGCTGTGTGCATGTATTTCATAAATTACACAATGCGGTTAATTTAGACCGTGGTCAGCTAAGGAAGTTAGTGGAATTTTTTTTTTTCACCAGCCATCATCAAGGGGGAAGGGCCTTCTATGGCTGGAGGGTTGGGCTCCCAGTGTCAACCAATTCCAAATTGGTGGGGTGCGAGAAGGCATGCCATGGGGGATGGGCTCCTGGTGAGTCCCTTTTATCTTAATATACTATCTCCAACACCTGAGTTGAGCTCCTCTTGTAGGTTTTAGGGGCAAGCAGCAACATACTGTAGCACTGGGGTATTGTATTTTTTGGGGTGAGCACCACCACAACCCACCCAGAAGTGCAGTGTGGCTCACCGTGCACCTATAAATATAAAAACAGATGGGGAGGTATCTGTTCCATATATCCTTAAAATAGTATCCCTTCCCAACACCAAGATGGAGAAAATAACCCTCTCACCTATAACATATTTTCAGTTGTTTATTTAATAATCTCCTTAGAAATACATTATTATTTGATCAATGTTTCATAGTGTATTCTGTGTTTACTTGCTAAATGCAAGTTCCTGGAGCCCTGTTACCAAGGCAACAAGCCCAAACAGGAAGAGGGGTCAGACCTTCGTGGACTACCCATTACTTTGGGCAGTTTTAACTGTTTATTTTCTACAGCCTGGGCTTACAAGGGCTACTTTGCTGATTTGCTACCAGTTGTGAACTGTAAAAAGGTGTTTTTTATTCACCAAAGGGTTTTAGTGCTTAGTGACCCCTGGGAACACTTCTGGGTCACGCCAGGGCATAAGAACAGAACCCTGCAGTGAGCACAAAAAGGCTGCCTTGCCAAAAATGCTACTTTGCTGTTCTTTAATGAAATATACCTCACTGTGTGATAATTTTAAACTGTGACTGTGTATTCTGTGTTTACTTGCTAAATACGAGTTCCTGGAGCCCTGTTACCAAGGCAACAAGCCCAAACAGGAAGAGGGGTCAGACCTTCATGGACTACCCGTTACTTTGAGCAGTTTTAACTGTTTATTTTCTATAGCCTGGGCTTACAAGGGCTACTTTGCTCATTTGCTACCAGTTGTGAACTGTAAAAATGTGTTTTTTATTCACCGAAGGATCTTAGTGCTTGGTGACCCCTGGGAACACTTCCGGGTCACTCCAGGACATAAGAACATAGCCCTGTGGCCAGCAGGGTGAGCCCGAGCAAGGTGAGCACACGACATGTACATCTGCGCGTGTTAGGCGTGTTTGGAGGGTTAAGAGGGACATTGAAATATAAAGACGAGCACGTGAAAGAAGGTAATCTGAGTTATAATACTCTTATCCCTACTACTAGGCATCTGACTAATTATATAAGGTCGCTAATTAAACTTAGTAGAGTCCAGGTAGTATCGGGGGACATCATATTACAAAATGGCAAATGTACTAACTGTAAATGAAGATGAACATCTTATACAATGTACTAGCTGCTTAATGTATCTGTTAACTAGAGAAAACCTGACAGAAGTCTTTAAATGTGTAAAATGTATCCATAAAGATGACTTAATAAAATAACTTAACTCTTTCATGGATAGATTACTACAACTTGAATCCAGTCAAAGAAATATGGCACATAGACTTGGAACAAAACTGGATACTAGGCACAAAGGGACTTCCCCTGCCCTTCATTTACTGGCCCCCACCCCAAATACAACTAATACTCTCATAAATCCAAAACACCCTGACATCTGTGGTAAAGGAGACCTAGAACTAAACAACAAAAAATAGTAAAAGAACCAGAGAAGAAGAAAATACACATGATGAGGATGAAGAATGGTAAAATATTCAATACACTAAACCTGCAAAAAAAGGAAGGCATGCCACAACATTTGAAATCCCTTTAGCAAATAGATATTCTATATTAGAAAGCCTAGAAACTATTTCTGAAAACACTCAACTATCCATTAAAACAGTTCAAGAGTCTTCTGACCTCATAACTATAATTGATACTAATACTAATAATAAGTCTATTAGATTAATTGACTTGGAAAGTAACACCAACATTGCCGACATGGAATCCAACTGCACTACTCAATCGAACCATATAATGTTTTGGTAATAGGGGATTCTATGATCAAAAGAATGAACAGGAATATATGTAACCCAAATAAATCACACAGGGCTCTATCAGCCTTTATTGGGGCAAAAATTGCTGATTTAACTAAGATGTGTAAAGAAATGGTTAATGGTTTAGGGCATAATCTCCTAGTGCTTACACATGTGGGAACCAACAACATGTTTAAGGATTCCCTTGAAGAAATTAAACATGATGTGGTGGCAGTAACCAATAGGTTAACAAATCTTGGCTGTGAAACTATAATCTCCGAAATACTTCCCATTCCAAAAGCCTCTCCCCATATCAATCAAAAAATACATAATTTTAATAAGTGGTTAAGAAAATGGACTCTTAAACAAGAAATCCACTGCTTGACCCATTGGGAAGAATTCTATCTAAAAGAAGAGTTTTTTTCATTTGACGAATTACACTTAAACAAAAAAGGGAGTGACTTACTAAGCAAAACTTTCCTTTCCTCACTTGATAAATATTTAAACTAGATCGGGGGGCGAACTCTTGAAGGAAAAACAAAGCATGTATCACAGTCCAAAATTATAAATCCTGATTACATAAATAACATAGTTACAACTGAAACCCATGCTTATTTACAACACCAGAAAGGAGAAATAAAAGTATTACTTTTAAATGCTAGAAGTCTGACAAATAAAATAGATGAATTAAGATATAAAATACATAAAGAAAAAATTTCTGTTTGTGGGGTCACAGAAACATGGTTCCAAGATAACAATTGGAATACAGATATAACAGGATTTAACAAAATAATAAAAAACAGAAAAGATAAACAAGGGGGAGGTATTGTACTATACATATCTGAAGAATACCCATTTCACTGTTATACAGAATCAAACCATGAAGCTGAAATATTGTGGACAGACATTAATCTACCATCCCTAAAAATATGTATTGGATTAGCCTATCAATCTCCCAACTTAAATAAAGACCAGAATGTTGAATTTCTAAATCTAATCAATAACTTTCAGCCAAAAACTAATTACATCTTAATGGGTGACTTTAACTTTCCAAGTATCAATTGGGAAACTCATACCTGGAAGGGAAATGTTGAGAAAGAATTCCTTGACATAACTATAAATCAAAACTTGGACCAAATAATCAATGATGGTACAAGAAATAATAACATCATAGACCTTGTATTAACAAATATGGGGGCTCTAGTAAGTAACATCCGAATTCTAAAACCACTAGCAAACAGTGACCATAACATGATTCTGTTTCATACACTATCAAGAGTCATGGATACAAAATGAAACACCTTAAACAAAGATTTTACCAGAGCAGACTATACACAAATTAAACAACATTTGAATTTATGGGATTGGAGGTCCAAATGGACAGGACTCAATGTACACCAAGCTTGGGATAGTTTACTAGCCAAACTTAAATATTGCATTAATAACTGGGTTCCAACTAGAAAGAAATACAACAAGGGATATAGAAATCCGGTCTGGTGGAACAACAAAATAAAAACATTGATTGCAAAAAAAACAGAAATTTTATAAAAAGTATAAAGACCAACCAACAAATGAAAAATGGGAACAGTATAAAAAATGTGGAAACAAAGTAAAATTAGAAATCAGAAATGCCAAAAAAAAAAAAAAACAGAAAATAAATTAGCCAGTGACACATTGGATAATAAGAAAAAATTGTACAACTACATTGGTTCACTGAGAGGTTCCAAAGCAACCATAGGTCCTCTAGTTACAAACTCTGGAATAATAAGTAATGAAATACAAATAGCTGAGGAACTTAATGAGTATTTTCATAAAAACTTCTCTAATAAAGAACTTTTTCTCAATAACTCAAACATAGACTTTAATTATACAGTTGTTAAACCAATCACTGAAGATGAAACTATGAAAGAATTATTAAAATTAAAAATCACTTTCTCAGCAGGACCCGATGGGATACATCCGTTCTTCCTCAAAGAAACTTCCTCTTGTTTGTCTGGCCCTCTGAGTAAACTATTCAATCTATCTCTTGAGGAAGGAGAAAGCATATTAGATTGGAAAGAAGCAGTAGTTACACCAATATATAAAAATGGAAACAAATATGAAGTTTCTAATTATCGGCCTATAAGTCTGACCTCAGTTACAGGAAAAATCCTTGAAAGATTAATATTATACAGAATGGAAGAACACATTAATTATTATAACTTACATGATACAACACAGCATGGCTTTAGAAAGGGAAGATCATGTCTAACTAATCAACTGAACTTATTTGAAAATGTGAGTGCTGCTCTTGATAAAGGACTTCCAGTGGATGTTGTGTTCCTGGACTTAGCCAAGGCTTTCGATAAAGTATCCCATAGAATTGTTTTGGAACATTTGGTAAAGCAAAAATTCCCATATATCCTAATCAAGTGGATTAACTCTTGGTTATACTGCCGTAAACAACTAACATCTGTTAAGGGTGCATTATCCTCTTAAGTAGAAGTTACTAGCGGGGTTCCACAGGGTTCTGTCCTGGGCCCTGTTCTTTTTAATATCCTAATAACATCAATGCAGCCAACTGATAGCGTTTGGATATCTAAATATGCAGATGATTGTAAAATTGGAACTATTGTTAATACACAGGAAGCAACAGAAATCCTTCAAAAAGAACTAGAGGCAGTAGAAACCTGGGCAATAGAAAACAAAATGAAATTTAATGAACAAAAGTGCAAGGTAATGCATTTGGGACACAACAACCAAAAAAAAGGGTACCTTTTAAATAATGTACTTCTACAGGTAACGGACAATGAAAAAGATCTTGGCATAAATATAGACAATAAGTTAACCTTTGAAAATAACACCATATTCAAAGTAAAGAAATGTCAACAAATTATGGGAAGTATATGGAAAAACATTAAAAGTAGACAACCACAGGTCATTCTTCCATTATATACCAGTCTAGTAAGATCATCTGGATTACTGTGCCCTTTTGTGCACCTACTACTATATATGGAATGAAACATATAGAGGGAGTTCAAAGAAAAATGACCAAAAAACTTAATGGCATGTCTGAAAAAACATATGGTGAAAGACTGAAAACACTTGGTTTATACTCAATTAAATACAGACATCTTAGAGGAGATTTATGTATGATATATAAAGCACTTAACGAACCAGAACTAATCAAAATATTAGGCATTGAAAGAAAAATCTACATATCAAACACTAGATCACATAACTTGAAATTGAAAGGAACTAAGTGACAGACAAAAAAAAAATAAAATCGTTCACTCAGAGAATGGTTAACCTACGGAACACACTACCAGGTCCAATAGTAGAAAGTAAATCTATGAACATCTTTAAAAATACAATTGACAAATACATGGGTAATAAAACATTTGAATACATAGACAATTAAAACCACCTTTGGGTGGCAAGTTCAATAATAGGCTTTGCCTCCTGAACTTGTAAACAACTATGAAACTATGAAACTATAGCCCTCTGGATACTTCATAGTTCCATTATCAATGACATGCAGTTTAATCCTTTACCCTCTTTCCATTATATGTAATCTGTACACTAAATATTCTTATCATTTACTTTGAACTATGTAAATTAAAGGCATCTCTTTTGTATTTACACCAACAAACTCCAATATTTAAAAATCTCACAAAAAAATCCCACCTTGGTACATTGCAGGTTATCTTTCTGTCCAACATGCAATCAATGTTGTTCTATCACCTTAATTATGAACTGAGGATTGTAAATAGAGGAATCTGATTGGGCCAGAGCTCTTCCCAAGCTGCTCCTGTGGCCCTGGCACTTTCTGAGCTGGCTGCAGCTAACAGGCCACCCGACTGACCCCCAGAAAGATTCAGGTACGCACCGGACCTCCAAAACTAGTGGTTTTGAATGCCGTTGTTTTGACTGGATGCCCAGTGGAGGATCCAAGCACTGATTGGCAGTTTCTGCTCCTTGGCTGATTTTTGAACACCTGGCACTTCCTGATCTCAGGGAAATCTCTTTCTGTGCTGTGTTCTGGAAAGGATATTTTTGCCCCGCCCCCACAATATTAAATAGACCCTTGCTCTGTCCCTTTTCTCAGCCTAGCAACTGATTGGTCACTCCACTGCTGCACATTCTTATGGCTATTGGCCTCCCTACTCCAGGAACCCTTGTCCTTCCACCACACCTGACAATCTACAACAACCCATTTCCGGTTACCCTTCTTCAAGACCTCCTCGGGTCAAAGAACATTTAGGCACCAGGCCCCTAGCTAGCATAACTCCCTCCCTAACTCCCTCCTCTCAGAACCCTGACTTGGTCAGTTCAAGTCCCAAATATATGACCTAATCTCTCAAGGCTCAGCCTGCAACTGTCCTTGAATTTTTGCTCTACCCATGTCCCCCTCTCATATTTGGACCTCACCCTGGTCCTGCCACCACAGAGCATACTTATACCTGGACAATGGACACCCCCTGTCCAGCCTAGACTACTAAATAATGATCAGAGCATGGCTGGTGCCACCGTCCTGCAGTGTATGTACCCTGTTAACTGATTACCGTTTTTACTCTGTAACTGTTTTTGCAACTTTGTGTAACCACTTTTGCTAATGTACAAGCTTCTTTGTAACTATTGTGTCTTATTTGTTGCCATTGTATCTGATGTTTCTGTATATAATGATGTGGAACATTTGTAAAGGAGTCTTTGACGCAAAGGTATGTTATCCGATATCTTCAATAAATAAATAAATACAACAATTAAATCATAATTCTTTATACTTACTACCAAACTCTTACATAGAATCATAGACTTTGAAGGCAGATAAGGACTGCTTGGCCCACTTAGTCTGCCCATTCCCCTACCTACTGGATAAGCTGCAGATTCTAGTTATCCAACAGCCTACTTCCTCCTACCCCCCACTATAATTGCCTTATGTTTGTCCCATGCATTCTTGAATTCCCCCACTGTTTTTGACCCCGTGACCTCCTCAGGAAGATGGTTCCATGCATCCACCACCCTCTCCAAGAAAAAGATATTACCTCACGTTGCCCCTAAGCCATCCCCCCCATCTTCAAATTGTGCCCCCTTGTTCTTGCCCATGTCTTTTTCTTAAAGTTGCTCCCCTCTTGGACTTTGTTGATTCCCTTGAGGTACTTGATGGTTTATGTCATGTCCCCCCTCTCCCTCCTTTCCTCAAGGGTATACATATTAAGCTCTTTTAGTCACTCTTTGTATGGCTTCCATTGCAGACCCTGTACCATTTTAGTTGCCCTCCTCTGGACCGCCTCCATCCTATCTATGTCCTTGCAGAGATGGGGTTTCCAGAACTGCATGTAGTACTCCAGATGGGATCTCACCAACTGTCTGTACAGGGAGATAACAACTTCCTGTTTTCTAGTGGTGATGCCTCTCCCGATGCATCCCAGTATTCCCCCAGTCCTCCTTATTACCTTCTTACATTGCTTGCTTACCTTAAGGTCATCTGTATGAGATCCCCCATGTCCCTTTTCATTTTTGTTCTTATTAGTACCCCTCCCCATTGTGTACTTTTCCCCTGGGTTTTGTTTACCAGGTGCATCATTTTGCACTTCTTTGCATTGAATCTAAGCTGCCATTCTTTTGACCATTCATCCAATCTTGCCAAGTCCCTTCTCATCCTTTCCATCCCCATTGTGCCTCTTGTGACCCTTAAGTTGTTTATTTTATGTTATGGATGAGTCACTATTTATCTCCTTTGCATTTGTCTCTGAATTTAACCCTTGTTTTATGGTTTTCAATAGTCATTACAATGCAAGAAATAATAAGTTAATCAGTCCCCTTTCTAATTCCTATGCACGCTCTCTTAAATACTATTACTGCCAGGTGCTGCCAAACAATGAAACTATTTTCATATTCAGTATTGTGATTGGTTGGCATCCCATGGCAGTCCAGACATTACCTCATGGGTTACAGCCCACCTGATAGGCTAATGATGCACATGACCCAGATCAGATTTCCAGTATATCCAGGTCCCAGGAACCCCTGCTCTCCAGTTGTAATTTGTGCATCTGAATAGGCAAGAAGCATCCAGAGAACCCCTGTCTGCTCCTATAGGATATAAGGTAGGAACCTGTGATTTCTTTTCAACAACTGTATATGCATTTTCTTGATAGTGCCTGGGGTCTGCATACTGCCCCAGAATTGTATCGCAATTCTCATAAAAAAGACTGCTACATTAATGTTCAGGCGTTTTTTTATGCCAAGGGATTCATTTGAATAATGATTAGACAGTTATATTTTATGTTTCCTTATGTTTCCTTATGTTCCTATGGCTCCTCTTAGCAGTCTAGCACTCCTCACACTCTCCCAGGCTTTCCCCTCCAAGCCCTGCCTTCTTAGGCCCTCCCAGGCAGCGTGCTGCTTGCCCCTAGAGCCACGCGGCTTCATGGGCGTTTCCTCTCCCAGGCCCTCACCTGGCCTACCTCTCCGAGAGTCACCTCTCCTCCCAGCGACTCCATTGGCCTCGCTAGTATTTAGCCTCCCGAGCCTCCCTTCCCCGGCTCTCTCAGGGCTCTCCCGGCCTTCACGACTGTTTCGCGCTTCAGAGCTGATCGCCCAGATGCATCCAGGCCTCCTTCCTCGCTGCATCCCTCAGATTCACCCGAGATCCAGGGCCCTAGGCCCTACATGCCATCGCAGCGGCACGTTCTACTTCTGGGCCTAAGCCCGGCCCACTCCTCTCGATCTTCTCTCCTTGATGGCTCCCTGGGCCTTCTGCCCTCTCGGTTCTTCTCTGGAGGCCTCAGACGCGGCGTTCCATCCTCCCCCACTGCTAGGGGGATGTGCCGGCAGCATGGTCACCTCGCTCGGTCGAGCTCTCCTTCAGAGGCGGTCCACGTCCTCGTGGCGCCGTTTCCTCAGGCCTCAGGGTGAGGCCTTGCTTCCTAGGGTTCTCCCTCGACTTCCTTTCTCCCCTCCTTGGCTGTTCTTACTCTGGAGGCCACAGACAGGTTGGGGGATCGCCGATTCAGGAGAGGAAGAGGTAGCCGCGAGGGTCCAGGGCTCAGGCCCACCCCGACCCTCACCCAGAGCTTCTCGCACTGGCCAACAAGGCAGCTGACCACGGAGGCAGCATAGCGCAGTGGTCTAAGGCCTGAGCAGCTATTTCTAGGCAGATCCCCCTCACTCCCCCTCCGGCTACCGAGGTTGGGGGGTCAGGGGACGGATCACTCAGTTCCTGTTTTTCCTTGTGGATCAGTCAAAAAAAAAAAAACAAAGGGTAGAGACCTCCTTACTCCAACTCAGGTCCCTCACATAGCGACCCCAGTAGGACCACGCAGAGCTACCTACTCGGGTCCCTCCCATAGCGACCCTTGTAGAGTCCTGCGGAACCATCCCCATCGAACGGTGGCCACGGCCCCCTCCCACAGCGGGCCTCAGCCTACTTCAAGAATGAATAATACAAAAAATAGGGGATAGGTAGGTAAGGATAGTAGAGAAAAGAAAACTCCGTCTCTCCCACGGACTGTCTAAGAGCCCTCCCATAGCACCCTTATCACAGCCCTACCTCCGGCCTCCCCCCTCTCCCGCCTGTGGGCGTATCATTCTCCAGGGGCAAAGGGGAAAGATTCCGGAGTCATTGTTCTTCACTCAGACTTCTCTCTCTCTTTCTCTTTCAGATGGTTAAGGCAAAGAAATGCACCGCGTGCAGCGTCACCCTCCTCCCTCAAACCCCAGGTCCTCTCTGCGAAGCCTGCCTGATGGACGACAAGCTTTCTTCGATGGAGAGAACCCCTCCCCTGGCACCCTCTCTCCCCGGCCCCAGCACCTCGACGTGGGTGGACCCAGGTTCACTGTTGATTCAGAATCAACAGGTGGCGGTGGCCATGATGGAGAGTCAGCAGAACTTCATGCTGAAGATCATGGAGAAGCTGGAGGCCCTTACCCAAAACAGAACGAGACCACCCAGCTCGGAGTCCCCCCATCTGAGAGACCCTCCAGAGGAACCGCCAGCCCCAGAGGACCCCCTTCCCAGCGCCCCCCTCGATGGCACTCCGGAGAAAAGGGACAAAGAGGATGAATTTGACGAGGAGGAGGAGGAGGAGGAGGAGCATGGCATGGAGTCCGACACGGAGGACATCGACCAGCAAGCAACTCCATCCCTGACATCCAAACTGTTCGTTCGAGACAATCCCCGGACTTATGAAGGTCATCAAGGCCACCATGGGCCTGTCCACAGAGGAACAGGAAGGGGAGAAAACAGAATCGAAGCTTGATCCAATGATCCAGCTAAGGACCACTACCTCAGAGACTTTACCAGTTTGCCCGGCCATCGAAGAATTGGTTCATACGGAATGGCAATCCACAGACCCAGGCAGAATGCCAAACCGAAGGAACTTGCACAAGATGTACCCGGTACAGGGTGACAAGTCAGATGCTTGGTGCAAGGCGCCCTCCATTGATCCCCAAGTGGTGGCCCTGAGCAAGAAGACTGTGCTACCATGCAGTACCATCGCCCTCAAGGATCCAACGGACAAAAGGATCGAGGACATGTTAAAGAGGACTTTTGAGATAGAGGGCACCACGGCCAAGGCGATGACGGCGGCTATCTACACCTCCCAGGCCCAAATCCGCTGGCTAGAGGAACTCCAGGAGCAGGCGAGCCCAAAGTCCAGGGAGGCTGAACTCTTAGATTGCACCCTCGATGCAGCCAAGTACCTGGCAGACATGGCAGTGGACTCCCTACGCCTTCAGGCCAGGGCCGCCGCAATTATAAATCGGGCCCGCAGAGCGCTATGGCTCAAGCTCTGAGACGCCGATTCAGAATCTAAGACTCTACTACAGAATCTACCCCTTAAGGGGAGTCATGTATTTGGGGAAGGACTTCAAAACTACCTAAAACAGAGGGAAGAAGGTAGGGACCTCCTAAGAAACCGGTCAAGATCCTCCCATCTGCCTTCCGCTAGACGGAGGTTTCGTCCTGTTGCCAAGAACCAAACCGGTAGGGACTCGTATTCTCAGAACCATTCCTTTTGGGGTAGGGTTTCCTCCTCTAACTCACGCATCCCCGCCTTCCACAGTTACCAGTCTCCCTCCTTCAGACCCCGGGGACAAAGGTCCGGAGGTCGAGGAACAGGGTTCGGGGGAAACAGTGACTCCGACCCACCGGGCCACCTCCACCAGGGCTCATACCCCCCTGTCGGTCAACGGCTGGCCCTGTTCACCCATCGCTGGGCGTCCACCACATCGGACAGGTGGGTCCGAGACGTGGTCTCCAGGGGATACGCCATAGAGTTGGCTCATCCCTCAGTCCCATAACGTTTCATCTCATCGCCGGTCTCCAGAAGAAGAGCCTCACCCCACCAGGTGCAGGGGATCCTGGCAGAGCTGATCCAGAACAGGGCCATCCAACCCGTTCCGGTTCAGGAACAGGGGGAAGGCATGTACTCCATCTTCTTCCTGGTTCCCAAGAAGTCAGGGGTGCTGAGGCCCATCCTGGACCTAAAACGCCTGAACCAATACGTGATCCCGTCGGTTCAAAATGGAGACCGTCCAGTCCACCCTACAGGGTATCAGGGTAGGCGACTTCCTAACGTCAATCGATCTAAAGGACGCCTACCTACACATCCCCATCATCAAGAGGCACAGGAGGTTCCTCCGCTTTCACATCATGGGACACCACTTCCAATACCGGGCGCTCCCGTTCGGTCTGTCCTCGGCACCCAGAGTCTTCACCAAGGTCTCCATCACCTTAGTGGCCAGACTCAGGGAACAGGGGCTGGACATCGTACTGTACCTGGACGATTGGCTCATACGTGCCCGCTCTGAGGATCAGGCGCGCTCGCTGGGAAGCTCACCGGGCGGCCCTCAAGGACCATGGTTGGGTGGTGAACAGAAAAGAGCCATCTCCGTCTGACCCACCAATCGAACACCTCGGGGCCATCATCAACTCGGCTGAAGGTTGGGCGAGACCATCACCAGCACGGATCCGCAGCCTCTGGAGTCTGGCCGGACAATTAAGGTCACACTCCCGCACTACGGTGGCGAAGGTGGCGAGACTTCTGGGATGCATGGCCTCCTGCATCGACCTCGTGCCCTGGGCCAGGTGGCACATGCGTCCACTCCAGAATTATGTCCTAGCACGCGGGGCTCCAAACGAGAACAACCTCCACTGCGTGGTTCCTTTACCCACCGAAGTAAGATCCTCCCTAGAGTGGTGGGTAACTCCGGGAAATCTGACGAGAGGGTCCCCCTGGAGGCCCCCCACCCGATCCCCATCGAGACAGATGCGAGCCTCTCCGGCTGGGGAGCCTGTCTGGGGGATGAGTCAGCGCAGGGAACATGGTCCCCAGTGGAGTCTCAACTCTCCATCAACGTCCTGGAGATGAGAGCAGTCTTCCACGCACTAAGGGCATTCCGTCACATCATCCAGGGACAGTCGGTCCTGATCAAGTCCGACAATCGCGTGACGGTGGCCTACATTGCAAAGTAGGGAGGGACCAGAAGCAGGGCCATGTCAAGGGAAACCTCAAGGGTGATGAACTGGGCACAAACGCACCTATCACACCTGGGAGCAGTGCACTTGGCGGGGAAACTAAACGTCAGGGCAGATTGGCTCAGCAGGCAGCAGATCCACCCCGGAGAATGGCGCCTGCATCCGGATCTCTTTCAGACAATCCAGGCAGCATGGGGACCAGTGTCCCTAGACCTAATGGCGTCGAGGGACAATACCCAGGTGGACCGGTACTTCTCCCGGTTCAGAGACGCTCACTCCCAGGGCACGGACGCCCTGTCTCAGATATGGTCACGGGAATATGCGTACGTGTTTCCCCTGCTTCCCCTCATCCCACAAGTTTTGGCCAAAATCCAGGAATCTCGGGTCACCATCATCCTGGTGGCCCCGTACTGGCCGCGCAGATCTTGGTTCGCGGCAATCACGGAGATGTCGCTAGCCAGCTTCCGGATCCCGGCCCGTCCGGACATGCTGTCACAGGGACCGGTACTCCACCCGTCTCCTCGAACCCTAAAGCTCACGGCCTGGCTCCTGAGAGGGAACGACTAATGGCTACCGGGTACCACGAGTCAGTTATAGGCACGCTCCTCCAATCTCGTCGAGCCTCCACCACATCTACTTACGAGAGGCAATGGGCCGTCTTCTCGCAGTGGTGCTGTCAGAGAGGTTTGGTACCGGAACAGGCCGACCTGCCCACAATCCTTCTGTTCCTACAACAAGGGGTGGACAAGGGGCTGGCACCCTCCTCTCTAAGGGTGCAACTGGCGGCCATCGGGGCGGCCAGAGGTCTCGTCGAGGGACACCCGCCGGGGGCCCACCCGGACGCCATCCGCTTCTTGAGGGCGGTAGACCTCATGCGACCCAGAACCAGGCCTAGCATCGCACCGTGGGACCTACCTCTGGTGTTGGACTCCCTAAGAATGCCACCGTACGAGCCGCTCATTGAGACAGACCTATTCTGGGTAGGCTTAAAGACAGCCTTCCTTGTAGCCATCTGTTCGGCCAGAAGAATAGGGGAACTCGGCGCCCTGTCGTGCGCAGCACCCTACACCATCTTCACCCCCAAAGGGGTCCGGCTCAGAACAGTACCGGCCTTCCAGCCGAAGGTTCCGACAAGGTTCCACAGGGAACAACCTATAGACCTACCCACTCTGCCTCGCGTAGCCCCTCAGGCCGAGAGCAGAGCCCCTGACTCCCTGGACGTGGGGTCGGCTCTCTCGGTCTACCTGGACAGGACTCGCTCCATCCGTAAGACGGAGAGACTATTCATCGTCTCGAAAGGCCAGAGACAGGGGCTCATGGCGTCCAAGACCACCATCGCAGGGTGGTTCAGATCGGTCGTCCTCCACGCCTACACGGTGAAGTGACTGACCCCGCCTCAGGGGATCAGGGCTCACTCCACCAGGGCAGTATCCACCTCCTGGGCGGAGCGAGCATCGGTGTCTTCCGAAGACATCTGCAGGGCGGCTACCTGGAGCTCTCTGCACACCTTTGCTAGACACTACAGGCTGGAACAACTTCAGGACTTCAGGCCAGCCTTCGCCACCCAAGTCCTAGCAGCAGCTCCCACACCTGGACTCTCCTATTCACTCGGATCCCACCCGGAGTCCTAACTGCTTCTTATCTCCCATGAGGTAATGTCTGGAGTGCCATGGGATGCCAACCAATCACAATGGGTGTTTACTCACCTGGTAAAGGTGATTGTGTTGGTTGGCATCCATGGCACTCCAAGGCCCTCCCTCGGGAATGATCGGAGCGTCATCTGTCAGGGAAACAGGAGGTCCCTACACCAGTGCTTCAGAACTCAGACTCACTGCTAACACAGTCGAACCCCGGTTCGAAGTAGTATGTACATAATAGGGAATAAACACAGGCCTCCGGCCTTGCTTTTTATCATGTCGTTGCGGACCTCATCCTTGCTAGTCTATATTGTGTGTATTGTATGCTTGTTCTAACTAACTTCCTTTCAGCTATGGAAAATTCAAACTGGAGAGCAGGGGTTACTAGGACCTGGATATACTGGAAATCTGATCTGGGTCATGTGCATCATTAGCCTATCAGGTGGGCTGTAACCCATGAGGTAATGTCTGGAGTGCCATGGATGCCAACCAACACAATCACCTTTACCAGGTGAGTAAACACCCATTATGAACTCCTTCCAGTTTACATATAGTTCTGTTACAAGTAGTGATGGGCGACGTGGCCCCAATTTGTTCCACAAAGTGATTCATGGAGTGAAGGTGAATTCGTGGAGTGCTCTGCAATGCGAAGCAGAATACTTTGCGTTATTAATGGGTACTGCGAAGTCCACTGAAAACAATGACTTCACTTTACTCCGCCTTCCCAAACCACTACTCTGCCAATTCTTAAGGCAAAGTACATTGAAAACAATGTACTTCTCCTCACTTCGCTATGTTTTTAAGCTCTAAAAGGCGAATTTTGCAGTGATTCATGGGATTTTAGATCACATGGGCTCTAGATTGTTCTGCACAGCCTCAGTTTGGGGTAGTGTGTGTAAGAAGCTGTAGGAGACAATCTGCTCTGAGAGCTCTCTGTGATTCAAACCTTCAAAAAGCTGTCAAAAAAGCCTTTCTGAGTATTTTTTTTTGCTGAAACTTTAGTTCATGGATTATAGGAACCCTCCTGTGCTCATATCATTGAGCATTTATTGTTTGTGTGTGGATTTTGAATGTTAATGTATAACATTCAGTCTGTGTTCTGAGAGACAGTGGAAGTGTGTTTTTGGGGAGGGGCGTATCTGTGGTGTAGGTAGATTAACTTGGAGAAAAAGACAATGCTTTCTGTTTTGGTGATTTTTTTTTTGTATAACTGTGTTAATATATACACAGTAATATTTTAAATATTTCTTGCCATTTTTGTGCTGATTGTTTTGGTGCAGCAGTGCATAATTTTAGTTTGTTTAAAATATGTGGTTATATTACTGAAGTTTTCAATTTGCTATGCATTACTTAGTGTGTTTGTGATTATGTGTGTGACGCGTGTCATCAAATCAGACACCTTTTATTGTGTCACGTAATAATTTCAGCAATGTGAAGCTGCCATCCACTGCAGCTGTGTGATTATTTTACTTCTTTGTGATATCTTTACTGGTACTAGTGCTAGTGACTGTTACTTCCGCAGTGCATAATTTTAGTTTGTTTAAATATGTGGTTATAGTACTGAAGTTTTCAATTTGCTATGCATTATTGGTGTGTGTGAGTATGAGTGTTATGCATGTCATCAAATCAGATACCTTTTATTGTGCCACATAATAATTTCAGTATTGTGAAGCTGCTATCCACTGCAGCTGTGTGATTTTTGTACTTCTTTGTGGCATCTTTACTGGTACTAGTACTAGTGACTGTTACTGCAGCTGTACATTGCCCCCCCCCACGGCCTGCCCCTACCGGCAAAGATATTCTTTTCCAGATTTGAATTTCTGATGGTGAGCACTGGTTAGGTGTTGTGCCTTTGTGTCTGCGTCTCTAAAGTGCACAGCGCAATCTTAATCTATCTCTGCATTTGCATCTCTTTAGGGACCAATCTCCATCTGTAACTTAAGTCACATATGTTTCTTTGGCTTCCCTTCAGAGTACTGGACAGGTGTGTTGCATAATTCTGCATGAACATTGTACTCATTAATATGTGTTTTTTAAGTCACGAGTCACTCATGATACAAATCGTGTTCTTTATCATCACGGTCACACATGCAGTCACAAATCACGATTCACGATCATTCACATTATGAATCACAACATGAATTTTATTTCTAGTTACTTGGATGTATCGTATGCCTGTTTTGTAATATCTCTCCAGGCTTCATCACCTCACCATTGTACTCATTGATATGTGTTTTTTAGTCTGGGAGTTTTAAGCTACAGCTCTTCGGGGAAGTACAGCCATAGGCATTCACGTTTCTTCATCATCACAGTTACAAATGCAGTCACAAATCATGATTCATGATCATGTCACAAATCACAACATTAATTTTTTTTTAATAGTTACTTGGATGTATTGTAAGCCTGTTTTGTAGTATCTCTCCATGTTTCACCACCCTACCAGTGTACTCATTAATGTTTGTTTTTAAGTCAGGGAGTCGGGCAGTGTCTGCAGGACATACACAGACTGGAAAGAAAACTGACTGCATACATGCAGTTTAGTACAGTATACTTGCACTGCTCAGAATACAAAGTGTCATGCATACGGAAGACAACAAAAAAAGGCATAATTACATACAAGGGTCTGGGATGGTGGAGGAATACATTCTATAACATAGCATAGAAGTTGTGGGGGGACACATGGTGTGAGAAAAAAACTAATGTGGGATCCCATGATGATCCAGCAGCAGTTCCAGCATGGACATAATTTGCAACTGGTGTCCCTCTATGTGATCCAGCCACTGCTCCACAGCACTCACCCTCTCATTGTTATCCTGGACAGCACTCCAGAGATCTGCCAAGTCAGCCTGTGTTACATGCAGTTCTCTGGGGTCCACATGTTTTACAGGCTGACCAGCTGGTGGTGGTGGTGGTGGGGGTGCTGGTGGAGCAGCAGGTGCTGCTGTGGCCCTCCTCTTCTTAAGTATGCTGCAATGCACAGCTGCACCCTCTGCCGTAGAATGGCCATCAGGTGTAGGCATGGTCCTTTCTGTGGCAGCCTGCCACTCCAACTGTTGGTGATTGAGCATATGGGTGTGCTGACCCCCCAGTCCTCAGGTGAGTCCCCTGGGGGCCATGGTGCACCTCCACCTCACATAGGCAGCACTTGACCACACTGCTGTCCCCCCAACACAGTCAAAAAACTGCCAAACAATGGAGGTGTTGGGAGGACCAGGTACAGGCAGGGGATGGCCAGATGAACTGGCAGCCAGATGGTCATAGTGCTGAACAGGGATGGGATCCACACCTGGGCCCAGGGGAACAGGCACATCCTGCTCCAGAGGACCTGGTGCTGAAGTTGGTAATGGTGGTGGTGGTTCAACTGCCTCAGAGTCAGGACAGGAGGCAGTGCTGGTCCTGCTTTTGGGGGGGACAATCACAAGTTTTGAGCGGTCCAACAGGAATGGGAGCCCGTGCCCTCCACACACATGCACATGGTACGACGATTACCACTACCACACTCTCCCAGAACTGCCCCCACCCCAGGCATTCCCTCACCCTGGTCCATCTCTCCTACTGAGCTCCCTCAGTCTGAGTAATCACTACTCACACTGTCACACAACACACACACACAGACACAGTCACACAGACACAGACAAACAACTAATTACTTATAAAGGTAAGAAAAATAAAATTTACAGAAAGAACAAATTAAGTAAAAAAGAGAACAGAAAAGACAAAAAAAAATGTAGATTTTAAAAAAGCCGTTGGGTCTAAATCAAAGTTTAAATGTCCTCCTCGCTCTGATCTCAAAGTATCAGGAGTCACAAAATACACTACTCTCTCTCCGTCTGCACAGGAGAAAGTAAAAGTGCTTGTATGACTTACTTTCTTCCTGCATAGCTAAAGAGCATGTGACTTACAGTGCTGTAAGCCATGTGATGTGTGGGGGGGGCTGCCAAATCTGAAACACCAAATGGATCACTTAGAATCATAATGAGGAACGAGAAGTTGATTAAAAACAATGACTTCACCTTACTTCACATTGCCATTCCACCTTAACGCAAAGTGGTAATGACAAGGCGGAATGAGCACTTTGCATTACCCACTCCGCTATCGTGAAGTGCCCACTTCAGGTTCACTTCACCGGCAGATTTTAAATTCGCTACATCTCTACTCACAAGAGAAAAAGAAAGTATACTTTCTCATTCTCACCTGCATTTATGTCTGTTTCTGTGAAATGCGGGTGCCAGCTACTGTAGCTGCCATTACTTTTATAGCTTTCCAGTTGTCATGACAGCCATCTGAAATGGTGCCAAAGTAACATGCTTGCTCAGTATCTTTTTTTAAGACTTTAAATTTCTTTCAGAACTCCTTCAGCACTAACACTCCAGCAACCTTGTGAAATGGTGCCAAAATATCGCACTAGCTCATTGTCCTTTTAGGACCTTGAAATTATTTCATGTACACTGCTTCAACACTATACATTCTGTGCTTGACTTCTTTGTTTGTTAAACTAACTAAACCTCTGTGGTGGTTTCAAAGAACTCATGCCTGCTCGATAAATATTGTAAGAATAAGAAAACCTTCAATTGATATATGTTTCTGCCACTGTCAAGCTGCCGTTTCTCTTTCCCCACCCAATCCTCCCAGTCAGCACTCATCACCCATTACCCTCCAACCTCCTGATATCCAACACTGGGGTGCCTAATCCCTTGTGCTGGCTAGTAACTCCATGCTACCCATTTTCAATATGTGACACCAAGGATCCCACTCATGGTGCTGCCTAACATAACACTAACACTGAGATGCCCAGTCCCTAGTGTTGGTACCTGAATTAAAGAAAACTGTTCCTCATAGTCCCTTTTTTTAATTTTTATATATCCCATAAAAACTGTCCATCATTGCCTGTTGCTGACATTGATCACGGCAGTCATTATCCTCCCTCCACTTGACCCTCCCACTCAGCACCCACACCCATACCCCTTACCTACCAGGGGTCCAACACTGTAATCCTCTCTAGACTGGACACATATATTTACCCTTCAACACCAGACTGGGAACTGAGGAAATCAAGTACTGTATGTGGTTCAATGTATTTCAATGGGTTTTGAAATTGTCCTCATAACATGATCATTTTTTAAGATTTGTTCACTGAATTTTCAATATGGCATTTTTCAGACTCCATTTCATGAATAACAGCAGTGAAATTATGCAAATCCATCCCAAAAGGTGATTTCACAGCTGCATTGTGAAATTAAATTTCAGGTATGATTTGAAAATGTTCTCTGTCCTTGTTTATGAGGTGGGGTCACAAGAAGGCTAGGTCAACAATTTGGAGTAAAAATATTTAAAAAAAAAGTCAAAGTAATGAGCATGTATTAAAATTTGTCAACACCTACTCATAACTTTGATAATTTTCGGCCAGGCCTGGTGGCACTGAGAGTTGAGGTGCTGGACGCCACACCCTGCACCATGCCGGCGACCCGGGTTTGGGAGCAAGCCTAGGTCACCGGGGGTCAGTGAGCGGAGGAAGGATCGAGCATCCAGAGGACAGCTATCCTTCCTCGGGGGGCCAGGGTTTCTCTGCCCGGCATCGCGGCATCCTCTGGCAGAGACCGGAGGTACCGCAACACTCAGGGCCAGAAATAGAGATTTGCAGAGTCACAGCAAGACTTTCCCTGGCATCATTGTATGTTGGACTCCATCAGGGAGATGGAGGGAGTAACGAGGGAAGGGGGACAAAAGCAAAAATACCCAACCAAGTGGATAGGCAGCATCATCTGTATCCACCAGGACCACACTCCACCGCCGGGGGCACTCCTTAACTAGGTTGAGCTCAACCCGGCCAGAATTTGCAGATTGAGTGCCCTGGGTGGATAGGGTGGCCATACCTCGCGGGGCTCAGAGCTGGGGGGATAGCCGGGCTGGTGCCAGGTTTCAGGAGGCCTCTCAGGCATGGAGATAGAGTCATGGGGTACTACAGGATGCCTGAGAGAGTTTCACTGGCTGGAGGAAAAAACAGAATTAAAAAAAAAAAAAAAAAACTTAGGAAATTTTCAATATTTTGACCTCAAATGTCCAATATAGCCATTTTTCAAAATACCTCATGAATGTGATAGCTGTCAGTTTTCAAATTCTGGTCAAAATGTGCTTTTGCGCGTGTGGTGCAAAATCACCTTTCAAGCAGGTTTTGAAAATTTCCTTTGCCCTTCCTCGTGAGCTGGGGTCATAAGAGGGCTATTTTGAAAATGTGGGTTACAAAGTATTAAAAAAAAAAAAAACAACAATAATGTTATGAGTGTAGGTTAAAAATTTTCAATACACTCTCCTAGCTATGGTAATTTTCAATATTTTGATACCAAATTGTTAACAAAGCTATTCTTCACACCACCTCATGAATGTAACAGCTGTCACTTTTCAAATACTGGCTAAAATGTATCTTTATACTGTACTTGTGACATAAAATCACCTTTTGGGCAGGATTTGAAAATTTTCACCACCCTTGTTCATGAGACGGGGTCATAAAAGGCTATGTGGGGTCCTAACAATGCTATGTTGACAATTTGGGGTAAATATATTAAAAAATAACAAAGTTATGAGAGCATGTTGCAATTTTTCAGCACATGCTCACAACTTGGTAATTTTCAGTATTTTATTTCCCAAATTTTCAACTTAGCCATTTTTTTACACCGCCTCATGAATGTGACATTTGTAATTTTTCAGATCCTTCCCAAAATGTATTTTCACACTTGTGGAGTGAAATTATGTTTTGGCCACTATGCGACTAAAGACATAGAAACATAGAAGTTGACGGCAGATAAAGACTGCAAGGCCCATCCAGTCTACCCATTCTATTTTCTACCTAATGAAGGTGCCATCGGCCTTTGCTCTGTCAATGGCCTATATATTCATACTCATCTGTATTGCTCCCTTATGCCTATCCCATACCTGTTTGAAGACATGCACTGTATTCATATCCACCACTTCCTGAGGTAGGCCGTTCCATGCATCCACCACCCTTTCTGTGAAAAACAACTTCCTCACATTACTCCTTAATCAGCCTCCCTCTAATCTCATGCTGTGTCCTCTCGTCCTGCTATTTGTCTTATATTGAAACATGTTAGACTCTTTTACCTTGTTAATGCCCTTAAGGTGTTTGAATGTTTCGATCATATTACCTCTCTCCCTCCTTTGCTCTAGTTTATGCATATTGAGCTAAGTTAATCTGTCCTCATATGTTTTCTGATGCAGTCCATGCACCATTTTGGTTGTCCTTCTCTGGACTGCCTCAGTTTGATTAATGTCCTTGTGAAGGTGTGACCTCCAGTACAGCACCCAGTACTCCAGATGGGGCCTAAACAGTGTTTTGTAAAGAGGGATTATTACCTCCCTCTTCTGACTTGTGATACCCCTACTAATACACCCCAACATCCCCCTAGCCTTACTTACTGTTTAGTGGTCTGCTTGGATGATTTCAAGTCATCAGTGATGATGATGCTCAAATTTCTTTCTTCCCTTGTGACTGCCAGCAACTCCCCTCCCAGCCTATAGGTGGCTTCAGGGTTTCTCTTCCCTATGTGCATTATCTTGCACTTCTTTGCATTAAACCCCAGTTGCCACTTTTCTGACGATTTTGCTAGTTTATCCAGATCTCTTCACATTCTGCCCACCCCATCTAGATCATCTACTCTGTTGCAGATCTTGGTGTCATCTGCAAACAGACAAACCTACCTAGACTTTAGCAAGGCATTTGACACAGTCCCACACAAAAGATTAATATACAAGTTAGCCAGCCTGGGAGTGGGTCCCAAGATGACAGCCTGGGTAAAGAATTGGCTGGAGAATAGGACACAGAGAGTAATAGTAAATGGAGTCCACTCAGAAGAAAGGAGGGTTACTAGTGGGGTACCGCAGGGTTCAGTATTAGGACCGGTCCTCTTCAATGTCTTTATAAGCAACATTGCAGAAGGACTGGAAGGAAAAGTATGTCTCTTTGCAGATGGGGTATATCCTCAAGGATGGAGGAGGTGATTCTTCCACTGTATAGGTCATTAGTTAGACCACACCTGGAGTACTGCGTGCAGTACTGGCATCTGTATCTGAAGAGGGACATTAAGTTAGTGGTGCAGCGCAGGGTGAAAAAGATGATCAAAGGTCTGGGGGACTTATCATATGAGAGGAGGTTGAAGGAGTTTAACATGTACTCACTGGAGGAGAGGAGAGACAGGGGTGACATGATTGAAACCTTTAAATACATGAAATGATAAACAAGACGGGTACAGAGGGGCTGTTTCAAAGTAAGGGAGGGGAGGGCCACCAGGGGCCATGATATAAGACTGGAGGGAGGAAGGTTCAGGAGGGAGATGAGGAGACACTTTTTTACAGAGAGGGTGGTGGCTGGGTGGAATGCGTTACCTGCAGAAGTGGTATGCAGTAGAACAGTGGACTGCTTCAAACGAGAATGGGACAGGACAAGGGGGAGGGTTAATGAAGGGGAAGGGTGGAAGGGAGGTGCAGCTCCAGAATAAGGGGTGCTAGCTGCACATTCGAGCAGACTTGATAGACCTCTAGGCCTTTATCTGCTGGCAAATTTCGTATGTTCATATGACACAAAGATCTGCAACAGAGTTGATGCACAGGGTGGGGTGGAAAGGATGAGAAGGGACTTGGCAAGGTTAGAGGAATGGTCAAATGTATGGCAGCTTAGATTCAATGCTAAGAAGTGCAAGGTAATGCACCTGGGAAACAAAACCCAGGGAAGAGTACACAATGGGGGTGAGATACTAACAACAACAAAATGGAAAGGGACCTGGGGGTAGTCATATCAGATGACCTAAAGGTGGGCAAGCAATGTGAGAGGGCAGCAAGGAGGGCTGGGGGATACTGGGATGCATAGGGAGAGGCATCACCAGTAGAAAACAGGAAGTTATTATCCTCTGTACAGACAGCTGGTGAGACCCCATCTGAGTACTGTGTGCAGTTCTGGAGACCCCATCTCCGCAAAGATATAGACAGGATGGAAGCTGTCCAGAGGAGGGCACTAAAATGGTGCAGGGTCTGCACAGAAGACATATGAAGAGAGACGAAAGGAGCTTAATATGTATAGCCTCGAGGAAAAGAAGGAGAGGGGAGACATGATATAAACGTTCAAGTACCTCAAGGGAATCAACAAAGTCAAAGAGGGTAGCATCTTTCAAAAAAAGAGGTGTGCAAGAACAAGAGGGCACAATTTGAAGATAGAACAGGGGCGGCTGAGAGGTAATTTAAGGAAGTATTTTTTCACAGAGAGGGTTGTGGATGCATGGAACGGCCTTCCGGAGGAGGTTGTGGAGTCAAAATCAGTGGTGGAATTCAAGCATGCATGGGACAGTCATAAGGCAATTCTAGGGGGTGGGGGTAGGAAGACGTAGGCTGCTGGTTAACTAGGATCTGCAGCTTATCCAGTAGGTAGGGAAATGGGCAGACTGGGTGAGCCAAGTGGTCCTTATCTGCCGTCAAATTCTATGTTTCTATGTCTGTATGTTTACCCTTACCCTCCAGTCTATCTGCAATGTCACTGATGAAGATATTGAAGAGGACTGGCCACAGGATTGATCCCTGAAGTACCCCACTTGTGACTTGCATCTCTTCGAACTGTATACCTTTAACTACCACTCTCTGTTTTCTGCCAGCCAACCAGATTGCCACCCAGTTGACCAACTTCTGACCCACCCCGAGCCTACCCAGCTTATTAATCAATCTTCTATGTGGAACAGTATTAAAAGCCTTGCTGAAGTCAAAGTAGGTGACGTCATCTGCTCCCCCTTGGTCCACCAATCTAGTTACCCAGTCAAAGAAATCTATGAGATTAGTTTGACAAGACATTCCTTTTGTAAACCAATGCTGTCTTAGATGCTGTGCTCTTATGGATTCCAGGTGTTGCACTATCCTTTCCTTAAGGAGTGCCTCCATAATCTTGCCCACTACTGAGGTAAGACAGACTGCTCTGTAGTTCCCTGCCTCCTCCCTGCTACCACTCTTGTGGAGCGGGGTCACATGAGCCCTTCTCCAGTCTTCAGGGACCTTTCCTGTGCTCAGAGACTCACTAAATAATTCTGATAATGGCTCTGCCAGTTCCAACCTTAGTTCCTTTAGTACCCTAGGATGTATGCCATCAGGTCCCATTGCCTTGTCCACCCTGAGCTTATCAAGCTCTTGTAGGACCCTTTCTTTTGTGAAGGGACTAGTGCACACCTCCGTCCCCCCTGTGTCCATGGTGCTGAGCTGTGGGCCCTGCCCTACCTTCTCTTCAGTAAATACTGAGCAGAAGTATCTATTTAGGATAGGTGCTTTTACATGGTCCTCCTCCTCACATGCCCCCTTGTCCCCTTTGATCTTAGCAATACCCCCCTGGACTTTCTCCTTTCACTAATGTATCTATAAAAAGTCTTGTCACCTTTTTACTGTTTGTGCTAGTGTTTCCTCGGTTTGGGCCATTGCCTGCCTTACTGCCTTCCCTGCTTCCATTAGGGAAGTTTGGTATGCCTCCCTATCTTCATCCTGCTGCGTTCCCTTATATGTTCTGAAGGCCAGCATTTTAACACTGACCTTTTTTGCTACTGTTTTTGAGAACCAAAGTGGTTTCCTTCATCTTTTGTACTTCCTTTTCTCTGTAACACAATGGGATGTTGCTTCAAGTATTGTATCCCTAATGCTTGCCCACTTTGCCAGCACCCCCTCACCTGTATTTCTTTTTGCCAGGGCTAGCTTAACTCTGTTGGCTATCTTATCAAAGTCAGCTCCTCTGAAGTCCCATATTTTTGCCTTGGAATGGGATGATTTAGTTCTAGTGGCCAAATTGAACCATACCATGTGATGGCCACTGGCCCCCAGGTGACCTTCTACCTGGAGATCTGTGATCCTTTCCCTGTTAGTCAGTACTATATCTAGGATAGCCCTGTCTCTTGTGAGTTGTTGTACCAGTTGTTTGAGGCCCTTCCTCTACAGGGAATCCACCATATGTCTAGCTCTGGCAGATGTTCCTGCTGGCATTGATCAATCTGTATCTGGCATGTTGAAGTCTCCAATTATCAGAACCTCCCCTTTAGCTGTCATGTTTTGTATATCTTCTAACAGTAATGTGTCTATGTCCTCCCCCCTGGTCTGGAGGCCTGTAGACAACCCCAGTCTATATGGCTGTCCCATTTCCTGTTTCCAGGTCGACCCACAGCTCTTCTGGCTCCTTATGTGTATTCTGAATTTCTATAGCTTTGATATTTTCAGTGACATAAAGGGCCACTCCACCCCACCTTTTTGCACCTCGGTCTCTTCTGAACAGTAGATAGCCAGGTACTGAAGTCTCCCAAGTGTGGTTACTGGTAAACCATGTCTCGCTAATGGCTACTATGTCCAGTTCAGCCTCTGTCATTATTGCCTGCAGGTCTGGGATCTTGTTTCCCAGACAGCAAGCATTTGTGTACATGATTTTCCATTGGCCAGATTTTGTTGTGTTAGTGGTTGGGTGAGGTCTGGTGTTTCCCTTGTGTGTCATATGGGGAGCCGGACCTTTTTTCTTACCTGGTGATGCTAATGAACTACAAACATTCAGAACTCTTGTTTGATCACTAGCTGAGGTGAGAGGGGTGTTCTTCCAATTCAACGTATGGGTTACTGCACCCCTCTTCCCATTTGGTAGTAAAAATATTCTGCAAAGACGTAAAACTTCTGCCCCAATGCACTAACTCCCTCTTTAGTCAGATGCAGTCCATCAAATTGAACAAACTTTTGCTCCCAAAACTGTTGCCAGTTCCCTCCAAATTTGTTTCCTTTTTCGTGGCACCAGCCCTTGAGCCACATGTTTAGCTCCCCTATCTCCCCTTCTCTGACCTTCCGTCCATCTTCCCCCAACTCCCAGACTGGCAGGATCTCAGAGAAGGAGATGCCAGATTAAATGGATGATAGTTTGTCACCCAGCCTGATCAGGTGTCTCTTGGTCTCCACAACTGACCGGCTGGCAAGATTGTTAGTCCCTATGTGTACCAGGACATCATTGTTTTCTTCTGCTTCCTGAACAATTTTAGCAATGCGGTCAGTGTCTCTCCATACTGATGTACCTGGGGGACATCTGACCATTATCCCTTTCCAAATGCACCATACCTCCACTCATGCTTAAGAGGAGTTCACTACTAAGGGTGACTCTCAAAAACTCCAGTATATCTCCAAATTGTAGTGCTCAAAAACCACAGCAAAATGAAAATTAAATACAACCAATTGTCTTTATTCCACCAATTGTGAGAACCCCTAGCGCCTCGGCTGAGTGCCTTAAAGGGGGTATAATATCACAACAAGGCTTACGTGTCTTTAAATACCTTTTGTCATAAGTGACATCATACTGTGTTAAACCAATCCAGACATTAAATGTGCACCAATCACAATTTAGAAACAACAATTAAAGAAATAGACATACAAAAATTCCATAATAGGAAAGTCAGGAAGGGGGGAGAGCAGGGAAAGGGAAATGAGGGGGAGAGGTACAAATTATCTCAAACCACATAAAATAGAAATGTAGTTGATTTTAAACTAACATAAACCTTAAAATTAGAAATTTAATTTCCACATCTTTCTACTTGCAGTCTAAATACTACATTTTTTGGATATACCTTATGTTAAGTTTCAGCATTACTAATATGCTAGATAATTTATATTTATTACCTTGGGGTTCTTCTAAAAACTAGGGACACACCACCTTGATAAACACAATTTGTGTGCTGGAAAAATACTATCCAGCTAAGATTATATTGTTAACTGCATATTCAAGTATTTGAACCTTGTAATGCACTTTTTTTAAGAAAGGTTTTATCCAAAATGTACCCAAAGCACAGGCAAAACAAACAAATCTCTCCATTCATATTTATAACCAACTATGCTTAATTTAAGAGAATGTTTTTTCACATTTTTCTCATTTCAAACATTTTGCAACCTATCTGTTATTATCCACTTGTAAAGCACTTTAGGGTACAATCATGTCCAAAATTAGTATATAAACATAAAGGACAAAAATAAGTTATTCTACTTGTATGTTTTTTTTTATTTTGCTTCTTTATTTCACGCCCCTTGTCCGTCCTCAGCCCTGGTCACGGACTCCAGGACCCCCGGCCACCGGATATATGCCGACTCCCAGTCATCCCTGCTTCCCCCAGTGGGGCCACGGTTCGACCCCAGTATCATACCACGGAACTAGTATCTGGTGGAACGGCTCCGGTGGCCAATCAGAGCGTCCTGGGTAGGCGTCATATAGGCGGCTGAAGTGGGTTTACTGCACGGTTGCCCCTACCCCGAGGGAGGAGGGATGTGCCAGACGCTACATCCGCCCGCCCTCCTCCCTCCCCTGCGCAAGCACGGCGGTGTGGGTGATCTCCAGCCTCCGCTGAGGTCCGCCTCGCTCGACTGCTACCCAGCCCTCCCGGAGGAGGCAGTCCATAGGGCCTTCGATCCTTCTCAACCCGGCCGACCCTCCGGCCGACCGGGTCCATTCCTGAACCGCGGTCGCCGGCGTACAAGCGGAAATCCAACCGCTACACGACGGGCCAGCATTCCTACTTGTATGTTGCTTTGCAGCTGTAGAGGGGTAGATACAGAAGAGTTCAAGGTAAACCCATCTAGACCAGAAAAGGTTTTTGGTTTGGATTGCCATCTGTACTGGAAGGGAAATGTTTTCTTTATGCTATTACAACCTGAAAAGATTTGTAAGAGAGAGAGAAACAAGCAAGAATCATTACTCAATGTACTTGTTTATAGATACATCCATTTTAACTAGAAAACATCACCTATGAAGAATCCTTAACTATTCTTTCAAAAAGGGTTTCAGGTTTCATCTTTCATTAAGTCCAAAAGGTGCAACTGTATTTGCTTTAAAGATCCAAGAGCTTTCTCTTTGTAATAACTTATTTGGCCTATCACCTCCTCTTGGATTTATTTTCATTTGTTCCAGTCCCATAAATTTCAAACCTATAGTACTATTATCATGCACAATGGAGAAATGCCTTCCTATAGGTGTGTCCAATTTACCATTTATAATGGATCTTACATGTTCTTGGATCCTTTCTTTTAATGGTCTCACTGTCTTTCCTATATAAAACAAATTACAGCTGCACCATAACATATACACCACAAACGAGGTTTTGCAATTTATAAACTCTTTAACTTCAAGTGTGACTTTATTAGGTAATGTGAAACTGTTGCTTGTGTGCATATGTTTGCAATTATTACAGTTCCCACATTTATAGTTACCTGTAGGTTTTTTTGGTAACCACATTTCTTTTCTGGGATTGTCTTGTGAAAATCGACTGTTTACTAATTTATCTTGTAAATTAGATGTACGTCTAAATGTTATTCTAGGTTTTTCAGGTAGAATATTATTAGTATCAGGGTCACTTTTAAGTATCTCCCAGCTATTCCAAACAATGTTCCCTACAGCCCCGGATACTGCATTAGATTCCAGTGAACACGTCACCTGATCGTTTATATGCGGTGATTCCTTTGTTCTTTTTTCTAAAAAATCTTTCTGTTTTTTGCCTTTAATTCTGGCTACAGCTTTATTTAAAACTGACTCCCTATAGCCTTTGTCTCTGAATCTATGCAATAGTTCCTTCGTTTGTAAATCAAATTCAGTATCTGATGTGCAGTTTCTCCTTAATCTTACTAGTTGTCCATATGGTATAGAATTTCTTAATTTGGTAGGATGTGAACTATCATTTCTCAGTAAAGAATTAGTACTGCTTTCTTTTCTATATCCTTTTGTAAAGATTTCCCCAGTTTCATTATCTCCCTCTATGGTAATGTCCAAGAAATTAATGCTGCATTCATTAATTACTGCTGTAAACTTTAAATTTTGATTATTCCTGTTTAGCCATTGAATAAATTGTTCTGCAGTTTCTCTACTTCCATTCCATATGCAAAGACAGTCATCAATAAATCAGTTCCATCCTATGATGTTTTCTGTGAATGGATTTACATTAGGATCATACAACACTTCTAATTCCCATAATCCTAAGAAAAGATTTGCATATGCTGGGGCCATTGAGGCTCCCATTGCAGTGCCACATGTTTGCAAATAATATTCATTATTGAATTCAAAATAGCTGTGATGTAATATAAATTCTAGTATGTCATTGAGAAATTGTACCGGAGCCCCAGTATATTCCAGATCTTTAAGTAAAAAAATACATAGCAGCTCTGATGCCATCAGCATGTCTTATAGATGTGTATAAAGCTTCTACATCTATACACATCCATAAATAATATTTATCCCATGTTAAATTACATATCTTGCCGATGGCATCACCCGTGTCCCCTCAAATATGATGGCAATTGTACCATACTGTATTGTAAGTACAGATTCATAAATTCACTGAAGTGTTCAGTAATCGATCCAATACTAGAAACAATTGGTCTTCCTGGTGGATTTATCATATTCTTGTGAATTTTAGGAAGACAATACAAAGTTGGAATTATTGGATACTCACTATATAAATACTTAAATTCTTGATTATTTATATCTCCTCTCATTACAGCTTCATCTAGTAATTCATATAACTGACTTCTGAATATCTGTGTTGGATTCTGTAAGAGTTTTTTATAATTATTCACATCAAATAATAGTACTTCCACCATTTCTTTATATTTATCTCTGTCCATCAATACAATGTTGCCACCTTTATCAGCCTTTTTAATCACTACTGCTGAATTGCTAGTTAGTTCCTTTAAAGCTTCCTTTTCAACTTTAGTTAAATTTGAACTAATCTTATTATATTTATTATTATTCAGTAGCTCTCTTACCTTATATAGCACCATATTTTCAAATGCAGTCACATTGCTATTGATAACAAAGGGACAGAAAACTTAATTGTTTTTAAACATCATATTTCTTGTTTTTAAGAAGTCCTCTGGTATAGGAAGTCCTTCTAATTCTATTGGACTCATGTCTTCCAGAGTGTTCATCTCTATATTGCTTTCCCCATCTCCAGAATCTCTTTGGTATGTCTGCATCTCATTTTCTCTTAGATCTTCATTTTTCTCAATCTCTGCTAGAAGAAAGTCCAATGTTTGGTCTAGAATCCCTTCATTAGTTTTTTTTTACTTTCCAGATAACCCATTTCTTCACTTGCACTAAGTTCTGTTCTTTTACCAAAAAATATTTTTAATTTAATTTTCTTAAACAACTTAAATAAGTCCACAAAGATGTTAAACTTGTCTATTGGCGGAGTCGGAACAAAGTTAAGTCACTTTTGAAGTAAACTTAAATGTTTACTGCTCAATGTGAGTGAACTGAGGTTGATTATTTGCTTTTTGGCGTCTTCTGATTTCTCAAAAGGTGTTTTCTGTTGGTAAAAATTCCTCCGCTTACCCCCTCTTGTTCCTCTTCTGGTTTTCCATTTCCGGCATTGTCTTTCCCTCTTTTCTCTAAAAAAGCCGTGGGAATTGGATTAATAGATACCGATCTTTGTCCAGTTCTGAATTCTTTTAACTCTCCATCACTGTTATACTTTCGATACTTTCTACTTCTTGAGTGACCTCTGCTTGTTGATCTCTCCTTACCACTCCTTTTTGGAATATATACAGTTCCTGCTAAATAGTCAGTGGCTTCTCTATTATGTTTAAATCGTTTCCTTTCTAACACCTCTTTCTCATGTTTCTCAATTTTCTTTTTTAACGTTTTATCTAGATTGGAAAAATGACTATGTTCCTTGAAATATCCAACCTCTTATTTCACAAGTTTGATTTCTTCTGACAGTTTTTTATAATTTTCATTGTCTTCTTCGATAATCAAATCAATGTACGCTAGAGATGCCTTTTCTGAAATTTTCAACCATTCAGCTTTGTGTTTAAATGATTCTAAACCACAGGACGGTATTTTTTGAACCTGTAAACCCCGTGGTACTTGTTTTTTGTCTCTGTATGTTTCCAAAGACAAAATGTTATAGCTTAAATGAACCTCCTTCATTAACAGTCACTCCAGTTTTAAAAAAGTTGCCTTGATGTTACCTTGCATATTTTCAAGTTGTTCTTCTGCTCCAATTGTATCCTCTCCCTCTAGAGCTGCCTTTAATTCAAGTCTCCGTGACTGCAACGAACTGATGTTTGTTAAATAGAAACTTGCTGCTCCGATGTCTTCAACATGTATTTTAACTTCCTGGTTACCACATCCTGGTTCTTTTGACATCACTACGTGAATTTCAGTTGTTATTTCACAGTTCAAATTACGTGAACTCTGCCAAAAGCTTGTTATCAGAGTGGACCCAGAATATATATACACACGTCCTTCTTATGATATTTATCTTGATTCTTACAAACTATTTCAGTGTTTTCAGTTCGTTCCGCTGAAGGTATCCTCCACAGACTGCAACCATCTGGCAGAGCACAGGTAATCAAGTAAATGACAAATCCAGTTCCAAATACACCATACCTGCGCTCATGCTTAAGAGGAGTTCACTACTAAGGGTGACCCTCAAAAACTCCAGTATATCTCCAAATTGTAGTGCTCAAAAACCACAGCAAAATGAAAATTAAATTCAACCAATTGTTGTCTTTATTCCACCAATTGTGAGAACCCCTAGCGCTTCAGCTGAGTGCCTTCAAGGGAGTATAATATCACAACAAGGCTTACGTGTCTTTAAATACCTTTTGTCATAAGTGACATCATACTGTGTTAAACCAATCCAGACATAACATTATGTGCACCAATCACAATTTAGAAGCAACAATTAAAGAAATAGACATACAAAAATTCCATAATAGGAAAGTCAGGAAGGGGGAGAGCAGGGAAAGGGAAATGGGGGGGGAGAGGTAAAAATTATCTCAAACCACATCAAATAGAAATGTAGTTGATTTTAAACTAACTTAAACCTTAAAATTAGAAATTTAATTTCCACATCTTTCTACTTGCAGTCTAAATACTACATTTTTTGGATATACCTTATGTTAAGTTTCAGCATTACTAATATGCTAGATAATTTATATTTATTACCTTGGGGTTCTCCTAAAAACTAGGGACACACCACCTTGATAAACACAATTTGTGTGCTGGAAAAATACTATCCAGCTAAGATTATATTTTTATCTGCATATTCAAGTATTTGAACCTTGTAATTCACTTTTTTTAAGAAAGGTTTTATCCAAAATGTACCCAAAGCACAGGCAAAACAAACAAATCTCTCCATTCATATTTATAACCAACTATGCTTAATTTAAGAGAATGTTTTTTCACATTTTTCTCATTTCACACATTTTGCAACCAATCATGTCCAAAATTAGTATATAAACTTAAAGGACAAAAATAAGTTATTCTACTTGTATGTTGTTTTGCAGCTGTAGAGGGGTAGATACAGAAGAGTTCAAGGTAAACCCATCTAGACATTGCTGTGCCACATGTTTGCAAATAATATTCATTATTGAATTCAAAATAGCTGTGATGTAATATAAATTCTAGTATGTCATTGACCATTAAAAGAAAGGATCCAAGAACATGTAAGATCCATTATAAATGGTAAATTGGACACACCTATAGGAAGGCATTTCTCCATTGTGCATGATAATAGTACTATAGGTTTGAAATTTATGGGACTGGAACAAGTGAAAATAAATCCAAGAGGAGGTGATAGGCCAAATAAGTTATTACAAAGAGAAAGCTCTTGGATCTTTAAAGCAAATACAGTTGCACCTTTTGGACTTAATGAAAGATGGGACCTGAAACCCTTTTTGAAAGAATAGTTAAGGATTCTTCATAGGTGATGTTTTCTAGTTAAAATGGATGTATCTATAATCAAGTACATTGAATAATGATTTTTGCTTTTTTCTCTCTCTTACAAATCTTTTCAGGTTGTAATAGTATAAAGAAAACATCTCCCTTCCGGTACATATGGCAATCCAAACCAAAAACCTTTTCCGGTCTAGATGGGTTTACCTTGAACTCTTCTGTATCTACCTCTCTACAGCTGCAAAACAACATATAAGTAGAATAACTTATTTTTGTCCTTTATGTTTATATACTAATTTTGGACATGATTGTACCCTAAAGCGCTTTACAAGTGGATAATAAGAGATAGGTTGCAAAATGTTTGAATTGAGAAAAATGTGAAAAAACATTCTCTTAAATTAAGCATAGTTGGTTATAAATACAAAGGGAGAGATTTGTTTGTTTTGCCTGTGATTTGGGTACATTTTGGATAAAACCTTTTAAAAAAAAAGTGCATTACAAGGTTCAAATACTTGAATATGCAGATAAAAATATAATCTTAGCTGGATAGTATTTTTCCAGCACACAAATTGTGTTTATCAAGGTGGTGTGTCCCTAGTTTTTAGGAGAACCCCAAGGTAATAAATATAAATTATCTAGCATATTAGTAATGCTGAAACTTAACATAAGGTATATCCAAAAAATGTAGTATTTAGACTGCAAGTCGAAAGATGTGGATATTAAATTTCTAATTTTAAGGTTTATGTTAGTTTAAAATCAACTACATTTCTATTGTATGTGGTTTGAGATCATTTTTACCTCTCCCCCCCCATTTCCCTTTCCCTGCTCTCCCTCCTTCCTGACTTTCCTATTATGGAATTTTTGTATGTCTATTTCTTTAATTGTTGCTTCTAAATTGTGATTGGTGCACATAATGTTATGTCTGGATTGGTTTAACACAGTATGATGTCTCTTATGACAAAAGGTATTTAAGCCTTGTTGTGATATTACACCCCCTTGAAGGCACTCAGCTGAGGCGCTAGGGGTTCTCACAATTGGTGGAATAAAGACAACAATTGGTTGTATTTAATTTTCATTTTGCTGTGGTTTTTGAGCGCTACAATTTGGAGATGACCATTATCCCTGGCTGGAGATACATATCAACTCCCCTATTCATGGAGTCTCCTATAATCAGAAATTTTTTGGATTTTCTTTTTTTTTTTTGCTTTTTTTTGTTTTGGTTCCTGTTTTGGGTGAGTTTTGTTGTGCTAGCTCCTGTACTGCAGTGTCCTGCTCTGCAATGTCCTCTGCCTCTTTGTTTGATTTCAGAGATACTGTAGAGGCAGATTCTTGTTTGTAGTTTTTATATGGTTTGTGGGGGTGTTATGTTGGAGAGCACCTAGTGATCGGGCATCTGATTTTCCCCCTCCTAACCAGCTGCCAACCTCCTGGACCAACTGTCCTCTGCGGCGAGGTGCTTCTGTTGGATTTTGGAGAAATGACGGGCCGTTCTTATATTTCCTCTTGAATATGCAATTTGAGGCATGCAATCTCTGCCCATGCTGCCTAGAGCTGATCCCCTAGATCTCCAATGGCTCAGCATGTAGGACAGTGTCCTAATTCCTGTAAAACTGACTTTTGAAAAAGTGTTTTGCAGTACCTGCAGTTAATGATATCCATTCCAGATAAGTTGCTGGGTTTATAACCTGGTCAGAGTGATTAGAAGGAAGAAAAGGAAAGCAAAAGTTTGATTTTGTGTTATGCTTGTTTTTGAATAACTTCTCATAACAAGTTAAATTACTAGTGCCCAGGAGGGGGGACTGAAAGGATAAGAAGAGACCCAAGAAAACTAGAAGAGTCATCAAGGGTATGGCAGCTGCGTTTCAATGCAAAAAAGTTCAGAATAAATCACGTAGGGCACAGAGATCCAAGAGTACAAAATGGGTGGAGTGGTACTGATGACCACCAAGGAGGGAAGAGACCTGGGGAAAATCATATTGCATGACCCAAAGGTGGCCAGCCAGTACAACAAGGCAGTAAGAAGGGCAAGTAGGATGCTGGTGTGCATAGGAACAGGTATAATCAGCAGAAAGAGGGAGGTAGTGTTGCTTCTGTATAGATCACTGGTAAGACCCCCCCTAGAGTATTGTGTCCAGTTCTACAGACCACATCTCCAGAAGGACATAAACAGAGTGGAGGTGGTCCAGATGAGGGAAATAAAAATGGTGCAGGATCTGCATCAAAAGTCCTATGTTGAGAGTCTAAAGGGCCTCAATATGTACACCCTGGAACAGAATATGGAGAGAGGCGATATTATAGAGACAATTAACTACCTCACAGGGTTAGATAAGGTACAGGAGGGGAGAATTTTTCAGAAGAAAAGGTGGTCAAGAACAAGGGTACATGCTATGAAGCCAGAGGAAGTCAGTTCAGGAGAGATGTAAGGAAGTACTTCTTCACAGAAAGTGTGATGCATTCCTGTAACAGCCTTCCAGCGGAGGTGATGGGGCAAAAACTTTGCTGGTGTTCACGAATGCAAGGGATGAGTACAAGGGAATCAAAGTGGAAAGGAAGGAGGGATGGAGAAAGAGCTGTAGATTGGGCAGCATCTTTTGTAATAGTGTAGGTAGGGAGAAATGGCAGACTGGACGTGCAAAGTGGTCCTTATCTGCTGCCAAATTCTATAATTCTAGTTTTGTGTTCATCCCTAGCACAACATGCTCCATTTTTACTAGTGAAGTAATTAAGTTAAACATGCTATTTGACCAATAAATAACACACCACAGTGCACATCACCACATCAAGAGTATAAGAGAAAATGCTGGGCAACTGCATCCACCCAAACCTTCCTCTCACATCTTTTGCTATCCACCCTCTAACTATATCATAAGTGTGATTAATGATGATATTAATCAGAAACCAGAATGGACGGAATACATGCTGTGTGCATGTATTTCATAAGTTACACAATGCAGTTAATTTAGACCGTGGTCAGCTAAGGAAGTTAGTGGAGGTGTTTTTTCACCAGCCATCATAAAGGGGGAAAGGGCCTTCAATGGCACCAGGGTTGGGCTCCCAGTGTCAACCAATTCCAAATTGGTGGGGTGCAAGAATGCATGCCATAGGGGATGGGCTCCTGGTGAGTCCCTTTTTTCTTAATATACTATCTTCAACCCTTGGGTTGAGCTCCTTCTGTAGGTGTCAGGGGCAAGCAACAACATACTGTAGCACTGGGGTAGGCTTCCAGGGTCACATTTTTATTAGTATATTTGGAAATGAAATTTAGCTCCTGGTGTATTTTATGGGGGGAGCACCACCACAACACACCCAGAAGTGCAGTGTGGCCCACTGTGCACCTATAAATATAAAAACAGATGGGGAGGCATCTGTTCCATATATCCTTAAAATAGTATCCCTCCCCAACACCAAGATGGAGAAAATAACCCTCTCACCCATAACATATTTTCAATTGTTTATTTAATAATCTCCTTAGAAATACATTATTATTTTATCAATGTTTCATAGCCCTCTGGCCACTTCATAGTTTCATTATCAATGACATGCAGTATAATCCTTTACCCTCTTTCCATTATATATAATCTGTACACTTAATATTCTTATCAGTTACTGTGAACTATGCAAATTAAAGGCATCTCTTTTATACTTACACCAACAAACTTCAATATTTTAAAATCTCACAAAAAATCCCACCTTGGTGCATTGCAGGTTATCTTTCTCTCCAACATGCAGTCAATGCTGTTCTATCACCTTAATTATGAACTGAGGATTGTAAATAGAGGAATCTGATTGGGCAAGAGCTCTTTGAAGCCATGATGATATCAGGCTACATCATCACGGCTTCAAAAAAGTTCCAGCGCCACCAGCCTCCTTGTTTTCTACTGTCTGAGAAGTATTTTTTTCAAAATGTACTTCTACACCACCCAAAAACTCATTCATAAAATGTTTTAAAACCTGTTTCTTTTATTTTTTTTATTTATAAAACTTGAAACTCAGTTCATAATAGCAATAAGTCACTCCAGGGTGTGGTATATCATGGGGCATCGTCACTTCTTGGGTAGTTGGATGCACTCAGCCTTTGGCCTTATGCACAACCACTCAAGGCATGATGATATCCCATGATATACCACACCCTGTCATGCCTTATTGTTTAAATATAACATATTCTACCATTAATTCTCCCCATCTTGTGCCACATTCTATACCTTTAAGAGTATGCACACTGCATAAATTGTTCTCACCTCATTACATTCCTTGCAATACATTTTAGTGTTAATAATCTTTATTATTGACTATTTTTATTTAAAAAAAACTCTGCAGTAAAATACATATATCTTTAGTGGTTATACCACTTATGTAATGTAAAGTTAACCTATAGATAAAAATGTTTCTTATAACTAAACACTTCATTTAATGGCTTGATTAAATTGACCCACACTGTGTTGAATTCTGAAAGAAAACCAATGTCGTCTTATAATATTGCAGGCTTCCCAAGATGCTTCTGTGGCCCTGGCACACTCTGAGCCAGCCACAGCTAACAGGCCACCTGACTGACCCCTGGACAGATTCAGACAGCCCATCTGCAGGCTTCCCAAGCTGTTACTGTGGCCCTGGCAATCTCTGAGCTGGCTGCAGCTAACAGGCCACCTGACTGAACCCCGGACAGATTCAGGCAGCCTATCTGCATGCTTCTAAAGCTGCTCCTGTGCCCTGGCACTCTCCGAGCCAGCTGCGGCTAACAGGCCAACAGGTCACCCGACTGACCCCCGGACAGATTCAGGTATGCACCAGACCTCCAAAACTCATGGTTTTGAATGCTGCTGTTTTGACTGGATGCCCAGTGGAGGAGCCAAGCACTGATTGGCAGTTTCTGCTCCTTGGCTGATTTTCCAACACCTGGCGATTCCTGATCTCAGGGAAATCTTTTTCTGTGCTGTGTTCTGGAATGAATATTCCCCCCACTCCACAGTATTAAATAGACCCTTTCCTCAGCCTAGCAACTGATTGGTCACTCCACTGCTGCACATTTCTATGGCTATTGGCCTCCCTGTCTTTAATACCTTTACTTGACCCACTTTTACCACCCCTTTTTAAATTAGTCTCACCCACAGGGTTGCACATTTGCTCTCAACTTTTTCTCCAGCCACTCCAGTTAACTCCCATCAATTACTGCTCTAACCTGCCCTATTTTTAGCGACCTCACCCTAATTCGACTATATACCCTTTCAGTTCTTACACTTCCACTGCCTTTGGTGACATACCCAGTTACAGCCAAACCATCACAGTAGCTGGCACCTTTGCCTTAGCTGAATTTTCAACTATATCACTAAATTAGAACTAGTGTCATTGCCCCTATGCAGCAAAGCAATATTACAGTGTCTTTTTCCTTGTTTTTTACCACAATTGCCCTGTGCTTCAGCTAATTTCACAGCTGGCACACCACTGCTGGCTCAGTTTTGCCTCCAGCTACCTACTGCACCCTTTTAACACCCTTAACGACGTTGGCCCCCCCCCATCTACCAGGTAATGACCCCACCTACTGGTGCCGCCTCAGCCTCCTGGCCTACACTGTTAAACCCTAGCCTCCCTCATTCTGCTAGGTCATTCACCATATGTCCACCAACATGATGAGTTGAAACCACCTCTCATCAGGCCTCTCACCGTAAACCCACCCCCCCAACATCCACCATGGGGCCACCACTCTCGCTCCACCGATGGACTGTACCCATATCCCACCCCACTCATGTTGCAATGCTAAGACAATGGACTCTACTTTGCCTTGCCTCTCCTGCTCTACAGCAGCTACCCATCCCCACATCCTTGCAATGCTCCTCCCCCTCCCTAATGGCACCTAAACTGGTGCAGAAGCTACTAAAGCTAGCATCTATGCATATCCTCCTGCTCCTTCTACTCTTCTCAGGAGACATCCACCCCAACCCTAGCCCCACCCAACCCTCCCAGGATACAGCTCCTAAGGATCTTAAAATTGCCTCCTTTAATATGCAGCCTCCTTTACAAATTTGACTCTTTTCAGGGCTGAGTTGCCCTGAATCACCCTGATATCATCTCAGTAGTAGAAACTTGGCTCAGTGACTGTACCCCAGACTCTGTGGTCTCACTCCCCAGGTTTACTCGATACCGCGCCGACCGTACCTCTAAAAAATATAGTGCATGTGTGCTATACATCCAGGATTCGCTACAATGTCTTGCCCTCCCACCACCATTCCCTTGAGCATGGGGCCCAGGCCCTCACTCTGAAAATCACTATTGCCCTAACAAAGCCCACCCTGTTCCTCTCTTCTAGATACATTCCTCCCCGGAATCAGAAGAGTGCTTTCCACTCTGTCCTCACCTACCTACAGTCTCTCCCTGACAAGGCAGAAATAATTGTCCTTTAGGAATTTAATATAAGTTGGCTAGCTGACATATCAGCACCTTTTAGGGTTGCAGCAGCCTCTCAAAACCTGTCCAAATTTGTGACCTCCACCACTAGACTGAACCAGAAGTCTGGCACTGCCACTCTCCTTGATGTGGTGCTCACCAGTGCATCCCATAAAGCTACCCAGGTCAGGGTTTTACCTGATGCCCTGAGTGATCACTCCCCGGTACTTTGTTACTGGTTGTATGTTGCTAAAGCCACCCCCAAAACTATCCTTCAACACCGTCTCAAACCTGCCAAACTTCAGGCCCTTAGACAATACCTCTGAACCATTAACTGGTCCCCCATTACAACCACCTTGGTCATTGACACTGCTCTTGACCACTTCAGTGACGCCTTCAGTTCTGCCTGTGACCGGTATGCACCCCCTAAGCAAACCGGTTGTCAAAGGGTTTGACACACCTTGGATGTCACAAGCCCTATTAGATCAAATGTGTGATCGTGACAAACTATGGCATATTGTCCTAGAAACTGGTAAACCCTCTGATAGGCAGCGCTACCAAGAGGCGTGTAATAAATGTACTTGGAATATTCAGAAAGCCAAAGCTGAGTACTACCAAGCCTCATTCACTGCCACATGGGGCTTGGGGAGCAAGTTCTGGGACTCTCTCAAAGAGCTCAGTGGTAAAGCCTCCTCTGCACCTCCCTCTCAACTCTGGGTAAATGGATCTATCACCACAGACCCTGCCCTGATTGCAAATACATTTAATACTTCTTCCTCTGACCTTAGTAGTATTCTCACCCCACAATTTCTTCTCCCCACCCCCAGCTCCCCATCTCTCCCCAACCCCTGTTCCGCATTAAAACAATATTGCAGTGTGAAGCTGCCCCCCTTCTCCTCAAAGCCTTCAGCAAGTCACGATTCAGCAGTGTCACACTAGATTTTAATCTGTTTAGGCTCACCTTTAATGAAGTTCTTCTCCAACTCACCATGCTCCTGAACCGCTCCCTATCACTGGGCCAGTTCCCCTCTAAATGGAAATCAGCTTTCATTACACCCATCCTTAAGAGCAGTGACTGCACCCAGCCTGGGAACTACTGCCCCATCTCAATCCTGCCCCCCCTCTCCAAAGCTTTGGAGAAAATTGTGGCCACCCAGCTTATGGACTACCTCTCCAAATACAGCCTTCTGTGTCCTGAGCAGCATGGCTTCCAACACAGCCACAGCACTACCACAGTTCTCCTGGAGTTCACTAATGCCCTCCACACATCTCTGGACACAGGCTACATTGCAGGTGCCATTTATATAGACCTTTCCAAGGCGTTTGATACAGTGAACCACAAACTACTACTGGATTCCCTCACACAAATGTGCCTGTCCTCTGAGACTACTGGCTGGTTTCGCAGCTATCTGTCAGAGAGAACTTAGACAGTCAGACTTGCCCAAATCCAGTCCTTCCCCCACAAAGTCAGGTCGGGAATCCCTCAGGGCTCTATTCTTGGCCCCCTACTTTTCTCCCTCTTCCTCAACTTCCTACCCAAGGATCGCTCTGGGAAACTACTCCTGTATGCAGACAATGCTGTCCTCTACAGCTCCCACACTGATCCCACCGCTCTCTGTAATGCACTCCAAAAATCTTTTACGGAAGCAGAAACCTGGTTCGTTCAGCATAAGATAGTTCTAAACTACAAAAAAACAAAGTCTATGGTGTTTTCCCATTCCCAAAGCAGGAACAGTGGGCTACCCCTGTGCATACTGAACATCCTCAGTGACTCCCTTGAGCAGGTTACCCCTTTCAAGTACCTGGGCATCACCTTAGCCTCAGGGCTCATATACCATGACCACATCCGAAAACTGAGCGCTGCCGTTAATATGCGCATTGGTTTACTCCACCGGTACAAGCACTGCCTCCCACCTGAAGCCCTCTACCTAACTGTCTCAGCTTCAGTACTGTCACTCATGGATTATGGTATCATAATCTATAGGGCAGCTGACAACACACACCTAAACAAAATCAGGCTGGCTCTTAATAAGGTCTGTAGACTATCCTCCGGTTGTGCCAGATGTACACACATCTGCGCCCTGTATACCTCCACCAACTGGCTCAACTTCAACAGGAGGATCAAATATCAGACATGCCTCTTTGCTAAAAAAATAACTACAGGTCTACTCCCACCTGCCCTTACCCTCCTACTCCTGGAACCCTTGTCCTCCTGCCATACCTGGCAATCTACAACAACCCACTTCTGGGTACCCCTCTGCAAGACCTCCTTGGATCAAAGAACATTTAGGCACCAGGCCCCTAACTTGCTTAACTCCCTCCCTAACTTCCTCCTCTCAGAATCCAGACTTGGCCAGTTCAAGTCCCAAATATGTGACCTAATCTGTCAAGGCTCAGCCTGTGACTGTCCTTGATTTTTTGCTCTACCCATGTCCCCTCTCATATTTGGACCTCACCCTGGTCCTGTCGCCCCAGGGAGTGCTTATACCTGGACAATGGACACCCCCAGTCCAGCCTAGACTACTAAATAATGACCAGAGCATGGCTGGTGCCACCATCCTGCAGGGTATGTACCCTGTTAACTGATTACCATCTTTACTCTGCAACTGTTTTTGCAACTTTCTGTAACCACTTTTCCCAATGTACAAGCTTCTTTGTATCTATTGTGTCTTGTTTGTTGCCATTGTATCTGATGTCTCTCTATATATAATGATGTGAAACATTTGTAAAGGAGTCTTTGACTCAAAGGTATGTTATCCGATATCTTCAATAAATAAATAAATAAATAAATACAACAGTTAATTAAATCATAATCCTTTATACTTACTACCAAACTCTTACATAGAAACATAAACTTTGATGGCAGATAAGGACTGCTTGGCCCACTTAGTCTGCCCATTCCCCTACCTATTGGATAAGCTGCAGATTCTAGTTATCCAGCAGCCTACTTCCTCCTACCCCCCCCCACTATAATTGCCTTATGTTTGTCCCATGCATTCTTGAATTCCTCCACTGTTTTTGACCCCATGATCTCCTCAGGAAGGCAGTTCCATGCATCTACCACCCACTCCATGAACAAAATATTCCCTCACATTGCCCCTCAGCCATCCCCCTATATCTTCAAATTGTGCCCCCTTGTTCATGCACATGTCTTTTTCTGAAAGATGCTCCCCTCTTGGACTTTGTTGATTACTTTGAGGTACTTGACAGTTTCTGTCATATTCTCCCCCTTTCCTCAAGGGTATACATATTAAGCTCTTTTAGTCACTCTTTGTATGGCTTCTGTTGTAGATCCTTTAATATTTTAGTTACCCTCATCTGGACCGCCTCCTTCCTGTCTATGTCCTTGAAGAAATAGGGTCTCCAGAACTGCACATAGCACTCCAGATGGGATCTCGCCAACTGTCTGTACAGGGAGAAAAAACTTCCTGTTTTCTACTGGCGATGCCTCTCCCGATGCATCCCAGTATCCACCAAGCCCTCCTCACTGCCTTCTCACATTGCTTGCCTACCTTAAGTTCTCTGTATGACTACCCCCATGTCCCTTTTTATTTTTGTTCTTATTAGCACCCCTCCCCATTGTGTACTCTTCCCCTGGGTTTTTGTTTACCAGATGCATTACTTTGCACTTCTTTGCATTGAATCTAACCTGTCATACTTTTAACCATTCCTAAAATCTTGCCAAGTCCCTTCTCATCCTTTCCACCCCATTGTGCCGCTTGTGACCCTTAAGTTATTTATTTTGTGTAATGGATGAGTCACTATTTATCTTCTGTGCATTTGTCTCTGAATTTAGCCCTTGTTTTATGGTTTTCAATAGTCATTACAACGCAAGAAATATAGAGGATTGCGTATGAGCAGTCATACATAACAAGGATATTCTTGTATCGAGAGGTTTCCTTGGTAACGGATGACCTCGAGAGCACAGCTCGAGAGGTGTTCTGTTATCAAGGGAACCTCAACATACAAGAATTTCCTTGTTTGTGCATGACTACTCACAAGCAATCGTTTATAGTGTATGGGCAGTCACAGTATAGAAAACCACACAAAATCAGCTGGAGAAGACAACAGAGAATAGACATTTTAACATTTTATTTATTTATTTTTTAACTGACACAGTGTGCTGCAGATGTTTTTGCAAGTTCAAGTTTAAAAAAACAGCAACTTCCAGCTTAACTGGATTGAGGAAAGCAACTATGTGTCAGCATTTCAAGTTGTTATGCTGCAGTAGTGACATGGCTAGTGCAGTATAACAGCTGTGATGACTTAGCTACTGCAGCATAACAACTTACCCATTACCCCCACACTTCTGATTTCCCACACTGGGGTGCCCAACCCTTGTGCTAGCTAGTACCTCCACACCACCCGTTTTCCCTATGTGACACCAGGGATCCCACTCCTGGTGCTGCCTAACATAACACTAACACTGAGATGCCCAGTCCCCAGAGTTGGTACCTGAATTAAAGAACACTGTTCCTCATAGTTCCTTTTTTTAATTTTTATACATCCCATAAAAACTGTCCATCATTGTCTATTGCTGACATCGATCACGGCAGTCATTATACTCCCCCCCAACCTGACCCTCCCACTCAGCACCCACACCCAAACCCCTTACCTACCAGGGGTCCAATACTGTAATCCTCTCTGGACTGGACACATATCTTCACTCTTTAACACCAGACTGGGAACTGAGGAAATCAAGTACTGTATGTGGTTCAATGTATTCCAATGGGTTTTGAAACTGTCCTCATAACATGATCATTTTTTAAGATTTTTTCACTGAATTTTCAACATGGCATTTTTTGGACCCCATCTCATGAGTCATGGCAGTGAAATCATGCAAATCCATCCCAAAAGGTGATTTCACAGCTGCATTGTGAAATCAAATTTCAGGCATGATTTGAAAATGCTGTCTGTCCTTGTTTATGAGGTGGGGTCACAAGAAGGCTAGGTCAACAATTTGGAGTAAAAATATTTTAAAAAAGTCAAAGTAATGAGCATGCATTAAAATGTGTCAACATCCACTCATAACTTTAGTGATTTTCAATATTTTGACCTCAAATATCCAATATAGCCATTTCTCACAACACCTCATGAATGTGATAGCTGTCAGTTTTCAAATCCTGTTCAATATGTGTTTTTGCATGTGTGGTGCAAAATCACCTTTCGAGCAGGTTTTGAAAATTTCCTTTGCCCTTCCTCGTGAGCTGGGGTTATAAGAAGGCTATTTTAAAAATGTAGGCCACAACGTATTAAAAAAAAACAACAATAATGTTATGACTGTAGGTTAAAAATGTTCAATACACTCTCCTAACTATGGTAATTTTTAATATTTTGACACCAAATTGTTAACAAAGCCATTTTTCACACCACCACATGAATGTAACAGCTGTGACTTTTCAAATCCTGGCAAAAATGTATCTTTATACTTGTGACACAAAATCACCTTTTGGGCAGGATTTGAAAATGTTCACCACCCTTGTTCATGAGATGGCATCATACGAAGCCTATGTGGGGTCCTAAGAATGCTATGTTGAAAATTTTTTGGTAAACATATCAAAAAACAACAAAGTTATGAAAGCATGTTGCAATTCAACACATAATCACAACCTGATAATTTTCAGGATTTTGTTTCCCAAATTTTCAACATAGCCATTTTTTTACACCACCTCATGAATGTGACATCTGTCATTTTTCAGACCCTGGTTAAAATGTGCTTTCACACTGATGAAGTGAAATGATGTTTTGGCCACTATGTGATTAATGATATAGAAACATAGAAGTTGACAGCAGATAAAGACCGCAAGGACCATCCAGTCTACCGATTCCTTTTTCTATCTTATGAATGTGCCATCGGCCTTTGCTTTAAATGGCCTATCTATTCATACTCATTTGTATTGCTCCCTTATGCCTATCTCATGCCTGTTTGAAGCTCTGCACTGTATTCATATCCATCACTTCCTGAGGTAGGCCGTTCCATGCATCCACCACCCTTTCTGTGAAAAAGAACTTCCTCACATTACCCCTTAATCAGCCTCCCTCTAATCTCATGCTGTGTCCTCTCATCCTGCTATTTTTCTTATATTGAAACATGTTAGACTCTTTCACCTTGTTAATGCCCTTAAGTTGCTTGAATGTTTCAATCATATCACCTCTTCCCCTCCTTTGCTCTAGTGTATACATATTAAGCTAAGTTAATCTGTCCTCATATGTTTTCTGATGCAGTCCCTGCATCATTTTGGTTGCCCTTCTCTGGACTGCCTCAATCTGATTAATGTCCTTGTGAAGGTGTGGCCTCCAATACTGCATGCAGTACTCCAGATGGGGCCTAAACAGTGTCTTGTAAAGAGGGATTATTACCTCCCTCTTCTGACTTGTGATACCCCTACTAATACACCCCAGCATCCCCCTAGTCTTACCTACTGCTTAGCGGCCTGCTTGGATGATTTCAGGTCATCAGTGATGATGATGCCCAAGCCTCTTTCTTTCCTTGTGAGTGCCAGCAACTCCCCTCCCAGCTTTTAGGTGGCTTCAGGGTTTCTCTTCCCTATGTGCATTATCTTGCACTTCTTTGCATTAAACCCCCGTTGCCACTCTTCTGACCATTTTGCTAGTTTATCCAGATCTCTTCTCATTCTGCCCACCCCATCTGGATCATCTACTCTGTTGCAGATCTTGGTGTCATCTGCAAACAGACAAACCTTACCCTCCAGTCCATCTGCAATGTCACTGATGAAGATATTGAAGAAGACTGGCCCCAGGATTAATCCCTGAGGTACCCCACTTGTGACTTGCATCTCTTCTGACTGTATACCATTTACCACCACTCTCTGTTTTCTGCCCATCAACCAGATTACCACCCAATTGATCAGCTTCTGACCCACCCGAAGCCTACCCAGCTTATTAATCAATCTTCTATGTGGAACAATATTAAAAGTTTTTCTGAAGTCAAGGTAGGTGACATCAACTGCTCCCCCTTGGTCCACCAATCTAGTTACCCAGTCAAAGAAATCTATGAGATTAGTTTGACAGGACTTTCCTTTTGTAAACCCATACTGTCTTGGATGCTGTGTTCCTATAGATTCCAGGTGTTGCACTATCCTTTCCTTAAGGAGTGCCTCCATAATCTTGCCCACTACTGAGGTGAGACTGACTGGTCTGTAATTCCCTGCCTCCTCCCTGCTACCACTCTTGTGGAGCGGGGTCACATGAGCCCTTCTCCAGTCTTCTGGGACCTTTCCTGTGCTCAGAGACTCACTAAACAATTTTGATAATTGGTCTGCCAGTTCCAACCTTAGTTCGTTTAGTACCCTGGGCTGTATGCCATCAGGTCCCATTGCCTTGTCCACCTTGAGCTTATCAAGCTCTTGTAGGACCCTTTATTTTGTGAAGGGGCTAGTGCACACCTCCCTCCCCTCTGTGTCCATGGTGCTGAGCTGTGGGCCCTGCCCCACCTTCTCTTCGGTAAATACTGAGCAGAAGTATCTATTTAGGATAGATGCTTTTACATGGTCCTCCTCCTCACATGACCCCTTGTTCCCTTTGATCTTCGTAATACCCCCTCTGGACTTTCTCCTTTCACTAATGTATCTATAGAAAGTCTTGTCACCTTCTTTTACTGTTTGTGCTAGTGTTTATTTGGTTTGGGCCATTGCCTGCCTTACTGCCTTCCTTGCTTCCTTTAGGGAAGTTTGGAATGCCTCCTTATCTTCATCCTGCTGCATTCCCTTATATTTCCTGAAGGCCACCCATCCTTTTCTCTCTAACACAATGGGATGTAGCTTCAAGTATTGCATCCTTAATGCTTGCCCACTTTGCCGGTACCCCTTCATGTGTATTTCTTTTTGCCAGGGCTAGCTTAACTCTGTTGGCCATCTTATCAAAGTCGGCTCCTCTGAAGTCCCATATTTTAGCCGTGGAATGGGATGATTTAGTTCTAGTGGCCAAATTGAACCATACCATGTAATGGTCACTGGCCCCCAGGTGACCTTCTACCTGGAGATCTGTGATCCTTTCCCTGTTAGTAAGTACTATATCTAGGATAGCCCTGTCTCTTGTGGGTTGTTGTACCAGTTGTTTGAGGCCCTTCCCTGCAAGGAATCCACCATGTGTCTAGTTCTGGCAGATGTTCCTGCTGGTATTGATCAATCTGTATCTGGCATATTGAAGTCTTCAATTATCAGAACCTCCCCTTTAGCTGTCATGTTTTGTACTTCTTTTTTTTTCCACCCTCTGTGCTCACTAGTCCCCCACTGCTTTGGGCTCCACAGGCTCCCTCCAGCCCCACTGGCCTTACCCAGCCCTCCTCTGGTCCTCTTATGGCAGCCAATCCCTGGGATATCAGGCGTATCCCTTCGCCGGGTGGGTCCCACTCCTCCGAGGGGGCAGGCAATGGGGGAGAGGGGATGAACCCAGCACACTCACTACTAGGGCCCGGGGATGCTGCTGAGGAGCAGGAGGCTCTGGGAAGGCCTGGAGGCACTCAGGCAATGGAGAGCCATCATCTGGCAGCCAGCGAGCAATTTTTCCCTTTTTTCTGTTGGGGGCAGCGTAGTGACGTCACGGCACATGCTGATGTCCGCTCCTCCGCCAGTTGACATTTGGGCCATGTGTCCTGTGATACTCCCAGCCTCCACTAGGAGCCAGAAGGTGCCAAACCAGTCCCTACCCTCATCTTGGAGAAGGAGAGCTGTCCATGGGATGCTCAATCCTTCTCCTCGGTCGGCCCTCCAGCGACCCGTGCTCATTCCCGAACCAGGGTTGCTGGCATTGCAAGCGGAAATCCAACCGCTGCACTGGCAGGCTGGTGTGTTTTGTACATCTTCTAACAGTAATGTGTCTATGTCCTCCCCCTGGTCTGGAGGCCTGTAGACAACCCCAGTCTATATGGCTGTCCCATTTCCTGTTTCCAGGGTGACCCACAGTTCTTCTGGCTCCTTATGTGTATTCTGAATTTCTGTAGCTTTGATATTTTCAGTGACATAAAGGGCCACTCCCTCCCCCCCTTTTTGCACCTCAGTCTCTTCTGAACAGTACATAGCCAGGTACTGAAGTTTCCCAAGTGTGGTTACTAGTAAACCATGTCTCGCTAATGGCTTTTAAGTCCAGTTCAGCCTCTGTCACTATTGCCTGCAGGTCTGGGATCTTGTTTCCCAGACGGCAAGCATTTGTGTACATGGTTTTCCATTGGCCAGATTTCAGTGTGTTAGTTGTTGGGTGAGGTCTGGTGTTTCCCCTGTGCATTGTGTGGGAAGCCAGACCTTTTTCCTTACCTGGTGATACAAATGAACTACAAACATGCTGAACTCCTGTTTGATCACTAGCTGAGGTGAGAGGGGAGTTCTTCCCTTTCAACGTATGGGGTGCTGCACCCCTCTCTCCATTTGCAAGTATAAATATTCTGCAAAGTCATCTAACTTCTGCCCCAATGCACTGACTCCTTCCTTAGTCAGATGCAGTCCATCAAATTTAAAGAACTTTTGCTCCCAAAACTGTTGCCAGTTCCCTACGAATTTTTTTCCTTTTTCATGGTACCAGTCCTTGAGCCACATGTTTAGCTCCCTTATTTCCCCTTCTCTGACCTTCCGTCCATCCGCCCCCATCTCCCAGACTGGCAAGATCTCAGAGAAGGAGATGCCAAAAGAAATGGATGATAGTTTGTCACCCATCCTGGTCATGTGTTCCTTGGTCTCCACAACTGACCGGCTGTCAAGATTGTTGTCCCTATGTGTACCAGGATGTCAATGTTTTCTTCTGCTTCCTGAACAATTTTAGCAATGAGGTGAGTGTCTCTCCATGCTGATGCACATGGGAGACATCTGTCCATTACCCCTGGCTGGAGATATATATTAACTCCCTGAATCATGGATTATCCTATAATCAGAAGTCTTTTGGATTTCCTTTTTGCTTTTTTGTTTTGGTTCCTGTTTTGGGCGAGTTTTGTTGTGCTAGCTCCTGTGCTGCAGTGTCCTGCTCTGCAGTGTCCTCTGCCCCTTTGTTTGATTTCGGAGATAGAGGCAGATACTTGTTTGTAGTTTTTATATGGTTTGTGGAGGTGATATGTTGGAAAGCACTGAGTGATGTGGCACCTGATTTGCCCCTTCTAACCACCTGCCAACCTCCTGGACCAACTACCCTTTGAGGTCGAGATGCTTCTGTTGGATGTTGGGGAAATGGTGGGCAGTTCTTATAATATATTTCCTCTTGGATATGCAATTTGAGGCACTCAATCTCTGCCCATGCTGCCTGGAGATGAGCCCTTAGATCTCCAATGGCCCAGCATGTAGGACCGTGTCCTAAATCCTGTAAAACTGCCCTTCTGAAAAGTGTTCCGCAGTACCTGCAGTTAATGATATCCATTCCAGATAAGTTGCTGGGTTTATAACCTGGTCAGAGTAATTAGAAGGAAGAAAATGAAAGCAAAAGTTTGATTTTGTGTTTTGTTTATTTTTGTATAACTTGTCATAACAAGTTAAATTACTAGTGCCCCTGTAAATGAGGTCACTGTGTGGATACCCCTCTGATCCACCCCTTCCTGCTTTGCTACAGGAAATGTTACGACTGTGCTACCCTATAAAAGGAGTGTAGTGTGGAGTGGTTGGCATACTTATCAACCTCTTGCCTCATGAATCAGGGACAAGGCTTAAAAATATCAGGGACAAAGACCCAAAATCAGGGACATATCGTAAAAACTGGTACTATTCACTCAGAAAGCTGATAGAATAAAGAAATTTGTGTTAAGATGCATTTTCTGAAAAACAATAAGTCTGTAACTTTAATGTTTGACATTATTTTGTGTTATTAACCCCACTGTTCTGTCACAAAAACACAAATTTTACGAGGGACAGAGGAAAATTTTGAGGCTAAATCAGAGATGTCCCTGAAAATCAGGGACAGTTGAGAGGTATGGTGGTTGGGGATCGTGGTGGGTAGCTGGGCGCTTCCCCTGCCAAAAAAGAAGAACCATGGACAAAAAACTTTTCAAAAAAAGTGGTCATAAAAAGCCTGTTTTGAAAATGTGGGATCAAAATGTGGAAACACTTTTTCAAAACAACTATGTTATTAAGAAATGTTGAATTATTCCAAAGTTTACACATAAATTTATTTTTGCAGATTTTAGCCTTTAATGTTCAACATATTGCTTGTGTTACCCCACATCTTGAACATGACAAGTGTAATTTCAAATCCTCTCTGAAACTTGTTTTCACAGTAGCACTGCAAGATCACCTTTCTGATGGTATTTAAAAAATTTCCACCTGTCTTAATCACAACAGCAGGTCATGAAAAGACTGTTGCAAATTTGGAGTCAAAATGTAGAAGCCCATTGAAAATTAGATATTTCATCTCAGCTACCTTATCCTGGGTAAATATAATCTAAATGTGTAAAAGGAGGGCACCACAGAAAATAAGATATTGCATCTCATTTGCTCTATCCTGGGTAAATATGTAGTAAAAATGTGTACAAGCAAGATTCAGTGAAACAGCAATGCAATTGGTGAACATTCAGCATTGACAAATGTTTTTTTTTAATGCAATTTGGATATAGCATATCCAAATAGCATAAGGCTGTTATGCTAAATAACAACACAGATCAGCTTGTCTTGTAGGGGTTATTGCTAGAATGAATGGAGATGATGAGAAGACAATATAGCATGTATTTTTCAGTAAGATAAACATTAAGATCCATCCATCCATTGTCTAGGATTACATACAAACATACAAACAAACATACATACAAAGAAGCCAGCAGAAGAAGGCCATTTGGTCTAGCTAATCTACTCGTATTGCAGGGTCCACAACTTGAGCTACTGTCCCTGCCTCCCCTCCCCACTCCTCCCATCTTCCTTACCCATGATCCTTACCTTTCTCCTATGCCAATCCCAGCCTCTATTGAAGCTGCCCACTGTCTTCAATGAGACCACCTCTTCCAGCAGCACATTCCTAGGGTCTATCACCCTCTCTGTGAATAAGTGCTTCCTGACCTCCCTCCTAAACCCCCCTCCAGCTTAAGACTGTGCCCTCTCATATTATGGTTGCCACTCAGCTTAAAGAGACAATACTTATCCATCTTATCTATCCCTTTCAAGTATTTGAAGGTCCCAATCATATTCTCTCTCTCTCTCTCTTCTCTCTCTCTCTAGCTCTCTCTCTCTCTCTCTCTCTCTCCAGTCTTCCAGGGAGTATGTGCCCTCAAACTTTCCTCATATGCCTTACCCTGCTGACCTGCTATCATTTTTGTAGCCCTCCTCTGGACCTTCTACAGATGGTTAATGTCCTTTTTGAGGTGTAGCCACCAGTACTAAATTCCATCCTCTAGATGTGACCTCACCATTGACCTGCACAAGAGCAGTATAACTGCCTCTTTCCTACTACTGATCCTCCCAGCTATGCATCCTAGCATCGTTTGCCTTTGCTGCTATTTTCTTGCACTGTGCAAAGTGGTTCAGGTCACTAGTGATCATCACTCCCAGGTCTTTCTTCTCTTCTGATGCAGATACCGGAACTCCACCTGGGTAGTACTCTGTCCTGGGATTCTTGGCTCCAATGTGTATAACTTTGCATTTCCTGGCATTGAAGCCAAGCTGCCAGATCCCAGACCACCTTCCCAGCTTTTCCAGATTATCCTGTAGGTCCTGTATCCCTACAGCTGTGCACACTCTCCAACAGAGCTTGATGTTGTCTGTGAATAGGCAAATTTTGTTCTTAATGCCATCCCCGATGTCATTGATGAAGTCATTGAGCAACACAGGCCCCAGCACCAAGCCTTGCAGGACCCTGGTGGTGACCTCTCTGGTGCCAGATACCTCTCCCCTCACAATCACCCTGTGAGTTCTGTCCCTCAGCCAGTTTTCCACCCATCTAGCCATTTAATTCCCAACACCAAGATTCGCTAACTTCCTGACCAACCTTTTATAGTGCTCAGAGTCAAAGGCCTTGTGGAAATCCACATAGAGGATGTCTACCATTTGGCCCCTGTCTACTGCCTTAGTGACCCGGTCAAAGAAGTCAATCAGATTCATTTGACATGATCACCCCCAATGAACCCATGCATGAATCATTACAATTTAACAAAATATACAAGCGGCATAACAAATACTATTCGTAGATTAGTATTAATTTTTTCATTTAATCATCATCAAGAATAGAAATAGAAAATGTGATGGAGATGATGAGATAAGCTCATTTTTGGTTTGTAATAATGGCATAGATACATAAATACATAGACACTGTCGGTATATAAGGGCCTATGGACCACCCAGTCTACCCATTTGGCTTGTAAGTTCACTTTATGTTTTCCTAGAAATCTGTTGCCTCTTACCGCTGACCTCCAGAATTCCCTTATGTCTAACCCATGCATTCTTAAATCCCATGATTGTTTCAGCCACCACCAGTTCCTTTGGCAGGGTGTTCCACTTGCCCACCACCTGTTCTGTGAAGAAATTCTTCCTCACATTTCCTCTGAATTGCCCTCCCTCCAACTTCATCCATGCCCTCTAGTCCTGGAACATCTTTTTCACTGAAAAATAGTGTATTCCTGCACTCTGTTCCTCCCTGTAAGATACTTGCATGTCTCTATCATATCCCCTCTCTCCCTCCTCTCCTCCAGGGAGTACATATTCAAGTCCTTCAACCTGTCCTCATAGGACTTGTGATACAATCCATGTACCATCATTGTTGCCCTCCTCTGAACCTTCTCTACCCTGCCTATGTCCTTATGTAGGTAAGGTCTCCAGAACTGTACACTGTACTCCAGGTGGGGCCACACTAGTGTCTTGTATAGTGGAATCATGACCTCCCTTTTCCTGCTGGTGATGCCCCTTCCTATGCATCCCAGCATACTATTTGCTTTTCCTGCTGCCTTGTTGCACTGTTTCCCTACTTTAAGGTCATCAGAGATGATAACCCCAAGATCCCTTTCCTGTTTGGTGCATGCTATATCCTCACCCCCCCAAATGATATGTTGTTTAAGGATTTTTGTGCCTCATATCCATTATCTTATACTTCTTTGCATTTTATTTCAACTGCCAAACCCCTGACCATTCTTCAAGTTTCTGTACATCTCTCCTCTTTCTGTCTACACCCCTCTGATGTGTCCACTCTGTTACAGAGCTTTGTTTCATCAGTTAGCAGGGAGATTCTGACTTTTAGGTCCTGCGCAATGTCACTGATGAAGATGTTGAATAGGACCTGTCCCAGCACTGATCCATGTGGTACCCCACTGTCACTCTTACCTCTGTAGAGTGACAGCCATTTACCGCCTCCCTCTGTGTCCTGCTGCCCAGCCAGTTACCTATTCACCGCACTACAGTCCGGCCCACTCCCATATTCCCTAGATTTTTTAATAACTCTCTGTGTGGCATCGTGTTAAAGGCCTTGCTGAAGTCCAAATAAGCCATGTCCACTGCCCTCCCCTGATCCACTTCCCTTGTCACCCAGTTGAAAAATTCAGTGAGGTTGGTCTGTCATGACCTCCATCTGGTGAAACCATGCTGTCTTGATACTGTAGTCCATTGGCAACCAGATGTTCCACCAATCTCTCCTTCAGTAGTGACTCCATGATTTTCCCCACTACTGAGGTGAGGCTGAATGGTCTATAGTTCCCCGCTTTCTCTTTATTCCCACTTTTGTATAAGAGAACTACATCTGCTGTCCTCCAGTCTTCGGGTACTTACCCTGTTTCCAGTGATCAGCTAAACAGGATTGCCAAAGGCTCAACCACCATTCAATCACCACCTCTCTTAGTTCTTTTAGGAACCTGGGGTGCACCCCATCTGGTCCCATTACTTTATCAACTCTTATTCCTTTCAGTTCCTTCGGGACCCTTTCTCGTGTAAAGGGACTTGTGTCCATTTCTGAGCCATTCCTACTTCTTGTGCTCCCTTCAGGCTCATTATCCTTATCTTCCTCAGTAAAGACTGAGAAGAAAAACCTGTTCAGTATGTCAATTTTACTGTTGTCATCCTTCATGCAGCCCCCATTCTTCCCATTCAGTATCACTATCCCTCCTTTTGCCTTTCTTTTTTCACTTATGTACCTGTAAAAGGTTTTGTCCCTCTATCCACTGATTTTGCAATGCACTCTTCTGTCTGAGCATTAGCTTCCCTTACTGACCTCCCAGCCTCTCTTTGCTTCTCCTGGTATTTCTCCCTATCCCCTTCTGCTTTCAACTTTTTGTATTGCTTGAATGCAGTCTTTTTGGCTTTCACTTTCTCCGCTACCTTCCTGGAAAACCATAATGGCCTCCTCTTCCTTTTCCCCTTGCTAACCAGCTTAACACATAATTCTGTTGCTCTTGTAATCCCCATTTTAAATATGGCCCACTTTTCCTCCACCTCTGATTCCTGCCCCATTTCTATCAATGCCTCTTTCAAACATCTCCCCATTTTCCAAAAGTCTGTCACTCTAAAATCCAGGAAAAAGGTCTTTACAGTTTAGCATTTAGCATTGTGCCTGACATACAAAATGCCAACAGTTCCGCTTGTTATAGGAGGATGTCATATAAGGCAAAGGCACAGCTGGTGGCATCACATGCTTTGGTGGCACTTCCATATAAACACCCTTTGTAAAGAGGTTATAGTAACTAACTCCAACATCACCCTCAGCCTATCATTGCCTTAGCATCACAGAGGTCTACAACAGAACACAACTATTCCCAGTGCATTTTATTGTAAAGTAAAAGTAGCCGCGCTTCATAGTTTTCATCACTAAGTCAGTTTCTTTGAGCAGTAAGGACCTGTCCGCCAGTGCAGAATAATAGTTCAACTGCTGTACATGATGGAAGTGCAATATTGTAATGAAGAGATATTTTCTTTATGATCAGTAAAATTTCCAAAACATATACTATTTTATTTGTGTCTTTGAGGTAGTGCTCAAGCTCATAAAGAACTCCACCATAGTTATGTAACCCCCCCCGGGGATTACCTTATTTGCCCCTAGGTCCCATGTTCTCTCATCTCTTCTCATTGCTGCTGGCGTCTCGCTGCATCCGCTGCCACCAGCCCAAGTGTCCAAATTGCTCTTCTGGTGCCCCTTAATCACCAAAGCTCCCCTGGAGTGATATAAACATGGATTTAGCCCAGTTCAGGCTTAAAGAGTTAACAGATCTCCCGCTTGAAAGCACACCTCGGTGCAAGTGGGGATCACTCAGGCACAAGCGGCGCCTTTGATCTGCCAATCGGTGATTTCGCCATTGGCAGAAAAGTGATCTTGCAATCCCGGTGCCTCTCCTCAGTTAAATGAGGGCCAGTGACCAGGAGAATGTGGTGGAAAAGATGCCTAGGGGGCTAAAATAAAGAGTTTGTTTCAGCGGTTAAGCATGGCTTATTAATATGCATGAGCCCTACATGAATATTCATGAAGCTGTCGCTACAGCAAAGGGGGTCTGTATAACAGATGCAGTGGCTCAAAAACTACAAAGGCTATAAACATAAATGAGGGCTTGGATGAAAGGGCACAGGAAGGGCTAGACACGTGTGGGGAAAGTACATTAAAATAATGTTGCTCCTGGCTGCACCAGGCTTTTAAATTTGGAGGACTGCATAATGGGCATAGTATATTTTTCAGCAGCCACTGTTTTGGAAGTGAAACAGCCACTCACAGCCAGGATTTCAGCCAGGGGCTTATGAGACAAGACAAGTTACTTATGGGGGAAAACGGGTTTATTCCTGGTGCCAAGGGATCCTGCCAATTAAAGTGCTCAGACTGTAATTGACTGCTTTTTCAGTCCACCAATCTCTGGAACCCTGCACTTTGTCTTCAGAGGGACTGTTTAAAGTGAGTTCAGTTGGGAGTTCAGCTCCAGACATTGATGAGAAGGGAGCCTGTGTGGCTCTGCACTGCCTTTTCACAGGGAAGGCACTGTGGAGATTCCTGTGGTCCAAAAAGGGATCAGAGCCTTAGAACTTCCTGCCAGCAGACCGGAAAGAAGTGTTAAAAGTGCCATTTTCGATTTGGACTGAACACTTGCTTCTGAAGCGATCGACATTTTTGGAATTGAAAGGTTTGCACAGTAAAACTGTAATTTGCACCCAGGCTGAATATGAACTGTTTAAAGTAGTTAGTGACTTAAATCTGCTCAATGTGTTTCGTGGGTCAAGATTGGTTCCCCAGGAGAGAAACCGGTATGCCAGTTGGAGGCTTCACCAGCAGAAGAGCACAAACTTTTTCCAGAACTGTTCATCCAGCCAGGGCCGCACTACCTTGGCCTAGGCTGCTACTCCTGCACCACAGACCACTCGGCAAAAGACCAATTCAGGAATTCGGTCCCCTGCACAACACCATCGTGCAGGTTGTGACCATGAAAAGGTGCGTCTTGTCGGCCCTACTTCACTCTGCCCATCGATCATCACCATGAGGTCTACATCTCACTTGATGGGCAGTCAAATCTTTGTAGCATGAGTACAATTAGGGTAGCACCCTGCAACAGTGGTTTAAATCATCTGTGGTACCACCTAATTGTTCTACTTTTCTTGGATTGCAAAGGACTGAGTCCTCCAGCTTGGGATTACAACTAATTGGGTTGCTTACATGGTTAACTGCTCTTCTTTCCACCAAAGGGCCCCAACATTGGCTGCAATGCTGACCACCTCCAGTCAATGCTTCAGGCTAGCCTGTTTAACATTTTGGGTATCCAGTGTAGTTGAACTATTTGTTTGGGACTTAAAGTGCATACATGAACAGACTGAATTAAATCTGAATAGAAACTGTTTATCTAAATTTTAGCCCCTCCCATGTTCATGTTCCCCTTAATACATCTGATTTACAATTTTAATGTTAATCTGGCTTGTGAGCATATTATTACCTGGTCTAAAGTCATTGATACTGCAAAGCGTATTGAAAATGAATGTTGGTATTGTTGAAACCGTCTCTTGCAGGGGGTATCAGGGAATGAGTCAGAGATCCAGACCCTGTTGGTAAGTGGGTTGATGTGAGCATATTATTAATGGTCAAACTGTAAGGTATGTTAATTGCTGAATACTGCAACTGTCAAGGTTTTTGTAAAAGGTCACTAGGTAGGGTTATGGGTGGTATTAGCTTCCCAGAGGGCTGTACCTACTGTGATAGTTACCCACATAATTTCTCTGGGTGCTGGCACCATAGTTATAGCACTACTCCTGGTAGGGACCTCCCCATATGAGGTAGTTATGAACCCAGGCCCCTCAACCTGTTATTAGGGATACATGCAGGGATAGTAGCCCTTGGTATAATGGTGCCAGGGTTACAGTTAGGTTGCTCATTTTCTATGAATTTAAGGAAATCATCATCTTCATCCTCAAGCGTGTCTTTAGAGAATGGACTCCCTTCACTAATATCTTTCTGATGAGACAGCAATTCATTTTCAAGCATGTTTTTCACTGCAGGTACTTCATTCTCACTGGCAATCCACTGGATGTAAAATTGTAGTAACATGATGCTGGACAGAATTAACTCCCACTGTTCAAAACTGGTACCACACAAATGTGTCCACAGCTTTCATAATGGCATCAATCAGAAGTGTGACATAACACAAACTCAGTCTCATAGCAAGCAACTTTTTTCAGAGCCACCAGTGTTGGAGGCAGTATAGTGCAGTGGTTTAAGGTTCTGAGCAGCAAATTTCATGACATCCAGCAGACCCGACCTGAGTTTGAATCCCACAGCTTCCACTTGCATACTGTGTGACCCTGAGCAAGTCACTTAACTTCCCTGTGCTCCCAGGTCACATCTGTAAAAAAGCTTTCAGCTTAGTGTGCTACTCCTGGTTAAACAACTAAATAAAAAAAAGATATCCCATGTAGAATTTTGTTTCTGTTTGCAGCATATCCAAAGAGTTTGCAAGAGGCTGCATTACTTTGCAGTACTCCACCACATATGCAATTTCAGTTATTTTAAACCTTACTAGGCCAAATTCATCACAGATGTAATACAGATCATCTTCTTCTTTTCCTACTATGGATCTTTTTTTTTCTGCAGCTCTGTAGTAAAAATTCCATTTTGCATCATTGGGGATAATGTGCTTAGTATTGATTTTGTCTGAAATAATTTCACTTACTTGTGCTCTTCGGTGAACTTTGTTCCAAACAGTTGAACATTTTGCCATTGTGCTGTGGTAGACCTCCTAGTATACAGGATTTGCAGTAGCAGACTCTATATCCTTCAAAGCTATTAAGTGTGGGGTATGTATTGCAGATCTTTGATGTAAAGGAAGGTTGCGGGTCACCTCCATGTCTTCGTCTGCATAATCCGGAATCCTGCATACATTAGCAAAGAACACTACATCTCAGATTGTGTCATCATCATCTTCATTGGCATGGCCACATCCTCTTCCTTGTTGCTGCTGGTCATTGCGGTGATCATCATCATCATCATCATTGTCATCATTCAGAATCCAGTCTGTGGAACTGAAGGAGTGGTATTATCTATGCCAAACTCCTTAAATTGTTAAACAAAGTTTGACCTGCTGTCAGTCACAGTTTTAATAACCTTGCTCTGGTTGCAATATCTCAGATGAACTTGATCAAGCTTTTTTGCAGTAACATCATACGTGTGTTTTCCTTTTTTTCACATGCATGCCAAAGCTGCCAACTTTCTAGTCAATGTTTGTTGCTCAGTCCAATGTGCCATCACACCTAGGTAGCTCCTGTTATGTGCAATCCAAATGTCTGCAATAGTACTTCAATATTTTGGTGAATAGAGTATGGGATTAGTAGTGCTTATGTAACTGTAGTTTACTTTTTGGCTTTTCTCTATTCCCACCCTTGGTAGGTAAGCCAGGTAGTGAGTAGGGAATAGAAAGCCCAGCACCAAGGGTGAGTAGAGTGCTGGAGAAGGAAGAGGTAGGGGTGGATGGTGGGTGTTTCACAACTCTATAAGAGGGGAACTGTGATTGGAGGCTGGCCTTTATAGGAGATGTGCAAGGACCTATTCCCCTACATTGAAACTCGGGCTTTAGCCCTCCCATTCAATGTTTTGGTGACTAGAATATGGGGTTAGTAGTGCTTATGTAACTGTAGTTTACTTTTTGGCTTTTCTCTATTCCCACCCTTGGTAGGTAAGCCAGGTAGTGAGTAGGGAATAGAAATCCCAAAAACATTACCTCCTCCAACTCATTGAGTGTATTACCAGTAGCATGCAGGAGAGGAAACACCCTAGGTGGAGGAAACCTCTGAGGACCCATGGCTACTGACCTGCCCATCCTCTGAGCAAACTAAGAGGAGATGAACCTACTGTAGGTTCTAGCAACCATATTTTAATTTTTGAGTAAGGTGAATGGCTTGGAAAGGTGACATTCCATCTTCAGAGTCTGTTGGATGATGCATTCTGGAAGGACAATTCTGAGGCTGAAGAGGCAGGTCCATTCTGAAAAAACATCAGGATCCCGTATATGGATTAGGTCCGTCTGGAAAAGGGGTGAAGGTGGTCCAGAATTCCAGTGTGATTTTGGTTGATATTCAATGGGGTTACAGAGTCAATGTGAGCATGAAGAGCATGAGTTCAGGAATGGGCTTCCAGACTCTGAACTGTGTGAAGTGTGATGGGTTAAGAAATTCATAGAGTAATTTATCAGACTTTTTAGAGGGCTTGACATTCAGATTTGAGTCTGAAGGCTTGGAGTTCAGCAGTGTGTGATATGTTGTTATGTAGGCATCTATGGAGATGATCAAGGATTCGGATAGAAGCTTTAGGTATCTGGTAGGATGGGTTAACGTGAAAGATTGTAGACCAATGGATGGTGGGTGGTATATGTTGTAGAGATGGTAACTGGATATCAATGGGACTAATTGGAAGGTTCAGCACAATGAATTCAAAGGCTGAATAGTGTTATTGTTGCTATAATGAGATTTGTATAGGATCATATTCAGGAAGGACTGCTAATGAAAAATGGTGGATGTAGGTATTGCTGAGGCTTCATTGCCCATGGCAGAAGCTTGAGTGTCCATGGCAGCTTTGCAGTTCTGGAGCATCCAATGTCTGAATGGTGAGGGGAGCCTGGGAATGGGTTGTTGAATAAGTCTATGGACTGAAGTGGCAAAAGGGAAGTTGAGAGCAGTGTAGAATGCAATGGGTGCCTAGCCTGCTCATTCAGATATATGACAGTTTCGGGGAATGAGTGGGATAGTAAGACAGCCAGGTCAGTTGTGGATGTGCTGAATGAGGAATCTGTGGAAGCCTGCTCTTGATGCTGGTATTCACTGGAGGGAGAATGGTAGGTAAATCCCAATGGATGGGTTAGAAGGATAGTTGAAGGGTAATTGGCATGATTTAGGGTATCCTGATGAAGAGATGTAGATAACTTCATTAATTATGGTGATGTCCAGGGCCCAGGAACAGTGGCTCAGACAGAGTACATTGTCAAGACAGCTAGGCATCAAATATCCAATGATACAGGTTCTGGTATAGTAGCTGGGAAGATTTTAGGAACAGTCAATTGCTATTAAGGGAGTACAAGTCAAATAACATTATCAAACTGGGGCATCACTTTTAGGAGAAGACTATGAGGAGAAGATATAATGAATGATGCCAGTACTGCAGTGAGGTACCCTGCGGTTCCTGTTATCCTTAACAGTGATGGTTATTCTAGAGTTGGTATGTCTCGTAAGGAATTAAAGTCAAGTTTCAGGAGAAGAAGATAGGAATGAAGGAGAATCCACTAAATCTTGGATCCTATTGAGTCATGGGAGATAGTGATGCCCATACTGTTTGAATTAATAGAATATATGAGGAAGCATCCTGAAGAGATGGTTGAGAGATGGAATCCTCCATGGTCCAGTCAAATGAGGTGCCAGAAATGGGTCCTGTGGAGGTTATTGGGAGGTACTGATGATTTTATGGTGATGTAAGAGTCTTTAAGGCATGCTATTCAAGGGATGTTGCTAGAATAAGATGTCCTCAGGTGTGAAGAACATGTACTCTAGCATGTTGGAAGGCAGCCATTATGATTTTCGACGTAGGAGTGTGAGATGGATGAAAGGGTAGGAGTAGTTGATCAGGCAGGGATGCTGATGTAGATGGTTGTAGGAATGGCCAAAAAGAGACACAGCAAACAAGCAGGAGCTCTAAGCCACCAGGGTGGTAAGAAGGAAAGCAGCAGTCCCGAGACTGATGGAATAGTCCATGCAGAAGCCCACTGACCAAGGATGGAGCAGGATGAGAAGATGGCTGAGGCTGCACAGTGCAGACATCGGCAGGTGAATGGAAGGCATTGGACTGGAGTAGGCACCACAGCATCTGGGAATAGAATGCAGAAAAGCTGAGTCAGACCTCCGTGGGAGATTCATGCCAAACCAAGATGCTAATTCACGTACGAGATGATACAAAATTGAGAATCGAGGGTCCCACCTCCAAAGGAGATGGTGAACAGGAACATTTGGTAGCGAGGTCCTGCAGTGATGGGGAATGTGTGCCCACTTCCAATGGAGATGGCAAACTGAAATTGGTGACATAAAAATAGCTGCAGATAAGAAAAGCACTGGAATCATAGCTGGAAGACCACTGGCTGGGCTAAGGGGAGCAGCAGGGGAAAACATGAAGAAAGCAGCAAGCACACATCATTGAAGAGGAGCAAATGACATGGATCCAGCAGGAAGCAAGGGGATTGCAACAGACATGTCCAATAGCAAGGCAATAGTGTAACAGACATCAGGCATAGCAACAAGGAAGGAGATGGCAGCATGGAGCTGAAAGACTGAAGATTGGATAAGGTTTTGTCAGCATGGAGCTGAAGGACTGAAGTTTGGATGAGGTTGAGTCGGAAGGCAAGCCACAACAATGATGCCCAGGAGCACAGGTTGAAGACAAGCAGTAAGGATGTCCAGGAGTCTGTCAGACTGGGTGGAGGTGGAGACTGAACAAGCCGGCAGGGTCCAAATCCAGAGTGGGAGGAGGCCAAGTTGGGGATGAGTACATCAAGTCCATGGAAGTGCAGGACTGAGTCAGATGAGGTATTGGAGGCAATGGGATACATTGGTCAGAGTTCTGAAGGGAATGTGGCAACCAGGTAGCAGATATAGAATGCAGTTGGTTGAAACAGTAGATTGAAGGCAAATGGGGTATGGTGGTCCCGGTTTTGAAGGGAATGTGGCAACTGGTTATCAAGGATAGAATTCAGCCAGGTGAACAGTAGATTGAAGACCCAGGCTCCCATCCCTGGTAGTCGGGGCAAGTTAACCTTCACTCGATGCCACAGCGGCACAGATAGTGATGGAGGATGTCAGGGTGCTGTTTTGACTGGTGGTTGTTGGTGAAGAGACCAGCTGATAAATATGGCAAATATATTGAAATGGACTTCCACCCCTGGCAGACAGGGCAAATTTACCCATGATAAATGCATCAGAAGGCAGAGTTAGGGATGGAGGCCAGAAAACTGCTGGTATGAGCTGAGCGAGGAAAGGGCAGCTGAGCTGCATAGTCATAAGTAGGTAAACAGAAGAGGCAAGACGAAGGGTAAGGCAGCAAGGCAGAGCTGGGAGAAAGGGAGGAGGAAGTTACCATGAATGCCATTAAAGTGGAGATAGGGTAATCCAAGGAGGAGCATGTCGGCAGAAATTGAATGCAACTAAAAACTGAAGGCTGAGTAGGCTGAATGGGTAATGAATCATGAGAGGATAGCTGAAGCCATGGTGGCAGGAGGGCAGGGCAGATCATATAGCTACATAAAGCAGGCTCCTGCTAATCAGAGCTATGATGTCCTGCCATGACACCCCAGTCCCCCACCATGGGAAAGACAGGGGAGCTGGAAGCTGAGCATTGTCCATACCAAGCAGCAACTGGAATGATGCTAGGGTAGGAACCTGAAAGGGACTCCAGGACTGGCAGGGCCTAGGGAAGGAAGATCCACGTGCAAATTTGGGGCTAGAAAGCAAACAATATGGTAGACACAAAGAATGGATACTGCCAAACAATACAAATTACATAGGGGCATGTAAGAGGAAGCAGCTGTGAACGCTGCAGGTAACAGGCATGCTGGAAGGTGAGGAAGTACCAGGGGTAGAACAAGGAAACATAAAATCTGGAGGCTGAGCAGGGTATAGATTCTGGGAGTAAAATGGTAAGGGTGCACGTGCCAGACCAGGGTCAGTGATGGCACAGGACTGGATGGTAGAAGGGTCATAGATGGAGACAGATAGCTGGAATGAGGTGCAAAATGCCAAAAAGTAAAACCAAGGGAGCACAGGATAAGGGCAAGATTGGGGGATGGGGGGTTGAAAGGCAGAGCATCAGGGAAGGGGAAGAACTCCAGGAAGGAGACAGCAGGAGCAGACAAGGAGAGCCACAGGAAAGAGGGAGGGAGGGCAGGACAGGGAATTTTTTTATAATGTTTGATAAAGAAGTGGGGCAACTGCAGAAGCACAGGTAGCAGAGGAAAAGGAGGAGCAGCTCCAGGAAGCAGACAGGAGGGGCAGACAAACAGAGCCATGGGGGTTGTTACATTAGTGGCTGCCATCATGTGATGTGAAAGAAAGTTGTTTGCTGTGACACCTGGTAACAAGGCAATGGGCAGCAAAGTGAGGGGGCTGTGAATGAAAAGGAGTAGCTACAATTGTCACTGCCATCACATGATGGAATATCAAGCTGATCAAATGCATAAAGGCAGGCCACAATGCACACAAAAACAGCAACTGGAGTGGTATCATCTAAGAACATGGGAGCAACACGGGAGCAATGTGGTTGTCAGGCTGATATTTCAGAGAGAAAGTAGCGGAGCAGCAGAAAATGGAGAGCAGTGGAGAGACGCAACAACAGTGGGCCAAACAGCAGGAACTAGAGGTGAGAGGCAACACAGGGCAATGGAAAGGAATCCAGGAGCACCAGGAGGAACAAAGCAGGCATAGCAGGTTGCGTGCAGAGCAACAACACCAGGGGTCAATGACACAGGGAGCAGGAAGGAAAAAAATGGATCAGAGAAGCAGAGGGCAGCAGAAGGCATGAGGCATACTGGGGTGGAAGCAGGCAGGCATGTGGGAAGGACAAGGTCCAGAAGAGTGAATACCCCATGGTGCAGGAGGAAGTGGAGTGCTACAGAAGTGTGTATTGTTCAGGAGAACGCACCGATGGAGCAGCAGCTGCAACATGAGGGAAAACCAATGCCCAAAAACACAGCAAGCAATGAACAACAGAATGGAGACATGGAGTACGCAGACGAGGTAGGAGGACAAGCACAAAGGCAGGTAAACAAGGGGGAGGGGCAAAAAAAAGGTAGTATAGAAACAAATGGGACATGGAGGAGGAAGGAGCAGGGGGGACAAACACAAGGAAGGGGACAAGGGAGGAACAAAGGAAAGAAAGGCAAGGAGGCTCAACCACACGAGCCATGCAGGAGCCCGAAGTGCTGGAAACATTAGTTTTTCACAATATGCTAAGTGGGGAACTGCCATGGGGGTTGCCCTTTGTAGGGGATCTGAGAGACATTAATCCCCAACATTAAACCTCGGGCTTTAGCCTTCCCAATATATGATACATCTTTAATACAAAGGAAGGTTGTAGGTCTTCGCTCTGTCTTCATCTACATCATCCAGAATCCTTCATACTATACATCAGTGAAGATCACTACATCTCTGACTGTGTCATCATCATCTTCATTAGCATGGCTGCAGTCTCCTCCTTGCTACTTGTCATGGTGATCATGATCATCATCATCATCATCATCATCATTGTCATCATTCAGAATCCCATCTGTGGAACTGATGGGTGTGGTATAATCTATGCCACACTCCTTAAATGCTTTAACAAAATTTATAAAATGGGCTCAAGAAATCCTGTAACCTGATTGGCTACAACATCTTCTGAGCTGTGTCCTTATTAGAAGATACTGTAGTCAACCGGCACTACCCTCCACTCCTGAGCCCCACTATAGCAGCAAATCAGTGAGCTGTGCCAACCCTAAACAAAAGCACAGATTGGCACAGCTCATAGCGGGGAAATGAAAGGCACTCTAAATAAAACCAATCTCTGTTATGCGGCACCCCCCTACCCCACCCATAACCAACCTCAAAGTACATAGAATAACTGAAAATATTTAAGAATGATTAACTTTATTCTCTGCTCCACGATGTAAAAAAAAGGTTACTTCAATTGTCCTCCATCCCAATAGCCTGCCACGATCTACCGAGCATCCCGCATGCTGAAAACAAAACGGCTTTTTTCACTAACACTCTCGAGCCCGATATACCAAGTGTGCCTCCTGCATCTTCTACTGTTATGAGCTATAGCAAGTTACTTCAGTAATCGCAAGAAAAATAGACACCTTTCTTAACTGTAAAATTAAATTGTGCACTGCTCTCCAAACCGGACCGCGTATCTGTGAAGCCGACGCAAAAACCAAAAGTAACTTCTCATGATCGGCTCAAGTCACACAGATCACTTGCTAGTTATACGGCGTTCGCTGTGTTGTACGCATCAAAATCAGCTTTAAAAAAATAAATGATTTACTTAAACAGAGTGAGCATGTAATGGTACTTCCATATACAGCAAAAATAACAGAAACCCAGAAACATCCATCTACTGGGGCTGCTAAGGGACATGCTTGCTCCAACACAACCAGCTGTTTCTGAAAAATCCTAATATAAAAATAAAACAAAAGTAAGGCATTTTAAAAAAATATATATAAATAAAAGAAATCACACACAAAAACCCTATGTACATCTTGGGCACTGTGCAAGAAATAGCACACATAATAGGGCAGCCCGCTGTTAAGACACTTGGTCCTGGTGCATTAAAGTGTCAAAGTAGGAAAAATATTAAAAAAAAAAAAAAAAACATTTTTCACAGTTTCTGTGGGTATCTTCTCTAGACAGAGACACTGACTGGCTACTATAGACACAAACACACAACAAGCTATAGTAATTTTCAATTAAACAGAGGAACTACTTTTTCTGTTTTGTACAGATATAATATTTTTATTTATTTTATGAAAATTATTACTCCATTTTTTTTCCAAATTAACTTCTTTACCAGGGGCCCACTTTATAAGCACAATAACACACTCTGAGGTGTGGGTTATCTCCTCATAAGAGCATGCTCAGGTGCATAAGGCACTCGGCGCAAGCACCTCGTGCCTAACAACACACCTGGGCATGCTCTTCTCAGGAGATAACCCACACCTCATCTTGCGTTATTGCTTGCTTGACCCTCTGTCTGTCACAGTTTTAACAACCTTGTTGAATGCGATATTTCAGGTGAATGTGGCCAAGCTTTTTTTGTAATAACATTACACGTCTCTTGTTTTTTATTTGCATGCATGACAGTGCTACTAACTTTCTAGGCAAGGTTTGTTGCTCAATCTAGTGCACTGTCACACCTAAGTAGCTGCTGTTATGTGCAATCCATATGTCTGCAGTAGTGCATATTTGGTTGACATTGCTGAATTCAGGTATCTGATTTGTCTTCATGTTTTGGTACATTTTATCTATTCAGTCTGTCAATGTTTTTTGTGTCATTACTTTTTTGTAGGGTTGTAGACCAGTTAACTCATTTGACAAACAAAGGCTGTTCAACAACACTGAATGACTGTAGATCTTCAACTACAAATTAAATAATAAGCTTATCAATCCAAGATTGACTGATAAGTGAAATCTCCGTAAACTCAAATAATTGTTGGAGAAAACATTTCTTCATTTTGCTGAACAACAAGGATGCCATTGGCAAAGAAGTACTGTAGCTGCTTGAGCTGGAGAATTTGTCTTCAGCTTCTTCTTTCTGTATCCTTTTTTGACCAGGGCTGTTGAACGCTAGTGGACTACCACCTATACAACTGCATAGCTTTTTGAACTTCTCTAAAGATGTTAAATGGAGGCACTCTAAATGTTTCTTCAAGTGCAATGTACTATTATTTGATAGTGTATAGTGGACCCTCATTGTGCATGGAAACTGGAGGTTCTAAAAATGTTGTTCTGCTGCAGTTCAAAAGGTCATGGAATGTAATTGTACCCTACTGCAGCAGAACAACATTTTGAAAACCTCTTGAGGTTCCACGCTCTCAGTCTCCTACCTTTACTAGGCAGAAATGGCAGGCTACACACTCTCGGCGGCAGCAGTAGAAGCAGTCGCATCACAGCCCCAAAAGATTCAGGATCAACCAGATATTATGAAAATGCAGGATCAACTAGATATTTTAGTTTTAAAAAACGAAAAGGCCGATCCCCAAACCAACTCCTCTCACTGAGCAGAACTATGACCGCCATGTAATTTTTTTTTAAATCTCTCCCACACCGGAATGATAGTCAATAGTAGGCTGCTCATTAAACAATGACACAACTGTTCCCTAGTAACCATGCACACCACCTAGCAAGCATGCCCTAACTTGAAGAGCAGGATGGAGCAACAAACCTTTTTTTGTATTTAAAAAATTAAAACCATAATCGAAAATGGGAACTATACACTATAGAGAATAGCTCATGGGCAACCTCATGCACAACCAGCCTACTGTGCCACCTCGGGATTCTGAATATCATGGACCTCTCGAGCTTTGCTCTCGAGGTCTGAGGTAATCAAAACCCCTCTGTGGTATAATAGGCTGGTTGTGCATGGTCCCCAATGCACTATTCTCTACATGTTGCTAAAAGCTTTACTTTTGGCATGCAGACTTCACATTGGACTAAACTTTTTTACCCTTTGCAGACTTCACAGTAAACAAAATCTCCAAAATAACATTTTTGGAAAACTAACAGTCTCACTCTGTGGCAGTAATGACTCCGTAACCATAGTAGGAGTCAGTGAGGAGGATGAATAAGAAGAGAAGGATGAATGGGTTTGAGATGTTTCTGGCTATACAGCTTCAATGTCTAGAAATGTAGAAACATAGAAGTTGACAGCAGATAAGGACCCCATGGCCCACCCAGTCTGCCCATTTTGCCCACCTATTTGGAAACCGCAGATCCTAGTTGATCTGCACTCTACCGTTTTTTTCTGTCTCTAAGGTACCCTTATGTCTATCCTATGCATTCTTGAATCCCTAACTGTTTTTGCCCCACAACCTCCTTTGGGAGGCCGTTCCAAGCATCCACTACTCTTTCAATGAAAAAGTACTTCCTCATGTTGCCTTTGAACCTCCCCCCAACTTCATCTCATCCCCTCTTCTTCTTGCACTTCTTTTTCGAAAGATGATACCCTCTTGTACCCTGCATATGCCCCTGAAGTACTTGAATGTTGCTATCATGTCCCCCTCCTTTCTTCTCTTCTCCAGGAAATATATTGAGTTCCCCTAGCCTCTCTTCATAGGGATTTTCATGCAGACCCTGCACCATCTCTGTAGCTCTCCTCTGGACTGCATCCACCCTGTCTATATCCTTCCAATGTTGTGGTCTCCAGAACTAGACACAGTACTCTAGATGAGAGTCTACTATATCTTTTTCACCCATGTTAGATGATGAACATGTCACTAGGTTGAAAACAAAAATGTTTGTATATTCTATTTCTGTTAGACTGTGATTCAGTTTATAGCCTGTTTCTACTTTCCAACTTATGTTTTCTTTGTTTTTCTGTTACTTACTTGTTCATTTATTTAAAAACTTCAGAAAAGAACCGAATATATGTAATTTACAGCATTCTGCCAACGTCATAGGAAGAAAACATACAAATAAACATTGAAGAAATCTATATTACTTGTGTCCATACAAGCTGCAGTTATTCTGATGCAATGCATCTACTTGCTTCAAAAAATACACATTTAGTGTGGGTTAAGGATGAGCAAAATTTATCTTACACTAGTGAAATTCTGTCAAAATTCAGATTTATCTTCTGACTTTTCCAAGGCCCATACAGAAATGAACCAAGTTTCAGATCTATATCTTTAAAGGTGACTCTGTTATAAGCATCCAAACTTCCAGAATGTTAAAATTACATTTCAAAATAATGTAAACTACAGATTTTGAAGCCCCTGTAACATTAAAACTAGAGAACAGAATATCACCAATTTTGTTAGGCTCATTCACCCTAAATATTCAGTTTTGATTCCACCACCATGGCCCAGCAGCACAGTATTGGGCTGCCATGCTGATAACCCAAGTTCAGATGCGAGTTCAGGAAGTTACATTAGTAGGCAGACCATGGCTGAGACAGCTACTGATCAACAGTTCATCTTGGTGAGGGTTGGTGGTGGTTTCCACCAACACAGGGACTTCTGCAGTTGGTCAAGGGAGTTTGCTTCTGCTGCAGGGAAAGCTGTGGTTGTGCAAGGTTGACAGAGGCACTGCCACCACCAAGGGAGAAGGGAGGGAAAAATGTTGGAGAAAAACCTGGTAGTCAACTGAATGATGAGTGAGTTCAACCAGATCAGGGTATATCCCTGTGAAAATATATATCCCTGAGAAATGAGCTACTGGATAGGAGAAAAAAAACAATATAGAAAAAAGAGGCTGTGTGTGTCAGCTTCCTAATCTTTGATTCAAAGGTTGTCCAAGTTATAAGCAGCCAAAGATTACACTATATCATCAGTGATTAAAGCTAAATTTTAACTTTTTTGAAATTGTGGAATCTTATGATACTCTTGTTGAAGCCATGCCCATACATTTTGCCAAGCCATACATATGCATTGCCACTGTAGAGGAAAGTAAAGGGCGGGTAAAATGGCAATAAGGTAGAATAAGATAGCATTCATAGGAGGCTCCATAGTAAAAGTAGAGTTGTGCTAAGTGTTAGGTTACTATTTTGAGTGATGAACCATGAAGAATAGTGATGGACGTCACTGTGCATGAGCCTGAATTCTTGCAATATGCCAGATAACCACTACAGGTCACTGACTTAATGACTTGTGGAAGCACATGCACATGCAGTAGTGTTTCTGTACAATGCCACCTGATGACTCTTTAACAGCCTTGTAGATAACAATGTATAGTTCTGCTATTCGAAAACAGTGACACCACATGATGCCAAGTGTCAAGTCTTACAAGTAGTTGTGACTTAAGCCATTGTGACAGAAGTATCTGGATAGCTTTAGTCATGATGGAGCATGATGCTGGGCATCACTGTCAAAAGTGTGTTGGAGAGGTAGTGTAAGGCCATGAAGCCAGTGCAGGTAATGTGATTCAGTGGTGAGAAGTACTTTGTGAAAGTTAAATTCTACAAGTGGAATTCTAGAGGTATTACTTATTAATCAACTATGAATTTGTGAGCAGATTTTGCCAATTAGTAATTTCTATAATACCCACAATAAATGTGAACATACTAAACCATATTTATCCAGCATAATTAGATTCCAGGACAAATTTACTTTTGTATTCGTGCCAAATCTTGAGTGTATACCTGCAATAGCAGTAGGGCTATAAACATGCAAATATGAAAATTCTCACATAATTTAACAAACTGTGAAAGTTTGGATTCCTGTAACTTATAGTTTACACAACCAATTACCTCTCTATTTAACAGTTTCTATGACTCTTTCAAGAAAGTATCCATATAAGTTTTCAATTATCTGTCTCCAAAGGTAGCTAAGTTGTAAGCATAGAAATATTTTCTGAAATGTTCAAATGAATAATAAATTGACAGATATTTAGCCCATGTAACTTCTCCACCCCTCATCCAAATGTCACAAAACTTGAACTATTTTTAGGCTCTGCCTATGGCAGTATGCATGCCACATTTCAGATCTCTAGTTACAATATGGCTATGACCAATTAAAGAATGTCAGAATTAAACAAAAAAAATATGGTATCTTTCCTTTTAAAATGTCCTCTCCTCCTCCCTTAGCCCACACAATCCCACAAGCTAATAGCACTGGGATCCCAGCCATAAAAACGGGTTCAAATAGTGTGATAAATTAGCAGTCAGTTTTGAGACCAGTAACAAAACAGATTGGTATGCTACTTGATTAGTCAGAGATCCCTATATATATACAACATTGGAACAGGTTTGCAAATACCTTTGTGACTGAGCTGGTCACTGCCCTGACTGGATTTGTTCACAGCTACAATTGAAGTTCTCAGCTCTAGTGCCCAAACCTGGTGTCTGCTTTCATGTCAGATCAGTTCAAAAGTTGAACCTGCCCTCAGCCCATCCTCTGTCATAGCTTCCTCTACCACACCCTACATTAGACCACACAAACTCAGGCAACTAAAAGAAATCACATTAAACTAAATTAAACTCTACATTTAAATTAAATAGGAAAGGAAGAACTACCTAAGTGGTAAACGGAATTTGCTGAGATGCTAAAAGCCCATGCTGAAAGTCACGTGTCACACCAATATGTTAATTACAAATCTGGCATCGGTTGCATGAAAGGTCACTAATACTCTGAAACGTTAGGTACTGTAGTATTAAAAAAATATTATTTTTCAATGGGGGATGCAAAAAAATTGTTCCAGGTCTATTCTGCAGCTTTCATTACAGTCTCTATCAGGACAGCTTTTTTGAGAGGTTTAAATATAAGTTAAGCTTTAATAAAAGCTGCTCTCGAATAGAAGCTGCGACTGAAATCAGCTGTTTGTCATTTTAAGCCACAGCTTCTATTACAAAAAATATGATATTACAATAATTGCATGTAAAAACTATGAAGTAATACTGTCTATTTGCATGGGATGGCACAATGTGCCAGACTGTCTGCTCACCACAGGACTGATGTCAGATCCTTAAATTAGCAAACTCACAGACATGTGACATGCCATACTATTTAGTCTGCAACTCCAACAGACATGGCTGACCGCAGATGGCCTATATATCAAACATTTATAATTAGCTTCAAAGGGTAATGGATCAAAAAGTACAGAATTGTACACTAATAACGCTGATGGGATAAGACTGTACAGGTACCGGGTCAATATAATATCTCTGAAGCAGTGCAGGAATAACCGCACTGCAGAAAGCACTACACTTTGAACAGTGACAGTGGATTTTCAGCATACGGTAATAACCACTTCCCATGTCACTGTACGCTCTGATGGGGGAGTGTCAAGGAGGTGGGCAGTATGGTGCCTGGTTGAGCTGCTTTCATGGTGGAGTGGCTAGGGCACCAGCACCCAGTGGTGTAGGGGATCTGGGGCTGTGGTTCAGTTTCCCCAGATCCCATAGTGTTGTGGCTTTTTACTTTAAAATGAATTCCCCAGTGTTTCTCTCCCTTCCAGAAATCCACTCCCCCTTGGAGTTAGCTATGTTTAGTCCAGGGAGTGTTGGAGGTGAAACCTTCTACCCCCTACACACACATTGGGGGGCATGGCGGGGTGGATCACACCTAAAAAAAACAAATAGTGCTATTTGTTTAAATGGTGTGCACTGTTTCTGCTGTGGTCGGTGTTTTTTCCCAACCTTATTTTAGTGCACACCATTTTGCCTACGTCATTTTGTTTTTCATGGTTTCATCCACTACATTATGACCCCGTGCCAGTTGTACACTTACAGGCTGTGATACTGAACTTGACTGATCTCTCCTCAGTCTTCTTAAAATCTTCTGGTATACAGTATTAACTGAGTAAACAACACATTTTGTCAGAAGTTGTATGATTTGAAAATGTCACAATATTCTTCAATATACTGAGAATATTAAACAATAGTGTCACTGTCTGAATTTATTTTTTTAGCCTTGCACCTCCTGCCATGCTGGTAGTTGATGAAGGTGACTAAATTTAAATGCTGCTTCCTTTCTGCTGACATGCTGATGCTGCTGGTGAATAAGTTGCTGTGTGCTGCTAGACGGATGGTAGTGCTATGTCTATGCATTCATCTACTGTTAAAGAAAGGTCTCCTCTGCTGTCTCCCACCTGAGTCCTGGCATTTATCTTGTTTTCATACTCAGACTAAATGATTCCCTCTTCCTTTTCCTGTCTCTGTATCTGTCTTTGTCATTCTCTCTCTCTCTCGCTTTCACTCTCACCCTGGTGTTACAAAGAGCCTTTTAAAAAATGTTAGTGTATGCTGGCTCAGCAGCACACTGTTACACATCTGCTCTATTAACTATTAAAATAATAAAATTGTGAGTCTAACACAGGAAAGGAATTGATTGTGTTTGATTACTGGTCAGCTTGAAGCCATCCAGTGCCTGTTGGTGTGTCAGACAGACTCTAGTCATTAATGTGATGTGATATTGCATTGTATTTTGACAATTGTGCCGATTGTATGTTTTAACTATTTGTATGGTTTTACTTATGTGTGTCTTACACAGGTCTACAGTTGAAAATAGGATCTTGCATCCTTACAGTATGCACTTGTATAAAAATAAAGTTTTATAAATGAATTAATATTAACAGTTTAAATCCCCAAAATACATATCTTACTTGTTTTTTAGATGTTTAAAACCATTTTATTGTGCAGATGGATAACTGCAATAACACTAATTCACGGTGTCTGTGTTGTAATTAATGACACGAGTAATTGGCCACACAGCACTTCTCAGTAGTTGAAGGGCAAGACCCTTGGCTGCTCTGTCTTGTTGTGCCTCGACTTAATAATAAAAATAAATGTATTTAAAAAGTGCAATTCAAACAATTACCAAAGTGCTGTACAGAGTTAAAAACATAAATAAAACAATAAAATATGTGGAATAAATCAATAAAATAACATTTCAGAACCAAATGTATTAGTCTCTAAAAGCACAGCTAAATAAATACATTTTTAAAGCTGTCTTGGAGCTCTCCAGGGTCAGGCACTCTCTAATCCAACGAGATAGAGAATTCCACAGGGTCGAAGCTGCATAACTAAAATCTCTCACACCAGATGTTTTCAACCAAACCCTGCAAACCTCTAGCAATCCCTCATTGGCTGAGCTGAGGGGTCTGAGGGGGCAGTAAGGAACCAGAAGCTCTTGCAGATAGCCAGGGCCCTAACTGTGTAGAGCTTTATAGGTTAATAAACCAACCTTGAAGGTGATCTGCCACTGAACATGCAGCCATTGCAGCTCACGCAGCACAGGGGTGATATGACTGGCACAGAAAACTCCTGCCAGCAACCTGGCTGTAGCGTTCTGCACTAGCTGCAAGCGGTGGATATCAACCCCCGGAAGCCCTAGGTATAGCGAGTTGCAGTAGTCAAGGCAAGAGGTCACAAAGGCATGGATCAATGTTGGAAGATTGCAAGACTTGCTTAATCCAGGCAATGTTCCTCAGATGGTAAAAAGAGGATATGACTACTGGCAACACATGCAAATGAAGTGTCAACCCTTCATCAAATATCATGCCCAGATTCCGCACCTGGACAGAGGACATGAGCTGGCTACCCCCAAGCCAAAGCCTGGAGGCGGACCAAACTCCCATCCTCTCTATCCCATGACCTGGCTCTACCACCAACACCTCAGTTTTTTCAGGGTTCAACCGTAGTCAGCTGGCCCGCATCCAGTCATGGAGCTCCACAAGGCAGCTATTAAAAATAGAGATTGCACTATCCGGGGGGGGGGCCAAAGACAGGTAGAGCTGGGTGTCATCTGCATAACAGTGAAACCACAGTCTATACCATCATACAATGTCTCCCAATGGCAGCAAATACACTATGAACAACATAGGGGGCAGCAGAGAGCCCTGAGGAACCCGACATGTCAGAGATAATGAGGCCGAGGAATAAATCCCCGACACCACTCTCTGAGTTCTGCCAGTGAGGAAAGATCTAAACCAAATGAGAAGAAGAAGAAGAAGAAGAAGATGAATCAGCATTTATATAGAGTTTTTCATACACAGTATCCCAAAGTGCTTTACAAGCAATGCTAGACTGGTAGTGAAGTGACTGAATGTGTGGTGGCGGCCATATCGCACATCATCACCCACATACAGCCTGGATAATTGCATGAACCAGTTTATGGGAAGGGGAATGTTGGCCATGACTCCGGGAATGTTCCCTGCTCTTTGCTAAAAGTGCCCTGGGTTCTTTTACTTCCACCTGGACACCCACCAGGATGGGCAGAAGGGACATTGGTTTAAAGTCTCATCTGAAGGACGGCACACCCCAGCAGTACAGAACCCCCCCAATACTGTACTCGGATGCCAGCAATTTTTAGGTGCAAGTCCAATCCCAGTGTGGGATGAGAACCCACGACCTTCTGGTCCAGAGGTGGATTGTTTTACCAACTGAGCCACGCTGACACCAATGAGGACCATACCTGACAGGCCACAGATGACTCTCAGGAGCTCAAGCAGCCTCCCATGGTCCACGGTGTCAAAGGCTGAAGAGAGATCAAGAAGGACCAAGATTGAATGACACTTCCAATCTCTAGCAGTCAGGAGATCATTGAACACCTGAACCAAGCAGTCTCCGTACTATGCCTCTTCCGAAAACTGGACTGGAGGGAATGATAGATGTTGTGGATGGTCAAATGATTATCCAACTGAAGAGCAACTACTTTCACTATCATCTTCCCAATAAAAGGAAAGTTAGAGATTGTCCTGTAGTTAACAGACCAGTTTGGGTCCAGAGAAGATGTTTTAAGGAGTGATGTAACCACCGCCTCCTTTAGGGAGTTCAGAAACTCACCTAACTCTAAGGAACACCAGACTATCTCTGTCAAGACAGGGCTGATGACATCTACACACTCCAAAATGAAGCATGTAGGGCCCGGGTCAAGACTACAGCAAGTAGGCAGCATACTTCGGACAATCTGCACAACATCGTTGATTGCCAGATGGTTAAAATGATCCAAAGATGACCAAGGTGTAGTGACTATACACTGACCACCGTACACCCCCATAGAGTGTGCTTAAGGAATCTCAGCTCTCATGTCAGCCACCTTATTGGCAAAGAATAGTGCATACTCATCACACTTATCTTGTGAAAATGCTCTCCGAACCTGAAGACAGGCTGTATTGCACAGTCTGTCAACGGTTTGGAAGAGCTGAGCAGGTCGATTCTGAGCCACAGCAATCTCCCTGGACAGGAACTCTTCCTTCTTATGGGCGATTGTTGATTGATAGATTCGATAATGTTCCATCAATCTAAGGTGGTTGGCATCAAGGGCAGACCTCTGCCAGCAATGCTCTAACCTTCGACCCACACAACTCAACTCCCTCAAGGCCCCACCGAACCAAGGGGACCAAGGGCATAGAGTGAGGGGGTGAACACGGACAGCAGAGATGGAATCCAGAGCATCTCCTACGGCCGTATTATAGGCCTGGACTAGATGCTCTGGGCCCACGCTGACATCTGTACATCCCGAAAGGTCAAGCACCACCAAGAGACCAGTGGGAGTAACATCCCTCAAAGGGCAGCATCTGACCATTCCCACAGGGGCAGGCCTATGAGGGGGAGCTCAGAAATTGAATCTCACAGTGCAATGGTCAGACCATCCAACTGGTTCCACTACCAGGTTGGTGGCTTCCATTCCCAGGAGGAAAACCAGGTCGAGTGAGTGGCCATGAATCTGGGTGGCAGAGGCAACAACCTGTGTGAAGCCCAACATATTCATAAGTTGAAGGAAGTACTGACCAAAATGTGAGAGTTCATCATCGACCCAGGCATTGAAGTCACCCAGCACCATCAACCTGGGTGACACCAACACCATGTCAGCGATGAAGTTTGTGACTTCCTACAGGAACACACCCTCACCCCCAGGTGGATGGTAGATGAGAATGAACTGCACCCCACACCTCCAGCCATAGTACACTCATAAGATCTGGTACCCTCAACTGGAACCTCTGTAAGGCCAAATTCCATTTTAAAACAGAGAGCTACACCCCCATCACTGTGGTCCAGTCTTGGGTGGTATATCACTGAGAACCCAGCTGGAATAGCTACCTCCAGAATCAGTCCGGCATTTTCATCCAGCCAGGTCTCAGTGATGCATGCCAGGTCGGCTGTTCCAACAAGATCAGCTATAATAGCTGTCTTGTTCTTTATAGACCTGGCATTGCCCAACACCATTCAAGGTGAATGGGATTCCAGAGCCGTCCTGGCTACCAGCCCTGAAAAATAGGAACCATTGGGTATGGGAATCAGATAAGATGGACCATGATCTGGGACCCATTTCGCCCCAGGGTGTCTTCTGGGCTTAACTACCCCAATTCATCCCCCCGCTCGCTCAGCCCCCAAGGTTCGGAGCCCCTGGCCCTACTTCTCCTTTTATTCATGATTCCAAAAGCCCTACACTGCCCGTAAACCACAGCTGGGAGTGGGGGGCAATTAAAGGGCTGGAGGCCCCAGAGCTCAGAGGAGAAGTAGCGCCTGACTGGGAGAGCCAAATGACAGCACATCCTATCAAAGTCGGAAACTCAAAACTAAACAGCATACATACAAAAAAAATTAATAAATAATAACAAAACCACAATTCCCAATCAAAAGGAACCCCCAAATATTTAAAACAATAATTAAAACAACAAAACGTGACATGGAACCTTTGTAAAAGAGCCTCTGGCTCAAAGGTAGTAATTCCTAGAACAATAAACTAAACTAAACTAAAACCACTCATGAAGTTGCAAAGATCAAAAGGAGCAGGCAAAAAATCAAGGAGATGCAACCAGTCACAGAACAAACGCAAATAATGCCCGGAAAGCTCACACCAGTCTGGGTAAAACAGAAGACTTCAAATCCATCACTGTCTTTCACACAGTAAGTAAAAGAGAAGTCAACAATAACTTAAAAGTTTGAAGATCATATGGTAGGGTATTCTCACCTCCCTCCAAGGACTGCTGCACCTAAAAAGTCAAACAAGATGGTCCATGAGTGGGTAAGCAAGCAGCAGAGAAGCACCATATATGAAAGGGGTCAGGGAAAAGAATGATGACAAATGAATCCAGTAGATCTAATAAGACCACATCCCCGGTCTGATGGAACCAGACTCAAAATCCATAGTTTTGGCACTCCAACCTCCAAAAGGGAGTTTTCAGGTAACGCCAGTGACCAGAGGTCCAAAGCCTCCAACTGCCCCCCCCCACAGGAGGCCCACTACTCCCCCCCAAGCCCAAGACCAGTGGCTGCAGATGCCTGGTGAGTCAGCCTTCAGGCTAAACCCCTCCAGGCAGCTTAGGGCAGCACTGTGCTCTCCCGCCAACTCCTCGGTGGCCAGACAACGGGCGTTCCTACCCCGGACCGAAGCCTAGAGTGGGGTAGCAACCCCCTAAACATGCGACCATAGGCCTCGCCCCTTCGGATCACAGCAGATCATGCGATAAAAGCTTCCTCGAGATAGTTGAAGTGGAAGCTAACAAGCTGATGAACAAATGTACTCACAAGTCCTAAAACTCGCAAATATTCACCCAACCATCGGTCCGATCCAATCCAAGGGTCCAAGCCAAGAGAAACCACAGGACCTGGAACTTCTCATCTCCTGCCCCAACTCCGACAGAGAGACATTAGACTGAGCAGCCATGGTGTAAAATCCAATCGTATGACAATGCTAGGACAGTCAAATTCAGGTTCAGGTTGTTCACTCCTTGAGTTGCTCACACTCTAACGATTCTCCGCACCCCCAAGTTCTGAAAATAATCCAGGAAATCTTCAGCACACTGCTGAACAGGAAAAGTATGATAAAAGAAAATTAAACAAAAAGCAAACTAAATAAAACTACAAAAAAGATAAAATAAACCAGAATAAACCAAATCCAGCAAATTTTTAGCTCATGCTAATGGATTAAACTAACAGACCAACAGACGGCAGACCCAACGTGGTCACCATCTTGGAGGTATTCCCCACATCTCTTGGCCTGTGAACCCAACTCAACCAATCTTAGCTAAGCTGTGCCATTTTCCAAGACCCTACCACTCTCCACAGTCTGTGAATTACTGCCACCACTGCAAACATCATGACTAGATGTATTAACAAATTTTTTCACTTATGAAAATTTGCTCAATCTTCACATAAAGGACAATGACAAATAAATTGTGACTTCAACTTATTCAATGGAAGGGGCGCTACAAGGCTCCATCTGCACAATGCCACACCACAAAGTTCTGCGCAACAGCACTGTGCAGAATGTTAGACCTAAGCACATAATCCTTATGGAAATGAACCCTTATATGTCTTTGATGCCATTTGTCAACTGTGCATTATTAGCATAATATGATGGGGTATAATATGTCTAGTAATAATACTGGCTGGCAAGACTATGCCATCTGAGAGCACTATTTCCAATAACCTGCTATAATCTGAGAGGAAGTTTATTGCTGACATGTATTTAGGGGACTTATCTGAATCAACGCACACTGGCTATAGCAAATGACATTGTAAATATTGCATGAGATACAGAGCAATTGGCTGAGTATGTGGGGCTATTCAGACAATTAACATGCTCTGACTTCAGCACACCAATTATCTGACTTTGGCAGTGCGTCGGTGGTAGTGCAGAAGAGCATAGGGCTATGCACTGAACTTACGCAGCCCTCTACTGCAATGTATGGCCACACAATAACCACAACTGCAATGTGAGTCTCAAGCAATGAGTCATATCATCATTTAATATAACCAGTAATTTAATTCAGATAATTCCCTTAATACATGCATCTTAGCATCATTCATCTCAAATCAGGGAAATTGATGCCTCAAAAAAAATCAAGAAAAAATACATAAAAATCAGGGACCAGTCTTATAAAATCACAGTGTTAACTCAAGGTACCAGATCAATACAACACAGACAAAACCACACATGAAATACCGTGCTGTACGAAGTGCGAATGGTTCTATAGTGACAGGAGTTGTTTCAGCATGTGGTAAAAACTGCTACCCCTGTCTCTGTAGGCTGCCATTAGGGAAGGTGAAGGACATTGCTGGGGTAGTGCCTGGCCGAGATGCTCCTGTGATGGAGTGGCTAGAGCACTTGCCTCTGGCGGCGTCAGAAACCAGGGGCTGGGGTTCAGTTCTCTCCAGGTCCCACTGTTATGTGGCTTTTTCTTTTACAAAACAAAAAAGTTTCCCCTGTCCAATTTTCTTTTTTCCCCAAAGTCCACAACCCCCAGGAGTTGATTATAATTAGTCTGGGGGGTGTGGGAGGCAAAACAAAGATATTCCTCTAGTGTGGACTTTTTTTGTGGTGGTGTTCTGCCAACTCAAACCAAGCAGCTATTTGCCATTCACACTCACATACACACAATAACAATACAATAAGTACAGCAAGCCAAAGCTTTATTATAGCAAAATATAATACAAAAGGTTATACATCACCGATTCAATAAAGCATCATCCAAGCCCTCTTCCAATGGCTGGGAAGCCCCCTTGTCAGCCTGGCTAGGAGTCTCTCGAACCGGGAACTGGCCCCACAGTGATGCGTCCACCCTGCAGGAGAGGCTTCTAACCAGGTGTCTGGAAAGTCCCATTTTATATGTTTTATCTGGTATTAGAAATGCTAAACCATCATGTCCTAAGCACTGGCCAGGTGCCCAGAACATCACGAAGTTCAGCATGACAAACACCACTTATTCTCATAATAAATAGTTGGCATTCGTTAGATCATCATGCCCTAAGCACTGGCCAGGTGTCCAGAACATCATGAGCCAAACAATGCCAGAGATTCTCACAACATCTTGTATGCAACCTTCAAGTCAGCAAAATACACTGTCTAAAGCAAAACATAATAATGAGGCTATCTAAAGAGCAAAACACCAATTAAATGAAGCAGCATGTAAAATGGAGTCACACAATACAAAATGGAGTCACATAATACAAAATGGAGTCACAATAATCAACATATTATACTATCACTACATTCGGTCCTTTGATTATTGTGAATACGATTTGTATGATATTGGTACCATAGCAAAATTACTACGAATATAACATGATAAGTAACAAGTCCAAATAAGCAAGATAATTGTCACTACAGCAATGATTATGATAGGATGTATCAGAATATTTAACACTTTTGTAGCTGGTGGAGACCATCCTGTAAAAAATATCCCACCAATAATGAGTAGTGTCTTGTTGAATCTTGGAACTTAAATCAATCATTTTATTTTTAACTATCGTAGTTTGCACCTGACTTTACACTAATGATTTATTTCTTATTGCCAAATGAGCCTGCATTACATCTGTTTCCTGAATTATCTGTTTAATTTTATTTAACGAGATATTCAATCTTGATTGATCTAAAATATTGGGCTGCCAATACAAAATAAGCTTCTGCTCATTATCAGGGACCTATGCATTTTACTGTGGTGGATGACATTACAATCCAATGATTACTAGGAATCCATGATTTGAACACGGTCCTCCACACATATTCATTATTACTCATTAAATCACTCTGGGCCTTATTTCTTTGCATTATAGAATATATGATTCGCATTGTGCATTCTGTCCAATCAATAAATCGTGAAATATTTTCTGCTACTCCCATTCCCCATACCTGTGAAGCATTAAATAACTGCAAGAACTCAAAATCATAATTCAAAGTTAATCTTTGGGGTAAGAAAACAGTTGGCATCCATTGAGCTTGTAAGTTAATTAAGCTAAATACATCAATTCCTACTGCCTGAAGCTGTTAGTCAGTGTTTTTATATCAACACTATTTAAAATTCCCATGCCTGCCCCTGCTCCACCTAATAGCGTATCATACCAAGCTCTTTTATATTTGCATTTTCTACTAAACATAAACGTTATGTTAAAATGGATTACATTTTTCTGATACCGCTGCGCTACTGATGTACATGTGGATGGAACCTTAACTATACTATCATTGCTAATTACAGGATGTTTTTTCAACACTGTAATGTGATCTGCCCAAGTAGTTCTATTAGTTATTGCAATAGCATTCATGCAGAATAACGTGTCTATGTCAATCAAAGTAATACTTGCATTGAAAATGTCTGTTTGATTCATGCAGCAATCAAGTCTATGTTGTACAGTCACCATGCAACTATTCGGTAAGTTGCAGCATTTAATAGCAGTCTTATTCTGCAAAGAGATTTCATCTGTTTCGTAGGCATATTAGTCCTGGGCCACCAGTTGTCATCCAGAGATTGACCCCGGTGAAATGTCATGTTCAGTACCACACTTCTGTCCGGATGGGCAGCTAAAGTTCCCTGGGTTCTATCTTTGGTATCATTTCCAACTCCAGGTTCCTTTACAACCAGTGTCATTACAGTTAACCCTTTTGAATCCTTCCTCCAGGGTAACTAGCTCTGCCAAATGGACCATAAGACACACCAGCATTCCTTTAAAATCCATTGCTGGACCTAGAAAGACACAAATTTCATTATTCTCGAAGATAACATTTATGTGCAGGCATGTATTCCCATTTTTCTTTCCCTGATCTGATAACTAGCACAGTGTTGTCTCGTCCGGTGGCTATCACCTCAGCTGGTTCAGGAGGGCCATTTAGTTTGTAACCCATATTTTGGCACCATTGTTAAAACCTCCTGTAGATCTAAACCTATATCCCCTTGCTGTTAAGAGTGTGGGGTTTGTCCCTTTATAGGGGTCATTTTGTTAACTGGAATAATTAACAATTGAGCCACTCTGTCATACTGTTGAATTAACAGATTTTGTTCTCTACTATTCAACAAAATTACTTTCACTTCTCCTTGGTAATCACAATCAATCACCCCTCCCAAAATTTGTATTCCCTTGAGGGCTAGTTCTGATTTAGGTGCTATCCAACCAAAATGTCTCGGTGGAATTTGTATTCCAATACCAGTTTCTATCACTTGAATGTTTCTGCTGTTTATTCTGTATTCTTGAAGGGCATGTAAATCAAGTCCAGCAGCTTTGGGTTGCCCTGCAAGGAGACAGAGCTCCTGGTGTAATTTCCCAATATAACACTGTTTCTGTAGTTGAGTAAGCCTGCACTTGCAAATTAGGAGTTATCATTCGCATTAAGGGGGTCTCAGATTCTCCAATTGGTCTATTATTTAAAATCTGTAATGCTTCATGCAAATTCTCTTTCCATTTTCGTAGGCTCCCCAATTGTCCTTTCACAATATGAGGGATTGGTCTTTGTTGCCCATGTTGGCATATAGGACACTGAGCAATAACAGTTTTAACCAAATCCAATGTTAGGGTACACCCTACTATATGCCCACCTGTAAGTGGTTTCTCTCCCAAATGTCCACATTTTTGATGTGCCCATTTTGCCAGCCCTGATAACTGCTGACTTTGAGTTTCTTCAATATCCACTGGAAGAATCTTAGCTTTTTCATCTGCAATAGAATTATACCATTGTTCTAGTGTATCTGAAGCACAATGAGCATCAACATGAAATACAGTGGTCTGAGTATTTTGCACCATAGTCCATATTTCCTGCCACAGTTCTTTTCCCCATATTTCTTTCGAATAAATTTTCCACTCATCCTTAGCCCAAGTGGGCAGCCAGGTTGTTAAACCATTGGCTACAGACCATGAATCAGTATAAATATGACAAGTACTTTGTAACCTTAGTGGGTATTACACTGGAATGGAGGAAGGGCAGCTTATCCCCTCCCTCCAAGCTCCTACTGGTGGAAGACACCAGCATCGAGGTGCAAGGACAGCTTGAATACTGTAGCAATAAAAGGTTAGCTGTAAACACAGACAAACAACAAAACAAACACACATCAGTTTAAAATAAAACAAGATTATTTCCATAGGATAAAGAAGCAAGCGTCCCTGGGTTCCCTTATCCTAAGCATGACAAAATGTCCAGATTGATGGTAATACCGTACGTACGTATCTCTGTAGATGGTAAACTCTCAAAAACAGCTGTAATAGTCCTTTTTTCAAAATTGTAAAAGTTTGTTCCTCTTCACTTAAAATACTAGTTTTGCAATAAAAAGTCAAATTACATGGTTCACTCTTGGTGTGCTTTCATGAAAACATACATTTTGTGTGAAAAGTTGTGCTTTAGGCATGGAATACACATCAAGTTTGAACTGGTAGTAACATAAAATGTTGAAACACAAGAAGGTCAAATAACGTGCAAAAGGTCACAGTGTGCATGCAAGGGTCATTCAAACCTAGCCATTCCTGTAGTGTCCTTGAACACCACCAATATTAAAATATCTTTACACAATAAAACTACACAAGACAGTACACACACACATACACATACACAAAAGAAATACTTAACACAAAATAAGACTGCCATTGTTTCACACCAATTTGCTGAGGTAATGCCCATAGTTCCATTAGAAACTGTACGTGGTTTAGATATATGTGTTGCCTCTGCCTGTCTTATAACACTGACAATTTTAAACCAACACATTTATACATATTGCCATGCCAAATCTTTCCAGAACAAAACACTGTTTAAACACATCATCTGTAAGTGAACACATCTCATGATAACATGATTACACCTTTTGGCACATAACTAAAATATGGCACTCTGCCATTTTGCAAAAAGTTTCTGGTTTTAACTAGAAGTATGATAAAGCCATTTATAGCTGTTAACACATTACATTTTCACCTAGCAGTGGCTTGGCACATTGCTTGCAAACTACAACTCTTTCTGCACATTGCAATCTATATGACGTCATAATTCTTCACCATCAACACTACCTGCTTCAACCAACGACTACAAACAAAAGTTCTTCACTGACCCTATCTAGGCAGCACAAATGTTCCATTACAAATAAAGCCAATTAAAACAGTCAGCTATGAGGCAAAGAAGCTTCTTCTCTCTTTTTTTTTTTCTGTAACACGTTGTGCACTGAAGGCAGTCAATCCTATCTCGCAACCTTGACAATAGAACATAATTACAGAACACAGATATAAGCTAGAAAATATGCATGAGAAAGACTGAGCATTACCTTGTTTAGTATACATATTACAGAAAGAAAACAGTCAGACATAAAATAACTTTGAATAAAAAAAATTCAGACTTACCCGGTGCCAAGGTATTTTTCTTCTTCTTTTCCGATACATTAGTCTAAGTAAGAAAACTGACTGCAGGACCTTCGTGATAATTTCCAAACACTGCAGCTATTAACTCTTTCAAAGGTTTTAACCCTTTCAAAGGTTTTTTTTTTGGCCATTTTAGTAACCTGCCAAACCAAGTCTTTTTCCAGAGCTCTGGTTTGCAGTTTAAAAACAAAACAAACAAAAATCTCTAACAGTACTAGGTTGAGATCCATCTGGTAGAGGTCCCCAGTACTTGGGTTTAGGATCAAATGTTTCAGCCTCTATAGGAGGCAAGGGAACTTGAAATTGATACAGAAAAACTTGAAACTACACAGATAGGCAACATGGGGGGGGGGAGGATTTTCAAATCATCCCGTCTGTAGTCACCTACTGTGAGTACATCCACAGTAGTTTATTTTTCTTTTCTAGATGTTGCTTATCTAACTTTTACTTAATCCAGCCGCTGCTTTTCTCCTAAAGCAGCCTGAACTGTGAAAGCCATCATTGACTCTAATAGTATATACTTGCAGCAAGCACAAATTATAAGTACAAAGGGCAGTTGCCCTTGCTTGTTTGAGCCTTAATACACCTTTAAAAAGAACTCATCCTTTTTCCTAAAATAGACATTTTATTTTCGAATCCTGCCGATTACGCCAAAATGTTCTGCCAACTCAAACCAAGCAGCTATTTCCATTCACACTCACATACACACAATAACAATACAATAAGTACAGCAAGCCAAAGCTTTATTATAGCAAAATATAATACAAAAGGTTATACATCACCGATTCAATAAAGCATCATCCAAGCCCTCTTCCAATGGCTGGGAAGCCCCCTTGTCAGCCTGGCTAGGAGTCTCTCGAACCGGGAACTGGCCCCACAGCGATGCATCCACCCTGCAGGAGAGGCTTCTAACCAGGTGTCTGGAAAGTCCCATTTTATATGTTTTATCTGGTATTTAGAAATGCTAAACCATCATGTCCTAAGCACTGGCCAGGTGCCCAGAACATCACGAGTTCAGCATGACAAACACCACTTATTCTCATAACAAATAGTTGGCATTCGTTAGATCATCATGCCCTAAGCACTGGCCAGGTGTCCAGAACATCATGAGCCAAACAATGCCAGAGATTCTCACAACATCTTGTATGCGACCTTCAAGTCAGCAAAATACACTGTCTAAAGCAAAACATAATAATGAGGCTATCTAAAGAGCAAAACACCAATTAAATGAAGCAGCATGTAAAATGGAGTCACACAATACAAAATGGAGTCACATAATACAAAATGGAGTCACAATAATCAACATATTATACTATCACTACAGGTGGTCGGTGTGTGCTGATATTATTTCACCACACACTGATTTGTATACCTCATTCTTGATGTGAGCAGTTTTGACCGCAACATTATGACCCTGTGCCTTAACTCAATAAATCTGCTCTATTGTGAGCCTTAATGCTCAGTCTTACTTACACGTTTAATTTTTAAAAAAGTACTGTTTTTCTGACCACTGGCACTGCTGTTGGCTGCTGCTCAAGAAAGAGTGCATTTTTCTCTGTCTTCTGTCTCTGTTGCATGCCAGGTTCATGCTCTAAATCTTACTAAGTCTTTTAAGGAGCAACCTGCATGGGTACAGTTAAATACACACCCTATATAGATACAGCAGATCGTTACTGAAATATATAACAAGTATGAAATGAACCAAGAAAAAGGAGACACTCCTTCCACCACCCAGCCAACATCAGATCATTGTCCTCTGAACCTGAGATGCAAAGCCACACCAGTGTGGCAAACAGGTGGCAAAGACATGCCAGTCATGTTGTTATCCTTATCCCACTGCCACTGCCTGAGAACAGTATATGCATCTGAGTGGGTCCATGGAAGGGAGCCCATCAGAAACATTGTTGCCATCATCCAACTGCTGTGTGAATTTGTCCAGCCCAACCCCCAGTTACTTTTCTCTCTCATGACTCCCCTCACAGTGTCCCACCCCTTGCACCCCCACACTTGGTGCCATGCAAGGGAGCATGCATAAAACAGTACACAGAAGACATAGCAGGGGATGGGCTCTTTGATCATCTGCCCAGGGATGCTGCAGTGGTGAACTGTTGTTACCATCCCAGATGTGGGGAGCACTGCCATTGTCACTGCTAGTATTGCCAAACCACCAAACACATGTCCAATGTGCTTCCTCTGAACCCAGGTTGGTGGTCAACACTACATTTTTAGTGCAATGCACCTCCAGTAACACTGCCCATCCACCGAACACCAGCCCATTTTTAAATAAGTAATTTTGGTCATCATGTCTGGTGAAGCAGATGTAACACCATCTGGCCAATCTCAGCCATCATGAGGCACAGACAGATAGAATATACCCCTTAATTTCTCCCAGCTGCAGTTTCCATAAGACAATTCATATCCCCTGATGGGGATATGTATCAACATTTGGACAGTAGTCCCTGCCAGCAGAAGCATGTGCAGCACTTGTGCATGTCCTATAAACACTACAAAACATACCCCACCCTCCCAGCATCTCAATCATCTACCACCCACCACCTGGTACAAGCAAGCCATGCACCTAGGCAAAGCCTCCACAGAGGAGAGCATACAGAAATTGCACAACACAGTCACCCATGAATGCTCTAGGCCTATCAGCTTACACTCAAATACTCTCTTCACTAAAGTTGAAGCTAAAAACAGTTCATCACCCCAACAAATTACTCAGGTAAAAACATGTAATCAAATATATTGTCCTGTACTCAGAAAAATTTCCCAACATAGGTGCAAAAAAATGCATCTTACAAAAGCAGACAGCAGCAGACCCACCATAGAGCCAGGCTGTATGATGGGTCTGCTGCTGTCTGCCTTTATAAATTATGCCCATTTTTGCACCTAATTTGGGTAAAATGCAATAAATCAGTTTATTATATCTGATTACATGTTTGTAGCTGAGCATTGTTTTTTTGGGGGGGAGCTATTTGGAGCTTCAACTTTAGAGGAAAAAGCTAAAAAAAAGGGAAATGTGAAGCACTCCGGACTTCTAAAGGTGCAATTGTGCAATATACAGTAACAAAAAAAGCAAAAAACAGTGCACACACCAAGCACAAGTGATTAACTATTTATTGGTCCTAAAAGTGCCCCAATAGATCATCTTTTGTGAGTCTTCCTCAGGGATCAGTTCCTGGACATGAGCATATAATTTTTAAAATGCAGTCAATTATCATATATTATTCATGCCCACAAGAAATCGTGCAAATACATAAAACAATTAAGACATTAAAAAGAATTCAATCTAGGATGAACACCAACACATTTACCTGTATTATACCACCAATCAAGTTGATATATCTGTAAGAATTATTAAAATAAATAGAAAGAATAATATTTTGACTGCAGTTTTGAAAAGCCAGCATTTGTGCCATTCTTTGTAAAATATGGATAATATTAAATTTCATGAATCTTCCTATTCTAGGAGTCAGGACAATGTCATTTGTATGGGGGATCAATATGGTGCATGTCCATTATGGTTATCATTTTGAATGGCTGCTGGTCTTAGTAACTGTTTTATTTACTTGCATGTTTTCTTGTGGGTATGGATAAGTAAGCAGTAATACCCAACATGGTGGGTGGTATTGGGAAATACTGGACAGCCCAGGTGTGCAATAAGGCCTAATGCCATGGGCGGAGTGCCTTTTTTAAAATTGTAGTTTTTAATCCGGAAGATAAAGGTGGTACAATTAGATATAACAAGAAATTCCCCAAATATATTAACAAAACTCAATATAAAAAACTTACAAGTTCAAGGGTAACAGACAAGCCCATCAATAAAAATTTAAATGTCCTTCAGAAGGCAACAAGCCTTAAGTAGAGGTTTATGTAGATACAGACTAGTCAGACATAACGATGAGATTGGGTCCTTCAAGAAGCTGTTTTAGGAAGAAAGGACATGGACAATCCAATACTGATATGGTCATTACTATCAAACATCCTGTTTCTTCTATTTAGAAATGAAATTATTCATAATTACGCCTCACTAACAAATGGAAATATGCAGCCTGTATCATTTGAACAATCCAGACATGTATAAAGAAGTGTGTATCAATAAAATAATATTATATCATGTTAAAACTAATTATAGCAAAAATACAAGTTATATGGCAGGGTATAAAAAGTGATGAATAACTAACAATGATGACAACAACAAAGAGCCTAAGGAATCAGAATCAACACATAAGTATATCAAGAGAAATCATGTCAAATCAAGCTATAAAGTTAGTAGACAGGGACTGCTTAAAAAGGAGTGGTGGAGAACCACCCTTCCCTAATTCACAAATCAAATAAGTATCAAGCAAAGAGGAGAAACTCAAAAAGGAAATTCCCAAATCAGCTTACTATATATATATATGTAATCCCCAGGACCCCACTACTTATCTCATGGAACAAAATCAGGAAAATTTTTCAACTGATAAAGAACCCAATTACGCCATCTTAAAATGTCTAAAAGTGATTAAGAATTCATGCTGAAAGTAGCTCCAGAGCATATATCTCCAGAGTGAGATTTCTCCTGGATTCATGAGTTGGTACTTTATTAGTGTGCCAAAGCCTGGTGATAGCGTGATTTATTTGTGATGGTGGTAGTTATAGTACAATGCTCCGGTAGTGTGGCAATAAGAATGCAAGCTGGAGTGAGGAGATCTGGGCAGTCATAAATTGCAATTATAATGTCTAGGACTTATCTCCAAAACCATGCAAGATGGCCACACAACCATAAAATATGTTTATGGTCAACTGAAACAAAGCCACAACCTCTCCAACATTCTCCTAGAGAAGATATCGTGTAACAGGCCGCCTCAGCTGGGGTACAAAAATAAAGTACCCTACACTTCCATGGACACTCTTTCAAGTATATTACTGTGAAGACCTTATGGTTATACAAGCTGACTTGCTCCAGGCTTGTAGGGTTATCTCACACTGAAATTCTTTTTCCAACCTACATCTCCACCTATCTGTGGAATCCACTCAACTTTGTCCCAGGGCCTTATATCATTGACTAATAATATATTCTTTGGGTGCATTCCCTAAATGGTACCAACAAAGGACTACTAGAGTTGACAGTGTCACAACCAGATGGGACAAATTCTCATCCAGAGGCTGAAGATATGATTTCAGTTGTAAAAATCTGTGCAACTCTGTAGATGGCAGCTGGAAGTGTGCCTGTAAAGAGATGAAAGGCAGCAGACCAGTGGGGCCCACTAACTGAAAAACATAGCTGATATTATAATGTTGCCACTTCTCAAAAGCCTGATCCACTTTATTAGGAAAAAAAATGCAGGTCAAATGCCAGGGGAGTTAAAAAAATGTTGTTCTGCCAGTGACGGATGTTTCCTCATCATCTTCAGCCAATGTCCAAGTGGTTCAGCAGCATATTGTGGACATTTAGTTAACGGACAAAATCTGTGAGGATTCCCCAATGTATAGGCCAACACATTTTGTATATCACTAAGAGTAAGTTCTGTGTGTTTTCAGTGCACATCGTAGTGTGGGGTAAGCCAGTATAATATTATTTGAAGTTGAGTGGCCAGAGCATATTGGTAAAAAAATTGGAATATTTAATTCACCCCTATCTTTTGGGAGCTGAAGAACTGAAAACCGCACTCTCGGGGGTGCTCTCCATCATATAAACCTCGAGACCAACTTGTCCCAAGTCTGGAAATAAGTTTTACTGGGCAGGACCGGGAGGGTCTGGAGGAAGAAAACTACTCTGGGGAGGATATTTTGTTGGATAACTGCCACCCAAGTTAGCAACCCCATTGGAAGCTGGGACCACCTAGCTAAATTTTCTGCTATTTGCAGCATGAGAGGCTCATAGTTTAATAATTCAGTATGTATCAGGTTTCTAGTTAACCTTATACCTAAATATTTGATTTCTGTCTTATACCATTTAAAGGGGAATTTGTTCTTCAAAACTGGGGGAGTCTTAATGTGATACTGGAGCATTCCAGTTTTTTGATTATTAATTTTATATTCTGAAAGTATAGCAAAGCACTCCAGCTCTTCCCAGACTGCTGGGATAGATTCATTGGGTGACATCAAGGTAAGTAAGATGTCATCTGCAAAGAGTGATATTTTGTAAGATCTACCCCCTATTGGATTACCTTCAATCCGAAGGTGAGCTCAGATTGCCACAGCTAGTGGTTCAAAGTACAAAACAAATAATAAAGGGGAAAGAAAGGAGCCCTAGCGCATCCCCCTAGTAAGAGAAAACCATTCTGAAAAGATACCATCTAACTTAACATAAGTCTGAGGGGCGCTATAAAGATTTTGAAACTGAGTAATAAATTCTAATGGAAATCCAAAGTGTCTGAGGGTCGCCCATAAGAAAGACCAAGTGACCCTATCAAATGCCATCTGTGTCAAGTCCCAGAAGGGCCTATGGTATATGGTGGGTGGTAGCACAATTCAAAAAGAGAAAGGTGCACCTAACTGCATCCAGAGCCTGTCTATACTTGATAAACCCTATCTGGTCAGGATCTATAATTTGGGGCAACAACAAATCTATTCTGTGGGCTATAATAGAAGTAAATAATTTATCATCATAATTTAACATAGATATGAGGCAGTAGGAGGCTGCATACTGTGGATCTTTTAAGGGTTTTGGGAAAGCTGCAATAATGGCATAATGCCAAGATGTGGGAGGGGGTGATAATCCAGTTTGAATAGCTGGAAAGGCCTAGATAAATGGTCGAAGAAGTTGTTGGTGAAACAATTTATAGAATTCAGCTAGATAGCCATCAGGGCCTGGTGCTTTCAAAGCTTTTGCTGTTTTAAGAATGGCTATTACTTCCTTGCTGGTAATTGGGGACAAGAGGGACCTAGCTTGAATCTCCATCTATTTCAGTAAGAATAACTTAGATTGGCATCCAACTGTACAGGTGATGGACGGGGATCTGCAGTATAGATTGTGTGATAGAAGCTGGCAAGGGCATTCCTTATGTCTGTAGGTCTGGAGAGGAAGTAGCCCATTTGGGGGTTATATATAGAGGACATGCATACTCAGAATTTGGTTACACGAAGTCTGAGTGCCAAATTCCTCCCACCTCTGAGCCCACTCTCATAATATAGCAATTTAGAACATACGAACATACGAAATTTGCCAGCAGATAAAGGCCTAGAGGTCTATCAAGTCTGCTCGAATGTGCAGCTAGCACCCCTTATTCTGCAGCTGCCCCTCCCTTCCACCCTTCCCCTTCATTAACCCTCCCCCTTGTCCTGTCCCATCCTCGTTTGAAGCAGTCCACTGTTCTACTGCATACCACTTCTGCAGGTAATGCATTCCACCCAGCCACCACCCTCTCTGTAAAAAAGTGTCTCCTCATCTCCCTCCTGAACCTTCCTCGCTCCAGTCTCATATCATGGCCCCTGGTGGCCCTCCCCTTCCTTACTTTGAACAGCCCCTCTGTACCTGTCTTGTTTATTCCTTTCATGTATTTAAAGGTTTCAATCATGTCCCCCCTGTCTCTCCTCTCCTCCAGTGAGTACATGTTCAACTCCTTCAACCTCCTCTCATATGATAAGTCCCCCAGACCCTTGATCATCTTTGTCGCCCTGCGCTGCACTCCCTCCAGTAACTTAATGTCCCTTTTCAGATACGGACTTAGAACTGCACGCAGTACTCCAGGTGTGGTCTAACTAATGACCCATACAGTGGCAGAATCACTCCTCCCTCCTTGAGGATATACCCTTGCAATACAACCCAGCATTTTGTTGGCCTTTGCAGCTGCCTTCCTACACTGTGCCGAGTTGTTCATTGACCCTGTGATGAGCACACCCAGATCCTTCTCCTCCTCTGTCTGGGCTAGCTGCACTCCCTAGCTGGTAAGTCCTCCTTGGGTTCTTCATCCCAAATGCATCACCTTGCACTTTTGGCATTAAAGCCAGTTGCCAGGTGTCTGACCAGGTTTCAAGCTTTGCCAGATCATCCTGCAACCCTGCCATCCCCTAGGTCATCCACCACCGCTCCAACCTTGGTATCATCAGCAAACAGACTGATCTTGCTCTTGATGTCCCATGATATGTCTGCAATGAATATCCCAAACAACACTGGTCCCAACACCGAGCCCTGTGGGACACCACTTCACTGCCCTTGGGTGTGAGAGCTCCCACCCACCACCACCCTCTGTTGCCTTCCTGCAGCCAGTTTCCTACCCATCTCACCAGCATTGCACCTGCCCTGTACCTACTAACTTCCTTCCCAGCCTTCCATGTGGCACTGAGTCGAATGCCTTACTGAAGTCCAGATACAGGACATCCACTGCATGTCCCCGTCCAGTTGCCTCAGTTACCCAGTCATAGAACCCGACCAGGTTGGTTTGGCAGGATCTGCCACGTATGAAGCCATGCTGTCTGCTGTCCTGTAGTCCTTTGGCCTCTAGGAGGGCCACCAGCCTCTCCTTCAGGATAGTCTCCATTAGCTTACCCACGATGGATGTGAGGCTCACTGGTCTGTAGTTTTCCCGGTTCATCCTTGGGGCCACTCTTGTGGAGGGGCACCACATGAGCCATCCTCCAGTCCTGAGGTACACACCCCGAATGTAGTGAGGCATTAAATAGGTCTGCCAAAGGTCCTGCAAGGACCTCTGCCAGCTCCTTCAGTACCCTGGGGTGGATGCCATCTGGGCCTGGTGCCTTGTCCACCCTCAGTGCCTTCAAACCCTCTCGAACTCTGTCCTCATGATTTCCCATCTGTCACCACTTCCCCCAAGGCCTGCCATTTCACCCATCTTGGGTGTCACCCCATCTTCTTTAGTAAATACTGAGCAGAAGTACTCATTTAGTGCTTCCGCCTATCATACCCTGCTTCCACCCAACCCCCTCCTTCCTAATCCTTACTATGTGGTCCTTACAGCTCCTTTTCTCCTGATGTACTTAAAGTCCTTCTCCCCTTCTTAATGCCTTGTAGCCAGCCTGAGTTCAGTAGATGCTTTGGCTCCCCTTACTGCCCTTGTCACCTCCTTCGATTCTGTCAAGTACCCTCTCTGTCCTCCCCTCCCTGTTTTCTTGTATTTCCTAAAGGCAGCTCTTTTCCTCCTTACCTTTTCCATGACCTCCTTGCTCAACCAGCTCGGTTTCTTAGCCCTAGCCTTCTTGCTCTGGGCTTTGCAGCAGGTTTTGGTTGCCTCCACTATCCCCAGCTTTATGAGCTCCCATCTCTGGTTAGTATCCATACTAGATTGAATTCTGGCCAGGTACCCTTTTACCACCTCCCCCATCCTCCCAAAGTCAGCCCTCCTGAAGTCCAGCACTCTTGTGCCAGATTCCACTCCTTCCTTGCCCATATCCAATGTGAGCCATACTGAGTGGTGGTCACTCCCTGACAGCGGTTCCTCCACTGTAAGTTCTCTCACAAAGTCCCCATTTGCCAGCACAAGGTCAAGGGTATTACCTAACCTGGTTGGTTCACTGACCATTTGCAGCAGGAAGCTGTCCTGGAAGGCATCCAGCAGTACCTGCTCCTTCTGTTCCTGGTTGTTGGGGTGCTCCAGTCCACTTCTGGCATGTTGAAGTCCCCACAATCACCACACTACCCTTCTCGCAGGTCCTCCTGATCTGTCCCGCTAGTTCCCTGTCTAACTCCTCCATCTGAGATGGTGGCCTGTACACCACTCCCATTCTAAGACTCCTATTCTTGGAATCCTGGATTTGCACCCAAAGTGACTCTGTACTGCCCTCCTCCCTTCCTCCCTTACACACTTCAGTCCTTCCTTCACATAGTGCCACCCCTCCTTTCCCAGTCACCCTGTCCCATGAATAACCTGTACCCTGGTACAGACAGGTCCCAGTCATTATATTGGTGGCCCATGTTTTGTGATGGCTGCAATGTCCACTCTCCTCTGCCATGAGAACCTGCAACTCTGCAGTTTTCCTCCCAAGGCTCCTAGCATTAAGGGTAACCACCTTCCACCCTTTTCCCCCCATCCTGCCCTCCTTTCCTAGCATCACCAATAGTACTTGCCATTTGTCCTTTTGTCACTGTTATGGGGGGTAAGCTCATATGGTTTCCCAACCTGTGGTCCCTGCATATCTCTTCCCCAACTGCCACCCCCCACTCCTAGTTTAAACTCCAAACTTCCTCATATATTCTTCCATCCTCTGCTTCAACACTTTCTTTCCTTCCTCACTCAAGTGTAGTCTGTCCTTGGCATAGAGACTACTGTCCTCCCAGGTCCCTCCCCACCCCCCAACAGCCCATACCCTTTAGCACAACACCAGGTTCTTAGCCATCTGTTAAATTCCTATTCTCAGCTTTCTTGTTGTGCTTGCCTTTTGCACCGGAAGTATCTCGAAAAGTTACTGATCTTCCTGCCCCTCACATAATTGTGCTAGTTCCTCAAACCTCCTCTGACTATATCCACTGTCTTGTCAGCCAGGTCGTTTGTCCCAAGATGTATAATTAAATGAGGCTTGTCCCTACCCCTTCTAGCATATTTCAGAACAGACTGTCCCACCCTTTCCGCTGTCATTCCTGGCAAGGCCTCCACCCAAATGCGACTATGCCTCTCCGCCTTGCTACCCCACCTAACTCCTCTTAGTATTGAGTCCCCCAGCACTAAGATTCCACCCCTCTTACTCCCTGCTTGCTTCCTTTCATCTCCCTCCCTCATTTCCAGCTCCTCTTCTTCCTCCTGCACATTATTATGCCCTTTTACCCCTGTTGCAGTTCTCCCAGCAGAACTTCCCCCCGCTCCAGTTTGGTCCAGGCATTTATCAATTACTCCTCTAATTTCATCACTTCCTCCTCCACCTTCTTCCTCTCTAGCAGTGCAAAACTATTTTCTGAAGACCCTTCACAAATGCCTGCCTCTCTCTGCATAGTAACCTGTTCTCCTTTCCACTCCATGACTTTTGCCACTTCTTCGCCTCCCTCACAAGTCCCTATTGCTCCTTCCATTTGATTTTGTCTCCTGACCTGGTTTCCCGGCAATCGCTCTTCCTGGCCTGGGCCCCTTTGTCTCTGCTTCCCTTCTTCTGAGCCTCTCCTCACCACTGTTGGCTTAAATTGCCCTCCCTCATCTCCCCTTCCTCCTCCCTCCAGTATTGGGCTAAACCCACCCCCAATCTGCCTTGCCTGTCTTAGTTCCTCCTGCAGACCCTCAATCTCCTTTTTAAGTTTTTCTATGTGGTTGCACACTAAACATCCTCCCACTCTCCAGGCAATGTTTAGAAAGATTGGTGCACCGCAGTTGTTGCAGCCTACCACCCTACCCATTGCTGTCGTTGCCCACCAGCGACCCCCCACCCTTCCAGATGCAGGATACCAAACACTCCCCCAAGTCCCCACTCTCCCCCCTCTATCAGTGCAAAACATTCTTTATGTCCCTTACCTCCTTTGTTGCACACGTTTAGATATGTTGAGCAACTGCTTTGTATATTCCTATCCACACTAAAAATACTTTAAGTAGCCATTGCACACCTTCTTCAACTCCTACTCCCCTTTACCCAATGCAATAACTATGTGAAGTAGTAATAATGAAAGCGCCTAGATTTGCATTTACTTTCCCTTCCACTGAGAGAGCCACCTCTTCACTTGCTGCAGTTCCTTTCCTGGATGTCTGCTTTGTTATGACAGGTGCAAATCCTTTGCCTGTTTGAGGAAGTGATGTCAGAACCCCTAGTACAAAGGGAATAATTGACCAGGGGTGGTGGGGTGAGGGGTTTGGGGGTGGGACCAGCCTAAGTCCTCCGGAAACAATCAGGTAGCTGAGGCCTCTAGTCAGACAATTAGCACCCCTTCCCCCACTCAAAACTTTGCAGCTAGTGAAGCCAGCAACAATGAATAAATTCTACCCAAAGAAACAGGACACCAATTCAAACAGCTTCACCAACAATACATCAAAATAGGTTTGGAATTATAAGATATAGGTCTCCAATTCAAAGAAACAGACCAGTTAAATTACACCAATTATGTTTAAAAGAGAAGAAATAGGCCTCTACAAATGCAGCCTGCCACACCGTAAACCAAACAAATGAGCCCACTTTTAGCTACCAAAACAGGTTTCAAAATTCCAACAGCCCCAAACAATACCCTGCTAGCCCCTTAGTAGTAAGAAGGAAAATAATCATTCTACCAAGTAGAATCCATGAAAAACAATGTAAAACACGAAGCTACTGTACTGTAGATCTGATCCTGTCCCCCTTTCAGTTCCTGAAATCAAGTTCAAGTATCAAGTATCAAGTTTCTCACTTTTGTTTTTTCCCTGCTGAGTATTTTATAATCTAACCTCATAATACCATTTTAAGAGTGGCCCACATGACTGTAGGAGGTGTGTAGGGAGTTATTCTATTGAAGTATTGTGGGAATGGAATCCTGTATTAACTTTTTGAATTCAGGGCCCCAAAGATACAATAAGTTCAGATGCCAACATGAGAGTTGAAAGGTATTCCCCCCCCAAAAAAAACTTTGCTAAAACAGGGGAATAATCTGAAAAGATGGATGTGCCAAGCTGAATATCCTGAAGGGTGTCCAAATGTTCTGCCATAGTAAAAATGTAATCAAAACTAAAGGAGACCCTTTTTCTAGGTGAATAATATGTATATCCCCTCAATGTAGGGACAAATGTCCCTAGGCATCAATAATACCTAGGGAAGCCAAATTAGTATGTAGATATTTCTGAAGAGGATTTCTTCGGTGTGGTAAGGGTGTGGAGACATCTAAAACAGGATTAATAATAACATTAAGATCACCCCCCAGGATTAGTTGACCCTGCAAAATAGAGAGCAGTTGATTCAAAATATTTCTGAGCAAGCAATTTAGAGGACCCCAGTGGAAGATACATAGTAGCCAACATGACTGGAGAAGCGTATAATTGGTCTGTGGCAATTGCATAATGACCCTTGAGGTCAATAATTTGCCAATATAATTGAAAAGGGATTCCATTAGGGATTAATATAGCCACCCCCTCCTTTTGCCCAAGCCGTGAGCTGAGGCTATGACATCTTGGAAGCCAAACTTTTTAAATGTACTATGCTCCATCTGGGACAAAGTGGGTATCCTGAAGCATGACAACATCTGGCCTCACCCTCCTCATATACTATAAGAGGCAATACTGCTTAACAGGATTATGTATCCCATTTATGTTGAAATATACTATTAATGATGGTTTATCCATAAGAGTAAAATAAAAGCTAAACTCCAATGAACCATGGTCCCTGTCTCCAAATATCTATCCAGCATTATCCAAAAATGATACATGAATAACCTCCAAAACTGTATGTGATAAAAGGAAGCTGATGTGTCCACTGGTTCCCTTGATATTCCAAAATACAACAGGGTATAAACATAGAAAACTATGAATTAAGTAATAAACTATTGCACACTCCCCAACAGGGTGAACAATTAACACACCAATCATAAAAAGAATGAAAAAAATTGCACATCTTGGTGAACAAATCTTTGTACAACTCCCAAAAAACTAGAAGTCTGAGAAAACATTGACTTCCAAGGTTGGGGGGACCTTAGTGATCCACCTACTTTGGGGTAGATGTTCAGACCCCAAGGGGGCAAGTCAAAGCAGAGCCAAGGGCACCTTACACTACTGAATAACCATCTATCAGTGGTAGATGGAGCTAGACTTGTGCAAAAGCAATAATGTATAATAAAAAGAACAGTATATAATCTAAAGTCATTGCCAAGTTTGCTCCAAGCAAGTGTCAAACCTATAAATAAACTAATGAAATGTGATAAGGGAAAAAAGGACAAATGCAGTAAAAATAGAAAAGAAGAAAAACATATAAATCCACATCCCCACCCAGTCAACTACACAGTAAAAAAATAGATAATACTATATCAATCCCCCCAATCTCCCCCTCCCTGAAATATAGACTAACCCCAATAAAGAAGGCACTGAGCACCTTAAGACAAATAAGAAAATATCCATGCTGAGTTGAAAGATAGTTCCAGAAAGAAAAATAACAGTATCAGGAAACCAAGGGAGATTTTATACAGCTACTGGCAAAGCCCATATAAATAAACATGCATACTCTACTAGTCTGTAAGGTTGCATCAAATTAAAGGGCAAAGGAAAGAACAGAGCTGGCCAGGGAAAAAACAGATAGCAGTACTGCAGAGAAATCACACGAGGGTAGACATAGACCACATAATGAGAAGGCCCACTACATAAACTATGCAGCAGAGGATCACCAGGATAAAAACACAAGTAACTGAGGGAAAATAATTTAATAGAGTGGATAGGGAACTAGCAAAATAAAAAGCAGTACCTAGGAAGGAATGAGAAAGTAAGAACGGAAAGGGTAAAACAGTCTACACAAACATGAAGAAAGCTAAACAAAGGAGGCGAAGATAAAGTAAAACCAAAACTTCAATCAAAAAGAACACCTGAGAAAGGAGGAATCACTGAACAACTTAATAGGCAAAAACAATGATCAGATAAACAGCTGAGTAATAAAAGAAGTGAAAAAATAAGGCAAAAAAAAATGAGCGAGGGAGGCAATAGTAATTTAGCTCATCATGGAAATAATCAATGCTACAATGCACTGATCTGACCCAATGTGAGTGAAGTTAACAATACTGAAGCTTGCTTCAAGAAGTTGGCAGGAAATAGATTATAGTTTCAGTCCGATTATGGTTACAGTCCAAAGAATCAGGTTTAGTCCTCTCCTCTCTTCTGAAGGTCTGTAACAGGGCTCTTATCTCTTCCAGATTCTACTCTTGCCACCTCTTCTTACTATGTGGGGACACTTTATTCCATTGCTCCTTCTGCAGACCACATTTGTCTCTTGAGCAATAAATGTCCATTTGCTCCTTGGGATGGGTAATGAGTCTCCTCTGAAGTTCTTGCCAAGCTGATTCTGGGCCTTTGAAGGTGTGGATTCCATCCTAAAAGTGTACCTGGAGCCTGGCAGGGAGCAGGGTGGCGAATTTAATTTTATGATCATGATGGAGATGCAGCAGTGGGGCATATGCCCTTCATTGAGCTAACACAGCAGGGGAATAGTCATCTTCTATGTAGACCCGGTGACCCAAATAAGTTAGTTACCCCTTCCTCCAAGATCTGATGAGGACCTCTTGCTTCACTTCAAACTGGAGGAACCTCACCACAATAGATCAGGGTCTAGCAGAGTCTGATGTAGGCTTTGTAATTAAAGATTTATGGGCACGTTCAAATTGCAGGTGGTCAAGATCACCAATTTCAAGCTGAAAGGAGAAAAAATCCTGCAAAAAGGAGAACAAGTTCTGACTTTCGGCCCCCTCTTTGATACCATATAGCCACAGATTGTTTCTGTTGGACCTATTCTCCAGGTTCTCACATCTGTCTCGAATATTCTGCTGATCCTGAAGGAGTTTAGATATTAAGCGCTCCAGTCAGTCTACTTGTGAGTTGGTACCTGTTGCTGGTTTTTCCAAATCGGATACCCGACCCTCCACAGCTGTCAAAGAGGTTTTAAGATCCATCAGCTAGGATCATAATTCTGCTCGAAATTCCCAGAGTTCTTCAAGGATCATCATGTTAGAAGGCTGATGGTGAGATTCAAGAACAGCCTGCTCCTTAGCAGATTGTGCCATCACCGAAGAAGTGCTAAGGTCTCCAGAAGGCAGATTTACACAGGGAGCAGGGATTTTTTTCACAGCTTTTTTTACCTCCCATACACATAAACGCCCTTGTAAATGTGAAAGCTGATCTTTGAGGGAGGAATAACCACAAAAGAAATATTATTTCTAGCTGGGTGGTTACAGAGCTCTGAGTTACTGCTGCATCTTAGATGATTTCGTCACTAGAAATCCACATGGGGAAGGCCTTATAGCCTCTGAAAGGTCCTGTATTTCCCAATACCACCCACCCTGGAAAGTATTATTGCACTTAGAAAATCAGCACTGAAAAAAAAGTTTGATAAAATTGTTAATAAAAATTATTTTAAATAAGTTTTATAATTAAATAGTTCCTCCACCTTCATTAGAATGATGGCTTTTTGTCCTACTGCAGACCCTGTATTTAAAAAAAAAAGCAGTTGTATGCAGTTACTGCTCCCACAGCAGAATGTTTCTGTTTTTTCAGTTTGAACCCCCATCCTCTTAATGCAACAGTTTTGTTCTCCCTCTTCACTTTTTTATTGTTTCATTTTCATTTTCATTTCAGAGTATATATTTTTCTGTCATGCTGCTTTTTTTAACACTGGGGCCAGGACATGTTGCAATTGCGATCAGGAGAAGGTAGTGCAGTATGGGAGAGTGAGTGTGGTCAGGGAGACAGTTGTTCAGGCTGCAGGTAAGATGGGGAAAGTTATCCTGCTATAATTTCAGCAACCCGGAAGTTTTAATTCAAAATAGTGTTTTTTATTGGTTAAAGTTCAGTGGTGTTCACAGCAGGACAGATCCAGGCAGTGGCAAACCAAACACGGCGCACTATAATGGTCTGAATGGAATCACGTATCAAACAGCAGAGAAAAATGCAAACTGTTCCTGTTTAGTTACTTATTTATTTGAAGATGTTACTGACAGAAAGGGGGAAGGGGGAATTGGCCCAGCTGCTAGTTTACAGCTCACTTAGCAAATGGGGACAAATTACTGCTGTCATGTTTGACAATTCAGAGTGCCCAATGATACCTCAAGTGATGGGATATCGTGAAGTGGCACTTGTTTTTCTGAGGGCTGTATTGAAAAATAAATGCAGGCCTGACCATGGTTTTCAGCCAGTCAGGATACTTTATTTTTCAAGCCATTTTCTAATATGTGCTAATTGACTGCATAATAAAAATGATATGCTCATAACCAGTAACCACTCCCTGAGGAAGACGTGCAAGTGTTGAGAGACACTACCCCCTCCAGAAGTGAGTAGCCAGTCAGCTATAAGGAAAGGCGGGGCTAATGTTCTTTAAAAGCCCACTCTGCCTGCTGTGCACAAGCACACACGTGAGCATTTGAGTGGCAAGAGCGGCACTCCTAGGAAGAAATTTGACATAACCTAGCAGGTTGGGCACTGTGTAGTATTTAAAGGTTTGTGTTGTTTGCCTGGCATCACCCACGAAGGAGAAAGGTAAGCATATAACATACATAATTTGTACCTTGTGTCTCAATTCTGTGCAAACATCATATGGGGGTTGAATTTTATAGCTTATGAATGTTTTATTAACATTGTTAACATAAATTTGTGCAATTGATTTATTTGTATGTAGGTGTATATTTGAAAGAGATATTTACAAGTTATTGCTTTTGTACCTGCATCAAAATGGGGTTAAATATCCTTGGGGCTTTAAAAGTTTTGGTGGTTTTAATAATTCTGGTCTCTGTGTGTGCTCCAGCCAAGAGAGCCATGCTTAGTGGGGGAAAGAGTTACTTGAGCTGTCTGGGGAAAAGCTGCAGCTCACCAGTTGAAGAATAAATGCTAATAAATAGAAAAAACTCTTTTTCTTCAATAAGAAATAGTCTGTTGAGGAGGAGTTTCTCACACAGATTGAGCTGCAGCCTGGCTCCCAGACATGCACTATGGCTAATTTTAATTCTATGTGGAGACGTGGAGCTGAACCCTGGCCCTGGAGAGAGGTCCATCAACATAATGCATGACAATGCTAGAAGCTTTGTAAAAAAAGATGGACACTTTCAGGGCCTGGGTCAGCATAGTCTCCTGACATCATTATTTTAACTAAAACATGGCTTCACAGGGGACATGGGTATGATGAAGTTGAACTACAGGATTGCTATCACCATAGACAGGACAGGGGGGTCTTGATGAGGAGGTGTCTTGATGCATGTTAAGTATTCACTGAGACACTCAAATGTATTATATTCTGGTAAAACAGAGGGTTTGGAATGTTTAGTGGTGTGTTTGCAGAGCCTGGACTTGGTAGTGGGAGCAGTATATTCTCCACTGAAGCTAAATTCAAGGTGTTTTGAAAAATTTTGTCATGAACTGACAAAGCATGTTAGTTCAAAAAAACTCTTCTCCTGGGTGACTTTAATGCCGCTTGGGGGTCTTCACGAGGCCAGAAGCAGGAGAGTGCAATGCAGTCTTTGCAATTTGTTCAGGTGACAAATTCTCCCACAAGGAAGGATGAACTTACAAGTCGAGGAAACATTTTGGATTTAATTTTTGTTCCCCCAGACCTAGAAGTGGTAGGATTTGGAGTGGGACCACCTAACTTAGGAGATCACTGTGTGATACAATGCACTATAAAAACCGGTGACACCCTAAACAAACATAATTCTAAGCAAACTATTTTAGGAGATCCTATAGGAAATTCAATAGGTTGTTATTTTGCAGGTATCTGTTAAATATTCCCTGGTATCGAATCTTTCTGATGCCAGATTTAAACATGGCAGTGACTGAATTTACCAAGTTATTTTTGGAGGCATTTGAGAGATTTGCACCAAATGAAACTGTTAAAACCAAGTCCATTTGACCTGTTTGGTTGGGACCAAAAATAAACAAATTGATCAGATTAAAAAATCATTTATGGAAGAAAGCAAATAAAACCTTATGTCCTGATTTGTGGACCAGATTTAAAATCATAAGAAATAAAGTTACTACCGCTATCAGAAATGCTAAGACATACTATTACAAACAAAAAATCCAAACTACAAAGAACTCCAGTGATTACTGGTCACTAATAAACAAATTAAAAACGCCAGTTAGAAACAACCCAATAGTGAAAATAAAGATAAATGGGGTTTTGCAACATAAGGATACAGCAGCAGACTTGCTAAATCATTATTTTGTAGACCTTCCTGATATGAAACAGTTGGTGCAAATGAAGAACATAATGCACCCTTTGACGTAAATGCGGGTATAAATTGTCCCGAGTTTAGATTTCAAAGTACAAATGCTAAAGAAGTTGCATCCATTATAGATAAACTACAAACTCAAAAAGCTAGTGGCATCGATGGAATAGAAAATCGTCTATTGAAAAAATCAATGTCTGAAATACCATCTATTTTGGCTGGTTTGTTTAACTGGAGGTTCAGTGAGGGGATATTTTCCCAGAGCTGGAAACTAGCTAAAATTGTCCCTCTAGCCAAAGGAGGTGATTCCACCGACCCCTCAAACTATCGCCCAATCGCTTTGTTGTCCACTGTCTCTAAAATATTAGAAAGAATAGTCCATAGGCAACTAATGGACTACTTTGAAAAGTATAAGAAGTTGTCTCCCTTTCAGTCAGGTTTTAGAAGCGGCAGGTCCACAGCCACTGCACTCATGGAACTGTTAGATCTGATTGCTACCTCATTAGAGGATGCAGGGTCCATAGGCATGGTGTACATGGACCTGTCAAAAGCTTTTGATATTGTTTATCATAAAATTCTGTTAAACTTATTGGTAAAAATGGGAGTAGCAACTGAATCTTGTCAGTGGTTTCATTCTTATTTAGTAAATAGATTTCAGGTTGTTAGTGTAAACGGAATTAGTTCTAAATCACTACCTATAACTCAAAGGGTCCCACAGGGATCAATATCGTTCCCCCTCTTATTTATTTCTTACAGAAACAATCTACCCAACTGTTTAACTAACACTTTGTCAGCTTATATTCAGACAACACAGTACTCATTGCTGATGGGAAACATCAAAAGGAAGTAGAGGAGAGGTTAGAAAAGGATTTTTTGTTTATGCAAAAGTTTTTTGCTGGCACAGGGCTCGCAATAAACAACAAAAAAACTCAAACAATGCTGTTCTATTCAAAACTCAAATGAGTTAGAGACAGTTTGGACTTTAAAATAGAGGTTAAGACCAGGGAAGGTAACACCTTGAAACAAACCGAGGTATGCAATCATCTGGGTGTTTATTTTTTTTTTTGTTTATAATATGCTTTATTGGAGTTAAAAAAAAACAACAAAACAAACAGTACAGTACAATACATACCATATATCATCATTTAGCATGTGACCATCTACATTGAAAATTCCCCAAATCCCCCACCTCTCCCTCTATCCCTTATACATAACCTCTCCCCTCTCCCATCATTTCAAATGATGTGTCGCTGTCTGCTATCCCCTCCTCCCCATCACCGTCCCCTGTCTCCCTCCCTTTATTAAAAGACTACATTTCAATTCAGTTACTTAGTATTCAATAAGGACACTTGGAAAACACTAAGATTACCAGCTTTAATCCTTACAACCTTTCCTCTTTCCTGGAAGGTTGAACTAATAACAGCTAACAGGTTTTTTTTTTACCTTCCAGTCATAAATTCCGTAAATTGCTCCCATCTACATCTGGGTTTTTATATAGACCAACATTTAATGTTTGAATACCATATAAATGAATTAGGAAAAAAAAGAAACATGAGATTAGGGGCAGCAAAACGGTTGTCATATTGTATAACCAAGGAAGTACGCCAAAGCATGGTTGATCAATATTACCTATTGTGGACTATGGAAGTCACATTTATTTTTGTGCAAACAGGTAGCAATTGATAAAATTGGATTTGGCTTTAAATAAGTTGACAAGATTTGTGTTGAAGTGTGAGTTTAACACCCACCACTGTACTATGTATGGCTGCCTTGGCTGGACCTCATTGGAGATTAGAAGAAAGCAGGAGTGGGCCATAAAAGTCCATGGGATTTAAAAAAAATAATTTGATGCACAAACTGGTAAAGAGGTTAGAAAAAACAAAACATGGCTGTAACTTGAGGAAAACTAAGGCCAGAGAGATAATAGTACTAAAATTTAAAAACAAATTTACAACTATGACTTTTCAGTATAACGCAGCTAGTTGCTGGAACCAACTGCCTTTGCGCCTTAAAGATACACATATGAACTCAAATGTTTTTAAAGCTGCTGTTTTCAAGGAAATGGGGTATTGTTGTGCTTGTAAAGGATAGATAGATTAGACTAAAGATAAGTGTATATGTTGACAAGAATCATAATTGTAGTCATTTAATATGAGTATTGAATTGTCTGTTTGTTATTGCTATCTCTTCTGCGAAGTGTGTAATATCCCTTTATTGCTGGAAATTTGTACGCTTGGATATGTATTGCTTGTTGTGTTTTTTTGTACATGTATTTTATGCCATTGTAACTTGACACTTTAAACAGGTGCACCTTAAGAAAAGGGTATTCATAGCCCTAATGGTTTTATCACTATATAAATACATTTTATCTACTACTATAGTACTACTACATAGGAGGACTTGATTAGCTGTTTCCTTTAGCACCAATAAATAGTCAATCATATGTGCTTGGTGTGTGCAGTGTTTTGTGTTTTTTTGTAACTTTAGATGGGAGCATCCACCCTAGCCATTCAATACATTGTGCCCTCTCCTTTGCCACTGCCAAATAATTGCATGCTGACACTATTGATTCTTTACTGTCCATCAATCCATCCATAGATTTAGAGCTCCCAGGATGCCTCCTCTAGCACCCAGGCTTCCCCATCACACACAGACACACAAGGAAACTCCACTGCGTTTGTCAGTAAGTCTCACAATCAGCACTCTTCCTCGAGCTTAAACGGTAGAATTCTGAACTCCAACAATATGTATAAAAAAAGACCAGACCAGCAACATTTAACAAACACTTCCTTAATTCATATTACTTAACTTAGGTGTACAGAAAAATAAAGCTGAGTGAGATCATAGTCCTATTAATTAAAATCTATAGTAATTAAATAAGTTCAGAAGAACTGCTTTTTTCCTTTAAAAATAAACTAGGCTGAGGAGGGCTATTCACATCAAATAAAAGAAAAATAGAGACTACTATTATTAGATGTTTGTTCCACTGGCCTGTACAGCTAAATCATGGCCCTGACCTGAAGACATCAACGTGATGACCCTAGTCCAGCCCTCAGTCCAGCCTCAGTATGCCAGGCACCCCAACCAGCCAAAAACAACCAAATAGCATGCTCAAAACCTTTGCATTGCTCAAAATGCAATTCACATTTCTGGAGAGGGGTGCTGCTGGTGTGTGGCATCCAGTGCACCCCCCCACACAAAGAAACATGGCATATATTCAACATTCAAACATAATAACTGCCTAATGGCTTTTCTTACTTTAAACTCCATGTAAAAAGGGGGTCCTCTTAGTTTTCAGATTGGAATTCCAAAGAGAGCAAGCTACACCACCCCTTCATGGTGGGACTCTTTTGGTGTAGTCCCTACACTAGCTTCTCAGCTCTGAAATGCCTGCAGTGGCTACTCATACATATAGAGTGCTGCCTAAATTAACTTAAATCACATGGCCTTATTGGCTCCTAAATTAATTCCACCCAGGAATATCTAAAAGTGGTGGCAAGAAGCATGCTAAGGGGAGTACCACAACTCCCAAAACTCTAAAAACAACCAAATAGCAAGCTCAAAACCTTTGCATTGCTCAAAATGCAATTCACATTTCTGGAGAGGGGTGCTGCTGGTGTGTGGCATCCAGTGCACCACCCCCAAAGAAACATGGCATATATTCAACATTCAAACATAATAACTGCCTAATGGCTTTTCTTACTTTAAACTACATGTAAAAGGGGGGTACTCTTAGTTTTCAGATTGGAATTCCAAAGTGAGCAAGCTACACCACCCCATCACGGTGGGACCCTTTCGGTGTAGTCCCTACACTAGCTTCTCAGCTCTGAAATGCCTGCAGTGGCTACTCATAAATATATAGTGCTGCCTAAATTAGCTTAAATCCAATTCCAATCTGGAAACTAAGAGGACCCCCTTCTTTACATGAAGTTTAAAGTAAGTAGAGCCAGTGTCCATGTAATTGTTTAAATATTAAAATGTACCATGTTTGGGGGGGGGTGGTTGTGCACTGGTATTCTGTTTTTAACTGTTGTTTTTACCACAACCAAGTAGCACCCCCTAGCAGAAATGTGAATTACATTTGTGGGCAATGCAGAGTTGAGCATGTTGATTTGGGGAAGGTGTGGCACCCCTTACAACATGCTCCCTTCCACCAACTGTAAATGTTCCTGGGTGGAAGTACCTTATTTAAGGATCCAATTAGGCAATGTATTGTAGGCCTATTCAGGCAGAACTCTATATTTGTGAGTAGCCACTGCAGGCATTTCAGAGCTATTAAGCTAGTGTAGGGACTATACCGAAAGGGTCCCACCATGGAGTGGTGGTATAGCTTGCTTACTTTGGAATTCCAATCTGAAAACTAAGAGGACCCCCTTCTTTACATGAAGTTTAAAGTAAGTAGAGCTAGTGGCCATGTAATTGTTTTAATATTAAAATGTACCATGTTTGGGGGTGGTGGTTGTGCACTGGTATTCTGTTTTTAACCTCAACCAGCCACACTGTAGACACCCTGGCTCAGCGACACATGCAGTGTGGAGATTAAAATAAAATCTGAAGTGATCTGTTATTGAAACTTATTATTAAAATACTTTCTTAGTTTCTTGCCTTTTATGTACTGTAATGTCCTCACTCTCAGTGGACCGCTCAAGCTAGTCCCTCTCATTGGACCGTGACTGGCCTGGCCTGGTGAACTGGTGGACCAACAACTAGTGCTCTCCATCCTTCCTTTCCCACATTTGTTACTAGCTGCTTCCCCACCTAACTGCTCTCTCTGCACCCTGGTGAACTTATCTCCACATCCACAATTTATCCCCTTAACTGTTTTTCCATCTCCCATGCTGCCCTTCTCTTGCTGACTATCTGTATCTGCTTTCAGTTTTCCTTCCCCTCTTCCTTTCCTTTTCACTCCCTCACCCCATCCTCCACTCTGTTTTGTCTCCCTCCTCTTCACTGTTCACCTTGATTTGTTCCCTCCACCCTCCCCTGTACTCCTACTCTCAACCATGGCTCAACCTGACCTTCTACCTCACATCCTGCTGCCCCCTTCCTCCTTCCAGACACTGGGTGAAAATCAGTTCAATAAAGGCACTCCTTTAGAATTTCCCATCCCTGATGCTACTCTCACATTCCCACCCTGTCCCCTTACTACTTGCCATTCCTCCACCCTGGGCTCCCTATTCCTTTGAGGAAGAGATACTCCTGTATAATGAGTGCTCCTCCCCACTCCCATCCCCTGCTAATGCCATCATTGCCCTGGGCATCACCCCCTCTGCCTTTCACTCCACTGTTCTGCTCTTCTGACTTCCCACTCCATCCTCCCCAGCTCTCATCTGAGCAGCCTTATTTCTGCCCATGGCTGCTCCAGGCTCTTACACACAGGACACCCCTCTTTACTCTACATCACCCTCAAAAAGACTGCTGCCACACAGCTATTGCAGTTTACCGTTCTCCTGCTTCCCATACATGTACCTAATCCCCCACATCCTCCCAGACCAGCTTTTCCTAGCCTCCAATTATACATAACTATAAAAATATAAAATTCAAAAATAAATAAACATTTATTTATTTTATTTATTTAGTTTTTGTTGACCGGGTAAGTGCACTAGACAAATTCTGCCTATTTTCTGGCATGACCCAGGGGAATGGGATACAGATGAATGCCAGCTGACCCTGAACCAGATTAAGCTGTTGCCGGTATTATTATTGAATGTGGGGAAATTTGGCCAGGGCACCACGGAAATTCTCCTACTCTGTAGACGGGTGGCACTGTCCATCTGTCTGCAGAGATGGAGGACCTCAGTAGACTCCGAGAGACCAATGGGGATGGTTGTGCTGAAGGAGCTCAAGCAAAACCTTTAGAGCAGAATGTGGTGGTTTTAGCTGAGAATACAGACCAATCTCCAGATGGATTAATAGAGCAAAAAGCTGCACCTTTAAATTCATCTAGTAAGGAAGCCTGTACTGAAGATGAGGAGGAGCAGCTAAAACGGGATTTAGAAGAGAAAAAACAACAATTGCTGTCCTTAGTTTTGGTGGCAGAAAGAATTTGAAATAAGTGGAACAAAGCTGGATGAAGAAGAAAAAAAGAAGTGTAAACGAACAGGGGTAAGTCCCTTGCAAGGCAAGCATAGAAGAATGCCTATAGATTTACCTACTCATTTGGTAAATACAGAAACTTCTTCTATCCAGACTACAAACACAGAACTAATAGAAAATGACTTGGTTGTTGATTCAAAAGATTGGACACCTGAGACTGCTTTGCAAAGGGCGGGATGGATTATGAGAAGGGAGGAATGGATTCTGGATCCTATAGTTCCTCTACCAGGTTCCCCAACCACCAGGTTTTCCCTTTCACAAGATGTGAGGACACCTGAATGAAATTTAGAAACAGGAGTTTTACACACACCCACAGTACCTATGCAGTATGGTTCAGACGTTTTAGCACAAAGGACTGAAGGGACCCAACGAAACCAAAATTTACTAATAAATGAAGTAGGTAACTTTAATGGTGAATTTCAAGACTTACAAACCAATGAGACTGATCAAATGGTAAGAAATGATGATGTACAGGAAATATTAGAAGTTCAAGATACAAGGGAGCGGCCTACAAGTAAAACACCAGCCTCTCCACATAAGGATTTTTGTAGGCCATGTTCTTATGCAGGCCTTTTTCAAAAATCAACCTGAAGCAGCTAAAAGAAGGTATTTAGTACGACTTTGATATAAAGGTCAGGCTCCGATCCCTCCTGACAGAATGTGGGTAGGAAAAACACTAATTAAGGATTCTTTGGGTTTTCAACCTATGGAAATATATGCATTTATACATGCTCCTGGGGACAGAATGTATGATATAAGCTTTTGTTCAATGATGTTACTGGACACATTTTGGAAACTGTATTATGAGGTGAAAAATCAAGAACATTGGGCTGAATTTGTAACAATACCTATCACAAAACCTACGATTCAAACTGTGACAGTGCTTTTCCAAACAGAAGGAGTAGATGTCTCCAATATTATATATTGGTTGGAAAAAAGATGCACAATTTTTGACCATTCTATGCCTATCATGGAAGAAAATGGATTCTGGACTGGGGGGGTGGAATATCTGTGTACAATTAAAACAAACAGAGAGAGGGATTCAACATTTACCAAGTTCATTTTTTGGGGAGAGGGAGAGGGGTATACTATTTTATGTAGGGCAGACCAAGAGCTGTTATAAGTGTGGATCCTTAAATCATTTGAATAACGATTGTGATAGTATAAAATGTTTTCAAAGTGGGGTTTTCAGACATGCAGTATCACAGTGTACAGCTTCACCAGTGTGTAATTTGTGTGGGGATGACGACCATGCTTTTTAAAATTGTCCATGGGCAGCTCATAATTCAGATGAGGTATCTGATCATGATGTAATTTGAACTAAAGCAAGACATCAGAGAGGGCAAAATACATGGTCAGATGACCCCCCTTTTCAGCCAAGATGATGGGGTAGAGGTCGGGGGGGGGGTCTCAGTCATCAGAATAGGTGAACAGAAATCTAGAAAGGGTTTGTCAGTTAATAAGACTCCTTTCTCCCCTAACCCATGGATTAGAATGCCTGAGGATTCAGTAGAAGGAATAGAAACCCTGCATGTTACCCCTTTAGGTTTACCAAAATGGACAGTAGTACAGACTACTACAAATTTGGAAGACCACAATATTCCTATAAATGACGGTTTTGAAACAAGAGTAACTTCTGGTATGCAGATTGCTATATCAAGTACAGTACTTTCAGCTGAGATGGAGACAAGCCTAGATTTGTCCAGTACAGATCCTACTTTATTCCCTCTTCCACTTTCAAATCGGTTTGCACTGTTCTCCACTTGGGGAGATCAGATTGATGTAGAACAGCCGATGGAAGAAAGTGAAGTAACTGAGGTACAAACATACAAAACAATTGAATAAAAAAATCATCATTAGATGTGCCCCAGAAGAGAATGACAAGATCAAGTACAAAACTGATTAACCCTCCCCCGAGTTATTAAATCTGAAAGTAGCTAGTGTAAATGTTAATAGTATTAAAACTTCTGCTAAATGTTTTACAACCTTTGGGATTTTGCAGCAGTTAGATTTTGATGTTTTTTTTTTACAGGACACAAGATTAATTACACAGAAATAGCACAGGTGACAAATGATTGGAAGTGGGGTGTTTCATATTGGTCACCAGGGACTGGGACATGTAGTGGAGTAGGTTTCTGTTTCCGCTTGTTAGAAATCTCAGTATTATAATTAGTGGATATTTCATAGGTTTCATAGGTTAATCAGAGCCAAAAAGACCAAAGGTCCATATTGCTCACCATAGATTAATTATAACCCTTGATTGAATTTGAGCTTAAATAAACATCCAGTTGATTTTTGAAAAGATACATACTCTCACCGGCAACCACTTCTAGTGGCAGGCTGTTCCAATTCTTAGAAACTCTGAGAACCATAAACTTCTCTGTTTTGTTGTACAGTATTCCACCATTAATTGTAATGGATGAGCTCTGGTTTCATATACCACCTCTCTGAGAACCAAAGCCAGAATTTCCCATAGACAATCATCATGTAAGGCACGGTACACCATACATAAATCTCCCCTCAATCCACGATACTCCAGAATATAAAGTCCGAGTTTTTGGAGTCTATCATCATACTCTAATCCCCTAACTTCATCAATTCTTTTAGTTGCCCTCCTCTGAACTCTCTCCTGGGCATTTATAGAACCCTTATCTCATGGTGCCCAAAACTGAGCACAGTACTCAAGGTGTGGCCTAACAAGGGAGGAATACAGTGGGAGCAAAACCTTTCTACTTTTACTTTTTATGTGTTTAATTATACAATGAAGTATTTCCCCAGCCTTTTTGATTACTTGTTGGCAGTGTAATCCAAAATTTAGGTAATTTTTTACCCTAACTCCCAGATCCCATTCGTCCTCAACAGCTTCAAGTAATCTACCACCCATTATATAATTTGCTTTTGGAATTCTCTTCCCAAAATGCATCACAGTACATTTACTGTATCTACATTAAACATAAGTTTCTTTACTTTCGCCCAGCTTTCTAGTTCACTCAAGGTGTATTGTAAAGTATTGATGTCTTCAGGTTTATTAACTGTAAAACCAATGCGGGTATCATCAGCAAATTTGGTTAACCAAACATCCGTAGATGTAATTAATAAAGAAATATAAATATTAAAGAGACAGGGGCTCAAAACTGATCCCTGAGGAACCCCACTAGTTACCTGTTCATAATCAGAATAGTAGCCCTTTATGCAAACCCGTTGAGTTCTCCCAGTTAACCAAGATTCAATCCATTTAGTAATATTCCCCTCTTAACCCATTTTTATAGTTGCATCAATTAATTCACCATGGGGGACCTTATCAAAGGCCTTAGAAAAATCCAGAAGGATAACATCTACAGCTTCTCCTTTATCTAATGCCTCACTGACACCACCATAAAAATGTAACAAATTTGTATGCATAATCTCGATTTCACAAAGCCATGTTGTGTAGTATCAGGCTGCATAATTTTCCCAATATGATTTTCAACTATGCCCTCAAGAATCTTATCCAAAATGGACGTTAAACTAATTGGTCTGTAATTAGTTACATCCTGTTTAGATCCTTTTTTAAAAATGAGAATCACTATGGCTCGTCTCCATCCCTCAATAACTACTCCCTCTGTAACAGATTTTGTGAAGAGTGCAGCAACAGGACCTGATAATGGAATTGCTAGTTCTTTCATAATACGAGGATGGAGTCCATCCGGGCCAGCTGATTTATTTGGGTCCAGTCCCTGAAGCAATTTTTCAACTTCCATTTTTCCCACTGTATATTGTTCACTTGTTGGTTGATCACTATGACTTTCATTTGGTCTAGTTTTTATATTAAAAACCGAAGAAAAATATTTGTTACATGCTGTAGCCATTTGAGATTTATCAGTTAGTAAGTCATCAGTCTGGTCTTTCAATGGGCCAATAATAGGTGCACCACATCTCTTTTTATTTATGTATTTATAAAATGTTTTATAATTATCTATTACATTTATGGCTAGCCTATATTCATAATCTCGTTTGGCTTTTCTGATGCTGTTTTTTGTCATCCTTAGCTGATCTTTATATTTTGCCCAATTTTTAGGGGATCCACTTAGTTAAGCATTCCTAAATGCTTTACTCCTATTTTGTATATGCTTCTTGACTATTGCATTCATCCAGGGTAATTTGGGTTTTTTATTTTCTATTTTCTTCATTTGGAGTATGTATTTTTTGGTGGTAATAGAAAGTTTGGTATTTAGAATCTGCCACATTTCCGAAAGTGATTTATATTTGAAATCTAATGTCCAGTCCCAATTAGCCATTTCATTTCAAAAATCCAAAAAGTTAACCTTATTAAAGTTATATATGATTGCACTACTGGTGCCATATCCTAAGTTTACTTTATAAGTAAAGCTAACCATGGAATGATCACTGGAGCTGGGGGGATAACCTTACAGTTTATAATATTATTGCCCAGATTATTCAAAACTAAATCCAAAATGTTTTCACCCCTAGTATTTAATTTAACTATTTGATCCATGTTAGTCTCTAGGAATGTTTCTAAATAAGTACTTTCAACGGGGGTTTTGTTTGTCCCAGGCTGGGCATTTATGCTAGATGTGAAGATAAATACATCACTTTATCATTTGTTGAATACTTATGGCCCTCAAACAAAGGCACTAAGGATTGCATTATTGAAGTTGGTTCAACCCTATCTATATACAGGTAGACAGATTTACTGGGGAGGGGATTTCAATATAAATTTTAAACAAGATAATGAAGGAGTTAAACAGTATTGTGACAAGAATTCTTTGACGCAAGTGTTGGTTTTAGCTGGTTTAAAAGATGCATTTGAGAGTGGTAAAAGAGCAAGGATACCCACATATCATAGGGGGGTTTTGCCTTCAAAAATAGATTTTCTTTTTGTGAAAAATATGTTACCAATAGCTGAAACTTTTAATATACCAATGGACACCTCTGATCATAATTTAATAGGCATACATATAACAATTCCTATAAAAAGAGAAGCAGGTCAAGGATTCTGGAGAATTAATGTAGCTCTTTTGAATGATACAAAAATAACAGAAACCTTTAAAACGTTAGTTTTGGATAAAGCTACTACTTTGATTTTATATGACAACATAGAACAGTGGTGGGAAGATTTGAAAGACCTGATTAGAAGTTATTTTCAGCATATCGGGAAATCAAAGGTAGGGTAATCTTCTAAGGAATATTTGATATTAAGAGAGAAATTAGGAGAATTACTGATAAAGCAAAGCATGGAGAAGTTGGATTTAACTGAGAATATTGCTGAAATTAAATACATTATGAGGAAATATCAATATGACTGTTTGGCCCCTGCAAAGAGAACAGACTTATGCGACTCAAGGTAAAACAGAAAGTATCAATCCATTTGATAGTTGTTCACAAAGAAGGAAAAGAAAACAAATGTTGGGTCTTTCTTCACAAAATGGGACACTGGTAAAGGATAATGAGGTAATACTAGGAGTAATAGGACGTCATGTTAGTAGTACATTTGAAAATCCAGTAGACGATAGCCCTTTTACAGCTAAACTTTTAAAAGCAGCAGCACCTCCTAGATTAACTGAGCAGTTAGGTAACCTTATGATTGTCCCTTTCACAGAACTAGAAATTAGTACAGTGATACAAGGACTACAGAAAGGGGTATCCCCAAGCTCAGATGGTTTACCAGGGGGAACTTATAAACTTTTGCTGAGTTTTATTCCGTATGAGTTCTTGCTGGTGTATAATTATTTTCTTCAAGACAATTATTTACCAACTTCTATGTATGAGGGACTAATGATCTTTTTTATAGAAATCAGGGGATAATACAGATATAAATAATTGGCGTCCTATTATGCTGCTCAATACAGACTTTAAGATTTTTGTGAAATTATTGGGCAACAGGTTGTTGTGAGTAACGGGGGAATTAATAAGCCCGCAGCAATATTGTTCGGTACCAAAGAGACTGATTACAGAAGCATTAATAATTATTAGAGAAGTGGTAGAGGCAAAGTTAGGAGGGACCCAAAAGGGGGTTTTGGTGAGTTTAGACAAGGCAAAAGTCTTTGATAAAGTTTCACATAATTTTTTATGAATTGTTTAGCTACATATGGTATACTGAATAAATTCATAGGTTGGATTAAATTATGTTATGATTTAGTATATGTGATCCCTTATGAAAATGGGAATTGTGGTGCACGATATCGAGTAAGAATGGGGGTACGTCAAGGTTGTCCCCTAATCCCATTATTATATGTTTTTGTAATTGATCCATTAATCAGAATAATACAACAATCTCCAAATATTTATGGAATAGATGGAGGTATTTCCCAAAATAATAGATTATAGCTTATGCTGATGATTTGTGTTTGATTTTGAAAGATACAGGTTCTTTTAAGTTAGTAAATAAACTTATACAAACAGTAAGGAAGATTACAGGGGCTAGTTTAAATAAAAATAAAACAAAATGTATTGATTTAAGAGGTTTTAAGTGTAATACAAAAATGTTAGGTGATTGTCAGGTAGAAAATGTCCCAATAAAGGTGCAAGGCATATATTTTGGAGGAGAGGAAATGGCATCGTACAATTGGGAAAAAGCCCTTATAAAGGGGAATGAATTAGTAGGGAGATGGAATTGCTGGAAGGTTTCTAAGACAAAAAAAGAGTTTTTCTAATCAAAACCTATTTAGTACCAATTTTTCTTTATATACGTGTAATATTTTTGATTCCCAAAAAGTTAGAAGTAGCCTTAATGAGATATTTTTTCTCCTGCATTTGGGGAAGCAGATTAAACCCTATAAAGAGAGATTATTTATATAATGATATAAAAACAGGAGGAGTTAATATGATACAACCCTTATTATTTTTATTTCACAATCTATCTTTATTCTAATTTATTCCCATTAATGAAAGGTGCGGTATGGGGATGGGGAGATAGGGGGTTAACATTACTGCAGGGAGTAATGCAAGAATGGAAAGAAAATACATTTCTACATAAAAATAAAAGAAAAGAAAACCTTGATTAATTAAGAAATGGGAACACATGGTTGATGAAATTAAGAAATGGAGTATTGATTATAACACGGTATTACACTGTACTAGGAAACAATTGTATTTGGAAACAATGGAGGTGCATTATGTAGAACATTCCTTTATGAGATTTTCTATAAAAGATCAAGATTTGATTGCACAATAAAGTATATTACTGATGAGAGATTACCAGAACAAATGTGGTATATGGTTTGGTTGGGGGTACATTCAAGAAATAATGTAAAAAATAATCAAAAACACAAAGTGGTACAAGAAAGATATTGTCCCAGGGAAGGATGTGGATTGGAATTAGAAATAGTAAGTCATTTGTATTATGGATGCCCATTTATAATCCGCTTTTGGGACATGGTAAAAAACAGATGGAAGCATAATATAGCAATACCTCTGAATGAAAATTTATTGTTTTACTGAATTGTTCCTAGTACAGCACATCAGTATGATATTAGTACTTTGTGAGTGGTATGTGCATATTTAGTATATTGGATATGGATTTGTCAATGCCATTTAGTGTTATAGCAAACATTTATTTCTGAAGAGGAATTATTTTATATTATACATACGGAATTAAGTCAATGAAAAAAGAAGACTCGTATCACTTAGATTTTGATACTTGGAAAATAAAATGGGATAAGTTTGATTTTCTTTAAAAATTAAAGAATTATTTATTTACATACAAGACATAGATAAAGTTAGAATTATTAGAGTAAATCAGATAATATTCATAAGAATAAGGAAGAGGTTACAGATTAAAAGGTTATTTGTTTAAATTTTTGTATATTACATGGACATTCTTGTTTGTTTCCTTTTTATATTTCTGTAAAATAATATATTGGAAAAAAAAAGAGACACTTTTGATTTTTGGGGCAAGAGGCCATTAAGTAGAAATGTTTTTCTTTGATATGATCTTGAAACGTTAGCATGCTGGAATAATTTTTTTTTGTGTGTGTGTTCATTTCTGTTTATTATGAGTTTATATGCAGTAATACTTTTCAGTTTTGCTTCCTTTTATTGGAAAAAAATTCCCTTACTCTTATAGTGGAGTGGGGAGGAGAGGGTTAGTTTATGTGGTTATACAGATTAAAATGTTTATAGTAGGTATAGAGGTTTTGTATGAATTTATACTTATTTATGTTTTATTTTTCTTTCAATGAATTTGTATGTTTAATGCTGATCAGTATATATTTTGTTATGATTCAATAAAAAAATTCCCCTACTCTTTTTTGAGAAGTCCCATGGGATGTTTAACATCCACCTAAACTACCTCCAGAACAGGCAGATGGGACCTCGGTTTAAAGTCTCATCTGAAAGATGGATATATAAACACAGGTTGAAGAAATCTAAAACAGTTCTCTCTGTGACTCTCAGAACAGTTCAATTTAAATAAACACAGACTGAAGAAATCCAATATTTGTTAGTATGTGCATGTGTTTACCCCTACGTAGTGTGCTGGGCTGATACAGATATGACAGCTATATGTCCATTGCCCTTTTTAGGAAGTGATGTCAGAACCCATGGTATAAAAGAAGTGATGCACATGGGGTGGCTGGGACCAAGCCCCTGCCCTCAGAAACAATCAGCCACAGCTCTGACCCACCACCCCACACTACTCTGTTCCTCTGCTTCCCAGTGATTCAGCCAGCAAAGCAGACTCCTGCTAGTTTCTCCTCCCTACTCCCAAAACCAATTGATCTGTAGTTTCCTGACTCAACTATACAGCATAGAATTTCAAACAGTAACATCTCCCAATATTCCAAACAGAACTAATTAAATATTTCAGCACAAAAAACTGCCTTTTACTTCCCTTATAAGTGATCCAGCATACCTACTTTTTCTGGCCCACATATTTACAGTGCCTCAGATAGCTATTGCCCTGGACTCTTACTCTTTGATCTAGATCTGTTTTTCAACCCTCAGAGGTGACCTTTCCTCCTTGCAGACCTTTGACCTACTGGCCCTGGCTTGACATCCTGCCAGCCAGTTTTAACACTATCAGTATAGACTGGTACAGCTAGCTATTAGAATTGCTTAAGCATTTTGTGAATTGTATTTTCTTTAAACCAATTTGTGTTTATGTTAACCAATCTAGCCAATAGAATGTCTATTGTGTTCTGTTTTTGTACTTTGCTTCAACACATCTGTATATATCCTAACCATTTTGTATAAACAGCCAATTGTATGTTGTAAGTGTTTGGAATATCTACTCTACGAGGATGTGTTGTTGTATATCCCAGTGCTATTCTGTCTCACATGTAATTGTTACCAGGTCCATCTTGTAAATGAATTCTTCTCAATGATGTATCACCTGGCTAAATTAAGATTGATTGATTGATTAAATGACTCTCCATAACAGTTCCATCCCACAGCACTAATTAATTTCACCACCACTTTTTACACTCACAGTATAGACTATTCCAAAATCAAAGTGAAGAGAAATCAACACTTCCCTACTGTTGTTGCTTCTCATGTACACGGCTTCCCAGTGATTCAGCTAGCAAAACTGACTCCTGCTAGTTTCTCCTCCCTACTCCCAAAGCCAACTGATCTGATCTGAATGTAATTCACTGCTCTCTGCTCCCAAAATGGGGAATAGCACCAAGCTTGTATGGTGTGTGTTGTGTGCTCTCCTTCTGATTCCCCTACTGTTGACCTCATCTCACAGATTTCAACTCCACAGAGCTGCCCACCTGTCATAAGTAAATCAGACTTAAACTGCCAATAGCAGCAGTACATCTGCAGAAGCACCTCAAGACACCTGACACAATACACCCCAGTGGACCAGATGACACGTGGAGAAACTCCTATTCAACTAGCCCACCACACATCCTCCCTGAGATCCCTTGTACATTATCACATGTCCCTGGAGGTACTGCAGGAAAATAAAAAGCTTGATTTTCTGTTCTGGAGTGGTCTTGCAAACAAATTTTCCATTCCCACTCACCTGGCCACAACCACTGCAGAGTAATATGGAAAGTAACATCAAAGTAATGTGTTACATATACAAAAATGTAATCAGTTACATCACCCCATTACATTTTTGTATAAGTAATCAGTTACCATTACATGTTATTGTGCAATGCAATTAAACTATTGTAATGAGTTACTTGTAACACTTTACTACCCAACACTGCCAATACGCAGACAAGCCTGTCTCTTCTTCTCATGTTTTCTACAGAAACAAGGCAACCTCTTAAGCTTTGTTCTTGTTGATCTTGGTTGCTATAGAAACCTTTCAATGCAGAGAAAGGCGTGTTGTGGATGGTTACCTACACATTATCCTCTATATTGCTTGTAGGGAAAAACAGGTAGACCAAAGATTCCTGAATCATTTTATCTGCTATTTTGTTATCATTTTAGTATAAAATAGGTTTAATATTCAGGTTATAAGCCCTGCACTTTCAAGGAGATTGTGACCTGCACTGACATATTTTTATCCAAGAAGAAGTTCCTTAACCAATATTTCGGTGAATAGAAACTGATTTCCTGGATTCCAAACAAACAAACATTTCTTGCCAAACATTAATATCTAAAAACATTTATTATAAGCAATCATTCCATCAAACTCATAACCACTGACTATAGATATAGGCCCACCATACTCATCTGTCAAAATCTTGATGAAAAGAACACATCTGCCTACTCATCTCTGTTTTTTCAGTCTGGCTTACACTTTTCCCCTAGTACAATATGAAAGAGCAATATTACCAAGCATAGGGATATTACTGAAGGGATAGCCAGCTAATGACTTTTATTTTTGGAGTACAAAGGGCAATAAAAAGAAAAACATTCACAGGGAAAACCCCACAAAAATCTACCTCCATGAAAACTCATTTTTATGAAAACTCTGTAAATGAAACACTGACAAAACTCTTTGGCTGTATGTGACTTACGTATAGTACAGTAAGTTGTCCACATACAACTCTTAGCAAAGATTCACCATTGTATAGTGCTCTGAGTATCATATAGACATAAGACTGCCACTCTCATCAAGTATATGGAAACTGAACTGAGAAAACTTAGAATGATGATGCAGAAAATGAAATTGTCAGCCAACTACCCTGAATGCAAAGAAAGAAAAAGAAAAATCCAAACATAACACAAGAATAACAAGCATTCAGAGATTTATAGACTATACTATATCTTGTACTATACACATCACCATATTGTACCTGTGCAAGAAATCCCGGTCCACTAAAACATTTACAATGTCAATAATTAATCTGTCCTTTCAATAAGCAAACAAAGGCATATTTCAAACCTCTTCAACAATTCAGGAGAGAATCTGGGCCCTGCATGTGAGTAGCAAATGCTGTCAGCACTCAGTTCTAGCTCCTTTTACCAATTACATATTTCAAAATAGTAGACTGCAAACTCTTGCCCAATTCTGTGTTCCACAAATGGGTGGCTGTCAATATTTACAACCAGAAGCCACCAATCAAAAACAAAGAACATGGGTTTTGTATGATTCAGAGTGTGACAAAAGGTAAATGAGGAAAATTAATGAGTTGTTTTTGAATTTCTTGGCTTAAATAATGACTCGGTTAGGAGATTTTACCAGTGTTTTGTAAAAAAATATTATTTACATGTATTTTACTTGATCCCTAACTCTGTTGTAGCATATCAGTCTCATAATGTGACTGACAAAGTTTTTCATTAGCAACCTGATGTAAAGGCACCCAATTATATAACTGCAGTTCATACTGTTTCTGTTTGACGCTGTTACTGCTTCAGAAGAGGATATTTAGGGAAGAAATGGTATGGAAGGGGAATATAGGGAATGTGGAGGAGTTATAGGAAACTATCAAAGGGGGGGTACTGAATGCCACAGAAGAACAAAAAAAGGAGGAGACTGCTCTGGTTTACAAGGGAGGTGGCAGGGATGGTCAGGAAAATGAAATTCAAAAAATATAAGATGACACAAAGGAAGGAGGGCAGGGAGGCTCACAGGGAGAAGCAGAGGGTAGCAGTGAAGAAGATAAGGAGGGCTAAAACTGACACTGACACTTAGGAAAAAACAGCTAGACAGGCCAAAAGGGGATATAAAACCATTTTTAGGTATGTGAGGGAAAGAAAGAAGGCAAGGCATTGGGAATAGTATGGTTAAGGAGGGAGGGAGGGAGGACTACAACTGGAGGAGGATTTTGAGAAAGCAGAGGTGCTGAATAGCTGCTTCTGCTTGGTCTTTATGGACTGGGGGGTAGGGGACCCAGAGTGGGAGGGGAAAAGAAGACAAAAAAGTGGATCCTAGCCTGTTTAGCATAGACAGGTTTAGGGATGAACTATGCAGGCTAAAGGTGTACAAGGTGATAGGGCCAGATGGCTTGCACCTTAGGGCACTCTGGGAACTGAGGGAAAAGCTGTCAGTCCCACTGATGAGACTGTTTAACTTGTCTTTGGATACATGGTGGGTGCCAAGGGACTGGAGGAGGGTGGATGTGGTGCCACTGTACAAGGGGGGCAGTATGGAGGTGGCTGAGAATTATTGCTTGGTCAACATCACCTTGATTGTGGTTAAGGTGATGAAGGCACTAATAAAGGAAAGTGTGGTAGACTATTTGGTGGATAGTGGTCTGCAGGATGATAGGCAGCATGGCTTCATGAATGGGAGGTCATTCCAGATGAACCTGATAGAGTTCTTCAACTGGGTGACACAGCTGGTTGACCAGGGAGGGGTGGTGGATGTAGCCTATCTGGACTTTTTTATTTTTTATTTAGTTTTTGTTGACCAGGTAAGTGCACTAGACAAATCCTGCCTATTTCCAGGCACGACCCAGGGGGTGGGGGATACAGATGAACGCCAACAGACCGTGAACCAGATTAAGCTGTTGGTGGTATTGTTAGTGAATGAGGGAAATTTGGCCAGGACACCGGGGAAATTCCCCTACTTGGTTGCTGTCTCTCTGTGACCTGTAGGGGGCCCGGCCATCAGGATGGCCACTTGGGGATCGGACGCGGAGCAGGAGGACGCTCCGGGGATAGGGGAGTTGGTCTCCCTCCCTATCTCTGTTTTCAAGGAGACCGGAAGAGTCAGTTCAGAAGTGTGAAAGTGTTGTGGAATTTGGAGGCATACCGGAGGGTTCTGGATGTCAGAGGGCTGCTGGAACTGAGCTTTCATTTCCACCTACCATTTTTCCTGCCGTTACCTTGGCTTTCTTGGGCTCACAGCATGATGGCACACCAGAGGTTGGTGATTTTGTATTCCGTTCCACACCGGAGGGTGACGAGGAGTCCAGTGTAAATGGAGTGTCTAGAGCTTCACTTTCTAAGGCTGCCCTGTTTACGAGTGATGCTTCCACAATACAGAAGGAAGAGGTGCAGCAGTGTATTCTGGGACATATCCCTGCTATGGAAGCCGATGGAGGGTCGGTGCAGGGGAGGTTCTGAGACGTTAGGAGTGGGGGAGACTTGCAGTGTTTCATTCTCTCAGAAGTGCCTAGAGTCTCCCCTTGGCTCCTGCACGTCAGGTACTTTGGAGAATGGTGCAAGGTCTCAGAGGTCTACCGCTGGAGAAACGATTCCATGCCGGTTGATTTCATCATCTTTGGCAAGTTTGGTTAATTTGCCAACAGGTACTGTAGCATTGCAAGGGGTGGACTCTGGTTTACTGGAACCTCGAGAGCGGAGTGGGGGGAATTTTGCTGGTTATGGTTCCCCTGGGCAGGGCTCTCATGTTTCTGCCTCTGGTCTTACTATTGGTGAAGCTCTGAGGGGTGCTGGGTGGGAGAAGTCCCCCTCTTAGATGATTCCTGGACCTCTCCTGCATGACCTGGTCCAACCATTCAGGGTGACTTATTGGACATTTCTGACTCTGTGGAAGTACCTTCAGGTTTCAGTATGTCTCAACCTCCAACCTGGCAGGCAGGAGGGGAGATATGTAATGTTCCAGTCAGTGTTACCCCTGTTTCTGCTTTTACTTCAGGACCTGGTGCTGGGGAAGGGTCTGTGCTTCCACCTTTAGCTTGATCAAATTCTGTTTTCCCTCTTGCTTCTGTCTCTCAAGGGGATAAGGTGAGTTCAGGTACTGGCTCGCTACAGTCGGCTACACCTGGTGAGTTAACTAGGCTTCCATCTGTCAGTACCTTGGGCCAGGGTTTAATGGTTGACTCTGCTATTGATTCGTCGGAGTCTTCTGCCAGGCCTACTCGGCCTAAGACTTTTGCAGGTTTGTTTCATCAACACCCTGAACAGGCCAAATGCTGTAATGCTGTTCAGCTTAGATATTGAGGAGGATTGGACACTTTTCCGGATCGACTTTATGTGGGGAAGACATTAATTAAAACCAGTTTGAAATTTTCTCCCTCAGAAATATATGCTTTGAGTCATACGTCTGGGGATAATTATTTTGACATTAGTTTCAAGACTGCCACAAGTTTAGATACCTTTTGGCACCATTATTTAGAGGTTTGGCATACTCCCTTATGGTCTCCTTTTGTTTTCATTCCTCTTACCAAGCCTGCTATTAAAAATATCACTGTCTTATTTAAGAATGAGGGGGTTGCGATTAGTGATATTCTAAGATGGTTAGCTACAGGATGTACTGTGCTGGGTCTGCCTGACCCCATTATAGATTCTGAGTTTTTTTGGACTGGAGGGTGGAAAATTCAAGTTAAATTGTATATTGTAAATGGGAATCTACAGCATTTGCCAAGTTGTTTTTATTTAGGTAGGGATAGGGGTTTTGTATTTTACCCTGGACAGCCTAAATCTTGTTTTAGATGTGGTGCCCATACTCATCTGAGCAGTGCTTGTGATCAACTCAAATGCTCTACCTGTCTGGGTTCTGGACATGTGAGTATTGATTGTCCTCACCCGAACCTTTGCAACTTGTGTGATGCAATGTCCCACTCTTTTAAAGATTGTCCATGGGCATCACATAATTCTCCATCAATGCCTGCTGACTCTCAAAATGAGACTGTTTCTAAAGCTCAAAAATTTGCTCAGGCTAGGCCACATTTTCGGCCATTTGCTCCTATGTCAGTCCCTCCTCCCTCTGGACACCCTCCTGTTCAGGTTGGCCCAGGTTTGAGTATGTTACCCTTATCTGGGCTCCTGTCCAACACAACTTTAGGTTCTCAGGATATGGCTAGGTTACCTTCTAAAATGGCTTCTGACCCTATATTAGTTAAAGAAAAACCCCAGTCCCTAGCACGTCGGGTGTTTCCCGCATCAAAAAGAATATGCCACCACCCGAGGATACAGATTGGGTCTCTGTTGGGAACAAGAGGCAAACAAGAAGCTCTTTGTTAAAGGGGATCCCTCTGTCTCTCCCTTCCCCATCCTCTGAAGTGGTAGTAAAAAATCAGTTTGCTGTTTTACATAAACGGAAACAGACGGGTGAGAATGAAGATGATTCTGATGCCTCTTCTATTGCATCCTCACAGGTTGAGAAATTGTCTGACTCTGAACAGGTGTCTGGTGACATACAGCTTAGTAAGAAAAAAGGTGTAAATTGAAATCTCCTGGTAAAGGTAGAGGGAAAAAGAAATCTTGAATGTGTGAATAGCTGATACGGGGGATGTTTTGTCATTTGGTAGCTTAAATGCTAACAGTCTAAAAAATGTTAAAAGGAGACAAGCTATTTTTGCCTTTCTTTTGTCCTTACCAATGCACATTATATTCTTACAAGACACTAGGCTCCATTCATTACGGGAGATTGATCAAGCTTCCAGGAATTGGAGGGATGGTTTGTCTATCTGGTCACTTGCTGAGGAAGTGTGTTCTGGAGTAGGGATTCTGGTTGGGGGGTAGATGTTCAGGTCACTAGACTAATTGAGCTGATACAGGGCCGTGTTCTGATTCTGGATGTTGTTCTTGGCTGTCAAGAATGGAGGCTGATTAATATTTATAACCTGCAGCTTAAGACTCAGCGTATTCAGACGTTCAAAACTGTTCAGCCCTTTTTGCATACATCCAAATCTGTTATTCTCGGTGGGGATTTCAATTGTATATTGGCCTTAACAGATAGGTCTTACCCCAAAATTGTTTTCAGATTCTAATTTTCTTAATACATTATATAAAACAGCTAATCTACAGGCCGGGGCTCTTTTTGGTGTACACCTGCCAGAACACACTTTTCACAGAGGTAGACTTACTACAAGAATTGATTATTTTTTCTTATCTCCCTGGCTGTCGAGGGTTCAGTATTCAGTTCTGCCATGCGAGTTCTCTGATCACTGTGTGTTGTTGCTAAACATCGGTTGTCCCAGAAACAAACCTGTGTCGCGTACATTTTGGAAAATGAATATTTCTATTCTGGGAAATGAAGGCGGGTGGAAGGACTTATTTGGCTGTCTTCAAGACAAAGTTTCTGTATTTGATCTTTATGACAACCCTACCTTTTGGTGGCAAGATACTAAGGTTGCGGTAAAACAATTTTGTAAGATCTTTGCCATACAAAGATCCTCAGAGCATTACTTCCAATATCTTAAGTGTCGGCAGCAATTACAGAAAGTTTTATCATGGCAAACAGAATGGGGTCTGGATTATTCTGCTCAGATTAGACAGTTTAAGCTTGAAATGCGCGCCTCTCAGTATGAGAGACTGACATCACTGTTCTTGGAGCAGAAATATGGGCGGAAAGGCTTGGCTAAAGTAGTGAACCCATATGATAGCAGCCACCAACAGGTAGAGTCTAAATATATGCCCTCCTTGATTTCTCATTCTGGCACTCGGCTTAGTGATAATAATGATATTTTGGAGGAAGTGTCATTTCAGGCCCAATCTTTCTATGGGACACCTTATGAGACTGAGGCTTAGGAAGGTTTTTTGGATTCTTTTACTGTTCCTTCTTTGTCCCCTGATGTAGTTGATGCTTCCTGCCGTCCCATCACTAATGCAGAAGTTGAGGCTATGATTACTCAGTTAAAGACTACGGTTACCCCGGGTCCTGGTGGTATCCCTAACGAGTTTTATAAAAAAGCTAAGTCTTTATTGGTACCGTATTTGACAAAGGTTTATAATGTTACCCTACAAGGTTTCTACCCATTCCCTTGGATTGGCTGAAAGTTATTTGATTTTTATATAAGCAGAAACATGATAAAGAATGTTTAGACAACTGCCGCCATAAGTTTGTTAAACTCGGATTGGAAGATTCTGTGTAAGATTGTGACCAATAGACTATTCACGATTGCTACTTAAGTAATTTCTTCCACACAAACTTGTGCAGTCCCAAATTGTTCCATGCTCTCCAATTTGAAACTTCTTCGAGAAGTTTTTGATGGGAGTGAGACACGAGGTTATGTCCTTAGCTTGGATCAAACTAAAGCTTTTGATTTAGTTCCCCATGGTTATTTATTTGCGGTTTTAAAAAAGTATGGAGTACCGCAGGGCTAATGGGGTGGATTCAGTACCTGTACCGGTTTGCTTGTACCACACCTTTGGTAAATGGCTTACATGGCCCCCGTATCCCTATTAAGAGAGGGGTACACCAGGGATGTCCCCTGAGCCCATTACTTTATGTATTTTCTATTGATCCTCTTCTTAGGAAATTGAACAAGGAGAGGACCATCCAACATATTTCTGTGACATGGGAGCTGGTTTTTCCCAGTGCTATTGCATATGCTGATGACCTGTGCATATTGGTTAAGGACCATTCATCTGGTGAGACAGCAATTCAGCTTGTCCATTCTTTTGCTGTGATTTTTGGATCCCGGTTGAATGCCCAGAAGAGTAAGGGGATTGCAGTCCATATTTCTCCTCAGGAGATGACTCAGGACATAGGGGGTATTTGTATTCAAACTCGGAATATTAGTATTTTGGGTATTTCTTTTGGCGCATCAGATGCAGCGGAGCAAAATTGGATTTCGACTATGGCGGTAGCCGAGGTCAAGATTGCACGCTGGAAAATGTTTCCTATGTCCCATAAAAAATGGATTTTCTTGCTCAAAACTTGCATCCTACCTATTTTTTTTATTACTTAGTTATGTTTTTCCCCTTCCTTTGTATCTTGAAGCCCGAATTTATAATTTATTTTTCAGTTGCTATGGAGTAGTAGACTGAACCCAGTTAAAAGATCTGTTACGTACTGGCCTATTAAGCAGGGAGGTCTCCAGATGATAAATCCTGTGTTGTTTTACTTCTCTATTTTTGTTCATGCTAATATTTTTCCTTGTTTAACCAATACTACAGTTAGTTGGGCCCGTAGTTTCCATTCTCGGTCTTTGTATTTTTTGGACAAATGAAGAGCCCCTGTGTGGAAACCATTCACTAAAATTCCTTCTGGGACATGTGGATATCTCATTGAAGTATTCAGAAAGATTAAGCAGTGGAGAATACCTTGTGATTTGAACTTATTATGGAATAGGAAATTGTTATATTCCTCAGTTTTGAAATCTATGTTTTTGGTGTCTCCCTGCTTAACTGTGACAGTTGACTCTCAATATTTGATTAAACAATTGCTGGAAAATAGAATACCTGAAAAAATGTGGGATACCCTATGGCTGTGTTGTCATGACAGGCTAAATGTTAAGGGTAATCAAGCCCATAAGCAGGTTTCTGAAAGGTACTGTGTTAGAGACACATGTACAGGAATGATAGAATCCATGTCACACCTGTTTTTTAACTGTTCCTATATAGCACCATTATGGTCTCAGTTGGGTCACTCTTGGAATTTGCCCATGTTCTCTGCTTTAACTTATTCAGAATTGGTATATGGGAATTTTGGACCAAGTTAGAACATTTTTTTTCCAGGTACTGTGCGGGTTTTGTTAGCAGTTTGCAAATGGTGTATCTGGCACAACCGATGTATGTTTGTCCTGCAACACAAGAGAGTTTCTTTGGCTGAACTGCAGGAACATATCAGGAAGGAAATTTATAATATTTATTGTTCAGAGAAAAAATCTTTGCCTGCCCCTTTAGTGGCATTCTGGTGGAGGGCGTTGCCTTTGATTTTGTTTGAAGGGGTCACTTGAAGTCTGATCTCTGTGGGGAGCATGGGATTTTCTTTTCTTTATGTTATATTTGCTTGTGTTCTTATTTTAGGCTGTGAATTCTCTGCTTTGTTTGTTTTAGTGTATTTTCTGTTGCTTTGTACTTTTTGCCTGGTATCCTGATTATTGTGTGATCTGTCTACAGTTATGTATTTTCATGTAGTTTTCTAATAAAACATTCCCTTACTCTGCTGTGTGTTTGCTGCTGGCAGAGGTCGCTGTTCACAGCCTGTTAGGCTGCTCAGTGTGATTTCTGTTCTCAATGGAGAAGGAGGTTGTGCTGTTAGACTCATCGGAGTCTATGGGAGCTATGGCTGTTCACACGGAGACTTCTTTCAGGGACATGGAGCATTGCAAGCGAACCTCAGACAATTTTCAGACTGAGTCGCAGTCTGATTTGGGGGATACTGACCTTGGACCTTCGATTAAACACTCTTCTTTTTCCCTGCCTTCCGTTCATCTTTCCATGGACCGTAATTTGCAGCCGTTGGATTCGGATCGACTGACTAGCCGAAGCATACCACCGGAAATAGCTGAGGGGACTCACCTGGGAGTGCACTCACCATCGGCTTTCCCAGTTGCTCTGGATGTGGCTTCTGAGAGTTTCCCTGCTACACCAAGTGCTTCTCAAATTATTAGGCAGCAGTTTGGGATTTCGCAGAGAAAATCTTCCTATCCTTCTATGGACTGGTCAGCTGAGGATGTGCTTGCTGACTCTGGTTGGACTCAGACTTCAACTGGACAATGGATCCCTGACCCTGCCTGGAAAGACTGCCCACAAACTTCTACTGCCTCTCTGAAGCATGCCAATGTATCTGCACCACTGAGTTCAGGTATGGACTGCCATGAAGGGGGGGATGTTGTTGTGGCTGCGCAGCCTTTAGATGAATGTTTTTTGGCCTTTTCTAGGCAAAGTTCATTGGTGGGTGTTGAAAAAATTGTGCCTGAATTACATGAAGCTTCTGCCTCTCAGCCCTCGGATGTTCGACCTGGCTTGCAACGCCCTAGGCTTCCAATGTCCGAACTATTTAAAAATCAACTGGAACAAGCTCCTAGGAGAAATGCAGTCCGCCTGCATTATAAGGGAGGCTTGCAATCTCACCCTGATAGATATTATGTAGCAAATACTTTACTGAAGGGTTCAATGATTTTTTTTCCCTATTGATATTTTTGCTTTAATTCATATTTCAGGTGAAGACTCCTTCAATATTAATTTTAAAACATCTCGTGGTTTGGAAAAGTTCTGGGATAAATATTCTACTTTGAAATCTTCTCCTCTTTGGGTCCCATTCTATGCTCTTCCCCATACGAAACCCTTGATTAGATACATTACGGTTATGTTTTGTAATGAAGGGGTGAATTTTGGCAATATATATCACTGGTTGCAAAAACGCTGTGAAGTTCTGGGTCCCCCGAAGCCATTTTAGATTTAGTGGGAATTTGGACAGGCAGCTGGAAATTTAAGGTTAAACTGTCTCAAGTGGATGGCGAGGTTCTGCATTTACCCAATAGTTTTTTTCTGGGTAAGGATAGGGGGGTCTGCTTCTATGGAGGACAACCTCGTGCCTGTTATAAATGTGGTGCTTGAACCCATCTTAGTAGCTCCTGTGACTTACTGAAATGCCCACTGTGCGAGGGGTTAGGGCATTCGGTGGACAGATGCCAAAATATTTTCAAGTGTAATTTATGCGATGAGAAGGGTCATGCCTTTCACCAATACCCATGGGCTACACACAATAAATCGGGGGGGTTGAGATCCTGACAACTTGGTTCATAAAGCCCAGGCCAAAAGGGGAGATGATACTGCTCCTTTACTTTCAGCTGGGGGTGATGGTGAATCACTCCAAGTACCTACGGATAGGCCCCCCTCTACTACCACTGAAGCGGCCCCCTCTGCTATGGTGGCTGTGTCCCAGGTTCCTGTGCCCTCTGTTCCCTCTGATGTATCGGATTCACAACAAGCAACTTCCTCTATGCCCCCTCCCTTTGAGACTGTTAAACCTAGGAGGTTTACTAGGGCCTCTCTTAAGCACTCTTCTGTTATCCCTGTTTTGGTGGAAAATTTTTTTTCTCCTTTACAAGGTGAGGGGAGGGAATCTGACTTAGAATCTGACACCTCGCATCTTTCAGAATTGATTTCAGATGAGGAGGATTGTAAAACTACCGAACTTGCTAAAGAAAGGAAGGGGAAAAAGGGAAAAAAAGGAAGGCGAGTTTTTCACAAAAGACTGGGTCCTGCAGCTAATCTTTTCAATCATGGCTATGCTTAAAATTGCTTCTTTCAATGTGTGTAGTATTAAAAAATTTAAGAAAAGGCTTTCATTGTTTTCTTTTCTTATTATTTTGCAAGTTGATATCATTTTTTGCAAGAAACTAGATTGTCTTCTCTTGCAGAGATTGCTCAAGCACAGAAGAGATGGGTGTGGGGACCTTCTTTTTGGACCTTTGGGCCTGATGTAGCAGATGGTGTTGGTATTCTTTTTACCTCTACCTTTTTTAGGGTTTCTAAATTGTTAGATGTCTGCCCTGGGTATGCTTTGCTTCTAGATTGTGTCTTTAGGGACTTTGATTTCTGCCTAGTAAACATTTATGCTCCACAAACCAAGGCAGCCTGAATTAAATTATTTGAGGATATTAGACCTTTTCTTTATACTAGACGGCACATTATTTGGGGAGGTGACTTTAATTGTGACATTGACCTTAAATTTAAGGGTGATTCTCAAAAAAAAAGTATTGTGACTCACTTCCTTTATGGCAGATTGTTAAAGATGCAGGCCTTACGGATGTGTTTAGGCCCTACATGCTACAGGGGGTGCTTCCTACCATAGAAATGTTTTTTCTACCCGTATTGATTTTCTTTTTGTTTCTCAGTTTTTGAAACCTTTTTTTTCTCAAGTGAGACCAACTGAATTTTCAGATCATTATCTTCTGTCTGGGCATTTAGGTTTAGCTGGGATACCTCCCAAAGTTTTTTTGGCGGGTCCCAGATGGCGTTTGAATGTGTCCCTTCTGGAAGATGATGATTGTATAGCTGGGTTGAAGGGTCTCTTTGCAGCACGTTTTTCTACCCAATATCTTTATGGCAATTTATTTCAGTGGTGGACTGATACGAAATCTGAGATTCGCTCCTTTTTGGTTTCTAAAGGGAAATCTAAAGCTAATTCCCGTTATCTTGCTTACTTGCAGTATCGGAATCAGTTATATAAACTGATGTCCTTCCCCCCTGGTGATAAACTTCTCTTTCAATCCCAGATCACTGAAATCAAGAAACAAATGTCCTTATATCAATATGATCGGGCCAAATCTCTTGACATGGAGTTCAGGTATGGAGTTCAATCACAGCCTGCCTCTGACGCTTTTTTGGCCTGTAAACAGTGCCTTGACAGGACCCTGATGTCAGGGTTACTATCTCCCAAGAGTACCGTGGTGACCTCAGATCTGGAAATGATGTCTGTTGTTCAATCCTTTGTCTCTGACTCTTTTGGTGGGGATACTGGTACAACTGCCACCTTACCTACCGAATTCTTGACTTTTCTTCCTGTTATGGATGCCAAATTTCGAAATATTTTATTACAGCCTATTTCTTCCTTAGAAGTAGAACAGGTTATAAGGTCACTTAAATCTAAAACGTCCCCTGGATTGGATGGCATCCCGAATGAGTTTTGCAAGAAATTTCTACCTTTCATGTGTTCTCTTCTCCCCATGGTATTTAATTTTATGTTGACTTCTGGTTTAAGCTTTCCGGATTTCAGCATTTCTCTATTGAAATTTATTTATAAACATAGAAACATAGAAGTTGACGGCAGATAAGGACCGCAAGGCCCATCCAGTCTGCCCATTTCTTTTTCTACCTTATAAATGTGCCATCGGCCTTTGCTCTGTCAGTGACCTATCTATTCATAGTCATTTGTATTGCTCCCTTATGCCTATCCCATGCCTGTTTGAAGCCCTGCACTGTATTCATAGCCACCACTTCTTGTGGTAAGCCATTCCATGCATCCACCACCCTTTCTGTGAAAAAGAATTTCCTCACATTCCCCTCACGTCAATAACGAAAGGGATTCTTCGTTATTGATGAATTGGAGGCCCATTAGTCTCCTAAATAGTGACAAGATTTTTGCTAAAATCCTTACAAATAGATTAGCTGTGGTTTCTGACTCACTTATACACCCGGCACAAACATGTGCTATTGCTCAGCAAAAGGTTCAACATAGTCTATATATTTTGAGGGAACTGTTTGAGAAAAGTAATAGGGGAAAGGGGTCAGGTTTTATTGTGGCATTGGATCAGATTAAGGCCTTTGACAGAGTTCGGCACTCTTGTTTATTTGATTTTTTGCTGTCTTATAATATTCCTCGGCCTTTTGTACATTGGATTTCTCTGTTATATTCTGATGCTGCGGTACATCCATTGGTGAATGGCCTAATGGGACCAGCAATTCCAGTGGTTAGAGGGGTTCGGCAGGGTTGTCCATTAAGCCCTCTTTTGTATGTGCATGTGCTGGATCCCATTATTCATTATATCCAAGGACACTGTGGGATTATTGGGATGGCCCCTGATATTTCTTTACCAATGGTGAAAATTACTGCTTACGCAGATGATGTGACATTATTCATGCAAAATGAGTCCTCCCTTCAGACTGCCTTACATTGTTTTCAGACTTGGGGAAGATTTTCTGGAGCTGAAATCAATGTGGCTAAGAGTTTTATTTTTTCTTTACACCCTGATCAAGCTTGTCTTTTTGACACAATGGGTATACCCTTTGCATTTGCATCACGCAACATTTTGGGGGTATGGTTTGGACTCGGGGATATGGCTACTTTTAATTGGGAGCGACAATTAGGTTTGGGTGAAGCTAAAGTTAATCTATGGAAACATTGGAAATTTGGAAAAAAAAAGAGGGTTTTCATAGTTGAGAAATTTTTGATCCCTGTGTTTTTGTATCTTAGTTATCTTTACCCACCACCGGTTTCTTTAGAAACTAGGCTTTATAGTGTGTTCTTCCAAATGATCTGGGGTAATCGATTGAATCCGGTGCACAGAGATATCACCTATTTACCAGTTAAAAAGGGTGGCTTGGCCATGCTTAACCCACTTGTATTTTTTCATTCTGTTTTTTTGTTTAATTCCTTTTGTTTTTTGTGGGGTCCGATTACCTTCCCTTGGCAGATATGGTCCCACTTTGTATGGGATCGTTACTTTCGAAAATGGACTACATATCCCCCTAAGATTTTACAACAGGACCAGGTGCCACTTTATGGGATCTCTGCCTTAAAAAAATGCCATCAATGGAATTTATTGTTTTCAACTCTATTGTCCCACTCTAGGAAATCCTTTTATAATTACACTGTATTTACAGTGCAAGGTATACTTTTGCTCTTTCCAGAGTGTATTCCTGCTAGGATGTCATTTGCCTTATACAAATTGTCTGATTTTAGGCTTCCTGCCTATGTGTGGGATATTGTCTGGATGTCTGCTCATGGCAGACTGGGGGTACATGGTAACCTTAAATATAAACCTTTGACTAATAGGTATTGTTTAAGACCATCTTGTATTTCCATTGAGGAAAGTCTTTTGCACTTTTTTTTTGATTGTCCTTTTGTAAAAAGTTTTTGGAATGATGCGGCTGGTCATTGGGGGATATCTTTATTGTCCCAAGTGTCTTATAACACTCTAATTTTGGGTGATTATACGGGGTCTTGGTGAACTTTTCATCCCAGTACTTTGAATGTTTTTTTTTTGTACTTATTCAGTTCTATTTATGGCAGGCTAGATGTCAATTTATTTTTCATCAACAATTGGTCCCCTCTTCCATGATTATTTCCCAGGTAGAGGATGGTATATTGAATGTTAAATCTAATGATCAGCGAAAATGTTCACCTGTTAAGTTTTTTTTCTTTATGGAATCATTTCTTTGTTTAACCTGTTCTGTTTCCTGTTTACTTTTTGGATTATTGTTAACTTTTGTCATGTATTTGTTTTATGTTATGATTTATGGTGATGTTGTGTTTTCTTACCTAATAAACTTCCCCTACTCTTTTGTATAAGTGCTATGGGATCTTTAACATCAACCTGAACTACCACCAATCCAGGCAGATGGGACCTCGGTTTAACGTCTCATCCGAAAGACAGCACCTCAGAAGTGCAGCACCCCTCTCATGCTGCACTACAGTGTCAGTACTAGGATATTAACCCAAGTGCCAGATGTGGGAACCGAACACACATCCCTCTGATCTCCTGGCCTAAGAGGTGAGTGTGCTACCTACTGAGCCACTGACACTGACATTACTTCAGTAAGGCCTTCAAGACTGTCCCTCACAGAAGGCTAGTAAATAAACTGGGAAGCTTAAAGGTGGGACAGAAAATAACTAGCTGTGTGGAAAACTGGTTGGCAGGCAGAAGCCAGAGAGTGGTGGTAAATGGGATGCACTCCAGGGTGAGGGGGTGATGATTGGGGTACCCCAGGTGTCAGTACTTGGACCCCTTCTTTTTAAAATCTACATCAGTGATATAGTGGATGGACTGGAGGGAACGGTGTGCCTATTTGCAGATGATATGAAAATCTGCAAAAGGGTGGGTACCCCTGAGGGATGGGGGCCATGATGCAGGACCTGAGGATTCCAGAGGCGTGGTTGGAAACTTGGCAACTGAAATTCAATGTCAAAAAGTGTGTGATGATGCACATGGAGCGTAAAAATCCTGTGAGCAGCTTACACTCGGGGGGGGGAGATAATCCAAAAACAGAGCAGGAGAGGGATCTGGGGATGATGATATCAAGCAACCTTAGGGTAGGTAGACAATTCAGTGAAGCAGTGAGGAAGGCAAATGGAATATTGGCATGAATTGGGAGGGGCATAACTAGCAGAAGGAGGGAGGCACTGATGCCTCTTTGCAAGGCCATGGTAAGGCTGCACCTGGAGTACGGGGTCCAGTTCTGGAGACCACACCTAGGCAAAGACATAGATGGGATAGAGAGGGTTCAGAGAAGATCAACCAAGATGATGCACCTTATGCAGTGGAAGCCATATGAGTGGTGGTGTAGGGAATTGGATCTGTATCAATTGGAGATTAGAAGAGAGGGGAAGGTTATGATTTAAACTTCCAAGTACATGAAGGAGACCAATAAGGTGAAGTAGGGGAGCTTATTTAAAAGAAATGAGGGGGCTAAAACTAGAGGGCATAGCCTAAGATTGGAAGGAGGACGATATAGAGGCAATGTGAGGGGGCGATTCTTCACAGAAAGGGTGGTGGAGGCTTGGAATAAACTTCCAGAGGAGGCAGTGGGGCTGAAACACTGAAAGGATTCAAGAGGCCATGCGACAGACATATGGGGTTGGTAAGTGGGGGGAACTGGAGGGCCTATGGAAAAGGAGATGAGTGGGGGGGAGAGGAAGACTCAATGGGCAGGTGGGCTCCTTTTCTGCCATCAGATTTTTATGATACTATGATTCTATGGGTCTCCTGAATGAATATTTATTTTTCTGCTGTTAAAAATTACTTGACCATGTCTAATTTCAAACCAATAATTATAAAAATTAAAAAAGGGGCATGGCTGGTAACTTGTTATTTTATACACCTTCAGTGTTTACTGCCAAGTTAAATCACTCCAGCTTTGTCCTTTACAGTTTAGGTGTCATCACCCTCAGGAGTGTCAGAAATTGCAGTAACACTTTAAGTATCCTAAATTACACTGTAGTTACAGTGTAACTGCAGTGTAATTGCACTGCAGTTTCAAAGCAGTTACATGCAATAAACATTTAACTACAGTGTAATTACCCCCTGTTGAATGTAATTAATGATTAAATACTCCACAGTTACATTAAACCTCACACTTAAAATAACGTGTGACCAAAATTCCATTGCACACTGCTTCTCTTAAATTATGCTGTATTTTATGTTCCATGTGCTTTCAACATTGCAATATACACCAGCATTTGAAACAGAAATGAAGTGAAAGCCTCATATTACATGTAGTCTAAATGGATATGTGCCACAACTTTACATCAAGTTATTGGGAAAAACTGGTATTTTGTTTTATTTTTGTTATGTCATAGAAAACAGTCCAAGTGTTATTGATGTCTGATGCCCTGTTGTCTGAATATTCCTATGTTCCAATGTCTCTGTGTTGTAGAATTCCAGGCATTTCCCTTTAAAGCAGCAATGCATGTACTGTAATGATAAAACATATTTCTCTACTGTGTTGTAACTACCCCGTAACTTTTATTTGCTATATAATTTATGTGTAGAGTTAAACTAATTAAAACAGAAATCCCTTGGAATTACTATCACCAGGTTTTCATTAGTACTCACAGCACTTTTTGAATAACCATTTCCATAAGTTCAGGGACCAGTGCCTGTTGCATGCTTTAGTTCACCTTAGTCATAACAACCCTCATGTTAAAAATGATTGCTCATAAACAACTGAATGTAATGATAAAAACCTGTAAGCATATTTAAAGGAGTGCAACTTTTATTATTTCACATCTAAAGCATGCCAAAACAGTTTAATTAGGTTAACAATTCCATCATTAAAGAGGAGAGAAAAGGGCAATTCAAAATAGAACTATATACAGTACATACAGGACAGTAAGTACAGTACAGTTTTTGCCATTCCATTCATTGTTGCTGTAAATATTATTTATCTTTGCCTAATACCACATTACCCAATTTTTGTACAGTACTATATTTATACATCTACTTGGCCACATTTCAGTAATAGTTTTGTGTCATATTTGCATTGAAGTCACTTTACCACACCTTATCTTCATTCACATTAGTCCAATGCAAAGCAAATCCTATAAGTGTGTTGTTATTTATTTATTTATTTGTGAAATCGGTTTACAACCTTTGAGCCAGAGGCTCGTTTCCAAAGGTACCTCGTCACATTAAAGACATACATAGAATTTTAGGTTACATAGCATAGGTTTGCAAAACAATAGGCATTCAACAGAGGCGCCACATCACACTGAGGTCAGATAAAATACATTTAGGTTACAGGGTACATGTAATTGAGAACAGGTGTTACACAAGTTGGTATCAAACATTGAGCAATCTAATAGGTATACAATGAAACAGCTGGCACTGGCCAGGCTAGACATAGGTACGGTGTACCGGGAAGTGGTGATGGGGATGGCTAGGTGGAGAGCCATCCAGTGGGCATTGTCGTGAGAAGTCGAGGTGGAGGCTACTTTCAGAGACAGTAGCAGCTACGAGTGTTGAAGAGTTGGTTTCGAAGGGTGCTTTTGAACTTGGAGATGGTGGTGCCATTGGTGATGGAGGCAGGGAGAGAGTTAAACCAGGATGGGGCTCTGTAGCAAAAGAACCTCTGGCCATGGCTGGTTCTTGATCTGGGGACCATTAGAGTGGTCTTGTTGGATAACCGTGTTGCAATAGTGGGTGGGATCTGGTGGATGGATGCCATTACCCCGGGGGGGGGAGAGCCTGAGTAGGGTTTTTTTTTGTGAGGAGGCAGGTTTGATATCAGAGCCGTTCATCCAGGGTAAGGAGTTTAGCCTTGTCATACAGCTGACAGGTGTGTGTGTGAGCTTGGGGGCACCAGTAATCAATCTGCAGGCTTTATTCAGGGTTACGTGAATTTTTTTGAGTGCAGTCGAGTTGGCAGCACCATAGACTGGTAGATCATAGTCTACAAGGGACAAAACGGAGGACGTAACAGTGAGCCGGAGCATATTTGGGGGAAGGCAGGTTCTATGGTGGAAGAGGATGCCAAGCCGTGTGTTAGTGGCTGATGTTAGGGCATCAATGTGCTTGCGAAATGTGAGGGCTGAATCAAAGGTAACCCCAAGGTATTTGTAGGAGCAGACTTGTTCCAGTGGCTGTTTGGTACTAGGAAGGATATAGAGTGGGTGGTTGCTAGCTTTGTTTTGGGAGTGGGAAAAAAGCATAGCTTTGTTTTTTTTAAGATTGATGACGAGTCTGCGCTCCTTAAGCCAAGCTTCGGCATTATTGAAAGACTGCTGTAGGGTGTCCTGAAGGGAGATGTGATTGCAGTGGGTGGCAAAAAGGACAGCGTCATCTGCACACAGGAGAATTTTGCCAGGGCATGCACTGGGCAGGGTGTTCAGATAGAGTGAGAAGAGAAGGGAGCCCAGGATGGAGCCTTGAGGGACCCCAGAGTGAATGGGATGGGTATCAGAGAGTATCCTATTGATTTTTACACACTGTGATCGAGCAGTTAGATAGCTTGTGCACCATGCTAGGGGGCCAGCCGAGAGACCAGTGTGGCAGACAGCATTCAGCAGAAGAGGATGGGAGACGGTGTCGAAAGCCTTTGAGAGGTCGATGAACACTGCACCAGCTAGGGAGCTGGTATCCAAGGAGGAGTGTAGGAAGTTGGAGAATTCAATTAGGGCAGTGCTGGTACTGTGACCAGCACGGAAGCCATGTTGCTCTGGGCATAAGACGTTATGCTTAGCCAGATAGTCAGTGATTTGAATATTAGCTGAAGTATGTTTCAAATGCCATTTTTTGTTTGCTTGCTTTATTTAATTCCGTGGTTATATGTAGTATTACAGTAGTAACAACATTAATCTATTTCAGCTAATAACTACCAATTTACTGTAAGTTAGTGATGCAGCACATTTTGAATAATTATACTAGACAGCCAAGATAACTGAGATGTCTTCACTGCCACCTATAAGAGTGATTAAATGGAATATCATATTTTCAGATATTTCTGAAGAACCTTTCATAAGGTCAGAATAATGTATTCTCTTAGATGTACTTATCTGTTGTTTTCTTGACAAGACAGTTTACCAGTATCAGTCTCTGAAAAATAAATATTATTTATTCTTTATTCTTTATTCATTACAAAATCGGGTTTACAACCTTTGAGTCAGAGACTCATTTACAAAGGCACCTCATCTCAGGGAGGGCAGACATCAAGACAGTTATTATAGTGCAGATTAAAACAGAGGATAGCATTACAGTTGCAGTAAAAGGAACATTTAACAAAGATACACTTAGGTTACATGATACAGTAGTTTGTATGTTACTTAGGTTACATAATGTTACAAAATTGTGAGTTACAATAATGGATATAGTAGGTCCTCATAGAAGACAACAGGTTGCATCCCTATTTGGACCTAGTAGGGAAGGAGAGTGTCTGGGAGAGGGAAAGGCTGTCCATTGGACGTTGTCGAGCTAGGGGGCAAGGAGTGCAAATATGTTTCAGCTCAGAATAATCTGAATAATTGAATGATAATACACTTCAGTACTGGCACAGAACTAATGAAGCCTTTTATGTTTTTTTGGGGGGGTTTGCTGTTAGCTGAGGCAGAAGCTAACTTAATTAAACATGCTGAAAGAAACAGTTTTAGCTAGCTTAATATGCATTGCTTCTGTCACAAAATGTTAAAAACAGTGGTCATAAATTAATTTAAAAAGTCCTGGCAGCCCACTACTTCAAAATGCATCCAAAGCTTCTTAAACATCTTTGTGGCAAGGGAATTCCTAATTGGTGCTGTAAAGGCTGGCAACGTCATGGTCTTTACCATATAATGTATATCTTGGCCTGTTTATAATGATGGAAAACATTGGGAAGATCTATGGACAATTAAATCTGTGAGGGATCCTAGTTTCAATTCATATGTGTATTTTTTCTACCATCACTGCTATGAATAAGTTATTCTATTTCTGTATCCTAATAGCCAACTATGATCTTTAGTACATTTCTTTTTTTGTATCAAACAATTTCAAATACATTTGATTCAGTTGTTACATTTCCCAAAAGTATGCAATGTCCTTGTGACATCAAATGGTAGCAGATTACTAGGAAGATTGAGTAGCTACTTTGAACATGGCAGGCATCTCATCCCTTGGCAAGAACTTCACAATACAGTAGAAGATAAAAATGGCTAAAAATGAATACAAACTTTGCTTTTATTTGTTTAATATATTGTAACTAGAAAATTGGGATAATGTCAAATTTGAACACCAGAAAACTCAGCAGTTTATGGTTTCTTGAATTCATTTGGAAAGTATTTTTATTTCATTTATTAGAGTCACTTTTAGCAATGTTTTCTTTGCCTGAAATTTATTTTTTAATTACAAATGCATTCCAAAACTGTTTAAAATAAATATTGCAAAGCACCATAATAGATATAAACACAGTAAGCTGAGACAACTATAATATAAGATTTCTAACACCTACCATGTTTAAAACAATGGATAATCTAAAGGCTTTATTCAGGAATTGGACTCTATTATTTACCTGCACAGTATGTGGCAATATGTAGTAACAACTCAGCTTGAGAGTATGTAATCAACAATCTTTGTCTACAGAAACCATCAATTCAGGTAATATACCGACTTTTGTGTATGATATCACTGATGCACAGACCTTAGGGGTAAACAGAAAAAGGAATTAATGATCAGCTGACATTTTACACACCAACCTGAAAGCAAGTGATATTTCACAGTGTTGTGAAAGGAATTGAAGAGACTGGCAATTCAGACTTTTATCTTCCTTTTAGTAATTTGGCAAACAGGACCGCAGTAGAACATGACTCTTTAAAGTCCTTATTCAAAACCATGCTTTCACCATAAAGCCAGAGGATAAGGATGGTAGCACAGTTATTATGGACACAGTCAGTTATGAAAAAGAAGTGTATAGACAATTGCTAATGCAGAACTATATACTATGTTAGATAGAGATCCCACACTTAAATGTAAGAATTAGATTGATAACATTTTGTGTGGCTGCCATTGAGAACAGCCTCATTTCTTCTAATATCAAACATTTATTGATTATTGAGCATTGAGATAAAATCTTAATCTAATTACTTTCCAAATTACATAAATCATCAGTGAATCCACCCAGCAACCCTGTACAGTAACATCATTTCCTTAACTAAGCCATTTTCAAAACCTGTGGACACTGTTTTTAGCACATTTGTTTCACAATTATGATACTGTATTAAAGATACTTTGGGCATGTTATGTGTCCTAGAGAATATTAAACTTTCCTTGGACTTGGAATTAGTCACTTAAGATATAGGATCTTTTTATTTATTTACTTTTTTTTTTGCAAAAGGGTCAAATGTAGATACAAACACAAGCTTTGCCTGCATCTGAGTCCAGTTTCCATTTTATTGATTGGCCATTCAAGTCATTACAGTTTAACAACAGGAAAACATATACAAGATAAAAAGCATATAGGCATTTAAAAATACTTACATAAAATATATCACAAATCCACATTATATCAACAAGTTTGAAGGATATATAGAGCATTAGTCATGACAACATTTAACTAAAAAAAAAAGAAAAGTCTTGGACAGTAAGTATATAAAGTTTTATTAATTCTAACCTAAGATCTAAGTAGCTTAAGGCAGCAATTTGTTCATCCTCATAGAAGTATTTGTCTTCCAAATTTAGCTAGAAACCACATTTCTAGTAATTAGAATTATAGATCTATCGTGCTAGTGACATCATAAAAGTCCCTTAATAATGCATCATATAAAAATATAAAACTATGGAGATTTTTACAAGTAATGCAGCCATGTTACAACAGTTTATTTGTAATATTCATCTTTCAGTAGACTGATTCTTCCTATAACTTTTTCAGAGGACTAGTTGGAAGTGTCCTCTGGGGCAGTAGGCCCTCACCTTATTTTGCAGGTGCATACCAATACTAAAATGTTTAACAACTAAATGTGCGAGAGATATAAAGCATGGATAACAATGATATTAACATGAACTAAGACATATAACACATACATATAAACTTAGCACTTATACTTTATGCAGACAGACTTTTAAGCTAAATCTCTAGTCAAATGTTTTTAGGGAAAGAGATAATTTGATACTTGAGACATAAAATTCACTTAAGTCAGAAGATATGAACATTCATTTAAAAGTTCACTGTGCTAATGCAAGCCAAAGATGTCTATAGTCTGTAATCACTTTAGGAGTTTCAGTTCATCCATGGAAATATTTTATGCACAAAGGCTTATCCTAAATCAATGTTCAGGGCTTTAAGTTTTCAGCAAGCATAGAAAGCACAAAAACACATAAGAAAAATGTATGCTCTGATTCCAGAATATATTTTGAAAATATTGTTTACCTCTAACTATGGGAGGTTATTTCCTCAAGTTACTCATCATAGCTTAACTAATAGCATTCAGAAAAAATAGCAAGGGGTTTATGATAGAGGTCTGCTGCATTTAGTATCCTTCTCCTTCGCTATTAGTTAATTTACCTATTTAAAGAGCAGGTGTCATGTGTATCTTACCTGTACTGCTGATTTCTGTAGCATCCTCAACGTGTCTAAAACCCGATCGCAATGGTAGTTTTTAGTGTAATTTTTTTTTGTTTTGTTTCATTGGTATTTTAAAGTAGCACTCATGAACATGCATCCCACATGCCTCTGCAGCAGTGCACGAGTGATCCGTCACTGAGTGATGACGTGACCTTAGGATCAGCACATGTGCACCCCTTCAGTACAGTCACAGTGCACTTATGGGAGTTACGGGCAATTGCAGTGTGTTTCATTTAGCATTGTGTGTTTAGCCCGATAAAATAAAGGTTTTTTCATAACAATTGTCAGATTAGTCTGATTTAACAGAATGGCATCAAATCCTAATGTCACCGAAGTTGTAGGTGTGAGATTTGAGTTTAATTCCAAGGGTCTTTCTCGAGATAATTTACCTGATAGTGGTACTGACATTTTGTCTTCATAAGTTCACATTGATGCTACTAATAGTGGCTTAAACCATGAAAGCATCAGTGGCAGAAGCATTTTATGCATTCCTATGAGTAGCAGCAGTATTAGCAGCCCCTCTGGTATTTATTTTATTGGCAATTGCAGCGTTAGTACTGGCATTACCAATTGTAATGTCATTACAGGGCATTGCAGCATTAGTTCTGGTAGTTATTCTTGTACCTCAATCAGAGGTCATGGCAGCAGCAGTACCGTGTCTCATCATGCCAGTATGTCTGTGACTGTCAGCAACAGTAATTTAAGTGATTGTACATTTAGAATGGCAGCACTGAGTATTGTGGTCATGGATGTCTCTGATTTGTACTCTGATAGTATGGATGTCACTGGTGGTGATCTGTTGAATGCTGACAGTGTTGGGATGGTGTGTGGTACTGGTTTGTCAGAAGCAGCTAGTAAGTGTAATATTTTACATGACTGTGGAGGTTCAGTGAGATGTGAAAGTACTGTTAGTGTTTGTGGTAGTGTGCATAATTCATCAACATTACGAGTATGTCCCAAGATGTTGTCATGGGCAGTTGGTATGCAAGTGGTGGCATGGACATTAGTCATCAGATTGCTATACCCTCTTTAGATGATAAAAATGAGCAATCTATTGTGAGATATGTGGAGACTGTTGTTAAGTCATGTGATGGAGATACAGGGATGAGTAGTGGCAATGATGTTAGTTATGTGCATCCCTGTGTAAAACACAAGGTTCTTGGCTAGTGGTCCCTGGTAATCCAATAAAGTCACCTGACACCAAATGTTGTTTTAAATTAGTTGCAATTTAATAATACCAAATAAGCCCTAACAATTTTATCTCTAACATGATCAAATCTAAACAGCTGATGGCTTTTTACCACCAGGGCTACAGCATTTCAGAGACACATGAACTCATACATCTCTGGATCCCCTGAGCAATCTATGGATAGTCTCAGACTGCATCTTGCCAGAGACTGCGTCTTCTCGAAGGGACGCTGGGCATAACCATAGGTCCCATATTTATGTGTAGCAAGCTTAGAAAAAAAATGCAAGGCTGGAATTTCCCAAAAACCACAACAGCAGATTTGGCCTGGACACCTGTTCATTAATACATTTCCATAATCAAAGTTTTTGATACATCCTGTAACTACAATTTCTGAGACATCCCGTAATCAAAGTTCTTGGTTACAAGATGTACCTGACATTTTGCCAAGACAGGGGAGTTATTATTTTCATCCTTGGAGGGGGAAACAAATGGTGAGGGAATTGTATATTTATCACAAATAACTTTTGTCTTAGGAGCCAGAAAGCATATGAGAGACGTGACTAACTTGCTACAAATGTCAAAGTAACCTTGTACCAGCAACCAAATGAGGTATCTCATCATTTCTTATCAGTTTTCTGTTAAACATATTTTTTAAACACAAGAGAATTATATGATGAGAAACTTTTAACAGTCAAGGTTAAACAGTTATTAACAGCTGTGCGCATATCTCGGCCACAACCTCGCCTTATGCTTTTAGCTATTTTTCTTCATTTTATAGAATCTTAACAATTAACCCTTTTAAAGTCTTACACACACACATATTAAGTGACATGGTGGTATTTAGCCACTTGCAGCCTTTTGATACTAGATATACCAATTCAAATGCTGGCATCATTTAGTCATCTACCAGCCATCTTCACCTTTTACTAGCCCTTTAGCAATCTACACTAGCCATTTTACACCTTTCTATCTCCTCAACCTTTTGGTTAGCCAACTACATATTGTTGATAAAACTTTGGTCACTGGCCACCAAACTTTGGCCACTGGCCACTTTCAACAGTCTCCACCTCGAAGGTAAGAGGCCCCGAGGGACTCAAACCATCGCAAAAATTGAACATAAATGTAAAGATATTTGGTATTAAATTAAGGTTAATAAACAAAACTAAATAAACATTTTTACTCTTAAACTGTTAGTGTAGGTGACTAGGTATATGATTTAAAACTGGTTCCCAGCAGACAGATAGTCAAGACATTTATAAAAAGCATTCTGTTCTGGAGTTGGTAAAGGGGTGGTTACAGATGGAACACAAATGGTGAGTTTGTAAAACACAATGCAGAACTCAGGGATGTCAACACCACAATTGAAATATGTGAAAAGATGCTAACATGTGATACCACATATAACACAATATGACATAACAATTTTGTTGATGAAGAAGAGTTCATGGAATCCACTTTGAGAGTGGATAAAGTAGATGCTACCTTGTGTTGAGGTGTGGCACACCCGTGGAGCTTGATTGAAGAATCTGTTGATAATGTCTCTTGACAGATAAGTCCTTATAAAACATAACAGTCCATGAAATTAACAGTTCATAAAGTTCATATAAGTAACCACAGGTTGGTGTAGATATAGTACAGGTGAAATGCAATTTGCAGAATGGTGGTAACCCCACAAGGCACATGGGGAAATGCAGAAAGTAATTTAAAAAACAAAACACCAGCATAGCAGAAAAGTCAGTGTTCATTTTGCTGGCTGCTGGATGGCTGACTGGCAGACACACTGGCCAGGGGTGCATTAGATTGTGCATTGAGTCCTTTTAATGGAGTAGCAACACACACACACTGGCATGGCATTTGTGTTGTGGTAGTTGATTACACCCCGGCACACAGATTAACAGTCCATAAAATAGTAATAGTTTACAATAAACCATTAAAAACACAGTCCATAATAGAGCAATAGGTCTGTATAAAGTACCAGCCATGTTTGGAACAAGCAGCAGTGAAGAAAATGGATGGCTTGCTTGAAGATCAACTGAAGAAAAATCTTCTTGCTGAAGTTAGGGGATTGCCCCTACTCTAGACCTAACTTCATAGTAAAAGCAGGAACAATAAGCCTGATTGCAGAGTCTGAACTGACTGGACCTTCTTCAGTTGATTTAAAGTTCTACAAATAGGTGTAATTTTGCTGAAAACATTACACTTGCAGAGCTAATAATAACTTGATTCATACAATAGTCCTTATATGGACCCAATCAGGCACAAGGATAGTGATAGCATCAAAGCTGTGGCAGCTGTTTTCTTTTCAGGTAAAAGATGAAGGTCTTGGCAACTTAGATGAAAGTATTACTGTTGTTGAACATGGAGATCTTATGTGTGCCACACCATGGAAACCTGCAAACTTGCAAAGTGTGTTAGAAACTGAGTTAAAAACACATCAATAACGATCTTTTAAACCAATTACTTTTTTTTTTGTAAAGAGTGGTGTGACAGAGCCAAAATTCTGGCAATTGAAAAGAGAAAAATAAAAATGGGACATCAACCGCACACGTGGGGGTGCAGGCCAAGGGCTAATATACCATTTGACCATCTGTAAATCCATGACAATGTTATGGTTACACCCTGCTTTCAAATTACAGAAGCGGCTAGAGTGGTTACATGATTTCTGTCTGTTGCTAGCAGGCCTAACTGAGACCCAAGTTATAAAATCTTGTAATGCTACAATAACATGCTTTAAACATATAGTTCATAGTAATATGCCTGTTATACTATGTCATAGTCATACAAATACATATATTGTTGACCTATGCCAACTTAATAATAGTGCCTATTGCACCTGTGACAAGTGAAAGAGTCTACATTCTTTATACTGTACAGTGAAATACTCCTAAGTACTGAGTGAGGTAAGGCTTGAAGCATAGGTTTGGAGCACAATCTAAATTCTGCACATTATAATTGTTAAGATTTAAAATACAAAACCTGCATAGAGTGCACTTATTCTTCAGGGGTACCTGTGAGTAATAAGACAAACATAGCATTAATTTGTTTGGGGTTTTGCTTTGGAACATATTGTAGGGATGGGTCAGCAATGCTGGCCCCAGTATTTAGGTTTGGTTATGAGCATTAAAAACATTTATACATGTGGAGCACTTTTCAGAAAACGCACATGATACAGTGTAGCAAGATGTATATCAAAACATTATAACATAAACTTGAAACATAAGCATTTTTGCAATAAAACAATTTCAGTATTGAGCATAATGCATAAAATACATTTTAAACAACAAATATAGACTGTAAGCTTAGTTCAGAGTCCAGGAATGTCAGAGTATTGTGAACTTACTGGTTGAACATAACCATTGAATAAGTTGCAGAGGGTGTGTGGTACAATTTAAGTTTATAAGTTGCAGTCCTTGGTAAAAATTACTTAGTTTTGGTTGAGAGAATCATTGGAGTAATTCACCACTCTGTTTTTGTTAACTTGCAAGACTTTTCATGTTCTGCGATGTTTAGAACTTTGAAATTAAAAAAAAAAAAAAAAATTGTTTACACTTATAGAAAGCAGATGATTGCATCCATTGCAGTAAGGCTATGACAAGTTATTTTACATTTGTTTTGACAGGACGAGAAAGCTGAATAGACAATCAAAAGAATGAATATGTGGAAATACATACACAACTCCCCCCTTCAGCTTAACTGATTACTTGCTGAGGGCAGAAGCCCTTGTACCAATGATAGGTATGAGATTTAACTGTTTGCACTAGAAAAAGCAGAATGAATTAGGCTGGGTTATACTGTTAAAATACATTGGATGTTTTTAAAACTTTGTAAATAAGAAACAATTATTAGCTGTTACACATTTTCTGGTATTTAAGCCTATGGGGAGACAGTAAAGTAACTTGCAACCTTTGTGGGTATTACACTGGAAGGAAGGGAATTTTGCCCACCCGCCGCCTTCCAGCTCCTACTGGTGTAAGAGACCGCTCGAATACTGTAGCAATAAAAAGGTTAGCTGATGATGGTGACATGGATAGTAACCCAGAAATGGTCTGGCAATATTAGTAGCCAGTTGTGCAGCACCTTAAAAAAAAAATGTGCACTGGATAAATGATAATGGGGTGGCCCCCCTGCAGTCCCCACCTACCACACTTTAAATTATAACAAGATAATATTACATTTAGTTTAGTAAGTTTTACACCTTACTATGAAGATGGGGAACTTATTTTTCTCTAGAAGAAAGAGAAGAAACACACAAACAACAAAAACAAACATAGACAAGTTTAAAAATAAAATACAATTATTTGAATAGGATAAAAGAAGCCAAGCATCCCTGGGTTCCCTTATCCTAAGCATGACACAATGTCAGCTGAGTTTATAAAAGATCTGGATTGATGGTAATACCGTTTGTACTTATTTCTTAAAATGCTTATTAAAAAGGTAAAAAAAATGATTACACCATGGTTACACATAAAAACAAAAGCCATTATTTTTTTACTGTAGATGGTAAACTCTCAAAAACAGCTGTAATAGTCCCTTTTTAAAAGTGTACTCTCTCTCTCTCTCTCTCTCTCTCTCTCTCTCTCTCTCTATATATATATATATATATATATATATAGTAAAAAAAAAGTATGGGGAGGTGATAGATAATTCTCCCCTTCCAGCTGGAGTGCCTTGCTTAATATTGGAATCACGTGATATTATTCAGGAACAAAGAAATTGTGCTTACAATCAAATGTTCATTGCCTATGTTGGCTGCAAGCCCAGAAGAAAAGAGAAGAGAAAAAAAGTGCGTTCCTTTTTACTTAGAATGCTAGTTATGTAATAAAAAGTTAAATTGCATGGTTCACTCTTGTGCTTTCATAAAAACATACGTTTTGTGTAAAAAGTTGTGCTTTAAGTAGGGAATACATATCAAGTTTGAACTGGTAGTAACTTAAAATGTTGAAACACAAGAAGGTCTAATAACATGCAAAAGGTCACAGTGTGCATGCAAGGGTCATTGAAACCCAGTTATTGTTGTAGTGTCCTTGAACACTACTGATATTAAAATATCTTTAAATAATAATAGATCACACAGTAAAACTGTTGGCCAAGACAGTACACATACACAAAAAGAAATACTTAATACAAAATAAGACTGACATTATTTGACACCAACTTGCTGAGGTAATGCCCATAGTTTCATTAGGAAACTGTATGTGTTTTAGGTATATGTGCTGCCTCCTGTCTGTCTTGTAACACTGACAAATTTTTTAAAGTAACAAATTTATACATATCTCCATGCCAAATCTTTTCAGAACAAAACACTTTTTTAAACACCTTCCAACTCCTTTAAAATACAGTATAAGATACCATTGTTAAGTGAACACATCTAGTGTAACATGGTTACACCTTTTGGCTCAAAGCCAAAATATGGCACTCAGCTATTTTGCAAAACGTTTCTGGTTTTAACAAGAAGCATGATAAAGCCATTCATAGCTGTTAACACATTACATTGTCACCTAGCAGTGCCTTGGTACATTGCCTGCAAACTACAAATCTTTCTGCACATTGCAATCTATGACGTCATATCTCTTCAACTTCAACACTACCTGCTCCAACCAACTTACTACATACAAAAGTTCTTCACTGACCCTATCTAGGCAGCACAAATGTTTTATTAAAAATAAAACCAATTAAATCAGTTAGATATGAGACAAAGAAGTTTCTTCTTTTTTTTTACTGTAACATGTTGTGCACCAAAGGCAGTCAATGCTATCTTGCAACTCTGACAACAGAACATAATTACAGAACACAGATTTAAGCTGGAAAATATGCTAGAAAGAGACAGAGCATTACCTTGTTAGGTATATGTATCACAGAAATAAAACAGACAGACATAAAAAAAAAGCTTTAAATAAAAAAAATTCAGACTTACCCGGTGCCAAGGTATTTTCCTTCTTCTTTTCTGTTACACTGGTCTGGTTGAGAAAACCGACTTCAGGACCTTCATGATAATGTCCAAAAGCTGCAGCTATTAACCCTTTCCAAGGTTTTCTTTTGGCCATTTCAGTAACCTGCCAAACCAAGTCTTTTTCCAGATCTCTGGTTTGCAGTTTAAAAAAATATATGTAACAGTACTAGGTACTAGGTTGAGATCCAACTGGTGGAGGTCCCCAGAACCTGGGTTTGGGATCAAATGTTTCAGCCTCTATAGGAGGCAAGGGAACTTGAAATTGATACAAAGAAAACTTGAAACTACACAGATAGGCAACATGGGCGGGTGGTTCAAATCATCCCGTCTGTAGTCACACTTACTGTGAGTACATACACAGTAGTTTATTTTCTTTCTCTAAATGTTGCTTATCTAATGTTACTTAATCAGCCACTGCTTTTCTACTAAAAGTAGCCTGAACTGTGAAAGCCATCATTGGCTCTAACAGTATATACTACTAGAAAGCACAAATTACAAGGGCAGTTGCCCTTGCTTGTCTGAGAGACTTTTCCTTAATACATCTCTCCACATATTCTTAAACCTGGGGTTCTCAAACCCCCACATAAAAATCCTTAAACCTGGAGTCCTCAGACCCACACCTAAATATACATTACCCTTACCCAGCTTATAGCTGTCCATAGACCTTTTTGCTGTAGGTTCCGGTACACTCGAACACTCAAGAGTCCCTTAGACTCTTTTTCCCAGCCCCACAGTTAGGTTATGACCCTTACCTGTGTGGACCATGTTTAGAGTAAACACTAGGCTTTACCAGATTTAGCAAGACCAGAACCAAAACCACCTCCTGGCTGGCTCGGCCAATTTGTAAAACACAAGGTTCTTGGCTAGTGGTCCCTGGTAATCCAATAAAGCCACCTGACTCCAAATGTTGTATTGAATCAGATGCAATTTATTAATACCAAATAAGCTCTAACAATTTTACCTCTAACATGATCAAATCTAAACAGCTGATGGCTTTTTACCACCAGGGCAACAGCATTTCAGAGACACATGAACCCATACATCTCAGGATCCCCCGAGCAATCTATGGATAGTCTCAGACTGCATCTTGCCCGAGACTGCATCTTCTCGAAGGGATGCTGGGCATAACCATAGGCCCATATTTATGTGTAGCAAGCTTAGAAAAAAATGCAAGGCTGGAATTTCACAAAAACCACAACAGCAGATTTGGCCTGGACACCTGTTCATTAATTCCTTTCCATAATCAAAATTTTTGATACATCCTGTAACTACAATTTCTGAGACATCCCGTAATCAAAGTTCTTGGTTACAAGATGTACCTGACATTTTGCCAAGACAGGGGAGTTATTATTTTCATCCTTGGAGGGGAAAACAAATGGTGAGGGAATTGTATATTTATCACAAATAACTTTTGTCTTAGGAGTCAGAAAGCATTTGAGAGTCATGACTAGCTTGCTACAAATGTCAAAGTAACCTTGTACCAGCAACCAAATGAGGTATCTCATCATTTCTTATCAGTTTTCTGTTAAACATATTTTTTAAACATGAGAATTATATGATGAGAAACTTTTAACAGTCAAGGTTAAACAGTTATTAACAGCTGTGAGCATATGTCGGCCACAACCTCGCCTTATGCTTTTAGCAATTTTTATTCATTTTATAGAATCTTAACAACTAACCCTTTTAAAGTCTTACACACACACATACTAAGTGACATGGTGGTATTTAGCCACTTGCAGCCTTTTGCTGCTAGATATACCAATTCAAATGTTGGCATCATTTAGTCATCTACCAGCCATCTTCACCTTTTACTAGCCCTTTAGCAATCTACACTAGCCATTTTACACCTTTCTATCTCCTCAACCTTTTGGTTAGCCAACTACATATTGTTGATAAAACTTTGGTCACTGGTCACCAAACTCTGGCCACTGGCCACTTTTAACAGTCTCCACCTTGAAGGTAAGAGGCCCCTGAGGGACTCAAACCTTCACAAAAATTGAACATAAATGTAAAGATATTCAGTATTAACTGAAGGTTAATAAAAAAACTAAAACATTTTTACTCTTAGACTGTTAGTCTAAGTGAATAGGTATATGATTTGAAACTGGTTCCCAGCAGACAGATAGTCAAGGCATTTATAAAAAGCATTCTGTTCTGGAATTGGTACAGGGGTGGTTACAGATGGAACACAAATGGTGAGTTTGTAAAACACAGTGCAGAACTCAGGGATGTCAACACCACAATTGAAATATGTGGAAAGATGCTAACATGTGATACCACATATAACACAATATGACATAACAATTTTGTTGATGAAGAAGAGTTCATGGAATCCACTTTGAGAGTGGATAAGGTAGATGCTACCTTGTGTTGAGGTGTGGCACACCCTTGGAGCTTGATTGAAGAATCTGTGGATAATGTCTCTTGACAGATAAGTCCTTATAAAACATAACAGTCCATGAAATTAACAGTTCATAAAGTTCATATAAGTAACCACAGGTTGTAGTTACAGTACAGGTGAAATGTAATTTTCAGAACGGTGGTAACCCCACAAGGCACATGGGGAAATGCAGACAGTAATTAAAACAACAAAACACCAGCATAGCAGAAAAGTCAGCGTTCATGTTGCTGGCTTGCTGGATGGCTGAACGTGGCAGACACACTGCTAGAGGTGCGATGAATTGTGCATTGAGTCCCTTTTAATGGAAGTAGGCACACACACACACTGGCATTGGCATTTGTGTTGTAGTAGTTGATTACACCCGCACACAGATTAACAGTCCATAAAAAAGTAATAGTTTACAAAAAACATTAAAACATAGTCCATAATAGAGCAATAGGTCTGTATAAAGTACCAGCCATGTTTGGAACAATCAGCAGTGAAGAAAATGGATGTCTTGCTTGAAGATCAACTGAAGAAAAATCTTCTTGCTGAAGTTAGGGGATTGCCCCTACCCTAGACTTAACTTCATAGTAAGCAGAAACAATAAGCTTGATTGCAGAGTCTGAACTGACTGGACCTTCTTCAGTTGATTTAAAGTTCTACAAATAGGTGTAATTTTGCTGAAAACATTACACTTGCAGAGGTAATAATAACTTGATTCATGCGATAGTCCTTCTATGGAACCAATCAGGCACAAGGATAGTGATAATATCAAAGCTGTGGCAGCTGTTTTCTTTTCAGGAAAAAGATGAAGGTCTTGGCAGCTTAGATGAAAGTATTACTGCTGTTGAATATTACTTTTTTTTTGTAAAGAGTGGTGTGACAGAGCCTAAATTCTGGCAATTGGAAAGAGAAAAATAAAAATGGGACATAAAACGCATACGTGGGGGTGCAGGCCGAGGTCTAATATACCATTTGACCATCTGTAAATCCATGACAATGTTATGGTTACACCCTGCTTTCAAATTACAGAAGCAGCTAGAGCAGTTACATGATTTCTGTCTGTCTGTTGCTAGCAGGCCTAACTGAGACCCAAGTTATAAAATCTTGAATTGTTACAATAACATGCTTTAAAAATATAGTTCATAGAAATATGCCTGTTATACTATGCCATAGTCATACAAATACATATATTGTTGACCTATGCCAACTTATTAATAGTGCCTATTGCACCTGGGACAAGTGAAAGGGTCTACCTTCTTTACCCTGTATAGTGAAATACTCCTAAGTACTGAATGAGGTAAGGCTTGATGCATAGGTTTAGAGCACAATCTAATTTCAGCATATTATAATTGTTAAGATTTAAAATACAAAACCTGCATAGAGTGTACTTATTCTTCAGGGGTACATGTGAGTAATAAGACAAACATAGCATTAGTTTGTTTGGGGTTTTGCTTTGGAACATATTGTAGGGGTGGGTCAGCAATGCTGGCCCCAGTATTTAGGTTTGGTTATGAGCATTAAAAACATTTATACATGTGGAGCACTTTTCAGAATACACACATGATACAGTGTAGCAAGATGTATATCAAAACATTATAACATAAACTTGAAACATAAGCATTTTTGCAATAGAACAATTTCAGTATTGAGCATAATGCATAAAATACATTTTAAACAACAAATATAGACTGTAAGCTTAGTTCAGAGTCCAGAAATGTCAGAATATTGTGAACTTACTGGTTGAACATAACCATTGAATAAGTTGCAGAGGGTGTGTGGTACAATTTAAGTTTATAAGTTGTAGTCCTTGGTAAAAATTACTTAGTTTTGGTTGAGAGAATCATTGGATCAATTCACCACTCTGTTTTTGTTAACTTGCAAGACTTTTCATGTTCTGAGATGCTTAGAACTTTGAAATTATAAAAAAACAACTTTGTTTACACTTATAGAAAGCAGATGATTACATTCATTGCTGTAAGGCTATGACAAGTTGTTTTACATTTGTTTTGACAGGATGAGAAAGCTGAAAAGAAAATCAAAAGAATGAATGTGTGGAAATACATACACAACTCCCCCAGTCAGCTTAACTGATTACTTGCTGAGGGCAGAAACCCTTGTACCAATGATAGGTATGAGGTTTAACTGTTTGCACTAGAAAAAGCAGAATGACTTAGGATGGGTTATACTGTTAAAATACCTTGGGTCTTTTTAAAACTTTGTAAATAAGAAACTATTATTAGCAGATACACATTTTCTGGTATTTACCCCTATGGGGAGACAGTAATGTAACTTGCAACCTTTTGGGTATTACACTGGAAGGAAGGGTAGCTTGCCCCCCCGCCTTCCAGCTCCTACTGGTGGAAGAGACCGCAATTACTGTAGCAATAAAAAGGTTAGCTGAGGATGGTGACATGGATATTAACCTAGAAATGGTCTGGCAATATTAGTAGCCAGTAGTGCAGCACCTTAAAAAAATGTGCACTGGATAAATGAGGCCAATGGGGTGAAATTACTGCAGTCCCACACTTTAAATTATAACAAGATAATATTACATTTAGTTTAGTAAGTTTTATGCCTTGCTATGAAAATGGGGAACTTTTTTTCTCTAGAAGAAAGGGAAGAAACACACAAACAACAAAAACAAACACAGACAAGTTTAAAAATAAAACAAGAGTATTTGAATAGGATAAAAGAAGCCAAGCATCCTGGGTTCCCTTATCCTAAGCATGGCAAAATATCAGCTGAGTTTATAAAAGATCTGGATTGATGGTAATACCGTATGTACTTATTTCTTAGAATGCATTTTAAAAAGGTAAAAAAAAATGATTACACCATGGTTACACATAAAAACACATAAAAACAAAAGCCATTGTTTTTTAACTGTAGATGGTAAACTCTCAAAAACAGCTGTAAAAGTCCCTTTTTAAAAGTGTACTGTATATATATATATATATATATATATATATATATATATATATATATATAGTAAAAAAAAAAGTATGGGGAGGTGATAGATAATTCTTCCCTTCCAGCTAGAATGCCTTGCTTAGTATTGGAATCACGTGATATTATTCAGGAACAAAGAAATTGTGCTTACAACCAAATGTTCATTGCCTATGTTGGCTGCAAGCCCAGAAGAAAGGAGAAGAGAAAAAAAAGTGTGTTTCTTTTTACTTAGAATGCTAGTTATGTAATAAAAAGTTAGATTGCATGGTTCACTCTTATTGTGCTTTCATAAAAACATACATTTTGTGTTAAAAGTTGTGCTTTAAGTAGGGAATACACATCAAGTTTGAGCTGGTAGTAACATAAAATGTTGAAACACAAGAAGGTCAAATAACGTGCAAAAGGTCACAGTGTGCACGCAAGGGTCACTCAAACCCAGTTATTTTTGTAGTGTCCTTGAACACTACTGATATTAACATATCTTTAAATCATAATAGAGCACACAGTAAACCTGCTGGCCAAGACAGTACACACACATACACAAAAAGAAATACTGAACAGAAAATAAGACTGACATTATTTGACACCAACTTGCTGAGGTAATGCCCATAGTTTCATTAGAAAACTGTTCGTGTTTTAGATATATGTGCTGCCTCCTGCCTGTCTTGTAACACTGACAACTTTTTAAAACCAACAAATTTATACATATCTCCATGCCAAATCTTTTCGGAACAAAATGCTTTTTTAAACACCTTCCAACTCCTTTAAAATACAGCACAACATACCATTTGTAAGTGAACACATCTAGTATAACATGGTTACACCTTTTGGCGCAAAGCCAAAATATGGCACTGCCATTTTGCAAAAAGTTTCTGGTTTTAACTAGAAGTATGATAAAACCATTCATAGCTGTTAACACATTACATTTTCACCTAGCAGTGCCTTGGCACATTGCCTGCAAACTACAAATCTTTCTGCACATTGCAATCTATGACGTCATATCTCTTCACCTTCAATTCTACCTGCTACAACCAACAACTACATACAAAAGTTCTTCACTGACCCTATCTAGGCAGCACAAATGTTTTATTAAAAAATAAAACCAGTTAAATCAGTTAGACATGAAACAAAGAAGCTTCTTCTTTTTTTTTTACTGTAACATGTTGTGCACCAAAGGCAGTCAATGCTATCTTGCAACTCTGACAACAGAACATAATTACAGAACACAGATTTAAGCTGGAAAATATGCCAGAAAGAGACGGAGCATTACCTTGCTTGGTATATGTATCACAGAAATAAAACAGACAGACATAAAAAAAAAAACTTTAAATAAAAAAAAAATTCAGACTTACCCTGTGCCAAGGTATTTTCCTTCTTCTTTTCTGTTACACTGGTCTGATTGAGAAAACTGACTGCAGGACCTTCATGATAATGTCCAAAAGCTGCAGCTATTAACCCTTTCAAAGGTTTTCTTTTGGCCATTTCAGTAACCTGCCAAACCAAGTCTTTTTCCAGATCTCTGGTTTGCAGTTAAAAAAAAAATGTAACAGTACTAGGTACTAGGTTGAGATCCAACTGGTGGAGGTCCCCAGTACCTGGGTTTGGGATCAAATGTTTCAGCCTCTATAGGAGGCAAGGGAACTTGAAATTGATACAAAAAAAATTGAAACTACGCAGATTGGCAACATGGGGGGTTCAAATCATTTTGTCTGTAGTCACACCTACTGTGCGTACATACACAGTAGTTTATTTTCTTTCTCTAAATGTTGCTCATCTAACGTTACTTAATCAGCCACTGCTTTTCTACTAAAAGCAGCCTAAACTGTGAAAGCCATCATCGGCTCTAACAGTATATACTTCTAGAAAGCACAAATTACAAGGACAGTTGCCCTTGCTTGTCTGAGAGACTTTTCCTTAATACAACTCTCCACAAAATTCTTAAACCTGGGGTTCTCAAACTCCCACATAAATATCCTTAAACCTGGAGTCCTGAGACCCACACCTAAATATACATTACCCTTACCAAGCTTATAGCTGTCCATAGACCTTTTTGCTGTAGGTTCAAGTACACTCGAACACTCAAGAGTCCCTTAGACTCTTTTTCCCAGCCCCACAGTTAGGTTATGACCCTTACCTGTGTGGACCCTGTTTAGAGTAAATGCTAGGCTTTACCAGATTTACCAATACCAGAACCAAAACCACCTCCTGGCTGGCTCAGCCAATTTGTAAAACACAAGGTTCTTGGCTAGTGGTCCCTGGTAATCCAATAAAGCCACCTGACACCAAATGTTGTTTTGAATCAGCTGCAATTTATTAATACCAAATAAACTCTAACAATTTTACCTCTAACATGATCAAATCTAAACAGCTGATGGCTTTTTACCACCAGGGCTACATCATTTCAGAGACACATGAACCCATACATCTCTGGATCCCCCAAGCAATCTTTGAATAGTCTCAGACTGCATCTTGCCCAAGACTGCATCTTCTCAAAGGGATGCTGAACATAACCATAGATCCCATATTTATGTGTAGCAAGCTTAGAAAAAAAAAATGCAAGGCTGGAATTTCCCAAAAATTACGACTGCAGATTTAGCCTAGACACCTGTTCATTAATACATTCCCATGATCAAAGTTTTTGATACATCCTATAACTACAATTTCTGAGACATCCCGTAATCAAAGTTCTTGGTTACAAGATGTACCTGACATTTTGCCAAGACAGGGGAGTTATTATTTTCATCCTTGGAGGGAAAACAAATGGTGAGGGAATTGTATATTTATCACAAATAACTTTTGTCTTAGGAGCCGGAAAGCATATGAGAGACGTGACTAGCTTGCTACAAATGTCAAAGTAACCTTGTACCAGCAACCAAATGAGGTATCTCATTATTTCTTATCAGTTTTCTGTTAAACATATTTTTTAAACACAAGAGAATTATAAGATGAGAAACTTTTAACAGTCAAGGCTAAACAGTTATTAACAGCTGTGCGCATATCTCGGCCACAACCTCGCCTTATGCTTTTAGTTATTTTTCTTCATTTTATAAAATCTTAACAATTAACCCTTTTAAAGTCTTACACACACACATACTAAGTAACATGGTGGTATTTAGCCACTTGCAGCCTTTTGCTACTAGATATACCAATTCAAATGTTGGCATCATTTAGTCATCTACCAGCCATCTTCACCTTTTTCTAGCCCTCTAGCAATCTACACTAGCCATTTTACACCTTTCTGTCTCCTCAACCTTTTGGTTAGCCAACTACATATTGTTGATAAAAGTTTGGTCACTGGTCACCAAACTTTGGCCACTGGCCACTTTCAACACCTGTATAAGTGACATACAGGATGTTGCTAATTTGTCACATTCTGCTGTCAACTGTGCAGCAAGTGTTTCATGTTTTGCATCTGGGAATATTTGTTGTAGTGCTACTGATTGAATGTCAGACAGTGAAGATTCACATGTTTCTTTCAATGACACGAGTGAGGACAGTGACAGTAATCCAGCAGATCAAAAACACAGTGAATATGAGTATGAGAATGCTGAAGAAGTTGGTGCTACTACATTACCAGTAATGAATTTATGTACCTTTCAGCCCTACATATTTGATACTTACTTGCCAGTGGACAACAGTGAAGAACATGTGCATGATGGAATACCAGAACCAAATACTGATTTTGCATGTATGGACAGCACTCTGTGGTTAGTTTGCATATGTGAAATCTTGTTAATAACATTGCTTTCATAAAGTTAGGTAAGACATCTTATCTCATTGGTTGGCTCCTTCTGAATGGCCTCTGATTATTCCTCAATATATGTACTGTTGATGTGAAGTGGCAATCAGCAGTATCAATGGGCACCTGTGCGTGACTTGTTATAGGGTGCATAATCTAAAACTGAATGGCAGTCATTGATGTACTGTGAGATGAGACAGAGAAAGTGCACTGTGAAGTCTCTCATACAGTACCTGTGTTACCTATATTCAGTTTGAATAAAGGTGTATGATGCTCCTTTGAGTAATTTACAGCTATCCATTTTATACTTCAGAAACACAGTTCCCTAACATTTACCGAGATGGAGAGATACTGGGGTCTGCTGCCATGACACCATGTGTCCCCCAACACCAATCCCATGTCCCTTGCGACAGGTGTGCTATACAGTATGTGCAGTAAACACAGTCCTATGTTGTTTTTGTGGCACCTGGTATTCTAGTGGCCCCCAACCCAGCTGTTCCAGTCCACCCAGCACCCCCACCCATCCCCAGTCTGTGAGTGGCACAGAACACTTCTCACCTCCATGTGCAGCCGACGACGGAGTTCTGTCAGAGTGCTTACTGAATAGATGCACTCAGAAATTAATTTGGGGGTTCAGGGACATTGGGTGTGTGGGTAGCCCTGTGGGGCATTCACTGTTCAGGGGTTTGTGGGGCAGGGGGTGTGGGCAGCCCTGGGGTGCATTTACTGTTCGGGGATTCTGAAGGGAGGTGGTGTGGGCAGCCATGAGGGGCATCTACTGGGTATGCTTGGCATGGGGGTGAGAGCACATGTGAATTGCCTGCTGGGCTGCTGGTGGGTCAACAGAACCCCCAGGGGGCGTACATAAGTTACACCATCTAAATGGTGTTGTAACTTACATTGCCGGTTCTCCTCCGGGGGTTCTTGTAGAATCCCGACATTGTGGACTTTGTTGTTGTGGGGCTGGAATGGGGCACAACTGCTGCCATAAACCCCCTAGTGCCATGTCGCAGGGTGTTTATGGCACAGCTGGTGGTGTAAAAGCTCTTCAATGCAAGTGTCCTATGACATGTTGCAGGCCACATTGTAGAATCTCGCATGTGGCAACTGCTGGTGTAAGTTGCTACTTGCACCATTCTACTTGGTGCAAGTGCTGTTATGTCAGCTGTAACATTTCTAGAATCAGAGTCATAGTGTGTGGTTGCCTGCTGTCATGCACTGAATTCCATGCCTGCAATATGCTTATTTGGCTTCAGTAGTGACATAATTAAGTTGTTCTGCTGCTGTGGTGATGTCAGAATTGCAGCAGAACAACTTTTAATGCTGCCACACCCTTGATTACCCCAATAAAATAAAGCTTGAAGTTGTTGATTTTTAAATTTGAACTTGCAGAAACATCTGCACAACCCTGACAGTAGTTTTAGCCTGCAACAAACCCTGAAGTGCTCACCCCCCCACCCATTTCACTGCAACATATGTCAGTGTCCCAAATAGTCATTGAAGCCCATACACTATATAGAGTTAAGCAATGAGGCATTACCTGGTGTTAGATGAACATTCTGTTAATCACCCCCAAAAGGTGTAATGTGGCCCAAGTTGCATCAGAGTGCAATGTTGCCCTAATGGGGTGAGGGACTGCTGATGTAACATCTTGCAGTGACCATTTGCTGTAATAAAAAAAAAAGTATTCATAAAGAAAATTGTTGACAGTATACTTGTTGAATGTTTTCCTCATTTAGAGTTATATTTTTTAATTAAATAGCTCTTCCATCAACAGTTTAAGAATGCTCATTTGAAATCAGAGTGCAACATTACAGTCATTGATCAGTACTAGTGGATGGAATGCTGACAGGATGAATCCATGTACCATTGTGTTATGGCTGTACATGACCCTTTAGCATGGATTAATGTAAGGCTGATGGATTCTTTCTGTCACCATTCCATCCTCTAGTACTGTGGAATTACTGGAATTATGTATTCTGCTTTTGAATCAGCAATCTTTAACCATTGCTGTAAGAAGTTTTTTGGGGGGCAGTTGCTCAGGGGGATACAGAACTGGCTTGCAGGGTGAATACAGATGGTTGTGGTTGGTGAGGTAGTCTCCTCCCTCAAAATGGTCATCACTGTGGTCCACCACGGTTTGGTACTAGGACCACTCCTGTTCAATCCCTAGGTGTCGGACATAGGGAGGGGTGTTAGGCGTAGGCTCAGTCTCTTTGCTGATGAGTCAAAATTTGTAGTGCTGGCAGATGGGGATGAAGGGAAAGAGGCTCTCCAGGGTGACCTGGATACTCTGGTTAAGTGATCAAGGAGGTTGGGATTGAGGTTTAATGCAGGGAAATGTAAGGTGCTGCATCTGTGATGACAGATCAAGAGGCCTATTCTGCTGGCTGTTACTATGTAAAAATATACATGTAAATGAAGAAAATGTTTCAAAAATACACTTTTGCCACTTTTCTTTTTGAATACTTTCTTATAACAGCAATAATGCACTTCCATGGGTTACATTAAGATTCAGTTGATGACTCCCTTTAGGGGCAATGTGTCACTATGCTGTGCCTCGGGCCACATTGCACCACTAGGGGGTGATTAATACAGTTTTTCTCTAACACCTGGAAGTGCATTATTGCTTAAGTGACAGGGTACTTGTAGGGCATACTAATATAGTCTGCATGTAGCCAGCACCACTGAAAACTAAATCAAAACTGTTACTGAATCTGATTTCTTCATAAATCAGGTTGCTGTCTGGCATGTTAACATGGTGACTGTGATATATGTTGTCCCATAGGTCTACATGCAGTTGCTGTTCAATAATGCCTACAGTGGTGTAGTCAGTTTGCTGCAAAGGGCCAGAACAGGTTTCAAGAAAGAGTTCCGAATACACTTGCATGACTTTGCACCCTGGATTTGCCACCGTGTGCTTAGATGTCTTTGTCTTGGAGGCAGCATACTACACATTTCGCCAACACTATGGAGGACTGTGTGGGATGACCACTCATGAGTAATTGTTACAATAACATATAGAAACATAGACATTTATGATAGATAATGACCGCAAAGCATATCAAGCCTTAACGTATACCCTATTTTTGAGTTATTTATGCAATATAGCACTCACAAAGAACCCCAGACAGTGGTGGAGCCAGGTTTGGGATCATTTGAGAGCTGGGGGGGCCATTCAGTCAATCACAGGCTCCACAATGGGCACTAAACAGTGTATAAAGATGGTGGCGGGGTGCCATTACTCACACTGGGGCAGCCAGGAGGGGCGACCACCCCCCAGCCCCCCCCGGCCCCGCCACTGCCCAGGCACACTCAGCTTCTACCTCCACTCCCACCCCCCATTAGTGTTGGGCTGCATCATACTCACCCACATCCCTCCAAGGTCACCAACTGACTGACAGCTATGGTATGGGCTGCATGGCCATTGGTCCACAGTGTGGACCACCAGGGAGAGATAGTGAGTGTCTGGTTGGTGACTGGGCATGGATCAGACAATTGGATGGGGTTGGGAGAATTACTTAAGTACCAGGGATGTATGTGTCATTTATCTTACTTTATTATTGCTCCAGGTTTGGTGGGGGGCACACTGGAGGTAAGTGGTAAGACAGTATTGTAGAACCTGTAGTGACTTCATAAATCTGTTTTATTATGAAATCCAGAAAACAAAACACAGTATAAAGAATACTGGATGACCAACTATGCAGAAGCAGCATTTTTTGCCACAGAGTGTTTTTAATTCCCTCTGGGTTCTGATTTTCATGGACCATGTACCATCTGAGCTTTGCTCTCAAGTACATAGTGAATCAAAGCCACTCTATGGCACAACACACTGGTTCTGCTTATTTGCTCCTTCAGTATGGTGGATGTTGTGTATAGTTACTCATCCAGTAACCTATATGTAGTGATTATTTGAGTATAGAAATGTATAGAAGTTGTGGTTGGGGTAACATTTTTTCAGGTGTGTTAACATTAGGTATAGCACAGCACTTACAGGTACAAAAGCAACATTAACTGTACAATACTTTTAATTTCTTTATAGGCATTATCGATACATAGCCTATAGGACGTTTGTATGCTGGTGTTGGGGCTACCTTGGACGCCATGTTCGGGTAGTGATTCCTTCTTGTGTTGTGAATCAAATCCGTGAAAGATTTCCATCTCTGGAGTATGCCGGCTTCCAATATCCACCACTTTAAATGAAATTAATGTAATGCCATTTGCATTTAAATTCAATGTAAAGAATGATAAATAAAATTAATAACATGTTTTAAAATGTAGCATATCTGTTTATAGATATGTGTGACTCACAGTTCAAATATGTTCATTCAGCAGTGCTGGATCAGTAACAGTTACAATTCAGATGCGGTGAACAGTTACAATCATTTGTTAAAAACAGTTTAGGAGAACAGTACAAATCTTTTTTTATGAACAGTTGAGCTCTCTTAATTTCAAATAGTTCCAAACACTTGTAATTAATTAACAACTGTTTTAATATTGTTTCGCAGACGGATGATTTTACAAGTCTTTTCTAGTATGGTTTGTTGCTGATAACAACTTACATGGTGAAAACGTAAGTTCAAACAACTGTATGCTCAATTTCAGAGTTGTAACCAATTTATGAATAAAAACATGTATTTTAGCACAGTGTACTTTTTTGGCAGATAAAATACAACATTTTAGTTCACTAAAAAATTGATGCTGTATCAGGTGGTATTCAAATTTTTTTAATGTGTATGGTAGAATGCTGTTGAGCATGGAAATCCATGCTCACAACTACGTTGCTGTGCTTGCCTCAGTGCATCATGATCTTGTTGTGCTGCACTGAGTACGTCACCAGTGCAGCACAACAAGATCCAACTCATTCATGCATGTGCGATTAAGCAGACGAGTTGGAAAGGAAGCGAGTAGCGCTGGAGCGAGCCACAACTGAAGCCAAGTAAGGCTTGATTTAAAAAATGTGAATGTGTATTTCTGCACCCATTCATTGTTTTGTAATGAATAGACACCCCATACATTATAAAAGATTGTCTATGAGGAGTCATTCACAAACAAGGATCTTCTCAGATCTCAAGGTCCAACGTTGCCAAGGATACCTCTCGATCGAGAATATCCTTGTTGGGAATGACTATCCATAGACAATCCTTTATGTTCTGTTTATTTCAGTAGAAGGCACACACCAAGCTGAAAGCTTATTTAAAGTTGTCATCTAGGAGCACAATGAAGTTAACCAACTTCATATTATAACATGGGTCTACTTTCAGCGCTACAGTAATTGGTGGTGTCCAGTCACCTGATTGTACAAGAATACACAGTAAACTCACACTTCATGTGAGGAGGTGCCAGATAACATTAATGAGTGCAGCCTGCTAATTTATTTTGCTGTAGCACAGCAAACGTAAATAGCAGGCATGTGTGATCGGCACTATTTCTCAATGAACTAGTTTCTGAAGTACCAAGTCCCAGAGAGGAGAAAAGGGCACCACTTGTGAGAGAGAGAGATGTATGTTGTTTACCAGCAACATGCCATGGTGGACACTGTAGTACACTGTACTGTCATGCACTAGCCAGTTAGTGGGAGTGGGAGGAAAAGGCTGCCACTGGCCTGGTTGGCATCCAGGAGACAGCATTGACAGAATGACAGTGGCACTGGTAGTATGGGGAAGACATGGCAGCAGTGCAGACAGCGAGGTCACCAAGGATTAGGAAGGAAAGCAGTAGGCACCTGGTGCATCTATCCATGGCAGGACTTCTTTGTGTTCATGGAATACATTGTGCAGAAGGTAGCCTTGCTAACTTAAAAAGCAGCTAACACCTCTAGTAAGGCATAGGAAAACAGTACTTAGTTATAGTTAAGTCTGTATTTCATATAAACAGTCTCAATAATTTTAATTGCAGCTCCAGAAGAAATTAAGTAACTAAATAACTGGTGTGTTACTCAGTGATCATGTACAGATTGCTTTGTAACCAGCTACAGTAGCTGGTTGTGCAACTTCTCATATGTATTACTCCAAAAGTCTATTTGTTTAACCTTGACACATGGTTCTCAACTGCAGTATTCTTGTCAGGGTGCACATATGAAGTGCACAGAGAGTCAGGTATTGTGTCAAGTGTTATGTCTCTGTCACCATCATTAGATAATCCTTCTGTCAAACTCAGTACTGCCTGCATCAGGTCATATGCATATTCTGTAATGGAAAGTTCATTGAAATTAAACTGTTGTACAATGAATAAAGGAGTGACACATTTTGATTAATGAATACTGCCCAACAATCCCAATCCTGACTTCAGTTCTCCTCTCCCCACTTGTGCAGCCATTGGTTGCAGTTTAAAGTAATATTAACCCCCCAAAATTTTACTTGCTTGTGCTGTGATCACAGTTCAACACTGAACCAATCAGACAGCAGCATCCAAACTTCTGATTACATCACAATGCCCACTGCATCACTACAGCAAGTTGATAAAAGTAAAGATTAACTGCGAAATCTTCACACATACTACAAAGTTATAAAATGTAACTGCAAATGTACTGGTGGACATACATGGGTCGAAATTAGCAACAGCCCACAATACAAATGGTTGTCGATTCTGTATTGAGCTAGTAAGATCCTGCAGGTTTGTACTGCAGAAGATACTATAGCAATCATTATACAATGGGGTATGAAAATCCTGTAACCTCACTGTTCAAAACACATCACATGACTGTGATAAATCCTCCACTACACCCACTGTAAAAGTTTTATATCACTATAAAAACAAAAAAACTAGTTGAACATTGTATAATACCAATATACCATAACAGGGAGTGGATATATGGGTGGATTTACCACTTCTGGTGTGGTTAATTCACTCGGCTGCGACTCATGACCAAACCACACCAGGCGTGGTAAATCCACCAATATATCCAGTGCTTGTCATGGTATACTGCTTAAATAACCCACACCCTGTTGTGCCATATTGCTTAAGTTTCCTAGCTTGTCCAGGTGAAGGCTGTGTGAGTGTCTGACAACCAAACGCTTACCATGTGCTGCTGGCATTGGTGTTTTCCGTACTACAGGCTCCCCCTTTTTATACTTTGAGAAATGAATGGAGTACTGAAAATTGCCATTGAGGGTGCATGCTTGTGGTCATCTGGAATTCTCATTAAAATGAAGTGCAGCAAGCAGAGCTCTGCAACAAAAATGAATATTTACAATCCAGCTACTGTTAGAGGTCAGTGTGCTTCCAGTATAATTAATAAAGTACAGTAACAATATTAGTTTTTGTTCCATTAAATTAAGTCACTTGCCAAATTTTCTTTCATACAATGGTTGTTCAACCTACTGTTTCAGAGCAGTACTTTCTAATGCAACTGCATGATTGCAGTCAGTACTCATCAACACAGCATTGCATGGTGAGGCAGCAGGACTAATGTGGTACTGCGAAAAAATATCCCATACTACTCAATCATGCATTTGACTTTTCTGAATGAACATAAAGTAATGATTACATATAGACATACATACAGTACCAGTATGCTGGTCTCAGTACTGAATTCACAATATATAGAGGATAATGTATGGTATTTTTTTAATAACATTGCTGTAAACAGTTTTAGAGTACAGCTCGAGAGGCTTTCAGATGTCATGGCAATCTCAGAACGTGTGTTCAGCAGTCTTGTTAACTAAAGATCATACATTATATTTGTAAGTGTACGGTCTACCAAGATTGTGCAATCATGCATTGAATGACTTTACTGAATTACTTTACAGAACATTAACTGCTGTGAACATTCTGTTTCATTCAAACCTTAATTGATATGAGCATGCCATTTTGCTATACCATTGTTATGACATAATGACCAGTGATGTCATAATGGTGGCATAACAAGGTTTCAATCAGCTTGATTTAACTTGATAATACAGGATCCCCAGTACATTATACCTGCACTTCATTCCTTGGTATGAGAAGCATATGGATTTTGGTGCAAACTGATTCAGCAAGCTATGGAATGCCTCAAGCTCTGATGTTTGATACCTCCCAGATAATTTCTGGATGTCCTTTTTCAGTCTGGTATCCGTTATGGTTTTCTCCACATGTACAGCCACAATAGATGCTGTAATGAAACATTATTTTGTGTAACTGCTTCAAATTGGCTTAAAATGACTGGTATAAAATGGATATTCGACATAGGCTCTTGCAGTAGGCATTCACCAGTTGGACTAAGCTGTCAGGCATCAGGACCCCATAGAAAATCTTCCAGGTAGCAGTATCTGTTGGGGACAGCCCTCCTATCACCTGATCAGAGGATGACAGGGCATGACAGGAGAAGAGTAAATGCCCCCTATAAGGAAATGATAGCCAAACTCCAGCCTTGAGCAGTGGGAGAAGGCTCTGCAGAGAGATCATTATTAAAGTCTTGTGTTCCACATACAGATCGAGGTTATTGAGATCAACAATGGGTCTCCAGTCACCCATCTTGTTGGGAACTAGGAAGAAAAGAGAATAGTAACCCATCCGCTTGTATGGTGAGGTGATGTGTTCTAATGCCATCTAACACAGAACGGGTCTTAGTTCCACCTGCACCACAGTAATGTGCAGTGGTGAATAATATGACTGTGGAGGAGGTATGTGGGAGGGGGACTGAGTGAATGATACAGAGTATGACTGTGACACCAGCTGCAACACCCAAGAGTCACTGGTTGTTCTCTCCTATTCCGACAGGAGTAATGAAAACCTAACCCCCACTTACAGCACTGGGTTGGCTTACTTCTACTGGTGAATATGTACTGTAAGAGCCATCTCAAAGTCAGATCAATGTGCAAAATCATTTTGTTACTAACATAGTTGTAGCCACTGCTTGCGTCACTCCTCTTCATTGATCTCTTCGTGCACACAATGGGGAAACAATTCACTGGAATGTGTATATATGTTCTGAATGTGAGTTGCCACACTCAGCCATTTTGCTAGTACCAAATCAGGCTCACATTCTGGAGTGGATCCAATGGACCAGTACATATGGTTCACAATGCTGCTTATCCACGGCCTTAGAACCTGACAGTCATTTGGATTTGATATTGCCAGCAACTTCTTCTTTAAGCCTTTACAAACAGTAAGACATATTTTGATGGATGACATATAAAATTATAAATTATATAATGCCAACACATCAACAGCTGACTACTGTACATTTACATATGTACTATATAGGTACCCATATTAATAGTTCAGGCTTTACCATCATGCCTTAATAGCCATAAACCAGTAATTAAAATTTGTCATTAACATTTCTGAGGTGCCTATTTTACATTGTTCCCAAAAAGAATCATTCTGATTTCTACACAGTGTATACAAATTTAACAGTAATGAAACATACAGCACCTTTGGCAACATGCCACACGTCATATTTGTATTCCATTGCTTCCATATTCTCCCTCACCCATTTTGAAACCTGTGTGTGCCAGTCAGTGATTAGTTCTTCTATATGCAGACCCCATTCGTTAATGGAAGAGATGCTTTCACCACACCTGTTGCTCTGTGTTAATGAAGTGTAATATTATAAGCATGTGAAGCATGTTTCCACTCACTCAGAGCAGGAACATGGTGCAGTTATGTTCTTATTCATGTACAAAATAATTTTACTACTTTATGCATTTCCCCTTTCAAACTATAGTCTGTCCATCAAAGTCATATACTGTAGCGCATCTGACGGATACTGTCCGTCTGAAGCCCGAGTACTCCTCCTAGTTCTGGACCACTCACCTCAGACCACCTATATACACCCACATATCTAACTACATCCCACCCAGGACCAATGACCACAAACTCAGAATGGCAGTCTGTCTCCTACTGTCTGTCAGAGAAGAACGCTGAGAGACCAGAAGGGAACCCAAACACAACAGCGGACATGGTGCCTGACACCAGTAGACCTGCATTTGCATACAAATAGGAAGGGGGATGTGGAGTATGCAATAATACCCTCTATGGTGTGCAGTGTTGAGCTATATTGACCAGCCCAGGAGCATAAAGAGGCCAGAGCTATCAGTCAATCAGACCCTAGGAAATTCTTAACCCATTAACTAAGCTTTCTTTACAAACACTAGCATGGTAGTGCAATGTACTGCAGCACGGTGTGTCATTGCACCTGAACATGCCCACCGAATGGGATTCTGGACAGCAACTGTGTGGCATTATTACAAATTGCTGTCCTGTAATAGTGACATTACTAGTACAACAGAAAAACATAATGATGTTACCAAGGAAAGCTGTCCATTCAACAACCTCCTTGTTCTGTATAACTGTTCATATACAATTCAATATATTGTCCATTTTATAATTACAAATAATTACCTGAACAAGCTGGACATCCAGAATCATGCCCTTGAACAAATCAATCAAAGAATAGGTGCCATATTTAGCACAATGTCCCGGACTATCTGCCTGACCATCACCACCACACACCAATCCAACTTCGTCTGCTTGTAAACATGCAACCAACCACTCCTGACATTGCTTCCACAGCTATAAACAGCAGGAAGTAATAGATTACTTTGATGTCTGAAGAATGTCCGTTGACTGTAGCAGCAGATTCCCATAATGTCAAACACTCAAGCAATGCGGGATTCTGTTGCTCCAACAAATAAAATGGATGCTGATATTTCCATCTGGAATCTGAGCACAGTACGGATGACTATTCCAAACAGAAATCTTTCTACAAGCGGTACACTCAATCTGCAATGTTAGCAATGTGTCATGTAATTTACTTGAGTGCTTTGTGATGGGTTCACCACAAGTGGGGCAGTGACACCATCTTAGTAATTCATGTAGTGAACTGCGAAATACTATATATTTTGGGCATTTAATCATGTCACAAGTGACGGACTCTGATATGTTCTGCTCAGTAATGTCCTCATCTGAATCGCCGCTTGGTGGAGATGAAGGATAGTAGTCTTTGTCATTGTCTGATTCAATTTCATTTTCAGATTCATCATCTTCACTGTCATAACATAGTGGTGGCATGTGATGTATTGGTGATGGCATGTTGTTTCCAGTCTGAGGCACCAGTATATAACACTGAACAGCCATGTCTCTTGTTGCCTTTACAGTCTGTGTACCTGTAAATTGTAGTACATTCATAATGAAGTTCTAGAAAGCCACTTCATAAATATTCATGTAATTAGCTGCATACTCCCAGTGGATATAGTTATAGATGAGTACTACACAGTTTAGCAGTGAAATAGAATTCCATCCCTTTCAAAATGCTGTTTTTCCACAGTGCCAAATGGCATGAAATGTGATTATACCCTACTGTGCTACAACAGCATTCCATGAGCTATGCAGAGTGCATGAGTCAGTTTCATTTTGAAACCAAAACAAGTCACAAGAAACATATTTAACACAGTATTATACACCATAAAAGAATACAGTATGATCAGTTGTATGCACAACCGGTGTGTTTTGCCACACTGCTTTTCTGAATCCCATTAAACACTCGAGCTTTGCTGCCCAGGCCAGAAGGAATCAGGACCACTGTGTGACAGAACCCACTGGGTCTGCATAGTTGCTTATCCACTATTCTATATGGTCTGCCACAAACTGATTCTGATTCACTGTTACACAGAGAGCAAAGCTCGAGATCTGTGTGAATAAGAACCATCACATGACAAAACTCACTATAAGAGAATATAGGTGCTTCTCCTGTGTGTCACATAGTGGATAGTATTATGTGCAACTTACCTGCCGTGTGTTTCTGTTTCTGATTTAAAAATGAAAATTACTTTTGCTGTCTGTATAGGTTTCACAATGTCCTTGTACCACAGAAGGGTACAATCACATTCCATTACCTTTGCACTGTGGCACAACAGCATTTTCATAATGAAGGAATTAGATACATAACAATGCTGTACTACACACTATATATATATATATATATATATATATATATATATATATATATATATATATATAGAGAGAGAGAGAGAGAGAGAGAGATACCATATGCTTCACCATACACAACAAGGCTATGTTCCATCGTGAGGATAAGATGACGTCATACTGACATCAGGACCGAAGCTCCACAGATCAGTCTGATGGCATCGCTTCCCCAAGTTGACAACATAGCCTGTTGCGTATGGACAACCACACACTGTTTTATACAGTATATGGTTCTCCACAACATTGAATCTATCACAATAAGTTTGAAACCCACCACTTTACATTAGCAATAAGCCATAAACATATACTATTATTAAGCAGTAAGGCATGACCAAGGGTTATGTTAATGGTCTGTTAATCACCTTCTAGGGGTGTACTGTGGGATGACTTGTAGCCAAGTGCTACATCATGGCCCTAGAGGGTGATTAACTGATCAGTAACAGAATCCCTGGGAGTGCCCTATTGCTATTATAATAAAAAAAAAAATGTTTTAAACAGGGGTAAACCATGTTCAGCATATGGCTAAGCTCTACATGTATTTTAGTAAAAGATTAACATAAGGCTGTTAGAATGTTTACAGCCAATCAGAAAGCTACATTTCTCAGACCATTTTTATGTTTACTTGTACTCATATGCAACAAAAATAGTGCCACCATACGAATTTTTGTAGGTGTGCCACTCAGCTTCCACTGCCCTGCTCCTTTTTGCAGGTGCTGTCTCACCACACCAATGCATGTCTGAGTTGTCTATGACAGCAATTCAAATGCAGTGGTGTACACTTGAAAGCGAAAAACTGCTGCAGTCAGTGGTGGTAATGTGTAGTCAATCGGCATAGTCACTGTGCAAAATCAGCTTTCATCTAACAAACTGATATTGCCACTGTCCATTAGGTGGGGGTCACAAAAAAACCATATTGAAAAATGTAAATGCAAATACCAATGAACACCTGGGGCATTAGGGTTTCCAGCCATAATGCCCCACCCAGAAGAGACTGACAGGCATCAGGGTTGTGACTTAGGATTGTCGCCTGTAATGCTCATACCATTCCACCCCCACCCACACCCTGCAGCCAGTGACAGGCATCAAGGTGTGCCTTGGACTCTTCGTCCACAAAGTTCACCCCATTCTCCTATACTTCACCCATCTCATCGTATTTAAGCCACTTTAAGCTAATTGGTAACCATAAAACAAGGTGGCACAGTATTAAGTTTCAGTGTGGGAGGTTTAAGAGGGATGTCAGGAAGCACTTCTTCACAGAGAGTGTGGTGAACAATTGGCATGCGGTGATGAAAGAGGTCAACTCATTCAAGACAGTGGGCAGTTTTAAGAGAGGCTGGGATAAGCATGGGGGAAATAGGGTTCACGGATAGGGAGGATGGTAGGAGTGGGGAAGGAGGGCAGTGACATTACCTGAAGATCTGGACACTGTAGTATGAGAAGACTTGATATAACAAATGGCATTAATTTGCATTCATCTTCTTATGTTCATATGTAATTATGACATGGACTGATGACCACCACCTACTGTGTGCATCCTTGAAACTTGTGAAGTACACTTTTTCTTCACGTACAGCAGTTACTGTCTCCATCGCCCCACTCTCCCCAAATGACAACAGTATATGACCTATTTAGTGCCATACTACCATTCATGCCACTAAATAGCATGGTTTAATACAGTCGTCCCACAACTCAAGATAGAAATCCCACCCCAACCCCACACACACACCAAAACATAAAGAGTATCATGATACTAACAATATGTTAAATTAATCTTAATCCCTTGTACTGTTGCTGCATTATACACAACATGGGAATCAGACTTCACATAATGGTCCCATCCATGCATCATGCCATGAGCCATTTGGCTGCATTGTGTCTAGCGTGAGCCCATGTGCACTGAATAGCAGTACCCATGTGGCAGATAAAATGCCAAGAATTACTACAATTTTGGTGTGCTGCACACCATCTTAATGTGAGCTTCTTGCCCACAATGCACCTTACCAATTGTGTGACATTGTTGATATATGCAACAAGCATATTTCATGGTTGGGTAACAGACACAAATCACTGTGGCATTCCCCTCTACTACCCTCCCAAAATTCAATAATGTTAGCATGGCACTAAACTGATGACATGGCGTATTGTCCACACCACACCACTTGCATCCATGCAGAAAGTTAATGTTGGATTTGTGTTACAGCAAACCCTTTCTACCACCACCCACACAAAATGACCACAGCATATGGGCTCTACACAACCATTCTCTGTAATCATAACCTCTCCTGTACCACACATAGTGCGTCACCATGTGCATCCATGTGGGAAAATTATTGTACGGTTGTTACAGACAGCGATCCCCTTCTTTCTTAGTCACACACCATAACAATAAAAAAAATGTAATCATAAGACTAAGAGAATGAAATGACAATGTCCATGCACTGAGGTGTGCATCCTTGAAATTTGTTAATTACAAAATTGGAACCACATACAGAAATTAGTTTTTCACTACCCCCCATCACCACAACCAGACCAAGCAAAACAGTGGGATTCACACTGACTTGGTGTGCTGCACACCATCTGTACATCAGGCTGGCTACCATTTGACAACACTGTACACAGTGTGTGAGCATCTGCACTGAAGAGCAGTACACTGCTATGTGGAATTATTATTTATTTATTTTTGGGGGTAAATGACTACGAAATTGCACAATGGTCATTGACAACAATTTTTTTGGTTTTGATTATTGACATAGGAACACACCTGTTTTCTTTCACGTTTCTCAATAGCTGCTGAAGTTCTTTGATGTTTTGGTTTCGCACCAAGACTATCTGGCGTGTCTGGCTTCTTAAATATGGTTGGCACAGCATCACACTTCAAACGAGGGCAAGCTTGACCAGTAATGAGGCCAAACTGTTATATAAAAACAAATTGTTTTTCATAACAGTCTTCTGTGAAGTGAGCACTACACAAACTACTGGTAACAGACGCACCATGCCAATCTAACCATGTGCAGCTCACAGCCTGATCCTACAATTTTCTAAGTGTAGGGTCTGTTGGGAATTTATTCAGACTACAGCCATCCTTATGGGTATTATTGCATCCATGTGCCACACAAGTATTAACCATTTTCACATCGACTATGGATACCACAATATGCTTTATGGATGTCAATTGGTATAACACTTATACTGTATGTAAACCAATCACAAATGACCTACAGATTTTGGAATAAGATTACATCAATGGCTATTGACCAACAAATAAACTTTGGCACAAATGTACAAAACAAACAGTAGTGGTAGATAAATACATTGCATGTACACAGTGCACTGAGTTCCTAATTAAATGCACACAGTCATAAATATTGACATGTATTTATTCTCAATTTTATGACAAAACATCAAATCAGAGGACAAAGTTTCTAGGCATGCACCTTAGGACTGAACTGTATATTCCAGTATTTTACTGTGTAAAAGTTCTTTCTGGAGACTTATCACAATTAAGTTGAAATATGACTTCACACTACTGTCTTTTTAAAATAGTATTAACACTCCACAGAAGTATTTTTAAACAGTAGGATTAGAATAAGCTATGACAACATGGACCAAATGCAGCTCTATGAATGAATGGCTCCTATATGAAGAAAAATAAAATAAATTGCAGAAACTGTTGTGCGCAATATGGCTCACTAGTTATTGGCACAATACAGTATTATTGATATACACAACCAACTACTTCTGAACTTAAAATTGATTGCTTCAAATGGGAAAAATGCTGAACTTTGCACCACTAAACACACGGAGCCATCAGTAGTGGAAACAATATTTACTCCTAAGTTCACATCATCATGCTGTGCATGATGCTAGAGCAAGCATATTCATGTGAACGCGAGGGGCACACAAAGACAAAAACAAGGAAGGTAGAAAAACATGTTTCATTTTGTTTCTTCTGAAACAAAGAAATACCCTTAGTGTTTCTAAATGTCTTTCTTGTTAAAATAATGCATAACAGTCACAGACTCGTCAGCGGCTCTTTAACTATTCCACAGGTGCCATTGTAAGTAAAAGCATGATGGTTACCACATTTCTTTATCTCCAGGATCATTCAACAGTCCAAACTCAAACCAGAGAAATGAATTTTAATTTTTCTTGGTTCTCACTTGCCTAAACAAAATTTGCCTTGTCCATTAACATGGTCTGTAAATAAACCTCATTCAGAAAAATGTATAAAACAGTAGCTTTTAGTGAAAGAATTTGTAAACCTCTATAATATAACATCAGCAACCAAGGGGAAAATTGCATGAACCCAGAAAACAGTCTCTCCCTGATGGTAGTGTCTCAGCAGCCCCAAAAAGCCAACCAAAAAGGAAAGCACTTTACTACGGTTAAGCTCTCAACTGGCACCTGGTCCAATACAGGTGCTGCTCCATTTCACCAAAAATCTCTTGGCTCTGGAAGAGAAATTGAACTGCCATAGCCATTTATTGAATCAAGCCTACAGCAGTCCACCAGCTTGAAAGCTGCCCTGCATTAAAAAAAAAATATAGGTAGTGGAAACTCCTGCACTAAAATAGCTCAACTCACAGCATGTCTCCAAACAAGCAATTTATTATTAGGGGGCTGCTAGAACAAACTCAATGCTACAGTTCTGATATTCTGGTATTAATTTAACAGGAGTTTCATTTATAGTAGTTAAAGTGGTGGAAGAACAAAAAGGAATTATAAAAAAGTTACAGACACCTACACAGCTCGAGGCAAGGGGAAGCTGAGCAGACGTCTTGCTGCTCCGCCCCCCTAGCTTAGGACATCTGAGTCTGCCCGATTGTGTCTGAGCAGCTTAGCTGCTATTTTCAAAAAATTTATCTGTCTGTGACACAAAGTCACAATCTGTGTAAATAAATCACCACAAATGTAATTTACATTTATCACAATTGCTGGCATAGTTAAGCCTGTTTACTTTATTCACCAAGCTACTCTGCCAAATTATTTTAAACCAAATGAATAGCCTGCAGTGATTCAAATTGTTTATGAAGCATTATTTAACTAATGTAAAAGTTGTAGGAACTCATAGCAGCTCACAATTACCAATGCATTTTCTCTACAATTTCAAGCTGATTTACAATTACTGCATTACTGCCACTGTTGCGCCCTGCATTAGCTGCCCAGTCACCCAAAGATATCTATTTAAACTAAGATGTTTATCCTTAACAATCTGATCTGGCACCAAGAAATATTAATTTAAACTAAGATTTTTACCTGGCGCTCCCACTGTAGTGCTCTACTTTAACAGAATGTTAGGTTTTTAACAATATTAACTGGTGCTCCCACTGTTGTGCCCTACTTTAACCTCCATAAGTACAGTTCTGGCTCCCTCCACTGAGCATGGCTCCCTCCACCAAGCACAGCTCCATTCCCCACCTTGCCCCCCGAACTTAAACTTAATCTTCTGTTTTACTAATTCCTGTCTCCTCTCTTCTTCCTTCTCACAATACCCATGGCGATCACTGCTTAAGGAAGTCCCAGTCCACCCACCTCTGGCAGCAACCACAAGTGCAGTCTCAGCCTCACAGACAGTGCACCTAGTTATTTCTCCCACAACTGATGTGCAGTGGCTCACTGCCCACAACTATCCCACCCTTGGTTGGCTCAACATTTATTAGGTCTTGTCATGTAATTGTCCTCTCACGAGATTTTCTCAGCTCCCTAAAAACTCATTAGCTCCTGCTCAACTATCACCATTAGATATCACCAAATATCTGGACATCTCAACTAACCTAAAATCACACCATCACTCTAAGCTCAATCCCTGCTTCAAAGCCCTGTGTAAGTGGACTCTCTAGACTATCCTACTTCTGCAGTGCATGTTTAAACACTAATGCCTCCACATGACATTATCACAGACTCTGGGTTTCTCACTCTCCTGGTGGGCTTGCACTACAAGAAGGGACATTCCCTCTTTTTCTTCCCAGAAGCAAATAAACCACTACACAGAAATGCTTCCACTTACTGCCTTGCATACTCTGCTGCCCACTCTGGTGCTCAGAATCCTCCTCCTCCTCCTCCTCCTATCTCTCTCCCTGGCAGACTCACTACTGCTAACCTGTGCCCATCCTGCACATCATATCCCACCCCCCCCAATGATTACTACTTCTACTATTTAATGGCAACATCCAAGATAACAACCTACCCTTCATGTCTAGTATACATCAAAATGAAATGGTCACAGCTGCCCACCCATAAAAGGGGACCCCCCCCAGGTTGACCACAGCTGACTTAGCTCCCAAAAACTAACCTTCCTGTGGACATGCATCCTGTACCTCTCCTTGGCCAGTGATGTGGAAACAAACCCAGATCCCCTGTACCTCACCCTGGGATGGCCTCAAAGGTATTAAAATAGCTCACCTCAACATTCAGAGCATTATGTCAGAGCATTACAGCAAACAAGATCAACCTTTAAGCCTGGACAGCACACTGCTCTCCTGACATACTCAGGATCTCTGAATCTTGGCTCAAGCCCTCCACCCCTGATGCTCTTTGCAACCTCACAAACTACTCCTTCCTCCAGCATGACCACCCCTACTTCAAGCATGGATTTGGCCTCCTCATCCTACTCTAGGTCATACCTCAACCTGTCCTTCGTTCCTCACCCCACAATCAATGCATCTGCCTGAGAATTCCTACATGTCACTATCACAACTAGCCACACCAAAAAATTACACATTGTATGTGTATACAACCCATCAAAAGGTGGCACCACAGGACTAACTGCTCTCATCAACTCCATCTTACATTCCATTGGCTAACACAACACATTTGATATGGGTGATCTCAATCTTGATTGGCTCAGTCCCAAATAGAGTTCAAATGAAGTGCTCATAATTAAAGCCTATCCCAAATTATCTCCAATCCAACATGCTCCTGCCCAAGAGTCACATCCTCCACCATGTTAGACTGGATGCTCACCAATCATCATGACATGATCAAGGAGTCTGGCACTCTACCAGATTCAATCAGAGATCACTTCCCCACCTTTCATTTTATTTTATTTTTTTTATAACCAGGAAGTAAATGGGCACAGCCCTTTTCAGTCACACCTGACAATAAAAACAATACAAAACAATAACAGGTTAACAAATACTACATAATTCAACAGTTATTACAAGTATATAAATTGACAGTGAGATAGTGAGTGTTCAACAATTTTTTTAAGTGCGGTACATTTTTTGCAATTTTAATTGATGTTGAAAACTTATTCATCAAAATAGGAGCAAACCAAGTAAAAGAATGAAACTTGATAGCTAATTTTTGTAAAGTAAGGTCAAAAAATTGTGTCAGTCTTTTTCCTTGTTGAGTATGACCTTGTATTCAAAGTAAATGTATCAGAAAGACACTGAGCTTGTGAATTGTGGTAAATATTAAATGCAAACACAGAAGCTGTATACTCAGTTCTCTGCAATGGTGGCAAACTACTCATCTTTTCATACAAAGAGCAGTGATGAGACCTTATGGCTGCCCTTCGAGCAAATCAACAAATATTGTTCAAAATCAGCTTATACCTAGAGATGAATGAATTTCCCTGATTCATGAACAACATTGCACCGTAGTCCAAAGTTGGCAAATGGATTTGTTTGGCTATGACTATTGTAGCCTCATCTGTTAAGGCATTAATGTTTCCATATAGAAAACCTAATTTTTGATTTATCTTTTTTCCTGTTTTTTTCCAGATGTCAAAAAAAACTTAAAATGGGGTCCGACACTCAAATATTTAAATGACAACAAAGTCACTGAAATCAGGTACTGCTCCAATATAAATTTTTTGGTATCTAAGTTTTGGAGTGATGACCATTTTTTCCTCATATTCAGAGAATGTGCTGCAAATTGAATTGTCCTGGTAAGGTGCACTCTTTCTTTTTAACATACTGGTGTTGCTGCAATATTGAAAAAAAAAAACTTATCTTGGAGCTGCACCTGATTTCTGTGACTTTGGTATAATTGGTTTCGCTCAATGGACACAAGCGTGTCCAGTACTGAGCTCCCTGTATGAGGTGGCAGCAGCAGTTAACACTGATGTCTTAAGCATATCTGATGCTAAAAGAAAACAAATTGTTTACTCACTAGCTCAAATTGAAGAGTTCTTTAAGAGGATGATAAACCTGGCACATCTAATAATGATGCATATACTCTAGAAGATTTAAAAAAGAAATACACCAGGTTTCAAATGCATACACTCACACTATGATAGTATTGGTATGATAAAAAAAATACCACATGGGCTCAGAATCCAAAAGCCTCCTTTGTTTGGATTAAATGACAGAGTTTATGCAAGATTGATATGATATGATATATGATATGATATGATATGATATATGATATGATATGATATATGATATGATATGATATATGATATGATATGATATGATATGAGATATGATATGAGATATGATATGATATGATATGATATGATATGATATGATATGAGATATGATATGATATGATATGATATGATATGATATGATATGATATGATATGATATGATATGATATGATATGATATGATATGATATGATATGATATGATATGATACGATGATGATAACACTTTATTTTTATACAGGAACAAATAGGTTAGGAACATAGGCCCTGTTTTCAACTAAAGTCCTGTTGCTGAAATACAATCATAAATTAAATACAAACATCAGACATACATAATCTGACTTCAAGTTTTTGACAGCATAACTTTAACATCAACATCATACAAAACATGTACATTCAATCTGAAGATATTCCAACAGCTTAACTTTAAAAATGGACAGATTATGTATACAGTGGCCTTTAAATCTTTTGGCAAATTATTCCAGTGAGCAGCCATTTCATTTTGCAACTTTAACGCTTCAATTTTACTATGATATTTTTGCATTGGAATTCTAGCATCAGCATTTCTTGTTCAAATTCTTAAGTTATTTGACTGTTGAGTGTAACAAATTTAGCTAGAAGATGGTTACTTTTCATAAATATTATTCTATGGCAAGTAATTAAGCATATATAGTTTCTTTAAGTATCAGGATTCAACCAGTGTATTTGATTATATATTGTGCAATGAAAAGTTTTATATTTACTCCTGGTAATAAATTTACCCAATCTGTATTAAGTTTGATTCACCTTTTTTAATAGTTTTTGAGTAGAATTCATATAAATTATTGCTCCATATTCTAGTGCTGGAATTATCAATTGCCTAACCAACTTCTCTCTAACTTCTCTTGGTAATACTCCTGCCACCCTCCTAAGAGCACCCAACCTTTGATTTACCTTTTTGACCTGAGTATCAATATGATCTTCAAAATGTCATATATGAATCCATTTGCACACCTAAATATCTATAACTTTTCACTTCCTTCACTTGAGTACCATTGGATAGGCAGATCTGCAACTGTGACCCACTCTCTACACACCCAGAGTAAAACATCATACATTAGGTCAAGCCACTTTGCAATTTCTCCTATAAATCTACTATACTTTCAGCCGAAACTAATAGGACTGTGTCATCCGCGTATAACCTAGTTTCCCCAATTTTAGTATTTTGCACCAAATTATTAACATATACATTGAACATCAATAGGCCCAAAATTAATCCTTGAGGAACCCCCTGATTTATTTCCTCAAGGCTTGATACTGATGCACCATTAACAACACATTGCTTACAGTTTACCAAGTAGGACGCAAGCCACTGCAATGTTCCCATTTGTACCCCTACCTACCAAAATCTTTCCAAGAGCTTTCTGTGCTGTCTAGATCAAATGCTTTACTGAGAGCCATGAACACTGCCCCAGTGCTTCTTCCTTGGTCCAAAGATGTTACAACCAGGTTATGAAAGTCTATCAGGGTGGTGTTCGTGGATCATTCAGGTCTAAATCCATGTTGATTGTCAACCAAGATTACATTGTCTTCCAGATATTGACTAAGCTGAAAATGAACTTTTTATTCTAACATCTTTGAAAGCACAGGAAGTATAGTGATAGGGCTATAATTAGATGGTACAGTACTTTCTCCACCCTTGAAGACTGGTATCACGTTTCCCTTTTTCCATACTTCTGGGACAGTAGAACTGCTAAGACTCCAGTTTTAATAAATAAGTAATTATTGGTGCAAGAACATCTGCACTAACCTTCAGAAATCTTGTCCAATTTCATCCAAGCCACTAGCCTTACTATCTTATGTGTTGTAATTCTAATTGCACTTCCTTCAAACTTAATAATCTAAGATTAAATTTGGTTTCTAATTGTTTGATCTGTCTTGCTTTTAATTCCTCAATTATGCTTTTTACTGATGATTCAGCTATATGCTCTTTTGGCAAAGGAAAGTTTAAATCACCTAATTCAATAAAATAGGAGTTTAATATAGTAGCCACTTCCTTTGATTCATCAATTAACTTTCCCCCTTGTAATAAACTTGTCACTTTTGTAGTTCTGGTGGAGTGTTTAATTTCAGAAATATATTTCCAAAACATTTTTTGAACTTTCACCTTATTTAATTTATTAAGATGGTACTTTTCCTTTGCATTTCTAACATCTTTACTACATTTGTGTCTCCATAGTTTAAAACTACCCCAGTCCTCTAAAGTTATAGTTTTCCTGGCTTTTTTCCATACTCCATCTCTAATCCTAATTTGTTTCTTTAATTTGTCTATTATCCGTGGGTCTTCTCTTCTTCTCTTACATTTCTGTACTTTAGGAGCATGATTATGTATCATAGTTATCAAAGATTCATTAAATTCCCGAACAGCTAAGTCAATATCTAGAATCAAAAATAATCTGTCCCAATTAAATTCTCTAAGAGTATTTGTAAAGTGAACTTCATTAAAATTTCTGAAATCTCTAACCCAGTAGACATTCTGTTGTTGAACTGGTGAGATGGACAAGTTTATATTACATGTTTTGGGACTATGATCCCCAGATTTATTGTTAATACACACTTTTTAATATCCAAATCCTGGAAAACAAACAGAAGATCCAGTATTGTCCCCAGCCACAATTTGAAGTAATTCTAGTGGGTTTTTAAATCTTCTGTTCCAAGCCCAGAACTTCAAAATTATTCCTAAGCCTTAAACCTCTAGCCTATTTCCAGTCCGCTTTAAAATCCCCTGTATTAACTACCTTTTTATCCTTTATTATATCTGTAAGGAGATCCATAAGAGTATCAAAATTCTTGAATTTTATTTTAGGGGGGCATAGAAGACTCTCACTACTAGCTTTGTTGTAAACAGTTCTATTATCAAGCAATCAATTCCTTCATGATTAACTGTTAACAAAACCTGGAAAGGGCTAAGATTGTCTCTAATATATAGCAAGACTCCAACCCTTTTTTTCTGTCAGTTCTCTCTAGTCTATACCCATCAAGATGTACTTCTTCATTACTAATTCCCAAATGAAGCTAAGTTTCAGACAAAGCCAGTAGATCAAAATCATTATTTGCAACCCAAACTCTATAATCATCAATTTTATGGACTATACTTCTCACATTCTCAGGAGCTAGGGTAATCTCACCAGTAAAACTTAGGCCAGGATTCATTTCAATATCTCCACTCTACATTAACAAACATGAGCAGAGTAAACAACCAGGTCCCAGGTTATTCATTTAGTGAGATATTTCTAAAGAACACAATTGTTTTGTAATTCTCCTTTCATTTGTAAACTGATTTCTTCATAAAATAAATCTAGTGTTCTTAGGGTAGAAAGTTCCATCTTAGACTACTGAACTTTACCCTTACTGACACTGTTGCAATCTGTCTCCTTCACAGTGTAATTCACAAGACAACCCCCCCACAATAACCATCCACCCATGATATAAAAAGAACTCATTCTTATAATCATATCTTTCCCCAGTTAGTAAGTACAATCCAGATTATATATCTCCCGAGTGGTGTTCATGCCACTCATACAACGATACTCGCACCCATGTGCAGCGAGAGACTTTGTAGTTCACAGCTCCCATCCCTTATGCAATGATAGGTGCCATGACCCACCGACGGATCCCCTCCTTCTAAGCAATTTATTCCACAGATGTCCTGAACAGCACATGGGGTGAAATTAGGCAGTTTTTTTGTTAAGGCAGCAATCAAATATCAGGCAGTTCTTGCAAACACAGCAGTTATTCTTCACAATGATAGTGGCAGTCAGCAGCTCTCACCTGCAGCCGGGATGTTCCTTATCAAGCCGAAGTAATGTGGATGGGTGTGCAGCATGAGGCTTTGTAGTGCACAGCCCCTACCCCTCATTCAATTATAGGTGCTATGACCCACCACCAGACCCCCTCCTTCTACGTTATTTATTGCACAAATGTCCTGAACAGTTTATGGGGTGAAATTAAGCAGTTTTTTGTTAAGGCAGCAATCAAAATATCAGGCAGTTCTAGATTCAGATTGAGAAAAAGTTGTGATAAAAGGTGGGTTTGATCTTATGCTGTTAATTGTGAAGAAAGCCAAGAAAGAGTGTGATAGATTGTTAAAAGAAATTCATAAGCTAGAAAGTAAAATGGTAACTAATTTTACAGCTGAACGGATTAAAGAAATTAAAGATAAAATTGATAAACAATTAGAGGAATTTAAAGCTGGACTCAGATGCTACAAACAACAAAAACATGATCATGATCATGACACAGGTGACTATGCAGACTGGATTGTGTATAACTGGCATGGTAAACTTGAGAGATTTAAAATCCAGAAATATATTTCAGATGACACTGATATAAATTTATCTTCAGAAGCTAAAAGCAATTCATCAAGTTCAAACTCCATAAGAGCAACTTGGCCTTTTTTATGACAGAATGTACAAATGGGACATCAAAGGCAGGCACAAGGTCAATAAAATCAAGAAGGGGGAGGGCAGGAAGAGGAGAGAGAGGATTCAGAAACAACATAGGGAGAGGACATGGGTGAGGGAAATGGATCCAAGGGGGACAGCCATAGAGTTCACCCTCATTCAGGAATTAACTGTGGAAATTGTAAATCTCACTGAAAAAACTTTGATAGAAGCACAAGAATCTGTCCTTTAAAAAGGTTTGTCCTAAATCCCATCAAATAGCCCAAATACTTGTGGTATAAAACAGATTTACAAAAGGTTTTTTGGCAGCTCAAACTGAAAGAATATTTTCCCAATCAACCCCAGTTAATAATGGCAATCTAGTGGTCAATAGCCATCATGAAGATTCGGGACTGAAAAATAAATCTAATTTCTGCCCACCCCCACCCCCATACTACAAGTATATCACTCGAAGCATATATATTAAAGTAGTGGAAAGGGAAACAGTTGACTTGCTAAAAAGCCACTATTGGAATGCACATAAAAACATAAGTAAATCAGAAAGGGATGCTCTTAAAGAATTGGAGAACATGAGAGACATCATTATTCATCCTGCTGATAGATGAGATGCCCTTGTTGTATGGGTTATTAATGAATATTTCAATGAGGCTAACAGCCAGTTAGAAGATAAAACATTTTATTCAATGTTAGACAGTGACCCCACTCTTCAGATCATGAGATAGATACATATCATCATCTCCAAAACAGTAGTAAATATGTGGATCACAGAAAAAGAAGCAGCTTATTGAATAGTTGAAGAACCATGTCATCCAGCTTTTTACCTTCTTCCAAAATTACATAAAAATAAAGTACCCATTCCAGGCAGTCTAATTGTATCATCTATAGGAGCTGTAATTGAACCACTGTCAAAATTTGTAGGCACCCATATATAAAAGTCTGTTCCAGCTCTCCCTGATTTTGTATAGAATACAAATCATATGTGCAAATTCATAACAGAAATTGAAGTCCAAGAAAATTATTTCTTAGTATGCATCGATGTGGAAAGCTTGTATACCAATATTCTGCATGAAAGTGCATAGAAGTAATTGCAAAAGCATTATAAAATAGACCCATAGATGTCACATCTCCTACAGATTTTGTTATAAACTGTGCAAGAACTGTACTTGAGTCAAATGTTTTCATTTTCAATAATAAATTATATACTTAAAACAAAGGGACACATATGGGTACTACTTTTGTTCCTACTTTAGCAAATTTATACATTGGCCAATGGGAAAACAACTATACAGAAGATGGGAGTTATCCATTTTTTGAAAATGCATTTATGTGGAAAAGGTACATTAACAATTGCTTTTTAATATGGAGAGGTACATAAACTGATTTGTATTTATTTATGAAATACATCAATTCAACTAGTAGACATCTTAAATTTACTGGGGAATGAAGCACACAAAGTATTAATTTTTTTGACCTCACTATTTTTAAGCACCACAACGAGCTGGAAAGTAAAATGTTCAGAAAACCTACTGTGAGAAACACAGTTCACTGTGAGAAACACAGTTCTTCGAGCTGATAGTTGCCACCCAAAGTCTTTGGTAGAGAATATTCCAAAAGGCTAGTTTTTAAGGGCAAAACAGACTTGTTCAAGAGAAATAGACTTTGAAATATGCAGCAGTGGGATGAAATGTAGATTTAACAAGGAAATATACACAGCACAGTATTGAAATATCTTATGAATATGCAAGACAAACAGACAGAATGCAATTAATAAATAAAACACAAGACAACCATCAGAAAAGAGAAAGAAATGAGTTTAATGAATCAGAAGTGACATTCGTTACCCAATAGTTGCCTAAAGTAAACCAGATCATAGATATAATAAAATGGCATTGGCATATTCCACAAGGTGACAGAGAGTTTGATGCAATAAGTAATCAGGAACCAAGAGCTACGTTTAGAAGAGGAAGGAAATTGAGAGACACTTTGGTATATTCCCTGTTGCCAAAACAAGAAAATATTAATAATTGGCTACCTAAACCACCAACTGATAACTTTAAATGCAGTCACTGCACCCATTGTAATAGCACTAGAAATATAAATTCATTTACACATCCACACACAGGAAATAGATATGACATTGAAGAATGTATTAATTGTAGTAATGAAGGTGTAGTGCATGCATTTACATGCCCATGTGGAAATTACTATATAGGATAGACCAAATGTGTTTTGAAACACAGAGTGGCAGAACATAAGACCTCAATATGAACAAATAATGAGAGCCATGCTATAGCCAGACATTTCAGGGAAGCATGTCACACTTCAACCTCTGTTCTGCAGTTCTTTGGTATTGAAAAAGTTACAATGGATCAGAGAGGGGGAAGTTTAAAAAATAAACTCTTAAATCAAGAAGCATTCAGGATCATTACGCTAGATACAGTGAAATCCAAAGGACTCAATGATTGTTTTGCTCCATAATTTATAATGAATCTGACAGAAAATATTTTTTTAGAATTGGTATTTTTAAAACAGTTTATAAGCCTTCAGTTATGTACAAACAGTCTATTTATGTGTGTGCAATTAGTCTATAAATATTTATATGTATGTATTTGTTTCTCTTTTAGGTGATAAGCTATGTACTTTTCTTAATTGCACTTGTATTACATTTTAGTATTCATGTAGCTTATATAGCACTTTAGCACTGTGTCTTCAAGAGTGTTTTTAAGACAGGTAGCCAGTGCAGATCGCATGTTCTGATGAAGGCATCGGTTATAATGCTGAAATGTAAACAAAAATGAATTGTGTGATGGTGTTTGGAAGTTTGAGAAGTTTAGCCTGTGGAATTTGAATTTCATTTGATCATGTTGGATACCTTAGTATGAACCTTAGTATGAGCTGTTTATAGGCTGTAAAATGTATTTTCCTACACCTGTCTTTACTGCTGCTGCTGCTGAATTTTGTTATGGTAAAGCCACAAGTAAAACAAGTTGAATCTAAGTTTTGGAGTGCTGACTGTTTTTTCTGTGTATTAAGAGAGTGTTTTACAAATTTAAATGACAACACTCTAGAGATTTCTTCTCCATTACTGCCTTTGATGATTGATTTTCTACCCCCCTTCCCCTGGGCCAGCCTCTAAGATATGCTATATAACATCACATTAGTCTTTTTCTTATTCAATTTTATTTTTGCTGTGGGTCAGCCACTTTGTTAAGATTTTGTAATCTTTCTGTAATGCTTGTTGAATTTCAATAACAGATGGACCCGAGCTATAAAAAAAAAACATATCATCAGCATATAACATGCACTCTGTCCCTGAAAACATCCCTGGTAGGTCATTCACAAAGACAGCTACTGCTTTTGAAAAGCCCATACCCCAAAAATCCCTCCCAGAGTCCTCACCTTCAGGAACCTTGCCAAACTTGACCCCATCATGCTCACAGCTGAGCTCCAGTTTATAGACTGCTTCCCACCTCCTAGTTACCTCCAACGTAAACACTACCCTAGAAATCTTCCGATCACACATCTCCAGTGTACAAGATAGACTATTCCCAATCACCAGAAGGAGAGTTTGGGGCTCTTCCACCCCTTGACTCCACAGTGACCTCTTCTCCTTCTGTAAAGAAATAGCCTCTGGCAATCCTACAAAGGCATCGTCTCAACCACAGGATTGGTAGAAATACCGTGAGCTGCATAATCGCTACAAAAGAGACACCTGGCAAGCCAAAAGCTTCTTCTGCAAAACTAAGCTCACCATCTCTGCTGGCAGCCCTAGCAGTTTCTGGGATCACTTGAAAGGGCTCCTGGGTGCTCTTTCCTGATCCTCAACCACTGACATGATCATAAATTGATCACACTGCAACAACCCCCTTATTATAGACAATGCCTTCAATCCCACTTAACCATCTCTGTCACTCCCCATCCAAAACCCTAAGCCTGCCACAACCCACCCTCTTTTCTACCTGAAGGTGGTCTCAAGGCATGAGGTCCTGCATCTCCTTAAATCCCTTCTACTGAATACTATGCCTGGCCCTGATGGGGTCAAGACCAAGATCCTAAAAGCTGGGGCCCAGCATCTCACTATTCCCATCACCCACATCTACAGTCTATCCCTCACCTCTGGCATAGTCCCATCTCTCTGGAAAGTAGTCCCAGTCCATAAAAAAGTGGTCTCAAATAACATATCCCAATATTGTCCCATTGCTCTACTGCCCATCCTAGGTAATCTCCTCTAATAAATAGCTGCCTGGCGCCTTATCCACCCTCAGTGCCTTCAAACCCTCCTGAACTCTGCCCTTCATGATTTCCCCATCTGTCACCCCCCTCCCCCCCGTTTCTGCCATTTCTCCCCCCTTGGGTGTCACCCCCCTCTTCTCTTTAGTAAATACTGAGCAGAAGTACTCATTTAGTGTTTCTGCCTTATTGCATCCTGCTTCCACCCACCCAACCCACTCCTTCCTAATCCTTACTATGTGGTCCTTACAGCTCCTTTTCTCCCTGATGTACCTAAAGAAGTCCTTCTCCCCCTTCTTAATGCCTTGTGCCAGCCTGAGTTCCGTAGATACCTTGGCTCCCTTTACTGCCTTTGTCACCTCCTTCGATTCCGTCAAGTACTCCTCCCTGTCCTCCCCACTCATGTTTTCTTTGTACTTCCTAAAGGCAGGTCTTTTCCTCCTTACCTTTTCCATGATCTCCTTGCTTAACTAGCTCAGTTTCTTAGCCCTAGCCTTTTTGTTCTGGGCCTTGCAGCAGGTTTTGGTTGCCTCCACTATCCCCAGCTTTATTAGCTCTCACCTCTGGTTAGTGTCCATACAAGATTGAATACTGGCCTGGTACCCTTTCACTACTTCCCCTATCCTCCCAAAGCGGCCCTCCTGAAGTCCAACACTCTTGTGCCAGATTCCACTCCTTCCTTGCCCATATCCAATGTGAGCCATACTGAGTGGTGGTCACTCCCTGACAGCGGTTCCTCCACTGTAAGTTCTCTCACAAAGTCCCCATTTGCCAGCACAAGGTCAAGTGTATTCCCTAACCTGGTTGGTTCACTGACCATTTGCAGCAGGAAGCTGTCCTGGAAGGCATCCAGCAGTACCTGCTCCCTTCTGTTCCTGGTAGTTGGGGTACTCCAGTCCACTCCTGGCATGTTGAAGTCCCCCACAATCACTACACTACCCTTCTCTCAGGTCCTCTTGATCTGTCCCACTAGTTCTCTGTCTAACTCCTCCATCTGAGATGGTGGCCTGTACACCACTCCCATTCTAAGAATCCTATTCTTGGAATCCTGGATTTGCATCCAAATTGACTCTGTACTACCCTTCTCCCCTTCCTCCCTTACACACTTCAGTCCTTTCTTCACATATAGTGCCACATCCCCCTCTTTTCCCAATCACCCTGTCCCTACAAAATAACCTATACCCTGGTACAGACAGGTCCCAGTCATTGTATTGGGTGGCCCATGTTTCTGTGATGGCTGCAATGGTCACCTCTCCCTCTGCCATGAGCACCTGTAACTCTGCAGTTTTCCTCCCAAGGGTCCTAGCATTAAGGGTAACCACCTTCCACCTCTTTTCCCCACTCCCATCCTGCCCTCCTTTACTAGCATCACCAATAGTACTTGCCATTTGTCCTTTGTCACTGTTATGGGGGGTAAGCTCATATGGTTTCCCAACCTGTGGTCTCTGCATGTTTCTTGATCAATTGCCACCCCACTCCTAGTTTAAATTCCCTACTTCTTCTATGTACTCCTCCATCCTCTGTTTCAACACTTTCATTCCCTCCTCACTCAAGTATAGTCTGTCCTTGGCATAGAGACTGCTGTCCTCCCAGGTCCCTCCCCACCACCCCAACCGCCCATACTCTTTAGCACAACACCAGGTTCTTAGCCATCTGTTAAATTCCTCTATTCTCAGCTTTCTTGTTGTGCTTGCCTTGGGCACTGGAAGTATCTCCAAAAAAGTTACTGATCTTCCTGCCCCCTCACATAATTGTCCTAGTTCCTCAAACCTCCTCTGGACTATATCTACTGTCTTGTCAGCCAGGTCATTCATCCCAAGATGTATAATTAAATGAGGCTTGTCCCTACCCCTTCTAGCATATTTCAGAACAGATTGTTCCACCCTTTCCGCTGTCATTCCTGGCATGGCCTTCACCCAAATGTGACTATGCCTCTCCCCCTTGCTACTCAACCTGACTCCTCTTAGTATTGAGTCCCCCAGTACTAAGATTCCACCACTCTTACTCCCTTCTTGCTTCCATTCATCTCCCTCTCTCATTTTCTGCTCCTCTTTTTCCTCCTGCACATTATTTCCCCCTTTTGCCCCTGTTGCAATTCTCCCAGCAGAACTTCCCCCCATTCTGGTTTGGTCCAGGCATTTATCAATTATTCTTCTAATTTCATCATTTCCCTTCTCCACCTTCTTCCTCTCTAGCAGTACAAAACTATTTTCTGAAGACCCTTCACAAATGCCCACTCCCTCTCTCTTCATAGTAACCTGTTCTCTCCTTTCCACTCCATGAATACAGAAGAAAGGGTTCTGAAAGAACTCTTAAAACTGAAGGTGGACAAAGCAAGGGGGCCTGATGGGATTCATCCCAGAATTCTAAAAGAACTAAGGGTAGAACTAGTGACACCACTGACTACCCTTTTTAACAAATCATGGGAGGATGGGGTGGTACCCGAGGACTGGAGAAGGGCAGATGTGATTCCCCTTCACAAAAGTGGGAGCCAGGCAGAAGCAGGAAACTATAGACCTGTTAGTTTAACCTCAGTGATAGAGAAAATGATGGAATCACTTCTAAAGGAAAGAATTGTCGAGTATCTAGAGGCCAGAGGGCATAGGACCCTAGGCAGCATGGATTCACAGTGGGAAGGTCATGCCAGATGAATCTGATAGATTTCTTTGACTGGGTGACCAAAGTAGTAGATCAGGAGGGGCTGTGGACATGGCCTACCTAGACTTTAGCTAAGGCATTTGACACAGTCCCACATAAAAGATTAATATGCAAGTTAGCCATCCTGGGAGTGGGTCCCAAGATGACAGCCTGGGTAAAGAATTGGCAGGAGAATAGGACACAGAGTTATAGTAAATGGAGTCCACTCAGAAGAAAGGAGGGTTACTAGTGGGGTACCGTGAGGTTCAGTATTAGACCGGTCCTCTTCAATGTCTTTATAGCGACATTGCAGAAGGACTGGAAGGAAAAGTATGTCTCTTTGCATATGACACTAAGATCTGCAACAGAGTTGATGCACAGGCGTGGGGTGGAAAGGATGAGAAGGGACTTGGCAAGGTTAGAAGAATGGTCAAATGTGTGGCAGCTTAGATTCAATGCTAAGAAGTGCAAGGTAATGCACCTGGGAAACAAAAACCCAGGGGAAGAGTACACAATGGGGGGTGAGATACTAACAACAACAAGAATGGAAAGGGACCTGGGGGTAGTCATATCAGATGACCTAAAGATGGGCAAGCGAATGTGAGAGGGCAGCAAGGAGGGCTAGGAAGATACGGGGATGCATAGGGAGAGGCATCACCAGTAGAAAACAGGAAGTTATTATCCCTCTGTACAGACAGCTGGTGAGACCCCATCTGGAATACTGTGTGCAGTTCTGGAGACCCAATCTCCGCAAAGACATAGACAGGATGGAAGCTGTCCAGAGGAGGGCAACTAAAATGGTGCAGGGTCTGCACCGGAAGTCATATGAAGAGAGACTTAAGGAGCTTAATATGTATAGCCTCGAGGAAAGGAGGGAGGGGGGACATGATAGAAACTTTCAAGTACCTCAAGGAATCAACAAAGTCCAAGAGGGTAGCATCTTTCAAAAAAGAGTGTGCAAGAACAAGAGGCACAATTTGAAGATAGAGGGCGGCTCAGAGGTAATTTAAGGAAGTATTTCTTCACAGAGAGGGTTGTGGATGCATGGACCGGCCTTCCGGAGGAGGTTGTGGAGTCAAAATCAGTGGGGGGATTCAAGCATGTATGGGATAGTCATAAGGCAATTCTGGGGGGTTGGGGTAGGAAGACGTATGCTGCTGGTTAACTAGGATCTGCAGCTAATCCAGTAGGTAGGGAAATGGGCAGACTGGGTGGGCCAAGCGGTCCTTATCTGCCGTCAAATTCTATGTTTCTATGACTTTTGCCACTTCTTCACCTCCCCTCACAAGTCCTTATGACCTCCTTCCATTTGTCTTTTGTCTCCTGATCTGGTTTCCCTTGCAATAGCTCTTCCTGGCCTGGTCCCCTTTGTCCCCGCTTCCCTTCTTCTGACCCTCTCCTCACCACTGTTGGCTTAAATCACCCTCCCTCATCTCCCATTCTTCCTCCCTCCAGTGTTGGGCTAAACCCACCCCCAGCCTGCCTTGCCTGTCTTAGTTCCTCCTTCAGACCCTCAATCTCCTTTCTGAGTATCCCTATGTGGTTGCACACTAAACATCTTCCCACAGTCCAGCCAATTTTTAGAAAGATTGGTGCACCATAGTTGTTGCAGCCTACCACCCTACCCATTGGTATCATTGCCCACCAGTGACCCCCCAACCTTCCAGATGCAGGATACCAAACACTCCCAAAGTCTCCCTTTCCCTCTATCAGTGCAAACATTCTTTTCTTAATTTCACTTACCCCTTTGTTGTACATGTTTAGATAGATTGAGCAACTGCTTTTTATATTCCTAACCTTCCTATCGAAACTCAAAAGAGACTTTTAAGTAGCCATTGCACAACCTTCTTCAAACTCCTATACTCCTTTCCACAATGCAATAGCAATGAAAAGTAACAATGAAAGCTCCTAGATTTGCAGTTACTTCCCTTCCACTCAGATAGCAGTCACCTCTTCATTCGCTGCTGTTCCTTTCCTGGATGTCTGCTTCTGCTATGACAGGTGCATATCCTTTGCCCATTTGAGGAAGTGATGTCAGAGCCCCTGGTATAAGGGAAATCATGGACTGGGGTGGGTGGGGTGAGGGATTGGGGGAGTGGGACCAATCCAAGTCTTCCAGAAACAATCAGGTAGCTGAAGCCCCTGGTCAGACCATTAGCACCCTTCCCCCAATATGCACTAACCTTTGCAGCTAGTGAAGCCAGCAAAAATGAATCACATTTCTACTCAAAGCTCCCCAAATAGGTTTGCTACCAAAAGAAACAGGTCCTAAGTTCAAACAGCTTCACCAACAATACATCAACATAGGCTTGAAATTAGAAGATATAGGTCTCTGATTCAAAGAAACCGCCCCAGCTAAATCACACCAAACAGGTTTTAAAATCAGAAGAAATAGACCTCTACAAATGTAGCCTGCTACACAGTGAAACATCAAACAAATGAGCCCAGTGTAACCACCAAAACAGTTTTCAAAATTCCAACAGCCCCAAAACAATACCCTGCTAGACCCTTAGAAGTAGTAAGAAAGAAAATAAATAACCTTCTACCAAGTAAAATCCATAAGAAACAACGTAAAAACAAGAAGAAGCTATTGTACTGTAACAAATCTGATCCTTTCCCTTCTAGTTCCTTCTGAGAAGCCAAAGCAACATCTTCCCTTCAACCACCAAAAACTGTTAAAACACAGATAGAAAAAGAAACCACGGGACACAAAAACCTCACCTGTGGAATTTGACTCTGCTGCTACAGCACCACTTGGTTACAATGTGAGAAAATACTCATATGACCTATATCTATTACTATCATTATGATCTTCAGCTGCAACCTCTAGAATGTTTGTATTGCACCATTAAAGCCAGCAGCTGAATTGCACAGAATGGCTACACTGTCATTATCTTTTTGTATTTTTTGGGATTTTCAGAGTACTGCATATATTGTACAGGGCTTCTCCACACCAAGGATGGACAAGCAAACAATTGGGAATCCATCATCATCTACCTACTTATTCCAGAGCAGGACCTGGTAAGTTATCAATTTGTAGAAAAAGCTTAGCATGTGAAGTTTGTTGAGTGCTCGGTGTGTGGTCTTCTCCTTCTTTTCACATTTTGAGGGAGGGGGTTGCTCATCTGGGCTGTAAAAGTTGGAGCACATTAGTAGGAGGGTTGGGAAAAGAAGCATTTCTGAAGGCTGTAAGTTGACGTGTGTTTGAGGAGTATGTTTTCATGGATCAGGGTTTCATTACTGGTGGGGATGTTTGGCCATTGTGGAGTCCAATTTCAAGAGCTGATGGCACTGAAGCAGTTCTGTCAAGATAAAAAGTGGGAATAATGGTTTTGATAAAAAAGCATCTTGCAAGATGAGCGCTGAAAGCAAAGTGTGCTTCTGGGTACTGGTGTTTTGGTGTAGGCCAGGATGAAGCCTGGACTTTGTAGTACGGGGCTTGAGTTCAGTGTATGCTGCCACTGCTGCTTACACATAAATTAGATGTACTGTATAACAGATTCACCAGGTTTGCTTTGAATGATAAATGGAGAACTCATCATTGTCTGATGTGTAGGGAATTAAACTGGCCATGTTTAGGGGGCATCAGAAAATACATACCTTGGAGTTTATGTTTAGAGTACTTAAGGTGAAGATATCACACTATTTAATGGAACTCATGCCAATCAAGAAAGGTAGATCCAATTTAAGATCATCTGGGGAAGTGGAATTCCATTGTAATTTAAAGAAGACTAATATAGGAAGAGCATCCTTTATTTATAGAGGCCCTAATACATTGAACTCTGTTCCAATGTATTTAAGGAATATTGATAAAATATCAATTGGTAAAATAAAGAGCTGAGTATTAAATGACAGTTTTACACCCTGAAACTGTTGTTCAGATTTTGTATTAGTAATAATAAATCCATGACTGTGGATTCAGTCATGGTCTAATAGCTCTTGAACCCCGTGATAGCCAATGTGACAATGCTGTTCCTTTTATAATGTTGTTCTTATTTATTACTGTACTCTGAAATATGAACACTGTTTGTCACTTTATTGTACTGTGTTATAGATATGTATAAATATTGAACTTGTTGTATTGTAATTGAGATCATGTTTTTTTATGGTACCCATTGTAAATGAGCCTTTTGTTACTCAGTTGGGATTCTTTTATCATGTTCATGTTGAGATCCCTGAATTAACATGAATAACATTTTATCTATCTATCTATCACATTGGCAGTGGTGTTGTGTTTCTGCTGCCTGGTGAAAGCTGTCTTTGAAACTGATGGAGCAGCTATTTGAAGCTGCACATTTGAAGTAACACAATGATGCCAAGTAAACTTCTTAAGTTGTTTTAATGCCAGCCTCACAGTGTAAGGGAATGCGAATGGGTCCAGTGGGTAATTTGATTGCTCTGGCGTAGATATATTTATATGTAGATGGGGCAACTCAACAAAAAAAAAAAACATATAGAGACATCAAGGTGATCTGTCCAGTTGACATACAGGCATATATAAAAGCCTTACATTTCAATGGTAAATAATAATAATAGAACTTCACTTTTATGGCACCTTTCCATGACCAAGGTGCCTCACAAATTTTAAGACATTGTAATCAGCAAACTTAATTAAAATGCAACAATACACAATTTAAATAAAACAAAAAGCAATGGTGATACTGATAAGGATGCTATGTCAGGACCTGACTTTTCAGTGGTAGTATTGTCATCTGATACTCTGGTGACCTGGATTTTGGCTCTCTGACTCCCTTACTCATTGCAGCAGTCCTGCATAATTTCTAGCACCATCCATTTGGGAGCTGGTTGGGGGAAAAAAAACAAAGGGTAATGGTAAGCAAACAGGGCAAAAAAATAAGAAGTTGAGGATTACAACTCTGGTTCCATGGGGGCTGGTTTTAAGTAGGGGTTACTAGCCGGTATTTAATAATGTTTTATCATTTCTAAGAGCTTTGATTGTTCATTATGATGTTACAGTTAACTGTCATTGGTTGAATGTGTTGTTTTCCCCATTCAGACACATTGTTAAAATTTTACTTTTCTTCTCTTGAAGTCAAGAGTGGGGGAAGACCTAACAGAACTTTGTTTGATCTTCAAAGTAAGCCTTAAAATGCACCACAGAGCATCAAACACCCCCAGAGCTTCTGGGAGCCTAGCAGTCATTAGAACCTTACAAAAAATGTTCATGGCTACCCCTTCACCTCCACACCTTGCCCCACTCCCCACACATTTAGAAATGTTACAGTGTCCCTCTGGTTTTATCTTATTTGAAGTAATACTTTCAAGATTGCTGTAAGTCATTCTTAACAAATTACTCCCGGGGTCTACAGGAAAATTGCTATCCAAAATCTTAGCTAATAGCTCATCTATTATATTCCACAATTGTTTGAGCATAGTAAAGTCATATGAGCTAAACATATAAAATAATGACCCTTTAACTTGACCACACCTAGTACACAGGTCTGATAAACAAAAGTGTGTACCATGTCAAATGGTATTTTACATTACTTTACATTTTCTGATATTTGAGTAGGTGATTGTAAAAGTTGAAGCCAAGACTCAGCCTCCATACCAGGTCCCACTTCCTTAACCCAGGCCATGTGTAATTTTTCCCATACAGATTTACTTTTTTCATAATTGCTTTAATAAATTTCACTGATTACTTTTGGGGGATGGGGTTTCACTAGTCTCCTATAAAATCTCTAAAAGGGAGGGTGTCAGAAAACCATCCCCTTCTACTTTTTTAGTAATGAAACTGCGATTTAGTAAATAAGTTAGATGATAACCACTGGGGAATTGATATTTCTGTTTTACTTATTCAAAAGACACAAACTTATTGTTACTGTATAGCAGTCCCATAAAAGAAATACCTTAGTCTTCCTTAAATATACTACTAAACTCTCTTTTAGAGCTTAATGATGTCATTATCATAAAAAGAGGCATGCAAAGAAATAATATTCAGATAATTGTTTTATGAAAACCTCTCCAGACTTCATTAGTACTTTTAGTGAATGGTGAAACTTTTGTATTACCAAGAACAGAGACACTTTCAAATAAGTTTGTTTTTATATGCCAATGTTATAATGGTGTTTGTTCTTTTTTCACACATTGTGGTTATTGTCTCTACCTCTGTGAACCAGTAATACATATACTCCAGCTGAGATGCAATATAATACCATAATACATTTGGAATCTGTAACCCTGCTAATTGTTCAGACACATACAAATTGTCCAGTCTAGCTCTAAGCTGTCCACCCTGCCAGAGGAAATTTCTCAACAATTTTTTTAATCTTTAAAGAAGCAACATGGTACTTTGATTGGAAGGGCCTGAAACAAAAGAAGGAATGTAGAAAGAACATTTATTTTATAACTTTCATTCTTCCCATCAGAGTCAGAGGAAGCAATTTCCATTTCTCAAGGTCTTTTCTAACCTGTTTCAAAAAGGGTATATGATTTAATTTAAAATATTGTGAAACTGTAAAGATACTTTAAGCGCATATCTTATCTCTTTTTTATATTCACAAGACACAGAGACATGCAGCGTAACAGAAATATGATCTTTGCTTAACAAAACAATCATTGATTTTTCTTCAAGTTTAATTTATACCCTGCTAATTTAAATGAAAAAAAATCAAAGTATCATCTGCATATAACAGGCTCTCGCATTCCTCAGATTTTACTTTTGAACCTCTAATAAGAGTGGAGTTCCTAATAGTTTGTATCAGGGGCTCCATATACACAGGATAAAGAAGGGGTGATAAAAGATGTCCCTGTATTGTACTGCGACCTAGAGAGAATAGACTAGAAATGACAGAGTTTACATAGAAACATAAAAACATAGAAGTTGATGGCAGATAAGGACCACGAGGCCCATCCAGTCTGCCCATTTGTTTTTCTACCTTATAAATGTGCAATCAGCCTTTGCTCTGTCAATGGCCTATCTATTCATACTCATCTGTATTACTCCCTTATGCCTATCCCATCCCCAGGTGAAGCCCTGCACTGTATTCATATCCACCATTTCCTGAGGTAGGCCGTTCCATGCATCCTCCACCCTTTCTGTGAAAAAGAACTTCCTCACATTACCCCTTAATCAGCCTCCCTCTAATCTCATGCTGAGTCCTCTTGTCCTGCTATTTTTCTTATATTGAAACATGTTAGGCTCTTTTACCTTGTTAATGCCCTTAAGGTGTTTGAATGTTTCGATCATATCACCTCTCTCCCTCCTTTACTCTAGGTTATACATATTGAGCTCTGTTCATCTGTCCTCATATGTTTTCTGATGCAGTCCCTGCATCATTTTGGGTGTCCTTCTCTTGACTGCCTCAATTTGGTTAATGTCCTTGTGAAGATGTGGCCTCCAGTACTGCACACAATACTCCAGATGGGGCCTAACCAGTGTCTTGTAAAGAGGGATTATTACCTCCCTCTTATGACTTGTGATGCCTCTACTAATATACCCCAACATCCCCCTAGCCTTACCTACTGCTTTAGTGGCCTGCTTGGATGATTTCAGGTCATTTGTGATGATGATTCCCAAGTCTCTTTCTTCCCTTGTGACTGCAAGCAACTCCCCTCCCAGCCTATAGGTGGCTCCAGGGTTTCTGTTCCCTATGTGCATGATCTTGCACGTCTTTGCATTAAATCCCAGTTGCCACTCTTCCGACCATTTTGCCAGTTTATCCAGATCTCTTCTCATTCTGCCAACTCTATCTGGATCATCTACTCTGTTGCTGATCTTAGTGTCATCTGCAAACAGACAAACCTTACCCTCCAGTCCATCTGCAATGTCACTGATGAAGATATTGAAGAGGACTGGCCTCAGGACTGATCCCTGAGGAACCCCACTTGTGACTTGCATCTCTTCTTCTGACTGCATACTGTTTACTACCACTCTCTGTTTTCTGCCCATCAACCAGTTTGCCACCCAGTTGACCAACTTCTAACCCACCCCGAGCCTACCTAGCTTATTAATCAATCTTCTATGTGGAACAGTATTGAAAGCTTTGCTGAAGTCAAGGTAGGCCACATCAACTGCTCCCCCTTGGTCCACCACTCTGGTTACCCAGTCAAAGAAATCTATGAGCTTAGTTTGACAGGACCTTCCTGTTGTAAATCCATGCTGTCTTGGATGCTGTGCTCCTATGGATTCCAGGTGTTGCACTATCCTTTCCTTAAGGAGTGTCTCCATAATCTTGCCCACTACTGAGGTAAGACTGACTGGTGTGTAGTTCCCTGCCTCCTCCCTGCTACCACTCTTGTGGAGTGGGATCACATGATCTCTTCTCCAGTCTTCTGGGACCTCACCTATGCTCAGAGACTCAATAAACAGTTCTGATAATGGCTCTGCTAGTTCCACCCTTAGCTCCTTTTGTACCATGGGATGTATGCCATCAGGTCCCATTGCCTTGTCCACCCTGAGCTTAGAGAACTCTTGTAGGACCCTTTTTTTTGTGAAGTGACTAGTGCACACCTCCCTCCCCCCCATGTCCATGGTGCTGAGCTGTGGGCCCTGTCCTACCTTCTTTTCAGTAAATACGGAGCCGAAGTATCTAGTTAGGATAGATGCATTTACATGGTCCTCCTCCTCACACGCCCCCTTATCCCCTCTGATCTTAGCAATACCCCCTTTGGACTTTCTCCTTTCGCTAATGTATCTATAGAAAGTCTTGTCACCTTCTTTTACTGTTCATGCTAATGTTTCCTCAATTTGGGCCTTTGCCTGCCTTACTGCCTTCCCTGCTTAGGGAAGTTTGGTATGCCTCCCTATCGTCATCCAGCTGCATTCCCTTATATTTCCAGAAGGTCAGCCTTTTGGCTCTGACCTTTTCTGCTGCTGATTTTGATAACCAAAGTGGTTTCCATCTTCTTTTGTTCTTCTTTTTCTCCCTAACACAATGGGATGTTGCTTCAAGTATTGCATCCTTAATGCTTGCCCATTTTGCCTGTGCCCCCTACTCTGTATTTCTTTTTGCCAGGGCTAGCTTAACTCTGTTGGCCATCTTATCAAAGTCAGCTCCTCTGAAGTCCCATATTTTTGCCTTGGAATGGGATGATTTTGTTCCAGTGGCTAAATTGAACCATACCATGTGATGGCCACTGGCCCCCAGGTGACCTACCTGGAGATCTGTGATCCTTTCCCTGTTAGTCAATAGTAGAGCTAGGATAGCCCTGTCTCTTGTGGGTTGTTGTACCAGTTGTTTGAGGCCCAGACCCTGCAAGGAATCCACTATGTGTCTAGTTCTGGCCGACGTTCCTGCTGGTATTGATCAATCTGTATCTGGCATGTTGAAATCTCCCATTATCAGAACCTCCCCTTAAGATGTCATGTTTTGTATATCTTCTAACAGTAATGTGTCTATGGCTTCCCCCTGGTCTGTAGGTCTGTAGACAACCCCAGTTTGTGTGGCTGTTCCATTTCCTGTTTTCAGGGTGACCCATATTTCTTCTGGCTCCTTATGTGTATTCTGAATTTCTGTAGCTTTGATATTTTCATTGACATAAAGAGTCACTCCACCCCCCGCCTTTTGCACCTCAGTCTCTTCTGAACAGTACACAGCCAGTAAATAAAGTCTCCAAAGTTTGTGGTTACTGGTAAACCATGTCTCACTAATGGCTTCTATGTCCAGTTTAGCCTCTGTCATTATTGCCTGCAGGTGTGGCATCTTGTTTCTCAGACTGTGAGCATTTGTGTACATGATTTTCCATTGGCCAGATTTCAGTGTGTTAGTTGTTAGGTGAGGTTTGGCATTTCCCCTGTGTGTTGCATGGGGAGCCAGACATTTTTCCATACCTGGTGATGCAAATGACTACCAATATGCTGAACTCCTGTTTGACCACTAGCTGAGGAGGGAGGGGTGTTCTTCCCATTCAACGAATCAGATGCTGCACCCATCTCCCCATTTGCTACTTTAAATATTCTGCAAAGATGTCAAACTTCTGCCTCAATGCACTGACTCCCTCCTTGGTCAGATGCAGTCCATCAAATTTAAAGAACTTTCACTCTCAAAAATGTTGCCAGTTCCCTACAAATTTGTGTCCTCTTCCTAGCACAACCCTTGAGCCACATGTTTTTCTCCCCTATCTCCACTTCTCTGACCTTTCATCCATCTTCCCCCCTCTTCTAAACTGACAGGATCTCAGAGAAGGAGATGTCAGATGAAATGGATGATAGTTTGTTACCCAGCCTGGTCAGGAGTTCCTTGGTCTCCAAAACTGACTGGCTGGATAGATCGTTAGTCCCTATGTGTACCAGCACATTAATGTTTTCTCCTGCTTCCTGTACAATTTTAGCAATGCGATCAGTGTCTTGCCACGCTGATGTACCTGGGAGACATTTGACCAATAACCCTGGCTGGAGATAGGTATCAACTCCCCAAATCATGGAGTCTCCTATGATCAGAAGTTTTCTGGATTTCCTTTATGCTTTGTTTTGGTTCCTGTTTTGGGCAAGTTTTGTTGTGCTAGCTCCTGTGCTGCAGTGTCTGCTGTGCAATGTCCTCTGCCCCTTTGTTTGATTTCAGAGATAGAGGCAGATACCTGTTTGTAGTTTTTATATGGTTTGTGGAGGTGATATGTTGGAGAGCACTGAGTGATTGGGCACCTGATTTGCCCCTCCTAACCACCTGCCAACTTCCCTGGCCAACTACCCTCTGCTGCCAAGGTACTTCTGTTGGATTTTGGGGAAATGGCGGGCAGGTCTTATTATATATTTCCTCCTGAATATGTGATTTGAGATGTGCAATCTCTGCCCATGCTGCCTGGAGCTGAGCTCCTAGATCTCCAATGGCCCAGCATGTAGGACAGCATCCTAATTCCTATAAAACTGCCCTTTTGAAAAGTGGCCCGACGTACCTTCAGTTAATAATATCCATTCCATATAAGTTGCTGGGTTTATAGCCTGGTCAGAGTAAGAAGGAGGAAAATGAAAGCAAAAGTTTGATTTTGCATTTTGTTTGTTTGTTTTTGTATAACAAGTTAAAATTACTTGTGCCCCTGTAATTGAGGTCACTATGTGGATACCACTCTGATCCTCCCCTTCCTGTTTTTCTAGAGGAAATGTCACAACTGCGCTACCCTATAAAAGGAGTGTAATGTGGGGTGGTTGTGGATGGGGTGTGTGCCTGGGCCCTTCCCCTGCCGAAAAATAAAAACCATGGACAAAAGAAACAAGGAGGTAAGTGCAGAAACTATCAGCCAGCAACAAATGCATTAGCCCTGAAAGGTTATCCTAATGATAGATAAAACTGTAAAACCTGTAAAGCACCACCAGTAATAATTTCACAGAAGATATACAATGTAAGAAACACTTTGCTACAGAGAAAAATAAAGCATTAACAGAAGATATACCTTGCAAAAGACAATTTGAATCAGAAGATTACAGCAGTAATCTGTTAGTACACACCTGTAGGCACACCCTGTAATAATGCAGCAGAAGGTATACCCAGCAACAACAATTTGAGTCAGAGAAAAATAAAGCAATAAAATGTTAGCAACAAACAGTAACGATCCCTGTGAGTACGAAAGAAAATAACACAGTAAATCTGCCTAACAAAAAAAAGCCTTGATCCTTTTTCTTGTTGTGGTAATGTTCTTTGCTCTGTCCTTTCAAGCAACCTAGAATAAGAGCTCAGGTGAAGCTAGGTGCCTTTGCCAGCAAACCTAGTTTTCACCCTTGCCTTTGGGGATGCATATATTAGTTTCATCCAGTTTTGAAATGATCAGCTAGACTGTAATTATGAGAACAGTAAATGAAAAGTTACCCTAGCCACTGCCAGTCTACAACTCTAAGACATGTCAGTTTAATTCATACTGGTACTCTGTGACAGAAACTGTGGCTCATGTAATGTTGGACATACATTAGCTCTAGGCATGGAATCATGCTACATGTTTTCACAGAGAAGCTCTTTTCAGAATATAAACTAACAAAACAGCAATAATTCCTAATTCTTATTTGGTTTACTTTATATTGAAAGACTTGAGCCCATAGTTCAATGACTAAAGCAACTGCCATGCCTCCCCCCCCCTTGCCTGACCTATTTAAACTCTTCCTTCATTTTTCTTTCTTTTTTTTTTTGCCACTGAAGGCTCTTTTGGACTCAGCTCTCCTCTTACATTTTTGAAATTTCTGCTTAGTTGGTGCTGCCAGTCTACTGGTTTGTGTTACTTCTACCTTTATCAGTCTGTATTTTGCTTTTGCCTCCGGGTGCTGCTTGCTTCGCTCTGTTGTCTATGTTTGCTCTACTGTTCTGGTGTGGTTGTGTTTCTTCAGGATTCTTTCATTTTTGGGGAGGGTCTCATTTTCCTAGCATCCTGCTGTTTCCCCTTGTTTGCATTGTGAAGCCTTTCTGGTTTTCCTAGTATTTTGCTGTCCTTTTGTTTACCTTGTGCATTCAGGCTGTCATTTGCTTTATCATGCCTTTAGCAAATCTCTGTTCAACCACAGTTGTTATCTGTTTGCTATTCAGCTCTCCTCCTGCCTCTAAGTGTGCACATCCACCTTAATTGTTTGCACCTGGACTGGCTTTACTCAGTGCTGGCTCCATCTAGGCAGCTGCAACACCCAACTCTACAAAACTCCTGTGCTGCTTCAACTTTTGTGGTTTTCTGCTACAGCCTATCAGACCAAGCTCCTTTACTTCATATCTCACTGCACTATGAATGAAAGCAGTCAAACTGAATGGGAAGCAGGAAGCAACTCTACAATTTTAAGGGTTTCCTACCTTACCATCCAAATTACACTCTGTCATTAATTTACTGTTGCCCTAGTCCTATGTTCCGGATCCATATGCATTTGTAATCATAACTCAAACTCATAACTTCTGCCTATGTATTCAATACAAGTTATGTCAGCTGGCCACAGCTGTTGGAATTTAAACAGTACCTTTCTAATTTCAATCTATACCGACACCTTCAGTCATTAAATTGGTTGTTTGGTCTCTTGATGCTCCACTTGTGGCTTCCCTGTGAGTCCCATTGTGGGTGACTGATCTCACGGTGGGGCATAATGGCTCCAAGTAGCAGGAGCATGCATTATGTAAGTTAAGTGGCTTTTGCCCTGCTCCTTTGCAAATTTCTGCAGGTATCCCATGAAATAGGCAACTGCAAAACAGCAATTTCAAAAATGGCAAAGGAAAAACTGCACCTCAAATACAGCGACCGCGAAACATAGCAATCACCGAAACTGTGACTTGTGGCTTTCTCCCACTCTCCAAGTTGCATTCCCCCCTGGAGTTGACTATAGATAATAAGGGGACTGTGATTGGTGTCGTTCCTCACAGAAACTCACTGTGGCAGTGTTGCTGCAGTTTTGGTGATCTCTGTGATTTCCTGGTTGCTGTTTGTGGACCTGCCATTTTGCCATTGCCTTTTTGTGCTCACTGTTTTGCATTTGCCAATTACACATAGAACCATTCCTGCATACTCTTCATCCATTTAATTACCAGCCCTCTTACTACTGCTCCTGTTCAGCCTAAATGGCATTTAAGGTAATCATGCATAAATCATATAAGTTCAATTATCTAAACCTCACTGATTTATTTTCTGGCATTTGAAGTTAACCAATAGCTGCTGACTTCCCTCAGTCTCCTACCACCTATCCACATCAGCATTACCTACCGCCATCAAGTATTTTCAGTGTCATTAATATTAGGGTTCTGTAATGAAATTGGTTGGTTGCTTTCCACTGGCTTTGCCCATATCAGTCATTCTCATCAGTCAATCACATCAGTCAATCATCTCAGTCAACCATCTCAGTCACTTATATCTACTGGCATGCTGACATTGACTGTATGCTCTCAGTTATAAATCAGAGGTATGATAACCATGACCATTACTTTCTATGGCTTAGTGCCTTTCCTGCAGCTGATGCTCTTGCTCTGCACCCATAAAGTCTGCATCTTGAGCATGCAAAACTCTGGGTGGGGTCCTTCTCATCTGGCCCATAGTGGGAATGTGCTCACTCCAGGTGGAGCATTAGCCATGCAGCTGTATCTATGGCACCTCTTGATGTAGAATTTAAGACTTCCGCTATAAAGGATGGGGCCCTAATGCCCAAGAGAACTCTTTTAGTTAGCCAGATTGGGTTCAGCTGTGCCTTCGATGCTATGTTATCACAACTGCCTCTGGTTCAATTGATCTGTTTTTAGTTGGTAGGCCTGCTGAGTGCCTCATCACTTGTTGCTGTCCTCCTCCTACTTTGGGGGTCCTGTTCTTGCTTCTGAGTAACAAATGTTGCAGAGTGCTCTCATAACCCTTGATGGTATTACCATTAGAGGGACTGAGAAGGAATTCCAGTAAACTGGAATATTTTTCTCTCCTTGAATTGGGTCTCTAAATTGCAGCAGCAGAGCCATCACTAAATAAAACATCCTTGGCCTGGACAGAAGGTGACCTAGACCTTGAATCCACAGAGGGTTCCTCCTCAAATGGTTTTTTCCTCTCCTCAGTGCCAAATGTCATAATATCTAGTTACTTTAGTTGTAATTCCCTAGGTTACTTAGGAAGGTTTCCACAGTTATTTAGGTAGGTTTCTGCTGTTGGATGGAGGTGGATGGTCTGCTTCCTTTGCCATTCCCTATCTCTTTGGGAAGTCATGCCCTCTTGTTATAATTCATTCAACCTACGTTAAAGTCATTACTCATTTTAGTTATCTGCTATTACCATTATCTCTGCTGACATATGTGAAGGTCCAAATCTCAATACCATCTCATTACCTATGCAACAATTTCTGATCTACTCTCTTTTTGGGCTTTTCCTAAGCTACCTTTAGCCTAAGGGAATCCTTCCCTCAGCACCTCTAAGGGTGGAACCCTCCTCCATGGAAACTTGGCTTTGGCATCCCTACAAGGTGGTGGTCCTGAGGCACAGAGAGGTGAATGGCTACAACAAAGTTTATTCAGCAAGTTGCATAAGCACAACACCACACCAAGTTTTGTAATCACATTGAATTGAAAGGCTTCAACCTGTGGTTCAATGGCTGATACAATAGCTACTCCCCCTTGCTTGACCTATTTAAACTCTTCCTTTCTGCTTCATTCGGAAACATTTTTTCTTTGCCCCACCATCCTCCCCTCCTCCAGCAGCTAGCATCTCTCCTCAGGGGCTTTTCCTAAGCTATCTTTAGCATACAGGACTCCTTCCCATGGCACCTGTAGTGGTGGAACCCTCTGCCAGGGTTCCTTGCCTTTGGCATCTCCACAGGTTGGCAGTCCTGAGGCACAGAGAGGTGAATGGCCAGAACAAAGTTTATTCAGCAAGTTGCATAAGCACATCACACCAAGCTGCGTAAGCACATTGAACTATGTATTCACATTTAAAATTCTGACCTATGTATGGCTTGTTTGTATCCATCCCTTTAAAATATGTTTTCCTTAAATGAAAAACCAAAATAATCTACTGTAGTTTTAGTCCCTTTCATTCTTATCAGTTTGATTATACTACATGTTCAGTCACAAGCAAAGTACTCTTCCTAGCTTTTCTAATAACTTAAGACCTTTAAAAAAAAAACAGAGGAGCCCCATGTTCCCAAACTATAAATTAGCTAAATTGCTCCTAAAACCAAATACATGCCCAAAATTTTATGTGAACAAAATGTGGCTGTAAAACCTCATCTAAACCCAGTTCAGAGACAAAGTATTTTCAGTGCAGGCAGATTGGAGACGGCCTGGGGTTAGGATTTAATCCTCTAAATGCCTCAGATAATTATATAAAGAAATGCATTACAAATATAAAAAATACACACAGGATACTGATGGCTAGCTACTGAGAAATTCTTATTAAATAACCTACTTGCCTGATGCTAAAATGAATTAGCACACACTCAACAAAATGTCTTTATGTGCCTTAAGCACATCAACTGAGACAAAGGCAACCTGGACTAAGAACAAAGGCAGGCCCCCTCTCCCAATTAACCACTATTAGCAGGATAAAACTTGTAAATTAGTCTGATCTTGGTAACCATGAACAGCTCCAAATAAAAACTGCAATTTATAAAATGTGCTATGGGGAACAGGTCAAAAGTAGCCTGAGACTATTAACCTAAACAACTAACCCTGTGACCAGATTTCTTTGAAAGCCCAGAATTTAATAAAAATCAACCAGCCTAAAAAGTTCAAACAGGCTGCCTAATCCTGAGATAAAAGATTTACAGTTGTCTTCATAGAAAATTTGCACACTAGCATCCCCAATTTGCTGAGTATATGTTGCTGGTCCCTAAATAAACCACCATTTGTCAATGCTGAATGTTGTCTTGCTAGCATTGGCATTGGTAGTGCAGGAGTTAGAGAGATGCATAATAGGAATGGCAGTCAAGTATGGAACCAACGTCAACCCTACCCACCCTGCAGAGACTGACAGGCATTGAGGTGTGCCTTTGGGTCATTTGCCATCATGCTCATGCCATTTCACCTCACCCTACCTGCAGACTCTGACAAGTATTGCATTGTGCCTTGGGGTCATTGGGCCTTATGCTCACCCCATTCCATAAGGAAGTACATTGAGATCAGTGCAGTATAAGATAATGGGGTGAACTTTGGGGCCGAAGAGTCCATGGCACACCTTGATGCCTGTCAGTGGTTGCAGGGTGGGGTGGGGTGGGGTGGAATGGAGTGAGCATTATAACTGACAATCCAAAGACACACCCCTGATGCCTGTCAGTCTGTACAGGGTGGGACATTATGGTTAGAAACTCAGACGCCCCTGGTGTTTGTTGGTATTTGCACTCCAAATTTTCAATATGGCCTTTTTGTGGCCCCACCTCATGAAATCATTTAGGACCTCTGCTCATGAACAGTGGCACTGTGATTTTGTTAATCTGTCTTGAACGTTGATTTCCCACAGTGACTGCGCCATTCTGTGCCAGATGTGCGAAAACACATTTTGGGCAGAATGTGAAAAATGACTGCTCTACTGTTCATAAGGAGGTGCGAAGAAATGGCAATGCTGAAAATCTGGAGTAAAAAAATTAAAAATTCTCAAACTTACTAGTGTGCATGGAAACTGCGCAATACTTGCTCATAACATAGTCATTTTGTGGAATTCTTTCACCAGATTTTCAACATAGGCATTTTGGGACTTCTGTTCATGAACAGTGTCACTGTGATTTTTTTAATTTGTCCCAAACATTGATTTCCCACAGTGACCTAGCCATTGTGCACCGGATATACAAATACACATTTTGAGCAAGATGTAAAAAATGACAGCTGTACTGTTCATAAGGAGGTATGAAAAAATGGCAATGTTGAAAATCTGGAGAGAAAAAATAAAGAATTCTCAAACTTACAAGCATGCATGGAAACTGCACAATGCATGCTCATAACACAGTCATATTTTTGGAATTCTTTCACCAAATTTGTAACATAGGCTTTTTGGGAGCCCACCTCATGAACAGTGACACTGTCATTTCATTAATCAGTCCAGAAAGGTGATTCCGTGCAGTGACCACAAAATCAACTTTTTGAATGGAATAACAACATGACAATGACTGAATTCATGAGGTAAGGTCCCAAGAACCCCATATTGAAAATTTGGTACCAAAAGTCACAACAGTGACTGAGATATCTACCTAAGATGACCCCTCTATTGATACCATTATACAGCTTGCTGGCATTTCTTCAGTTCTTGGTCAGTTTTGAAGAGTGCAGACGTGTTCCCTCTCCAACAAAGATCGTCATGCCGGGCTCCAGAGGTAAGTATGGGGTGAGGGGGGCGCGAGGAGTGGGGTGCGCAGTGGGTGGAGTGCGGGTTGGGGTGGGGACCCGACAGCGAAGGACCGTTTTCCTTGTTTCAGGTTATAAAAAAAAAAAAAAAGACCTTGGACTGTTTTTCTTTAGTGTAAAGAATAGTTTGGGAGGTGATGTTAGCCACACTGGGGTGGGCTCCCAGTGTGGCACACAATGAGGACAGGGCACTGAAGCCGATGGGGACTGAGCCTCCCACTGGAAAGCATGTCTGGGTTTGGGGGGGTTGATGACGAGGGGGATCGGGCACCCTCCTCGGCAGATAAAAACAGCAAAGGGACACATATGCCAATGGGGATTGGGCTCCCCCATCTGCAAATGAACTGGGGAGGGGGTATGTCAACAGGGGGATCGGGCACCCCAGACATCAGCTTTCATAGGGCCTGTGAGAGGCGGCAGCGACATCCGCTGTCATGGTTATTGAAATTGTTACCCCAGTCAAGGCACACCATGCAATGGACAGGTCGCTCCCTCATTGCAGTGGCAAAATTGTTTCAAGTAGGTGGCATGCTTTTGCACTGCTGTCACAGACAGCATGCTTTTCGTTCATGCCACAAGGCCCAGCCCAAGAAAGCAGTTGCGCCATCGGCCGCAACACAACCACACCTCCAAAACCTGCTATTCCAAGCTACCACAATACGTTGCTTGCACGTGCACAAGAGAACATAAAAACATATTTTTGGGTAACCTGTAACAGATCCTATATTTCTAGCTCCCCAAAAAATGAAGTAATGCAAGAGAAATCTTTCCCATTATGAACAGTTTGATTACAGCCATAATGCTGCCCTAAGAAAGCCTGTTGTATATTGAATTAAATTGCCAGAATGAAAACCAGAGCTCACCAGAAGAAGCAGCAGTAATCTACCATTGATTGCACAGAAACTTAAACAAAAGAAGGGTGGAAAATGTCAGTAACAAAAAATAATCACAGAACCTGCTCCCTACTCTGCAACAGTACCCAGCCAAAAAAAAAAAAAAAAACACATTTTCAATAAATTTCTTTGGTTTAAACCACACAACCCCAATTCCAAGGAAAAAGCCCCATTTTAAAACACAGGAGCTCTGCCATAGCAGGAAAGAGGTCAATGGTCCTGCCTAAAATCAATTTGGGATCTACTTGTCCAAAGGTTTACCAGGACCTGCTGCTGCTGCTGCTGATGATGATGATGATGATGATGGAGCTGGATTCTGGCTGGTGTGGAGAACAAAGTTACCTTCTGTGATTGCCATTATATAGACCTTTCCTCCTCCCTTCCAATCACAAACTCCCCACCCCATGGAATTCCTACCTGCCTGTCTGGCCCCGCCCCTAGTGAGCATCCACCTACATAAAACAACACCCCCTTCCCGGCTTAAGTGCCAGGAATGACAGTAACTTCAAAGAAATCTACACCTGCTGCAAATCCTGTAGGCTCTCTAATTCTCACTGTTGGAAAATCAGGTAGAAGCAAGAATCCTCTAAAAAATAAATGTAGCATAATGTTTGTAATGGGTAAGTAAACTAACTCAAAATGTCACTGTAAATTACAGTGGCATTATTACAGGAATCATCTGAACAGCATTATAATGTATGTGCTTATAAACAGGAAAGACAGAATGGAACAGTATAAAAGTATGCATGCAGATATGTTTATGGCCCAGGTTCATATCACCTTTGTTTCATAATGTTACACAATTACACAAAGGTGAATCTTTTTAGCTGAGCATGATTGAAAGCTTGAGGAAAAACATACTTGCAAGCTTTCAGTCATGATAAGTTTGCCTGGTACTTTGACCTTCTAATTCTCAAGATCACAGGCAAATTAATGAACAGTAACTCAATCCTTCATTTCAGAGGATCATACACATATGCCAGCTGTCATTATAACATGTACATCCTGATGTGAGTCAAAAGGTTATGTTCATAGAAGCAATTACTGGTTCATGTTATAACAAGGGAAATTGAAATGATTACTCATTGCTTCAGAAGTACAGTGGGTGTTGCACTAGAAAGAATGAGAAAGTCTGTTTATCCTTCAGTAAATGTATCACACATTAAACTACACCTTAAATGGTTTTCCAGACTCTTATATTTTATGGAATAAAAGAGCAGTGAAAATTTATGAATGTCTCATACATGCTGTATTTTTTTCTCCTAAATACTAGTATACAGAAAATTGTACAGTTACCGAATTGCCAGCTTTAGACTGAAAGGTATATAAACATTTTATCTAGTAGTGAAACTGATTTAATACATTTTCATTCTTGAAGACATCAACACAGAATTAAATTAAATAACAGAGGGTAAATGTGAAACATTTTAAGTTGAAAAAGCCAGCATGCCTTTGGATAGCACTACTAGTGTAAATGTATATATTTCCTGCTCTGAGATCTGTTGATTTCTTTGAAAAAAACAATGTCCTCTTTTTCACTGGGCATGAAACATAGAAACATAGAATCTGATGGCAGATAAGGGCCACCTGACCCACCCAGTCTGCCCATTTCCCTACCTGATGGATAAGTTGCAGATTCTAGTTAAGCAGCAGCTAACTTCCTCCTGCCCCCCACTAAAATTGCCTTGAGAATGAGAAGAGTGACCATGATGTTTCAGAATTTTAAATCTATGCCTTAAACCAGTCTAGAGTACTGTACAGTGGCTGGTGACCTTTTACATAAGCCACACATCTATGGTCTTAGACCAGAGATGGTCATCTACATTACAGCCACTCAGCCTGACCATTTCATTGCCATTTGCACAGCTTTTAAAATCCTACATCACCCTAATGTGACACAGTGGCACTCAATCAAATAAGAACTATTGAAACAATGAGACAGCTTAAAAATCTTGGAATTTAATTCTCAAAACACAGAGAAAGGTGGCTTTGGAAACAAGGAGAGGGAGAATGTTTGAAAGCATCTGGCAAATACCCACTCATCACTATTTTCCGACAGGACAACTGTCCAAATTTTATCCAAATGTCATATCTCACAAAAAGATGCAGTTGCTGGAACAACAGATACAACTCAAAATCTGCATTAATTTTTAACTGCATATCAAGCTTTTGCTACAAATTGAGTCTTTCTTTGGAAATAGCAGATGTACTGCAGCATCACAAGTGGTTAGTCTCAGTCACAGGCATGACATGTATTTTTAACCACGTTACTTTTTGAAAATACTTCCCCTTCCCCCCAAAAGCAAATATAGTTGATGGCCTGAACCAAAGAGTAATTTCAATTTCCCTTCAAAATTTCTATGAAAATTATATATACATAATCAGCTGTCTTTAACAAATCCCCAGGCATGCTGTGAGTACCTCTGTGGCTGCATAACTGATAAGACATTGTGGGAAAAACATATATTCTTCCTTAGCTGACCTTTTAAGACCAAAACAATGCCCCTGTAACTTCAGGAGAAATTCTCAACTGCTTCTTGAGAAATACCCCTGTCTCTTCTGCTATGGGACAAAAGGTTTTCTCTGTTGCTGTTCCCCGCCATTGTAATGCCACCCCTGAGAACTCAGTGTTCCCTCATTTTCTGCTCCCTTGTTAATGTTTTTCATGGTGTATGGGTACCTTATTGAACAACTCTGCCTGTAGATGTTTCTCTTGACCTTAGGTTTCTTTTATTTATTTATTTATTCAAACTGACACAGTTACACTTCAGTCTACAGACTATAAAATATGTTGGTATTTATAGCATTTATTGTTTGCATATATTCTCTACTGCCCCATTGTGATAATCATTTTTTTATGGAAGCTTTATTTTATGGCTGTGACTATCCTGTCTAGTATCTCTGATAATTTCTCTGTAAGTTGTTCTACTGATACGGTTACATTTGTTCAATCTTTTTGATTTGGGTCTTGCCTGACAATTGTCCCTGGGACCAACCAGCACACCCACCATGTGACAAACTAAATACTTAATTAAGACTATATATATATATATATGTATATTAGAGGGAAAAAAACTCTTTTTAATGCATCAGTTAGGATTGTTCCACAGTGACAAAAGTGAAGAAATTCGATGTTAGGGTTGAAACCCCCTTTGCACCCCTCCAGCCAACCCCCCCCAACTGTAATCAGGGTGCGCATTGGGGTTGTCGGCCCTAACTCTCACCCCATCACATGTGCAAAGAAGCTGAGGAATAGGAGAATGGAGTGAGAGTTAGGACCGATGACCCCAACGCACACCCCGATTCCAGTTGGGGGGGTGGGCTGGAGGGGTGCAAAGGGGGTTTCAACCCTAACATCAAATTTCCTCACTTTGTCGCTGTGGAACAACCCTAACTGATGCATTAAATGGATTTTTTTGCCTCTAATATATATATAATTATGGTAGCACGGTAGTGCTACCATAGTTAGGGTTGAGGAGCCATTTACATGTTAAACCCCAAATTTTGTACCTTAATAACTTTGCAACTGTTTGATGGATTTGCCTGAAATTTGGAATATATGATCAAGACCCATGTGCCTTGTGATCTGCCAAGTTTCATACTAGTTGGATACACAGCTGTGGAGTTATTAAGCATAATCTGCATGTGCATTTACGCTTTTTCTGGAATTCTACGGTCGTGCCTACAGGTCGCACGGTTTGTGTAACCGGCCCAAAATCATCAGGGAATATGTGGCCAGCATCCCTGATGTGCCTTTTGAAGATTTCATGAAAAAATATTAAACGATTCAAAAATTATTCAAAAAACAAGTTCCCATTATAAGTCAATGGGAAAAGTTAAAAAGTTCAACACTTTCACAAATGCATTTTTACTGTCGCAAATGGCCCTTTTACTGTCACAAATCTGCCATTTTGTTTTCAGTTAGTGATCAGAAAAATGCTTGGCATTTAAAATTGAGACCCTTTAGCAACCTAATTATTTTTGTATTCACCTAGTTGGGCCCCGAGGATGATAGCCATGTCTTTATTTTGGGGTAAAACACCCCAGAAATATGTTTTTCAGATTTCTGGAAAAAATACTTTTGCAAAGTAGTGTTGCACTCACAAAAGTGTTGCAAATTTTTGCGAAAGCTTTTGCAAATCACGACACTACTTTGCAACACTATGTCCAAAATAACAGTAATTCTTTGGCATCCTGCTGCAAAAGAACGGTTAGGAGTTTTGGGCTGAAATTTGGAGGGAACGCAGCTGACATCTCAAAGATGTGCCTTTCATTGGCTTGTTGAAAAATTATTGCATGGTGGCAAAGTTACGGTACTACAAATTTGACGCTTTTTCCCATAGGATAACATTACGGCATACGACGCACTGCAGCAATCGTTTGGAGCCCTGCTGCAAAATAACGGTTTGGTGTTTTGGGCTGAAATTTGCAGGGAACACAGTCAACATCCCACAGATGTGCCTTTCAATGGTTTGGTGAAAAATATTACAGGGAGGCAAAGTTATGGCAGTCCAAACTTCTGTTTTTTTCCCCATAGGGTAACATTACTGCGTTCGCCGCGCTTTCAGAGCCCATATCTCGAAAACGGTGCGAGATACAGACTTTGTCAAAAAAATTCTTAACTCCCTCCTGCGGGCTAAGTACAAAACTAGCCAGGAAACTGATAATTCATATGACTTTTACATTTTTTTTCTATGTTGTATGGTTACTGAGATATAAGCAATTTACTATTCCAAGTCCTCATTTTTGTGTTCCGAGAGTGATTATTTTGCATGCATTCTTTGTACTCATTGTCTTTCTCTATACAGCTTTTGGGGAAAACCAGCCTGTGCGCCTACATTACTGTTACCATTACCATTTCCGCTTGCAGTTCCGTACCCGTTTCACTTACCGTTCACGTATACGCCACCATGTGCGTTACCCTTTGTGTTTTCATTTGCGGTTGTGTTTGCATTATTTTTAACATTTCTGTCTACAGTATTGTTTCTCTCTCTGTTTTGCTTTGTGTCACCATGCGCCATGCACATTACGATTTGCGTTTGTGGGCACAATGTTACTATGTGACAAGACATCACGTGGCGGGAGCGCGGGGCCCGCAGGACCTGATGCTACCGCCGCCACATTACATTCACTATTTCTCATTATCATTCTCAAAAAGAAGGGGAAATTAGAGGCAAAAAACTCCATTTAATGCATCAGTTAGGGTTGTTCCACAGCGACAAAAGCGAGGAAATTCAGTGTTAGGGTTGAAAACCCTAACTCTGAATTCACCCCCCCAGCACCACACACACACAGACACACACACACACACACACACACACACACACGCAAGTACGGGGAGGACCAAGGCACCATGACCAATGACAGACAACCAGCAGCAGGTGACAGAAATAACAAATAATTGTCTAAATGTACTACAAGACATCCCCACCCACCTGACCAGGTACTGCATGCTCAGTGGAGTTCAACAGCAAAACTGAGGCCATGTACACCAAACATACACATCCCTGATTGCAGCTGCACACAATGTACCACACTTAGTAGTTGCATGGCTTTACCTACCGATGCCCCACACCACACCACAACTGGTATTGTGCCGTTAGTCAATATAAATGCTGAAGGTGCATGATCACAGTTGTACAAAGTTTTTAACACTAGTGAGCATACATTAATTAAGAGAACTACATAAATTAACTACAAGACACAGCCATGCTCAAGATAAAAGTAGCATTGCATTTAGTATGTGATTTACATAGTAGTACATTTACTGCAACTGTTTACTCAAGATAGAGAGACTGATGTAAACGTATGGAAAAGCATTGCCTGTTCAACGCTGTGAAATTTGTACTGCCAGTATCAGATACATTATTACTGATGAAGGTGTACTGCTGATGTACATACATATACCTTCAGTGTGTTTGAATACTAAAGATGCAGTAAGTATTCTTTGTAAGAAACAGTGTAATTGCGTGGATCAGGCCAGACAACTTCTAAATATCATAGCACTACTGAGCCAACAATAATGTAGCTGTATCGGAGATGTCTATAGGATAGATTTTCCTGTAGGCACTTACTGAGTATGTTGTACAGCACCTGATAAAGACAATGTCATTTCATCTGTGATGACTAACTTATTGAAATAGTGATATATTTACTATTGTTGCAATGAGTGATCTATGCCACTTATGGACACAGCCTAATTTTTTTAACAGTTTCATACTCGGGCTGTATGCCTAGTGTTTGGGTTTGCCACAGTTCTGTCACTGATGCTATCAAAGTGATAACTATGTTAATTGTGCTATAACAGGAATCAAGTAAGTATAGTGTAGATATAAATAGAATGTCTTTTAGTATTGATTTAACTCACAATGAGATAAGTGTACTAGGATGGCAGGGGTTATTCTCTATCACTGACTCTGTCAGTTATAATCACACTAAGGTTTTGATGACTGTAATGATCAAGTTACACTGTTCATCTTCATGAGTTCATATTCGCAGCCATTCTCCAGTAACTAGACAGCGGATGGTGTAACTGGGTGGGACACTGTGTTGCAAAGCTCCTGCAGTGCCTAGCAGAGGGAGAGTATCTACACATCAAGGTAATTAAGAAATAAGGCATGACCAATGGTTATGTTAAATTGTCTGTTAATCACCCTCTAGGGGTTTAATGTTGAATGAGGTGTAGCCAAGTGCCACATGTTGCTAGACAGTGATAAACTGACCATTAACATAATACCTGGGAGTGGCTTATTGCTATCATAATAAAACTGTTTTTTTAAACAATATTAAACCATGTTCATCATATGGTTAGGCTCTACATGTATGTTAATAAAAACTAAACATAAGGCTGTTAGAATGTTTACAGCCAATCAGAAAGCTGCATTTCTCAAACCCTTGTTATAATCAGAGATATTATACCTGTACAACTCCTTGGTTTTGCTTAACTCTATTACTCAGGTGGCCCAGCACATGTGGTGTGGTGTGGGGCATCGGAAGGTAAGGCCATGCAACTACTAAGTGTGGTACGTTGTGTGCAGCTGCAATCAGGGATGTGTATGTTTGGTGTACATCACCTCAGTTTTGCTGTTGATCTCCACTGAGCATGCAGTACCTAGTCAGGTGGGTGGGGATGTCTTGTAGTACATTTAGACAATTGTTTATTTCTGTCACCTGCTGCTGGTTGTCTGTCACTGGCCATGTTGCCTTGGTCCTCCCCCTTATTTGCATATGTGTGTGTGTGTGTGTGTGTGTGTGTGTGTGTGTGGTGCTGGGGGGGGTGAATTCGGAGTTAGGGTTTTCAACCCTAACACCAATTCTCGCTTTTGTCACTGTGGAACAACCCTAACTGATGCATTAAATGGAGTTTTTGCCTCTAATATATATATGTGTGTGTATGTATATATATATATATATATATATATATATATATATATATATATATATATATACACACACACACACACACACACACACACACACACACACACACACATACCGATTTACTACTCGAGAGACAAAGTGTGACGTTCGGGTGGCAAACTTTTTTGAGGCCAATTGTCATAACCATTTAATGTTTACATTGGGCACATTGTGGTAGTATTGTAATTATTTTATTTACTGTATTTTATTTATTTATTGAAGTCTAGGAATTACAAGCCTTTGAGTCAGGGACTCTTTTTCAAAGACTCCATGTCAGTACAAAGTGTGGCAGGCAAGTGTTACAGACATCATGAACAATGAGAGTAATTATACACAAAGAGAAAATTATTCAGTAGGGAGTTATTTAATTATGATGCAATACAATAAGCATTATAAAGATATATCATAGTTCAGAGTTCCTAAACAATTAGATTAAAAGTTCCCACAAGGCCAATGTAATGTGAGTAACATGGTGTAGCCAACAGCAAATTTGCCATATTAAGAAACATATATTTTTTTGATATTTGTCTATGTCTATGATATCTATTTAGGTAGCATAATATTTAACTTTTATTTTTTTTATTTTTTTTAACATAAACATTACTTGTTGGTAATTAAGCCACAATATATTTTCTGATAGCAGCATGCCCAAATCTGAACATGTTCAAGTTTAGCTGTCACATTCATTTCATCAATTTTCTAGCTCATTTTTTTTTCACAATTATGTTACCTTCATATGATAAGACGGAAATCATTGAATTTTCAGAAAGTGAATTATACTTTATTTACAAGCAATTTTTCCACAGGACGTCATGTGAGTAACACAGACTCCACAGGTCATCACGCGAGTAACAAAGACACAACACAAGAAGTCACATGAGTAAAATGAACACCACAACAACAGCAGTATTAGTATCCTACCAAGTGTCCCACTAAGTCATACAAAAAGCTATTGCTAATGTACAACCAAAAAATTATTTTCATACTATGGGTATTTGGTATAACATTTTTTGAAAATTTTGAGGATTGTACTGTATTCACAACATTAAGTTATATTGACTTATAATATTCACAAATGTTTAATGCTACACAGTGTAGTACAGATTGACTCTCGCCTGGTCTATTACATGTACCAGCTGGTCACAAGCCCAGAATAAGAGAGAGGGAATCCAACCTATATCTCTATAAGTGAGGTGAATGGGAGTGTTTGGGAGTAATGCATGCCCTTGCTGTTTGTGATATTTAAGGCTGAAGGCTGAAGTGTCCTCATAAAAACACAGGAAGAGTATTAGCAACTTATAACATGGGGTAGAGAAAGACAGGTACTTGAATGGTAAAGAGTCATCTGGTGACATTTGATAAATCCACAATATTACACACAGCTAGTGGTGAACCATCCTGCTGAGAGATCAGGCTGCATTCCCAATCTCTTAATTGGCTAAAAATGCAATCTATTGAGCAGCCATTACTATCCCACTTAGTGGTGGAAGACTAGGTTTGCTGGCAAAGGCACCTAGTTTCACCTGAGCTCTCTTCTTCAAGATTTGCTTGTAAGGACAGAGCAAGGAACATTATCAGAGCAGGAAAAATGATTAACGCTTCTTTTGGCTAGGCAGATTTACTGTGTGATATTATTTTCTTTTGTACTCACAGGGTTTGTTACTGTTTTTTGCTAAAATTTTACTGCTTTATTGTTCTCTGATTCAAATTGCTGTTGCAGGGTATACTTTCTGCTGCATTATTACAGGGTGTGCCTACAGGTTTGTTACTGTTTTGTGCTTACAGATTACTGCTGTAATCTTCTGTAATTCAAACTGTTTTTTTTGCAAGGTATATCTTCTGTTACTGCTTTATTTATCTCTGTAGCAATGTTTTTTTGCAGGGTATATCTTCTGTGAAATTATTACAGGTGGTGCTTTACAGGTTTTACAGTTTTGTTTATCATTAGGCTAAGTTTCAGGGCTACTACATTTGTTTTTGGCTGATTATTTCTGCTCTTACCTCCTTGTTTCTTTCATACATGGTTCTTATTTTTAGCAGGGGAAAGGCCCAGCCACCCACACCCATCCCCAACCACCCCTTGCTACACTCCTTTTATAGGGTTGCACAGTCATGACATTTCCTGTAGCAAAGCAGGAAGGGGAGGATAAGAGGGATAGCCACACAGTGACCTCACTTACAGGGGCACAAGTAATTAAACTTGTTATAACAAGTTATACAAAAAAAAACAAAAGCAAAAAAAAAAATCAAACTTTTGCTTTCATTTTCCTCTTTCTAATTACTCAGACCAGGTTATAAAGCCACCAATGCATCTGGAATGGATAATATTAACTGAAGGTATTGCAGGACACTTTCAAAAGGGCAGTTATACAGGATTTAGGACACTGTCCTACAGTACATGCTGGACCATTGGAGATCTAAGAGCTCAGCTCCAGGCAGCATGGGCAGAGATTGCGCACCTCAAATCGCATATTTAGGAGGAAATATAAGAACCACTCACCACTTCCCCAACATCCAGCTGAAGCACCTCAACCGCAGAAGGTAGTTGATCTGGGAGGTTGGCAGGTGGTTAGGAGGGGCAATTTGGGTGCCCCATTGCTCAATGTTCTCCAATGTATTACCTCCACAAACCATATAAAAACTACAAACAGGTATTTGCCTCTATCTCCGAAATCAAACAGAGAGGCAGAGGACACTGCAGAGCTAGTGCAACAAAACTCTCCCAAAACAGATACCAAAAAAAAAACAAGCAAAAGGGAAATCCAAAACACTTCTGATCATAGGAGACTCCATGATTCGAGGAGTTGATACCTACCTCCAGCTGGGGGAAATGGTCAGATGTATCCCTTGTACATCAGCGTGGAGAGACACTGACCACATTGCTAAAACTGTGCAGGAAGCAGGAAAAAAACATCAATGTCCTGGTACACATAGGAACTAACAATCTCACCAGCCAGTCAGTTGTGGAGACCAAGGAACACCTGATGAGGCTGAGAGACAAACTGTCATCCATTTTGTCCAGTGTTTCCTTCTCTGATATCCTGCCAGTCTAGGAGAGGGGGAAAGGGACGGAAGGTCAGAGAAGGGGAGAGAGGACCTAAACATGTGGCTCAAGGGCTGGTGCCAGGAAAAAGACACACATTTTTAGGCAACTGGCAACAGTTTTTGGTGCTAAAGTGCTTTAAATTCGATGGACTGCATCTGACTAAGGAGGGAGTCAGTACATTGGGGCAGAAGTTTGATGTCTTTGCAGAATTTTTAAACTAGCAAATGGGGAGAGGGGTGCAGCACCTGATACATCGAATGGGAAGAACACCTCTCCCCCTTCAGCTAGTGATCAAACAGGAGATCGGCATGTTTGCAGTTCATTTTCATCACCAGGTAAGGAAAAAGTTCTGCCTCCCCGTATGACGTGCAGGGGGAAACACCGGACTTCGCCCAACAACTAACATACCAAAATCTGGCCAATGAAAAATCTTGCACACAAATGCCTGAAGTCTTGGAAACAAGATCCCAGATCTGCAGGCAACAATGACAGAGGTTAAACTGGACATAGTAGCCATTAGTGAGACACGGTTCACCAGTAACCACACTTTGGAGACTTCAGTACCCTGCTATGTACTGTTCAGAAGAGACCAAGGTGCAAAAAGGGGGGTGGAGTGGCCCTTTGTGTCAATGAAAATATCAATGCTACCAAAATTCAGAATACACATAAGGAGCCAGAAGAACTGTGGGTCACCCTGGAAACAGAAAATGGGACAGCCATATGAACTTGTGTTTTCTACAGGCCTCCAGACTAGAGGGAGGACATAGACACATTACTGTTAGAAGATATATAAAACATGACAGCTAAAGTGGAGGTTCTGATAATGGGAGACTTCAACATGCCAGATACAGATTGATCAATACCAGTAGGAATATCCACCAGAACTAGACACATGGTGGATTCCCTGCAAGGGGAGGGCCTCAAACAACTGGTCCAACAGCCCACAAGAGACAGGGCTATCCTAGATCTAGTACTGACAAATGGGCAAAGGATCACAGATCTCCAGGTAGAAGATCACCTGGGGGCCAGTGACCATCACATGGTATGGTTCAATTGGCCACTATAAAAAAATCATCCCATTCCAAGGCAAAAATATGGGACTTCCAAGGGACTGACTTTGATAAGATGGCCAACAAAGTTAACCAAACCCTGGAAAGAAGAAATGTAGGTGAGGGAGTACAGGCAAAGTGGGCAAGCATTAAGGATGCAATACTTGAAGCAATATCCCATTGTGTTAGACAGAAAATCAAGAGCAAAAGAAGGAGGAAACCACTTTGGTTCTCAAAAGCAGTAGCAAAAAAGGTCACACCCAGAAGGCTGCCCTTCAGGAAATATAAGGGAATGCAGCGGGATGAAGAAAGGAAGGCATACCAAACTTCTCTAAGGGAAGCATGGAAGGCAAAAAGGCAGGCAAAGGCCCAAACTTAAGAAACACTAGAACGAACAGTAAAAGAAGGGAACAAGACTTTCATAGATATATTAGTGAAAGGAGAAAGTCCAGAGTGGGTATTGCTAAGATCAAAGGGCAAAAGGGGGAGTGTGTGGAAGAGGACCAAGGAAAAGCATATATCCTAAATAGATACTTCTGCACAGTATTTACTAAGGAAAAAGGTAGGCCAGGGCCCACAGCTCAGCACCATGGACAGAGGTGGGAGGGAGGTGTGCACTAGTCCCTTCATGAAAGAAAGCATCCTACAAGAGTTCGCTAAGCTCAGTGTGGACAAGGCAATGGGACCTGATGACATGCATTCAAGGGTACTAAAGAAGCTAAGGGTGAAACTAGCAGAGCCATTATCAGAACTTTTTAGTGAGTCTCTGAGCACAGGTGAGGTCCCAGAAGACTGGAGAAGGGCTCATGTGATTCTGCTCCACAAGAGTGGTAGCAGGGAGGAGGCAGGGAACTACAGACCAGTCAGTCTTACTTCAGTAGTGGGCAAGATTATGGAGGCACTTCTTAAGGAAGGGATAGTGCAACACCTGGAATTCAGAGGAGCACAAGATCCACAACAGCATTGGTTTACAACAGGAAGGTCCTGTCAAACTAATCTCATAGATTTCTTTGACTGGGTAACCAGAGTAGTGGACCGGGGGGTACAGTTGATGTCACCTACCTTGACTTCAGCAAAGCTTTTGATACTGTTCCACATAGAAGATTGATTAACAACTGGGTAAGCTCAGGGTGGGTCAGAAGTTGGCCAACTGGGTGTCAAACTGGTTGTCTGGCAGAAAATGGAGAGTGGTGGTAAATGGTAGACAGTCAGAAGAAATGCAAGTCACAAGTGTGGTTCCTCAGGGATCAGTCCTGAGGCCAGTCCTCTTCAATATCTTCATCAGTGACATTACAGATGGACTGAAGGGTAAGGTTTGTCTGTTTGCAGATGACACCAAGATCTGCAACAGAGCAGATGATCCAGATGGGGTGGGCAGAATGACAAGAGATCTGGGTAAACTGGCAAAATGGTCAGAAGAGTGGCAACTGGGGTTTAACGAAAAGAAGTGCAAGATCATGCACATTGGGAAGAGAAAACCCTGAAGCCACCTATAGGTTGGGAGGGGAGATGCTGGCAATCACCAGGGAAGACAGAGACTTGGGATCATCATCACAGATGACCTGAAATTGTCCAAGCAGACCACTAAAGCAATAGGTACGGCTAGAGGGATGCTGAGGTGTATTAGTAGGGGTATAGCAAGTCATATGAGGAAGGTATGAATCCCTCTTTACAAGACACTGGTTAGGCCCATCTAGAGTACTGTGTACAGTACTGGAGGCGGCACCTGCACAAGGACATTAAAAAATTGAGGCAGTTCAGAGAGAAGGGCAACCAAAATAGTGCAGGTACTGCATCAGAAAACATATGAGGACAGATTAATGGAGCTCAATATGTATACCCTAGAGCAAAGGAGGGAGTAAGGTGATAGGATCGAAACATTCAAACATCTTAAGGGCATTAACAAGGTGAAAGAGTCTAATATGTTTCAATGTAAGAAAAATAGCAGGACAAGAGGACCAGCAAGAGATTAGAAGGAGACCGATTAAGGGGTAAGGTGAGGAAGTTCTTTTTCACAGAAAGGGTGGTGGATGCATGGAACAGCCTACCTCAAAAAGTGGTGGATTTGAATACAGTGCAGGGATTCAAACAGGCATGGGACAGGCATAAGGGAGCAATACAGATGAGTATGAATTGATAGGCCATTGACAGAGTAAAGGCCTATGGCACATTCATAATGTAGAAAAAATGGGTAGACTGGATGAGCCTTGTGGTCCTTATCTTCTGTAAGCTTCTATGTTTCTATGTAGTGAGTGAAAGTCAGGGCCTGTCATGTTGTCTCAGGCAGTGCAGCAACATTGGCTGCAGTGTTCAAAGTTTGTGCAGTCTTGCTTCTTACCCAGCCACCTGCCCCAAGGATCACCACAGCAAAACAGAATTTTTTGTCTGTCTATGTCTCTCTGTGATGTGTACAGCACATAAAACCAGCCATGGCAGCCATTAAAACATTCCGAGTGAATGATCGGGAGTGTGGCATTTTCTTGTTCTGTGTGGGACTTCGAGGGACAGAGAGAGAGAATCACCATAACATTTCAGTCAACAGCAATACCTATGTTCTCTGTGTACATATCCCATGACATGGTGGTTGCCCTTTCTGTGACCCCCCGTAGATCACAGAAGGAGTGCCTGTCTGTGTGCGTTACCATGTAATCAGACAACAAACAGTACTTGTCCATGCATTACTCTGTCCACGATTACACAAATACCAGACTATGGGGCAAGTGCTCAATGTGCCAGATGGGTTTAGCCTGTGGCTTGTTTTTCCTCTATCTCCCATGTGACGTACAACATTGAAGTACAGCACAGCAATGTCCACTCCTCACAGATGAAAGGAACTTGTGCAGCACTTGTGTCTGCTGCTCTGCCACTGTCAGTGTCACTTTACATGGTGATAGTGATACTGACAATGATAGTGATAGTCCCCCACTGTAATGCTGCAGCAGCAGACAACACCTGTGAGAGCAAGCTGCAAATTGCCAGCAGTCCCCTGGTTCCACTACTGACCGACTCTGTCTTGTCCCTGTGTTGTGGGAGAGAGAGAGAGAGATGCGCAGCAGGTGGGAAGATAGCAGGAGCTAGCGACATCATTAAATGAAACTTAACTTAGTGAACTTGTCTCTCATGCTGTCTCTGTGAGCTCTGAGCTCCAATGTGATCAGCTTGTACCCAGAGAGAGGTTGTGTGGTCCCCGCAGTCATTTTTCTGTCACACAGCCAGACTGACTGGTAAGTTCCGTAGCTGTGTCATAAAGTCAGCTGGGACAGTTTGAAGAGAGTGAGGCTCCCCCAACGATGTCATGCTGTGAAAGTGAGCTGTGTCTCAGTGGACAGGGAGACAGAGTGCCAGCAACCCCTGCAGGCTCTGAGTCCTGTTTGCTGCCATTTCTTAATTGATAGCATACAGTCTGGCAAATTGTGTGATTGAACTGGTGGGGAAAAGGTTTACTTGCTTGCTGTGCGTTAATATAACCACAAACAGAGATAGAGCAGCTAAGCCAGTGAGGTGCAGACACCTTGTCTGTATCACGACAAGAGGCAGCTCCGTGTCTTGCAGTTCTGAGCTACTGTCTCAGAAAGCATATTATGCAAAACAAATGCCAGTGAAAGCATAGCAACATATTCTTTCTGACATTTTTATGTGCACAACAGCAGTTTTGTCAGGGGCTATTTTTGTAGGCAGCAGGATACAGTCATTTTTTGTCTTTTATTCAGGGAGAAAAACCCATTATGTTGCTTTCTCCTTGTTTTGTAGCACATCCCATGTCATAAGTGCAATACTCCACTGTAGATATAGCAGCTGGCCAAGGAGGTGTGAAAATGGCTGTGCTGGTTGCCATATGCAGCTGCAGGACCATGCTGTAAATACGATGAGTGGGGGTGCCATGGAGGGGACCATTTGACAACAGGGAGGGGTTGTGTCTTAATATTATCAGCAGGAAAGGCAATAGAAAACTTGACCACTGCTCACTGATTTTAAGTCAATGAGGCTTTATTTAAGTGGATGTGGGTACCCGTGACATGTGCAAGAAAACCTCAGCCACACTCAGAGGAAAACCAATCCAAAATCAGCACTGAAGCAGCATGGCAGCTCACATGAATGTTCATTACAGAGATGCCTAGCATGCCGTTATCCTTGTGATGAACATTACAAGAGTGGCTCAGTGCAGACCAATGGGATAAAAGGTCAAGACAAATGCAACAGGAGAACTTGCACACCTGCGCCAACTGTGGCAGGCCCCACAAGCAGTGCTGTGTGAGATGCAAAATGTTTGCATGACCACAGTTCACACCCCCAGGTTCACAGCTGAGGTCATTTTTCAGCGAATGGCTCAGCAGGACAGGGAATAGAAAATTTGGCCACTGCTCTCTGATTTTAAACCACATCACCCCCTTCCAAGCCACAAACTGCTCTGTGAGCAACATCTAGCTCTTGAGCTACAAGTTGGCAACCCCTGCTCTAGATGATGCATTTTTCTAGGTGTGTGTTCTCTGAGGAGAAGCCATCTTAATATTCATTATGTTTTCTTTGTTGGGGTGGCCGGACAAATACACTGGGAAAGATGCAATGTTTGGAGGCTGTATATCTTCGAGAAAAATGTAAGACCATGCATGTAGGGAATGGAAACCCAGGAAAGAACTACAAAATGGGGGAGCTGCTGTCAGTTACCAAGGAGGAAAGAGATATGGTGGTCATTAGCACAGATGACCTGAAGGCCACAAAGTAGGCAACAAAGATGGTGGGGAAGGCCAGTGGGATTTTGGGGGCATATAGGAAGGGGTATCACAAGCTGTAGGAGGGAGGTACTAGACCCACTGTACAAAACACTGGTGAGGCCGTATCTGAAATCCTGTGTGCAGTTCTGGAGGCCGCACCTTTATAAAGACAGATAGGATGGAGAAGGTGCAGAGCAGGGCAACTAAATGGTGCAGGGACTACAGCATAAGACATAGGAGTATAGGGTAAAGGACCTCGATATGTACACATTGGAACAGAGGAGGGAATGGTGGGACATGACTGAAATGTTCAAGTACCTCAAGGGCATAAATAAGATGAAAGAGGAAAACCTATATTACAGTATATAAAAAAAAAAAAAAAAGTACTAGAACAAGTGGTCATGTCGTGACTTTAGTCGCAGGTAATAGAAGGAAATTATTTTTCCCGAAAGGGTGGTAGATGCAAGGAATGTCCTGCCCCAGGAGGTAGTGGGAGTGAGCACTGTGGCAGGATTCAAACATGCATGGGATGGGGCCATAAAGATGAAAATGAATGGCTTAAGCAGGTGACCATCACAGGTATGGAAAATGGACAAATTGAAGGAGACTGGGGTGCTTTTCTGCACACACCTTCTGTGTTTCTATGCAGGGTATAGGATTATAGGCATTTAATGCATGCCTGGGGTACTATGAGGACACTCTGCCTGTGGTCTTGTGCCTCACAACGCACACACCAGGCATGCATTAAATGCCTATAAACCCACACCCTGTTGTGGGTTATTGCTTAAATCTCTCCATGTGTATGTGTGACAAGCTGGCCTATTGTATATGGAAAGGCAAGATGCTGTGTTTCAGCTTCACTGAACAAAATGCACTTTTATTGCTTCAAATGTGAGTTGTTTCTCCAGAAAATCATAGTCAGTCAGTTCTGCTTCCCCCCAGCCTGGTCAATAGGCACCTGGTTGTCTAGTGTGCTTACCTGGTAAACAAAAACAAATAATAATAGTAACATAACGGTTAACATAAAACATTTCTTTCAGGCTGACTTGACAAAGGAATCTTTGCACTACCTATGTGGGCCAGCAGTTTGTTCAAGATACAGTCTTAAATGAAGCACAGTTTCCCCTTTAGCCTTATCTTCAGGCAGTTCTCAGCAGTGTAGTCTACTCACTGTTATTGGCCCAGCTGTCTAAACTAGACCTTTCCCTCATGATCCTCTACTCTAGGCATGGTCTGGACAGTTCTCAGGAGCAGGCTTCAGCTGTTTTTTCTCCAAAGGCTCTCTCTATGACCAAAACATTCTCTTGGGTTTTTAGCTCTGGTTTCTCTCTCACAGGGCAGCAGATTCCAGTTTCTCTCTCCCCTGCTGAATTCCTCTGCCTTTTTGAGATCTCTCTCTAATTGGCCACACCTGTGGAGGCACCCCCCCTTTGCCTGTTGTAGTCTCTACATTTCTTCAGTCTCATCCAAGAGGTTAACCCCTTATTCCCCAGTGTTGTGTTTACCCTGTCACATATCACCCCCCTTTGTGCAAAGGCACAGTTGGTCGGCCCTGGACCACTCTCACCCAGGACAGGAAGTCCACGTTTCCGTTCTGGGTCCTTCTCGGTGGTGCACTGCAAAGCAAAATGGCTCAAGGGCCAAGTACATCTGGTGATGTGGGAGTTGTCGTCCTTCATCACTTGGAGCCAACGTAGAGGGCATGGTCAGTAACCAGGAGGAACTGCCGGCCATGCAGGTAGTAGCGGAGGGCATCCACAGCCCACTTGACTATGAGACACTATTTTTCTATTACTGCATAGTTTTTCTCCCAGGGAAAGAGTTTTTGGCTGAGGTAGAGGATAGGATGTTCCTCCCCCTCAAACTCCTGGGAGAGCATGGCTCCTAGCCTGACTTCGGAGGAGTCAGTTTGCAGGATAAAGGTCCTGTCAAAGTCAGGACTGCATAACACTGGCTCTCTGCACAGTGCCGCTTTAAGTTGTGTGAAGGCCTGGTCACACTCCTCTGACCAGTGGACCCTGTTGGGGTCAGATTTCCTGGTGAGGTCTGTAAGGGGGCTGGCAAGGGTAGAGAAGTGCCAGATGAACTGGAGGTAATACCCTGCCAACCCTAAGAAGGCCCTCACCTGGGTTTTTGTGGGGGGTACAGGGCACTCTGCTATGGCTTGGACCTTGCTGATCAAGGGTCTCACCTGTCCATTTCCTATTCAGTATCCTAAGTACTTTGTCTCTGCTTTGGCCAAAGCACACTTTGCTGGATTGGCTGTTAGCCCTGCTTCTAGGAGGGACTGTAGTACAGCAGCCACCTTGGATACATGGAATTCCCAGTCAGTGCTGTGGATCACCACGTCATCCAGGTAAGCAGCTGCATACTGGGCATGGGGTCGCAGCAAGTGATTCATGAGCCTTTGAAAGGTTGCAGGGGCCCCGTGTAAGCCAATAGGCATGGTAAGGAACTGTATAGCCCAAAGGGGGTAGCAAATGCTGTCTTTTTCCGAGACTCTGGGGTCAAAGGGATTTGCCAGTACCCTTTTGTTAGGTCCAGCATCATGATGTACTTGGCTTCCCCAAGTCTATCCAACAGTTCGTTATCCGAGGCATGGAGTAGGCATCAAATTTTGAGATGGCATCGACCCTGCAAAAGTCAATACAGAAGCGGGTAGCCCCACCTTCTTTTGGTACTAACACTATGAGGCTACTCCAGTCACTGCTGGATTCCTCAATCAGTCCCAACTCTAGCATGTCCTGTAACTCTTTCTTAATCGTGTCTCATATGGCTTCTGGCAAGCGATACAGTCACTGCTGCACTTTCTCCCCCTGCTCTGTTTCTATATGGTGTGCTATCAAATGGGTTGTCCCCGGGAGGAAGGAAAAAACATCAAAAAACTGGCTTACCAACTCTCCTAGTTGCTGTTTCTGTGTGTGAGACAGCTGCTGTCCCATTGGGACTTGTAGCCCCAGATTGTCATCTGGCACTTGTGGACAAAGATCCACTATTTCTGGTTCAGGGGAAATCAATAGGTTATCCCTCTGGTTCCAGAATTTCAGCAAATTGACATGGTAGATCTGGGTCTCTTTTCACCTCTCTGTCTGGCAAATTTCATAGTCAACAGGGCCCACCCTCCGGGTAACTTCATAAGGCTCCTTCTATTTGGCTAGAAGCTTATTTTGGCTTCTTGGCAACAACACTAGTACTTGGTTCCCTGGTTTATACTCCCTTAACCGGGCTCTCTTGTTATAGTAGTACTCTTGTCTTTGTTGAGCCTTCACCATATTCTCTTGGGCAAATTTCTCCACCCGATCAAATCTTTCCCTCAATTGCAAGACATATTGCACCACATGTTCAGTCTTGGGGTTGAGCTTCTCCCACATTTCTTTTACTACATCAAGAACACCTCGTGGGCGGTGCCCATAGAGGAGTTCAAAAGGAAAGAACCCTGTAGACGCTTGAGGGACCTCCCGCATTGTGAACAGCAGTAAGGAAGTAACTTGTCCCAGTCCCTGACCTCAGTGGTTGTGAACTTTCTAAGCATGGTTTTAAGGGTTTGGTTGAATCACTCCATGAGGCCATCAGTCTGGAGATGGTAGATTGAGGTCCTTATGGAGCCGATTCCAAACAAAGTACAAGCCTCCTGAGTCAGGTGGGACATGAAGTTAGTTCCCTGCTCAGTCAACATTTCCTTCGGTATTTCCATGTAACTAAAGACCTTTAACAGTTCCCCGGCTACAATTTTGGCCAAAATGCTTCATAACGGGATGGCCTCGGGGTTCTAGGTAGCATAGTCCACAATTCCCAGAATGTAGTGGTACCCCCCTGCACTCTTTTCCAGGGGTCCCACTATGTCAACCCCAATCTGGCCAAAAGGTGCCTCCATAACAGGTAAAGGTACTAAAGGGGCCCTGGGATTGTGTTTTGGAGCTACTAACTGGCACTCAGGACAGGATGCACAATAATCTTTAACCTATTAATATATGCCCAGCCAAAAGAATCGGGGTAACAGTCAGGCTAGTGTATTCTCTACTCCACGGTGTCCAGCCACTGGAATAGAGTGAGCAAGGTGTAGCAATTCCCCCTGAAAGACTCAAGGGATTAGCAACTGATGCTGGGTATCCCCCATTTGGGCCTCTTTACTAACCTGATACAGGATACCTCCTTGTACCTCAAACTGAGGATAGCATGCTGCCCGATTCTCATCTACCACTTCCTCTTCCATGACAGCCAACTGGGTGTATACCCAGCTGAGTATACCATCAGCCCTTTGTTCTTTGGCAATGTCTGGGCAGTACTTTAATACATCTTGCTGTGATAGGGATGGTCCTTCTGAACTTGGGTTAAGTGGGTCAGTGTTAGGGTTGTGCTGTGGACCTGGACCCACCTCTGTCTTTGCTTCACCTCCCTGCTGGGCATCTGCCCCTTCGGGACCCCTTTTGTTTGCTGCCCTACATTCTTGCTTAGATTTGTGGGTTCTGGTCTGGGCATTAAAAATCCCTGCATCTGGGAAAGGAAAATCATCCCCAAGCTGCAGGAGGCTGGTCCCCCTTCCTTCATGACCCTGAGATCGGGAAGTTACCAAAGATAAGTCTGCTATCCATAAGTCATCAAACCATTTCCAATCTCTCCACACTAACACTGGCTAGGGTAACCCCGGGGCAACCCCCACCTTTATAGTCTCTGTCTGGTTCCCCAGAGTAAGGGCAACCATCCACCAGGGTAAGCCTTTACATCCCAATGCACACATCAGATAGGGACTGGATTCTGGTCCTGCCAGCGTTGGGGGTTCACCAGGCCCACCCTGACTAGGGTCTGGCAGCTTCCTGAGTCCACCAGAGCTTCGTCTCTATCCCTTCCACCTCGACAGGGATCACACAATCGCAGGATTCAGGGCCCTCACCCCCACTGTACAGTGAATACCCATTTGTAAATGTGCAATCTATGAAGGTATAGTCCATATGGGGGCAGTTCTTCACAAAGTGACCCCTCTGTCCACATGAGAAACACACCCCAGTGTCTCTGCTATGGGGTCAGCCTCCAGGCTTGGGCAGTGGGCCTTCAGGAAATGTCTCCCTGGGCTGCTGGGGTGTCATTTTTCCCAGAGTCTGACCCTTATTTGGACCATACATCCCCTCCCTATATGCCCAAGGTCCCTTCACAGTTCCCACCAATATTCCTTCATTCTGGCTCCAGGGTAAATTCCCCATCTTCCCTGGTGGCCTTGTAGGCTGGATCACGGGGCTGGAGGAGAGTTCAGCATCCAACACTTGTTCTGCAATCTGCATGTCCTCTACTAGGGTGGTGATCTACTCTTTGCTGACCCAGCTCTGAATTCTCGGGGGCAGGATGTTCAGAAATTGTTCCAAGATGATTAACTTGGCCACCTCGGGGCTACTGCATCGTTCGGGTTTTAGCCAATGCCAACACAGGTCCCACAGTTGTTATCCCACCACTCTAGGTCGTGCATCTGCTGCAAATTTGAAGCTCTGGAACCTCCATTGGTAACTTTCTGCTTTGATGCCGAGGCGGTCTAGGATTGCCGCTTTCACCTCTGTGTACTCCCCAGCTGTGGTACTGTCCATAGCTTGATAGGCTGCTTGGGCTTCCCCGGTCAGACAGGGGGCAAGATTGACAGCCCACAGGGGTCTGGCCCATCCAGCAGCTTCTGCCACTCACTCAAATGTTAACAGGAAGGCCTCGGGATTATCTTTGGATGTCATTTTGGTCAGCATGGCATTCATCCTAGGAACCCCTGGCCCCATGATAGTCGGACCAGCCTCCCCAGTAGGATCTTGTTGTGGGGGTTGCACCAGGGACTGCAGGAGCTGCTGTTGTTGTTGTCCCAACTGTATAAGAAACTGCTGTTGTGCCTCTTGTTGGGCTTGCTATGCTTGTTGGGCCCATTGTTGCACCTCCTGCTGCTGCTGATCCAGCTGGGTGAGAACCTGTTGTTGCTGAGCCTGTTGTGCTTGTTGCTGTTCCACAAGGAACTTCAGCAATTTTTTCCGTATCCATCATTCCAGAATGCAACTAGTTCTGCTCACTCCAGCAGGGGTTCGAATCCCACTTTTAACACCACGTGTGACAAGCTGGCCTATGGTATATGGAAAGGTAACATGCTGTGTTTCAGGTTCACAGACCAAAATGCACTTTTATTGCTTCAAATGTGAGTTGTTACTCCAGAAAATCATAATCAGTCAGTTCAGCTTCCCCCAGCCTGGTCAGGTAACATAATGGTTAACATAAAATAGTTCTTGCAGGCTGACTTGACAAAGGAATCTTTGTACCACCTTTGTAGGCCAGCAGTTTGTTCAAGATACAGTCTTAAATGAAACACAGTTTCCCCCTTTATCCTTATCTTCAGGCAGTTCTCAGCTATGTATTCTACTCACCATTATTGGCCCAGCTGGCTAAACTAGTCCTTTCCCTCAGGATTCTCTGCTCTAGGCATGGTCTGGATGGTTCTCAGGAGCAGGCTTCAGCTGTTTTTCCCCAAAGGCTCTCTCTATGACCTAAACATTCTCTTGGGTTTTTAGCTCTAGTTTCTCTCTCACAGGGTACCAGTTTCCAGCTTCTCTCCCTTGCTGAATTACTCTCCCTTTTTGTGATCTTTCTCTAATTGGCCACACCTGTGGAGGCACCACCCCCCTTTGCCTGTTGCAGTCTCTACATTTCTTCAGTCTCATCCAAGAGGTTAACCCCTTGTTCCCCGGAGTTGTGTTACCCTGCCACAGTATGTCACTAATTTTGTGCTAGTAAGAAATGCATGCTGAGACTCTGTGGCTGCATAACCACAAGGCAAGTGACTAGCTGCCTACAATAAAGAAAAACACTTGATCAGAAATCATATCTACCAGTACTCAAGTCAGAAATATATACTGCACCTCTGAGGCTGCATTAATCATGCCATAAGGCCAGTGGCTAGTTATAACACATTGTGCTCATAAATGAATCAAATCTGCTAGGATGCAATTAAGAAATATACAGCCTGCTAGCCAAATGCTGGTAGATTTTGTATCAAGCTAGTAAGATTTTCATTTAACTAACCCTGTGGGCGTGTACTGGAGAAGGCAACACTTCCTAATGTTCACTAACTGGGCCAGTGTAGAAGTCTGTGGGGCTAGTGAATTTTCTGAGTCACTAGCCCTGCTGGTTAATGTCTGCAAAACTTAATTGTGACCGCTGCATCAATTATTTCTTTATTCATTTAGGGGGAACTAGTGGTTGCTGCTGAGAACAGTATGGTTTTTGTGACACCAGAATCAAACCAAGGCACACCAAACAATTACTGAGATTCACTAAAACAGCAAAATGAGCTTAAAAGTGCACAACAGAACCATGGAGGTACAGCAGCAGGTGGGTCAGAAGCAGTAATACAGCACAAGGGCATATGGGTGGACTAGTTGGGCCAGACAGTCCTTATCTGCTGACAATTTCTATGTTTCTAAGTGACCCAGCATCACCCCTAGTAAGAAAAGATTTTCTTATGATGCAAGTGGTGACTGCCACCCAGTCAACCTTGGTTCCAATAACTTTCCTCATTGAGGGGTGCACTTTTAGGTTTGTTTAGCTGTTGCAGTGAATCTTGGTAATTGTTTGGTGTGCCATGTGCTGTATGTTAGGCCTAGGGTGTATCATAGCTTCTGTGAGAGTAAACATGACGTTAAATAATTTGTTCTTACTGGGGGGTGATACTGGTGGATACTGCCACCAAGTCACCTCGATTCTCATAACTTTGCCCCGTTTGGGAGGAGGCAGCACTTTTAGGATCATTTTGCTGTTGCAGTGAATCTCAGTAACTGTTTGGTGTGCCATGCTAGGCCTTAAGCCTAACATTCAGCACACCAAACAATTACTGAAATTCACTGAAACATCAAAACGAGCCTAAACATGCACAACAAACGCCAAATCATGCAAGATAACTAGAACCAAGGGTTTACTCTCACAGAAGCCATGATACGCCATAGGCCTAACATACAGCACATGGCACACCAAACAATTACTGAGATTCATGCAACAGCCAAACAAACCTAAAAGTGCACACCCCAATGTGACACTGGTTGCTTTTTTAATCTAAGTGTTATGTACTGTACATGTACTGTTTTGTTTGCTGTGATGTATTGCTCTCTTGACGAGGTGCCTTTGTAAATGAGTCTTTGACTCAAAGGTCTATAAACCAATGATCTAGTAAATAAATAAATAAATGAAAGAAAAGACAGTATTTTATATCACTCTGTTAGAAACTTTCAACTACTGTCCAAGGTGTGGTCATGCGTATAGAGTGCTGCTAAGTCACTAGCTTCCAGTATTCTAAAATGTGTCTCTGGCAATTTGTCTCACATTATTGAGACCAGTGCCCCTTGTGCCCCTTATTTCCCTAAATTTTGAATGTCTGTATCCAACATTTCAGTAACAAAATGTTAGGAAGTATACAAGGTCTGCCTGCAGGTCGTGGATGTTATCCAATCCTCCCCATAGCTGCTCACTCTCCTCGCCCAATCTCAATCATGTACACTCCATGGACACCACTGCAGACCAGACTCTGAAATGATCACCCATAGACCCATAGCAGCCATTACTGGCAGGTGTGGGTGTCCCCAGCTCTTCTTAATGAACAATGCCAGGCAATGCAGTGCATGCTATACCCTTATCCCACCCAGCATGTCCTTTCAACCTAAAAACAAAGATTTAGAAAATGTATGATACAAACTCTGTGGAAATAAACGTGATGTAAAACAATGTTTTCTTACTAAGGGGTGATGCTGGTGGGGACTGCCACCCTGTCACACTCAGTTCCAGTAACTTTGCCTAATGGGGGGTTATACAATCTTAGGCTTGTTGCAGTGATTCTCAGTAATTGTTTGGTGTGCCATGCTAGGCCCTATCTGTAACATGCAACACATGGCACACTAAACAAGCACTGAGAATCACTACAAGCAGACAAAGGGGCTTAAAAGTGCACAATCCCCCCCCCCAAAGGAGATAAAGTTCCTGGAACTGAGGGTGACTGGGTGGCAGTCAGCACAAGCATCACCCCCAGTAAGAAAACATTTTACATCGTGTTTATTCCCACAGAAGCCATGCTAGGCCTAACAGTCAGCACCTGGCACACTAAACAATTACTGACATTCACTGCAACAGCCAATGGAGCCTAAAAGTGCACCCCCATGATGTAAAGTTCCTGGAACTGAGGGTGACTGAGTGGCAGTCAGCACCAGCATCACCACCAGTAAGAAAAGATTTTCTTACTGGGGGTGATGCTGATGGTGACTGCCACTGTGACACCCTCAGTTCCAGGAACTATGCATAATTTGAGGCAGTTTTGTTCTCTTTTAGGCTTGTTTGCTATACCACGTGCTGCATGTTAAGCCAAGCATGATTTCTGTGGGACAAAATGATTGTTTTATATCATGTTTACTCCCACAGAAGCCATGCAAGGCTTAACATTTAGCACATGGCACACCAAACAGTTAATGAGATTCACTGCAACAGCAAAACGAGCCTAAAAGTACATAACAAAAGCCAAATTATGCAAAATAACTAGAATCAAGGGAAACCCTTTGGCAGTCATTGCAACTAATCACCACAGTAAGGAAAATTACTTCACTTGTACAACCAATGAAGCCATTTTAGGCATACCATGACTAGGAATGGGCAGGCCGACCAGCCTAAAATCAGAACCTCCCCCGGATCCAATGTGGCCCAGTGGACCCGGATTAATAAGAACCCATTACACAAGTGTACCGAGTCCGGGTCCACCAGCCGCATATAGCTAGGTGATTAAAAAATGTAAAAAAAATGTATTTCCTGGTGTGTCTAGTGCCCCCCTCCCCTCCTTACTTTCACCCATAATGCCACCAGGGCACTCTTTCAGTTGGAAGTCGCTGGATCACTTGGGATCATTTACTGGGATGGACAATGTCGGCACACAATAATGTGTGCAGTGGTGGACAAGACACACTGGGCTTCCGCTTTGCACTTTGCCACCATGCTATCATGCCTTGAGAGACTGAGCTGACCGATCAAAGTGTCTTCAACCCCACTCAACAATTGTGCCACACACTGTCTGAATAACCATCAGTCTTTGGTCCAAGAGTTGTCTCATGGTGCCAAATTTACAGGAGTCAAGGTAGGAAATGGAAAAAATGTGACCCTTCAATGTGTGGCTTTGCTACCGAACACCAATAAATATGATGCAGTTTACAGAGATGGGCTTTATTTGCTACACTTTTTAATAGGATGGTCTCTGTCTCAAGGTCTTATACTGACCACCAATGATGAGCCAGTTGCCAGACTTTAGTACTTTTACAGGCTTCTAAGCAGCTTGTAATGGGTCAGTGTCAACTTGGCTGTTGATCTTGGCTTTATCTTTCTTTTTGTGTTTCAACTGTGGGACCAGTTGCAAAATTTTGGGAGTGTGCTCACTAGGGAAAAATGTTTATTAAAAAGAATTCCTTCAAAAAAACAGCTTGGAACTTAAATCATAATAGCTGTAATTTAAGTAATGTGTTAAGCCCCCGGAATAAGCACAGTAAAAATGAAACATTTGAGTTGCAAGGCTCAGATATGAGCTTCAGAACCTCTTAAACTTGAAGTGTGTGGGATCTCTGAAGGCTTTTCCCTGCATGTTCTGATGCTCAAAAAAACAAATGTAGGGATTTGTGTCAGTCTCAGGGAGAGAGAGGCTTCCTGGAAGGCAATGTGACACTAGCTCAGTATCTGTATATTTATTTTATGGCCGGCATGATCGGAGGAAGTGGGAGGGGGGGGTCCACTAGACACCACAGAATAGGGGATGGAGGGTTGTTTTTACAATACAGGCAGGCACAGGCACTGTAGCAGTGATCTGAGGAGGGGGTAGACACCAGGGACTGATTTAGGGCCAGTGGATGAACAAGCAGCGATGGGGAGGTGCTGCTGGGAATTTTGGTGGCTCTCTGCTGGTGTCTTCTGTGTTCATGGTTCAATTGGGGTGGGGAGTCAGAGGGAAACAGAGAAGTATGCTAGCTAAAAAGAAAACAAGGGCCAAGAAAAATGAAAAGACAATTACAGATCAGCCTGGCAGGGGGGAAGGGACAAGGAAGGCCAACAGACAAAGCTTCAGTGCTCACTCAGAGTTGGTATCTTGTTGCAGTTTTTGTGCTCTGCCACTGTCTTCTGTTATTGTTGCCCAACATGCCCTAACTAAAACCTGCAGTACAAAAAACAGCTAAAAAGAACAAAAGGGCCAAGTGGAATAAAAAGAAAAATACAGATTAACTTGGCAGGGGGCAAAGGAATAGGGAAGGCCAAGGCCAACAGACAGAGCTTCAGTGCTCACTCAGTAGCCAGTAGTGTACCTCCCTGAACTCATATTGTGGCCGTTTTTGTGCTCTGCCACTGTGTCCTGTGCAGAGAAGGAGGTAGTGCAACAATGGCAAACTGTCAAATGTCCACTGCATACTATAAACTGGGCATGGGATCCCCCTCTAAGGTCAGACAGGTCTGTTTACAGTTACACCGCTCACAGTTTTCATATCCTGAAATGCTAATTACAATTCTATGTGTGTGTCACAGATCTCAGTGTCATTTTATGCAATTATATAGCAGATTTGCAGTTTTCAACACATTTTAAAAAAGGTTCTGATTCAAATCAGAACTAATCAGAACTTATCAGGACTTTCGCCTGGATCCTGATCCTAATAATGAGGGTCAGGACCTTTTCGGGTCTGCCCAACCCTAACCATGAAGCACATGTCCCAGACAATTACTGAGATACACTACAACAGCTACCAAATGAGCCTAAAAGGTTCCAAAAAAAATGAAAACGATGTAAAATTACTGGAACCAGGGGCATCATTTAGCATCAATTGACTCTTGATGTGCACTTTTATGCTCATTTTGCTGTTGCAGTGAAACTCAGTAATTGTTTGGTGTGCCATGCTAGGCCCTAGCCCTAACATTCAGCACAAGGCACACCAAACAATTACTGAGATTCACTGAAACAGCAAAATGAATCTAAAAGTGCACAATAGAATCACAGAGGTGCATTAGCAGGTGGGTCAGAAGCAATAATACAGTAGAAGGGTTTACGGGTGGACGAGATGGGCCAGATGGTCCTTATCTGCCGACTATTTCAATGTTTCTGTGTGACCCAGCATCACCCCTACTAAGAAAAGGTTTTCTTACTAGGGTGATTCAGGTGGTGCCGTCCAGTCACCCTCGATTCCAGTAACTTTGCCTCATGGGGTGGTTGTGCACTATAAGGCTTGTTTGGCTGTTGCAGTGAGTCTCTGTAATTGTTTGGTGTGCCATGTGCTGCATGTTAGACCTAGGGTGTATCATGGCTTCTGTGAGAGTTAACATGATGTAAAATATATTTTTTTAATAGGGGATTCATACTGGTGAATACTGCCACCCAGTCACCCTTGGTTCCAGTAACTTTTCCCCATTTGGGAGGGGGCTGCACTTTTAATCTTGTTTGGCTATTGCAGTGAATCTCTGTAATTGTATAGTGTGCCATGCTAGGACCTAGGCCTAACATTCGGCACAATGGACAGCAAACAATTACTGAGATTCACTAAAACAGCAAAACAAGCCTAAAAGTGGATCTCCACCCCATGTTGATATGTTCATGGAACCGAGGGCGACTGAGTGGCAGTTACCACCACCATCACCCCCAGTAAGAAAATATTCTTTTACTGGGGGTGATGCTGGTAGTGACTGCCACCAATTCACCCTCAGTTACAGGAACTTTGCATAATTTGGGGTGTTTTGATGCACTTTTAGGCTTGTTTGGCTATTGCAGTGAAATTGCATTAATTATTTGTTGTGCCATGTACTGCTTGTTAATCATAGCATAGCTTCTCTTAGAGTAAAGGATTATTTTACTTCATGCTTACTCCCATAGAAGCTATGATAAGCCTAACATTCAGAACCTGGCACACCAAACAATTACTGAGATTCACTGCAACAGCCAGAAAAGCTGAAAAGGGCACAAAAGAAAAGAAAATGATACCAATTACTAGAACCAAGGGTGATGCTTTGGCAGTCAATGCCAGCAATCACCCCAGTAACAAAAAAAAATTATTTTACATCTCTTGTACTACCACTGGAGCCATTTTAGGCATGCCATAGCACATGGCCCAAACAATTACTGTGATACACTACAATAGCCAAACAAGCCTAAATGTGCACAAAAACACAGAAAATGCTAAGTTCCAGGAACCAAGGGTGACTGGGTAATAGTTACCACCAGCATCACCCCCAGTAATAAAACATTATTTTACATCATGTCTACTTCCACAGAAACCATGTAGGCCTTAGACCTAACATGCAGCGCATGGCATGTAGGACAGAACATCCCAATGTACTGTAATATAACCACCACCCCACCGGCAACCCCACTGATCACAGAGGAGTGTACCAACAAGTAGAATAGAATTATTTTTCTCACCAGGATTCAATTTTAACTTTATAAGATGATTCTACAAGCAGGCAGTTAAACAGCAGCCCCTGCAGAGATCAGGTCCATACAAAATTAACCCATGCAGGTACCAGGTCCAAATCATTTACCAAACTGCAGGGTTTTTGTCTCATGACAGAAAAAAACAATCCAAAAAAGCAGTTCTGGTGTTCTGTTGCCCCTGCAGAGACAAGGTACAATTCATATACTCCCCTCAATAAACTCTCCCAAAAACAGCAATGGTGTTCCGATGCCTCCCAAAAAAAAGCAGGCCCTAACAAAGACCTGGTCTACACAAAATGAGCCTCTGCAGAGAACAGGTCAAATTGATTTAATCCACTAAAACTGCGTGTTTTCCACAGTACAGGACAAACAGAACTTATGGCACAAAAGGACCTGCTACAGAGACCAGAGACACACAGAACAAGCCCCTGCAGTGACCACATCTATACAAATGAGCCCCTTACAGAGACCTGGTCCAATTCTGAAGGAAAAGAAGTTGAGCCTTAATTTAATCCCCCAGCGCAGCAGTTTTTTTTTTTAATCAGCTCTACCTGAACTCTCTGCTGATCCAGCTGGGACCCTCACAACCATAGAATCCTTTTTTTAAGGATGCAGTGGGTGGAGCCTGCAGACATTTTGCATCTATAAAAGAAGTGATGTCATGTTTCCTGTCTGTGGAACTGGCTGAATGTGTAAATAGTCTCATCCACTTTACCCTCCTCCAAGAAATGTTTTCCACCCTCAAATAAATAAACGTTCATGTTAGTCAATGGTTGTAGGACACTATTTTATTTCTTAAATGGGAGGTACAAAAACTGAAACCAGAGTAGCGGGAGGCAGCATTAGTTTTTCTGGAGGGAGAGTAAGATCCACCCCCACCTCCAGCTGAGAAGCTCATAAAGATCCACCCCCACCTTTTTTTTGGTTCATGTGGGAGGGGCACGAGGTGGACCTATCATGTTGGAACAACTGACTATCAAAGATGTGTGGGGAAGTAATTAAGGAGTACTTGAAACTGCATCTAGGCATACCCCCCCCACACACACACATAGACATCATGATTTTTTTTTTAACTCTAAGCATGTCAATATTTGCCTCCAACATTATGAGCAAGTTGGGCATAAAAATAAAATAGAAAAAAAAAAGGATCAAGCAGGTGCCTTTTCCTTTGTCGGATACATGCAGACAGAAGGTCACACATCCTGTTTGATAAGTTCATTATATGGATGTTTTCCATTTAAAACAGAAATTTTGTTAATATCATGTCTGTAGCATCATTTGTAGCCAGTAAATTATTATTTACCTAGGTACTGTAAAAGACAGGTTTTCATTCAGAAATCCAGTCTTGATCATTTTTTAATTTTTAGCAGTTTTGTAAGATTTATGTCTCTCTGATGTAAGAGTGCATAGCACAGAAACAAACGGGTTTCTGTAATTGATTATTGTTTGCATGAGAAGTGGGCATGACAGTGGCATGCAAGAGTGAAGTCTAAATTGTTTCTTGGCCATTCTGAGGTCTGAAGTTTAACAGTAATGTGTGAAGAGAATAAAGTCTTGTGTTTTGTGAATTTGAACAGGTTTAGTGCTTTAAAGTTAAACAATATGACTATATATACATAGTGTCATAGGCACCTGAAAAAGAAGGAGATACTACTAAAATAAATGCTATTCTGATGATGTAGTTATTTATGTGTAAGAGTTTAAGTGTAGTTCTGCCTAGGTCACAGACACATAAGCTATAAAAGTGCATTTAAGGGTGGATGTTTTAGTCAAAGGTTGTAGTAGCAAAATAAAGCAAGAAAAATAATAGATTGTGTTTTTTTTTCTTTCAATTATTTAACTAGGAGTGGCACACTAAGCTGAAAGCTTGTTTATAGGGGCAACATGTGAGCACAGAGAAATTAAGTGACTTGCTCAGGGTCACCCAGTATGCAAGCAGGGGCTGTAGGATTCAAACACAGATCTCCAGAGTTGCAGCTCAGAACCTTAAACCACTGTGCTTATGGCAGTCGTACATTTTATGATTCATGATGTTGTTGTAGAAAGCAGCAATATATTGCATAGCTGTTGTAAAATGTCAATAAGTAGGTCATGCAACAGATGTGCTGAGCAGTTACTCAAGTAAGACATGTATTTAGGATAGTAAAATACTCCTGATAAATATGTGACATTTGCACCTCAATTTCAAGGAGGTTCTTATGAGGTGCCAATGTATAGTTTAAAGTAGTTATAGTTTTCAAGTTGTCTGAGTAATTGCATTGTACTGCCACTGTTACTAAATTTAAATTATTCTATGAAGGAAATTAGGTTTATGTACCTGTCTGTAAGTGTATTAAAAACATTTACTTGTCCTTATAATGTAATGCATTAAATGCTGTTACTAGGTGAAGAAGTCACATAATAGCAATAGAGATTAAAACAATGGGATGCATAGGAATTTGTATACATTAGCAGAAGCAGTGTCATGACTTTACCAGTTTTTTTATAGTTTCACTCTAGATTTTCAACATTACCATTTTTTACATCTCCTCATAAACAGTACAGCTGTCATTTTTTACATCATGTCCAAAATGTGTTTTTGCACCTGTGGTGCCAACTGGCACAGACGCTGTGCAAAATCACCTTTCGGCTAATGAACTGATAGTATCACTGTTCATGCGGTGGTGTCACAAAAAGCCCATGCTGAAAACTTGGAGTGAAAATACTAAGAAATTCCCAGGGCATTAGGGTTTCTGAGCATAACACCCTGCCCTCTTGGGTCTGATAGGCATCAGGGGTGTGATGTGGTATTGTCAACAGTAATGCTCACACCTTTCCACCCCATCCCGACCCTGCAACAAGTGATAGGTATTGACGTGTGCCTTTGACTCTTTAGAGCCAAAGTTCACTCCATTCTCTTAAACTGTACCCATTTTAGCATATTTCCTTATGGAATGGGGTGACTGTAAAGTTGGAACACCCCAAGGCACACCTCGACACTTGTCTGTGTCTGCAGGGTAGGATGGGGTGAAATGGCATGAACCTTATAGGCAATGACCCAAAGGCACACCCCATTGCCTGTCCATGTCAGCAGGGTGGGGGTGGGGTTGGTGTCACTTCAGTACTTCACTGCCATTCCTATTCTGCCTGTCTGTCTGTGTGTGTGTGTCTCCCTCTCCCTCTCTCTTTCTCTTTCTCTCTATCTATCTGTATGTCTATGTAATTATCTATTTTTCTATCAATTACATGTATTGCTATTTTTATCTATTTTTAAAACAAACCTGCATATCACATTTGCCTGCACTCTGAGCACATACTTATGAAACTGTGCATATTTGTACTCCACTTCTGCATAGACCTCATACTTTCCTAATATTCCCATTATCACAAGCATAACTACCTTGCCCTTATCAAAAGTGACCCCTTTGAATGTTACTATCACATTTTCTCTGCTAACAGTCCATCATTACACCTGACTTCCTGATATCAACACATTGCTTAAATATAACTTGCATCACCTCATGGACAAAAACCCTGTTTCTCTTAAAAGAACACAAACAACTGTGTAAATAATCCCAAGGCTGAACATATGCCAGCCATTACTTTTTTATGTACTGCCACCTTCTGTACCACCATGGGGATTTGCATATGTTTCCCATGATGCTTTGCATTATTGGGGTATGTGCAATTGTGTTTTCTTTAAAATTTGTCTGTCCAGCCAATATCATCCCGAGATAATACATACATCAGTGGCATTTGCTCTGGGGTTCTTTTGTAAACCTATATTGCTTCCTATTCCTTCCATTAAAATGTACGCCTCCACATATTTTCCTAATAATGTACATGCCTGCCTTAGAACAGAAACTAAAACAAATCTTACCACTTACAATTCATTGTGTTGTTTCTCCATACCTCCTTAACAATTTCAGACAACTTCACTAACTTCATTATGCAGCCTTGGTTGATCTGACCAGATTTTGTTTAAATTTGCAGGCACATACTTAACTACCTCCTCTGGCAATTTGAAAGTGCTTCCCATGATATCCCCATTGTTCCCTGTCAGTTACATATTAAATGACTACTGTGAAGGGGGTCTCACCACCAAGCAGTTGGATCCTCTAACATACTGTACTAACTAACATACAATGACTGCCCAGGCTTAATGGTGCCACTTTTTGTGATTAATTTTTGCCCTGCTATTTGTAGACATCATAGATTCACTAAATTTGTTTTAGTGTACCTCTGCTAGCTTTTGCTACTGTAATATTGCAAGAATCTTGTATTTAGCTGCCTTTCTTGTAAATGCCATTACTTTATACAGCTGCTTATCTGCCTTCCCTTTAAAATCTTTGAAAATTATTTGCTTGTTTTTGACCGGCAATGCTTCTGATGTGTTAGCTATTTGCTTCAGTTGCTAACTCACAGATGCTGGCACAATTTATGACAGATTTTATTTGTATTATCTTGCACTGATATTAGTACCTAATATTGTTTTGTGTAACCTGCTTTATTTCCATGTTTACAGGATCTCATATGGCCTCTTTGCAACTGTTGGTAGTTTCCCTGTATCTGCATCAGTTTTCTCACTCTATACATTTGATAGCAACCCCCCCCCTTCCCTGTTTCTGGCTCCATTTTTTCCCTCTATAAAATTAATTTTATAATGAAACTGGCTGAGAATGGGAACAGAGGACCACTCAGCAGGGGCAGTGACAGGGTAAGGTCTCACAATAATGATTTAGACATTCAAACTGCAGATAGCATTGCACATGATCTTTAATAGTAAACTGCCCCCCCAAGCATATCAGGACCATGAGGCAAGGTCCGACTACATTGAACAATTTGCTGTGCTTTCCCAATGCTCTCCCAAAAAGTGGAATATCTTTTTGAAGTACAGGAAGGAATGGTAAGCAGAAGAGATGTATACCATGCAACACCCTGATGCCAGACTGAGTGAGGACAACTGGAATGCACTGAAGTGCTCATAACTTGTGACAGTCCCGACTGAGTGAGGATCACAGGTCTTCAAATGAATGCAGGTGGTAGCAACAAGAACACCAAACCACCAGCGCCTCTGATTTAAAGAGCCATGGAGTGACGCAAGATGGTGCAACCACACATTTCCAGTTCTTTCGATTCTGGGCTGACTCAGGAACCAATTCAAATGTGGATGCAAGAATAATTAACCAGTGGAAAATTAATTTTTCTAAATAAAAGTCGCTGAGGGAAAAGCAAAGTCTGGGCAGCTTACAATTAAATAAATGTAGTTGACTACTCTAATGCATTCGGACCTCAGTAGTTGCAAAGTACATAACCAACCTTGTTAGGGATGAGGTCAAAAGGGACACCTCAACTCAGGAACATTACAGCAGTACAAAATGATAAAAAAAAGTTTTATTTTCGAAAGGGTGGTCATGGGGCAGGCTAAAATGAAGTTATTGGGCAGCAAATTAACAGCAGTTGGGTTTCTGGGGCACAATAATGAGCAGTAAATAAGTATTTTAAATTGCACTGGCAGCAATGTCACATATAGGAGCTCTACTTAACAGGGCCAATGGGCGTCTGTGAAACCACAAAAAGAACACAGTAAAACCAAACTGGATGATTTTATGTGTACTATCTCTCTTAATATGGCACTACAAATGAGGCATGTTATGTGAACATTTTAACAATTCAGAACAAAGTTACAAGGTGTCAATGTACAGCAGATATGACTCTCTTGAATACTGTATTTATGACTATATATATCTATATACATAGATCACTGTCAAAATCGTGCATCCATAATAGCACTACTACTTTAAGCATGATTTAAAGAGGACAAGAAATCATTTCTAACTGGCAGCCGTTCATAATGTTCTTATTTTCAGAAATTATATGCATTCCCCAAATTATCCATATTTAACTATATGTGAATACAAAGTGATGGGAAAAACTGTATTTTACATTGTTTTGTTTTTATGGGCAGTATTCTGTTACAGTTCTCATCATGGAACCACTAATTTAGAGTTTTTAGTACATCACATTTTGTGTACAGAATGCTTATTATGAGCTGTTGGCATATTAGAACCCAGTTTAGAGTTCTGTGCACAAACTGTGACATAGCTAAAACTCCAAATTATTGGTTCCATGATGAGAAGGGTAACAGAATGCGGTCCATAAAAACAAAACAATGTAAAATACAGTTTTTCATATCACTTTTTATTCAGGTATGCTGAAATATGGATAATTTAGGGAATGCATATAATTTCTGAGAATAAGAAGTTGATAAATAGTTGTCAGCTAGAAATGATTTCCTGTCCTCTTTAATTAGTTATTATAGCGTTATCATGTATAGAGATCGCATTTACCTTGTGGTCATGATCACATTTACTTCCCCCTGCCCACATCACAGCAGCATGACAGTAAGCAAGGCTAATAAGGGCAAACACAAAAGGTAAAAATCAAGAGTGAGATGCCAGTACAAAAACAACAGTGACCTTCTACAAAAGCTGCTGTTTAATCTTAAGTTTTGATAGTAATCATATAAGTGGTACTGAAATCATTGTACATGCCTTGCACTAATTAGTTTCTACCATGAACTACAGTGACCTTTAATTAATTGGATCTGTCCCTAATTGTCTTGTTTACATCCAGTTTACATTTAGTTACAGTTCCCATGTAATTTGTTGCCTGCATGCTACATATACACACACAACACTTGCACAGTATCAGATAGACTGAACAATGGCAGTATGCTTTCCAAAGAGCCAAAAGGGTGGAGACATAGCAGTGTTATATGGGTTTCTGTATTGAAGAGAAAGAGAAGGAGTCACTACAGAGAAAACCTATTATAAATGCCTTGAATACGACAAGGGGCATTGCACTGCTCTACTGCACATCAAAGGGGAGACTGTGCTGAAAGTTATAGGTGTGCACAATCATGTCCCTGACCCTGCCCAAGTTGCAGTGTAGCAGGCAGTGGCATAGATGAAGGAGTATGCAGGGTGTACAGTGGAAACAACTCACCAGACTGTGGCTGATGCAGTGTCTCAGCTGTCTCCATCGGTGTCATTGCAACTGCCTGCTATGTCGCTGTTAACGAGGACAGTGCGCAGGAACTGGAGGGCCACTGCCCACCCTCCACCAGATCCTGCAGATGCAACAGTCCTAATAGTACCTCCAGACTTTGTGCAAACAGTAAAGAATGAAAAATTCCTGCTTTAGGATTCTGGTCCCAGTCCCGACCAAATATTGATTTTTTCCACTGCTCATGACATGCAGCACCTGACAAGTTGCAGCCACTGTTTTGCAGATGGGACATTTAAGTGCTGCCCCAGTATTTTTGCGCAATTACACACAATACATGCTGTAAGGTATGGGACTGTTGTGCCACTAATTTACATCCTCATGGGGAACAAAACAGCTGCAACTTATGGTAAACGTTTTGCAGAACTACAAAATCTTTGTGGGCCATTGCAACCTGAAACTATTCTTACAGACTTTGAGCTGGCAGTGATTAAAGCATTTCAGCAGGCATTTCCCAATTCAAAAATGAGAGGATATTTCTTTCATATGTGCTACGCAGCTTGGCGAAAAGTGTAGGAGCTGCCTGATGTCAGTGGCCCATACATATTGGACCCTAATTTTGCCTTTAATATTCAGCTGCTGCCTGCTCTTGCTTATGTGGCAGTTGAAAATGTAAAAAAAAGCTTCAATGGATTAATGCTGATAGATTTATTTCAAACAAATGGTGACATTCTTACAAATCCTATAGACTACTTCGAAGATAAGTGGTTGGGATGCCCCTTAGCAAGAGGTGGTCAGAGGCACTCCATGTTCCCAGTGCCTCTCTGGAACTGCCTTGATGCAGTACAGGATGATTTGCTCCAAACAGTGAATGCAGTTAAAGCTTGGCACTGTCAGTTAAATCATTTTGTCAGAGCACAGCATCCTTACATCTGGAAATTTTATGAATTTCTAAGTTTCTAAAAACTGAACAACACATGAATACAACAGTGATGGAACAATTGGTAGCTGGTTCTGCTGTTTCTGAGGTCCATAAGAAATATAAAGATACTGCCAAGAGAATTTCAGGAATTGTTGAAGAATACCATACACAACTCAGGGATGAATATTTGAGGGGAATAGCTTACAATTTTCAACTCCAGGCATAAAGCATGAATCAAAGAATTTTGAGAGATAGTGCTATTCCACTTGTGCACTCATTCACTAGCACACTAATTTTAAAAATGTTTTGCTTTTTTTTGTTATATGATTGAAATAAAGATGTGATACATGGTGCGCTTACACTTATGCACTCCTGAAGTAGCACACTTATTTTAAACATTTTCTGATTAAAGTTGAATAAAGTTTTCCTTTTTGTCACTGCACAGTTTAAATCCCTTTGTTTACATGTAGGAACTGTGATGGGACTATGGATGAACCAATGTGGGAAGGGCGGAATGCAGGGAACATTTAAAGAGAGGCACCAGGTTTGCATGCTCAGGTATTTATTGTCCCCACATTGAAACAAGAAATCAGCAGTAGTTGGCAAAAGTTGTAGTCTTACCTTGTAATCTCACTTACACTGCTTGTTTGTGCCACAGTTTTGTGCAACATAAAATACCATGCATTCAAGAGGGATTGCTTAAATTACATGCACTGACGTGTATACGCTATTGTAGCATGCGCAATTACTGTTGCACAATTTTACCCCGATCCCTATGTGTGTATGTGTGTGTGTATATATATATATATATATATATATATATTTCAATTGCTCACCAAATTATTACAATAACTAGGGAAATTCAAATATGTGGTACTATACTTTCATAGGATCATGAAAAGTAAGCTTCCCCAAATCTGTGAGTTTTCTTGAAAAAAATGTATCTGTTTTGTGGAATACAAAAATACATGAATGAGTACAGAAAACAGGATTCAACGTGAATAAAATCTGTAACAAATGTACACTCTGTCTTCACTTTTGTCCTATTTTCCCAGAAGGGGAGTAAAAAAAAACATGTGAATGTAGAAATGTCCTCTAGCAGACTTGTTTCTGCAACAAATCATAAATCACTGATATGAACTCTTATAGAATTTTTCTGCTCCTTTTATAGAACATCTACACATGTGAAAAGTGAAATTCTTGGATGTAGCATTACTGTAATATAGTACTATTCAAGGTTGAGATTGTCGGGGAACATCCTTTCATGAATTTCCCAGACTTCAATTTACTGTTGAGCACACTTCAGGTAGTTTTTGCCAGGCAAAGTGCTCACCTTCACCCAGCGAAAACATCATGCAGTGGCACTTCATCAAGAAAAGTGCTGATGAAGGGCCAAGATGTTCAGTTTTACAAGGCAAAGCAGTACTTTTCTACTAAAAACTTTGTGATATGTTCTTTTTTTAAAGAGTTTTTATTCAAAATTGAATTTGTCCTCAACCACAAAGCAAATAAAGGTGCGAGTTAAGAACAGAACATGTTGTTGGTTCTCCACTGATCTCAAATCTGCTCTGTTAGAGAGGGATAATCTTTGGAAGAAAGCACATAGGTATAAGACCCCATCAGACTGGTATGCATTTAGAAGGGCCAGAAACCCATGTACCAGGAAGATTAGAGAAGCAAAAGCCACATACTACCAAACAGAACTGGACTTGGCCACCAAGCACCCAGCCAAATTCTGGAATACCATCAAGGACCTCTCTAGTCACACACCTAGTAACTCTCTCCCACCTAAGATCATTTCAGGTAACAGCACCATTACTGAGAAGGTGGAAATTTTGGATTCCTTTAATAACCACTTTACGACAGTGGGACTAGCCTTCAATAACTCTCCTGTGAACCTGTTACGCTCCCAGCTGGGCTCTCAACCTAATGAAGTCTGAGTCACAAACTCTAAATTCTCCCTGCAACTTGCCTTCCTGAAACAGGTTGAAGACCTTCTATGTCAATTGGACATAAAGAAAAGTGCTGGCGCTGACTACCTAGACCCATACTTCCTAAAGATTGCTTAACATGTACTAGCTGTACCTATAACACACCTATTTAACCTATCACTTAGCCAAGGAGTCCTTCCATCCATCTGGAAAACAGCCCATGTTATACCTTTGCTTAAATCAGGAAACCCCTGAGACCTTCACAACTATAGGCCAATTTCCCTTCTCCCCGTCCTGTCAAAATTATTGGAAAAAATTCTAAGTACACAACTGATATCTTATTTAAAACTATCAAATCTGCTAAATCCTGCCCAGTCTGGATTCAGGGCTAACAATAGCACCATCACAGCTCTCGCAAAAGTGACCAACGACTGGTAGTTTGAACTAGAAAAAAAAACTTTGTCTTTGCAGTATTCCTGGACCTATGCAAGGCATTCGACACTATTGATCATAGCCTACTCCTCTCATCCTTGCAGTCTATAGGCTTGGACTCTCTTTCCCTTCGGTGGTTTACAATTACCTTACTGACTGTTTACAGGAAGTCAAAGCAGAAGATGAACTCTCATCTATTAAACCCCTACTAAGAGGAGTGCCCCAGGGATCTATTTTAGGTCCCATTCTGTTTGCAATTTACATCAATAACACCAGTGACAGTGTAACTAAGGCTAATGTCCACCTACTCGTGGATGATATGCTGCTTTACTTAAGCCGCCCATCACCTCAAGTTGCATGTAGTGACCTTCAATCTGAATTTAACCTTCTTCAAAAAAAGCTCTTAAACAAAAAGCTCTTACTTAATGTAAAGAAAACTAAAGTGCTGCTCCTCTCTCCATAAATACATGCAGCTATTTCAGCAACTACAGGAAAAGTACCACAGATCTCTACAATTCTAGGAGAAAACCTAGAATTTGTTACAAAGTTCAAGTGACTAGGAGTCTGGCTAGATCATAAACTATCTTTCATTGAGCATATCGAGGATTTGCTGAAAAGACTTCGCAAGATACTTGGTCTCCACTTCAGGATCAGTTACCTACTCACAAGTGATGCAAAGATGAGGTTGGTGCCAGCTACATTTCTCTCACTGGTAGATTAAGCAGACTTTCTTTACAGCCACTCTCCTACCTCTGACCTAACAAAACTGGATAAGCTCTACCATAGAGCTCTTAGATTTATTACCAGTCTCCCCTTCAGTATGCACCAGTGTTTATTATATGCAGCCGTAGGATGGACCTCCCTCCACTTTAGGTGGGGAAAAAATGCTGCTTTATGGACCTACAGAGCTATCTAAAAAAAACTTCCACAATACATCTCAGACTGCCTCCCGCTAAGCTCAATAAGCACCTATGCCCTGAGAAGTCACCCTTACATCTCATTAAAAATTCCCAAAGTATACTCTCACCAAGGCAGAGCAGCCATCAGCTTTGTGCTGCCCTCCCTGTCGAACAATTTACAGAAAACCATAAAATTGAATACATTGATCAGCATTGGTTCATTTAAGACCTTGTACTCTCGTCTCATTAAGGAATCATGCAAGTGCATTTCTCACCATTAATCTGAACCAATAACCAAAATATCACCATACGGGCTGTCTTTAACCTGTCCTCTTTTACATACATTTCCCTTAATCCTTCCTCTTCTCATGCTTTATCCTCCATCTGCTGCTTTCCACTGTCCTGTGTTGATGTTAATTATCCTATCTCCATCTAAGCTACCTATTAATAATTATGTTTTATTCTGGCCATGCCTTATGATGATACATTCCCCTACTGCATGGCTTCTTATTTCTAGGTCTACCCTAGTCCCCTCCTCTACTATTACCCACCTAACCCAAATTAGCATACTGTCACTATTGCTAGCCTTGCTTGTAGAGCAGAAAGCAGCTAACTAAAATAAGCTACATTTTCTTATTAATTTAACACTTATATCTTAGCAGGAGTCAGTGTCTGTTGAGATTAAGCAAACACATACTTTATTAGAAGTAGAAGGGGTCTTATTTAGGGTTTAAAAAAAAGAAAAGAAAGAAAGTCAGTGTGCGTTCAGTGCTGGGAAGGGTTCTGTATCAGTTTACTTTGCTAAACCAGTAGGAGGAGAGAGAGCGTAATTGGGGGTGTGGCTTAGACACTATAAAAGCAGGTGACTCAAATTACAACTTCCTGTTGCTAGCCTTTTTTCTTACTAATTGACCTCCATCCCACCCACCCTAAGCCAGTTCTACTTTTATAGCCACTGGATTTGACTGTCAAAAAGAACTTCCTGTTTGGTAGTAGGAAGGGAAGGATCATAGAGAAACATTGGTTTTGTCAACCCTAAAGGAAAAAAGTAGCTCACTCTCCCCCCCAGCTGTTGGTGGTCTGACACTGAGCAAGGAAGAAGGAGGCTACTGAAGAATATAGGAAGTTACTGTCCCAGAACAGGAAGGGTGAGAGCTGTAAGGAGAGGAGAGAGTAAGCATACAGAGAAACAGGAGAGGGGACACAAAATAAGACATGATGGGAGTGGTGCAGTGCAATGGCTGTGGTGCGGCAGTGTTCCGGGAAACATTCTGGAGGCTGCGATGCTGTCCTATTTGCAGGCACCTCTCTGGTCTGAGGGAGGAGGTTGCCCATCTCCAGGCTGATCTGGCTAGGATTCGTGAAACCTCCTCCCCCACCCAAGGACCACTAGGCCAATACCACTACCTCAGAGGTTGTCAAGAAAGAGGAGAGGCTGGACCAGGGTGGGCTCAGGGAGGGAGAGGGTGGTGGAACAGAGTTGCATCCCTTCAGCTGTACCTCTCCACAATTCATTCACTCTTCTGGTGGACAGTGGTTCCTCTATGGAGGCACCTGCAGTGGAGACCAAGGAGGATGCTAGGAACCTCCACAAAGGAGACCCACAGGAGGGTGGCATGAGACCCCACAGGGGAAGGAAACAACTCCTGGTGGGGGACCTTCTCAGAGGTGCTGCCTGTCTATGGCAAGGGTGATGCTAGGGTAGTCCTCAACAGGGAATTCAATGAATGATTGAAAAACTGGTGTGGAGCTCAGGGTTTTGGCTTCACTGGGGACTGGGGAGCCACCTGGAGGGATGCAGACTTATACTGGTGCGATGGTCTGCATCTGTCCAGGGGGGAACCAGGATCCTAGATGAGAGGTTTAAATGCTTCATTGGCAAGCATTTAAACTAGCCAAGGGGGGAGGCGCTGAAAAGGAGCAGGGAAATCCCAGCCTTCCCCCACAAACAACAGTAATTAGTGAGGTAAACACCAAGGTAGAGAAGTCATTAGGGAGCAGGACAGAAGTAAATGTAAAAAAAAGACAAAGGCAGTAAGGATAGGAATGGGGCTAAAAGGGGTAAGGCCATCAAAAAGTGGAGAGTGATGAGTACCAATGCCCATAGTCTGTGTAACAAGCTCCCTGAACTAGTGGCCGTGATGGAAGAGGGTTGCCTGGATATTGTGGCAGTCACAGAAACATGGTACACAGAGAACCATGACTGGGATGTCAACATACTAGGATACACAATCTACAGGAGGGGCAGGGAGGGTAAAAGAGGAGGAGGAGGAGGAGTAGCTCTTTATGTAAAGGAAGGGATCAAGGCAACAGAACTAAAGAGTAAACAGGGAGCAGATGAGACACTCTGGGTCACCCTAAAGACAGGAAATGGCACCACAATCCGCATGGGGGTTGTATACAGACCCCCATCTCAGGGGGAAGGAATGGACAAGAAAATGATAGAAGGCTTCCTTAGAATGGCAGAAAAAGGGGAGATATTGTTGATGGGGGACCTGAGTATGTCAGATGTTAACTGGAGCACCTTGGCTGCAGGCACATCCAAGAGCAGGGTCATTCTTGATGCCCTACAGGGGGCATGCCTCAGACAGCTAGTATTGGAACCCACTCGGGAGGGAGCAATCTTAGACCTGGTAATCTCAAGGACAGAGAAAGAATCTCAGATTTAGAAGTGGGTAGCCATCTGGGAACAAGCGACCACCAAACAGTGTGGTTCACGATAAACACAGCCATACAATCAAGCCACACAAAAGCAAAAGTATTGGACTGTAGGAGGGCTGACTTTGAGAAAATGAGAGAGTGCCTCAGAAAAGCACTAGCAAACAGGCAAGAAGGAGGGGGTGGAGGAACAATGGAGAATAATCAAAACAGCCATCACAGAGGCAACAAGCCTTTGTGTAAAGCAAATCAACAAAAACAACGAAGGAAAAAACGCTTGGTTCTCAAAAGAGGTGGCAGGGAAGGTTAAGGAGAAAAGGATAGCATTCAGGAAATATAAGGAAACACAGAAGGAGAAAACAGAGAACTTTATCAGTTAAAGCAGAAAGAGGCTGGGAAGGCAGTCAGAATAGCAAAGGCCCAAACCGAGGAAAGGATAGCCAACTCTGTTAAGAAGGGGGTTAAGACCTTTTATAAGTACATTAGGGAGTGAAGAAAGACCAAAGGAGGGATACTGAGGCTTAATAAAAGGGAGGGAATGTGGGTAGAGGGTGACAATGAAAAAGCAGGGATACTGAATGAATATTTCTGCTCAGTATTCACAAAGGAAGAGGAGAGGGAGGTACCTAAACCAAACAAAAGAAACACTCTGAAGATGAGGGTCGATACCAGTCCATTTACAGAAGAAAGGGTTCTGAAGGAACTAATAAAATTGAAGGTGGACAAAGCAATGGAGCCTGATGGGATTCACCCAAGAATTCTAAAAGAACTAAGGGTAGAACTAATGACACCGCTGACTACTCTCTTTAACAAATCATGGGAGGATGGGGTGGTACCTGAGGACTGGAGGAGGGTGGATGTGATTCCTCTTCACAAAAGTGGGAGCAGGACAGAGGCAGGAAACTACAGACCAGTTAGTTTGACCTCAGTGGTAGGTAAAATGATGGAATCACTTCGAAGGAAAGAATTGTTGAGTACCTAGAGGCCAGTGGGGCACAGGACCCAAGGCAGCATGGATTCACGATGGGAAGGTTGTGTCAGACTAATCTAATACATTTCTTTGACTGGGTGACCAAAGTAGTAGACCAGGGAGGGGCTATGGACATGGCTTACTTAGATTTTAGCAAGGCATTTCATACAGTCCCACACAAAAGATCAATACACAAATTAGCCAGCCTTGGAGTGGGTCCCAAGGTGGTAGCCTGGATAAAAAACTGGCTAGACAACAGGACACAAAGGGTAGTAGTAAATGGAGTCCACAGTGAAGAAAGGAGGTTTACTAGTGGGGTACCACAGGGTTCAGTACTGGGACTGGTCCTTTTTAATGTCTTTATAAGTGACATTGCAGAGGAACTGGAAGGAAAAGTATGTCTCTTTGCAGATGACACAAAGATCTGCAGCAGGGTTGATACACCAGATGGAGTGGAAAGGATGAGAAGGGACTTGGCAAGGTTAGAAGAATGGTCAAATGTATGGTAGCTCAGATTCGATGCAAAGAAGTGCAAGGTAATGCACCTGGGAAACAAAAACCCAGGACAAGAGTACACAATGGGGGGTGAGATACTGACAACAGTAAAAATGGAAAGGGACCTGGGGGTAATTATATCAGATGACCTAAAGGTGGGCAAGCAATGTGAGAAGGCATTAAGGAAGGCTGGGGGGATACTGGGATGCATAGGGAGAGGCATCAATAGTAGAAAACAGGAAGTTGTTATCCCTCTGTACAGACAGTTGGTGAGACTCCATCTGGAGTACTGTGTGCAGTTCTGGAGACCCCATCTCCGCAAAGACATAGATAGAGTGGAGGCTGTCCCGAGGAGGGCAACCAAAATGGTGCAGGGTCTGCACCAAAAGACGTACAAAAGGAGCTTAATATGTATACCCTTGAGGAAAGGAGGGAGAGAGGGGACATGATAGAAACTTTCAAGTACCTCAAGGGAATCAACAAAGTCCAAGAGGTGGCATCTTTCAGAAAAGAGATGTGCAAGAACAAGGGGCATAATTTGAAGATAGAGAGGACGGCTCAGAGGTAATGTGAGGAAGCATTTTTCTCAGAGAGGTTGTGGATGCATGGAACAGCCTCCCTGAGGGAGTCATGGAGTCAAGAACAGTGGGGGAATTCAAGAATGCATGGGACAGACATAAGGCAGTCCTAGTGGGGGGTAGGAGAAAGTAAGCTGTCGGTTAAATAAGATCTGCAGCTTATCTGTTAGGTAGAAAAATGGGCAGACTGGGTGGGCCAAGCGGTCCTTATCTGCCGTCAGATTCTATGTTTCTATGTTTCTATGTCACTTAAATCTGAGATATTCACAATTTGTCACTTGCAGATGATACTACTGCAACATTGTTTGTTCTATGCGATTGGCTGATGTCTTATATGCTATGACTTACAGTATATGTATCAAATTGTCCCATTGTCATTAGATATGTATCCCTCATCTTTTGTATTTTGTCTGAGATTTTACCATAACCAGGTACATCTTGCAAATGAGCTCTGCTCAATGAAGTTCACCTGGATAAATACAGATTTTGATTGATTGATTGATTGATTGAAATGGTTCCCACCTCTTTCCAAAACACAGACCTTTCAAAATGATAATCCCCCACCCTGCTGCCTTCTAGTACCCATCTCCATTCATCACCACCCTGCCACACACAGTCCCAGCAGAGGTTCCTACAAAAAAGAATAGTGGACTGATTTAATCACCCCTTTCTTCCACATGCACCAAATCATGTAAACCACATCACCCACCTTCGCCATGCTTGAACCCCCTAGTAAAATCATAACCATCACACTACCCCACACTCTAACACTCAACCACCCTCTTCCCCTAATCCAAATTCTTAAAGATACATCTGCACTGGAACTGAATAAAATTGTCCAGCATTGGAAAAAGAGAGACCCCCTCTTCACTCAGTAATGTCATGCAATAGAATACATGAACGGAGAAGTCTTCACCTATCATAACACCAGAGAGTGGGTTCTGTTTTTAAAGAGCCCATAAGACAAAACAAGATGTCTTAAATGGCAGTTTGTGTGCCAGTGACCCTGGAACAGATTTTTATACTGTATGATTTCCAGTGCCAATCTCTCCAAAGCTTCTGCCACTGCTCCAGTGCATCAAACTAATGGGACATGATAGGGTTTGATGGAAGCTGCTAGCAGCTCCTGTTCCATGAAACTCTGGCCCATGATTGGGGAGGGTGGCTTTGACAGTGTTCCCAAGACAGAGGACTGGGGGGACAAGGCATTACAGGAGGAGAACAGATCACAGACAACTCTACCAGTGAGACTGTGCTCCACATTGAAGTTCATGAAGTGTGCAATCCAGTGATGCCTGTATCGGCAGTGACCAAAAGCAGATGACATCTCTAGACTTGAAAAGGCACTGCATGCCCACCATACGGCATCTGCCAGCATGCCCCAAATCCACACTTTCACCCCCTCACTCCCCCTATGTAACTGTTCCTCCTTCCAGCTAAGCAATGAGCTATGGCAGCAGTAGCAGTGGCAGCAGCATGGCATCCCCATCTGACTGAGTGCAGAGTGATGCAGACCCCTGTAAGGCAGTAAGAGGGGGAATCCAGGAACAAACACCTCATGGCCTCACAGCCACAGCCATACTCCCCAGCAATGGGTGGCTCATGTGTTGTACCTAAAGCATCTAGACATCAGGCAGTACAATGTAGCTGTGCATATCTGGGGCACAAAAATGGGACAGCAGGAATGACCCCTCCCCTGATATTAGACTCCACAGATGTGCACAGACATTGATAGCATGGGTGGTGGAGACTGTGGTGTGGAAACTGCTCCAGGTAAAGGTGATGGAGTTGGCACTCTGTAGATAGCTGTGGAGGTACACAAGTCAACCCATATTGGTGCCTATTGCATGGGAGTAGTTAGGAAACTGTATGACACCCATGTATCTATTTCTTGAAATTTGTTTTGGTAACTATATGGCACCATAGGAGATGTGCAGTGGCACTCCTCTGTGTAGGGTGGGCCATGACCCCAGGGCACTGAACTGATGATACCACCTGCGATACCACATGTCACAATGGCAGTACATACACTGCTGTGCCTGCCTGGTATATGACAGGGGCTGTCCTATGCTGACGGATGTCTCTTGTTGGCTGTCAGCTATGGTTGTTGGTGGCAAATGGTCTGTTGGACCAACCCTGGCTGATCTGAGCACTGGTGCACACTGTTACTGTGGTGGGGCTTCCAGAATCCCACAGTAGGTGATGCTGCAGCTGGGTTCCACTGCAAACCCCCTTATGCCATGGTGCACCCCTGTGTTTGATGCAGGGCTGGTGCAGGGCTAGTCTGGCAGAAGGGAACCCAGATTTGCCACAGCCAAGGTATGAAAATCGGTACTGCCCCAAGTTGTGATGCAAGAGGTGCCCCTTGTGTCACTTCTGTTTGATGCAATCACCATATATCATTTTCAGGGATTTGAAAATTGAGCCCAGTCAGTTTTTAGTATAGGTAAAAATATCTTCTTTCATTCATAGAGATACTTGCCTCTGGACAGAGTGATATCTCAGCCCTGGGGATGGTTTTCGCTGTACTAGGAATGATATAAAACAGAATTTTTGGGGGGAGCTTACAAGTGGAAGTGGGAAGAGTGATGGGGGGTTTGGATGGGGGATTTCAATGCATCATCAAGTCAGATCAGGTGGGGTGTTTTTTTGGCATGTAGGTTGGGAGAATAGTATATCTATACCAAATCAGTTGTTGGCAGCTATCATCACCAAAAGGAAGGGAAGGTTGTTTTCATTGCAGAGGGTGGTGGGAAGGGGGTAAATACAATTAGAAATGTCTGGGTATTTGGAGGCATGGTTTATCATTGCAGTTGGTGGGGGATTGGGTTAATGTTTAAAACTTATGTTTAAATCAATTTCAGTGGGCAAAGGTCATAGGGAAGTGGGGAACTTCACAAAGTTTGTGAAGTGTGAAGTTACAAGACACTGGACCAGTTTCACTGGTGAAGTTTAGATTCACTGCATCTGTAATCCTACTGCTACATATGTGAAATCTGAAAATCTTTCTTACACAGAATGTGTGAAGTTAGAGTCTTTAGTTGACCCTAACTCAGCATTCCTTGACATTTTGTTATTTGTCTGCAATCCAAACATTATCCTAATGAAGCTTTTTTGGAAAGAATTGCTTTATGTTTTGTGAAAAGTAGTAAATCATAGGGATAATAACATATATTGCATTACAGTATTTGAGGGCACTTCAGTTTAAATATTACTGAATTATACCAGTTTTACTAAGTCCCTCTACTAATTACTGTACCATGGTTCCATTTTGAGGTTATTGGAACCTTCAGCACTGTAAAGAAAAGCAAAGAAACAAAAAAATGAACCTTAACCATCTTGAAAGATAAACATCAGAGGCCCAGAAATCCTAAATATTTATTGTAAGTGGATGGGGAGGTGAGGTGTTGGCTTAAGGCTCACAGGCATCAAACTTGCGAAGTAAAATGCTCCATGAGCCTACTGTAAATATTGCTGAATAATTTGGGTCTCGATGGATAGATACACTTTTTGGAACAACATTTTGTAAAATGTTCATTGAATTGCCTATCTCCTATCCCTCTATATAGGGCTGACACAAATGCTGTCTATAATACTGTGTTTGTTTTATGTGTCAGCAGTGCAGTGTCTGAAAAAAATGAAGGCTGTAAGTCAAACTAGAAAACAAATCATTATTCATAATAAAAAAAAATAACTATTTCTCTCTCACACTCCTCAAAGCCTTATCCCTATCACTTTACTTACAGTAGCTGTGGTCAGTCAGGAAGATCACCTCTGAGTCCTGTGGTAAAAAAAGGACTGCAGTAAATTGCTTCCAAGAGCATTGTCTTTATAGTTTTTTTGAAAGATGGAGCTCTTTGTCATACCCATACAAGTTTTTATTGACCGATTATGATTCTGACAGACTGTCATGTGTAACTACCCAGTTCCTGGGGTTACTAGAATCCTATCAGTATTATTGTTAGGAAGGCAGGAGGCAGCTGGTAGGGAGTTCATTAGGGGCTCCTTGCATAATGACATAATTGTTTACTCAGCTAGCCTGATGGAGGAATGATTAGGTCATTTAGAACTCTCACAGCAGCATAAGCCACACTCTGTGGATAGCTGATCTGGGGAGCTTGGAAAGCTCAGTTTGAGTTGGAGTTTCGGTTCAGAGTGAGTTTGAGTGAGGAGGTGAGAGTGGCAGAAGGACTGCCAGTGGACTCTGAGAATAGGGCCCAGGATTTCTCACCTTAGTGGAGTGTCATTTCCAGCTTCCAGTTGAAGAGGTGGATGCAATACTACAGCAGAATTTCCTGATTTCTACTCCCTGTAAAGTGGAATAATCTGCTTGTTCTCTATTGACTCAAAGGGCAATCCCCTGAATGTTCTGTGGTGTTTTCAGCTGCCTTGGATAGGACCTGAAATAGACTGTTTGGACTGGCTACCCAGGAGAGTGCCTTTCCTTTTCCTTTTTAGTTATTCCATGCCCAGTGGACGGAACAATTCCTGTGTGTACTGTCTAGGAGACTAGATCTCTACAAGTTTTAGGGGATTAGATAGTATGGGGTGCATGTGCCCATAGATAAGGCTGGATCGCACAAGTGTAAGTGAAATAAAATTAAACTGTGTACCCCAGTGAGCGAAGTTTATTTTATCTGGTCACTCCAGTTTGTGACAAGTAAAAGTATGGGACATCTAGCATTTCAGTGGGGAATGGGTGTTTCAATGGTGCAAACCTGAAGAATGGCAGAGACTGTTGGTTGGGACCAAGAGTGGGAGGAACACCATCTAAGTGCTTACAAGGCAAGTCTTCCTGGTTCATAAAGGGCACCAGTATGTTTTCCTGAGTGAGGGCCAAGCTGCAGGTTATGGTATGTGGCTGAGTTTAACATATATTGTACCTATGCCTGAGAAGAGTTCTGAGTGTGTGGCTTAGATTCATTAAATGACACCCATGGAGGGAAAGAGGTTCATGTGCATGGCCAGATGTCCACTAATGCATCTTTGGGAATTTGGGAAGATGTTTCTGTTATTGTTTATGAACTGTACTGCATGCAAGAAGAGTTCTTGAATTTGTACCTGTCCAGCGTGGACCAACACTTAGGAGCCCACTTCCACTTTTACTTTCCATCTGTTGAATAAAGCCATGCTGCACAATCCCAGTCACTGGTATGGACAGTCAGATTATTGCTTCTGGTTGTGTGGATTTATTGGGGCCCCCTCAGCAGGTTAGATCTAGCATATGCCTAGCAGCCTCCACCCAGGACCTGGGTTGTGTTATTTACACAAGGTTCATGTTGTTTGTTTCTGTACCCCCACCCCTCTCTTCCTCTAGAAAATTAGCCAGGTACACATCCTAATGCCAAGGGTGGTACCTATGTATTAGTAAAGTAACTTGTTATACCACTATGTAGGCACCAGTGTTTTCAGATATTTAATGGGGGGTGTGCACACTAGTCAAAAAAGTGGCCTGGGGGTTACACAAGGGTTTGAATGGGTCAGTTGATATAACAGATGAAATAAACTAAAACAAAAAGGCTAAATAGAAATAAGAATAATCAAGAGAGTCATATCTTTCAATCCAGTAATCACACTTGTGGTTGATACCTCCAACACAGCTTAAAATGATCTAGTCTCCAGCAAAATGCTTTAATGGAACCGTCTCAAAATAAGGCTAATCTAACAACCATGGCATTTTTCACAGTTTCATTACAGAATCTATGTCATAAATAGTTTAACTGATGTAATGAAAAATGTTTTCAAAACAATGTTTATATTTTAAGCAGGACATAATTCACAATACAGGGTTAAAAGGACAAAAGAAAGTAAATTTGATTAATGTTATAATTAAAAACCAATCCATGAAAACCATTATTAAGTATAAGAACTAAAAAAGCATATTGTGGGCTATTGTCTAAGGTGCAAAGTAGCTACGTGCTGTGTATCTGGGGCACATAGACACTCCACTGCCACTGAACCCCCTGCACCTGATTTTCCAAGAGGGCATAGGGCTGGTTATGCTCAAATGCATGGAGTGCCAGGTGAGGAGGGGTGCAGGCTACATGTTTCAGAAGCAGTCATAGATGCTGCATACACCTTCCGACAGTATGCGGCTGGCAGTGGTAAAAACCCTGTATTGCCCCCCCCACCACCATGCTACCCAAGCCTGAAGGAACCACTTCAAGGTTAGATAGCCCCTGCCCCCACCACTTGAATCTCTATGCCTGTACCCAATGCCCGTCCTTTGCCACACATCCTGTACTCAGCTGTGCCCCATCACCATGTCTGCAGGCACCCACCTGACACACATAGGGGCACTGGCCCCATGAATACACACAGGGCCCCCCACCCCCCCAGTAAAGCCCTACTGGACCAGACCCTCCACCCCTATCACAGCCTTCCTGGCCATCCATGGGTGTTCTGTGTACCCCCCATGGCACTGACAACCCCCAGACCCCTGTACCTGCCCATCAGTGCTGGTTCAGTCCTCCCCACACCTCCACAGCTGCTAGCCATCCAAGTGATGCTGGGAGCATATCGCTATATGTAGGTGGCCTGCACCCATCATCACTGGCACAGCCCATGGCCATGGAGGTGTGAGGAGGGCTGTGCTGCTTGCCAGCCCATGTTGCAGCACCAACTGACAGGTAAGGGTGTTGGGGGTGCTGTCATCAACCAGGGGTCACATGGCAGCGTGGGGGGTGGGAGGTACTGCTGCCATGAGAATGGGACTCAGAGTACATGGGGAGGTACACCTACCCTGGGGATGGGGAGTTGCTGTGTGAAGGGGCCTACAGGCTGGTTGTCCATCCACCAGGGGCTGTCTGTGCACCCCATGGGTGTTCTTGTCCATGGGCATGACGTGGGGAGCACACTGGCCAAGAGGGTTGGTCTGTGCTGGCCCGGGTGCCTGCATTTGGCATTCATGCACCCAGACCTACACCCTGCAGTGCAAGTGATTCACTGTGTGAGCCTGGCCAGGCATCCCATTGGATGTTCACCTGAGTCTGCTACACCATCCCCAGCCACCCTGAGCAGCTCTGCACACCGGGGACAGGGCACAGAAGAGAGCTGTGTGGTGGCTGTGAACACAGCCACCATGCATCGTTCTGCAGGTTCTGTGCTCCACATGTGGGACACACGCCTCTGGTGTATAATTCCCACCCCTTGGAGAATCTTCCCCCCCATATAGAACAAAAATAATCATGGCTGCTACCTGAAATTGTTTTAAATTATTTAGTAGATTATTTTTCTTATATTTACCAAACTAAAAATTGATTAATTCCAGTGTCGCTTTTCATTGTGTTTTTTTCAGACATGTGTTCATAGTCATTAGCCATGGAGAACCATGTCAATAAAGCATGAACAAACCATGGTAGGCATTACCATGGACAAAAATCAGGATGGAGCAGGGACAATCATTGATATTAGTGGACAGTCTAGTTTGTCCATAAAAACATGGACAACTAGAGAGTGAGATATCACTGAATTTTGTAATCCCCTATTGCAATGGTCTCTCTCTCTCTCCTTACGAACCCTTAGATATAGTATCGCTGCATGTGCTGACATGGGTGGCTGAACAGCCTCTTAAAAATCCAGTAAAGGAATTAACTTATTCTGTATGTTTCCCAATGGATGATCTATGATTCCTCCTATCTTATGGTGTGTTATCCCCTCCCGCTAAGTGCCATCTGTCTCCCTACTCACTGTCTTCCTGGACCTTTTTCCTTTTTCATACTGTAGTGTGGAACTATACTTCAACTTGATCACTACTCAGTAGGCTAGGATGTATACTACTATGTAAGTTGCTTAATTGTTGTTCCATGCATCCCTCCAGTTCTTTAATTTTTAGCCCCTCCAACATACAGTTTTGGTCTGCACTATAACTCTTTATGTACGTATAGTGGCAGCCATCATAATCTTCCACTTCACCATAGAACAGTTTATCACATTAATGTACTGCACTACAGCACTTCTCCCTTACAGCAGTATTATTCAAGGTGCAACATTAGCTGAAGTGTTATTATATTGTGAAGTAATACCACAAAGCTTCACACCTATGTATTACATAGCAGACCACAACACATCAGATAAATGATAAATAGATTTTTGTTAGCTTACTTTCAGGTGTGGGCATCTAACATGGTAAGGTACAACATCCTGCAGATAAATTTCCCAACGTGTTTCGTGCTTCATCGTGGCATTTTTTCAAGGGTATATTTAAGCATCAATGCTAATCATATTTTTAGCGCACAGATTGTGGTGTCAGAAACGGGTAATTTGAAATTAGTTAATTTAAAGTGACACTGCAATGCTTTGAAAGTGTAACAAAAAGCAAGTGAAAAACTATATGCCTTTTTAAAGAGGATTGTGGAGCATATAAGGGACATTGCCAATGAAGATATTAAGAACATATTATTAGCCCATATAAAACAAAGAAGCAACTCCATGTGTTCTTTGCAAGCAAAAGCGTGTGTCTCTATGCTTGGCACCTATGCCACTATTGAAAAGATTAGTTAAACTGCTCTGCAGCACACTACTTTCTGTTCTTGCAATGCCCACATATGTTAAATTTGGGTCAGATTCTTATGTTTGCCTGTACTCCTGGGTTGACTGGCTTTGGTCTGGTATATGTGGATATAGGAAGGTGTATCCACCACTCAGTGTAACTGTTGCCTTATGGTACTTTCAAGCAGCCCTACCAGTTTCTGAAAACAGCACTATACAGCCTTCTGTTTTGGCTACACAACTGAGTAATCTGCTACTAGTTATTTTACTATAGTATACAATGTTGTTCCTGTGAGCTACTAGCTTGGGTCCTAATACTTATGGTATTTGGTGCAGTTAAGCTGAGATACTGGAAAAAATACAGCACATTGTTTGAACTTTTATTACTGATTGACTGGGAATCTTTGAACTACTGTCAATGATCACTCTGCAATTGTGTCTGAGGCTGAGACAGATGCTTTTTTTCCCCTAAATTACATATGAACTTCTGGCATAAATGTTTTTTCCAGATTATTCAATCTTGGGCAAAATTTGTGTTGTTACTTATAAAATATGGTTAACTGCACTTGCTATTATTGTGACGGTATCAAAATTCATTTTACTTGTCTACAATTATTGTCCCAGCCTTGCAGACTAAATTTAGCAGCCTTCATGATCATGCCTTTTTGCACTTTAGAAGTAGCACCGTATACCTGCCTGTGAAAATCACTTTAGAATTGAAGTTTTGCTGCATAAACAAAATAATTTGACTATCTGAAAACTTTGAATTTGTACTTTAAATATATCTACAATATGAGCAAGCACTGCATGCTGATGTCAGTGCATATGCAATATTTGAACATTCTGAATGTATACTTTGGACTTAGATCCCTTTTTGAGACAAGAATTGCGAGTTAAATTTTGAGCTGGTTCTAGCCATTATGCAATATTTGAACATTTTGAACAGGTATTTCCTTTATATTTTAATCTTTTTTGAAACAAGTTTATTGAAATAAATATTTAGCTGTTTCCAATTATTTTGACTTCTTTTTTGGTGGATTGTTTCATTTAGTGCTGCTCACTGATTTCTCACTTAATCTGAAGGTGATCTGATGTTTTTGTATTGTCTTACATTTTGAACATATACCCAGGTGCTAGCCTCACCTTTAGGAGCAGGAGGGTGGAGTTTCACAATTGGTTTATTAAATAATATAAATAATCATAAAATCATTTGTTTTCTATTTATGAAGAAGAAATAAGGTTTAAAAAGGAAAATTATTTATTTGAGGCTAAACAAAAATAATACAATATTGCTCCACATATTCAAATAGTTTCACTTTATGGTGTTATAAATGGCAATTAGACTATTATATCAGTTATGAAGGAGGAGCGACCCCATTAGAATAAGGAACATCAGCAGCAATGGCTACATATATGATCACTATTTTAAAAGTATGTACAGATAGCAAGTATTCATTACAGAATGTTAGGGTTTTTTTAAAAAGAAAATGAAATTACCCTAGTGGAATAGAAATGTGTTTTATAATACAAGAAACACCTGAAATTAGCAACCATGGATATCCATAGATTCACGGTCAACTTAAAAAATACTTAAACTATACTGACCATGGCCTGCCCCTGACTAAGTGTGGTTAAATTCATGGACACACCATGATTAACCAAGGTCACTGATCCTGTATAACCATAGTTCAACCATGTGCAACCATGATTTATTTATAATCCAAGAGTGAAGTAGTGTAATATGCAAAGCAAAGACAACTCTATGGTGTTTACCAGGTGCCAAAACCACGTGCATTATATCAAATATTAGTGGTTTATTAAAGAAAGCAGGTGATAAACCCCTTGTTGCGCTGCACATTGGTACTAATGCCATTGGCAGAAGACTCAACAGTGGTATAACATTAGTCTTAGAAGAACTGGCAATAGTTTATTTTATTTTATTTATCAAGTCTAGGATTACAAATACCTTTGAGCCATGGCTCTTTTACAAAGGTTCCACGTCAGAGAAATACAAATTATGAGGAACATCAAGACAGGCATTACAACAATGTGGACATTGCAAACAAAGTACAGATTAATACAGTTCAAGGGTAGCATTGTAACAAGGCAGCCAGCGGCATTTGTCAGAGAAAATAGACAACAGATAAGAAGTGCCAGAGTCATAGGGAGAGGGAAGAGGGTGGGGGAGAAGGAATGTAGGAAGGGTGGCAAGAGGGTGAAAAGTGCAGCATTGGGTATACCAAGATGTGAGGGTAGAATCCAGTGAGGAGGAGGGGGCAACTAGAGCAGAAAGGGAAGTGGAGAAACAAGGTTAAGTTGGGCAGTCACAGGAGCTGTTGGTAGTGAGATAGTCCCGGAGTCTAGTTTTAAACATACCAATAGTTGGGGCAAAGGAGATGGTTGGGCTGAGGCCATTGAACCAGAGTGGCGCTCGATAAGCAAAAGAGTGTTGTCCTTGTGAAGTGTGACAGTGGGGGATTTTCAGTAGCTGTAGCATGGATCTCCTAAGGTGCTATTTGTTAATTCAGTGTTGTAACAGAGTTGAGACCCCAGAAGGTGGAAGGCCAAGGTAGATTTTTTTCATCATGGAGCAGGTGAGAAACTTTATGCGGTTTGATAGTTGGAGCCAGCCGGTCTGAGTGTACAGGTCACATGTGTGGGTGAGACTTTGAGCACCAGTGATGAGCCGGAATGCTTTATTTAGGGTAGTTGAGAGGCATCTAAGGGTTGTGGTTGTGGCAGAGCCACAAATGATGAGACCATAGTCTATTACAGAGATCACAGAGCTCAGGACTGCAACCTTCAAAGCTTCTGGCATGAGGTGTGGTCTGTGTTTGTAGAGGAGACCAAGCCGTGTATTAGCAGCTCTAGCTACATTATCTACATAAAGTCCATAGGAGAGATTAGAGTCAAGCTGTATCCCTAAGTATTTGAAGAACCCCACCTGATCTAGAGTGTTCTCCTGGGTGGTGGAGATAGCCAAGTGGTGTAGCTTGTGTGGGTTATGAGAGCTGCAGAAGAGCATAGATTTGGTTTTCTTGTCATTGAGGACCAGTTTATGATTAAGAAACCATGTCTCTACAGAACTGAAACCAAGTTGAAGGTTGTGTTGAAGAGTTGCAGGATCTTTGTGAGTGGAGAATACAACAGCATCATTGGCATATAGTATGATCTGCTCAGAGCAGTGGTAAGGGAGGAGTTTAAGAAAAGGCTAAAAGGAGGGGTCCCAGTATGGATCCCTGTGGGACACCCGAGCAAACAGGCAGGGTGTTAGAAAGAGCGTCTACAATTTTTACTCTCTGTGACTGGTTTTCTAGGTAGCTTTTAAACCAGAGAGAAGAGTCAGGTGATAGCCCAGCATTCAGTAGTTGGTGTAATAATAATCCATGGTGTACTGTATCGAAGGCCTTGGAGAGGTCGACGAAAACGGCCCCTGTGAGAAGGCCATTGTCAAGGGATTTGTGCAAAGCTCCAGTGAACTCAAGAAGGGCTTTGGTGGTGCTGTGATCTTTCCGGAAGCTGTGTTGTTGTGGACAAGGTATATTGTATTTATCCAAGTGGTCAGTAAGTTGATTAGCCACAATGCACTCAAGTGCCTTAGAGAGTGGGGGCATTATGGAGATAGGGCAATAATTTGAGTGAATCATCTTGTCCCCACCTTTATGGATGGGTGACACGGTGGCTGTTTTCCATAGGTCCAGGAATTTTCCACAGCTGAGAGAGAGGTTTAGGAATTTTGTTAATGGATGAATAACCTCATCGAGGGTGAGCAAAAGAAGCTTAAGGTCCAGGGTGTCGCTACTAGATCTAGAGTTAGAGATAGCTGCAGTAATATAGCGGTGAGCTTCATTCAGCCTTACCTTCCTGAAGTAGAAGAGGGGATGGTTAGACTGAGGGGCTGAGGTATTTGGGGAGTAGGCCCTGTTTTTGAAGAAGTCATGGGGTAGAACAGCACTAAGGTCTGAAAAAGCCGTGTTAAAGATGTTTGCGATCACCTTGGGGTCAAGGGTTGAGGATCCATCAACCATTAACATGGCCAGAGAGGTTTTTGGCTGCTTCCCTGTGACATCCTTGATATTGTCCCAGAAAGCACAACCTTCTCCCCATGTATTGGTGACAGCATCTTTGTAATAGGTGGATTTCATTAGCCGTATGGCTTTTGTGCAGGCATTTCATGCTTGCTTGTAATTTTGGATGTCCAGTTGTTTGCCAGTGGCCCTGTAAACTGCCCAGAGGTGATCCCTTAGTTTCAGCTGTGAGAGAAGAGCCGCAGTGACCCATGGGTTAGAAAGAGATTTTGTTTTGTGCCTTTGAGCAGGGGCAAAGAGGTCGCAGGCTTTGTTGAAAATTGAGATGAAGTGATAAAGAGCCAAGTTAACATCTGTTGCTTCATAGATGGGTAGCCAGTCTTGTAGAAGCAGGTGTTGTTTGAGATGTGGAAGTTTCCCACAGGGAAGGACTCTGCTAGTGATAATTTTGGGAGGAGGCATAAGGAATTTGTTAGACCATGCACACATGACTGGGGAGTGGTCACTGAGTGAGTCTGGGAGAATGGTCGTATGAGAAATCCTTGTTGGGTGAGTGGTGAGGACCCAATCCAAGAGGGTGCCGGTTCCAGTCTTGTAGTTAATCCTAGTAGGGGAGTTCACCATTTGCGTGAGGTTAACAGCTGAGATGGAGTCTTTATAGGCACTGGAACTTGATGCTAACCAGTTTATGTTGAAATCCCCTAGTAGAATAAGTTCAATTTCGGAAGGATGTGAGTTGATAAAGTTTAGGACATCATTGAATCCATGTTTAGGGTCCCTGGGTGGGATATATATGGAGACAATAGTCAGAGCTTTGTGGTTGGGACCTAGGATGATTTTTATTGGCAGAATCTGGGCTGAGGCAAAAAGTGATGGAGTTGCTACAGGGTGCCAAGACAGGGAGTCTTTGATATAGATTGCACAACCACCACCTTTTTTGGATATCCGGTCCAGCCTGTGAACATTGTAGCCCTGTATTGTTACTGCTGAGTCAGGAACTTTAGGTGTCAGCCAAGTTTCCACCACTGCAAGGATGTCAGGGTTGTGTTGGCATATGAAGGCTTGAGTGCATCCAGCTTTGTTAGTAGGCTGCAGATATTAATGGTTGCAAGGATAAGGGCACCTGGAGTTTGTGTGTGGCCTGAGCTTCTAGGGCCAGGATTGGGATGGGCTGCCTGAGATGAGAAGGAGGAGGAGCAGGAGTTTTAAGGGCAGAGTCACAGCTCTTTGAGAGATAGTTTTGATTGTTGTTTCCTGGAGTAGAAGTTGCAAAGTTCCAGGCGGTGTCCCATATGGACTGCAAGGTGGTACAGTGTGAGAGGTGGCCACACTTGTTGAGAGTAGTGGTCGTGTTCAGTAACCAGGAATATCCAAACGGTGCACCAAGCACAAGTCTCGAGTGGAAGTGGAGAGTTCCCTTGGAGTTGCAGTGGAAACCAGAGTAGAGGGTAGCGGGGTGGGGGTGGGGTGGGGTGGCTAGGACCAGGGAGAGAGAGGAGGGGAGCCAGGGCAAGGAGGAGGAGCGGCGAGAGAAAGGCAGAGAGAGCCCACATGGCTTACGTACTAGATAAAGAGATAGAGACATAGCCCTCTACTGGTGAGAGGATATAATTTACTAATGGAAAAGTCAACTGATTTCTGAAAAACTGTTTAGGTTCCAGATGTTGAGGGGTCTGTGGACTGGTCAAGGCACACTGGATCCCTGAAATAAAGTAGAAAAACAGGATTTTTAAAGGCTGGAGAAGTGGGCTGGTCACATCAGAACAAAGAGAATAAATATAAGTGGCCAGGTTCAGAGAGGAAAGCAGACAGTGTGGGGAAGGAGGAGAGAGGAGAGAGGTTGCAGAGCAGACAGCAAAACAAGGATTTACACAGTCAAGGCTCTAAATTCACTTCTAATATCAACTCAGAACTTAAAATGACTGTAAAAAGCTCTAAATTCACTTCTAATATCAACTCAGCACTTAAAATGACTGTAAGGATTAAACAAATCATTAAACCCTAGCACATAAATTCAACTAGAGACACAGAGGAGATACAGTAGTTAGAGGTGTGTTCAGCAGGAGATAGTATGGGCCACTTGGAAATCAGCTTCCACTGGTACCAAATACAAAAGTCAGGGCTAGTACCTTGCAGTACAGAGGATTTCTGAAAAACTGTAAATAGTAGAGGGTGTCTGCCAGTATCTACAACAGGTGAAATAAGTGGAGGGGAAGACCAGTGCTACAGGCATGAGGAATGCATGACTAAGGAGATGGTCTCAAAAGGAGAACTTTGTTTTTATGAGAAACTGTGATTTTTTTTAACAAAGGGGGTGGACTACATCTAAACAAAAAAGTAGCAAAATGCTCAGGAGAAGATTCTATAGAATAACTACCAAGGCTTTCAACTAGTTAATGAGGGACAAATGGGGAAATAACTGAATCAACTACTCCTGGGAAGATTGGGAAATCCTTTAATAACAGCCCAACAATAAATGTAGACATATTTAAATACAAAGAAGGAAAGAGGAACCCACCCCAAAAAAAGAAAACATAATTCAAAGCATTACAATAAATGATAGACACCTAAATAAGAAGATGGACCACTAATTGACCCTGGTGGTCCTCAAGGATTTCAATGTTGTGGGAATTAATTAGATGTGGTGGGTAGAAGGGGTTGACTAGAAAAAGATATTGAGGAATGCATGCTCTTTTTTTTTTATAATTTAAAGTTTTATTGAAAGTTTCACTGTACAGAAAGGACAGGGTCCATACATCCATAGAGTAATCTTTGGAACAAAACAGTTTAATTGACCCAGCCCCTCCCCCAAACACCCCCAAAATCACCCCCCGACACAGTTCCTAAGGTTAAGAGCCCATGACATCAAACAAATTACAGAAAAAATATTTAAAAAAAAAAGAAAGGAATTAGATAGTATACAATGTATGAAGTGAGACCCAGAACCGTTCATATCTAGAATTATTGTTATTAATACTCGAGATAGTCTTCTCCACTCGGAGATTAAATAATAACTCGTTTAGCCATTCAGAATAAGAGATAACCTCAGAACTCCTCCAATACTAAAGTACTAATTTTTTAACAGACATGGAAATCAAAGCAATATGGAACTTATGCTTGTTAACTGAAATCTGTGAGTAATCCCCGAAAATACAGACCTCTGGGATGAACAGGTCTCTCAGCCAAAGGAGTGGATCTGCCTTATCCCTTATAGCCTCCCAAAGGGGTAATACCTTAGGACATTCCCAGAAAATGTGAAGTAGAGAGCCCTCTGACTGAGCACACCTAGTACATAGACTAGAGGAGATTAAACTCCATCTAGCCAGCTTCTGGGGATAGTGGTAGAGATTATGGAGTATATGAAATTGCATCAATCGTAGCTTATCTTGTGTTACAAAATGATGGCAATTATTCCATATAGTTGTCCAGTCCTTATCCCAGTTTGGGAAAGAGGCCAGCCAGAACTCTGTTGGGCCGAATGGTGTGGGGAAACGTCAGCCATACAAAATATTGTATAATTTGGAAATACTTCGGGGAGAATTAACCAAAGGGGCTAGTTCTGTAAGGAAAGCAATATCGTAAGATATAGGGAAGCCCTCCCCAAATTTTTGGGTAAGAAGGTGTCTAAGTTGATGTACCTTGAAATAATCACTTCCCTTGAGCCTAAATTTTGCCACAATATCCTCAGCTGATAACCAAGTGCCATCCTCCTTAAGAAATGAGTGAACCTTCCCTTCACCTAAACTAGGTAACCATTTGGGGATGACATTCTGTTATCTAATTTAAAAGCAGGAGAGTTCCAAATCGACTGCTCCACATCCAACCAATTTTTATATTTTAGGAATCTACACAGCTGTAAATGAATCCTCAGGGAGATTCCGATTGTGATACCTTTTAGCTCCTTAGGTATCGAGACTGTATTAAGGAAAAGTAAGGCGGAAGGAGCAATATTACTCAACCAGATCTTTTCCCTCTCTATTTTGAGCCAGGCAGGCAAGTAACCCAAGGAATAGGAGACTGTCCACTTTAAGTATTTGGCCGTGCAACAGGCCCAGAAGTACAACCATATGTATGGGAGACATAGACCACCCTTGGACTTAAGCACCACAAGCTTATAAAAAGCTAACCTAGGCTTCTTTTTGGACCAGATAAAATCTCCAATCAAGCTTTGAGCCTTTTTGAACCAGCTGCTTGGCACACAAATGTCAAGCAGCTGGAGAGGGTATAAAATACGTGGGAGAATATTCATCTTAACCAGACTGACTCTCCCCCAAAAAGAGATAGGTAGAGTTGACCATCTAACCAAATCCAGAGCCACTGTGGACAGTATGGACTCCAAGATTTATTTAAAGGAGCTCTGCATATCCCTAGTTAACACAATACCCAAATACCGCAATGAGTCCTTGGACCAGGCCAGACCCAGGGCAGTAATGTAATTCTTAAAAACTTTGTGATTTAGGGGGAACACAATCGACTTCCCTCCATTTAGTTTGTAATTAGACAATTTATTATAATGTTCAATTATATCCAACATGGCGGGAATAGAGTCTCTGGGTGGGAAAGGTACAAAAGCAGGTCATCCGCATAAGCAGCAACTTTCAACTCAGTATTGAGAATGGTGATCCCCTGGACCTTCGGACAAGAGATTAATCTACGGATTAAGGGCTCTAAGTAAAGACTGAAAAGCAAGGGAGAAAGGGGACATCCCTGCTTAGTTCCAGAATGCAAGATGAAGGTCCTAGAGAACACTTCATTCCCTGATATCTTAGCCATCGGCTGCTGATATAGGGCCCTTATCCACAATTGAAATTGTTGAGAAAATCCAAAGGAGTTTAATGTTTGAAGTAAGAAACTCCAATTAACTCTGTCAAAAGCCTTCTCGGCGTCCATAGAGACCAATGCCATTGGTAAAGAAGCATCTCTGGACTCCGAGAACACGTGTGAAAGAGTACGGAGGTGGTCTGTGGAGAATCTGCCTTTCATAAATCCTACTTGGTGCTAGCTAATTAAATCAGGAAGAACCAAGCTAAGTCTGTCCGCCAAGATCTTTGTTAGAATTTTGATGTCTTGGTTCAACAAAGATATGGGTCTATAACTCTCAACGTACTCTAAATCTTTCCCTGGTTTTGGAAGGAGCACGGTGAGGGCTTCAAATAAGGAGGAGTTGACTTGAACCCCTGATAATATATGATGGAAAAGAGACAAAAGATGGGGAGTAATTTGTTCCTTAAAACACTTATAGAAATTTGCTGAAAAACCATCTAATCCAGGTGATTTATCTGAAGGTAGGCCCTTTATCGCCTCCAATATCTCAGACTCTGTAATAGGGGTTATCAGCCTCCTACCCTGGGACTCCGAGAGGCGAGGTAAATGGATCTCCGCCAGATAGGAGGAGAGAATGAAGGCTGAGGGGGGATCAGGCATTTCGCCATGTAGATGTTCGTAGTAGGTTACATACTCCGAGACAATTTCCTGAGGATTAGATTTGAGAGTTCCATCAGATTTGGACCGAATCAGGGGAATAAATCGATTGGACTCCAGCTGTTTAATTCTCTGGGCTAGTAGCTTACCTGCTTTTTCCCCATGTTCTATATAGGAGACTTTGGTACATAAAATAGCAAACTCTGCTTTTTCATTAAGCATAGCTACGTAGGAGTCCTTCAAGTTCACCAACTCCTGACCCAAATCATCCAATGGAGTTGAGTGTAGGCTAATCTCTAATGTTCTTATCCAGGCTAGTACCTCCCTCAGCCTGTCCTCCTGCCTCCTTTTCCTCGTCGCAGCCAGCCCAATTAGGATGCCTCGGAGATATGCCTTAAAGGTGCACCAGAGCATATCTGGCCTAGTGTCTTGAGTAGCATTCAGATCAAAAAATTGTGTAATATGTTCTTTGATTTGGTCTCTACATTTAGAATCCTTAAGCAGCTGGGCATTCAATTTCCACCTGGTTTGCCGTTTGGGCAGAAAATTGAGGGCCAGCTTACAAAGCACTAACGAGTGATTGGAGGGTGGACCAGATAGGATATGAGAACCTGTCACCCCCGATAACAAAACCTGAGACACTAGTAAATAATCAATGAGGGAAAAAGACCTGTGAACAGGGGATACAAAAGTGTATTCCTGCCCTCAGGGTGTAGAACCCTCCAAATATCACACAGGCCCAATTTATCTATTAGTTCCTGCAGTGCACATTGTGCAGGGGAAGAAGTCATTTGAGAACCAGTATGGTCCTTACCTGAGTCTACCACTAGCTTCCAGTCCCCCCTAGAATAATGTTAGAGGGCAACAGTGGAAGAATATTATTGAATAACCTAGTGAAAAACAAAGGGTCATCCTTGTTAGGGCCATAAATACTGCCTAACACAACATCTAAAGAAAACAAAGTGCCCTTAACCAGAACAAATCTGCCCTGGGGATCTTTAGTTTCCTGGGTGACCTGAAAAGAAATGCCTTTATTAATAAGAATTAGAACCCCACAGCTGTTTAAAGTTCCTTGAGCTGAGAAGACCTGTCCAACCTGCATCCATCTCATTTGAATGGCTTCTGAATCGAGTAAATGAGATTCCTGGATAAGAGCAACATTAACACCTAAAACATCTAAGTGATTCAATATGTTATATTGCTTAGTTTTTTTCCAGGCCCCATTAAAATTCCAAGTTGAGAAACAAAGCTCCCTAGCCATGGTGCCAATATAATATGACAGTGTCGTAAATAATGCCACAGACTCTGTTGAACAGAACCCTCACCCAACTTGTAATGGACAATGTCCCCCCAATGACACCTCACCACCCCTCAGACCTCCCCCCACCCTAATGACCCCATCCCCAAACTATCCCAGCATAACAAAACCCCCAATAACATACCCATTAACTCCCCCCTGCCCACCCAAATCTCCTGTGCATTGCTAAGCAGCACTCCTACAAAAACAGCCACTCCCATCCTCCTGCCCACACCCATACAGAAAGTCAGCATAATACCTGACCGATACAAGACTGAGAAATAATATCAGCTCACTTCGCATATGGAACCCACAAACACCAAGACTGTGTATGAGACCTGCAGTGAAAAACCAGAACACCAACACTAACAAAACTTGAGAGCCTCATCTAAACCTCAAACTCCATAACAAAATGGTTACCGCCCCTGATACAGGACAACCCGAAACAGTGTATCTCCTAACCCCTGGCTTGCCTCGGGGCCAAAACACATGAAGGAGGTAAAATTGCCACCTGTAGGCCGAAACAAGGAGAAAGCACCGCCCTATAATCAACCTGCACTGCAACTGAGAGTGAGAAACAAAAAAGAGATGAAATGTCATTTAGCAACACAGACCAGAATCCGAGACTCAGGGAGCTCCCCCTGAGATAACAAAAATGAGAAACTCAAAATGAGTTGAATCCCAGCTCCGTCCCAGAACAATACTCGTGATGCAGTGCCCAGCCTGTATCCTGATTACCACCGCTTCTGCCTTTCCACGTCCTCAATATTATAAGGGTCGCACTAAAAGGCAAGGAAATAGGAGGTAGAAGACTTGGTTTGCTGGCCAAGGCACCTAGCTTCACCTGAGCTCTTTCCTTCTAAGACTGCTTGAAAGGCAGAGTAGAGAAACTTACCAGAGCAAGGGAGAAGGATTAAGACTTAGTTTGGCTAAGCAGATTTACTGTGTGGTGGTGTTTTTATTTTTTACTCACAGGGATTGCTACTGTTTGTTGCTAACATTTCATTGCTTTATTTTTCTCTGATTCAAATTGTTGTTGCTGGTATACCTTCTTCTGCATTATTACAAGGTGTGCCTACAGGTGTGTGCTAACAGATTACTGCTGTAATCTTCTGATTCAAATTGTCTTTGCAAGGTATATCTTCTGTTACTGCTTTATTTTCTCTGGAGCAAAGTGTTTCTTACAGGGTATATCTTCTCTGAAATTATTACAGGTGGTGCTTTACAGGTTTTACAGTTTTATCTAACATTAGGATAAGCTTTCAGGGTTACTGCATTTGTTGTTGACTGATTGTTTCTGCTCTTACCTCCTTGTTCTTTTCGTCCGTGGTTCTTCTTTTTAGGCAGGGGAAGGCCCAGCCACCCACCCCATCCCCAACCACCCCATGCTACACTCCTTTTATAGGGTACCACAGTTGTGACATTTCCTGTGGCAGAGCAGGAAGGGGCGGATCAGTGGGGCCCCACAAAGTGATCTCATTTACAGGGCATTAGTAATTTAACTTGTTATAACAAGTTAAACAAAAGCACAATTAAACCATTACTTGCATTTTTTTTTTTTTTTTTTTTTTTCCTTCTAATTACTCTGACTAGGTTACAAACCCAGCAACTTATTTTGGAATGGATTTCATTAACTGCAGGTACTGTGGAACAATTTTCAGAAGGACATTCTTACAGGATTTAGGACACTGTCCTACATGCTGGGCCATTGGAGATCTTAGGTCTCAGCTCCGGGCAGCATGGGCAGAGATTGCACGCCTCAAATTTCATATTGAAGAGGAAATACATTATAAGAACACCACGCCATTTCCCCAGCATCCAACAGAAAAACCTCAACCGCAGAGGGTAGTTGGTCCAGGAGGTTGGCAGGTGGTTAGGAGGAGCAAATCAGGTGCCCCATCACTCTCTGCTCTCCAACACATTACCTCAAAAACCATATAAACACTACAAACAGGTATCTGCCTCTATCTCTGAAATCAAATAAAGAGGCAGAAGACACTGCAGAGCAGGACACTGCGGCACAGGAGCTAGCACAACAATACTCACCCAAATCAGGAACCAAAACTAAACAAGCACAAAGGAACCAAAAACTTGATCATAGGAGACTCCATGATTCGGGAGTTGATACCCATCTCCAGCCAGGGTGATGGTCAGATGTCTCCCAGGTACATCAGCATGGAGACACTGACCGCATTGCTAAAATTGTTCACAAAGCAGGAGAAAACATTGATGTCCTAGTACACATAGGGACTAATGATCTCGCCAGCCGGTCAGTTGTGGAGACCAAGGAACACCTGACTAGGCTGGGTGACAAACTATCATCTATTTCTGTCTGGCATCTCCTTCTCTGAGATCCTGCCAGTCTGGGAGAAGGGAGCAGATGGACGGAAGGTCAGAGAAGGGGAGATAGGGGAGCTAAACACGTGGCTCAAGGACTGGTGCCAGGAAAAGGACACAGATTTGTAGGAACTGGCAACAGTTCTGGGAGCGAAAGTTCTTTAAATTTGATGGACTGCATCTGACTAAAGAGGGAGTCAGTGCATTGGGGCAGAAGTTTGACGTCTTTGCAGAATATTTAAACTAGCAAATGGGGAGAGGTGCAGCACCCCATTACTGTTGAATGGGAAGAACACCCTCCCTCAGCTAGTGGTCAAACTGGAATTCAGTGTGTGTTTGCCATTCATTTGCATCAATTAGAAGAAAAAGGTTTGTCACCCCATACGATGCACAGGGTAATGCCAAACCTCACCCAACAACTAACACACCAAAATCTGGCCAATGGAAAATCATGTACACAAATGCTCACAGCCTGGGAAATAAGATCCCAGACCTGCAGGCAATAATGTCAGAGGCTAAACTGGACATAGTAGCAATTAGTGAGGCGTGGTTTACCAGTAACCACACTTGGGAGACTTCAGTACCTGGCTATGTATTGTTCAGAAGAGACCGAGGTGCAAAGGGGAGGAGGGCTCCTGTATGTTAAATGAAAATATCAAAGCTACAGAAATTCAGAATACACATAAGGAGCCAGAAGAACTGTGGGTCACCCTGGAAACAGGAAATGGGACAGCCATAAGAACTGGGGTTGTCTACAGCCCCAGACCAGAGGGAGGACATAGACACATTACTGTTAGAAGATATACAAAACATGACAGCTAAAGGGAGGTTCTGATAATGGGAGACTTCAACATGCCAGATACAGATTGGTCAATACCAGCAGGAACATCTGCCAGAACTAGACTCATAGTGGATTCCCTGCAGGAGGGCCTCAAACAACTGGTACAGCAACCCACAAGAGACAGGGCTATCCTAGATCTAGTACTGACTAACAAAGAAGGGATCACAGATCTCCAGGTAGAAGGTCACCTGGGGCCAGTGACCATCACATGGTATGGTTCAATTTGCTACTACATCTAAATCATCCCATTCCAAGGCAAAAATATGGGACTTCAGAGGAGCTGACTTTGATAAGATGGCCAACAGAGTTAAGCTAGCCCTGGCAAAAAGAAACACAGGTGAGGAGGTACAGGCAAAGTGGGCAAGCATTAGGATACAATACTTGAAGCAACATCCCATTGTGTTAGACAGAAAAGGAAGTGCAAAAGAAGAAGGAAACCACTTGGTTCTCAAATACAGTAGCAGAAAAGGTCAGAGCCAAAAGGCTGGCCTTCAGAAAATACAAGGGAACACAGCGGGATGAAGATAGGGGCATACCAAACTGCCCTAAGGGAAGCAGGTAAGGCAGTAAGGCAGGCAAAGTCCCAAACTGAGGAAACACTAGCACAAACAGTAAAAGAAGGTGACAAGACTTTCTATAGATACATTAGTGAAAGGAGAAAGTCCAGAGGGTGTGCTAAGCTTAATGGAGAAAAAGGAGCATGTGAGGAGGAGGACCCTGTAAAAGCATCTATCCTAAATAGATACTTTTGCTCAGTATTCACTATGAAGAGAAGGTAGGGCAGGGCCCACAGCTCAGCATCATGGACACAGAGGGGAGGGAGGTGAGCACTACTCCTTCACAAAAGAAAGGGTCCTACAAGAGCTTGCTAAGCTCCAGGGTGGATAAGGCAATGGGACCTGATGGCATACATCCCAGGGTACTTAAGGAGCTAAAGGAGGAACTAGCAGAGCCATTAGCAGAATTGTTTAGTGAGTCTCTGAGCACAGGAGAGGTCCCAGAAGACTGGAGAAGGGCTCATGTGATCCCACTCCACAAGAGTGGTAAGCACGGAGGAGGCGGGGAACTACAGACCGGTCAGTCTTACCTCAGTAGTGGGCAAGATTATGGAAGCACTCTAAGGAAAGGATAGTGCAACACCTGGAATCCATAAGGGCACAGGATCCAAGACAGCATGGGTTTACAAAGGAAGGTCCTGTCAAACTAATCTCATAGATTTCTTTGACTGGGCAACCAGAGTGGTGGACCAAGGGGAGCAGTTGATGTCGCCTACCTTGACTTCAGCAAAGCTTTGACACTGTTCCACATAGAAGATTGATAAATAAGCTAGGTAGGCTCAGGGGTGGGTCAGAAGTTGGTCAACTGGGTGGCAAACTGGTTGACTGGCAGAAAACAGAGAGTGGTGGTAAATGGTATACAGTCAGAAGAGATGCAAGTCACAAGTGGGTACCTCAGGGATCAGTCCTGGGGCCAGTCCTATTCAACATCTTCATTAGTGACCTAGCAGATGGACTAGAGGGTAAGGCTTGTCTGTTTGCAGATGACACCAAGATCTGCAACAGAGTAGATGATCCAGATGGGATGGGCAGAATGAGAAGAGATCTGGATAAACTAGCAGAATGGTCAGAAGAGTGGCAACTGGGATTTAATGAAAGAGTGCAAAATCATGCACATAGGAAGAGAAACCCTGAAGCCACTTTATAGGCTGGGAGGGTTGCTAGCAGTCACAAAGGAAGAAAGAGACTTGGGCATCATCATCACTGATGACCTGAAATCATCCAAGCAGACCTCTAAAGCAGTAGGTAAGGCTAGGGGGGTGTTAGGGTGTATTAGTAGGGGTATCACAAGTCGTAAGAGGGAGGTAATAATCCCTCTGTACAAGACATTGGTTAGGCCCCATCTGGAGTACTGCGTGCAGTATTGGAAGCCACACCTTCACAAGGACATTAACCAAATTGAGGCAGTCCAGAGAAGGGCAACCAAAATGGTGCAGGGACTACAGCAGAAGACATATGAGGACAGATTAACGGAGCTCAATATGTATACCCTTGAGCAAAGGAGGGAGAGAGGTGATATGATCGAGACATTTAAACACCTTAAGGGCATAAACAAGGTGAAAGAGTCTAACATGTTTAAATATAAGAAAAATAGCAGGACAAGAGGACACAGCATGAGATTAGAGGAGGCCGATTAAGGGGAATGAGGAAATTCTTTTTCACAGAAAGGGTGGTAGATGCATGGAATGGCTTACCACAAGAAGTGTGGCTATGAATACAGTGCAGGGCTTCAAACAGGCATGGGATAGGCATAAGGAGCAATACAAATGACTATGAATAGATAGGTCACTGACAGAGCAAAGGCCGATGGCACATTTATAAGGTAGAAAAAGAAATGGGCAGACTGGATGGGCCTTGCGGTCCTTATCTGGCGTCAACTTCTATGTTTCTATGTTTCTATGTTTCTATGAAATACTCCCCTCTAGTCGTTACCAAACAAAACTGCATAGAGACCATCCACCCCATAGACAATCCCTTCATCCCTTCGTGTAGCAGCGGTAGGCAACCCAAACCTGAAAGGGCCTCCACCTCGCCGGCCTGCTGCAAAATTTGACACGCCCTGCAAAGCCAGCCCTCAACCCACCATAAGAGCTCTCCACCTGGGGGTCACCTCCTGCACCCCAGCCCAAGAGAAAGTGAGGGGGAAGAGACTGGCCCAGCTCTTCACCACTCATAAACAGGGTGTAAACACCACCCCAACCTAAAAGCTCTTCCCTGGAGCCCAAATCACCACTCTGCATGGCCCCACAAGAAACTACCCCCTTAACACCCCGAGGACCTTAGTGGCCCCCCCAAAGTGATATCCTATACATAAGTGGGCATTATCTTCGCTTGAATTTTGTCAGGGGTAACATCACTATTCACCTTGCCCTCTGCCCAATCAAACTAAAGTGTACCTGCTTAATCAGAGAGTATAAAGATATGGTAAATCTTCATTTTTTAAACCCCAAATAGATAAACAGTCAGGAATGAACAGCAATAAACCAGAAAATCAAACACTAGACATTTCCAGAAATTCTGTTACATCTGACTGACAAAACAGTCCTCTCTAATAACCCCCTAGCTATTAAGAGTCCTTAAAGAGGTCAGGCATGGCTTTTCTTAATCCGTCCACAGCAGAATCAGAGTCCTCATACGAATGCCACTGTCCAGATATCTGAACTTGTAATGTTGAGGGATATCACATTCTGAATTTTAAGCTAGCCGCCAGAAGCTTCTTCACTATTGGGTGAAAAGCAGCTCTGCGTTGCCTCACAGAGAGCTATAGATCCTGGGTAACTTTAATTTTTGTTCCTTCCCATTGTAATTCTTGTATGGTCTTCAACTTCAAAAGAAAATGCTGTTTCTCCAGAAAATTAAGAAAGCAGAAGATTAATGATCTGGGAGGTGCCCCCATCGGAGGCTTAGAATGTAGAGCTCTATGGGCCCTTTCTATAATGTAATGGGGGCCATAGGGAGAGGGTCCAATAATTTTCTCAATAAACTTCTGCACAAACAGAATCGCATCTTGCCCTTCTTCCATCTCAGGTAGGCCAATGATGACCGCATTATTCCTGCGACTACGACCCTCGAGGTCTTCAAGCTTTTGCTCCATCTTTGTAATTTTTTGCCGGAGCATAACCACCTCAGGACACTGTTTATCCACCTTCTTTTCTAATTAAATAAGACGAGTCTCGACATCCGAAGTTCTCAATACTATGTCCTTGATGGCCTGAGAGAGAGAGACTTGAATTCCGAAGCTAGGTTTCTTAGCTCTTCTTTAAACGGCCTAAATTCAGCCAAAAATCTGGCAAGGGTTAAGGGCTCTTGCTCAGAGCTTGAAGGAGCCGTTGCCAGCACTGATTCTGCCGTTCCAGCCTGAGGCTTCTTAGGGGCCTTCTCTGGAGTGACCAGGGGTGTGTGCTTAGGAGGAGGTTTCTTCATTTCAGCTTCCATTCTTCGCTGGACTCCCGAATTTCACTCTTAATGGCTTCCCCCACCAAAGTACCACGTAAATCAGGCTCTCAATTTAGTTAAGCTTGTTAAAAGTGTATAAAGTTAATGGTGGTGGGCAGGAGAAAACAGGAAAGCGTCTTCTCAGGCCTGCTGCATCATGTGATCCCGAATGCATGCTCTTTTAAAAGGATAGAAAACATGGAGTTGAAATCATAAATTATACCAAAAATAATATAAATTCCATATAAATCACAATTTCAAAAGAGACAGACCATATCTAGAAAGTCTGTAATTACAAATTATATGGTGAAAAGGATTTTCTCTGTAGGGATGTTACAGACAACCCGACTCAGCTATTGTAAGAGATCTATACATTAAACAGTGGATTCACCATGAACGTGAATGGGAGACATGATCCTTGTAAGAGACCCATATCTTGTGGGTACTGGCTATAAAAAAGGGGGTAAAGTTATAGACTCAGAGGAAATACCTGCAATTTTTTAATGACTGTAATGTAACTCAATAAGTCAGATCAACTAGAGGACTAGAGAAAATGCAAATTATTGACATTGTAAAACATAATATGAAAAATATAATAATTGGATTGAAAGTATGAGAATCCTAAGAAAACAATGACCACAATGTAGTCAGTTTAAAAATTAAATATTAGCAGCAAATTTTATAAAGCAGATACTGACCAACAGCAATGAAGTTACCAGCATTACAATACTACATAGCAATACAACCTCCTAACAGTCACAGTAGAGTAGCACCCCAAATGACATCAGCAACCTGGAGGCATTCTAATTCAGCATCCAGCAACCTTAGAGAAATGGACCACACCAAAAAGGCCCAACAAAACAGAAAAGTATCAACTTTTTTTACAAAACCTGGAACACACATAGTTTTTTTTATACCAGTGTTTATTGAGTGGTGCTGCCTGTTTTAGTTGTGAAAACCATTGCACATTTTATTTAAAGAGAAGAGTTTAACAGTATGTGATAATTTCAAAAGAGCTGATCCTGATAATGTGCCCTTTAGGGCTGTTTCCTCTCAAGCAAACTGCATTCTGCAGTTTGAGAACCTGCCTAAGGTGAAGCTGCCCAAAGCTCACCCTCCAAGCAAGGGGACTACTGTGTCCTTTCAGGTTGTTTCCTCTCAAGCAAATTGCTTTCTGCAGTTTGAGAACCTGCCTAAGGAGAAGCTGCAAGAAGCTCACACTCCAAGCAAGGTACGGGTTGGAACTCTAAATTTTGGCATCTACCCCTGGAGGAATCTCGCTTGCTCCTGTTTGCCAGTGTTACTCACACTGTGTGCAGCAATCCAGAAGTCTTCTAGGAACTGCTGCCAAGAAATTAATGCTAGGACTAATCTCTGCTTGAAATGTTTTGTTTTCTCACTTTAAGTAATGTTTAGTCTGATGTAGAGATTACTTAGAGTTGATATAAATTTTGAGAGAGTTTTTTTTTTTTTTAAGTGCCTATTTTCCCATTTGCAGTTTATACTGGTCTGCCACTAGAGGCATCTTATTGTTCTTATTAATCATCCAACCTTGCCTCTGCCTTTTTCCTTTTCTAATCACCTTTATCCCCTGCCTTGTTCTCACTTTTAGCATATTGTACTCTGGAAAAAAAAAAAACTACTCCACAGCGGAAGTCACCCTCACTGAAGGTCAGTTGTTTCCCTTAGCCCCCCAATACGAAATAGAAATGGGCACCATAGCTATCACACTCAGCCTACTCATGGTTACATTTCTTGCTCTGCCTATGTCCCATCCTACCCCCTACCCTCCATCCTGAGCCCCCCTCTACCACCCCACAGCAACCAACCCCCCCACCCTGGACACCCCTATTTCTCCCACGGCACCCACTTCCAACCAATACTCCCTCCCCCCAGGACACCCTTGGCCCACCCCTTCCTTGCCATACCTACCCTCCACTCCCTACCCATCCCTTGTACCCCCACTAGTAGGACCTTGCATCGGTACCTGGCTAAGGGTCCTGGTTGCAACAGACCACTCATCAGATTAATTGCTCTACTCCTTCTGCTCTCTGGGAACATACACCCCAACCCTGGGCCATTGTCAACTAGCCACCCCACACCCCACTCTGGTACTGGCCTCAGCATTGCATCCATCCATATTTGCAGCCTCCTAAAAAAATTTGCCACTCTCCAGTGCTGGGCTGTACAACACCATCCTGATGTTGTTGCACTAGTCAAGACCTGGCTCTCGAGAAAAACTCCCGACTCAGTTGGCTACACTCTGTTCAGGGAAGACCGTATAGGCAAACATGGTGACGGGTGTGCAGTCTTTATGCATGACACACTTTTAGGCCATGCTCTCCCTGCCCCCAAGCTTGGTTCTAGTGCCCAAGCCCTCAACCTTAAAGTTACCCCTGACCCAGCCAGGGTCCTCTTTTTCTCACAGTCTCTTACATACCCCCGAGGGACCAGGGACCAGCTGTCCACTTCCTCATTGATTACCTCACCACACTACCGCACAGGGTGGAGCAACTCATCCTAGGTGACCTTAATATCAATTGGCTGAGTACCACTGCCCCCATATCAGGTACTCCTTCGCAGCCCTAGATATGACCCAACTATTTACCTCACCTACTATATTTAACCAGTCAGGTGGCTCCAGCACCCTGTTAGATGTAATTATGTCTAACTGCCCCCGTAAAATTAATGTACTATCAGACTCTCTAAATGACCACTGTCCTGTTCTCTGTCACTGGTCATCCCCCACACCAAAACCAGTGTCCCAGGTCACCTCATGCCAGTGCTTTCACCACAGGGGTCTCAGAAAGCTAAAAACACACCTTGCCCAGCTTGACTGGTCCCCAGTCCTACTCGCAACGGATATTGACTCTGCCCTAGCCTATTTCTCCAGTGCCTTCACCAAGGCCTGCAACCTTTTTGCCTCCCTGACCAGAATCTGTACCAAGAAACACAATGCACCATGGATCTCCCGATCCCTCATCCAAACACTGAAACAAAGAAATAATCTCTGGCATACTGCTGTTGATACAGGCAAACTGGCTGACAGACAAGCCTATAATGCAGCATGTAACAAGTGCACCTGGGCTATAAGACAGGCTAAGGCTGAATATTATCAAGCCACCCTTGAATCCACTTGGGGCTCATCCCATGCCTTCTGGGACAATATGAAAGAGCTCAATGGAAAGACCCACTCCCGCCCACCATCACTACTCTCCATAGATGGTACTGTCACTACTGATCCTTCCCGCATAACTGAGTGCCTCAATATGGCTTTCTCAGATCTAAGCTCTGTCCTCCCCATCTACTTTTTCGACCCTATCCATGCCTCCACCCCCCACCTCAGATCACCCCCTTTCTACCTGTGTGCCATATCATCCCTTGAAGCTACTGTAGGCCTCATCTGCAAAAAGCCTTAGCTAGCAACGACCCCAGCTGTGATTCACTGGACTCCAGAATTCTCCAATTAGTCCTAGATACTATACTAGCCCCTCTCACCAACCTTTTAAAGCGGTCACTATGTCTTGGTCAATTTCTCAGTGCCTGTAAAATTGCAGAAATCACCCATCTCCATAAGAGTGGAGATAGATCCTCCCCTAACAATTTCAGGCCCATCTCCATTCTCGCCCCCCCTCCAAAGCACTAGAAAAAATAGTGGCCATTCAGCTCTCTGAGTATCTGGCCAAATATGACCTGCTGTGTTCGAAACTACATGGATTCCACCCTGGACACAGCACTACTACAGCCCTCCTGGAGTTCTCCCAGCACCTCCACTCTGCTCTCAACTCTGGTCATGTTGCAGGTGCAGTGTTCATTGACCTCACCAAGGCCTTTGACACTGTCTGTCACAACCTCCTACTTGGCTCCCTCCACCAACTTGGCTTCTCCTCTTGCCCACTGGCTTGGTTCACCAGTTATCTCTCTACCAGATCACAGCATGTGAAAGTAAATGGCACCCTGTCTAATACCCTGCCCGTTCACTTGGGGGTCCCCCAGGGTTCCATCCTAGGCCCTGTTCTGTTCAGCCTATTTCTCAACGCCCTCCCCAGCTCCTGCTCAGGCAATATGGTACTCTATGCCGATGATGCAATTTTCCTTGCCTCCCACCATGACCCTGCATCTCTACAGGAATCCCTGCGGCACACATTAAACCAAGCTGGAAAGTGATTCCTTGACCACTGGTTGGTCATTAGCCTCAAAAAAAAAAAATCTATGCTTTTTTCCCATCACCAGAATAAGGCCAAAAATGTCCCCTTTGTATTCTCCCCAGTAATGCTCACTCTCTCAAGCAGGTGTCATCCTACAAGTACCTGGGCATCACCTTCAACTCAGCTCTTACATTCCACACCCACATCAATACCCTGTCCTCAGTCATAAAGTCTCGGATTGACCTTCTCTGTCGTCACAGAGATTGCCTTGCCCAAACTGCTCTCTGACTGGCCATCACCTCCTCCATCCTGTCCCTAGTGGACTACGGCCTACCTATCTACACTGCAGCAGACAATACCGCCCTCACCAGAATCCAGACCTCGATAAACAAGGCCTGCAGACTCCTGACTGGCACACCCCTCCACACCCATACTTACCTGCTCTATTCCACCGCCAACCTGCTCACCTTGGAGGAGCGCCTGTGCTACCAAACCTGCTTACATGCCAACAAATCCCTGCTAGGACTCTCACCCCAGGAGTCACCACGTCCGTGCAGCTTGCATCCCCATCTGTTGCCACCTGTAGCTCTGTTAAGGTCACCTTTCTGGTACCCCGTATCAAGACCTCCCCAGCTCAAAGGTCCTTCCACTACCACCACCCACATGGTTCAACTCCCTCCTGCCCTCTGTCAGTAAGTCTACCAAAATTGATCCATTTAAAGTTGCTCTCCATAACCACCTCTTTGGTGCCCGAAGCTGTAGTTGCCCTTATTCGACCTAATGTTGGGGTCCCTCCCCATTTCTGGTCCATAGTCTTGACGATGTCCATTGAACTGCTTGCCCCTTTTTTTTTCTTTTCCTCACCCCTGTTTCCCCCACCCCCACCCTTCCACATAGGTATTTCCCCGGTACGACCAGGGTTGTGCCTTCTGCTATTGTTATACTTTATATGATTGCTATTTACTACGTGTAACTTTATTCCATAAACCACTGTTATATTGTGTTCTTTTGTTATCTGTATTGTACCTGCATGTTGCCACTGTTGTACCTCACACTGTAACCATGTCTACCCTCCCCGCGACGAGGTGCCTTTGTAAATGAGTTCCTGACTCAAAGGTTGTAAATCTGACTTTCAAAAATAAATAAATAAATAAATAAATAAATGGACATTGAAAGATTGGAGTGGACAAAGTCTTCAAAGGGACTAGTGTGGAAAGTAACTGAAAGAAATTTGAAAAAGTGATTCTGATGCTGACAACTCAATATATGACTACACTTGTTAAATAAGAAAAAAAAGAAAGAAATACACTTGGCTGGTAGAGAGTGAAGTAATTGCTAAGTAACCAAAAATGTCATTTATAAAATTACAGAAGCAAAGTACTCCAGATGAATTAAAAAAAAAGCTCTGGGAGAATGCAAAAAGAAAACTGCAAAATCTAGAAGGAAGCTTGACAGAAAGATTGCATGTAAAACAAAGGGCAATTACAAGGAATAGTGGTGATGACATTGTACAAGTTTTAATATCTTCAAGAGAACTTGAGAGGCTGGAGTGTTTCACAGTATTTGCACTGCCAGTGCTCCTGGGAATAGTAAACCACACTATGGTGTTGACAGTGCCTGTAGGAATTTGGGAATATATGCCACCATGCGGTATATGAATAAGAATAGCAGTAGATGTGACTTGTCAGACATAGGAATAATCAAATGCATAACTGAAGTTGATCCACAATAACTGCATTTGAGAACAGCTAAGAATACAATATTTGTAGGATCTAGCCTGGAGTGATGTGGTGAGGTAGTATCCCAGGTTGTGCTGAAACTTCTTTCTGTAGTGACCAATGTTAGAGGTTGTGGTGTGTAAAGGTGAATAACTTCATGAATTAATTTGCAAATTCATCACAATTCACCATGTTAATCTGCCTTGCAAAGTTTCAATTCACAGTACAGGAATATTATTGGGAACTGCAAATTTGATAATGTTACCAACAAAGTGGGGCCCACAGGTAAAGCTTATTATGTACTATGGGATTGGAGATCGCATGGTACTGGCGTGAGCTGTATGCCATGTGGAGGCTGTTTTGAGTGCAGTTTTATGAAGAGAGAGTTGAAAAACCCTTTTAAGATCAGTCAAAAAACAAAGTATTTTTAAACTAAATTCCTGACAAAAAGATCTAGAGGGCCATTTGCATATAGATTAGTGGTGTTTCTTTCTGGTTTTGCTGATTTATTAATTATAAAGTAGTTGTTTTGTTTTGTCTAATGAAGCACTGTTGTGTGGGTTAGGGGAGGTGCCTCAGCTTGCAAGGCAGCCCATAAAGATCAGCGACTTTATCTTTTTTTTACTGTGAGCACTAGTCTGTTTTATTTTCTCAATTTTTCTTAATAATTATTTTTTGTTTGTGGTCTCTGATTTCTCATTTTATTTCTGTAGTACCATTTGTTGTTAATTTAAGTATTTTGTCAGTCTATTTCTTTATTAGTTGCAGTTATTTCATTTAGTTATTAAAGTGATGGTGCAACAGTAACTTTTGAATAATCCCTGTTGTACGTATCTTAACACTTTTCTTGTCTGATTTTACTGTAGCTACTATTAGCTCAGTAAACTGCTCTGTTCAGAATCAGATTAAAATTATAATCCCTGGGCTGAGGTGTCTACTACTGCTGCTGCTGTTTAGTTTTACTATAGGGTATCTTCCTTTCTCCCCTTGCAATAATAATAATCTAAATATATAAAACATATAGAATAACTGAGAAGACACACTCAACTAAAGATGCCAGGCAGACAGCAAAGAAGTGAATAAGTTCTGTGGGTCAAAAGTGTATTACAGTTAAAAATCCTACATCTACAGAGCCTTTATCTACAGGTATGTGCTTTGGGCTTATAGTAGTACTAGTAAAAGAATAGTTGGTGGCAGTGGTGGTAGCATTAGTATGGCCAAACTATTCTCTGCCTCAATTACAGAATCCATGTTGGTGGGTGCTGGGGAGGCAGTGACATAAGAAGCAATTCAAGAGGTAGCAAAATGTCTGGCTAATGTTCAGTGGTCGAGGAGGAGGTTGTTGGTTTATCCATGGCTTCTGGTGGTGGTGGTGGTGGTGCTGAGCCTGATCTTGATGATAATTTCCCATCCCCCACTCCTAAACAAGAGTGTGTAGCTTGACCATAAATCAGAACCTGAGGAAGGAGATCTGACTGTTCCACAGTCAGAAAAGACTACATTTAAAACTGTGTCTCTAACTGAACATGATGAAAGGGAGACAGAGTGTGGAGAATGTGAACATGAAGAGGACAGAGCTCATGGGGAGGATATTTGCATCGGTGTTGATGATGATTTTGACAACCTATGGAATCCAGAACAGAAAAAGAATAAGGGTGATGCTGCTGAGCATTTGGTGCTTTGCCTGTATGTCATGGAATTACCAAAGCCCCCACCTAATTCTATAACTACTTTTCACGTTATCAGTATTCAGCCCATGACACTGTGTAAGTCACCCAATTTTGAAGTGCATACATTATCCCCAAAACATCCATTTCCACCCTTCTCCTATATCCATGTAAAATCAAGGGGCCAACAATCCATAGTTTGGGATTTTTACGTACTGGACCCAGCTGAATAAACAGTTGATGTATGTTAGCTGTGTCAAGCATGAGATAATCAAGGGAAAAAAGAGCAACCACCTAGGCACTAGTCAAAACACACCTCAAATCCACCCACCTGTTATGCTGGACTCAACACAAAAGGGAAGCCAGTGCAGGTGGTCCCTGTCCTTATCATCGGCATTTGCCAAGACATCTGGAAGTGGCAGGGCAACAGTCTAGTGGAGGGAGGGTTGGCTGATGAGTACTACTACAGAGATAAGGAGGAGTCTGTGTGACTGTTATTTTACTTGGTTATTGTACTATGTATACCTATACCTTAACCCTGTACTGTGGCACAGCCATTCCCGACTACAAATTATAGTACCTGTTCATATTGTTACTTATCTGTTTGGCAATATGCTGTTGTTTATTGTACTATTGTAAACCTGGTCATACCTGTAAAAGGTGCCTTTGGGGCCACTGTTTCTCACCTGGTCACCAAAATAAAAACAAACAAACAGTCTAGTAGTAGTGATCATAGCAGCAGTGCCAGGTTGTGAATTAGCACACAGAGGCATCAAAGCACAGGAATTTCAGAAAACACTCAAAATCACTGTTTTCATTTGAACAACACCCATGAATCTCCAAGAGTAAAATACTACCCCACCAGCTATGCTACCATGCTGAGTTCAGCTGTTTGGCAGCCCAAATCTCAGAAGGGTCCAGACTATGCTGCATAGCATATCTGGGCATATTCTGATATCAAGACCATGATCACATTTGTGACCATTTTGCCTGTTCTGGAAAGGCCCATGACCATCTCAGGCACCTGCAGATACAGAGCAAATTTCCTCAGCATTAAATGAAGCTGAAAGTCATAACCAGATGTTACTCAACACTGTACATCATCGTGCAATTGTATGAGTAGTACAAAGCCATCTCTGATTATCTGCAGCATACAAGCTGTGACAGTGCCAGAGTATTCAAGTCTTTGACAGCAGACCAGTGTGGTGACTAATGGATGGCCTGATTATGATTATAAGGCCATTTGAACATGAAACACACATATTGAGTGTGGACACTTCCTTTATCAAGCAGGTCATTTCACTTCTGCATGGACTGAGTCAGATATTGTTGAATGTACAGAACGTGCTGGAGGCAGGAAGTGATACAGGAAGCTGTGCCTTAATTAAAAAACACATGCTCCATGTCTTAGACTATAATGCCTATATTTTCTGCATCCTTTAGTCTTCAGATTTTGGAAATACCATCATGCTGAACACATGATATAAACTGGACCTGTTATCAGTAATTGAAGATGGGTGTGATCTGGTTCAAAATTAAACAGATCAGTTAATAAGACAGGTACATGGGGAACAGATCTTACTAAGGATCATATCAAAGAAGGCAAGGAGCAAGAAGGCAGGTTTTGCCCATAACTGCTCCTATAGTATTATGATGAATAGTAATTAAATTTTTGCCCTGTAAGTAAAACATTATCAAGACATTTCTTAAATTCAGCCTTAGACTTACTAACAATTATTTCCTCAGGTAACTTATTCCATGGGTTCATGACTCTGAGGGTAAAGAAATATTTTCTCCTTCTATAGTTAAATTGTTTGCCAGCAAGTTGAAGTGGGTGACCTCTAGTGTCATGAACATTGTTTTTGAAATCAAGTATAAGTTCAGTCATCAGATAAGGGTAATGAACAATATCATATAGGAGTAAATCACCCCTTTAGCAACGTGTCTCCAATGACATCAAATTTAAAGATTCTAGCCTGTTGTCATATGGCAGATCATATAAACCATAGATAAGTTTAGTATAATCCTGCTGAACTTTCTCCAGTTGCCTACAGTTCGATTTTCTAAAAGGACACCATAACTGGGAAGCATACTTGAGGTGAAGTCTAGCATAGACCCTGAACAAAGGCATCAAGACCTTAGCATACCTGGACTTTATGTTGCATCTGATGGACCAAATAACTTTATTAATTTTGTTTGTAGCCTCATTGATTTGTTTAGTATTGTCAAAGTCTTTTGTTACTATAATCTCCAAATCCCTTTCATCGCATGTTGTTACCAATGTTGAGTTTCCTAAAATGTATGAGACATTGGAGTTATGGTTACCCAAGTGCATAACTTTACACTTGTTTGTATTCATCTTCTTGCCCCATTTGGTTACCCATGCAGATATTTTATCGAGATCTTTTTGAAGAGACTCTGCATGGTGAGCATATAAACAAGGACTGCCTATTTTAACATCATAATCAGCATACCTAATTGTTGCAGAAAGTGTCTCTTTAGTCATATCCAATATAAAGGCATGAAAAGGGTTGTATTTCTTAGACCATCAATAAATAAATAAATAAATAAGGGTGGGGCCCAAAACAGAGCCCTGTGGAACTCCACTAGTAATGTTACCTAACCCAGAAAGTTGATCATTTATCACAACCCTTTGAGTTCTCCCAGACAGCCAGTTACATATCCAATTTATAATATTTGCAATGAGTTGAAAATGTTATAATTTATCTATCAATGACCAGTGAAGCATTACATAGAAGGCCTTACTGAAATCAATGAATACCCCATCACATTGGATTCTTTTATTGAGCTGAGAACTTATACATTCATAAAAAACACATCAAGTTAGTCAAGCATCCTCTGCCTTGCTTGAAACCATGCTGCTCAGGGTCATATCTGTCTAAAATTGGAGACTTTCCAGTATTTTACAGACGGACAAGATGAGACTGATAGGTCTATAATTTTCCCAAATAGTTTTTTGGCCTTTGTTATGGATCGGTATTACATGAGTGGTTTTCCATTCAGTAGATACAAAATTATTAGACAGACATCTCTCGTATATTAGTTTAAAAGGATATACAAGACAGTCAGCCAATAAATCCAACATGTGACCTGTGATATTATCAAGGCCAGGAGAAATTTTAACTTTTGGGGATAATAACTTTGTAATTTTTCATCAACCGTAAAGGTTATATGATTTGCTTCATCCTGATTCATAGGATGAATAGTGTGTTGTTGTAGGCCAAAAGTTCACAAAATTTCTCATTAAATATATTGTCCATGTCTTGGTGATCATAAATTAATTCACTTTCATATTGTATTGGCCCCAATTGACAGACTGTTTTTTGTTTTTGTGAATTGACATAGGAGAAAAAAATATTTACTATTAGTTTTATTAGCATTCTCCGTAAGATGATACTCCCACTTTTTTTCGGTCCTCTTAATTTTAGCCTTACATTTCTTTTGTATTTTCTGAAAAGCAACCCAATTATCATTTGTTCTAGATCTAAGATAGTTGCAGTATTTTTAATTTGTGTGGTTTAGTAATTTTCTAATTGATTTATCTAGCCATTTAGGGCAATATTTTTTATTGTTATATTTCAATCTGGAGGGTACATATTTATCCCGTAAATATGTTATGATATATCTGAAAAGACTCCAGCAATCAGAAATAGAATGACTCTGGAACTCCATATTCTAATTAATTTTTTTAATACATTTTTCATTTCTGTTAAATTAGCTTTCTCATAAAGATATATTTTAGTTTTACAGATGCTATACAAGAAAATCTCTCTGATGAGTAAATAGAATGGTATTATGATCACTATTATCACCTGGAGATGCAATAGTGAGGTTATTAATTATTAAATGATCTGTACAGAACACAAGGTCCAGGATCCTGTCACCCCTTGTAGGTGTTGTAACATATTGTTTGAGCTGGAACTGGTTACAAATGAACAGGATTTTTTTTTTACCATTGTCAGAATTTGCTATTTTTATTTTTCCAGTTTATATCTCCTAAATTAAAGTCACCCAAAATCATAATATCTCCCATTTGCCTTGCACATTCAAATTCCATGAGAATTGCATCATAAATCTCTTGAGTACAATCTGGTGGGTGATAAAATGTACCCAAAATGAGTGACTCAGGCGTGTTGAATATTAACTTGACTGATAAAGTTTTAGTATCAGTTGCATGGGTTTTTACTTTATCCATGATATCAACAGAAGTAATATTACTGTTGATAGTCAATGCTACCCCTCCGCCTTTCCTAGAGAAATGATTATGTTTATAAACATTGTAACCTGCTATTCTGAAGTCCCAAGATGACTTATTGTCCCACCAAGTTTCAGTAATTGATATTATATCAACATTATCTTGACTGACCCTCAGTTTTAGTTCATCCGCTTGATAGTGAGGCATCTGGCATTAAAGTACATAAGTTTTAACTTAGTGCTCTCATGTGGATATTTATAATCATTTTTTACATTTAGAGAAGTAGGAACACTCCTCTTCTCCCCTAGGACAGTCAGTTTAAATGCATCTTAATGGCATTATCAATGTGTTTGCCTAACAAGGTGCTGCTTCTTCTGCTTAAGTGCAGCCCATCCCAGCAGAATAATTAATTTCTATCAGCAAAGTCTTCCCAGTGGGTAAAACATGTCAATCCTTGTTTAAGGCACCATTTTCTGAGTTGCTTATTAACAGTTTTAATTTTGTGGGTTTTGAATCCAGATGCTCTGGGAACAGGGAGGATCTCAGAAAAGCATATGTCACAAACAAGTTCCACTAGTTTGTTTGTCAGGGCAACAAAATCTTACTTAATTTCTTCCATAGTGGTGTGGCTAATATTATTGGTTTGTGCATGTAGTATCACCAATGGTCTGTCTCCATTATCATGTAAGATGTTTCCTACCATAGAGGTAATATCAGATATTTTGGACCCTCTGAAGCTAGAGCAGGTTCTGCTAGATTTGTCTATGTTGCATACTGCCCTATCAATGTGCTTAATTATTGAGACTCCTATGACAACAACTTGTCTGGGACTTGAGATAGAGGAATTCACAGATTCTGTGTCAAGTTCCATTTCAATGGAAGTATTAGAAGTACTATGTTCCACTTCCATGAGGTCTATGAGTGGGGTGGTAGTTATAGTAGAGCTTATAGTGTTGCTACTAGAGGGGGATCTGGCTTTTAGTAACTTAAATTTCTACTGGGAGCAGAATATTATTACCATCCACCATAGGAACATTTGTTGAGGGAGCTACAGAAGAGCTTATAGTAATGCTACTTCGGGGGGGGGTCTTGACTTTTAATAACATCAGTTTCTACTGGGACCTGAGTATTATTACCATCCACCATAGGAATGTTTGTTGAAGGAGATGCTAGGATGTTTGTAACTAAGGGAATTAACAGGCAACTAGTCACATTTGTTTCTGTATAAGTTGGATCAGAATCATTAGTGTGGTACAGAACTGGGAAGATAGGGTTGAACCTGTTAGAGGTGGGTATACTGAAATGCTATGCTTTTTGACCTTTCTTAATTACTCTTGAGTTCTGCATTAATGACCAGTCATCTCCCATCCCGTCATTTACATCTTCCTCCCTATTTCTTTTTCTATTAATGGCTTCTGGAAGTTCTTGATTTTGAGGTGCAGATCTAGGTTCTGAAAGTGGGCCCTGGAGTATCGCGGCTTGTCCTAATGCAGACACATTTATATTGACTATATCTTGATCTTGCTGGTTATGACTTGAGACCTGCAATTGTTGATTCACGCTAGATGTACTACTCAAGGTCTCTAACCCATTAGCCATTTCATTCTGACTTATTTCCAGTACAGCCAGTCTAGTATTGAAATAGTTAATTTCTTGCAAAATATCAGAGTTTTGTTTGCATTTATCGCAGATATAAAATTTCTTGGGTAACATCTCTTTCATTATTTTATAAATCCTGCAACTAGTACATTTAATCCCAACATCCTCAGCCAGAGTCATTATTGTTTCTGCCATGCTTTTAAAAAGTATTGGTAAAAAATTAGTGCAGTTCCTGATTAAAATATTCACTATGGGCCCTATTCACCAATGGAGCAGATTGGCTACATGCATGTATCTGGGACGCATAGCCACTCCACATCCATTGCACCCCGCATGCAGAATTCACAATGGGGGGGTGCACAGACAGTACACACCTGATCCATCAGGGCCATGGACTGCACCACAAAGGGGCATGCCAGCACTATGAACCATGCACAAAGGTGCATAGTACTGGCCATGGTGGTGTGTATGGGGGTGCAGGGTATACCCAGGAGGACCCTGACGTAAAATTCCTATGTGCCCCATGCATGCCTGGAAACCCACTTGGCATCAGGGAGATGTGCCAACCCACCCTCTGGGGCCACCCCATACAGGGGCTGCTGCCTCCCTCCCACCACCACAGCACACAGATTGGTATGGCCACATGCCATGATCATGCCTCAACACACACACATATCACCTCATGGGGCACTGACCCTATGGTGCTGCCCATGGCACCACCTCCCTGCACTGCCAGCACATCTTGCTAATGGTGGGGTATGGTATATGCCCCTCCACCTCTGGCAGACAGCCCCCCAGCACTGTGCACTGCTCTGGTGCCATGGGAGGGCTGGCAGCATTGCCCTTCTCACACCTTCCAAAGCTGCCAGCCCTTGGACATCTGCAGGGTGTGTAGCCAATGCATGAGCCACTGTGGAACTGATCCACTGAGCTGCTCAGTCTAGGCATCCAATTAGATGTCTGGCTGGACCCGTGATCCCGCCCCTAGCTGCACTGCAGGGTCCTGTGCACTGGGGGGTGGGGCCATGGACAGGTGGACAGCAGTCGTGAATGCTGCCAGTGCACACCTGTCTGTAGGTGTGGAGCCCTGTGGGCTGGTAAAGCTCCTCCGGTGCATATTACCCACCCATTGGTGCATAGCGTGCTATGTAACCAATAAACTGAAATGAGTGAGGTACCAAGTGATAATAAGGATTTTAATTATCTTTAGTTGCTATCACCAACCTCTGACTTAAACTGTGATAACTATAAAATGAAAGCAAATTTAATTCAGGTACCATTTCAGCAAAAGGTCCATCACAGAAACTCACTGTTCTGCTATTACAATATGGATACATGTAGCATGCTTCACTCAACAGTTCAATTAATAGAGACAAAGGTTAACTTGCCTTTTTCCCCACTTTTCACACCTGACATGCTCAACACACAGAATGCACAGGGCTTGGTGCACGTTTCCACGCATGGTGATGAGCACACCCCACTCGGCTTGCCCTGCTTGCAGAGGCAGAAGTTTAAATATCTAAAGTGATCCGGAAGTTCTCCCGGGCTCACCGCACTTCCCTGCACAATAAATAGAGCCTGCAACCCCTACAATGCTATATAAACTCCTATTTGGAGATTCCTGATTGATTTCCTTTGGGCTACATAGCCCCTGGTGTAATAATTCAGCTATATGGCACATATGTAGTTTGCAAGGGCTCTCCACTGAACTACAGGAGTCCTTCCCTTCCTGTCACACATTTCCCTGTAGAGACATTCCCTCAGCCAGTTCATAACAGAATTGAAATCTGAAATAGAAATAGCAGAGACACAAAGTATACAGTCTGAGCCTGTCTTACAGCTTTTGGCTGCCAAACAGGTCAACAGTAAACTGTTGTGAGGATGCCCCGCTCACAGAAGGGCGAGTTTAAACATCTTAAGTTACCCAGAAGTCCTCTTGGGGTCACCACACTCCACTGCACAACAAATACAGCCTGCAAGGCCTAAAATGCTATACAGACTCTTAGGGGGAGCTTCCTGCTTGATTTCCTTTGGGCTACAAAGCCTCTGATATAATAATTCAGCTATATGGAATGTATGTAGTTCATGAGGGCTCTCCCCTGAACTACAAGAGTCCTCCCCTTCCTGTTACACATTTCCATGTAGAGACATTCCCCCAGCCAGTTCAGAACACTATTAAAATCTCAAATAAAATTAGCAGAGACACAGAGAATACAGTTGGAGATTGTCTCGCAGCTTTTGGCTGCCAAACAGGTCAACAGTAAACTGTTGTGATGATGTCCTGCTTGCAGAGGGACAAGTGTAAATATCTAAAGTGACATGGAAGTCCTTCCAGGGTCACTGCACTCCTTGCAAAATGAATACAGCCTACAAGCCGTAAAACACTACAGTTGGAACCAGTCTCGCAGCTTTTGGCTGCCACACAGGTCAACAGTAAACTGTCACAGTTACGTAAGGCACATCATGAAAGTGATCAGAGTCTCGGTGCTGCTACCACCTCACATGATAAAGAGGCTGATAAAACATGCAGGGTAAAAGAAAAAAAATATCAAAGGTCCACTTTGGGATGTTTTATGCCAGGTGGGAACTGAATACATGAAGGAAAAGGAGGAGGAGTAGGTTGTCATAGAAAAGCCATCATTGTACTAGAGTAGCAAGGTCACTGATTGGCCCACACTGACCTTTTGAGCTGTCAAATACCTCAGCTCTCCACCAGGTGTGGATATACCAGGGAACTAAGGGGGCAGTAGCCTGCAAATTACCACCCCCTTGGTCTTTATGTGCTGTGAAAATGGCAATGAATTTTTTTACATTTAGTGACAAGTCCAGAACAGAATGGGTTAAGCAGGTGCAAGTAACAAGGGTTGGGGAGCACACGTCATGATCTGCATATGGATATTCACAACCTTTTTTCTAATCTCAGCTGTTTGCAGCCCATGACTGTCAGGATGAACTCATTGAAGTTCATTTAGAAGGTTAAAATGACTCATTATTTCAGTGCATTTGGTGCATCATCTCTGAAAAGGTATGTACAAATTCAATATGGAATATGCTCAGTTAATTTTGAATACTGACTTGTCCTGCAGTAGCAGGTCGAATGAAAGCCTAATCTTACTGCTGTAAGGAACTGGTGTGTGGGGTGTGGGACAGGAGTCTTGAATCACTGGTGAGGATGCTGAAAATGATGTTTTGTTTTTCTAATCAATTTTGTTTTTTTAAACTGTGGGAGACAGTCTTTTCTGCACGTCATTTTCAGTGCCGAATCCTTCTACTGCACAAGTTGGTAGGTTGGAGGAACTGGAGCACAGGGACATTGTCACTTGTCCATGGTCACACAGGCAGCCAAAGACTGTTTAGAGATTGGAACCTGGGCTCACCTGATGCATACTTAAGTACTGCAGCACACTGCCACCACTAGGTCAACTCTCCCAGTGAGGACATGTCTAAGTACCCTTAGACCAGCCCTGGCTGGTCTAATGGTACTTAAAATATAGCCCTCTGGGAGGGTTTTGTGAATCTGGATTCAGGGGATTTGGCAGCCTGCATCTGCCACAAGTCCCTGGTGCAATGCTGCAGACCATTTTGTGGCATAAGGGCATCGCAAGCCCCGTTTGGTGGAGGATGCCTATGGCTGACACAGACTACTACTGCTGGCACATCATTTGGCTCAAGGGGTGCTTTGCACCTTTAATTGTGATGCAAGCCCCTTGTGCTGCACTGGGGGCTTTGAGAATCGGGCCCAATGTGATCAGTCCATGCTTTCCTCTTTATCCATCTGATTACCACCTTCCATAATCTCCTATGTCATGCCTACAGACAAATTATGAAGTCATTAAACACTATGGAGCTGCTTCTAGTAGAATGGCACAAGTGGCTGCCAAAGGCTACTTGCACCAAACTCAGTTTTGGCAAGGAACCTGCACCCAATTCAAGATGAGGCAGGGTCCCTGCAGCTAAGTCCTGAGATTTGCAACATCTAGCATATGCAGAACAGAGGGCATACCTGGTGGGTTCATCGCAAGCCACAATGACTGTCCGGCAGAGCACAGGTGCCCCTCCCATGCCCCAATCCCCCAGAAAGAGCTGACATAGCCCCACAAGGCTAGAGAACCCCCCACTGTAAGTGCCCCAAGGATTCCCCTGCCTCGAATCCCGACCCGCACCCCAAGTCATCTGTATACTGTACAGTACGTACAGTATGCATACCGGACATTCCCTGGTAGTCTAGTGGCCCCCACCCCCACCCAACAGTGCAAGACCACCCCGCTCATACGTGACCCATACCCTGTTAGCGACTGCCAAACCCACCCACACCACTGCTGCCAGCCACTAAGTGAGCTCCCCTTGGAGCACAAACTGTAATAAGTAAGTGCTCAGAGAATGTCATTCCCTGAGTGCATACTTATTACAGTATGCACTCCTAGGGGAGCTCAGTCAGCCACTGGCTATGGTGGTACAGATGGGTTTGGTAGTGACTGACTGTATATGGGTCACGGGGGGCAGCGGGGTGGTCCTGCACTGTAAGATAGTTATTAAACAAAGAGATTGCATCAACCTGCCCAGGTAGAAAGGACATATACAGTTGAGTATCATCTGCATAGCAGTGAAAACTCAAACCATATTGTCTGATGATGTCTCCTAATGGCAGCATATACTCTGTGAACAACATAGGTGCCAATATGGAGCCCTTCGGCACCCCACAGGACAGGGGAAGGGTGTCAGAGGAATAAATTCCAGTGACTGCCCTCTGAGACCTGTCCATGAGGAAAGATTGAAACCATTCGAGGACTGTACCCAATAGTTCACAAAGAAGCTGCAGGCAATACAAAAGCACACCGTGGTCCACAGTGACGAACACTGCAGAGAGATCAGGAAGGGCCAAGATGGTACGAGCCTTTCGATCTCTCGCTATTAGGAGGTCATTCAATACTCAGACAAGTGCAGTCTCAGTGCTGTGTCTCTTACTAAATCCAGACTGGAGAGCATCATAGACATTGTGGGTCACAAGGTGATTGTCCAGTTGCAACACAACCACCTTTTCAATAACCTTACCCACGAAAGGCAGGTTAGAAACAGGCCTGTAGTTGGCTGGACAGTCTGGATCCAAGGAGGTTTTTTTTTTGTAGAGATCATATGACAGCCTGCTTAAGGAGATCAGGAAAGACCCCCCCTCTCCAGGGAACTCCAGACAATTTTAACTAGGATCAGGTAAATAACATTTACACAACCCACTAATAGGGTGTAGGGCATGGATCTAAACTAGACCTGGTTTGTCGCAGAGTCTGGACAATCCTCACAATGTCTTGGAATTCCAGCCAGCTGAAGTCTGACCAGACAGATCGAGTGCTCACCACCTCCCACCGACCTCCACAGACCCTCATAGGGAGAACCAGGCTGATGGCAGACCTGATGCTGGCAACCTTATCTGCGAAGAATTGAGCAAACTCCTTGAACTTGGCCTAAGAAAAGGCTCCTCTGGGTTGGAGACAGATTGGATTGCACAATCTGACAACAGTCCAGAAAAGCTGAGCTGGTCGATTCTGCACAGCAGAAGTCTCCCTGGACAGGAATTCTGTCTTTTTACAGGTGATTTCTGATTGATAGCCCTTATAGTGTTCCATCAATCTAAGCCTGTCAACCTCCAGGCTGGACCTCCCCCATGCTCTCTCCAGTTTTTGACAAACTCACCTCAACTTCTTCCAGGAACCATCAAATGTTATCACTATATTAGAACCGTTATATGTTTCACTTTTAGGTGTAATGGTCCCTGACCTCTGGAAAGCTGCTCGGATCACACCTGTACTTAAAAAAGGGGATCCTAATGTTGTCATGAACTACAGACCAACTGCCATACTCTCAGTACTGAGCAAAATCCTGGAGAACATTGCCGTAACTCAGACAACTGACTATCTACTTAAGCACAGCCTGCCCTTGGATACCCAACATGGCTTTAGGAAAGGACATAGCACAATCGACTGCACTCCTTAAATTCACCACAGACACTCTTTCCAAAATGGATACTAGCAATCTGACTCGGGCTGTCTTTATTGACCTCACAAAGGCTTTTGACCTTGTTGATCACACTTTGCTTCTCTCCTCGCTTCAACACCTGCATTTCTCCTCCTCTGTTGTTGACTGGTATGAAAGCTACCTGACAAATAGAACTCAAGTGGTGACATTTAATTCCTTTCTATCAAACAGTACCACCATTAACATTGGTGTACCTCAGGGCTCCACCCTAGGGTCCCTTCTATTCTATCTTTATATAAATAAAATTATAGCTGCTCTAAAATCCTGCTCTGCTATTCTATATGGTGATGATCTTGTCATCTATACAAGTTCTACTAATATAGGCACTATCAACACAGCCCTTTCCTCTGACTTTAACAATATCCAAAACTGGCTATACGACCACAAACTGGCTGTCAGCACTAGCAAAACTAAAGCCATGCTACTTGGATCGGCCCCAAAGCTCTGGGCTTGCACAACAGCACTAACGGTGCAGGACTTAGAAGGTCAATTACTGGAATGTGTGACCTCTTTCAAGTACCTGGGCATCCTGCTAGATCAATCTCTTGATCTTAATCTTCATATACAGTCTGTTTGCAGAGCTGTCAACTCCAAACTGGGTGTTGCATATAAGACTAGTTATATGCTCATGCTAGCAGCTAAAATGGCCATTGCAAGGGGGATTCTGCTCCCCACCCTGACCTATGGGGCTCCCTTATTTGGGGCTGCTCATAAAACTGACCTACTCAGATGGGATATTACGTATAACAACATATGTCGCTATGCCTCTTCTGCTCCTTGGCTTAAACATCACTGTCAGCTTTATAATGATCTTGGTTGGCTGTCTTCATTAGCTAGTAGGAAATACTATCTTGGATCTCTTATTGATTCGATAATTTAAAATCAAACCCCTAGGTGTCTTGCAGCTATCTTTGTTCCTCAGGACACACTCCATGGTCTACAATCAGCTGATAAAACCTTTCTGAATTTGCCGAGGTGCCGCACTAGGAAAGGAACTGTTGCATTTGAGCATGCGGCTTCACAGCTGTGGAATTCCCTTCCCCTCGACATTAGACTTTCTATTCTCAAACATGCTTTAAGGGAACTTCGCTCGAATCTGCTGATTGGTGATACCTTTTTCTGCTTTCACCCTACCTAATGACTGATGTCTCTGGCCATACAATAGTATTTCTCATCTCTATATAACCCTATTACTGCCTCAGCCTGTCTCGGCTCCCTTTCCCTGCCCATATACAATCTTGCACTGCAGGCATCTCCCTTACACTTGCATACACTCATATAATCTAATTTCATGGCTTGCTCCCCTCTTCCTCACTTACCGACCTTTTCCTTAATGACACCCCCTTCTCTCAATGGTTATTTCTTCCTTTTGTATTACCTGTTTTTGTTTTTGTGTACCTTGTTCTGTTCATATGATACTGTATGTCACCTGATAATTTATTGTCCAAGGTCCTCTCTATTCATTACATAGGTAGGCACCTATGAACTTATGAATGGTCTACTCTGTATGTCTCTGATATATTGTATCCACTTTAACTCATTGTATGTAAGGCACTTATAATTTGTTATCCTGATAAGTTTCTGCATGTCTGTACTCTCCCGGGTCGTGTCTGAATATAGTCATTTTATGGCTAGTGCACTTACCCGGTTAATAAAAGCTAAATAAAATAAATAAAAATAAATAAATTAAGGGGTTCTTGGATGAAGAGTGAGTGGTTGAACACTAACAGGAGCAAACATGCCCAGGGCATCTCCCACCACCTTATTATAAGCCAGTACCAGATCCCCTGGACTCATGCATTTACCCGACAATCCCGATAGGTCCAGCACCATTGATTGACCTTCTGGGGTAACCCCCCTTAAAGGGCAGTACTAGACCATCTCTGTAGGGGCAGACCCATTGGAGGGAGCCTCAAAACTGAACCTTATGGTGTGATGGTCAGGCCAACTGACTGGATCCACCCTCAAATCCATGCTCTCCATCCCCAGGAGGAACACCAGATCCAACGAGTGACCCCCTATATGGGTAGCAGAGGTAACCACATGTGGAAGACCCAGCATAGTCATTAGCTGAGGGAGATTTTGACCAAACTGTGAAAGTTCATTGTCGACCCAGGCATTGAAGTCCCCCAGAATTAACCATCTGGGGGACTCCAGCGCCATGTCGATGATGAAGCCCACTATCTTCTTCAGGAATTCTCAGCCATCACTGGGTGGACGGTAGATGAGGAGTATCCTGCACCCTACACCCTCTCCTAGGATACACTTGAAAGATCTGGTGGGCCCCACTGGCACATCCACAAGGCCCAATTCTGTTTTAAATATAATGGCTACAACCCACCCCTACAATCCAGCCTCGGGTGGTGTATCACTGAGAACCCAGCTGGAACAGCAGAGGCCAATGTAGGGCCTGCATTTTTGTCCAGCCAGGTCTTGGTGATGCATGCCAGATTTGCCATTCCAACAAGATCAGCTATAATAGCTGTCTTGTTCTTAATAGATCTGACATTACATAACACTGCCCGAGTAGGATGGTTGTCGAGGAAGACCTCAGCTCCTTCCCACTTGCTGTGGAGCCCTTGTGTGTGGGGACAAGACAGGGAATGCCTCTGATCTGGCTCCATTTCATCCCAGAGTGTCTCCTGGTCCCCACATCACCTCAATCCACCCTCCCATTTCGCTTCCCCCACCAGGCCCAGTTCTCCCCCTTTTCTTTCATCTCCTAACTATCCCTAGGGCTCAACACATTAGATAGGTCTCTGACGATAAAGGGGGGCATTCAAAGGGATGCAGTTCCCTCAGCCTAGTGAGGGAATACTTCCTGACTGTCTTTAATCTCTCCCAGCACATTCTCTAACAATGCAAGAGCAGATAAAAATCAAACCATAAAACTCATACACTCTCACACTAACAATTTTCAGACCACTCTCAAAAAACAAACACACAATTCCCAACCCAACCTGATTAATAAAACTGATAATACAATATCAAATAATAATAAATAAATTCAGCAAGTAAGGTGCTTAAGAAGTCCAATGTGAAGTCAGTGTCTAAGTATAAGAAGCACACCTAAGCTTAAAAAAAATTGTTTTAAACCAAGTGATACTCTTACTCTCACCCAGTCCATGCAGTCACTAGCCAAGGTTGCTCTCCTCTCCCATTAGCAACAACACAGAAATTGAAATAATTGCAAGATAGCCATTGGAGATACTCTCACTACCTCCCAAGTCCCAAGTCTAAAGACAGAGTTCAGACCTGATATGAAAAACAGCCAGTCTATTGCCTAAAAAACAAAGCCAGATCTTTCAGTCACTTGTGGAATCTTCACCCGACTCACAACTCCACAGCCTTAGGATCATCACATAGCACCCCATCTGGGGCTGAAGACCAGTCAGCCCATAACCAGTGAATCCAGAGTTCACGAAGAAAAAGCCCACTGGCTCCCACCTCAGTATGAACCCCTAGGCCCCTCAGAGGAACACACCACCCACCAGTCCTCGCCACTCTGATGCCCCTCTGGTCTCAGGACCATCCAGGCAATGACCCCAGTTCTGTGCTGTGGCCTCCAGCCCAGAAGGTACTGCCACTCTCCCTTCCCCCAGAATGAATGCTGGCTATAGTCAAGGCCAATACAGGCCACCCAGGTCAGGGGAGCACTGGAGATTTAGCCACCCAACAATGGCCAAAATCCCATCTCCCAACACAGCCACCGAGAGTCAGCCCTCTGGTCAGACCCCTGCTACTGCCCCCCCCCCCAGGAAGCCAGACACAACCCAAACCAACCAGCTGTCCTTCCAGGAGCCAGAGAAGAAGCAAGTACTTCAATTAAGAGAGACTTTGGGCAACAGCAGAGCTTCACTAGCAGTTAAAGCTCCAGTCACGCTCCAACCATGCAGTCAGCTAGTTCATTGAGCCACAATGATCTCTGCAGCACCTAATCCATGTTCCACATGACTCCACATGACTCATTCCATCTTTACTCTGGGCTTTGCTCCAACAAGGCTCCAAACAGCAAAATTCAGGTGACAAAGCCAGGCAAATAATATCAGCAGCTCCAGGCAGAACTCTGCATCAGTCACAGCCTTACTGACAAACGGCCAGCCTTGACATAAAAAGTAAATAAGAATAAATAGATACCTCGCTTACAAATAAAGGAGTAGTACGGGCTTAAAAAAACCAAAAATGTGCTAGCAATCCTTGTCAGTACTAGCAATAAGGTGTTCCAAAGTTGTAACAGACAAAAAATGAGGAGCAACAAACAACCCCTAACTGCAACCCCGAAAAATAAATGCTTTACCTCGTTATCTTTCTCACTACAAAGCCCTGACTGAACTGAACTATAAAACTATCTTAAATAAACAGAATCAAAGTAAGATAAAAATAAAAATGAATGATAAAAACACAAATATCAGGAATGGCTAAGCTCTAAAACACAGACAGCTCACACACAGCGGCCATCTTGAAAGACTGAACAGCATAAGAAAGTGAGGTAAACTACATGCATTATATTCGATTGCTTCCCCCACTTGAGTGGGTCAATGAAGCCTGAATAGCTCTAAATGCTACACTGGACAGGGTGGAACAGTGCATATGACCCACGTGGATTCATGTTTGGAACTTCCTAGGTATTTGTTTTTCTTTTTCCTGGGAGAATGGGCCTTTTGTTACTCTTTTTTCTGGTTTTCTGCCAATTTGGACCAGTCTGGAGACTATTTTTTGTGCACTGAGTCCTAGATCCAATGCTAGCATAATATGGACTGCTTCCTTATAGTCTCTAAACCTCTGAGGTGGTGGGTTGTGGGGGGAGGGAGCTTGGGGTTGTATTTGTTGTTTGTTGTTATCGTGTTGATTGCTGTATTTTGCCTTTTTATGTTTGCTTGCACACTTGTGCAAGAAACATAGTGCCATCATCCGAGTTTTTCAGAGGTGTGTCAGCGTCTTCCAATTCAGTCAGTGTGTTTGCAGGCGCGGTCACAGTTCTCCAATCACTGCTGGAGCTGTCTATGACAGCAGTTGAAAATGCAGTGGCATACAGTTGAAAAAGGGAGCTACGCTTCAGTGAGCAGTGATAAGATATCACCTGCTCATGCGTGCTCCCCTTACACACACACACGCACGCATACTGTGTGATCACCCCCCACGCACACACTGTATAGCCGACAAGGTGCCCAATCCCCATCAGCTGTGCTGCCCCCAAACAGAATTTAGATGCACGCTGGTGCCCACCCAGTGTGGCAACACATCCAGAGGGCAACGGGGGACCCAATCCTCATTGGCTACAGCCCCCAAAAGTTTACAAGCTGCCACGCTGGGAGCCCACCCCAGAGTGTCACAAGTCAGTATGGCTGATGGGGGTGGCCAATCCCCCGTCGGCTCCAGCCCCCCCAAACAGCCTTCTAGCTGCCACACTGGGATCCCACCCCAGTGTGGTAAACATCCCGCGTTATCTTCCTGTTAAAAAAAACCAAACCTGTAAATAAGAAAACGTTCCCTCGGCGTTCATCCAGCTCACCTGCGCCCACCCACTGTGCACCCTGCCTTCCCACACACCCCCAACCCATACTTACCTCTGGACTCCGGCGCTACGATCTTCGTTGGACTGGGAACATGTCTACACTCTTCAAAGCTGACCACGAACTGAGGAAATGCCGGTAAGCTGTATAATGGGATGGATAGGGTTTTTTTCAACTTTGCTGCATATATCAGGCATTTTTTGGAATTTTTGCACCAAATTTTCAACATGGGGTTTTTGAGACCCCTTCTCATGAATGCTCTCACTGTCATGGTGTTAATCAGACCCAAAGGGTAATTTCGCAGTCACTGTGCAAAATCACCTTTTGGGACCAAGTAATGAAATGACGCTGCCACTGTTTATAAGGTGGACTCTCAAAAAGCCTATGTTGAAAATTTGGTGGAAAAATTCCTAAAAATGACTGTTTTCGAGTGTGCGTTGCACAGTTCCTATGCACGCTCGTAAGTTCACGAATTTTCAATATTTTTACTTCAGATTTTGAACATTGCCATTTTACCACACCTCCTTATGAGCAGTACAGCTGTCATTTTTCGCATCTTGCCCAAAACATGTTTCTGCCCATGTAGCGCACAATGGTGCAGTCGGTGTGTGAAATCAATGTATAGGACACATAAAGAAAATCCCAGTGACACTGTTCATGAGCAGAGGTCTTAAAATGGCTATGTTGAAAATTGGTGAAAAATTCCTAAAATGACTGTTTTATGAGTCGTTGCACAGTTCCTATGCACCTCATAAGTTTGCAAATTTTCAATATTTTCACTCCAGATTTTCAACATTGCCATTTTATTATACTTCCTTATGAACAGTAAAGCTGCTATTTTTACATGTCACCCAAAATGTGTTTCCACACATGTAGCGCACAATGGTGCAGTTGGTGTGCGAAAGCAATGTTTGGGACATATTAAGAAAATCACAGTTACACTGTTCATGAGCAGAGGTCTTAAAATGGCTATGTTGAAAATTTGATGACAAAAGTCCATGAAATGATTGTGTTACGAGTGAGCATTGCGCAGTTTCCACGCACCCTTGTAAGTTCATGACTTTGTAATATTTTCAGTCCAGATTTTCACCAGTGGCATTTTTCCACACTTCCTTATGAACAGTACAGCTGTCATTTTTCACAACATAGCCGAAATGTGTTTTCACACTTTCAGTGCAGAGATGCGTGGTCACTGTGGGAAATCATTGTTCGGGACAGATAAAGAAAATCACAGTGACACTGTTCATGATCGGAGGTCCCAAAATGCCTGTGTTGACAATCTGCTGTAAAAAATCCCCAAACTAATTACATTGCGGGTGTGCGTTGCACAGTTTCTATGCATGCTCGTGACTTCACCAGTTTTTTTAATATTTTTACTGCAGATTTGCAACATTGCCATTTTTTACACCTCCCCATGAACAGTACAGCTGTCATTTTTCACATCCTGTTCAGAATGTGTTTTTGCACCTGTGGTGCTAAATGCCGTTGTCACTGTGCATAAGCAGCTTTCGGCTAACAAACTGATATTGCCACTGTTCATGAGGTGGGGGTTACAAAAAACCCATGTTGAAAATTTGGAGTGAAAATACCAACGAATGCCTGAGGTGTTAGAGTTTCCAACCATAACGCCCCACCCTGTAGAGAATGATAGGCATCAGGATTGTGACTTGGGATTCTTGCCTATAATGCTCATACCATTCCACACCCTGCAGCCAGTGAGAGGCATCAAGGTATGCTTTGGACTCTTCGGCCCCAAAGTTGACCCCATTCTCCTATACTACACCCATTTCACCATATTTCCTGATGGAATGGGATGCGCATAAGGGCCAAAGACCCCAAGACACACCTTGACACTTGTCAGTGTCTGCAGGGTAGGGTGTGGTGAAATGGCGTGGCCGTTATGCCTGACGACCCAAAGACACACCCCAATGCCTGTCACTCTCTGCATGGTGGTGGTGGGGTTGGCTTCAGTTCAATATTTCACTGCCATTCCTATTATGCAGCTCTGTAACTTCTACACTACCAATGCCAATGCCAGCAAGCAAACATTCGGCATTGACAAATGCTTGTTTTATCTGTGTTGAAAAATCAATAAAGTATATTAAATTTTAAAAAAATTTCTTGTCCTGGGAATTGCCAGGAGGTCTCTAGAGGAGGAATGGAGAGAGTGGACTCAGGCAGCAGGTGTTAGGAGATTAGACAGATAGCCAGGGCCTAGTCTATGTAGGGCCTTAAAGGTGAGTTAATGCACCTTGAAGATAACCATCCACCTGACCAGCAGCCAGTACAGTTCACGCAGCACTGGAGTTACATAACAAAACCTCAAAAGGCCTGTCAGGAACCTGGCAGCTGTGCTCTACACTAGCCTCAGCTGGCAGAGGATACCTCTTGAGACCCCGAAGTAAAGGTCATTACAGTAATCAAGCCTGGATGTTACAAAGGCATGGACCAGAATGGGCAGGTCCTCAGGTGGAAGTAGGGGTTTGATGCTGACAATATTCCTTAGTTGGTAAAATCTACTTTGGACAACTGATGACACCTGAGATTCAAGTATCAATCTGTCATCCAGGAACGTGCCAAGATTTTGCACCCTAGAGGAAGCCATCAATGGTGTTGGCCTCAGGAAAAGACCAGTTGCCACACCGGAGGCATTCCTATCAGGCCTTCAGCCCAGTCCCACTACCAGAACCTTTGTCTTGTTGGGGTTCAGTCACAACCAACTGAAGGACATCTAATGTTTCAGATGAGATGTTAAACTGAGGTCCCATCTGCCTGGATTGGTAGTAGTTACGGTGGATGTTAAAGATCCCATGGAACTTATTGAAAAGAGTAGGGAAATTTTTTACTCAAGGTTTTCAAACAAAATATACAGAAAAGTATTACAGCATACAAAATCATAATGAAAAAGAAAAACAAAAAAAATACAAGTGTGTCAAAGGAAAACAAAAATAAATCATTATCCAACACCCCCCCCCCCACACACACACATAAAAAGAGTAGGGGAATTCTTCAATCCAAAATATCAAACAAAAAATGTAGAGAAGCATTGCAATATACAGAAGTAAAATAAACACAAAGGCCCAGATATTCAAACTGCATCCAAAAAGTGCGCAACAGCAGGAGCAAGCACAAGTCCACTGCGTCCATGTGCAAGAAGCGCAATATTCAAAAACTGAGCAGGACAAGATGCGCCTATGGCCAACGACTGAATATCGCACCACCTGTGTCATAGCGCAATGAGGGAGGTGAAGCTGAGCATATCTGATGTGCCATAGCGCAACAAGGGATGTTCAGCTGAGCAGTCAGATGTGCCATAGTGCAACCAGGGATGCTCCCAGCATTAGGGCAGCAATGCAACAGCACAACCAGGGATGCAGGGGTCCACCACCCATGCCACAGATGGGAAGAGGAACACTCAGCAGAACAGATGTTGTCCCCCACATCCCATGCACTGCACAACTGGGGGAGAGCTGGAATAACCACCAGCCCATGGATACCAGCAACCAACCCACAGCCAGGCCATGGTGCTCCAGCACAACACCTGGCAAGCTGTGACCAGCACACAAGGAGGGCCAACCACCCCATACCACACCATCCCACCAATGCAGAGCACACCCTGCACCATGATCCCTATACACCCTTCCCAGGAGTAGCACCCAACAGTGCAGGACGCCCCATGCATGCCACCACCCCCACTGTGACAATGCAACCCTGTGCACCATGGAGCCATGCAAGGCAGCCCACCATGGGCACCCTGCAGCAGGTGGCAGCAGACAGTGATGCAACAGATGCACAAACAGTGCCACCCTGCATGTCCCCCCGAGGTACAGCTGAGAGACCGACCATGCGTCAGCACATGAGGTATCCCACATGCAACAGGGCATGCCTCGGACCCCATCTCCAGTGGTACAGCACCCTGCACACCCTCCCAAGGACACATCCTGTCCCAGCACTGGCCACAACAGCCAGCACAGATATGCACAGTGTAGCATGGAGGCATGCACCACACAGGATGCAAGACAGTGCATGGACAAACACCCACCCATACCCAAGGGCACAGCAACACAGGGACACAGTAGCGGGTCAACCAAGCCACTGGCATGTGGCCACGGCTGATGTGTACACATGGCCAGCACCCCTACATTGCACAGATGTGCCAGCCACCCTGCGAAGGCACCATGAAGCTGTATGCCACCAGCATGCTGCTGGAGCACAAGTGGCAGACACTGGAGCACATCCCCTGCAACAGACACAAGTGACAGCATGGATGGTGGACAACAACAGTGGAGGCCACAGTGCCACTGGAGGCAGACGTGCACCATACTGGTGATGGCGGTCAACCTGGCATTGTGCTGGGTACAGTTGTTATCCAGCATGGACAGCCATCACTGACGTGTCAGCAGACCATGCATATCACAGACATGCAAGGGTGTCAGCTGCACAGGCCATGGACGGTCTGACAGGGGTGCCATGCACACAGTGCAGGCCCCGTGGACACTGAAGACAGGTATGTAGTGCACAGAGTACAACACACAAACCACAGACAGTGACTGATCCTACTGTCCACACCGTAGGTGGTTCACCTCAGCGCAAACACACACACACACACACACACACGCCATGCGTGCACCACCCCTGATGCCATGCACACCATTGCAGCTGAGCACCTGTAGCTGCTGCAAATTAGAGACCACCACAGTTGTTATAACAAAATGTATATATTAAAACTATGTACAGTAAAGCTATATACAAAACTATATACAATAGTGGGGGAAGGGCCACATAACAGGTGGGGGTGGGTAAGGGGCAGGGTGAACATATGGGAGAGGGAAGAAGGGGTTTGAGGGTGGGTCAAAGGGGGGAAGGCAGTATTTGGGGAATGGGGACGTCACTGGCTGCCCCGGTCCTCTTTCTCCTGGTGCCGATGGGATCTCCACCTCCTCCTCCTCACCCCGTGGTGGTGGATGTGACTCAGGAGCTCCAAGGTCTCCCTCCCAACCTGCAACAGCTCCTTTATGTCCCTCTGGATCTGCTTGAGTGTCTGGCCACCTAGGACGAGGGAGCAGAGTCAATAGGTGTGACTGTCCATCCCCCTGCAGCCCACCCATTGTGCATGGCATACAGCCATGTGACACACACCTGTGATGGTGTGTGACCACCCACAGTGACTCTGTCCACAAGGCCTGCCACCCAGGCAGCCACAGCCATGTGGACCACTGCACACACCCACCGCCCATGTCCTGCACAGCACCACCATGGCCGTACAGTGACTTGGCTATGCGGTGTGAAGGCAGTGCCACAGCCATGAGCCCGGTGCACGCATGGACCACCATTGATGCACTCCCAGACATGCAGTGCCACTGGACAGTGCTGACTGTAACAAGTTGCGTGCATGGCAGTGGTGTTACTAGATGGTGGCCATGTCCAACTGCCCGCCCAGTTATACAGCATGAAATAGTAATCATGGATGTAAGGCACTCACCATCAGCAGGCTGGTCCACACGCCGTGGACCACCTTCATCCCTCCTGTTTCTCTCCTCCAACATGCGCCGCCTCCCCTCTCGGTTGCGCCTCTGTTCTTCTGGCCCTAAGGTGCAAACATGGAGAGAGGAACATCAGTACAATCCAGTAGTAATGTCCCCCCAACCCCATGTGTGTGCAGTCCCACACAACCAGACCCACCTACCCCACACCCTGATACCACCACCATGGCCAACACCGGACAGCTCCCCCATGTACCGGACATATGCAACCGTGATACCCATTTGGACGATAAAAGTGTATGGATGTTGCACCTACCTGGCCGTGGCACCATGCCCCTCCTGGCACGTGCCCGCAGGTGGGCAAGCAGTTCCGGGTCCCTGCGCCTCAGGTTCCAGTAATAGTGGTGGCACTGCTCCGCCGTCCACCCCATACTGGTGGCCTCCTCCAGGGCATCGGCCACCTCCTTCCATACTACACTCCCTGCCCTGTCCAGGGGTGCCTCCCCAAACAAAGCCCAAACATGGGGCTCGACTGTGGCCACAAGGTTTGCCAGCTCAATCTGGCTTCACTGCACAGCATGCCTCCACGCCATTTCTGCTGCTCAGTTCAAGCAAAATGGCACTCTGCAGCACGGTTCTGCCACGTGCAGATGCTGTGCTGTACAGCACTGCCATTCCCTATCACACTGTCACCGAACAGCACAATAGTGGTGTCCCCATGCCTGACACATGGTGCCTAGGGGGCAAAGGTTGGGCACAGGGTTAAGGGTCACTGGCGCACAGACAGCCACAGCGCGATTGGAACCCAATGCATGTAGCGCGATTGGGTGCCTGTGTGCCACCTTCTGTAGTGGCCTACCACGCTGTTGCCCCAGTGTGCCTACGACACCCCAGTGCCACAGCACCATATAGGTGAACAGCACCTAGCACCACTGGCACAATGATGGCCGTGCCCTGCATTGCCTCCAGCGCACAGCACATCAGCAGCATGGCAAGTGCCTGTGTCATCAACCCGGGCAGGCGCAGTTAGGTGTGTATTGTGCATGTCACAGAACTGCACCCTTGGCTCAGCACATTCAACACAATTGTGCAAAGTGCAACAGCGTGATATTCAGCCAGCATATGCAAATCATCTAATCAGCCATTCAATAGCGCAGTCACTGCATTGGCATCCACTTAAAGATGTGCCTCACCTCATTTGCATGGGTTGTGCTATAAAAGTGTGACATTGGGCTGCATTAGCCATAGTCGGTTACTGCAGTCTATCGCAGTGAGTTGCATAATGTTTGGGAGTGTGGACTGTGGTGTTTGGGACATGCATGGGACTGCACAGTCACAGGTAACACCTGTCATTCTCACAGGATGAATGATGACCGAGAGTATGTTGGAGGCAGTGGAACAGATTCGTGGGAGGAAGAGGAGGCCAAATTTCACTAAGGCCGAGACAAATGCCCTGTTCAAGGCCTACTTATACCAGGAGCTGCTTCTCAGCGGATGCCAGGGAACACCACAGGCCCATGCTGCTGCATGGGAGGAGGTAGTGCATGCTATAAACCTGCATGGCAGCCACCAGCGCTCCATGCAGGAGTGCAAAAAGAAGATGGGCACAGACTTGCGGAGGATTAAAGAGAAGGTGGCTGCCATCAGGGCAGCACAGTCTGTGACAGGTAGGGGACAGCCGAAGGTGCTAAACCTGACCCCACAAGAAGAGCCGGTTGCTGGCAGCATGCAGCGTTGCACCATTGAGGGTGTTCCAGGTGGTGGATTCCAGACGGGTGGTAGCCCATCACTGCATGGTAGGTCATAGTCTGTCTATTGGGGGAAGGGACTGGGTAGGTCACATGCAGTAATGCTACTTTTTTTCACTCCTGAGCATCTGCATTGGTAAGCGGTGGTGGGCTTCTCCACTGAGGCCAGTCAAATGGAGATGGAGGACAGCCCATCTGCCTCCACAGGAATACGGGCATCAAGGTGACAGTGGGTCCGCCTGGATGTCCGGACTGATGTTGGTGGAGCAGGTGTGGAGGAGGCCCTGCCCATGTCCCAGCATGCCAGCGTCCACAGATGCCAGCATGTTGAGACTTGGGCTGGTGCCGGATCCATCACCGACGATGATGGAGCTAATGTCATGGGCAGTGACACGTGTGTGCCACAGGATGGCCACACAGCAGGTGACATCATGGCCATGGCTGTGGCTGGTGCTGCTGTGGAGGCCTGCATGTCATCACAGTCCCAGCCTGTTTCTGTCAGCACCAATGGGGCAGCACTGGTGTGTGTCCAGGACTGTGGGACTGTTGCAGCCACTGCAGTGGCACCATTGAGCCCTGGGGAGCAGCAGCCGGAAAGGCAGCATCAGCAGTCGGCCAATGGCCATGGGGTACAGTGTCAAGGGGCGGCATCAGTTCACTGCCTGTGGACATGCCCAGGCCTGGCCCTGGTGTGCAGTGCCCACCCTCAAGGGGTGATGAGCATCAGGGCTGCGAACACCCTGAGGGACAGCATGCTGATCAGGCAGATGACCTCTTGGATGAGCACGCCCACATACTGCAAGCATCAGTCAATCAGCAGATGTGGCCTGTGACGGCGGTGGATGCACTGCATGTGGCTCTGCACAAGGCAGAGGAGCATCACAGCAGAGATACCGCTCTGCCCCTGGTAGGGATGGACCGGTTGCAGGAGGATGTGACCGCTGCCATTGACAGGCAGACACAGACATTCACTGCTGTCATGGCCACAATGGGCACACAGTTATTGGCCCATGCATCGCAGAAACCATGCAGTGCAATGTCCACCCCCCATTCCTTGAGTCGTGCGACACCATCCTTGTCGACACCTGGTTCAGCTGTGGGCATCCTGAGCACGCCTGGTGCAGGCATGTTCAGTATGCTGCAGACCCCTGCATGAGCACAGTTGTGTTCATACAGTGGAACCCCTGCGGGACCATCTGTGCCACCTCATGAGGCCAGTGGTCAGCCTGTCACTGCTGGCGGGTCTCGGCGGGGCCGCCCATGCATCCATGGCAGCCATGGCACTGTGGCGCGTGACTGACCTGTCTCCCAACATGGCTACTGTCTGATGCTGCCTTGTGTGCATTGTGTCATTCAGCAGGCAATGCATGGGTGGGTACCCGGCCCTGCACGCACACACACAGTCCATCTGCACACCCTCCAGGCTGCTGTCTGCAGTTGCGTGTGCATCATGATGCCTGCATTGTGCTGTACTCCACTGTGCAATGGTGCCCAGCATCTGACACGCACAATGACAGACAGTGGGCGTGGTGGTCTGTGGACATGTGTGTGGCTAGGGGTGGTGGTCTGGGTTGGCGTGCCTCCTACCCTTTGTGCATGTCAGGTGAGGTGTGTGTGTGTGTGTGTGTGTATGATCATGCTATGTTAGACCTCACCCATCCCTGGCAGTGTGTAAGCGGTTCCATGCCCGCCACTTCCTTGATGGCATGCATGCCTGGTGTGTCCATGCGTGTTTGTGGGTTGTGCCTTTGCCACTGGTGGTTGCACATGGCCCCGTGACTTACCTGGGTTGGCTGAAGTGCTCCTCCGTGATGGTGTCCCAGTGCAGCTGTGCCAGCCGGAGCAGTTGGGGGTCCCGACGCCCATGGGGGGACTACCCATCACCATTGCCACTGGTGTCCTCATCATCCTCATCGTCCCCATCACTGTCCCCCTCTTCGACCTGTATGGCTATCCCACATTCGTTGGCCATGTTGTGCAGGATGCAACAGGCCAGGAATAGCCTGCAGGCCTTTGAGGGATTGTACTGTAGGGCACCGCCAGAGGTGCCCAGGCAACGGAAACGTGCCTTCAACACCTGCTCACTGACATTGCATGTGGTGGCATGTGCCTCATTGTAGCATTGCTGCAATGTGGTCACAGGCCACCGGTATGTTGTGAGTAACCAGGGATGGAGCGGGTATCCACTGTCACCTGTGTGTAGAGGGTGAAGGTTAGTTTGGTGATCAGCATCGCCCTGCCTCGGGTCATGTAGGCCACCACCCATGTCACCTCTGACCATGCCCCTCCCAAGCTCTATGTTTGTCCATGTGGTTTGCATATGCACCCACTAGGTGGCCAGTGGGGATGTCCCCACTCTCGAATCTGTGGCACAGTGCTGACTGGTGCCAGATGAAGACATCATGTGCTCCCCCAGGGTGCATGGCACAGACATTGATTATGCGCCCCCTGGCATCACACACCACCTGGCAGTTGAAGCTAGCATAGCCCTTCCGATCAATATATTCAGCCCCCTCGAGGCCAGGTGGTGTGTGGATGGCCACATGGGTGCAGTCTATTGCCCCTAGCACGTCAGGCATATGTGCTACCCTGTGAAACTACTGTATGTTTGCTGTGCACTCTGCCGGTGTGCTGGGGAAATGGATGTACTCTGCAGCATGTGGCAGCAGTGCGCTGAGGAATTGGGTGAGGTGGCATGACGCTGCTGACTGGGTTATGCCTGTGGTGTCCCCTGTTGGTCTCTGGAAGGTACCCGTGGTAAGCAAGCATATGCAAGCTGTCACTTTAGTCTCCACTGACAGAGCATGGCTCCATCGTGTGGGTGCCTGCATCACATCACTGCACAGCACACAGAGCCGCCTCAGAATTGTCCAATTCAGGTGGTACCAGCCCACGATCTCAGTATTGCTGTACAGCTTGAAGCTGGTGTGGGCTCGGTACTGCTTGTTGGGGGCATACCTCTGATGGGCCCTTCCACTGCCGCATCCCCCTGCTGCCCACCTTCTCACCCTCCTCATTACTGCCTCCATCTGGATGGTGGCACTGGCCATGTCCCTGGCTTGTGTTCACCCTCCCTGGCAGCTGTTTCTGTGTTCCCCCCACTGTCCTGGCTACTACTTCCCCTGCACTGGGAACACCTTCCTGTGATGGCCTCTGTGCTGTGTGGTACTTCCCCCTTCTGCACTGGCTATGGCTCCCCACACCTTCCCTGTGCCTCTCTGTTCAGAGTGCCCTTTTTCTGGCCTACCCTGTGTGTCCTTCCTGCCCAATTTGAGTTGCTAGAGTTCAGCCTCATGTGTCTTCCTTGTAGCATTCTTGCGCCTCTCCCTTGTTCCTTTTTATTTTGGCTCATTTCCACTATCGCACAACTTACGCTTGCTCCCCTATTGCGCATGGTGCATGTTGTTGAATATTGCACTGCACCATTTATGCATGGTTCCTCCTTCAGTTGCGCATATTCATTATCATTTGCGCCTTGCTCAGTTTGTCTTTGGGGCGATCTACCTCCCACTGAATATCGTGAGAATGGTGTATTTTCGGACTTGCGCTGGAGCAACCCTATTGTGCATGGTGCAACCCTTTTGAATATCTGTGCCAAAAACCAAAACAAAAGCTGTTCAAGACACAGTAAATGTAAAAAAAGGAAACCCAATAGTATGAATTCTATTCAGTTATCGTCAAAAACAAATACACAAAAAGGTAATACTGCATATAAAGCATAAGAACAGGAAAAAAATATATAGCAGCATACGAAAGTGTCAAAAGCACAGCAGAAATACCCCCACCCAACATACCCCTTCCCTTAACACAGAAATAGGCAGAAATGTAAAGGAAACGGATATTCAGATATTCCTGTAAACCTGAAAGCAAAACACAAAAAAAGTAACATTTTTTTTATAAAAATGCAGAGGTTAGTTATAAAACTTAAGTAACGGGAACATCCGAGTCAGTGACCCAAGAAAGATTCATCCAGGACTGAAAAACCCAGGAAGCTAGTCTATTTTTAAATTCAAGTCTGTACAGCTGTCTGATTTCCCAAACAATTTTCTTCAGTAGCTCAGATAGAGGTACAAATCTTTGTTGTAACGTGAACCAACATCTGGAGTTCCAGAGATACCATTTCACCACAATAATAATAACCTGTAGTGTAGAAGTATCCCATTCACTCCAAGAAGAGTCAAAAAAACCATATAGCAAAACCTCTAAAGAAATAGTGCGAAAGGGAGATATACCCCAGGAATCAGCTAAAACAGCCCAAAAGGGCGAAATACATGAGCATGAAAAAAATAAATGAAATGTCATTTCAAGTTTCTGAGTACAGGTAGGCCAAGAACAAAACCTTTCTGAGAGCTGTTTGTGTTTCTGGTGTTCTTTAACGTTCACCGATTGTGACAGGATAACCAATGGATATCCCATGTTTTCTCCGGGATCCTGGGATTGTTTAGAAAGGCAATCTGAGTATGAGTATTCGGACAATGTGGGAAAGAATTTAGTTCATGGAATTTGGTGATAATTATCTGTTTATATAAAAGTTTTCTATGTTGTCCACTAACCATAGTGGTAGACGGTTGCCAACTTTTAAGTTTTAGAAACATGTCTCTCACGTAAGAAGGACTGATATGTGAAACATGTAGTATTCTGAGAGAGGCAGCTTCCCATTGTGCAAATCAAGGACTACATGTAGGTGTAAACAAAGGAATCCAAGGCCTTCGGACTTGAGTTAACATAGGTCTAAAATTAATAACAAGATACAAAACCATAAACCAGACCACTGGATTTACCATTCCTAGACCCCCCTGGTGTTTTAGGAGGTATAAAACATTCCGTTTTATAGGATTCAGTCAGCTGTCCCAGACTGCTTGAAAAAAAATACTGCACAAGGAAGTTTCTAAAGTTCGAGGTGGGGGAAACAACCAACTAACATGTATAAAGATAGGTAAAAGAAATATTTTTATTAAATGAACCCTTTTTAATTTCCCCATATGCAAGGAATTCCAGGCTTTCACCACCCGCTGGCCTGAGCAGGTTTTGGATTCCAGTTTAAAATATCTAAATCTTGGAAGCCAAAGTGTATCCCCGAGACAGTAATTGGGTCTCTGATCAGTTTCATTCCTGCAATAGTATCTAGGAGGGATGATGGCCATCCAAATTGTTGCCCTATACATTTAGACATGTTGAGAGAGGTGCCTGACAAGGAACTAAAAGATTGATAAATAGTCATTACCTGTGTTGCGCAGGTCGAATCACCGACCAAGATAGTAAGATCATCTGCATATGCTAAAGTCACGTTGGGAATCTCATAAGTGTCGACAGATATTTGCCTTAGTAGTGGTGTCGAATTCAGAACTCGCAGAAGGGGGTCAATACAGAATATGTATAAAAGAGGGCTTAGAGGGCAACCTTGTCTAACACCTCTTTTAATCAGAATCATAGGCCCTAACCAACCTTTAATAAGGGGAGATACAGTAGGATTTATACAGTGCTTGCAACCACTGAATAAAGGGGGGAATTGCACTACTGAGTAAGTGTGTCCCAAAGGTAGCTATGTTCTATAGTATCAAAAGCTTGCTTTTGACCTACAGACAAAAGAAATCCAGATAAACCTTCCCTATTGTCCCTTTCAAACAATTCCTGTAAAAGAATGAGATGGTCACTCATTCGTCTCCCCGGGATAGAGCAGGTTTGAGTAGGGGAAATTAGATGAATAGCTACCTGCAACAATCTGGTGTGTAATATTTTTGCAAGGATTTTAAAATCGGTATTCAGTAAGCTAATTGGTCTCCAATTTGCAAGAGTAGTCTTATCTCCCTTCTTATAAAAGAAAACCAATAGGTCTTGTGCCATATCTAAAGGGATAGAAGCAGACTTCAAAAGAAAGGTAAAAGCCAATGCCAATTCTTTAGAAAGCAAGGGTCCAAGTACCTTATATAATTCCGGAGTAAGCCCATCTAAGCCTGGAACTTTATTATTTTGTAATGATTTTATAGCCTGTTCAACCTCCAGAGCAGAGATATCCATAGTGAGTTCAGGCAACTGATATGGAGGACAGGCAGGAATGGGTGTGGCAGATAGAAATGCAGAAACTGAGTCAAATAATGAGGATGAATGTAAAAACAGAGAAGCAGTATGCTGTGAAGCAATCTGGAAAATATTCTCCTTATCAGTATATAGACAGCCATCTAGATCTAAACAATGGTCTATCCATTTATGATCAACACTATTGTGGCAATGAATATAGGGGGCAGATGACTTCTGCCATACCATGAGTACCAAAAACTTGTTGGTTCTGTAAACTGGCAGCTTGGTGTAAATGAAAAGATTGCATATCTTGCTGTAGCAGAGTAATTTGTGACTTGAAATAATGGGAAGTAGTCCTTGCCAAGGACTGGAGTTTTTGCAAATGTTTATGCTGTTGAAGGTAATGGAAATAAGTATTGAAACAAATTTTCCTACATTCTGTCTGGAATAATTTTCTCAAATCCAATTTAACAGTCACCCACCAGAGGGCAGGATTGTCGAACATATCAAAAATTGAGCATTTATGGGCCACAAAGTACTGGAGATTTTGCAAAAAAAAAAAATGTCTGGGAAAGGAGAGAAGAATTGAATTTCCAATAACCTGGACCTTGTGGGAAGTGTGCATCAGAACCTATGTGTAAACAAATCAATTTATGGTCAGAAAACTCAATCTCTAAAACCTGACAGGAGGAAATGGAAAGTGTAACAGAGATGAAAAAAAATCAATTCTAGTGGCTAACAGACCATTTTGAATGGTGGGGTGTATACCTTTATGTACAGACATATACGCATCCTTTAAATGAGAAGTGGAAATCACTATTTGTAATGTGGACATGTCACAAAACACTTTGGTGGTAGACACCATAGAACCCCTATCATGCTTATCAAGGCCACAATTAAAATCACCACCAAGAATCACTGCCTGGGAGGAAATTAAAAAGGGTTGAATGGTTTTAAACAAAGAAACTCTGTTTGCTTTAGATTGTGATGCATAGATATTAACAAAATGAAAATAAAAGTTGTCAATTTTTGCATCCAATATCAACACTCATCCAGAAATCAAATCAATCAACTTGATTAAAGAAGCATGCAGGTCAGAACGGAACAAAATTCCCACCCCAGAACAAGTCTCAGGACCGAAGGACCAATATGAAGGACTATCATGCCAAAGTGTGGTAACAATACCCTGTTCAGAGAAAGTGTGCAGCCTGGTATCTTGGAAAACAAATATTTGCAAGGGGCTGGATAAGAAATAAGACAGCGTTACCTGTCTTTTCTTAAGGCTCTTCATACTATTTACATTAAAAGATCCAAGGGATAATGGCCACATGGAGAGAGGGAAAAATTAAAGCTAGAAAAAAAATCCATCAGGGAGGTTTTTTCCTCATCCGTCGAGACCTATGCTGTCGGCCCTGGGGGGGTTGAACATCAGGCTTAGAGGGAAGATCAACCTGAGAGGACCACAAGGAAGAACCCTCCAAATCTGCATCTGATAATTCTGAGGATTGAAAGACCTCGTAATGATTGCTCAAAGGCAAATCTGATGTTTTAGAGATTCTCGGGGCAGGCTGCTCAGCTGCTTGAGACCTCTTTGCAGATCTTTTACTGACCAGAGGAGGGGGCATGTTAGAAGATGAAGATTCAATTGAAACCATCTCTACCACAGGGGAAGCACAAGCACTGGCAAGTGAAGTCTGAGGAGGCAGGGTTTCCGTAGCCTGTTGTGGGGGTGTGGACCCTGGAGGAGCTAGTGGAGGGGGCAAGTCAGGAGGGGAAGGTTGTCGTGATGGGTAAGGAAAAGTGTCACGCTGGGCAACAGCAATTAAAAGTCTCTGTTCAACAGCATCCGAAGAGTTGGATTGATTATGAGCTGCCCACTTACAGCTCAGATAGGTATGGCTCATTCAAACAATTCCCGCTAGTATGACCCAAAGATTGACAAAGAGTACACTTCACCTGATCACAAAGGCTACTCAAATGGGTACAAGAACCACATTTATTTTTTTATTTATTTATTAGAACATCAGTTTAACAACATTTGAGCCAGAGGCTCATTTACAAATGTACCTCGTCACAGAGAGGACAAAACAGTGCAAGCAACAAACATCAGGGCAGACAAAAAATCAGAGTACGTTTAGGAATCAGGCAAAAATACAGGCATAGGTCAAACACAGTATACAACAGGCTTAGATGTGAGCTTAACAGAGTAGACAATATACAGTAGTTACATGGAGATTGATTCAGTGGGCAGATAAAGGTAAGGCTGGGTGGAAGACATCAGAAGAGGAGTGTGGGGAAGATAGTAGCAAGTAAAGGTAGAGCTGGACAGTAGGTCAGAGAGCGGCTCAGAAGCTTTGTCTGGAAGGATAGGAGGAGGCTTAGAGGCAGGTACAGCTGCATGTTGAGAGCAGGTGATTTCTAAGGCTAGTTTTAAAATAAGATAACGAGGTGGCATCAGTGATTCCAGCTGGGAGGGCGTTATACCAACAGGGGGCTCTGTAAGGATAAGCCCTTTGACCTTGCGAGGTTCTCACCCTTGATATAACCAGTGCAGTTTTGCGGGATATACAGGTATGCACTGAAGGGTTTGCTCGGTGGATAGTGGTTGACAGACCTGGTGGGGATAGTCCAAGGAGTGATTTTTTGTTAGGAGGTAGGTTTGGTATTTGAGGCACTCATCTAGGTTGAGTAGATTAGCCATGGTGTAAAGAAGGCAAGTGTGGGTTAGACTAGGAGCCCCAGTTATGAGCCTGCAGGCCTTGTTTAAGGTGAGGCAGATCTTGTGCAGGGCAGTATGGTCTGCTGCACCATACACAGGTAAGCTATAATCTACCAGAGATAGAACAGAGGATGTGACTGCAAGTCAGAGGGCATCCATGGGGAGGCAGTTTTTATGACGATAGAGGATACCCAGCCGAGTGTTTGAGGCTGAGGCAAGGGCAGAGATGTGGACATGAAAAGAAAGGGCAGGGTCAAAGGTTATACCTAGGTATTTATAAGAGTGAACTAGCTCAATAGGGAGTTTAGAGGTGGAGTGGACTGCGAGAGGATAGTTACTGGATTTATTTTGGGGGTGGGCAAAGAGCATGGTTTTGGTTTTCTTTAGATTAATTACGTGTCTGTGCTCAGTAAACCAGGCTTCTGTGTCGTTGTAGGATTCCTGCAGAGAATTCTGAAGTGAGTAAAGAAAGATTTTACCAGTACATTCGCTGAGCAGGGAGTTGAGAAAAAGGGAAAGAGCAAGGGCCCAAGAATGGAGCCCTGAGGGACTCCAGAGCAGATAGGGCAGGTGCTGGAAAGTTTCCCATAGATTTTCACATGTTGTGAATGGGCCGACAAGTAGCTGGAGCACCAGGAAACAGACCCAGTAGCAAAGCCTAAGTGACTAAGGGTAACTAGCAAGAGGGGGTGGGAGACAGTATCGAAGACTTTTGATAAGTCAATGAACACTGCACCTGCTAGGGAGCCAGAGTCCAGTGATGTGTGAAGAAAGTTAGAGAACTCCAGGAGGGCAGTATTGGTGATGTGGCCTGCTCTGAAACCATGTTGTTCTGGGCAGAGGATGCTATATTTATTGAGGTATTCAGAGATTTGGGTGGCCACAATTTTTTCTAAGGCCTTAGAGAGAGAAGAGAGGATTGAGATAGGTCGATATATGCTAGGGAGGGTCCTATCACCACCCTTGTGTATTGGGGTGACAGTAGCTATCTTCCAGGCAGAGGGGAATTGCCCTAGGCAGAGAGATTTGTTAAAGATGCTGGTGATTGGTGAGATAACCAGATCCAGAACCTGACGGAGAAGACTGGGATCAAGGGAGTCATTGCCAATTGTGTTACTCTTTAAGGCCTTGAGTAGGTAAGGTCTGACTTCCTGAGCAGTGACTCGGTGCAGGTAGAACAAGGGGCATGGGAGAATAGGGACAGACCTGGAGGGAGGGGAAGTGAAGAAATGATCTGGGAGCACCGGGCTAAGGTCTGTGAAAGATTTGTTGAGGTGGTTGGCAATAAGGACAGGGTCTGAGGAGACTGAACCATTAATGTTGATAAGCGAGGGTGGGGGGGAATGCGTGCCACCATTCAGCTGCTTAATGTTGTCCCAGAAGGTCCTAGCATTCCCCCTTGAGGAAGTGAGGGAGGCTTGATAGTGCTCAGCCTTCACTTTGCGGATGGCCCATGTACATTTGTTCCCGGCAGCAGCATAGGACAGCCTGTCAACTGGGCAGCCTGTTTCCATGGCAATGTGCCATAGATTGTCCCTGTGCTTAAGAAGTTGGCGCAGGGTGGGGGTAACCCAAGGGGCATGCTTTGCTTTGGACCGGCATGTAGTTATGGGTGCAAAAATGTCGCAAGCAGAGTTGAAGGTGTGGATAAAGAAGGTAAGGGCAGTGTCAATATCTGGGGCGTCTAGTATAGGGGACCAGTCTATGAGGGCTAGGAGTTGCTTAAGGCCTTTCAGCCCACCAGGTCTAAGACGTTGCCGAAGGGTAGTTTGTGCTGTAGGTTTGGGCAAGGAGGTTGACCAATAGAAGAGAACAGGGTAGTGGTCGCTAAGACAGTCCGGGAGGATTTGGATATTGCAGATGTGGTTAGGGCGGTTTGTGAGGACCACATCCAGGAGTGTGCTAGAGCCTATTCTAGGATTCACTCTAGTGGGTTGGGAGACTAGTTGGGTTAGGTCGATGGCTGCAAAGGCATCACGGGAAGAAGTGGATGAAGGGCTAAGCCAATTGATGTTCAAGTCCCCCACAAGGATTTGGTCAGAGGAGTGGGGTAGGGAGGTAAGATAATCAATTAGTGGGCCTAGTGCTTGTGCTTGATTTTTTGGAGGTATGTACACTGTAGTCAGGTAGATGGGACCTCTAGAAGGATCAGGAGATAGTTTTAGGGTTAGGGCCTGAGCCCTGAAGTCAAGGACAGGGGCTGGGAGGGCTAGTCCAATGAGAGAGTCTATGACATAAATGGCACAGCCCCCACCTCGCCTACCAACACGGTCCTCCCGATAGAGGGAGTAGCCAGGGAGTGAGACCAGGGAGTCATGGGTAGAGTCTGACAGCCAAGTTTCAACTATTGCGATAAAGTCAGGTTTATGAACCACAACCAAGCAATTGAGAGAGTCGAATTTTTTAAGGAGGCTACATATGTTCATGGAAGCAATATGAAGTCCAGTGGATTCCTTTGAGGAGCCTTTGCAAGCTGGACCAGGATTGGAATGTATGTTACCAATCAGGAGCAGAAGGAGGAGAGCTGCTCTGGACAGAGGGTGGTAGAAGGAGAGTTTATGCCAGGAGCAATAGGAAGAGAAGGGGGGTTTCGTAGCACAGGGAGTGGGTAGGGCAGCACAGGCTGGGAAGGCTTGAGTGATAAGATGCCTGAGGGAGCAAAGGGGGGAGGAAAGGTAGTGTCAAGATGGGGGGTGAGGTGGAGAGGAGCATATGGGGTGAGTGGAGGAGGAGGAGGGAGGGGGAGGGGCAGTGGCATAGAAGGAGGGGAGGGCAGGAGGGCAGGTAGAAGCACTAGATTAGTGAGGCTGAGGGTTAACAGTGGCATTAGGGTTAGCGGAAGGCAATAGGAGGAGGAGGAGAGAGAGGTAGGTAGGCAGGAGGTGTGCATGCATGATTGGTAAGGGTGTAAGAGCTGAAGTGAAGAAAAATTGGGGAACTTAGATGATAGCGGGGAAGATGGTAGGGGCTGGATTTGGATGGGAGATGTGAGAAGAGGGGTAAGGGGGGACAACAGGATGGGTTTTCAGATATCAGTAATGAGATGAGTAGAAGAGGGTGAAAGGTCTACCCATAAGTGTAGTTGCCACCTTGGTACAGTGATAGAGCCCCTGCCTCAAGTGCACAGGGCACCAGGTTCAAGGCTTGCCTAAGGTGACAGAAAAGGTCCCAGGACAGTAGCTGCAGCAGCAGAGAGCAGGGTTCAAAGCCTGCAGTAGTACTCATTTAGCAGACTATGAGGGTTAGAGGCTTTTAGAGTCTTAAAACCTATCACAAACAATAGTCTAATGTGATAGCTGAGTGGTGGAGTTGCTGAGTGAAATAGAGAGGGTGCAGGATTCAATGCCTGCAGTGGCAGCAAGAAAGAAATGGTGAAATATTTTGGCAGACTGGGGGGGTCAGAGACTATGAAAGTCTTAGAAAGTAAGAATAAGATAGCCAGATACAATGGTTTAGAGGTAGAGCTGCTGACTCTGATAGCAAGGTTACTGGGTCTGAGGACAGAGGACAGAAATGTTTGTTAGGAAGAAAGAAGGGTTAAAAGCTTGAAATTAGAGGTAGATATTGGCTTGGTGATTGGGCTGCAGATTTTGGAGTAAGGGGTGCAAGGTTTGAGGCTTGTAAGGGGCCTAGTGGTGGGCTGAAGGGAAGGAATGAGGAAAGAAGATAGCAGAAAGGATTAGGAGGGAACTGCAGAGACCTCTAGTGGACAGGGATTGCAATAGTTGGTAGGAAGGAGTAGATAGTGGTGCCAGAGTGGAAAGTGCAGCAACCCCTAGTGGTTGGAGTGTATAAGCTGCAAATGGGAAAGTGGACACTTAGTAAAATGAAGGGTAGGTCACATGATGTGACACATGACCTGCCAGCAGCAATAAATGAAGTGCTGCCCCTGGGTAGGAGGGGTGGTTGGGGCAGGTGGGTGGGAAGAGCTACACAACAGGAAGGCTGTAGTGCAGGAGGCTTTACCTCTTAAAGGCTCTGGCAATCCCCAAGTTCAGGCTCTGCTGCTGGGCAGAGTTCCGCAACATATGTGTTATAACAGGCTTTTGGTTGTCCAGCATAAAATAAGACACCCCTATCCCATTCCCCCCAAAAAATAGTTTGGTAGGTGACTGAGACCTGTATCAGTAGTATGGAGCATAACATTTACCTTCCACCCCCCCCCACCAGGGGCGGCAGGAGGCGATATAGCAGGCAGATCAAGGTTAGAAGGCAGGGAAGCAGTAGCTAGAAAATGTGCTGCAGATAAAGCAGTTCGCAATTCTTGATGGCGCTGTGTTTAGCGCTCAGTTTCAGCTTGCAATTGTTGTTCCAGAACATGAATGTCAGGATGATGAGTACAACGAGCAATAGTAGGAGAGGATTCACTCACCAATACTGGCTGGACTTTGGAAGCGGCAGGTATAAAATCCATTGTTGGAGGGCCAGAGACTGCAGGAGAGTCAGATAATGCAGCAGAAATATCCACAGGTAGCACGGTCTCAGAACAGTGAGAAACAGGAGAAGAGACCTGGGCTCCTGCTTCTGTAGCATCCATACACTCATCCAGCACCTCTGTGGCCTCCATCTTGGTTGAGAACCAAGGTGACATAGGTTACCCCTACTGGAAGAGTAGGGGAATTTTTATTAAGAAGGAAAACACAACATCATGTATGCAAACAACAAAAAAAATGTAACAGGGGTATCAAGAAAAGTAATGTATCAACAGGATACAAAAAATGAATCTACAACATAGCATAATGAATATAATGCATTCAAATAAACAGTGTTCCTCCCAGGAATCTAGGGTAGAAAATTAATATGTTTCCATAACAACTGATAATGTTCCAATGATAGATTTCGATGCTCCAATTCCATAATCTTTAAGAGCACTGTTTCAATTGTCAATATAACAGTTTGAGGAGAGGTTTGAATTTGTTGTAAAACAAATTGACATCTTGCTTGCTACAGATAATATTTACACATAGAAAAAATAACTCTCAAAGTACTTTTATGAAATTTACCCCAACTTCCAGTAAAATCCCCCACTATCAAGATCTGATATGTAATCCTACTTAAAAAGGGCCATTGCCATTTAAATGCCAAAGTTTTCCAAAATAAACGAGTATCCTCACATTCAAAAAAAAAGAGTGACCTTGTTTCTTCGATCTGAATACATGATGGTTTAGGACAAAACCTATCCCGGAAAGATTTGTGCTTCAAATTACCATGTACATTCAGTCTGCAGTGGCAACACAACCAGGTAACATTCCACATATGTTGCGGAAGCCTTTTATCAAGAAGAAGCTGTAGGGCAAACTGCATATGTGAAGGGGTACATTCCGGAAAAAGAAGTAATGGTTTTGTAATATCTAGAAATGTTTGGTAAAGCTGTTTTCTACTGAGAGATAGGACAGAGGACTTTTGCAATTTCCAGTGTCTCAGCCTTCGAAAACCATCAATCGCATAAGAAGGAATATAAAGATGTCGTGAATGTTTGGGCGGTAAAGTATCCCATTTATCCATAACTGTCTGTACGGCACTGCTTACCCACCTGTCCCAATTGTGTGTTGTATACCGTACACAGCTAAATATTTTATAAAGAAAAAAGGAAAGAAAAAAAGCAATAGGATTAATCATCCCAAGGCCCCCTCTCTTAATAGGTAGATATGTGACATCTCTTTTAATAGGGTTAAGATGACTACCCCATATCATTTGAAAGAAAACACTAAAAATTTGTGTCTCCAACTGTTGGGGGGGCATAAACATAACTTAAATACAAAAAAATAGGGAGCAAAAACTTAACTATCAGGACCCTTTTTCGTTTCCCCAATTTCCACGTTTTCCACAGTCATATCTTATCTTCACTAATAACCAGATGTTTTTCCCAATTAACCGTTGCCATGTCTGAAACATTAAACCACACTCCTAAAATTTTTTCGGGTCTGTGCTCGTCTTAATACCTCCCACCTCTGAGATAGCTATGGAATCTGTATCCAAAGGAATAGAAATACTTTTCTGTAAGTTTAGGGTCCCCCCTGAAACTGCAGAAAAGTCCAGAAAAATCTGAATCGCTCTATCTGCTGAATCTTTACTCTGTACAAACAATACTACATCATCTGCTTACGCAGATATTTTTTCAGGACACAAAGTAGAACATGGAGCTAAACCAATAATCTGTGCATCCTATTTAATTTATCTAATGATAGGGTCCAAAATAAATGTATATATAATGGGCTTAATGGACAACCCTGTCTGATTCCAACATTCTGAGGGAGAGGATCCCCCAAATAACCATTAATCAGAGGTGTAAATCTAGCAATGGAAAATAAATGTGTAAGCCAGGTTAAAAACACGGTAGGGATGCCAAACAATTTCATAACTTAGAATAGGAAAGCATGATGTGCCTTGTCAAATGCTATCGTTTGATCTAAGGATACAACAAAACCAGTAAGCTGACATGTCTGTTTAGCCTCAAAGATCTCTTTTAATAGGAAGAGATTGGATTGAATGGTTCGGCCAGGAATGGCACAAGACTGTGAGATGTCTATTACATCTTGTGCCATCTTCTGTAATCTATCACTGAGAATCTTAGCTAAAATCTTATAATCTGTATTAAGGAGATGTAGCAGTCTCTAATTATCCAGGGAAAACTTAACTCCCTTTTTATAGATACATTTCAGGATTGATAAACCAAAATCTGGGACCCTGACTGTTTCCTGTAGCACTCCATTATATACCCTCAACAGAACTTCCAACTAATCTGTAGTAAATGTTCTATAAAATTCATGGGTAAGGCCATCTGAACCTGGGGCCAACCCCAATTTAAGTTGGGAAATGGCAAGATTAACTTCCTCCTGAGTAATCAGAGTCTAAAGCGCTATGTGTAGATACCTGAGGGACAGGTGCTGTAAAAACATCTAATAATGATTTCTCAGGAATAGGGGGTAGTACCAAACTGAACCTGTAAATGTGACCTTGTAATAGAATGTATACCTATGATGGATGAGTCTATCACACCAGCAGAATTATACAGTCCAGTCATCACGGTAGCGTGCAACCATTTTTTACAGGCTAAAAAGGGGTTCGCAGATGGGGAATTTGAAGTACCAAATCTCATTGTTAACTCTAAAGTATGTGCCCTGTCATATTGATGAGAAAACATGCATTTCCGTAGTTCTTTAATCTGAGGTGTATAATCTATGGGAGAGGAAGCTGAGTATGACAAAAGTTTATATAACTGATCTCTATATCCTAAATATTTAATGTACTTATCCCTAGCTCTACGTGTTTCCTGCTTCATGAAAAAGGATCTCAGTTCAAGTTTCGTATCCCTCCACCAATGCCAAATGGAATCATAGAAACAAAGAACAGATATCCTTGCTCAAAAAAGTGTCCGAACTTGTGACATTATAGGTAGGTGGGAAAGTAGAGAATTATTGAGTCTCCACAAAGAGTTCTGTGATAAAAAACAGTGGGAGCAGAACCGAAAGAAAAAGTCCCCGTTAGTAAATGATGATAGGAGAATTCACTCAGCTGTATAAGAACTTGAAGCGGAATGTAATACTTAGAGGAAAAAAGATAATCTATTCTAGTATTGTAAATAGAGCTATGATATGTAGGCCCAGCGTCAGATCTCAGGGCTCGATAAGCATCAGTTAGTCCAGCGTCCTTGATTAAAGTTTTCAAGGCAAGAAAGTCACAATATACTTTTTTACCAACTGCTGTCCTACAAGAAATGTCCACAGTACAATTAAAATCTCCTCCCCATACAATATGTTTCCTTGTACAACGAAAGGGTTTAATTAAATGAAATAAACTAATTCTAGCAGCTTTTGATTGCAGAGCATAGATGTTTATTATACGAAGGAAAAGGTCCTGGAATTTACAATCTAGTATTAAGGCTCTACCTGGAAGAATATCTATAATTCGTGCAATTGAAAAGGCTGTAGATTTAAACAAGATGGCTACACCATCAGCCACTTCATCACCAAACACCCAGTAGGAAGGTCCCCAGAACCAGCTCCATTGAGCCCGCTTAATTTCAAAAATGGACTTCAGTCTCATCTCTTGCAATAAGATAACGTCAGTACATAACAAAGCTGCGAAATGAAAGAAGGCAGTCTGTTTTTTGTAGTTCTGAAGACTACAGATATTGAAGGACAAAATCCATAGATGAGCCAGGGCATAAACATAAATCTGCCACTCCCATCTGTAGCAGTCATATGCTTATGTTTTTTGCCCCCTTTTTTCTTTTTATCCTTTTTTTCACTTGCTACATCCTGAGGTCTGACGCCTGGGACATCCATGTCAGAAGGCAAGATGGAAGCCTCTGAATCTCCATCTGTGCCCCCCCACGTAATAAGTCAAAAGCATTAGAAATTGGTATGTCACAGATCTTTTGCGATTTTCTAGCTGTAGCCCTTGTCACCCTTCCAGAGTGTGAAAAACTCTCCATATCTCCCATGGGTTTATCTGGATTCTTTGGGGGTTCAGTAATAGGAACCACCAATGCTGGGTCTACCTCGTCCTGCACCTGTATGTCCATATCTGCAGTGGGAGGGGGGCCTAACTTTCTCATGGTGTACAACCACCGAAACTGCAATTTGCTGTGAAGTAGTCGGGGGGGCAGCAGAAGGAACAGGAACTTCTTGTTTCTGGATAAACTTGCCCTGTGCTTTCTGCACTAAAGTGTCCAAATTCCAACCCTCAGTTCTGTTTCTACTAGCCCAGGGTCACTGGTGATAAGCATGTCCCTTTTCATCACAGAGGCTGCATTGAAAAACATTGTCACAATTCATACTAGGGTGACCATAACTGCCACAAAGACTGCATTTCAATAGATCACAAGTGCTACTCAAATAGGTATGAGCACCACATTTGTAGCAGGCCCTAGGCTGTCCACCATTAAAGCAAACACCCCATCCTTGCCCAGAAAAAAGCTATTCGGAAGATGTACCATGTCAGAGTTAACTTGAAAAAGTTTAACTCTGAACTTCCAACCCCCAGTCCACAGACCTTCAGAGTCAATAATAGCTTCAGGTGGGGATAAGATAGTACAACTATTCTGTAACCAATGATAGATGTCATTGATGCTAACCCCTTCATTACAAAACATGATAGTAACATTTTGCACTGCCAGTTTTGTCAGTGGTATAACAAAAAAAGGCATCCATAATGGGGTCTGTTTCAGAGTACTATATTTATGCCAAAATTTGTCCAAACCTATATTAGTTTTAAAACTAATATCAAAAGTTTCCTTCCCAGAAATATGTATTAAGGCATATATGTCTGATGCTTGAAAATGCATAGAACCCTTCAGTAAAGTTCTAGCAACATAATATCTATCAGGAAATTAACTGATACCTTCCCTATAACGTATGTTGACAGCATTACATCTGGGGGCCTGTTCCAACTTATTTTTAAATAAATCAGAAAGAAAAGGTTCTCTACCAGGTGCCATAGAAACACATGAAGGTCCCTCTCCCAGGTCATCTAAAAGAGGGGGTTGTCAAACAACGCTAGGTGGGACAGACTCAGTCGGCTGTGACAATGAGGCAGAGCCTAAAGTACCCTCCTGTGAGGTTACACTGAGGGAAGCCATCTCCAATACAGATGAAACTGAAGCAGGTAGGGGAGTCATCTCCCTACTGCTATCAGCTCTACCTAGAGTAGCTGTATCATGTGAAAGATTAATCTGCGAGGGCAAAGCAGTAGTAGAGTGCCTTCTATAACACATCCCCTATTCTCCACCCTAAAACCCTCCACTTCCCCAGTAGAATGAATAACTTCTTCTGGTTTAAGTCACTGTACATCATCTTCAGATAGTTTAGTTTCAACAATAGCCCCCCAGTCCTGTTTGTGGGAAACAGAGAGTACCTGGGCAGTTGACAAAAGTCCCCGTGAAGAAGGTACCTTGTTGGAGCTCATGAAGGATGTTGCAGACCTGTTCGGGGAACATAAAACCCCGTGTTCCCTTTTGTCCCAGGATAAGTCCGGTGTCAAAGTGCCAGAAGCCGTTCGAGTCCATCCAGCATGTTCAAGTGCTTCTGATGCAGATTAGGTAGTCTCTGAGGTATTATCCAAAGGAGCAAGTCCAAACCGATTACGAACGACTTGCGACGTGGAAACCGCACTGTTTTTCGGTAAAGCTGGCTGTAAATTTCCCAGAAGCGGCTCCGATGCCGAAAAAGCAGTCTCAGCCCCCATACAGGAAGTATCAGGGGGAAGAATACTGGAAACACCATCAGGAGTCAGTAACTTTGCTTCCACATCAAACAACACAGGTAGTGGTTGCTTTTCCATCGATAAAGGAAGCTCTGGGTTAGGCGAACGTCTAAACTGTTCTCCCATTGCAGAATTCACACAAGTCATCTCCAAAAGTACTGATGTAGAAACAAGAACTGCCACTGATGGCAGAGCCAAGTTGTGCTCCATGACTTCCACCGACTCAAACACAGCACTCACTGAGTCCTCCATCCAGCAGACCAGAGGTCCCCCTACCGAAGAATGGGGAATTTCCCTGGTGTCCTGGCCAAATTTCCCTCATTCACTAAAAATACTACCAACAGCTTAATCTGGTTCAAGGTCAGTTGGTATTCATCTGCACCCCGGGTTGTGCCTGAAAATATGCAGGACTTGTCTAGTGCACTTACCCAGTCAACAAAAGTTAAATAAAAATAAATAATAATCATTGATCTTGGCCAGGCAGGTGTTTAGCACTTTCACATCATCAGATGTTCCAGGGGCAAAGGACAAATACAATTGGGAATCATCTGCATAGCAGTGAAAATCCACATTGTATTTCCTAATGAGCTCTCCTAGGGGCAGCATGTTCACTGCGAACAACATTGGTGACAAGATAGATCCCTGAGGTACTCCGATTAGCAGGAGTTTCAGGGAGGAGGAGAAATTCCCCATCACTACCTGTTTCTTTCTGTCAGTGAGATAGGACTCAAACCAGCAGATGACAGTGCCAGCAAGCCCAAAGTACTCTCTGAGACAATCAAGCAGCACAAAGTGGTCAACAGTGTCAAAAGCTGATGAGAGATCGAGGAGAACAAGAACTGACCCATCTCCTCTATCCCTCGCCTTAAGGAGGTAACTGTGCACCCAAACTAGAGCTGTTTCTGTGCTATGCCTAGCTCGGAAACCAGACTGGAATGGCTCATAGAAATCAAAGGTCATGAGGTGCTCCTCAAGTTGTTGCACCACAATCTTAATAATGTAAAAAGCATGGGAAGATATTTTTAGAATAAAGAAAAAATGTAAATATTTAATTGTATGTCTATATTGTTTTTATTTCAAAAAAATATTTTATTGTGGTATATTTATGTGTGTAATATTTCATAAGGCATACTATGAGAATTTAATAAACTTGAACTTGTATTTATAGAAATGCTTTTATCTTTATTTATGTTTGGTTTGAGAAACAATTCATAAAAATAAGCCATTGTACTGATTCTAATCTTTGTATGTTGTTCAAACAGGTTTCATGTGACAAGAGCAAAGATATCACAGTGAGAGACACAACAGTGAGTTCACATCACTGATAACAGAAACAGCAACCTAACACAACAGCAGACTCAAAATCAGCAAGGTCTGCACCACACACCTGAGATGTTAAACTGACCAGGATTTGCTCCCTGCACCCTCCTTTACTAATATAACCAACTCCAAGGGGAGCCTGACAGTGGATCACAGAAGACAACTAGGAAGGGAGCAATTAGGGGGGTTGGGGCCAAAGGCATCAGAACTGACCACAGAGTATACATCTGGTGAATGGGGAACAGTAAAAAACTATGTTCAAGTGCCCAACACATAAATACTACAAAATATTTTTCCCACCCATGGCCAGCTCCAAACCCCGGTCCTCTCAAACTGTAGAAATGGACACCCACTACTAGATCAGATGGTCAACTTGGAAATGCCTCGCCAGACTGCCTCTCATGTAGTCATTGTCTACATCTTCCTCTAGCAGTTGCTGTGTACATCACTCACTGTTCTGCTTCCAGTACAGTCACTCTAACTGTGCCTCAGTCACATATCAAGCTCACTCATTTCATGGGCAGTCAAACTGAGTCACTCAAATTGACTGTCTCATTTCACTGGATGCAGTTCAAACAATAGTGTAATGTCTAAGAATGTTAGTGTTTGTTTTTGATTGTTAACAGGAGCTAATTCCTCAATATACCTCTTTTTTTTACAGTTATTCACTTTCTCCTATCTAGTGTCCTGGTCAGCTACCCCGTCCATTCATCTCTCTGGTTCCAGGCACCGTCCGGAACCCTGGCTTGCTTAGGACCCTTTGCTCGTAATCTCCTGCTGCTTGCCCCCCGCGGCAAGGTGGTAAGAGTCCCCCTCCACTCACCACCAAGACCGGATCCAGCTCCGGTGATGTCTCTGAAGCCAGGGTACCCATCGAATGGCCATCAAGCTGCCATGAACTGGGACGCCACCATTTTCTGTTTTCTCCCCCAGAGAGAGAGGGATGTACAATGATGCCCATGGGGGGAGTGCGCACGCGTCCGCATGTACTCCCTCTGTTGCCTCTCCCCTTATGTGCAGTGGTGGTGTACCACCACCCAGCCTATGCTAGGAGCCAGCAACATACCAGCACTGGAAACCCCCCTTCCCAGGAGAGGAGAGCAGTCCAATGGACGCTCAGTCCCTTTCCTACCCAGCCAACCCACTGCAGCCCGAGTCCGTTCCCAAACCCAGGTCGCCAGCATTGCAAGAGGTGTGGCGTCCAGTGCCTCAACCCTCAGCACCACCGGGCTGGCCTCAATATACCTCTTAAATTTATTTTTCAGCATTAAGTATTTTATTGAGAAATTTCTCATTTGATTATTTGAACATCTCCTTTCAAATCTTTCCTGCAACATTTCAGTGTCACTTTTAGAAAACTGCTTCCAGTTTATTAAATTGATTTTCTTAAGCTCTTTAGATAATTGTAAACTTTCTGAGTTAATATCCCATATAGTTGAGTTCCATATTATATTAGATGTAAGTATTGAATTGTTAAATGGGAAAAAAATGTTTGACATTTATTGCAGTTTTATGAACTGCGTTAATTATGTTGTTTTTTTTTCTTATTTGAGAAAACATTGCAGGGAAAGACAACATGTGTTGCATTTTTAAATTAGTCTCTTCTTTAAGAATGTCCTATATTTGGGGCTGAAAAAGAAATGTTGCCATCAATTTGATTTTTTTCTGCACTGATCCAGAAGATTATTGTACCTGTTTAAGTTTTGCTGCCTATTAGTACAATAAGGGATCTGTGCATCCAATTTCCCCATTCTTTATGTATAATGGTAATTTTTTGCCAAGCGAAATGTAAAGCTCCACCACACCATAAAAATAAAAAAAATTACGCTTCTGTTCTAACCCAGTTGATGGTATTTCCACTTGAAAACCCTGAAAGAGACACATTAGATGAGGAATAATCAACATTTTAAATGCTTCTCTTCTCCCCCACAAAGAAAATGATTTATCTTGCCAATTCTCAAGTAAAATTATGTTATCAGCAAATACTGTTAAATTAGTTTCTATGGTTTTCTGTAATGAATTTTAAATATAGATGCCAAGATATTTAATTAAATGTTCTCTTTTCATTTCCTTTAGTACTTCTTTTGTAGCTATCTAAATCATTAATTGCCAATATTATATATACTTAGCTGTAATTAGTTGGTAGACTGATGAGGTTGAATAGTTTTCAAATTCAGACATTAATACAGGGAATATTTTTGGATTAGTAAGCAACACCAAGAGATCTTCTGCATATAAATGTAATCTGAATTGAGCATTTGAGTTTAATAACAGCGATTGTGTCATTTACTATATATGAATATGGTTCAGTAGGGGTTCTAGACTTCAGATAAATAGAATGGGTAATAGTGGGCAACCTTACCATACTCCATTATTCATTTTAAGTGGTTCTGATTTGTATTGATTGATTAAAAAAAGCTTTTGGGTTTCTGTATAATGCTTTACTTGATCTCAACATAATAAAGGAAGCCCCCATGCTGTTAAGGTTTCAAATCTGAAAGACCAGTTTAACAGATCAAAGGTTTTAGTAGTGTCTAAGGCATTTGCAATGATTTCTGAATCATCAGATTGGGTATAGGAGATGGCAGCTTGAACATCACTCAGTCCCTCAAAAATATTTCTATTTCTAACAAATCCCTTTTGATCAGGATGTATTACCTTCAGGATTTGGTCTTGTATTTTTATAATTATTAATGTTGTTGATATTTTGTAATCAGTGTTTAAAAGTGCTATGGGTCTGTTATTTTCAGGGTATGCTGGAACATTATTTTCCTTTGGTAATAATATATCTGGTTTAGAAAAAGATGAAGGAAGATGCATGCATTCTGCCATCTCCTCCAATATTTTCAAAACCATGGAATAAGCTCTTCTTTAAATGACTTGAAAAATTTAGAGGTAAAACCATCTGGACCTGTGAGGAGTTATTTTTTATTGATACAATTGCTTCTGTTATTTCTTTTTTGTACACTTTTCTGAGGATATTAGGTTTTGCTTTTAGTAAATATTCTTATATTTTATATAAGTTGATATAGCTTTGTCAATTGTAAATTGTTATAATATTCCAAGAATATTTCTGTAATGTGCTCATCTATCCTAAAAGTCTCACCTGTTGTATTTTGAATGGTTGCAATTGTATTTTGTTCCCTCTCTTTTTCCAAGGCATAAGCTAATAATTTGCCCAGTTTACCTGCATGGAAGTATAGTTTATTTTTAACCTTGAGTATGTTTTTCTTCCACTTCTTGTGTTATTTGCTTTTTATGTTCTATTTTTTGATGCAACAGTTCATATACTGTGGAGTCCTGTCTACTTAATTTCTCCTACAAATTTTGTATCTCAGGTCTAGCTTTCTCTCTGTATCTTTTGTTTCTTTATTTTTTTTTCCATTCTTGTAAGATATTATAACCTTCCAATGGTAGTTGTAACACATCCAGTATTGTAAACATGGTTATGCCAGTATTTTAGTTATATTGCCAGAATTATGTATATGTTTTTAATAAATTCTACAAAATTAGGTCAAGATGTTCAAAATATTGCCCAGAAGACAAAGTGATTGCACCTTGCTTGCCTGGGTTTATGCCAATGTGCAGCATTCAAAGGGGGCTTTTGCATTCAGTAACAGAACTAGCACAGACAAAAAACATAACGAGCAGTGGGCAAAGGGGGGGTGGGGACAGGAATAAAAGCACAGAGTGATATTCAGCACATTTGGACTTCAAAAAGATGTTAGCACAGGCCACTTTCATAATGCAAATACTGCTTATCAAAACCCTTATTTACACTGGGCAGCCCTAGTAGTAGCCAGAACCATTGCAACCAGCAAGAAAATTGGTGTTTGGGGGCACACCTGTCCACAAGTGGTCCTTGGTCCACCCTTCCTCTGATCGCCATCTTGTATAGTTAAAAAAAACATTCTGATGCCTAGTGAATCCCACACCCTCCAATCACGAGCATATATATTTTCCAAATTATCCCTGCTGCACAGTAGTTCCCCCTAGTCTCTGATGCCATCCCCTTACAAATAGGTATAGTCCCTGGTTTCAGTGTTCCCCAGTCTATGATCATAGTCTCACATTGGAAAATCTATATTCCTGGTGCTTAGTGGTCCCCTCAGTTTCCAATCACTGTCCCACATTTGAAATAAATATGTCCCTGGTGCCCAGTGGTCCCCCATGCTCTCTGATACTTGGCCCCATAAAAAGAACTATAATCCCAAGTAGCCAGTGGTCCCACTGTCCTCTGTGCTCCATCACCAGTGAAATGATAAACATTCATTGGGCTTTGTTGTCCCTCTCACCCACTGATCACCAGCCCCAGTGTGATCTACCTGTAACCTTAATTGTATGCAGCTTGTATGCCTTGTCGTGAAACTTCAATAAAGTACACTAACTTGTGAAAAAAATTACAAAGGAACTCCCTGGTTTCCTGGGCACCCCCACCCACTGTTTCTCATCCCTGTACCAGCATACCCATCCCTGGTGTTTAGCTGCTCCCACATCCTCCATAGACACTGACCACCCATCTTACCAAACCCTGTTACATGAAGTGCGTTGTCGTGGCTCCTATATGGTGATCAGCACAGCCCTCCTCTCACCTTCTTGGCCAGCAGCCATATGAAAAGTCAGGGGGAGCATGTCCTTTGTACTGTGCAGGGCGTATACAGTACAGTGAGTGCATGACCTGTGTACTGTACAGGGAGTGCACTCCTTGTATGGTACACAGGCCGTGCACTCCCAGTACAGTACAGAGGATGCATGGCCTGTGATATACATAGGATCCACATACCTGAGTTTTCATATGGAGGCTGGCCAAGGAAGGTGAGAGGAGGGCTGTGCCAGTCACTGTATAGGAGTTGCAGCACTGGCCCTTTAGATAAAGGGGGGTTAGCAATGTGGGTGGTCAATGTGCGTGGTGTGAGGGGCTGCTAGACGCCAGGGATGCAGTACATTAATATGCAGATGGGGATTGGTTAGTGGGTGGTGCCACAAGAAGCCAGGAAGTTCCTTTTATATTCTTTTCAAAACTTGGTATACATTATTGAAGTTTCACAACAAGGCATACAAACTGCATAAATAAAGGTTACAGGTAGATCACACCAGGGCTGGTGATCGGATGCTGGGAGGTACCACTAGGTGCCAGGGATGTTTGTCATTTCACTAGGGATGGGGTACTTAGGACAGCAGGACCACTGACCACCAGGGATTATATTTCTTTTCACTAGACCAGAGATTGGAGATTGCAGGGACCACTAGGCACCAGGGGCATACTTTTTCAAATGCAGGGACAGCAGTCAGAGGCTGGGAGGGACCACTGGACACTAGAGACTATAATTATTTTTACAGGGCCAGGGATCAGAGATAGGAGGACCACTTGGCAGCAGGGATTATTATGTTTTATAATGCAGACTGACAACTGGACAGTAGAAGTCCCACTTGGCACCAGGGCAATACTATACAATTTATGGAATGGTGATCGGAGGGTAGGGGGGTCACTAGGCACCAGGGCATTACTATACAATTTTAAGGATGGTGATTGGAGAGAGGGGGTAGTCCACTAGGCACCAGGGCATTACTTTACAATTTACAGAACACCAAACTGAGTGAGTTTGCTTATGGAAGGGTGAAATCCCATCGGTGAAATCCCCCACAGTGACATTTTTGACAAGATTAGAAAATGTTGCTGTGGGGGACCTGACAGTGAGATTTTACCCTTTCACCGAATTTTGCACCCTTCACGTTAACTCTGACTGGAGTTAATAATCCTTCAGGAGGGGGTGGCGCTGGAAGTTCAGGGGCACATCCCCCTACTAGAAACCAGACTGATGTTCAACAGGTGAAATTTTGCCTGCCTACATCGGGGATGTCTCTATGCTGCACATCAACAACAATGCTGTCTTGTCAGCATAGGTAAACCATCAGAATGCGGGGGGTCCAGAAGGCACCAGGGCAATACTACATGATTTAAAGGTTGGTGATTGGAGTGTGGGGGTCCACTAGGCACCAGGAAGGTATTTTTAACATGATGGGACCATTATCAGAGGCCATGGTGGACCACTGGACACCAGGGAATAACTTTTTTTAATGAGGACAGGCGATTGGAGTGGAGTAGGGCTGGCTCTGGAGGGACAAATCTGCTTCAGTTTCCTATGCTAGTGAACCCATAATGGGCATGTAAATGGCCCCTTTGTACCTTGCATGCCTAATGGTCTCATTTGCATGGGACTGTCTGGGAGGTTTATTCCTTGTACTGCTGGGATCCATTTTGTGGTATCGCTAGTCAACTTAGCACTGCACTGACTTGCCCCTATATTCAGTCAGATAGTGCCAGTGCACTATCTGACTGAATATGGCATCCTCAGGGTTCTTGGCAATGACTAAGCACAGTACAAAACTTTGTGCTCTGATTTGCCCATTCTTTAATATTGGGCCCTTGATGTCATGTAATAAAAAATATAAAATCTCCATTGCGTTAATCTTCTCCTGTCTGTTGTGGGGATAAACATCACTGTAGTTATTAAATGGTATGACATAGATATTTATTTAATAGTACTTTAAGTTATTTCAATTATCACTTATTTGTTCACTACTATGTAATATATTCTAGAAAAAAATCATTTATATGTCTATCCCTATACGTATATTTAATTTGCTTTGGGTGTTTGTTTTTCCATGTTTCACATAGATTGTGCTGGATTAAAAATTCCTTGTTATTTTTGGCAAGACAAATGTCTTATGAAGATGCATTTAGATGACCTGCTATTAATGTATTCTGGGTTTCTAATTCAACAATACCTTTTGACATATCATTCAAAAAGTTTGAATATGCAAAGAAAGGGCCATATATTGAATCCAATGTTATTTCTTTACCACATAAGTACATTTCACCAGCATGATTCTCCAGTCATTGTCTGTCCACTGCTGGTTAAATCTGAAGTCTAAGGTTTTAGTAATTAAAATTACAACACCTCTACTATTAGTAGTACTATTTGAAAAATAAACTTGTTTTGCCGATCCTCTTTTTAGTTTCTGATGTTCTTTTGAATTTAACTAAGTTTCTTGTAAAGCAAGTCTTTACACATCATTTTCTTTTGCAAATAATAAGACAGCATCTCTTTTCTTATTACTATTTATACCATTGACATTCATAGAAACATAGACTTTGATGGCAGATAAGGACCACTTGGCCCACCCAGTCTGCCCATTTCCCTTCCTACTGTATAAGCTGCAGATCCTAGTTAACCAACAGCCTATTTCTTCCTACCCCCCACTGGAATTGCTTTATATCTGTCCCATATATTCTTGAATTCCCCCACTGTTTTTGACCCCACGATCTACTCAGAAAGGTCATTCCATGCATCCACCACCCTCCCCATGAAAAAATACTTCATCATGTTGCCCATGAGCCACCCCTCCAATCTTCAAATTGTGCCCCCTTGTTCTTGCACATCTTTTTTTATGAAAAATGCTCCCCTCCTGGACTTTGTTGATTCCCTTGAGGTACTTGAAAGTTTCTATCATGTCCCCCCTCTCCCTCCTTTCCTCGAGGGTATAGATGGTAAGCTCATTTAATCTCTCTCTGTATGGCTTCTGGTGCAGATCCTGCACCATTTTAGTTGCCCTCCTCTGTACTGCCTCTATCTTGTCTATGTCCTTGCAGAGATGGGGTCTCCAGACCTGCATGCAGTACTTCAGATGGGGTCTCACTAACTATCTGTACAGAGGGACAACAACTTCTTGTTTTCTACTGGTGAAGCCTCTTCCTACACATTCCAGTATCCCTCCAGTCCTCCTTACTGCTTTCTCACATTGCTTGCTTACCTTTAGGTCATCTGATATGACTACCCCCAGTTCCCTTTCCATTTTTGTTGTTGTTAGTACCTCCATCCCCACTGTGTACTCTGCCCCTGGGTGTTTGTTTCCCAGATGCATTACTTTGCACTTCTTTGCATTGAATCTAAGCTGCCATACTTTTGACCATTCCTCCAACCTTGCCAAGTCCCTTCTCATCCTTTCCACCTCCCCTTGTGAACTAACCCTATTGCAGACCTTTGTGTCGTCTGCAAAGAGGTATACTTTTCCTTCCGGTTCCCCTGCAATGTCACTTATAAGGACTTAAAAAGGACTGGCCCCAGTACTGAACCCTGCAGCACCCCACTAGTAACCCCCTTTCTTCATAGTGGACTCTGTTTACTATTACCCTCTGTGTCCTGTTGTCCAGTCAATGTTTTACCCAGGCTACCACCCTGGGACCCACTCCCAGGCTGCCTAACTTGTTTACTAGTCTTTTGTGTGGGACTGTGTCAAATACCTTGCTAAAGTCTAGGTAGGCCACATCCACAGCCCCTCCCTGGTCTACTACTTTGATCACCCAGTCAAAGAAATCTATTAAAATTGTCTGACATTACCTTCCCACTGTGAATCCTTGTTGCCTTGTGTCCTGTGCCCTGCTGGCCTCTAGGTAATCAACAATTCTTTCTTTCAGAAGTGATTCCATTATTTTCCCTACCACTGAGATCAAACTGACAGGTCTGTAGTTTTCTGCCTCTGCTTTGCTCCCACTTTTGTGAAGGGGAATCACATGTACCCTCCTCCAGTCCTTAGGTACCACACCATCCTCCTATGATTTGTTTAAAAAGGTAGTCAATGGTGTCACTAGTTCGCCCCTCAGTGCCCATTGCTTTGTCCACCTTCTTTTTCTGGAGTTCTTTCAGAACCCTTTCATCTGTGAATAGAATGGTATCAACCCCTCTATCTTTAGTGCTTCTATTGATTGGATTAGATACCACCCCCTCCTTTTCTTTTGTGAATACTGACTAGAAGTATTCATTCAGCATCCCTGCTTTTCCACTGTCACCTTCTGCCTACCCACCCTCCCTCCACATTATTAAGCCTCACTATCCCTTCCTTTGTCTTTTTTTGCTCCATAATGTACCTATAAAAGGTTTTATCCCACTTTTATCTGAGTTCGCTAACTTTTCCTCTATTTGGGCCTTTGCTATTCTGACTGTCTTCCCCACTTCCTTCTGCTTTAACTGGTACAGTTCTCTGTCCTGCTTCTTCTGTTTTTCCTTATACTTCCTGAATGCTATCCTTTTCTCCCTAACCTTCATTGCCACCTCTTTTGAGAACCATAGTGTTTTTCCTTCATTTTGATTTGTTTATTTGTATAGTACAAAGGCTTGTTGCCTCTGTGATGTCAGTTTTGATGTTTCCCCATTGTTCCTCCACCCCTCCTTCTTGCCTGTTTGCTAGCACTTTTCTGAGACACTCTCCCATTTTGACAAAGTCAGCCCTCCTAAAGTCCACTACCCTCACTTTTGTATGGCTTGATTCTACAGCTGTTTATCATGAACCACACTGTTTGGTGGTCACTTATTCCTGGATGGCTATCCACTTCTAAATTTGAGATCCTGTCTTTGTCCCTGCTTTAGAGTACCAGGTCTAAAATTGCTCCCTCATGAGTGGGTTCCAACATTAGCTGTCTGAGGCATGCCCTCTGTAGGGCATCAATAATTACCCTGCTCTTGGATGTAGCTGCAGCAAAGGTGCACCAGTTAACATCTGGCATATTCAAGTCCCCCATCAATAATATCTCCCCTTTTTCTGTCATCCTAAGGATGCCTTCTATCATTTTCTTCTCCATTTCCTCCCCCTGAGATGGGAGTCTCTATACAACACATGTGCAGATTGTGGTGCCATTTCCTGCCTCCAGGGTGACCCATAGTGCCTTATTTCCTCTCTGTTTACCCTTTAGTTTCATTGCTTTGAACCCTACCCTTATGTAGAAAGCTACTTCTCCTCCTCCTCGTTTTCAACTTTCCCTGTCCCTCCTGTAGACTGTGTAACCTGGTATGTTGCTATCCCAGTCATGGTTCTCTGTGTACCATGCTTCTGTGACTGCCACAATATCCAAGCATCCCTCTCAGAGATGCAAACACAATTCCAGAAGAACTGTTCCTATTTGGATTATACATATTTATTTATGCTTGTCACTTGTAGCCCCATATTTTTCATAATCTTTTGCATAACACCTCTAGTGTGGGTTTTATAACTCATCTCATTTTAAGGTGGAAATTATGCTTTTTATTTGTGTATCTTTTGTAGTTTTTTTCCCCCAACATTAAAAAAAGAAAAGGATAGTTTTGTATTTAACCCATTTTTTGGAAAGTAGTTCCCCCTTCAATTTACCTATAAGTACAATGTGAAGTCTCTTTGTGCCGGTGCTGGTCTGGTTCATTATGACATGATCTATTGGTGAAAATTTTCCTACTCATTATGGCACTAAATAAGGTAAAATAATTTCTTATGAGATTATTCTAACCACTTTAGACATGTAGCCATAAAGAAAAAATGTTATCAATTATTTCAGATATTAAATTAATTAAACATCCTCCTGCCTCATATTTGTTTATATTATTATTTTTTCCTTATTCTCTAGATCTGTTTTACTTTACATTTCCAGTTAATTAATGTCCCTGTCTTCTCATTTTTTTTAGATTTAGAAACCAGGAGCCTCATTTGTGTGTATTAGATATTTCTTCTTGTCTCTCTTTTAAGTCCTTTTCTGCATCTTCTGCTGTTACATAGATTAGTTGTTGGCCATTTGTAGACACTTTTAACTTATATGGTGGGTAAAAAGTTGATTTATGACTGTTTTGCCTTATTATTTTCCTTAGGATAGCATATTTCTTCCTTTTAGGAATCACTTCATTGGGAACGTCTTTAAAAATAGAGACTGTTGCTCTTCTTAAGTAACATTTCTTCTTCTTATAAGCTTGTGCCATTATTTCATTCATGTCTTCAGATTGCAGGAATTTAACAGTTATTGCTCTTGGGGGAGCATCATCTTCTGTCCTTTGTCTTAGTGCTCTGTGCATCCAGTCATATTCAAGTTTTAACAAGTCTTTCAGAACATCAAGTATTGCACAAATTTCATCCATGGTCTGGTCTAAGGATGCATGTTGATCCCATACTTCAGGAACTCCCAGTACTTGAATGTTTTTCCTTTCTGCTGTCATTTCTGCATCCATTAATTTTTTTCTGTATTTGTTTATTGGCTATTTCTTGACTGGGGTTTGTCTTTGCAGTAATTTATCAGCCTCAATAGTATTGATACTTTTTTCCACTTTTTCTACTCGATCAGATTTTTTCGCTAATTTCTAATTTTATTTATTGATGTTTTTATACTATCAATTTCAATTACAGTTTTTCTATTGAGTTCATTTTGTCCTTTAAAATTTAAAAGACTATGCCTACAGTTCAATGGGTTGGAGGAACCAGCCAAGCCCTCTGCCTGAGCTATTTCAGTCAGTTCATTCCCATCTCACTCAGAAGCACTTTTTCTTTGTAGCTAGAGTCTCTGCTGGACTCCCTCCTCCACCCTCGTATCCAGTGTTTCTGTGTGGTTCATAGCTCAGTGCTTGTTCTATGTACTGTAATTGGATAATGAAGCTTTGTGTTTGGATACAGAGGCCAGATGGTAAGTAGGGCATTGATCTTCAGATATGTAGCGGTTTGAATTGATCTGTGCTTAGGTACTTTGAACATAGTTATATAGTCAGTGCTTATAGTACAAGTGAGCTGGATAGTCTTATGCAAAGTGCTTAGATGCTTGAGCTGATGAGTAACATTGTTATAACTTGGTTTTTGGTTTGGCCTTACTCTGTATCCTACCTTAAAGAATGCTTAGTTCAGTATTATGAGACCCTCCCAAAAATAATGATATCCACGATTGTTCAGTATCCGACTGTTGAAGGAGTCAAATAAGATGACACCCCTAAGAATGAGTAACAGTATGATCACCTCCTTCAACTCTGGAGAGTGTGACCAGTAGCACACAGGAGAAGAAAACCCCCCTTGGGGGAAACCTCTGAAGACCCATGGCTACTGACCTGCCCGTCCTTCTGGGCATTCTAAAGGAGAGTAATCCTAAAGTTTTTAATCAGCTAATCTGAACCTCAAAGTTATAGAACCTGATCTGGAGAAATGGAGAACTGAAGAATTAATGAATCATGACATGTCAGGTGATCAGAGCAAGCATCCTCTTACTAAATTTCAAGTTCAAGAATCCAGGAGCAGGCTGGAATGATATTAAAGTAGAATCCATGGTTGACATGAATTTGAAGGTGATGAGTTGCAGTGGTGAAGCACTCCAGCAGACTAGGACTTCCCAGAGGAGAATCAGAAATCAATGGTGAAGTGTACATGCCTAGAAAATGAGGACAGTTGGGTCGCGGTCCACTTGGCAAGCTTTGCAATAGAAGGCTGTAGCAATGAAGCACAGGAACTAGCAGATGCTGTGGGATCAGGGAGGATGGAGCAGTAGGAATTTCCAATCCAGAGAGGGAAGGCAAGTAGATGAAGCAGGTAGATAACTTAGTGCGTATGAACAAAGTCAGATGTACTTCCAGCTGGAGAAGCAAAGTAGGTTGTAAAATCAGTGAGTTAGTCGTGATGACCTATAGGCCCTGTAAGGGTGAAGCAGGTAATAAGAGCAGTAGGGTAAGAAGTGGACCTGTATGTAGGTCAGTAGTAGTAGTAGTAATGAATCTGCGAGATGTAGACATAGTAGCAGAGGAGTAGTTTCACAATATATGCACAGTATACAGCCAGGAGCATGCAGAATTGGAAACAGCACAAACTGGAAATATTGACTGTGATCTGAATAGTTGTATAATGATAAATGCATCCACGTGTGCAGCCAGCATGGTACAGTAGCTAGAACTGATATGGTGAGAATAGTCTGATGAGTCCTGAATAGTCGAACCTATGAGTCATAAATGGTGATAGCTGAAGAGGCTGAGCCAAATTAAATAGCGTTGTCACTGTCCAAGAAGTCTTGGCACAATTGAAGAGATTTGAAGTCTTCTGGATAAGCTGAATGACATCCTAATAGAAGTGTAGCAGTAGTAAGTCATGTGACTAAAGCAGCAAGAGAGAAGCATCCAAGAATAGATGACGAGTGGCTAAACAACTCCAGATGTGAGTCCATAATAAACAGGAGCTCTTAAGGCTGGCAGACATGGCTGTAGATAGAAGTACAGTGGGATATGCAAACCTCCAGGCCCCGAGCTGGGTATGGCAAGTGTAGAGCAGAAGTAGGCAAACCCCCACCCCATGGGTGAGGCAGGTCATAGCAGCAGGCGAATATAGTGTAGTCATATAAAATCAAGAGACCTCTAGTCCAGGGGTGCAGTTCTTTAGAAGTGCGATGCGATGAACCTCCAGCTGCAGGATGAGGCAGGTTGTATAGCTGTGGTAGAGTAATAGTAACGTCGAACTGCATGCAATGCAGAATTAGTATCGAGTAGTATGGAAGAGATTGTAAATAGCATTATAAATGGTAGCATACTCATGAGCCAATTCTGTGCAGCGTAGAAATATTCTGAGGCATATATATGAGAGCAGTAAAAGGGGGCTGTAAACCATCATTTCCTGATGATCAAAGATGGTAAGAGATGATAAGAGATCTGGGTGGATGAGTTGACAACTCGACCTGAAGGAAAGCATCCAAACTGGGGTAGATAAAGATCTTAAGCTTAGCTGTGAATGGAAAGACATTATGACACAGTAGTACATCCAAAGGAGGTGGAGTATTATGGCAAGAAGCATCCTAGGGAATTGACTGAATATTCAATGTAATCCAAATTAGTACCAATGGAAGGAGCGTATCATGAAACTGGAAGTAAGTGAGGGCAGCAGGTGGAGTTGCAAGGTCCAAGATTCGAGTAGCATGACTGGAGGCGAGAATTAACTGGTGATGCAACCAATCCTGAGAAGTAAAGTGAATGAAGAGTGGCAGCTGAGCCATGAAGGCTAGCGTGGCTGTTGACCACACGTAGGTCAGCCAGTAAAATATAGTATGTGACAGCTAAACCCCATGAAGGTTAGCATGGACAGGTGGACCACACATAGGTCAGACAGAGAAGTAGTGAGAGCTGAAAAGCTGGTAATCAAAATGAGCACAGTGTGCTGAGATCACATAAGCACTGAGCGCTACAGCTTTGCTAGGTCGAATACAGGAGTGAGTGCAGCAGAATCCTAGATGCATAATGCAAAAGGACTGGCAGCAAGCAGAGCAATAGTTTGCCTAAGCAAGGCACAATGGTTGCTAAGCAAATGGACCAGCATGAAGTCAATAGACAGAATACTGTAGTAAGCATTGGTCTGCATAGAGGGCTGCATAACTTAGGGCAGTAGAATGAATACAATGTTTCAGCAGCTGAAGGAAGGTGAAAGAGCTGGAGCAGACCAGGTAGTCCTAGTCATCCATGGCAAGGACAATTGAAATATGGCCATCACTTGCATTGTTTATGGTGTACCAACTGAGTACTAAAGCATGCAAGCCAAAGTGTTGAGGCTTACAAGAGCAGCCCAATGAAATGCTACCATGCACTCATAGCTAGCAGATGCTATGTAGATTATGCAGTTGGGAAGTGAAGCAGTGAGTCACTAAAAGTATGGAACATGAAAGCTATGGCTGAAGTGCAATATGCAATGCAGGAAAGTTGCAGCAAATTGAATGAGGGCAATGGTTGCTTAACTGCATAGCGAAACATAAGACTCCCACAATATAGTGAAAGTGCATGTCAAGTTTGAGCTCCTAGTAGCTGAAAATGAGCACTAATGCATCCAGCGTGTCAGTTATATCCAAATGCTAGATATCGACAGTCTTTTACTGGGCAGATTAGAGCAATGGAGAGGCATTGCTGAATAATAGAGTTGGTACTGTTTAGATTATAACTGGCTGGCATTGTTTCAGCAGTGCACTATCACTACCAATAAGCAGTAAGGCAAAGCCATTTAGTGGTGGCTCAACTACACCATACACAGCTGTTGTATAAAGAAGTATATTGTGCCATGTAGCAACATTTAATATAGATAGTATAAATGCAAAGTCAAAGGCGCCATATCTGCTACATGCTAGCTATGCATGGAGACACTAGTGTAAGCATACGAGGAACTGACTGTGGCATAGTAGATGTTTACGATGAGCATGCTGTTCAACCAAGGGCAGGCCAGGGCCAGCATTATTCATGGGGAAGAAGGAGTCCGAGTATGACATCCACGACTGGAAGGCTGAAGGCACGGACCCACTGTTGCAGTGAGTAATAGTAAGGTTCAGTGGTAATGCTCGGTACGAGCGAGGCAGATACAGCTGTGAGCAGAGAAGGGAGAAAAGAGGCTCCGGTGAAGACGATTTGTAGTCTGGAAGTGGGTGCATCCTGAATGGGAATTAGCCGCACGGAACAGAGGTTGCATAGGCAGAAGCAGTGGGATGGAGCAAAAACAGGTAAGCAGGAGTGGTAGCAGGAGCAGAACAGCAGCGGCTTAAAGAGTGGCCAGAAATTGCAAGGTAATTAGAAGAGGTTGGGAGCACAGCATGGCAACAGACCCCTCCCCCAAAAAATAGAGGAGGTAGGAAGAGAAACAGATGAGCAATGGGACAATGAAGGAGCAAGGGGAAGGAAGCAAAGCACAAAATGATGCTAGACAAGATGAAGGAGTGGGGGAACAGAAAGCAACCAAGCTCCAGCAGCACACAATGAGCGCAACGAGTACGACTCACTCTAAGCAGAGTGGATGTAGCCTGCTAGTTTAAATAGGATGTGGGGGAGGAGATCGTCTTCCACATAACTTCAAATGATAGCCTATCATTTCTGTCCCATATTCCCCTGTGCTCTGAGCTTCCGTTTGGTTTGTGCTGTATTTCTACTTCATTTTCTTGTGGACTTCTGCTTCTTTCTGTCCCTACAGCTCTTGGGTCAGTATTTTTCTTCCTCCAGTCTGTAGTTGTGCTTCTCTGTGTCTCCTGTTCCTGCTGCTCTCTGTTTTCCCTGTTCCCTGTGCTTTCTCAGTTCATTTTTGGGGGAGGCTTTCTAGTTCTCCATGCATCCTGCATTCACCAATTGCTTTGCCTTGTGCTATTCAGGCCCCATTTTAATGTGTTTCTCATACCTTCAGCAACCTCAGTTCCAGCTACAATCCCTGATTGCTTACACCTGGCTCCCAACTAAGCAGCCACATCTTTCTACGTTATGTTGTTGTTCACCAGCAGCCTGCTGCCTAATTGTTGGTTTCCATTATTCCTGCTATCATGGCAGTTTGAACTGTTTATTTAAACTCAGCTCAACAGCAGTGTTTAACTCAGTTCCTGCCTCATAGCTACATGGAGGTTATGAAAATAGGCACAGCCCATTTATCCTTGGAGTTCACCTCCTCAACTTTTTTCTGAATTACAGCTCAATTCTTACCTCAGACCAATGTGAGGGTATTGAGCATAAGCTGATCAAATGTGTCCTCACATTAATTATTTATACCTACTTGTAGGTATCAGTATACAAACTTTGACCTATGTGGAGGGCTCATCTACTCATTCTTTCATCACCCAGGCCTACTTGCAGTGCTTCTGTATGCACTACCCTCCATCTACTCCTTATTGAATGCATGCATGCCAACCACAACCACACTATAATATGGTCCAGGGCTCACACTGCAGCCAATGGTCTCACTGTGCTCCCATAAAGTCTGCATCTTGAGCATGTGAACCTTGGACAGGGTCCTTTTCACCCAGCCCCCCCAGGTGGTAATGTCCTCACTCTGGGCAGAACTTTAGCTATGCAGATGTATCCGTGGCACCTCTTGATGTAAAATTTAAGATTTCTGCTACAGAAGATTGGGGCCCTTAAGGCCAAGGGGGCTCCTTTAGCTGTGCAGACTGACTCAGCAGCTTTTTGAAGCTATTCTTCCTACAACTGCTTAACGTTCACCTGGTCTCCATGTCCTCCCATTCCCTACCTCTCAAACATTCAGCTTCATCTTTAGGCCTCCCTTGTCGAGGCCAGATGAGTGCCTTTCAGCAGTTGCTGCTCTCCTCCTCCCTCCTTGGGGTGACAGCCTCCCAAGTAGGTATCTTCCTTTGCTGCAGAGTTCACTCACAGCCCCCTCATGGCATTCCCGTTAGAGGGATAGAGTGAGAGCCTTCCTCCAAATTGTTTTTCTTCTGAATTGGGTCACTAAATTCCAGTAGCCAAGCTGTCACTAAATGAATCCCAAACTTGGAGGAAAGGTGACCAAGGCCTTGGATCCCTAGAGGTTTCTTCCTCATAGGGGGTTTTCCTTTCCTTGGTGCCGAAGTCATAAAAGCTAGGTAGTCCATATAGTAGTATATTGTTATCAATTTACTAGGTAGGTTTCTGCTGTTGGATGGAATTGGATGATAGCTCTTCCCTTTCTTTGCCATTCCTTCTCTCCTTTGCAAGCCGCCCATAGGCCCTACTTCAGTTTCAATATCTGTCAGCATTGTGTCTCAGTCTGTGTCTGTTTCCACACATCACTGGTTGCCATCAATCCATGCTCCTCAACCTTCATGGTCAACACTTGCTGCTCAGTACTTTCTTTTTGAGGCTTCTTCCTAAGGTACCTTTAGCCTAAGGGAATCCTACCTGTGGCACCTCTGGGGTGGAACCCTCCTCAAGGGTTCCTTACCTTTCGGTATGCTGACAGGGTGGTAGTTCCCCATGGAACAACTAGTGTGAAAGGCCAACATTTATCAACAGTTGCACAAACATAACTACACACTAACTTGCATAAGTCTATTGAATTGGAACTCTATGCCTTCAATTCAATGTGGTGGAGCAACCAGCCATGCCCCCTGCCTGAGCTTTATAAAGCAGTTCATTCCAGCCTTACTCAGATACACTTTTTCTTTGCTGCATCATCCTCCACTCCTCCTCCTCCCATGGCACACGGCTCTCCTCGGGGATCCTTCCCAATGTACATTTGGCCTAAGGGAATCCTTCCCATGGCACCGCTAGGGGTGGAACCCTCCTTAAGGGTTCCTTGTCTTTCTGTACCCCAGCAGAGTGGCAGATCCCTGTGGAACACTGAATATGAATGGTTAAAATTTATCAACAAATGCACAAACATAACTACACACTAAGTTGTGTAAACCCATTGAAATATAATTTTTGTAGAAAAGCTTTTGCCCATCTGGGTGGTTCCTGATCTTTTCTTTGTCCTGATATTGATTATGTTTGTTTTAATGTCCATGTTTTTCATTCTCAGTATATTTATTTGTATTAGTTTTGTCTGCCATGTCTTCTGGTCTTTGGGCCCCTTCATTTGCTTTATTAATCTGATCTTCTGCTTGGTTACTTGCAGATTCTGTTGTATGACTAGCTGATCATTCCTGGTTTTGTAGTTCTTTGGAATTGGCTTGCTTTTTTGAATCCATCTTCTGATTACTAATCAAAATAGCCATACCATCTGGTTTGTCCTTATATGATATTGATGCTACCCAGATGTTTTGCTCCTTCTCCCCTGGGGTGCCAGTAGCATTCCCTGTTACTGAGTATTCTTGGTCTTTTTGCAGAAAATTCAGTTTCTTTCCTAAATGAATTGGAGATGCAATAGGAATAACTTGTATAGTGATTTTCAGTTGTGAAGAGTATAGGGAAAAAATGAATGAACTGCAGAATGCTTTTCCCGATGTGCTTCCTATCCATGACCGATGAATTCCAGAAGGCATTTTCTCTATTTTGTTGTCATTCTCAGCACTGAAACCAGTGTCACTGCCTCAGAAAACACCACTATCCTTTCTTTGTTGAACTGCTGTAGAATATCCCACTTAATGGTGTGTGTGCCATTGATGTAGACTCACCAAAGGAATGACCATGTTAAATGTTACTGATTCAACACCATATACCTAACCCATATTTTTCAATGTGTTTGCCTGGAACTCAGCTTTATGTCCCACCAGTCTCTCCACCATATAACACAGGAAATTTCACCATGTCCCCACATTTTTAATAAAACAATGCTGTGGAACATTATGCTTCTGCTGGCACTGACAGAGAAGATCATTGAATATGGCAAAATGACAGAAATATCCAAGTGATATCCCATACAGTGTTAAGTATTTCTCTGAGCTGTGCAGATTTATCAAGCACATGACTCACCATCAGATTCAGTACAAGTGCAAAACAAGGTGCAGGGCACAATGACCATCATTCATATCCAAGGTGCAGGGCAGAATGACCATCATTCATATCCTTAAGTATGTTGCTCCTACTGCCTGTCATGAACATTCCCACACTGAGATTGTGAGGGTATTCCAGATGTTCAGCAGAGTGAATGAACTGCAGAATGTCTTTCCTAATGTGTTTCCTATCCATGACTAAAGAATTCCTGAAGGCACTTCTTCTCTTTGTGTACTTTTCTGAGTCTGTCAGCTTATATATAATTCCTGTTGGGGCTGTTGATGCAGAGGTGGTGGTGCTGCCAGATGTAGACACAGACCAAAGGGCAGTGAGACATACAGTAGAAAGTCTTATTTAACACTACTGCTTTAGATAGCAGTAATTAAATGTTCATAATCCCTCTCTGCCTCCTTCAGAATTATTAACATCTGCATGTCTAGAGGGGGCATGGCTGGCAGCCAATAGCAATAGACGTCTCTCATGCAGCTCCAGATCTGAATAATAATAATAAAAGCTACAAATTCATATTTTATCAAACTTTCTCCTTGATCCAAGCTTAAATTTAAAGAAAAGAAGTACTACAGCCTCTTGGAGAGCAAGCATTTGCCAACTAAATGATGGGAAGAACTAAAAATGAAGTGTTTAAAGATTCAAGCTGAAGGAAAGGCCCTACACCATCCTCCAGTGGAGTTTCAACTTGTACTCAGTCTAACGAGAGACACAGGGACCTAGAGGCCAAAATAAATGCTATCCTTCAAATTGTGTAGCAACTAGATAATAAGTTGGATACTTACAATGCCAGATTAATGACTGTGGAATCAAAGATCAATGCTTTAGAGGCTAATCACTCTAATCTTAGCTCAACGGTTACAAAAACAGCCACAGTGACTGATGGAGTTCTTAAAGAAAATAAGCTCTTATGTACCAGGCTCAAGTTTCTTGAGAATGGAGCAAGGTCCTGCAACCTCTAATTTTTGGGTATACCCAAAGGAGCCAAAGGAGCCAATCTGGTGGACTATCTACACCAGTTTCTCCAGGATGCATTAAAATTGAGAGCTGACCTCCACATTATATGGGCCTATTGCATTACCCCATGAAGGAAGCCCAACAACCCTGACCTCTCTAGGACTGTCTTGGCAGTAACCACTGGAATACACATGCTGGAAATGATTTGGCAGAGGGCTAAAACAACTGGGGCTCTTACCCTTCCTGATGGCTCGACAGTACATTGCTTACCTGACGTGAGCTATTTGACCAGAATGAGGCGCCATGGATTTGACTCTGTTCGCGTGTGCCTTCGAGAGCTCGGGATCAACCATGCTTTACAAATGCCAGCAATGCTGAAAATGATCTGTGCTGGGAAAACCTACTTTTATAATGACCCAGCAGATGCAGGTCATAGGCTGGAGCTGATCTGGGAGGATTTTGCCAAAGCTGGACATTCGGATTCGGACAAGGAAGATGGCAAACCCTGATGTTGGGACTCTCGGGCTCAAAGATAAGGGCTGGTTAGCACCAAACTGTTCCCAATAATAAAGCACTGTGGTTTTTTTTGTCACTGCTGAGAAGTTACATTATTGTTATACCTTTTCGAGTCACATTTAAAATTTGTTTAAAACCTTCTCAGGCCATTCTGTCTATGTCTGTTAATACACTCAAATATATTAGTTACATTCAGTGCTACTAAGAGCTGAGCTACCACCTCGTGGTAGTTTTGGGGAGGAAGTGAATGCTTTAAGTTACTAAAAACATTGAGGCTTTTATTGTTAAATGTTTATATCAAACAGACTAAAGTTAAAATATTGAAAGGGAATGTCTGTGAGCAAGTTTTGATTGGCATCTTTACTAGTCAGATAAAAGGGATCGATTTCCACTATCTTTATTATATCATGGACCCCAGGGCCATGTCAATAGATGACAGCGTCTTTGAAAAGAAGAAACTCTCTGGACTTATTATAAACTATTTTAGGTAGGGATGTCCATGGTCCTGCTGCAAATAGCCTATTTTGGTTACCATCTGTATATTTTAATGAATGCATTTTGTCCCCTCATTGCTGTAACTAAGAGAGATGGGCTGTGTATTACCTCTCATAGCATTTCCTGTATCTATTCCTATACCTGGAATCAAGGAATATTTTCTTTTGTATGCATTGCAAAATGAAAAAATAAAGTTAAAAAAAAAACATATGCATGTCTACTACAGTACCTCATACATAATGAGGAGAATATGCATGGAAAACATAAAGCATGATTGAATGTTGTATTTAGGTTTTAGTTCATGCAGCAGTCATTAACGGCCAGTGTCCTGTGCAATGATGAATGGCTGAAGATCAAGGGTCATCAATAAACTAAACTGATTTGTGATTCAGACAGACAATTGATAAGTTGATTGCAGCTTCTTTTGTAAGCTCAGAGCTGCTCAGAGGTACAGGTACCAGTGACAATTATAGTAGCACACAGTTAATCAACAGCCACAGTACTCACCACTCCAGTTTGCAGCAAGAAAATAATGTCAAGGCTGGAAATCTATCTTGTCCTAGCTATACTGGGCTTTGTTGTTCTATATTGTCCTGAACTGTACACTGCTTAAAGAAAATCAATATTTCCAGCCTGGACATTGTTTTCTGGCAACAAACTGGAGTAGTGAGTGCAGTGACTGTTGATTAACTTGGTAGTAGCTTCCTGGGGGCATGTAATGATTTGAATAGTGTGCAGTAGTTTGTTTTGTTGTACCAAATCTAGACAGTTGTTTATGGCACCTACAACATTTGATTTGGATGGTGGTGCTTTCACTGATTCATTTAAAGTACCTCCAGGACCTGAAACAGTTGCCTGCTGTGACTACTGCTGCAATAGTGGCTGAGTTATTTGAACAAACCTTCTTATCCCACCACCCATGCCCAACTGTCCCTTCTTCTGCTGCCTGCATGACTTGAGTGGGGATTTGAAACTGATGTAAATGTTATAAAGACACCTTGCTCACACTTTAGATGATCAACTGGAATACGGTTTCTCAATGCCTAAGTAATCTGACCCAGACCAGTCTTTCTGTTACATAGATTGCAATGTGCTCCAAGTGGATTTGTGGATCATTGGTAAAATGCACACTGCAGAAGCAGGCTTTGGTTTTTTTTATGTTTGCTTGCATGCATGTGCAAGAAACATCTTGGGAGAATACAACTTGCTGGAGGTGTGTGCCTGTCCCTGCCAATGAAGTGCTCAGTCTGTGGGGTGCGACCCATATGCACCAATGGAGCTGCGAGATGTGTATGGCAGCAGATTGAGAGCAGTGGCATGGCTTCAAAGAAAAGGTCCACTTCAATCACTGTGTGAAACGTTTCTCCATAGTACATGTATGCAACGTCTGCCTCTCCATCTCACTCACCACCGCCCCAATGCCATTACCAACAGACCGCTGAGCAGCATTGCCAAGATGAAGAAAGAGAAAACTCTATTTGTGTAGAGACAGCCAATGGAGTACACAGCATTCTTGTAATCAGCACATGAAACATGTCTCTGGTTTACATGCATGCTGTGCTACCTCCTACTTTTCTCAGCATGCCTTGCCATGACATCGGCAATGAGACTGAGTGGAGCAGACATGATTTGTTCTGGGGATGTGCCATTTCTAAAGGGCCCCCCCCCAAATTCAGTCCCTACAGTGATTCCAGTACAATGGCAGAGCACACACTTCAGTCATACTGCAGCCAGATCCCTTCAACAATCAGCAGTCATGGTCATCAGTGTGTCCCTCAGTCCCTGTGACTATTTCCACTACTGGGGAACCCACGACAGGGAGAGAGAGAGAGAGAGAGAGTGAGGGAGAGGCGTGCATGGGAGGTTAGAGAGTGTACCTCTCCACTGGCCTGCCATCTGCCCTGAAGTACATCTGTTTTGTCCCTCACCATCAGTGGCACAGTGAGTGAGATGAGCAACTGCATTCCTCCAGTTCGTCCAGCATCTCCTCTCGCTCTGTGCATTTTAAAATACTTTCCCTGGTGGAGTGGGCCTGGAGAGTATCTGACAGCCAGCTGAAGGTTGTGCCCATGTCTTCTTGAATTTTTTATTGTATTTATTCCTCCAGTGACTGTCCTCAGCACCCCCCACACACAAACATACCACTGACACTGGGATTGCCCAAACCACCAGTGTCACCACCCTGCAAGTGCCCCCCTGAAGTGTGACGCTCACAATGCCTGGTCACATCTTTGTTTTTATTTTTTTTTATTCTTTTTATTGCCCCACCTGACCCTCCATCTCAGCAACCCCCCCAAAAAAAAACATAGCAATGACATGGGGGTGCCCAATCCCCCAGTGTCGTGATGAACAAGAAAAAAAGTCCTTCCAATTTTTTCTAAACCATGTGAAAAGAAAACCGTCCATTGATGTATTTTGCAGCACTTAATGTTCCCCACTTGACCCTCTCACTCTGCACCCAGCACCCCACAACCCCCCAAGCCCTTACTTATCAAAACTGTCATCTTCAGTGGACCACAGACCCGTCTTCACTCTTCAAAGCCAGATCGCGAACTGAAAGAGCAGGTATGCTGTTCAATGTATTTCAGTAGGGTATTGAACTTAATGGCATAACTTTTTTATTTGTTCATATTCTAGAACCCCATTTACACCTTAATAATAGGAGGTTTTCACCAGTTCAGTTCAATAGGGTTTCTGTTTTTTTTAGAACACTCTTTGAGTAAAATGGAAAAAAAAGTGACTCTAACTTAAAGATCAATTGCAATGATGTTATCTTATTTACTTCAAATAAGTAATTCTGTGACATTCTGTACCTAATAAAGACTTGTTTTTCACATATATATTCGAGTGATGTGTTTTTCTTTCTTACTGCATGTCATATGGTCATTTCTTGTTGTCAGTTGTCTCACTGAAAAAGCCACCTGCTTTCCCAATCGCGGCTGAGTGCTATTAGCAATTAACGTCATTCATGGAGTGACGTCAAAGACTACCATGTGAGTGATAGACTGTCAGAACTGTTCTGAAGCCAGCTTGTGAATGTCACTCATATTTACATTTCCTAAACAGAGCAGCACATTCTTGTTTTGGCACTTATGGCTTCATAATAATTACAGTATTTACTGCCACTGAAATCAGGGGTGTAGCCAGAAATTTCAGATCTGCACACCAAGTGGACTTACTGCTACCCCCAGGTGAAGCCAGACAATATACAAATTTACACCAGAACCGTGTTTGTTGCCTCATTTGTCTCAATAAATACAACTTTTGTATTCCATGACAATGCATGGGTAAATACAAATACCATGCATTGCTCCCTAAGACACCCACACACCAGCCTAGAGCCTGTAAAGTTGTATTGTCCTTGGGATGCAAAGACAGTATTAGTGACCAGTCCTTCTAGTTTCAATTCCTATGAATACAATTACAGAAAGGTTCAGTATTTTCTTTGTTAGTTTTCATGGAAAAAGGAAGCAGTTCAGAGCCTATTTGCTACCCCCCTTAAATAAAATTGCACACCATGGAGTGCTTGGAGTATGCCTGGCTACACCCATGACTGAAATTCATAAAGTATTTAATATTTTGAAAACAGGTTTCTCTGCTCCAATCACTGTCAGTGTGAGACTTAGAGCATATTTATTTATCACAGGGAAAAGGAAAAGAGCAGAGCACATTATTAGTCTGACACCTAATAATTTTTAATTCTTACTACATGTCATATGGTCGTTTGTTGGGTCTGTGGGCAGAGCAGCAGTTGTCAAACTGCAAAAATATCAGGCACTATAAAATTAAATCGTTGCTATTAGACAAAACGGATTTCAAAAAGTTGCCACATCTCTTCCTCAAGGAATCATATTGCTGCCTCATCAACTGTAACCCAATAAAATATCAGTAATCATAGCAACTATAAATATTCTTATTGAGATAGACATAGCAGTGAAAACAAGATAAAATGAATACCTCATTTTATCAAGCAGCAATTTCAACAAAGAAATATACAAAAAAAGAGTCACCAATAATATGCCCCTGGGTGCCAGATGGAATCAGAACAGTACAGACGAGCTGTAAGAGCAATGGTACAGAGATCGGGAATCAAACCGGAGTAGTTGCAGCGCCAAAATTAATCATTAAAAAAAATGGTCAGAAACTCAATGTGCCAGCCAGTATGAACACAAACATAATAGCAGCAGTGTAAAACTCTACCTGAATAAACCTGTCTGCAAGTCAGCAATACTTCTCCATGATATGGTTCCCAATGTAGTGAGCAACAACAATCGGAGATGACTATTTTGAGAGAGAAAAAATCAGCCACGTTTACCACAATCGCATTCTTATAGCTAGCACAACACACAGGTACTAAATAAAAACTGGTTGAGTTCTGTGGTTTGGCTTCTGAGTTTTTAAATGTGTGCGTCTCGCAGCACTGAACTGTCTGCCTCAGTACGTATCTGTGGCACTGGTAGACAACAGAGCAGGGAAAGTGATTTATACAGATCTGCATCTTATTTTAATTCTATGACAGCACATAACAATTAAAAATTATTAGGTGCCGGATTAATAATGTGCTCCGCTCTTATACTTTTCCCTGTGATTAATAAATATGTGCCAAGTCTCGCACTGACAGTGATCTGAGCAAAGAAACCTGTTTTCAAAATATTAAATACTTTATGAATTTCAGTGACAGTAAATACTGTAATTATTATGAAGCCGTAGGTGCCAAAATAAGAATGTGCAGTTCTGTTTAGGAAATGTATATATAAGTGACAGTCACAAGCCAGCTTCTGAACAGCTCTGACAGTCTATCACTCGCACGGTAGTCATTGATGTCACTCCATGAATAACATCAATGGCTAACAGCACTCAGCCATGATCGGGAAAGCGGGTGGCTTTTTCAGTGAGACAACTGACAACAAGAAATGACCATATGACATGTAGTAAGAAAGAAAAACACACCACTCGAATATATATGTAAAAAAAAGTCTTTATTAGGTACAGGATGTAGCATAATTACTTATGTGAAGTAAATAAAATAACATCATTGCAAATGATCTTTAAGCATCAGAAAAAAATCTAGAACATCAAACTCCATATGCCTATTGTCACTTAGCTACCTTTCTAATTCAGTACAATCCTTCCACAGTTTTCTTTCTCTTAGTTTCAGAGAAAGTGAGTTATATTTAATAAAACTAATAATTTCTTCTCTCTTAATAGATTGATTTTTTGATTACCATTATACAGTAGGCTGAGATAATGCTTGCAGACAAAGTGCTCCACCTCCCTGCACATGAGCAGTGTTGGGTAGTGTATCTGATTACATTGTTATGTAACTTATAACGTTAATGGATTACTTGAAAGAAAATGTAATCTTGAGACCTTACAAGATAACATTTTCTTTCAAGTAATATGTTACTGTAATCCAATTTACTATATTACTTTTTTTTTTGTAGGACTCCAACTCAAGCTCACCACTTCCCTCTGGCTGATGGCTGTAACAGAAAATTAGTACAGAAATGAACTGCAACTCTGCTGGTAAATTAGAAGTACTCTCATAGAAAAAAATAAGCTGATTCCATCACTTTCCTGGGCTGCCATGAGAGTCAGGGAACTTTTATGGAGGAGGGTGGCTATTGATCAGCTCAGCAGTGCATCACAAATTGTCTGTGTATTGATTACAGACAGACACAGACAGGCATCTCTGCCAAATATGCCTCCTTGAAGTTTATAGTCCCTGGTTATCTGATGATTCACCTGTTCCTTCCCCCATAACAAGATGCCTTGGTGGTCCAGCAAATACCCAACCTGCTCCCCTGCCACCCCCCAAACATTTATGAAATAAAATTCTATTTTGCAAGTAGAGTGTCTGTAAAAATACTTATAGGCATGGAGCACACACCAGCACTGAAGAATATGATAACCTGAACTGCGATTTTCTCTGTCTCCCTCTTAAGTCTTCTGCACAGTCAAACTGAAACAAAACTATTTAAATTTATTGTTTTTCATTTTCCCTTTTCCTAAGCTAAAGAAATTGAATTTTTTCTATCCAAATCAGCTCAGTTTTCATGCAGTCATAGATAATTAAAAAATGAGTTTGGTTTACTCTGATGGCGCCTGGGTTCAGTAGCGTGAGCAGCCCCAACAAGGGTCTCAAATTAATAACTGCAGCTGTCTGACAGAAATAAAATACCACCAATTCAGGAGGTGCTGTACAGTGGAAAAGGCCTCTAAAAGGAAGTATTCCATCAAATTAATTCTCCACATCACCAGGATCTTGTCCAGCACACTGAATGGAACTCACAGGGCACACAAACACTCTCCAGATGGACCTTGCTTCTGAACTAACAGGTGTGCATGCATGGGAAACTAGTCACTTCTAAGGAGAACAGAAGCTGTCTGTTTCTTATGGCAGCAGTCAGGTTGGTATGACTTCCATTATGCATAAGCATATATAATAATAATAATGTGATTTAAATGAATAAAATTAATAAAATCTGATTTTTCCCAGTACAGAGAACTTGCAGTGTTTTCCTGGTATGGAAAAGACCTTTGTAAAGAGAAATCCATGGTGTTTACTAAAGGGCAGATTAACACAGTATTCTGATGTTCCAAAATACGGTAAGACTACCCTCACGTTCCAGGTAGTCATTTTGAAATTTCAGTTAGAACTACTTCAGAATGGTTACTGAGAGAGTGGGAACATCAAGTGGAGCACTGCAGATGAAGCAGAGGAAAATAAGCAAATTTTTGAGTGGTAAATCTACTCAAATTAATAATTTTTCTTAATTTACAGATAAATTAATCTGTGTAGCCACTTCATAATTGAATGTTATTCAGCAGCAATGTGCAGCAGCCACAAGTCAGCAGTGAGCCTGCAGCCGCAACATAGCCGACCCCAAGGTTCTTGTGAATACTAAAAGTCAGGGCAGGCACATAGCAAATAGCAATAGTGTTTTCATTTTCCTTTTATTGGATAAATGTTGTAAAATGTAGTGTTCATTGAAGTCGAGCATGAAAACTACATTTTACAACTGTTTCACGAGTTGCTGCAGTCACTGTTCAGAACATACAGCAGATGGCCAAATAGCTGTCATTGTCAAGGTTGCAATCTTTAGGCTGACTTCTTGTGAGAGACTTGGGGCAACAGAAATACAGAGTGTCTGTTCAGCAAAGACATGGACTGCTTAAAATGGTAACCCCTGACTGTTTTTTTCTCTCCAAAAAATGCTCTTCTACTTATAAAAAAAAAGAACTGGTGTCAGGTCATGATGAATGCTATCTTTATCAGTACCACTGCAGTTGAACTATCTCTGGATCTTCCAAAGCATTTAATTTCACTAGTAAGATTTACTTTGTGGGGCCTTGTGTAAATACTGTTTAGCAGTGACACTATCCAGGTCAACTGCTTCACCGGAGATGAGATAGTCATTCTCGGATGAAGCAGCTCTGCTGTTTCATGCTGTCAGTGACAGAAACAGCTGTACAAGATCCTCTGTCACTCCAAATTTTAGACATTTACCTGAGGATAGGTAGGACTGGTTTCCTAAATACTAGGAAACTGTTAACTTTTTTTACCCTCACTGAAATTTTAACTGTATTGCTGCACTGTTCAGATTGCAGATATGAGCAAACCTTAGGAAGCTGGGCTATGCCTCTACCAAAAGGGTCCCCATGTTATAAAAGCAGTCCATTTGAGAAAGGGGTAATCTGAAACAGATGGCAAACTAGAGTTCTTGTAGGTTTTACAGCCAGCAGACCTTAACTGAAGAAATATATTTTTTTCTTTTTCTAAGTACTTAGCCCACACGTTTGGACAAAGTGATAAACTAACAACTGATCACACATCTGATTCCTTAAACTTTTAAATGGCTGCCTATTCAAGAAAGAGTAGTGCTGTCACAGAGTGTAGCCTGAAAAGAAAAGAACCCTACTGAAAGAGATACACTTGAATAAGGGGAGAAGCTGAGAAAAAAGAAAAGAATGTACTAATTGATAAGAAAGATGCACTTGCAAAAATGTGAATGCACCTGCAGAGCAAAGATTTTATTTACGAAATCCCACACCATACAATATGTGCCAACATAACAAGACATTTACCACTGCTGATTCCAAATGTTTAATAAATCAAATGCATACATGCATTACCAGAGTGACAGTGCAGTTAAGCATATCCAAATAATACAGACTCATGGATATGCTGTATGAGTCCAAATGCCAGATGTGTTCGAACAGCTGAAGCCCTATCTGGCAGTCAACAGCCCAGTGTGTTAATCTTAGCAGGAGATTCATCAGGTGGGCCTGTTCTCTGAAAGAACATTTTAGTGGGTGGAATGCACACCTTTTTATTGTTCCACAACAGAATTGTAGTGTAGCCTTTGATGATTTAGAGGTTTGATTTCTGCCCCTTTTGCTGGGCTTAGTTATGAATTATTTTGGAATATATTATTTTTGCTTTCTTTCTCATTTCCCTTTGTGTTCTTTTTGCATGTTGTCTGCTTATTTATTTTTGTCTTTCTGTAATTCACTTTTTTTGTTTATTGTTATTCTGACACCTAATCATTTGTTGTCCAGTGGGCAAGTAATTTAGTTTGGTGGGTGGATGACTGCTAATCCTTACACAGTTAGTATGATAAGTTAACAGCCTGTTTCACATAGAAGGTTATGGACAGTAAGATGAAAGGAAGGAGATGTGACAGGTACAGTGACTGAAACTGTTTTCATATGCAGGGGGACCCTGTCATATTTTTTATATTTATTAAGATCCTGTTAGACAGGACTATTTATATGTTTTAAGCTCTCAAATCTGTTTATATTACTGATATGAATACAGTTATCAGCCTAATAAAATTACTTTACTGATTTGTAAACAAGTGTTTTTTCAAATCAGTTTAGTAATACGGAATTGATCACATTAGGAAGGTTTGTTGGTTCTATAAGCTGCAAGGGGATCCAAGGGATTCTGTTTTGGACTCTCAATACATCTGTCTATACAAGGTATGCAGAACAGGACAACTTAATTAGAATTTGTGAGGCTGAGTCTGGATCCCACATTTTCAGAATTTGGCAGGCTTAGTCTGGTTCCAACATGTTCAGAATTTGGCAGCCTGAGTCTGGATCCAACATGTTCAGAATCTGGTAGAAAGTGTCTGGATCTCACATTTCCAGAGCCTGAATGATTAAAACCTGATGTAAACCTTATCTCCATGAACTTGTGAACATGCTCAAAAGTTGCGTCTTGGTCGTGTGCTGTCACAGGTGCCATACACGTAATGTGTTTGCTGTCTTGTACTTGTCCCAGTCTGGACTGAACAATTTGGTAGTTGGTGTAATTTTGTCTCTTGCTCAAACTGCTGTAATGCACACCAATACTCATGAGTGTAGAAAGACATACTCGAGAGACAGGGACTGTAATTTCTGTTTGAGAATAATGGGGCTGGACACCTCAAGTATTGTTCCATATGCTAACCTTCCAGTTGATCCTTTTTGTTTTTCTTGTGAGCCCAAACTAGGAGCATAAATAGCTGAGCCTTCCTCTTGCTCATGAGTGTGGTTTCCTTCATTGACTCAGTCATGCCTTGATGAGCTATGATCATCATTGCTCATCATGAACACTTTCCTAGCTTTTAATGTTTGTATTGTAGGCTATACAAGGAGTGCAACTAAGTCATTTATTTTTTGTCTCTGGCATTTAAAATGCAGCACATTTTATTGTAATATGTTGATAGCTTTATTACTCCAAGGTAAACCATACCATCTGAAATACTTTGTAATTTTTATTACTTTATAATATATGGTAGAACGTTGTTATAGGTAGAAATCTACCTTTTTATAACAACGTTTTACCATCGATGTGACATCATGATGTTGTTAACCTATCGATGGTACATCACATCGATGGGTTAACAACTGGGAACAGCCTGGGCATGCACACAAATGGCCATGGCGCTTCGCTCTCGAGGTTTACGTGGTCGCCCTAGCAACCTCTTGATGATTAACAAACCGGTTAACCATCAATGACCATACATTATCCTCTATGTTAATTGGGAAAGTTGACTAGTCTAGGACTCAGTCCTATTTTGAGTGGTGTACCATGGTGGGAGGAAACGGTGAAACACCTATAGTTTGATACAGTGTATTTATGCAATAGGATGTTTGACATCTAGGGACAGTGAACAACATGCTGAAATTAAAATTCAAAGAAAGTGTTTGAGTAACTGATTAAACAACAGATGATAATATTTTTTTGGCTTCCTAAAACGTACTCTTGTGCAGTAAGATGTACCAGTTATAATGACATTGGAACTTACATGAAGGTATATTGAATATATTATAAAGAACATACTGATGTGTACAAGTTGGTGCCAACAAAGTTCTTTCTGCCATCCTATTTGAAGTCTAAGTTACTTTTTATATTTAACTTCCTATTTAGGATCTTGTGATTTACTTGCTTGTTGTGCACTGAATTGTGTACTGTATATTTTTGATTCTTTTCCCAGTGTTAATAACCTATCTATAAGTTTTGCTATTACAGATCTTATTTGAAAATATTGAAATATTTGTTAGCTTTCCAGGTTAAATCTATTCTAAAGTTGAGAAAAAGATAGTAGGATAAATTCTCAACTAGCTGACTGATTTTCATGATCCATTTATTAATCCAGAGGCCAGACTTTCAAAACATTGTGCAGAGATTGCAATGAGCACTGCACCACAACAGTAAGGTTCTGGTGGTGCGCTGCAGCTGCATCCTATTTTATAATCTCAGGCAAGCCATTTAACTGCCTGTCTACTCCACTGTGGAAATGGGTAAAAGCAGGATCCCAATGTAAACAACATGTTGTATCTCAGCTGGGCTATCCTGTGTAAATAAATTTACAATTTAGTATTCAAACACCAGTCTCCAGATTCACAACCCTATACTCTGGGCTACCCAACCTTATTGTTTTACCGATGAATGCCCAATTTAATATTGGGATCCTAGTTGTATTGAGGGAAATCAAACAGGAACAACATGTAACTAAACAAGTCATTGAATGCTGTGTTATAACTTATAAGATGTGAGTTAGAACAGATTGAATGGAGATTGGCAGTGCATTTTAAGACATGCTAGCCTTAAACATTTTGGCTCATAGATAATTTTGGGGGGTTCAAGTTGGTGGGAATCCAGTGCCCTTTCTTTTTAGCTACAGCAAGAACCTGTCAGTGACCTTGCATTTGTATTCTGTGACAGCATTAGTCCTGCAAATCTCATATCCAACTAAAGTGTCAGTCAAGCCAGTTAAAACAAATGGAATAGCCTACAGCAAAAGGTTTGACTCTGGTATTGCAGTCACTTTTCTTGCAGGAAAATTAGACCCCTCCCCCACCACCACTCTTCTGACCCCAAACTCTAGTTGCATATACTTACATAGAGAGGGCAGCCATGTATTTGGGATGATCAAGGTGGGTTAGACTGTTGTAAACAAATTCAATTTCAGCATTTTACACATACAGTATACCTGCATATTTCAGAGCGGGATAGAGTTTAGTTATTTGAATCCATGTGATCTACATGTTTTTGCTGTAATATTAGCTACTGCTAAGCAATTTAAATCACAAACAGTAGTGAGAAAGAAATTATGTAACCTACTGGGAGTTGAATCACAGCTTGGCAGCCTCCTATTCCCAGTTGGTAGATATACAATACCAGGAAAAGCAAGTATGTCTGGGAACCCCAAACCAATCAAGTAAGCATGTAACTCAGTGGTTAGAGCATGGGATGGTGTTCTGTGGACCTGGGTTCAGTTCCCAGGAGATCACATTACTTCTTTCTCACTAAAACATGTGATTTAAATTGTTTAGCAGTGGATGACTAATACTGCTCTGCCCCAAAAAGTTTATTTTAGCCCCAATTTTCAGTGGTGCTTTGTAAATTTTGTCTCAACATGGCTCTGAGGATATAACAATTGGCTGTCAGCCCTCCTATCATATTCATTTTAATAGTGGAGTCGGCAACTTTAACAACCATCTCTACTGCCTTTGGGAGCCCCTCCAATGAGTGTGTGTGTATGTGTAATAACCTTTGTTGTATCCATAATAACTTATTCATTGCAGGTAACCTGTTATCATCCACTCCGTCAACAATACTGCTTCATGCAGTATACTGTATTTTGGGGTACAGAACAGTACAGTATGTCACATTTGCAGCACAGATTACTGCAAAATATCTCAGCAGCTCTGTTGAAACTGCCTCCCCTCCACAGCCTTCTGAGCTGCATAATGAAATGATTTGTTACTGATTAGTTAATACAAGGGATGTGACTGGCTGTTCAGTGACATATGAGATTATTTTCTCTCATGATGTCAGAGTTAACTCATTTTAAGATGGTCTACCCAGATCCCAGGTTTGAAGAAGTAAAAAAAAAACATAAACAAGGTCTGCAGGTGTGCAGCCCCTAGTCTGTGCGATTGTAACCTTGTCCTCCACAAAATTGATTTACTACAGTGTGAGCTTTTAGAATGGCTTCAGGTTTTCAAAAAAAAGATGGACTTCTGTTATATTGGACAAGCTATTTAGGAAAGTCCAAGGGAAATCTCTTCTGAATAAATCCAAAAGTTCTTATTGTGGTGCTTCGTTGCAAAGTGTGTGTTCAAGAAATCCAAATCCAAGCTGACTGCAGTGACAGTGGTTCTACCAGACGATGGTTTCTTGCCTCAGAGAAGTGTGAAACACCACTATACAGCAAACATCTTGTTTGATACTAGAGGAGATACCTTTACTTGGCTTAACAATAGTTGAGACATACAACACTGACCAGCACCAACCAAGTTTCCTGCACCAAGTTGTCAAAAGTAATAGAAAAAATAATATGCATTACAGTTACAGTTACAAATTACTTTTTATACAAAAGTAATCAGTAACTATAACTGGTTACATTTAGTTGAGAGTGACTAGTAACTGTAACTGATTACTTTTTTAAAGTAACTTACCCGACACTGCACAAGAATCTCTTATTCAGCAAAGAGTGTCTCTGGTACACCTGTGCTAGAAATTGGCACGTTTGGACAATCTATTTATTTTTACTTTTTACATTTAAGATTGAAACATTTCCTGAACTTACAAGGTATCAGTATGTCCCACAGAGCCATGTATTGCAACATAAGTGTGGTTTCATTTGCATCTGGTGAATGAGGGAACAGCACAGCCTCGGTTCACCATTTCTCACCCAACAAAAGTGCATGACACCTCTCATGCTGCAATGAGTGTCTCAGTGGGACATATTAAAAAAACAGCAAAATAATCATTGCTGACAGCAGCAGAGCTCAGTTACACTGTCCCCCCCACACACACACCAAGAAATGTGTATTTCTGAATGTTCCATTTTTGTTACAGAAGACGTTTTACATAAAAACATTATCTTTATCCTTTACACTTCATCTGTCCTGACTGCTTCTCCTGCCTTAAATCCCAATCTTTTACTTCTTTTTTTAATAATTTAACATTTTTGTCTTCTGCAGCCATGGTCATGCTCTACATCCAGCCACCACTACTCTCCGCCGCCGACCCCAAAGTTCGCATGCCCAGCTGGCAGACACAACTACACTAGTAAAAGGGGCTCTCCCCATAGCCCCCCATGCCCGGCAAGGAACCAATACCGGCACATGCCTCCAGGCATTGTTGGCTGGTGGAGCTGCGACTATCAAGCTGTCTCGGACCCGTGCTGCCATTTTCCCCTGCTCTTTTTCCTCATTGGGACGACAGACATGCAATGATGTCTGCGCACATACATGCAGACATCCACTGTGATCCCCCCTCTGTTACACCGCTGCATGCGGTACCTTCAGGCATCCCCAGGGGTTGCTGCAGAACAGTGTAAAGTCCCCATCCCACCCCAGGACTAGGAGAGCTGTCTCTAGATGCTCAATCGCAGTCTTCCCCAGCCAACCCTCGATGACTCGAGCTCGCTCCTGAACCAGGGTCGACAGCGTAGCATGAAGTGTGGCATCCAGCGCCTCAACCCTTAGCGCCACTGGGCTGAATCTTTTACTTCTAACATCAGAATCAGTCATTGCCATGGTGCCATGGTAATGGATTATGATGTCACTCACAGCAAAAGATTATAAGGTAGGAAAAGCAGCAGGAACAGCTGCAGTCTAAGGGGCCAAAAAAAAACTGATTTTCTTCAGTCTTTAGTCATAAAGAATGGATTATATACTGAAATTCAAGTTTTTTTTGGTAATGTTATGAAATTTGATTCCTGTCGATGCCATCTGTTAGTGTTTTGCTGAAAACTGGAAACTTACTTTAAAAGTGAGTAAGTGGTACACTATTTATATAGAATGGAATACATAGTGCACCTCAAGGGATTCAATTATTTGTTTCTGATCTTATTCAACACAGGGAAAAGCAACAGGAAATGTTTTAAGGCCTGTCATCCCTTGTGGACTACAACAACATCTTCTGTCCTTCCACTATTCAGAGTGGAATATTGTGGCCTAATCCGGTCTTTAGAGGACATAACTGCATCTCTCTGTGTTTTTTATGCAAAATGAAATATTGTTCCCTCTCTACCCCTATTCTAACATAAGGGCACAGTCACAAAATGTGTAGCTCTGCAAAAGAATAATGTAATTTTTCAGCCCAAATGTCAAGAATTCTTTTTGAACCTTTTGATGTATCCCAGTTTAAATAGGTTTGTAGATCCATCTTCCTGTAATTCTGTAAATGTTCACTTTTGGGATCATTTGAAAAAAGGAGATGCAAGGGTGGGAATGCATGTGTGGCAGTGATGGATTGTGATGTTTGGATTGCACAAAGCATGGTTTTTGTTGACCTCAAAGATTGCTGCTATTACTGCAATACCAGAAAGCTAATCAGCTGTGTCATAGGATGATATGCAGTACATATCTACTATGTTACAGTACTGTGCTAATTCACATAGGCAACATCAATACTTTTCTATCATTCTTATAATGCTTATTTCTACCTTCTGCACTACCAATGCCAATACAAGCAAGTAAACAATCGGCATGGACAGATGATTTTTTTTTACTACTATGGAAATCTCTCTCTCTCTCTCTCTCTCTCTCTCTCTCTCTCTCTCTCTGCTCTCTCTCCCTCCTCCCTCCCTCCTCTCTCTCTCTCTCTCTCTCCAACCCCATCATGTTGCAAGGGGGCACAGAGAGAGAAACAGAGAGCAGTTCAATGCATTCCTTTCTGAATGAACCTGAAGTTTACAATATAGATTATCTTAGTGTTCCCTTCCCTATTAGCTCAGTGACGTACACTTAACAAATGAATAGCAGGTGAGGATTTCACAGTTTATAGTAGCAAATATATTTTTTCCCTGTGTGTTTTTTTACAATGACATGACAGCTGCAAATAACAGTTTTGTTACATCACAGTTACCTGATTCAATTACAGTAAATGACCAGACCACCATAGCAATCTAGCTATTCCACCACTTGCAAACTTCTATGCTCAGTGCTGCACATTATGGTACATGCTAAATAATGACCTAGAACCAAACTGGGTTTCATTTGATAAATAGATAGACTTGATATTTAACAACCAGGCCCTCCCATTTATAAAGTTTATATTTGGGAAATTATTTAACCAAAAAAGGGACACCAAACCATAACTTGCTTCCAGATGCAACCTGACAGCACAAGGAAGTTAAGTGACTTGCTCATTGTCACACAGTATGCAAGAAACAGCTAATGGGATTCAAACCAACCTCTGCAGATTTGCAGCTCACTGCCCTTAACCACTATGCTATACTGCCTCTTATTTTGTTTGGACCTTCAAGTGGCCATTGTGAGAACTGTGCAAGCAACCCATATTAGGCATGCTACTATACATATATTGTTTAATTTTCTTTCTACTACCATGCCATGGTTTTCTCATTTTATTAGATAAAAAAGAGTCAAGACATGAAAACAGCAATTATGTCATTTTTTGCATTACTCTAAAATGCAGTAGGATACCTGCAGTTTACCAGTGGCAGAAACAGTCTGTTAGCTTTAGCAACTCTTTGTATGTTTATGCATACACACATTGTGTATTCATAATAATGAGTCTGAGAAACATATAAGCCACAATATAGTCTTATAATATGACATATTACTAATCGTCTTACTTATCTCTACTATCACTATGTGCTGTGCGAAGACATGTCTGTCCTACTAACGTTACACTACTCCACACTGTCGTTGTATACCTCCTTCAATACATTGTTTAATAGATATAAAATACATAAATCAAAACCTTTACAGTGGATAACAGCACTTCTGTGATTGTCATTTCTTCCTGACTTACTAATGCTATTCATGTTTTGCACTAAGCCAAGACAGAGAGACCCCCTGCTGTGTTTCAAATGCAGACCTCAAGAGATCCAACAGAAGATAGAAACACTGTAGCCATAGACTGCCTGTCTGATAGCATGTCATAAAACACACAAAGTATCACTTTCTGCTGATTTTCAATGCTACAAAGTGCTCTATAGCAATAACAAGTCTACAAGTAAGACTCATCAAAGTACAGCACTGTTCTCAAACCATATTTACAAACTTACAAATCCAAAAAGAGAAAAGGAAATCCGCTACCCTAAATTGCAGGGCTGCTCAACCACAAAAAAAGAGCTTCAGCTTCAGTGCTCTTTATTAATAAATACTGCTGCCAACTGTGTTAATGGTGAGCAAATTCATGGGTGGTTAAATGGTAGGGGGGGAACACAGAAAAAAAAACTTTCCATAGCACTTTAAATAATGCAAAAATGATTTATTTTCCACAACTTAACTACAAATTGCAATAAACTGCTTACATCAATTCAATGTACTATGAAAGTACGGTCTCCTACCATACATATGCCCTGCCTGAGTCCATGGCATCTAGGCACTAGCCTCACTACTAGCCCCTGCGCTTTGCCACTGCGGCTTCCTGGGGGGGGTGTTATCATATTCCCTTCATTCTTAAATACTCAAAGTGCATGTGCAACATAATTAGAAAATCCTAAAATTTAACAACGGCCTTAATCACTTAAATGCAACTAAATTTATCAACAAAGTGGCCATTAAAGCTTATGTTCCATTTCTATGTTAAACATTTCTATTGCAAATAAATTTAAACATTGCTTGAAGTTCTAAAATAATAGACTGTTCACATTAAATGCATTCACAGCATATGCAATTCAAGAACCTATGCCCTGCTATATGTATGATTGCATTGTTATACACTTTAGGTTTACAATGTGTATATAAAATATATATGCATACCACAACGTCCCATTCAATATAGCTTCTTACAAAAATATAGTACCATACCATATCAATCCATTTAAATAAGCAGCTATGTTAATTCTATTGTTCCTAATTCTAAAACAAATACTAAACTCCAAATTCACAGTATCATAGTATACCTGCCACTCAATTCAATTTAATTTACTAATGTCCACCAATGAATGGGCTTTATTTATTTATTTAGCTTTTGTTGACCAGATAAGTACACTAGATAAGACAATTGCATATTTTCAGATATGACCTGGGAGAGTACAGGAATTACAGTGTTAAGTACAAAGGACAACATGATACAGATTGAGACAGGTTACAGGTCAGATAAGGCATATCTTATACAGTATATACACAATAGAACAACACATGTAGAAACTAAGAGCAGTGCAATAAGTACAAAATGAGATGCAGCAGATACAACACTATATACAACTTAAGGCCCCAGGAAGTGGAAGCTTGGTTAGAGCAACACCCCGATTGCATGTAACAGAGTCAGACTGCACTCATTATTGGTGCTATTTACTCACTAAAATGAGTCACATGCAAATGTTATCCAGTTCTTTTGCAGCCCAGAATTAAGGTTTAAAATTCATATTTATTGAGCTTGACAACAAAAGAAAAAAACTAAGAACAAGGACAGCCAGAAGTAATACATCATGAAAATAAAGCGATTTGATCCAATGTTCAGTATTTCTTGCATTTTAAGTGTTATGCTTCAGCTCTACATTAAATTGTATGTGATTGATTGAAAAGAAAAAACACAAATTTTTTTTCCTCCCAATTGTTTAACCAGGAGAGACACACTAAGCTGAAAGCCTGTTTACAGGTGCAACCTAGATGCACAGGGAAGTTAAGTTACTTGCTCAGGGTCACACAGTATGCAAGTGGGGGCTGTGGGATTCAAAGCCAGGTCTCCAGATTTTCAGCTCAGAGCCTTACACCACTGTGCTATACTGCCTCCAATGTAAACTATTTATTTGTATATTTGTCAATTTAGTAAATTGTCCAGCAATTTTAGCATAATCGAACACTATGCATTGAATAGTAGCAGAGCCATACTACACCCTAGCCACTTTGCACTTTGATGACAGATCGATAAATATAAATTTGAAGCCTTAATTATGGGCTGAAAATGAATTGGATAAAATCTGCATGTGATTCATTTTAGTGAGTAAATACTGTCACTAACGAGTGCGGTCTGACTGTGTCATGGGCAGGCCCATTCACTGATGCACATTAGTAAATTGAATTGAGTGGCACTTATACTACTACATTTTGCACTTGGAGTTTAGTATTTCTTTTAGAATTAGAAACAATAGAATTAACATAGCTGCTTAATTGATATGGCATGATACTGCATTTTTCCTAAGACTGCTACCTTACATGGGACGTCTTCTAACAAATATATATTTTATATATACATTGTGACCCTAAAGTGTATAACAATGTAATCATACATATAGCAGAGCATAGGTTCTTGAACTGCATATGCTGTGAAAACATTTAATGTAAACCGTCTATTCTTTTAGAACTTGGAGCAATGTTTAATTTAATTTAAAATGTAAATGTTTATCATGGTTTTACCGAGTAAATACCATCAATAATGACTGCAGTTTGACTCTGTTATTCACACTTCACATGCAGGTATTGGAGAGAATGGGTTGCCAGCTGATCTCTTACTATGCCTGCACACTGAAGTAGACTTAGCTAGGCCAGGTGATCTGTTTTTGCTGACACTTTCATAGGTTTGTATGTTCACCATATACTGCAATAAATATACCTATATGGTGTAACTACATTCTTAACATTACTGTCTTTATCATACCTCTGCATCCCTATGCTTTCTATGGCAAGCCCTACTCTGCACACCCTTCCCTTTTTCTCCTCATAAGTACCCTTCCCACCCTCTGCCCCCTCAGTTGTTACTATCTCCCTGTACCTATGAACACCTGAAACTGTCTGCCATGACTGTTACAGCCCATGACACAAAGGCACACACCCCCAACACCTCTCACTCTCTGCAAAGTGGGGGTGGCAGCTGGCATTACTACAATACCTCACTGACATTCCTATTATGCATCTGTCACTCCTGCACTACCAATGCCAATACCAGCAAGCAAACATTCGGCATTGATAAATGCTTGTTAGTTACATGACTGGATGTCTGGGGTTCTTTGGGAACAATTAGGCAGCGGCTGCAAGAAGATTTTGTTTTTTTTCTGCTGCAGTGAAATACTAAAGATGGGCTTGATGCCCTAGCAAAGCAGCACTGGGGAAGTGATGAGGATGATCAGGTGAACCTAGTCTTTACATTTCCCTGAATGACAAACTTAGTTTCTTACGTTTCTCTTTTACATTATTATTTTCCTTTTATTTGGCCATTTCCTCCCATGATTGCCTCCACTCCTCTTTATCACAGTCATCATTACAGCATGTTGGTATAACTGACAGCACACTATCAACCTCATCTGCTGCTTCTTCCTTCTTCTTTTCTTCTTCTTTGACCTGGTGAACCATTATATCCTTTTAGAAAGGATGACCAAAGAGTGATTCTACTGTGAACAGTTAAAATGGTTTCACTCCTATCTAATCAACAAGAAGCAATGAGTTGCCAGGAGGATATTTTTTCCTCTGCACATTTCAATGAGAGAGGAGTACCCCAAGGCTCAATCCTGGGTCCTTTACATTTTACATATATGCTAATAAACCACATGTTTTGATGTCAAATAGTGAAGTGAGATTATACTGTACATAGATGAATCAATTCAAAAGGCCCCCAACAGCTGCAGTAACTAAACAGCTAAACTACAGTCGGACTTCTTAAATATGGAATAATGATTCACTAGGTCAGGGTTATTGACAAACTCCCTCAAACACAGTGACTGGAGCATGTTCAATGCCTTTCATGAAATTTAAGTGAGTGCAAACAGTAGTAAATACTACTTGGTATAAATACTCAGGATAATAACCCATCACAGAGTGACCTACTCTATGCAGAACACATTAATTCCCAGGTTACAAAAATAAAAAGGGTCCCCAGTAGAATCTCCCACTGCTTATCTGAAACATTGAAAGTCAAGCTTGAACAAAAGTTATTGATTCCTATTCTGGAATACAAAAATTTATAGCACATGAACTCTATCCAGGCAGCTGTTCAAAAAGTTGGCAAGATGTACAATGAAATGGTGACATTCATATTATATTGTAATTATGAGACATATCATTGCTTGATGTTTGAGCAACTGGATTGGCTCTTACCAGGTATTAAAAGAACTACAGTATGAATTGGTCCACCTGTATATTCAAGATAGTGAAACAGGGCCCTGAACAACCCCTAAAAAATACTAGAATTTGAAAACAATAACAGCTACTGTTATCCCCTTAGGCAAATAGCCAACAGAGGTCTTCCATTCCCACAAACTAAGTCTAGATATGGAAACTAGCCTACAGGTCACTGTGGCAAATATATGGAATCATCTCCCAGTGGAGACTCCAGCAAAGAACTCAGTCTGTGAGTTTCAATCAGCTCTTCGAAAACTACTTACACAGTTACACACCCATGTAACTGTAGTGTTTGAGATGCTTAAACTTGATATTTTGTTGTATTGCATGATAAGTTCTTGTGTTATATGTTGATTTGTATCTCCTGCGCATTTTTCATGTCTTTTACTTTGTTTTATTTTTACAACACATGTCTACAGTCATAAATAGGGTCCTGTATCCTAACAATATGTACTTAGATAGAAGTAAAAGTTTGATGATGTGTTTCCTCCTCCCCTGCATCTTCATTTCTTGCTTTTTCCCCTAATTCGCCTCCTCTTTGACTTCTTCCACTTCCCAATGCTCTTCCTTCTCTTTCTTAAATAATTATTCAGTTTCTCCTTGGCCTTTTGCTACCTCCTATTCATATGCTTTTGCTTTCTCCTTCTTTACCTGATCACTCACATGCCTCCCACCCCCCCCACCTATTCTAATAGTTTCACTTCATAGCCTCCTAACTGGCAGTCTTCTTTACTATAAGCTTCTTTGGGGTGGTACTACTTTCTAGTTGTTATAACATTAGTTGGAGGGGGTACATACCTTGGCATACCTCAGACAAATCCACTTTTTCCTCAGATGACAAGAAAACAGTAGTATTAGTGCTAGACCCAGGCTTAGTGTTCACCTTCCTCACACAATCACTGAGTAGCATCAATGGGCTTCATACTGCTACTTCTGCTTAAGTCTGATTTGGGGACTGGGGTGGAGGGGGACATCATTTAGTGCCTCAAGGTGGACAGAGAACCTTCCAAACTCATGGAGCATAGGAGGCTGTGGTGGCGTTGGTACCTGCACAACTGCCACTGATGTCATATTGTTCATACAAGATTCGCAGGGAGGGAGAGACAGCTTGCCTTTACAAATTGGGGTGGATCTGTTATGTCTTCCCATGTAGAGGACCTCTAAGTACTTAATAAAGGAGCATTGGGATGCTTTTATGCTTCTGATTTGCTTTGGGTGACTTAAAATTAGTTGCACTGTACAGTCGTATGCCATCAACCCAGCAAAACTATTATGGCAAAGGCAAAGTGGGTGCTGCAACCTGTCCAGTCATTCCAATGCTTGGGATTTCACAGTGCCCACCATCAATGCCACCCTAGTGGTGTTGCACCCTTTCTTCCCTACACCTCTAACCTGGAGGTAATTATAATTTTTTCCAGGGGTTGCTGGGGGTGAAAGGCCCCACAGTGGAGGTGTGGAGGCAAAGCGCCCTGGAAGCAACCAGGATGTGTCCTGGTGCTTTGGGCGTGATGGCGGTCAGGTGGCTCAATTGCCGGGTGACATTGTCGTTGTCGGTATTTGGGTGTTGCCGTAATGTCGGTCACCCTTCTGGGTTTCAAATTGACATGGTGGAACCCTGTATAGCTGGGACTGACTGGAAAGACTGTTGCTTGCAGTAAGTATGGACCCTGCTGATATCTGGAGTCTAATGAACCATGGTTACTTTGAAAATATTATCACATATTCAGCCATAGTCCTTCTCTGAGGCACAGCCTTTGTTGCACCACTATGACTCCTACTCCCTGCCTTGACTCATTCTCTACTATCACTGCTTACAGAACTGGTAACTGGTGCAAATGACACGGTAGTACATTTATGTACTTCTTCCCCACTTACATCCCTTTCTTATGCAAATTTTTTCCTCATGCTTTATGCAACACATGATGGCAGGGACACACAAACACATGCCCATCAGATCACCAACTTCTAGTTCAATTTGCTGACGAGGGAGCCCACTCCCTGATGGCATAATGTCCCCCCTCCCAAATTTGTTGTGTGCCGAGGGGTACCCAATCCCCCTTGGCTCTTGCCACCCTCCCAAACTTATGTGTGCTGACAGGGGTGCCCAATCCCCCTGTCAGCATGCCCTTTTCCTGGTAATTTTGCCTCAAAGGGAGCCCACTGCCTGTCAGCATAATGATCACCCACAGTTTCTTGTGTTTCAACGGGGTTGTCCAATCCTCTTTGGCTCTTGTTCCCTCCAGCACTTGGTATGTGCCAATGGGGGTGCCCAATCCCCTGTCAGCTACAGTCCCCCAAAACACTCAGGTGGCACACTTGGAGCCCACTCCAGCATGCCAAAATTAAAGGTCCTTGCAAATAAGAAAACCTTCCCGTGAGGTATTTAAAAAAAAACAAAACTGTAAACTAGAAAATGGTCCCTCATTGATTCCAGTGGTCCCTCACCCAACCCGCGCCCACAATCTGCGTACCCCTCCTCCCCACATGCACCCCTCACTCCATATTTACCTCCAGAGCCTGGCGGTGGACCGGAAACACGTCTGCACTGAAATGAAGAAATGTCGGTAAGCTGTATAATGGCATAAATGTTTTTTTTTAAACTTTGGTGCATGTTTCAGCCATTTTGGGGATTTTTTTTCACCAAATTTTCAATATGGGGTACTTGGGAGCCCACCTCATGAAATCAGTCACTGTCATTTTGTTATTTCATCCTGAAAGGTGATTTTGCAGTCACTGCATGGACCCACCTTTTGGGACTGATTAATGAAACAACAGTGTCATAGTTCAAGAAGTAGGCCCCAAAACCCTATGTTTAAAATCTGGTGAAAAAATTCCCAAAAATTACTTTTATGAGAGTGCGGTGTGCAGTTCCTATGCAGGCTCATAACATCAAGCATTTTTAATATTTTCACTCCAGATTTTCAGCATTTCCATTTTACAACACCTCCTTATGAACAGCATAACTGTCATTTTTCACATCTCAACCGAAATGTGTTTTCACACATCTAGTGCGCAGTGGCGTGGTAGGAGTGTGAAATCAATGTTCAGGACAGATTAAGAAAATCACAGTGAACTGTTCATGAGCAGAGGTCTTAAACTGGCTATGTTGAAAATTTGGTGACAAAAGTCCATAAAATGACTGTGTTACGAGCATGCGTTGTACAATTTCCATGCACCCTCGTAAGTTCACAAATTCATAATCTTTTAAGTCCAGATTTTCGACATTGGCATTTTTCCACACCTCCTTATGAACAGTACAGCTGTAATTTTTCACTCCCTGGCCGAAATGTGTTTTTGCACTTCCCGCACAGAATAGCACAGTGGCTGTGGGAAATCTGTGTTCAGGATAGATTAAGAAAATCACTGTGATGCCGTTAATGAGCAGAGGTCCCAAAATGCCTATGTTGAAAATCTGCTGTAAAAAATCTCAAATCAAATTACATTATGGGTGTGGTTTGCAAATTTTCTATGCACATTCGTGACTTCACCAGTTTTTTTATATTTTCACTTCAGATTTTCAACATTGCCATTTTTTGCACCTCCTCATGGACAGTACAGCTGTCATTTTTCACATTCAGCTCGGAATGTGTTTTAACACCTGTGGCGCCAAATGGCACAGTTGCTGTGCAAAATCACCTTTCAGCTAATGAACTGATAGTGTCACTGTTCATGCAGTGGGATCACAAAAAGCTCATGTTGAAAATTTGGAGTAAAAATACCAACAAATGCCCAGGGTGTTAAAGTTTTCAACCATAATGCCCTGCCCTGAGGGACTGACAGGCGTCATGGGTGTGACTTGGGATTGTTAACAGTAATGCTCATGCCATTCTACCCCCACCCTGCAGCCAGTGGCAGGCATCAAGGTGTGCCTTGGACCCTTTGGCCCCTGAGTTCACCCTATTTTCCTATACTGCACCCATTTCAGTGTATTTCCTTATGGTATGAGGTGAGTATAAAGCCCAAACACTTCAGACCACACCTCAACACTTGTAAGTGTCTGCAGGGTAGGGGGAGGTGAAATGTTGTGACCGTTATGGGTGATGACCCAAAGGCACATCCAGGTGCATGACATTACGCTCCTGTCATTTCTCTCCCGTTATTTCGCTCCCTACATCTCGCTCCCATTCAAATTCGCTCTCATGTCATTTCACTCCCGACCATTATGCTCCTGCTTCTCGATTTCCAGCAAATTCAATTGATCCAACACTGTGCTGTCAGCAACTCCTGTCATGTGAACTAAGGGTGTAAGATATATAAGCAAATAATCAACAAAAGAGGAAGCCCAGTACATTTTTTTTTTATAACCTTCTTTATTGTTTTTCAAGAAAAGAAAAATCAGACAAACATACACATACCTGGCGAACCAGGATTCACAGCCCTAAACTGGCTGTGATAACTATGTACAAACCCATATGTACATCCAAAGCAGAGAGAACCACTCTTCACATTTTCTTTACAAATATGCCACCCCATTGCCTCTGAGCAGCAGGGTCAATAGTAAATTTAATCCAGAAAAAGAAAAGATGTAACCCCTCCAACCCATCCCCTGTTACTCTCAAATGAGATTCACATCTTTAACACCTCTTTTAGGTAGCTCTGCAACGTGATATCTCCTTGCTGTGTCCCCAGGAGAGAGAGAGAGTCCCCAACCTATCTTTTATCCTAGCAGACCAAATAGCATCCAGCTAATCGTTTGTACATATAATAAAACCTATTCACAGAAATCAATTATCCAGCCATCCTAACCAAAGTCCTACTTAGCATCACTGAAGCCTAAACCAGCTTATCTTCACCAACCAATCACCCCTCGACAGACATACCTGAGTCCCAGCCCTTTTACACTAGAGTGAGTATATTGCTTTTAGTTTCGACCACCTCTTTACATATAACCCCAGCTTTCCTACCCAGACATAATATAACTGTATTTTGCCCATTGCCCCAATAAGATCTCTCTTCCATTGATCGTACATGTACAGCTGATCATCTTTCCAATGCTGCAATACAAATGCTTTAACCATTGCAGCCATTAGAGAAAGATGATACTTAGGTGTGCTACTATTGACCTGTGAGTAGTCACATAGGATACAGATCTCCAGAGTCATAAGTTCAGAATAATCCATTAGTGGGTCCATGTGCCATTTGATTTCAGCCCACAGGGGTGCAATCTTACTACACTCCCACAGCACATGTGAAAGATCCCCTCCTGTGGTTTCACATCTAAAACACAGGTCTGTCTGTCTGAGGCATCTATCACATAGCTTTACAGGGGTAAAGTACATATTTGCTGCAATAAAATATTGCATACTTTTATATTTGGGTATAGGTATATACTTATTACTTTTCCATATGCAGTCCCAGTTTAGAGTCCCAGGGGCCATCTTCTTGACCCAATATTCCACTTGTACAGGAGATTCCAGACTATAATAATCTAATAATACTTTATATACTTGTGACAAAACCTTAGATAACGGATCAATATCCTTCAAATTATCCCAGGTAAAAGAAGTATCCACAAAATCTCCAAACTTTTTCCTCATCCCTTCTAAAATACCAGTGATTTGCAGTTTTCTAAAGAGCTGTATTCCTTCAGTTCCAGCTGGGAAAGCCACTCTGCCACCCTGAGTCATATCCCTTATCCTCAAGCCCATCAACTGTGGTGCCCATTTTTTATTAATTAGTTTATCCCCAATTAGCAGATTATGATTGCCCTTTATTGGCTGGTCACTAGCCTTCATTTGGTTCCTCCTTTGGATTGGGGAGAGAAATGACCACCAAGCTCCTGCTGACTTCACAATTGGATTCGATAAAGTCTTGTTAGGGCCCCTTTCTACATTAGCAAATAAGACTGCCTCCGGCGAGAATCCTGAGTCCCTTAATATTTGCTTCTCAATTTGTAACCGAGTTGGAACATAGGACTCTCCTTCTGAACTTCTACTCCACCGTATCATAAGCCCCATTTGGCCTGCCACATAGCATAGTTGAAGATCAGGCAGTTTGATCCCTTCCTTTCCATATGACATACACAAAACACTATGCTTCTTCCTAGGAGGTCTAGCATTCCATAGAAATTCTGACAAGAGCTTCTTAATTCTTTTAAATGCAAACAAATAAGCACCCACACAGCTCAAGCAACACAAGCGAATGCTATTGTGAAAATATCGTAGCATTTAATATATCAAACATGCAAGACAAATACAAAAGGTGGCTAAAACGAATAAATTAATGTTTCACCTAGACTCTGCCAGGCTTCATCAGAATAAAATGGTGCCATAGTATCATACCATTTAAATACAATTTCAAATATAACCATGTGACACAGATAAACCAATCACCATAACAAATGGAACTAGATTCATTCAATAACTATTTCATGATCAGTTCCATGAATCAATTATGACATAAATATATTATCAAACGCGCAGTTAATTTATACAAATGATATAATGTGGTGTTTATATTCCACAAAAGATAATAATATAGTCCTATACATAAGTACATATACTGTTTAAGTTATATGTGCTTATGTATAGGACTATATTAATATCTATTTTCACAGTAGCATTCACTTGTGTTGCTTGAGCTGTGTGGGTGCTTATTTGTTTGCATTTATCGTTTTTGAATAAACAGCACCACACTTTCCTGGTGCTCCTACTTTTTCAGTTTATTTAATTCTTTTAAACCATATCCCAGGTATGCAGTATGGGGTGAGATATATCGGATATAGGAACCTGGGTAGTAGGTTCATCTTGATTAGACCCAATCTGGCTGTGAAGTTCAAAGGGAGCTTAATCCATCTTGTTATATCTCCCCCAATCTCTAATAGTATCCCCATCGTATTTATTGCAGCACCCTTATCGATAGCAGGTGTAATCCAAACCCCCAGATATTTCAACCTATCCACCTTCCACTGTATTTGTAGCAGTGCAAAGTCTACCCTAGGTACATAAGGAGTCAGGAGCATAATCTGGGTCTTAGCCAAATTCAATTTGTAATTCGCAACTTTGAAGTACTTCTCTATTAAGTCTATTGTTTCTTTAAAACTTGTTACCGGATCCTGTAAATGTAGGAGTATGTCATCAGCAAAAACTGAAAATGTTAACTCCCACCCCACTATATTGATCCCCTTTATTAGTACGTCCTTATTAATAGCTCTCAACAAAGGTTCTAGAGATATGTTAAATAAGATCGGTGAGAGAGGGCATCCTTGATGAGTCCCGTTTTCTAAATGTATTTCCCGAGAAACATAACCATTGCATAATACCATAGCTGTTGGGGCAGCATATAAATTTTTAATACCATTGATTACACCCTCTGGAAAACTCATCTTGCCCATTGTGGCAAAGAGAAAGGGATGGGAGACCCTGTCAAAAGCCTTTTCTGCGTCTAGTGATATCAATGCTATGGATATTTGAGAATCTGGTGCATAGCTAAGTATATGATGTATCTTCCTTAGGGCATAATGTGCGCCCCTCCCTGGCATAAAGCTCACTTATTCCTGACTAATTAGAGCTGGGGAAATGCTTAGTATTCTATTAGCTAAGATTCTGGTAAGAATTTTAATATCTTGATTCATCAAAGCTATAGGTCTATAATTGCCTGGAATGTCTTTAGGCTTATCAGGTTTGGGGGCAAGTGTGATATACACCTGGTACAGTGGAATGTGACTCACCCCCTCTCGCATTATAATATTGAAAAATTCTTGGAGCATAGGAAGTATAGTCTGTATGTGTAGTTGGTAAAACCTAGCCATTAGCCCATCCGGCCCCAGGGTTTTACCATGGGGTAGAGACTTAACCACCTCCAATATCTCCGATGCCGTTATGGGGGCCCCTAATTTATTAGCTTGTGCGGGATCCAGGACTGGAAGTGGCACTCCCTCTAGAAATGATCTAATTTCCTCCTCACTAGCCCCCCCTCTTACTTAATAGATCTCTTTAAAATAATCAGCAAAAGCATTTGTTGTTTCTTGGGGATCTGTAATCTGACATCCCGCATATTGTATATAAGTAATCCTCCTACTGGCTTCCCATTCCTTAACCCTCGCCGCTAAAAATCGCCCAGGTACATCCCCTTGCATTAAATACTTAGCCTTAATCTTTCCTAACCAGAATTCGACTTTCCCATTTAAGATATCCTCCATTTCCCCTCTCAAGCTTTTAAGTTCCGCGTCAATTTCCCCAGAGGACCCTTCCAATGGAGAGAGCAACTCAATAGCCCCCATTATAAATTCCTCCATGGCTCTCCTCACTCTATTCCTTTGCGCTGCCAGCCTCTGAGCTGCTCCCGCATACAGCACTTTACATGTTGGCCATTTGAGCTTTTCATTCTGTAGTGTGGGTAGCTGATGGTGGATAATCTCTCTGAGGGCTTCCTCTAATTTTCCTTGATTCGGAGATATCACTAATAAGGAATCGTTTAACCTCCATCTATGTGGTCTAGGAGGGATTGGCGCTGGTTCCCACCTTAAATGAATAGGGGAATGATCTGATAAGATTCTACCCTCAGTAGCTATTTCTTTAACCTACCTAAGTGCTTTCCCATTTACCAGAAAAAAATCAATACGTGAATGACTCTTGTGAGCCACAGAATAATACATCATATTATTGCCCCCCATAGAGCAAGTCCTGAGTGGGTCCACTAAGGCCAAAGCCTCCATCAATCTATCTAGGGCAATCTGAGCCTTAAACATAGGGCCTCTGAATGGTGGAATTCTGTCCACTAAATTGTTTAAGCAAATATTCCAATCCCCTGCCAAGATAAGAGAATGCTGAGATAACACGGCCATATCCCTTTCTAATGATGCAAAAAAATTCCGGCTTGGGGAGGGGGTTGGGGCATAAATTGAGGCCACAGTTAATGTTTTACCAAATAGAGTACCTGATAGGTACATCCCTCTACCATCCTCTCTAGTTGTTACTTGCTCCACCTCATACATGCATGTTTTGTTTATTAAAATCTCCATGCCCCTGACGCCTTTTCCTTACCCACCCCAAACAATTGACCCACCCACAATCGCTTGAGGCTACTCATCTCCTCCGTTAATAAGTGAGTTTCCTGCAGGACAACAATGTGGGCCCCCAGCTGTTCCATATGTTTGAGGACTACAATTCTTTTCTGCTTACCCCAAGTCCCGTAGTGTTCCATGACAGAATTTTAACCCCTGCCATTACAAAACCTAAATCTTGTTATAGCCAAGCCATCACCTTGCACATACTCTTGGTCTGCTAGCCACACACTCTCCCTGTCAGACTCTCTCTCTTTCCTATCCCCAAACCCCCACCCCTTTCCCCGATCCTGCAGTCGCCTCCTTCCAACTCTCGATTCATGGATGAACCACTTTCCGTGCCCCTCCACCACCCCATCTTATTTTTCAAGCATCTCCTAGTACCCATCCCTTATCCATAACTAACTGGAGCATCCTTACCTCTCCTTCTATATCCCACTATCCTTTTAACTTTAAACCTACCTTCCCTATCAATGCATCTCTCTCCAGGTTTCAAATCTACCCCAATGTCCCCTAATCTTTAGTATCTGACCTACCACCTTGAAGTTTCAACCGATACTATATATAAATCTCTCTAACTGTCGCCTCAATCTCAACTTACCCTGTATGTGAAGTATCTCTACCACCCTTTACTATCCTCCATCAAACCCCCCAACCTTTTCTTCTAGTCCCCTTTTTTCTTCCACACCCTTACTAATGTAAATGCTGCATCCTCTCCTGGTGCCTGTTATTCATCCCTCATTTTGCCACTCACTTTCCACCCTAGATTTAAGTTCCCCAACATAGGGTCCCCTAAAGATTCCAAACTATACCTAAAACCCAACCAGACCCCATAGCTTCTCACCCCACTTTATCCCATCATTCAAGCTCACTGGCCCTCCTTTGATCTAACACACACACATATCTGCCTCCAACCCTATACCTTTACCTTCTGTGCCCTCCCCTCTTACAATCCCTGAGGTTAACCCATACTACCAGAACCAATAAATCTAAAACAAGCTCACTTTTTTTGTGTATCTTTTGTAATACAAACCCAAAACAACAAGAAAACTTTATAAGTTCTTTTCAGTGTCTAAAGTCCTGGTCTACCTCTCCATCTCGCCTCTCCTCTTTCGGCCCAAACTTCAGGTCGGTGCCTTGAATAATTCCGAGAGTTCAACCCTCAGGTCCTCTAAAGCATCTCTCGCCATCAGATATCTCTTCTCCCCAGACTGGAGCCACACATTCAAGGTTGCGGGGTATTGTAAACGGAATTTAATTCCCTCCATATAGAGCTTCTTTTTAATCTCAGTGTACTTCTGCTTTTCCCTGACCATTGGGGTTTGATCCTGGAACATCCACAGTGATTCACCATTCCACTGCAGTGCCTTCTTTTGTCTTGCAGTGGCCAATGCATGAGTCTTCTCTTTGTAATTCAAAAATCACATTATTATCACTCGCGGTCTTGCACCAGGAGGAGGGATTTCTCTTAGAGCCCTATGTGCTCTCTCCAAGTTATAGGCTTCCCCAAAGGGTGTAGGGCCCAAAAGCTTGAACAACTTATCTTGTAGAAAGGAAATGCAGTCTGACCCTTCAGCCCTCGATGGGAGCCCCGCTAATATTAAATTATTCCTCTGACTTCTGGACTCTTGGTCATCCATCTTCTCTTCCAACCTTTTAACTTGCTTTCTCACAGCCACCAACTCCTGATCCAATGTGGCAACCTTCTTCTCCTGAGAGGAGATCTGTACCTCTGCATCTCCCATCCTTTTTGCAAGAGACTGTAATGCAGGCTTCACCTCAGCAAAATCCAGAACTAAAGCTTGCAGAAGCTTTTTAATTTCTTGTATATCATCTGAGGTCTTCACTGCACCCCCTTCCTTATTCAGATCCCCCTCTTGCTCGCTCCGATCAGGGGATAGAGGCTTAGGTCATTTGGCTGCCGGCACTCTCGCCACGAGGGGCTCTGTAGCCTCCACTTCCATACTGCTGCTTCAGAGAGGCCCTTTTCATCTGGTATGCCCACGCTATAAATATACTAACTGCCGCTTTAAAAACATTTTCTCCTGCGCAGTTTCAATTCCGCTTTGTACCGCTGCCTCTCCGCGGCAATTACCCGGAGCTTGAATCCACCACCTGTTGGTACCGGAGATTTTAAAAGCTTTAATCCATGTTGGGGCCTGGAAGCGGCATGGAACACGTCTGATCAGACCCAGCTCATCCCGTGATCTCAAGCCCAGTAGATTTGTAAGTAATGTGCTTGCAGCTGAGCAAGCATACGTTTGAGTTGTTTCTTATTGCTTATCAGTGTCACTAACATCTCTCGCCTCTCTTGACTAAACTGTCCCATTCATTTTTTTTCATTATTTCTGCTAAATACTCATACTCAAATTTGGGAAGGCTTCTTAGTGAGGAGTGTCCTTGAAGCCACGGTAGTCAGTGTATATACTTTGGATAAAGACAACAACTGGAAAAAGGTGATATGGGGAAAACTGTGTGGCTGCATTTAGAAGCTTGAACATTGACATGATTCATTGATTTATGGTACTCCTGGGGACTCAACACTGAATTTAATGGCTACGGAGATTTATTCAGACTCCTTGATCCAACAATGTGCTGCCAGCGGCTCCTGTCCCTGCACAATAATGAAGCCCCTCACACCATCAGCACCAACAACAAAATGACTATTAAAGCCCTGAGTTTTTATTTTTGTTCATATAATGGTTGCCGGAGCAAACACTGAGCAGAGTGCGGAAACACCGGGGTTCCGTAATGGTCAGGGGAGCATGGGTTAGATACATTTGTTTTTAAATATTCTTTTGTCAGTGGCTGCAACAGTTATCAGCAGCCAATAGTGGCCAGTGGTGGTGGGTTAGCATGTGCCATAGAAAAGCAGGTCAGCTCAACTTTCTTATCTCCTCTACCTCAACACTCTATTTGTGCTATGCCGTGGGTCTAACAGAGATAGCGATGTAATTAAATAAATTCTCCATCACATAGAGCTTGGACTCATAAAAGAAAAAGTCTTTTAACATTAAATTTAACTGATTGTTTAATCCTTAAGGTGTGGTGTAACTCAGTAAACTGTTGCCCTAGCAGTGAAAAGATTACTAGTAGTACAGTTGTAAATGATGTTACTTTATCTAGCACCAACATGTCCTCTTATTTTACTTTTGGATCTGACTTGTTGAAGAAATTATTTGTTCTCACAGCATTATATTTATGAAGTAAAGTGTAATTGCTTAACAGCCTTTGTTTGCCAAATGTACTGCTCATTAAATGGGCTGTCAAGGATGCTGCAGTTTGAAAAGTGGGAGTGAAATGCCTGGGAGTTAATGTGCATGGGGGCAAAATTATGCGGGAGTGAAAGTAGCAGGAGCAAAATGACAGGAGTGAAATGTCGCAGACCTAGCATACCCCAATGCCTGTCCATCTCTGCAGAGTGGGAGTGGAGCTGGCATCAGTTTAATACTTCACTGCCATTCCTATACTGCATCTGTCTAACTCCTGCACTTCCACTGCTAATGACAGCAAGCAACACTTGGCATTGACAAATGCTTGTTTTCTTTACAATTGCATAACTATGTTATCCTAAGTTTCTTTTACCTTATCTTTTTGCTCCCTTGTTTGAACATGCAGCTCAGGAAAAATGGCACTCTCATTTCTACAAAATGCTGCATGCTGCTATCCTTGCTGTCCTCTTGTGGCTGTTTTGAGTGTCCCACGGTGTGACCAAAGTTGTCATCACTGAGTGAGTTCTCATGTGAAGCATGAACATAGCAGCTTAGCAGCTATCAACTTCATGATCACTTGGCAAAATTACCTTTTGTGTGGGATCTGAAAATGTTCACCACCCTTGTTCACGAGGTGTCGTCATAACAAAGCTATGTTGAAAATGTGGGGTCACAATATGTAAAAATGGCAAAGTTATGCACATATGTTGAGATTGTACTACACTAGCTAGTGACAACCTTGTCTGAAATGTTAGGCTCTGAGGTTTTTTCATGGGTTTTATATTTTCTGAGTAAGTATCATCAGAGTGAAGGAGCGCTGGATTGTTCGATGAAGTCATCATGCATGGTATTGTTTTCTCCTGAGTTTTCCAATGCACACTCAATACTGATCATCATAAGGGGACAATGTCCCTTTAAAGAAGTATAGCAGCTGCATTGGCTCTGATCAGAATTTGTTCATTAATAGATTTATATCTATAGCAGCACACATGGTAAAACAAGTCTGTGCAAGTAGCTAGTAAACTATGCACATAGCTAGTAAACTGTAAAAAGTGCTCCCTGCCTTATTCTGCCCCCCCCCCGGCCAGTTTAAATACTCACCAATGTAGCATTTAAACTGTTTACTGAGGACCATTGTTCCAGTCCTGGATGGATGGATGCAGGTCGTCACCCCTGTACAGGCCCTTATCCTTCCAGGTGGGGCCCCAGTCCACAAATAAAGCTGAATCCTTCTTCTCTGCACCAATCCTTCAACCATGCATTGAAGATCCTGGTGCGGGGAATCCTGTCCTCCCTCCTGTCACAGATAGATAGCACCTCTGAGAAGATCACAAATCATGCTAATTGTCTAAGACCCCTTCCCAATTCCCTCAACTTCTCCTGAACTATTGCTGGCTCATCCCTAGCTAGGTCATTTGTACCCAGATGGACAATGACATCCAGCTCTCTCTCCCTTCCTGCGGTCCCAGTAATCTTTTAGATCTTCTTTCCATTACTGCAACTTGTGGCACTGGGGAGGCACCTAATCTCCCTCTACTTATTGTTACCTACCCCCAACTGTATCCCCCTCACAATGGAGACCCCCACCAGGATTCACTTCCTCCTCCTCTGGGGTCCTCTGGCACCCCCCCTTGAGGGTCTCCACTATGGAGGACCACCAGATCCACCTAGGTCACAACTTTTTGTGCCTCTGTGGGACATTCCTGCTAGTCCAGTGTGGTGTAGGTATTTCGTAGTGGTACCGAATGAGGGATGTGCTTATGCTCCACCACTCTAACCCTTCCCTGAGCCAAATGTTTTCCAGCCATTCCTTCTTCTTGGCAACATCTGAGAGAGCAGTGGCAGACTAGGTGGTCCCTGAGTGGGGGAGTAGGTCCTCCACACCCAAGACAACTTGGCCTTGAGTCTGGCAACCTCCTTCCACAACCCAGAGAGGTGCATGCAGATGGGGCAGCAATTCCATCTCCAGAAAGTCTCCCTGAAAACTGCCACTCCACAGCCACTGAACTGCAGCACTCCCAGAATAACTATGTCCTTTCTTGCCTGTTTTACTGTTTTGCCTCCTTTAACCCCTTTTTACTCCTTGCCCATCTATTGCTTGACCCTTACCCACTTCTACCCAGCCCGCCGCTGTTTTGTTCACTTTAAACCTTTATTTGCTCCTACCCTAGATACGGTGTTTCACCTATACCCACACTGTTTCTATGCCTTAATATGCTACTAGCCCCTTAGTTTATTTTTCTTTTTCTTTTCTAACTTCAACCTATACCCTTCCTATTGTGTATCTGGACTCTCCTTGCTCTTGGAATGGATGTGCAATTACAGGAGCTGAGGCAGGAAGCTTACCTCTGGTGTAGGGTACACTGTCCTGATGTCCAGCTTCCTCCTGTCTTACTCCTTTGTTGCTGCTACCCAACTGGTTTGTTGAGAAGCAGAGTCCCCAGCTGCCAGCTGCTTCATTGGGTTGACTCCAGTGGGCAGACTACAATGTCCTTAGCACATTGGTCCTTTGCACGAAGGGCCACAGCATGGGGGTCCAGCACTAGGAGGTGGAATCGCTAGGCAGGCTGACACACACAATTGGCTTCATGGAAAGCAGGGGTAGTGGCTTCTATTGTGACTCACTCACACCTGGAGCCCTGTGAGGCCTCCTGGCTCTGCTGATATCAGAGTTTCTGTGGCTTCTGGTGCAGGGGATGGGCTCCATTTGCTGCAATCAGAAGACCCTCTCTCCCATGAGGTGCACTGATTGATTGAAGGACTGTAGCAGCCATGGGGGGGTTTAAATCTCTGTCCTCCTGTGTTCTTCCCTGGCTAATGCCCAGGATTGGCTCCATGGAGAACAGGGGATGTGGCTTCTTCTGTGATTGTACCTATGACACTGAACATTCAACCCCTCTCCCCCCACCCATTCTTCTTCCCCAAGCACCATTGCCTTGGTCAGTGAATGGTTAACAACGCAGCCCACCACACACCACCTTAGCTGCACACCATCTGACAGAAGCAGGGAGCACACTGCTCATTTATAGGGCAAGGCACATCACCCTTACCCTATAAATAAGTAGCGTGCTCAATGCTTCTGCTAGACAGCAGGTGATTGAGGTGGTATGTGGAGAGCTGTATCACTCACCATCCACTGACCATGGCACCAGTGTTTGGGGAACAGGGACAGGTGGGGAAAAGTGTTTGAATGTTTGGTGCTGAAGGGGGATGAGTCCACTAGATGCCAGGGGCCTGGACCGTGAACTGCAGTTCATTGGAGGCGAAGATTTCTTGTGACTGTGTATGGAATAGAAGATTTCTTGTGACTGTGTATGGAATAATCTACTATGTGGCAGTGCACCAGTCTGTGGTCCACACACAGTAACAGGGGACTGGCTTTGGCTTCTGCAGTGGGGATGGGTATACTTGGTTTGGAGGGAAACGTTCCTCAAAGACGGGGGTGCTGCTGCCAGTACTGGTTATGTACCAGTTGGATGATTAACTTCACCTCATAATGCCTGCCTTGGAAACCTTTTGGGGGGAACACACAAACAGCCTTTGGGACATCACATCGGCTTCTTGGGGATGGGGCAACTTTGGAGGAGAGACCACTGGACATGAGTGACAAGGATTTTGGACATCAGGTACGGGACAGGGTGTAGGGAGAGATCATTAGGCACAAGGGAAAAGGGTTTGTGATATCAGGCATGGGATTGGTGGGAGAACTATAAAACAACAGTGACAAGGGTTTCAGACATTGGTCATGGGATCAGGTGGAGAAGGGACTGCTGGACACAGAGGAAAAGGGTTTTTGACATTGAGCAATGGATTGGTTGGGGGGAGGGACCAGTAGACACCGTAGACTATTGTACTGATGGTCAGGTGAGAGGGACCACTGCAGTACCTCTACCAACCACTAGGGTTGTGTTGATTAAGGCAAGGCCTCGGTTGGCAGTATTTGCACCATGCAAGGGGTCGTTCAAAATTCCCTAGTGAGGTGCAAATTCTCTGAGTATTCACTGCGCCAATATTCAGGTCCCTTCCCCTTCATTTGTATTGTGCCACCCTCCACACTTTGTCCTGGCACAAACCCAGTTTGAGCATGCAAACAAGGCTTCTGTGAATAGTAATTTCAAACAAAGCCCAGTTTGCTCATGCAAACCCAGGTTTGCGTCCGGGCAAAGTTTTGAGAATTGGGCCCTCTCTTTCTCTCTCTCACTTTCTCTCTCTCATCGCTATTGACCCCTTCACAGTAGCAGGGTACATCTCCCAAATAGAAAAAACATTACATGATTCCTTTTAATAAAGTTAAACTTATCTTTAAGTATATTATCCAAATTTACAATGCCACTTTTTATTTTTGACTAAAAAAAATTAAAAATAAAGGAGACCTATCCTGAAATAATATTCTTACATTATTCATCTTGGGCACTTATTTCATGAATATTACCTAAACAATTTAAGAATAGTCAACAATGTTGATCATCTTGACAGTCATCTATCTTTCCCTGCCTTACAAATATCTATCTACCCATTTCCCAAAACTGCACTATGAGAGCTTAATTTGGTCTTCTAAACACGTGCTAATCTTGTATATATACTGCATACTTACCTCCTTATGTATACACACATATATATCTAGACCCTGGGTTCAAGCAATGGGGAGTGACCTCCAATTGCCTCAAACTGAATCCTCAGAGTCTGGTACAAGTAGTAGGAGATGGTACAATAATTTAGAAAGTCTAAAAAATGTAAGCCTGATACATCTACTGTATGTATTTCTGAGATACAAAGCTCATGGAAAAAATGTTTTTTTAACTTTCTGCCTTTGTTAAACTATTTACAAACGGAACTAGATAACAAGAAATCATAAAAAGGGGCAGGTAACATTAAAGTGCTATTGTAACATGTTCCATAACCAGCAAAGTTCTGGTGAAGTCACAAATGTCATCCTTTGTGAATGTCTTGCAAAATGGCCCCACTGCTCCAAACTTAGGTCAAAACTATAGATACGTAAAGTGCTTCTCTGGTAAAGTAAGCACTCTCCCCTAAGGGTGAAGAGCTGGGCAGGTCACATTGTGTTCAGAAGGTTTATTACATGCCAACAGTGCTGCATGAAGTATACGGATGCAGTCATGTTACAGTATGAAGTCCTAGCCTGGTAGGGAAAGGAGTAGGATGTGTGTTTATTTTGATGTTGTGAAGAAAATCAAACAAATTCTGAAATAATGCTTGTTTTAGAGCAGCTCATTTTTAATTGTTTGTGTTCTTTGTGTTCATACAGTATACATGAGGGAGTGAGATGAGAGTAGAATGGGGTTAAAAAATAATTTTTAAATCATATACTTTACTGTTATACTATGAATAATATCAGTGCTCCAAGCTGTGTTCGGAAATGAGCTGTGGCTCACAAAAAGTGTTTATGCACAGCTGTTGTTACAAATACTGAATGCAAACCTAGTGTTAGTAGCTGTGATTGGAACCGAAGTAGAAGTTAGCTAAGGTTGGGGGCTCTTGGGCTGTCAGGATCATGTAGATACATATGGCCACCCATAGGTATAGGCCACCACTATACAAAAATTGTTCTTGTCTGACATGTCACTGCTGCTGGCACAATCAAATGTTTAGCAGCGCACATGGCAAACTCCTACTGTTTCCAACATCATACCTCTCTGACATGGTTACTGTTGCATGTAGAATTGCAGAAACAACTGATCACATGGTGGGATGCCACTGTTTTAAAATACTATGCCTGTTTGACACATTTACTGCTGCTGGGAGAATAGTTAGTATATCAGCCAATGTGGTTAACTGCCACTGTTTCAAAATATCATGCCTGCTTAATGTGTCTACTACTGTTGTCAGAATAGCAGGTATAGCAGCCCATGTGGTAGACCACCATTGTTTCAAAACATTATACCTGTCTGCCTTGCTTACTGTTAAGGGAAAAATAGCAAGTATGTCAGCCCACATGACCCGTTTCAAAAACTGATGCTTATCTGGCATTTACAGTGAGAAGAAGAAGGCTGACGGTGACTGGAGGTGGGCAGCATGAAGTAGGCTGCAGAGAAAGATGTTTAAGAAAGCAAACCAAGCACAACATGCTGCGGGAAACAGAATGCTGCTATTCAGTATCAACTAGAAACTTAGGCAAAACAAAAACTACACCACAACACTAGAGATAGAAAGCAGATACCACTGTATTAGATCAAAGTACTAATGCAAATATGCTACAGCACTTCCAGTGCACTTGGCTCCTTGAGGAAGGGGTAGTGCACCCCCAAGCACTGGAGCATGTTTGCATTTGCACTTTGAGCTAATACAGTCCCAATTGCTTTCTAGCACCATCTTTGTGATGTGTTTTGTTTTTTGCTTGAGAGGAAGAGCCTTCAGTATCTGAATCTATTGTAGGCCCATGTGAATAGCCTTTACAGTGGGATCGGTTTGTCTTGAAGTGTTCTTTTGTATGTTTTTTAAGCTGTCTTACAAACGGACTCACTTGTCAATGTAAAAGTTCATCCGACACATTATCTTTTTTATCATCTTCATATTGGAGCTCCCCCTCCACAGGTTCAACATCTGAATTATAACCAAATAGGAACTCATGCAGAATTTAAAAAGATTCAGACTCTTTAGTCTGTGGCATGATAGATGTGAAGATGTGTGGGATTAGGTGGTAATTTAATTTTAAGAATGTGAGCCTTGAAGTAGTTTGGGTTACAGATTTGTGTGTTTGTTAGTAGTGATGGTCCTAATGAACTTAACACCTTTTCAGAACTGACACTGGATGGTGGGCAGCTCAAATAGCATATGACTGCAGAAGACAATGTCAGACACTCATGGACATTTGTTGCACAGTACAAAAGTGACTCCTCATTAATGTTTAACTTTATTGAGTTACGTATACCCCCACTGCATGTTTTTCAAACTTATGACTCATACACTACTTTGCCTCCTCCTCCTCCTCTTCCACATCCATAATACCAGCCTGTATTAATGATGTCCACAGAGGGTTGGAACTGCTGCATGTTTGCCTTTACTGATGGTGGTGGTGAACATGGATTTGTCATGGTCAGAATGAGCTCTGAGCTCATTTTGAAAAGATTGAGGTTTCTTGGGCTTTACCAATCCTTATCTTCATTAGTGTGGTGTCAGTGAGCATATAATCTAACAGTGCCCTGTACTATTGGAACATACTGTATGCCCAATAATGTAAATGGTGGAGTTCCACTGAATGATCATTTCATGCTTCATGTGGTGCTGTGGTAGGCTTTTTTTTGATATGAAGCTCTGACATCTGCTGATTTTATCTTGGATGAGTGGCCAAGATAGCGACAAGTGCAATAACATACACACACAACAACTGTGTGATGTCTTCTTGGGTTAGAAACTCCTGCACTGTCAGGTAAATGCAATCTGCCATGTGTAGAACTTGGTAGAAACCACTATACTCTAGCACATTAACCACATTTTGTTATTTTCTGATAATTACCAAGCAACCTTTAAAGGTTAATGGGTGCAGGTATTAATTCTCTCCAGAAGATCAACTAAGATGTAACCTACAGTGTGTGCTTGTGGCATGAAGGTCTTGGATAAAGTTGATAAAGATGCTTGCTGCTGAATATCAGGGTGATGGGGAAGATGCAGTTCCCGCACATCATCTACTGCATGTGGCTAAAGTAGAGTTGGGATAAATATATGTTCTGCCAGTGGAATTCTGGTGATATTACAATTTCGGTTCAGCAAAGTTTCATAAAAGTCCTGTGAAAATTTCACAACATGTTGCCAAAACTGTAATCTCAGTTATTTCCATCTACTTTAAAGAGTTTTAATTCTAATGATATGAAATGTGGTATGATGAATGTTTCATACCCCATGGGAAGGTATACCAAATTTCAAATCTTAGTCTTTAAAGGTGAGTTATAAATCTCCAAACATTTTGATATTTTAAAAGTATATGTTGCAAATTTGTAAACTGCAGAATTGCATGCCCCTAACAGTTTAAAACTAGAGAATGTAATATCACCATTTGTGTTGGCTTCATTGACCCTAAAAATGAGGCTTTGTGTGTCAGCTCTCTAATATCTAATATCGTGTTGAAAGTCTGGCCATGTTATAAGTAGGCAAAGGCAGCAAAATAACTTCAGTAATTAAAGTTGAATTTCACAAACCTGTGTGAAAATTTTGGAATCTTGTGATACTTTTGTTGAAGCCATATCTATATATTTTGACAAGTCACACACTTGAGCTGCCATCATGGAAGAAAGAAAGGCTTTATAGAGTGGCAATAAGGTAACATTCATAGGAAGCTCCATAGTAAATGTATAGTAGTTCCAAGCATCAGGTCAGTGTCTTGGGGTGAAGAACCATGAAGGATAGTCATGAACATCGCTGTGCAGTAGTCTGTCTTCTTACAATATGCCAGCTAACCACTAGAGCTTGCTGACTACATGACATGTACAGCATTGTTTCTGTGCAATGCCAGCTGCTGACTCTTTAACAACCCTGTAGATAAAAATATATATTTTTACCATTTGAAAACAGTGGCACTTAGTGACACCAAAAATTTTTAGGCCAGATTTTGTGTACTGAAGTGGAGTTCAACCATGATGTCATCTCCCCGCATTGAACACAGCTCTAAATCTGAGCGGCACTTTTATTTTAGCTGCATGGTAGAATGCCGCTAACTTCTGACATTTCACCTAGGCAATGCTAGGCTACCTCAGAGAGATCTGATACATCATGTACTGCCCAACAATTTATAGTCCATAATATGAACATACATGTAACATCTGTTACCAATTACAAAACGTGCAATCAGAGCAAAGTTTCTCACAAAGTGCTTTAAAAAGAAACATAATGCTGTTGCCCCATTTATATAAAACGTTATATCATGTAAATTATGCATTGTTTTCAAAAGTATGCAATCCACATTATAAATTACAAGGGTTATGCAGACTACTACATCATAAATACATTTTTTTACATACATGTTAATGAAAGGGGAAATGTAAATATCAGGCACAAAACTTAAAGTATCAATCTAAAATCAAAGACAAATACCTAGCCCATTCACTACCTGTCCAGACAGCATTCACATACTTTTCCTGTTAAAGTGCATGCCAATTGTTCACATACGACCCCAGATTACATTGTTTTATAGTTTTTTAAGGAAGCTGACAAATCAGTGTTGTCATTCAGTCCTCCCTCCCCCTAGCCTTGAGCTCATAAATCCAGTAACTCTCCCTCCTCCCAATTCATTTTTAAAAATCCCACCCCAGGTCCCAATTGGACCTTCTAAATGCCAGTAAAGTGAATTTGATGATTTGTTCCTGGTGCAGCTTTTATATGTTAAACTATTGCTTGCTTTAGTTGTTACTTGAATTTGAGTGTGACAGCACTGTTCTTACTTATATGGAACATTTTAAAGAATCTGAATGATGAAACATTTGTGTAAAATTGTCTAAGTGAATACTCGCACCTGCTTGGAGTGCTTGGGAGCCCTGTGATCAGAAAACTTATTACAGGAAGAGTGAGTTGTAGTTCATAGCATTCTGCTGAACTACAACTCAATTATTCAAGTACAAATCTTTTTTCTGTGCACAATTTCCAGAAGGTTCATGACATCTTAGCCTTAAACAACTTTCAAATCAGTATTATAGGCAGCTGTTTATAGATTTTTTTTTGTGGTTAATAAGTTTTATTGATTTGACTTATTAAGATTATGCAAAATTTAAAACAGTCGGATATATTGCAAGTATCTTACAGACTGTTACATATGTCTGTAGAAGCAGAGAATGGACCATGCTGGCCAGATACTAATGAACTGAATACACTAGCCAGGTAAGCAGTAGGGTAATACTCTGTGCCTGGATGTACAACACCTATCCAGCTAGAGATTAACTTTGAAAGTATTAGCAGTTGGTGCATTGCATTATAGCTAACTCATACAAACATATCTTACCTGGCCCCATCCTGCTAGTATCTGCAGTACTTGACAAAACATCAGAAATTATGGGATGTTCAGGGCCACTGTCCTCTACTTTAAGTCTACAAAATACAAGAGATCACACACACACAAAGCAAACATATCTTCATTCTCAGCAGAGATACTATCACTTACTTATCTTATACCATGTCATCCGTAGGGCAGGGTCCCCTATAGCTCAGTAACAATCTCTTCAACTCATACCCCTAAATGCACCATGAGAGGAGACCAGTATAGTAGTGTGGTTGTGCCTATTCAGCAAATTCCCTCCCTAGGTTTCAAAAAGAGAAGGAAGGGAGTCCAGAGGGCAGTATATTTAAAGAGGGTATTGGTCACAGTATGTGATATTCTGGCCCAGTTGGCAACTTCAGCCATGGAGGTAAGTACCTCCCCCAGGGAGGGGATTACATGGAACTACTATTTACACAGTAGGGGTCTTTTAACCTGCATACTGAGTGTCAGAAGTAGTTTCAACTCAGAGAGATGAAGGTGAGCATCCGGGGTCCGGAGTCCTAATAACAACTCAGGGGACTGAGGCACAGGCTTCCTAAGTATTTTGGACCCCATCTCACAGGTAGCCTGCCATAGGGGCTGGATCAGCCTGCAGGACCAAAGTATGTGGAACAGGTCACCCAGGAGTTCCTGACACCTCCAACACAGGTCAGACTGAGCCAGTTTTGCCTTGGCAAGGACTACAGGAGTCCTGTACCAGGATTGAGTTATCTTATTCTGTATTAATTGACTACCGATGTCAGGATATGCCCTGTGAGCTGGTTTGAGACAAGACTTCCAATCCAGGTTTGTAATAGGGGCATGCAGTGCATTCTCCCATTTATGCTTAGATTCCTCTGCTTGGGACAGGATGGTGCATATACCTGACTTGACTGGCCTATTTCTAGGGCCAGCCATGACTCTACCTGGGAGATTTGTTGCTCTTGGTGCTGCTTATGCATGTAAGTAAGGATGGCACTTCTTATTTGAAGGAATCACCAGAAGTCTTTGGGAGAGATCTCATAAGTGTTCTACAGGCCCTCAAAGTAATTGAGGGTATCTGTACGAGGAATGAGCATATCTTGAAGAAATGAGATACCACCACATTCCCATGAGGACCATGCAATTGGTTGTTTATTGATGGTAATCTCATTATTGCCCCATAGTGAGGTAAGTCTTAGGGGAGATGGGGAGGTACCCAACTTCTTATGCACTTTGGCCCAATATTCCAGAGAGGGACATAAAGTAGGATAAAAGTGAGTGCCCTTAGGGGGGGATAGTTAAATAACAATAGTACCAAGAAATTACACTGACATACCTCTCTCTCCATATCAGCCACTAGGGAGTATTGTGTTTAGGAAAAAGGAACCATTTTAATGTTTGTGCCAGCTGAAAGGCCCATTTATACCCCTCTAACCATGGAAGACCACAGCCCCCTTCCATCCAATGCACTCTGAGCTTATTTGTACTGTACCTAGGTTTCTTACCCTCACACAAAAAGGAGCCCAGTAGGGAGTCTAATTTAGTAAACCAGTACCGTGGTATTTTCAGAGGAATGTGGGAGAGAAGATACATAATTTTTGGTGCTGTGACCATTTTAATTGTGAATATTTTACCCACAAGCGACAGTAAAAGAGATTTCCATCTGTCCAGCTCTGTACGAATGGACGCAAAAAGTGGTTTCATGTTCAGGTCCCAGATTTTATGCAGATTAGGAGAGACAGTAATGCCCAAGTAGGTAACCCCCTCTGGGGCCCATCAGAGCCCATGTTGAGTAACTATTTGAGAGGTACACTTAGGATTTAAAGGTAGGATCTCCGTCTTGGCCCGGGTTAATCTTGAGTCCTGAGAATATAGAGAAATCTGACAAGGTGGACAGTAGGGGAGGGAAGGAGGTGATGATATTGGCTATAGGGAGCAACAGAGTTGTTTATATTTAATTGTGCTACACTTTTGTGATTGAGTGGCAGGTTAACTGACCTCTAGGTTAACTTCTGGTTCAGTCTGCCATTAAAACGAGTCCTGTGATGAGCAGGGCTAGTACAAGCAGGACGAGTGCATGCGCGTGCACGCTCAAAGACATGCTCAAAGACACACGTGTCTAGCACGTGTTAAGCATGTTTAGCATGGCAGTGTGGCACATGGTAGAGTCCTACAACTAGCCCCGCAGATATGTGTTCTACAACTCTAATTGCAGACTGTTTCTGATATTAGAAAGGTAAAGCGTGGACCTTCTGTTGTGATGTTGTTAGTTTGTTAAGTATCTGTGAATTGTTCAGTTACCAGCGTATTGAGGTATTATTCCTTATCAACATTTATGTTCCATATTTGTGCCTGGTTAAATGCTATTTCCCTTTTCTCTGGCTACATGTGTTATTTTACACTTCTTACCCAACACTAAGTTTAAATAAATAAAAAAAAACATAACATTTGGCAATTGCGTAGAGAGTCGGACCACCCAGGTTGCGTAGCACAATAGCTATGGGAATCGCATGCTGCTTTCCACTGTAAACGTAAGCTTAACATAACGCTCACATAACGAGACATGCGTGTCCACTGACCCAACTGACATAACCACCACAAATAAAATAAATTATCATGATAAAGTGTAAAAAACAAACATAATAGCAGACTTAATCAATGTACTTAATCTTTCATCGTGGGGCTGTGCCCCCCCCCCCCAGTTCAGGCTATCTCTGCATGTAGGTACGCAACATGACATTTGCTCATTGTCAGTTACGCATTAAGCACAGCTCCACCACTGGTCCGACAAACTACACAATCACCTAACATTTTATAAACACTTGTGACTTCTAGAACTGTATTTATTTGTTGATCTGCTCCCTTGTTGTTTTTGTGCCATATAACCAAATGCCTTGCATGTGAAGAGGCCTAATAGGGTACAAATATAACTCTTCATAAGGGTTATACAGGATTAATATAATTAGCACTCCCTTGAGAGATGCAGTATTATTATTATTAAGCAGTAGGAAATACTGATTATTATTTGAACAACATGGAGGAGTTTATTAAATTGAGTAATGATCTCCTTGAGTTTAAATGTCAGTCATGTTCTATGTACAGGTATCTAGTGATCTTGAAAATCCCCTCTACCTTTCACTTGTGTTAAATGCCAGCTAAATATTGCTTTATTGGCAGAGGTACAACTTTTTAACAGTAGACTACAGTTTTTGGAAAAGAGTCAAAAGTAAATGGCCAGCAGATTTAAAAAAACAAGATGTGAGTAAGCCACAGCCTATCAAAATTAGATCAGTTATACCGTAAATAAGGCAAAAAAAGTAGCAATACAACTAAAAAAAATAAATAAGGGGTGCACAGTTGAGATCTCTCTTACCCAGCAAGAATCTGCCAGTGACCCAGTCCCAGTTAAACATAAATCCATGAGGAGAACCAGAGAAGAGGATGTACACGATAGTACAGATGAGGACTGGTATTATTTACAAAGTCTAAAACACACCAAATGAGGAAGAAGGGCAGAACAGTTTGTTGTTTCAGCCTTTAATTCCTTTGATCTACTGGTTTCTATTACAGATAGTGAAAATATGATAGAAATGACTAACTCAGTTGAGGTCCAAGTTGAAAATCTATTTCCCAGTCCAAATACTGCCTATAACTCTGGTACAGTGGAACCTGTCATAAATATGAATGACCCCTGTATTAGCCATATAAATGAACATGTTCCTTTGATATCACTGGACAGAGAAGTCAACACTAGCACCATAGAAATGCAGGCCAAACCTGGTTACACAATGCATCAAGTAATAGTCATGGATGACTCTGTTATTAAGCATACTGACAAGATAATCTATAATCCAGACAAAACTAATAGAATCCTGTCTAGTTTCAGTGGAACTAGAATTTCAGATCTTACATTGATGTCTGACACAATACTTCACAATACTGGTCCTAACCCATTAGTTATAGTTCATGTAGGAACAAATAATGTACTCTTTGAATCTAATCAGAAATAAAAGAGGACAATGTGGCCTTAACAAATAAGTTAATCAACCTAGGGTATGAATTACAAATGTCTGAAATCTTACCAATACCAAGAGCCAATTTAGTCCAGCAACATAAGATCAATGAAATCAATAATTGTTTCAGATTCTGATGCCTGAAACAGAATTTAAAGTGTATCGCCCACTGGGAGGAATTTTACGGTAAATCAAATCTCTTCTGTGATGGTTTGCACCTCAGTAATAGAGATAGTAAACTCTTAGGCGAGAGCTTAGGTCTTTCTATAACAGAATGTTTAACCTGCCATGAAAGGGGGAGCTGTATCAATGTAATATAGCACTGGAGTTTAACACAAATTACCATGCACCTAATCCCAATATTTCTGTTAATTCAAATCAGATAGTCGCGAAACCTCTTAGGTCAACTCCTAAATTAACACAATTAAATGTTATACTTACTAATTTATTTTATTTATTTATTTATTTATTTATTTATTTAAGCATTTTACCAGGAAGGCATACTGAGCAGAGTACTGCTCGATTACAGATGCGTCTGGGACTAATGCAAGAAGCTTGTGTACTAAAAAAGATGAGCTCACGTAAATATTAAAAACACATAATATATCTGTTTGTGGTGTTAAATAAACTTGGAAAAAGGACAGAGAATTGAATATGGACATCAATGGGTACAATAGGTTCAAAAAAAACCCAGAGATAATAAAAAAGGTGGTGGTATAGCATTATACATTGAGGAAAGTCTTAAAGCATTTGAAATAAAAAACAAAACAAATAAAAATGAGAGTATATGGGTTCAAATTAAATTGCCTTCTGACTCCTTAACAATTGATTTAATTTATAGATCACCCAGCTTAACATCTGAGGCTAATGAAGAACTAATTGATGAATTTAGTGCAGTAGAAGTGAATATCAACTACATATTAATGTGAGATTTTAATCTTCCTACTATAAATTGGGATACTCATGAAACTGTGTCAAATTGAGATATTAAATTCATGGATATTTTCATTCAACATAACCTAGAACAAATAGTCAAACAGCCTACTCATGGCAGGAATATCCTGGACCTTGTCCTAACCAATACTGAGGATAAAATCAAGGATATTATAAAAAGGGTCTGAGAAATTGAGCTTTCTGATTGGCTGCACACATTCTAACATCCTTATGTTAATATTTTATGAACATAAATGTAAAGCTTTGCCATATGCTAAACAATGTTTAACACTGTTTATAAACATTGTTTTATTATAATAGCAATAAGGCACACTCAACGATTATGTTAATGGTCAGTTAATCACCCTCTAGGGGCATGTGGCACTCGGTTACACCTCATGCAACAGTATACCCCTAGAAGGTGATTAACAGACCATTAACATAACCTTTGGTCATGCCTTATTGCTTAATTAGTTTACTACCTCCCTTAGGTGACAGTGATCATAGTATCATATATTTCAAATACAAGACTGAACTTATGCATACTAAGGGCATCACTAAAATGAAAAACGTTAATAAAGCAGACCACGCCAAAATAAATGACTACCTAACTAAATGGAACTGGGAAGTTGAGTTAAGGACCTTAATTTAACACAAATATGGGACAAAATAAATCAGAAAATGAACATCTGTATTGCTAACTGGGTTCCAGAAAGGATTAAGAACAGTAAAAATAAATGTGTACCTCCATGGTGGTCAAATGCTATTATACAATGGCAAGAAAAAATGCTGACCTTTGATTGGTCAGTCTGGGACTGGACCCATGATGTTATCCCAGCACAACATCATGGCTCTATTCCCAGCACACAAAATGACCTCACCGAATGTAAAATTGAATTACTCCATGACCGCGATGGGCTCATCTGCCTTTCACAGTGCACAACAGCATCAGCGGTCACTTGCAGCCACCACACACACTGGCAAGACACTGCCCCCACCTCTCCAACCACTGACACGCAAACAGTATGCCACCAAATATATGTTTAAAATGTGAAAAAAAGCCGTCATCTGAAGCAATGTTTCCATCCTGCTTGCCTGGAGAGTGAGCGCTTTCAAATATCAATGCTCATCGCTCACTACACAGACCTCTTGTTACCACTCTATCAGACTCCCCCCCAAAAAAACAAAACAAAGTCAAACCTCTTTATTTGTCCCAGGGCAGACAGTGAGGCCGATCTGAAGTAGTCACCATCTTCTATATGGATCGCGATACAATGTACCACTTTTCACACGAAACGCTCCTGCTCTCCCTCAAATCTCACAGCACTGAAAGTTCAAGTTCACTGAAACAATTGAGTGAGATGCTATGATACATTTAAAAAAAAAAAGAAATGAACAGTATATGTGTGTGTGGGGGGAAGAGCAGTCAGAGAGAGGAGCTCATTCACTTACCACCAGTGCCACCTACTGGCCAAAATGGAACTATTTTATTTCTTGATATACCTCCACAATCATAAATTAACTAAAAATCTCTTTAAAAATGTTTTTTTTCTTTTTCTTTTTTCTTTTACATAAATGAGCCATTATATACTAGCAATAATGCACCCCAGGGTGTGTGTTGTGCTGGGTTAACATCACTTCTGTGGTGATTAGTCACACTCAGCCTGTGGCCTAGTGTCTAATCACCACAGGCATGATGTTACCCCAGCACAACACACACCCTGTAGTGTATTATTGCTTAATTAAGAAACAACAAGCAAAAAAGAGTAAACTGTATGAAAAATATATTAAAAATAAATCACCTAGTTCTTGGGCTAAATACAAAATTACTGTTAAAAAAGTTCTCAAAATCAAGAGTAGAATATAATTTAGTTTCCAAAGTAAAAGACAAGAATAAACAGTTTTATAATTATATTGGTTGTATGAAAGGTAGACAGCAAACCATCGGTCCCATTATCATTAACAATACTTCCATTATTGGTGAAACAGCTACAGCCAGGATATTAATGAACAATTACTAAAAGTATTTGAAAGTAAGGAAAGTATTAGAACTCCAATTTCCAAAAACAAAAACAATTATCCTGTTTTCTGTAGTATTGAGGTGGATAAAATAATAAAAACATTGAAAACAAACAGCTCGGCAGGTCCTGATGGAATCCCTCCCCCCCCATCCCCAGATTCCTTCAAGAAATTAGTCAGACAATCTCTGGACCACTTACAACTCTCTTTTGCGTATCTATTAAAGAAGGAAAAATTATTCAGGTTTGGAAAGAAACTATTGTGATCCCTATTTACAAGGGTGGGGACAAACATGATCCTAATAATTATCGTCCGATAAGTCCAACCTCTATCATTGGTAAAATAATGGAAAGATTACTCAAAACAAATATTATTAACCATATAGATAAAAACAATAAAAATTATAATTTTCAGCATGGTTTTGTGTCCGGGAGGTCTTGTCTAACTAATCTTTCACAATTTTTTGAGCCAGTCAGCGATGCCTTGGATAAGGGTGTACCAGTGGACATGGTGTTTCTGGACTTCTCCAGGGCTTTCAATAAAGTCTCACATAAAATCTTATTACAAAAACTAATGAGAATTAACATTCATCCCAACATCATAAACTGGGTACAATCATGGCTGGAGAATAGGGCCCAGAAAGTGTTGATCAAAGGTCATCTGTCTGATAAGGGTGTGGTGACTAGTGGAGTCCCTCAAGGCTCAGTCTTGGGACCCATCCGATTTAACATATTAGTATCCACTATGTCTGCTATGGACAAAATATGGATATCCAAGTATGCAGATGATTGTAAGATTAGTAGTCTTGCAAGTTCTATATCTGACAGGCTTCTCCTACAAACCCATCTTAACAGTTTAGCAACATGGGCAAATTCATACAAAATGTTTTTTAATGAGGACAAATGTAAAGTTTTACATCTGGGTAGGAATAATATGTTCTTTGATTATACATTGAACAATATACTATTAAAAAATATTGTGGAGGAAAAAGACTTGGGAGTTAGAGTCTCTAACAACTTAAGTTTTGATAGAAATACCACAACTAACGTCAAAAAATGTAATAACATTATGGGTTCAATTTTGGGAAATACCAAAAGTAAAGACCCTGAAGTTATTATGCCACTTAATACTAACTTGGTACATCCACATCTGGAGTACTGCTCCCAATTCTATACCCCAACTTGTATAAGGAGTATGAAATTAGTTGAGGGTGTTCAACGTAGATTCACCAAGAAAGTACATTTTTTAAAACATACTAGTTATGAGGATAGATTAAGAAAACTTAAACTGTACTCTACTAAATACCAACAGATAAGGGGAGATTTATGTCTCATATATAAAACATTAACGAATGACTATCTGAAAAACGACAATAGGATTAACATCATTCACTAGCACTAAATCAACTAGGAGTCACAGTTATAAACTTATAGGTGTTAAGTGTGCCTCAGTCAAACAGAGTCAATTTTTTACCCAGAGAGTGGTCAGAATGTGGAACACCTTGCCAGATAGTGTTGTTAATAGCAGGAATATAACACTTTTTGAGCAACGCCTGGATGACTTTATGAGGGATAAAAAGTTTGAATTCCACCTATAAGTCTTATGGGTGGCGAGTACAATAAAGAGCTTGATTCCTACGTCCTCATAAACTTCTATGAACCTATGAACCTATATGACACATCACTCCTCTGTAGTGCATGTGCGTGTTCACCTACGTGCATTCTGAATTGACGGGTGGTGTGGCCCACATAAAATGCCCAACAGCTACATATTAATAATTAAACTACACTTACAGTACTACATGAAATGAACTGTTTGAATTCCACCTACTTCTGTTCCCTAGGGTGTGTGAGCTGTTTACATTGTTTCACATAAGTGCAAGAAATGCACTTTCCACACCTAAACTCACCCATGGGGGAGGGGAACTCTCTCTCAAAGGCTCAGGGCCAGGAACTACTGTATACTGCACACTACCATGTCTCCAATGGTTGTGGGATGTCAAAATACAATTTGTGGGCTTTTCTCAACTAAATTTCTGAATTTTGGTTCCAGATTTAGAATTGAACAATTACTGCTTATGCTCTCCCTTACCATATTGGACCCAATGGAGTATGTTGTCACAAGGGACATTCATATGGACACCTTTCTGCCCTTTCTCCTAGGAATAAGGGTATCAGATCTATTGGTGTGCTCAACTATTTCTAAAGCCATAGCAATACTATGGTTACTGTATTCTTTTCCTTGAATCTCCTGACCAGTGTTGTGCTTTTGTTGCCATATTCTCTTTCCTTTGTACAGTTCCTTAACATGTGTATTAGTTGTCCTTTAAGGGTGTTAAACTTCACATGATGTGGGTGGCAACTATCATACATAAGTAAAATATTACAGTCAGTCAGTTTCTTATGTAATGTAGTACAGCTTTTTGTGAATACTCCTCTGCTTAGACTAGGTTTAATTTGTGTTACAGTTCTAAGCTATTCCCTGCAACTAACCCCATTTCCATTTCACTTTCTCCTCCCAGCTTGAATATTTCACCCAGCCCTCCCCACCCCCAGCCTTTATTAAATACCTCCTGCCCCCACTGGCACTACCAGCACCTCATCCTCCTCTCACTAATATTGCAACTCCCCTTAAAGATACAGAATGCAGTTATAGGGCCTAACACTTGTCAGTGTTAATCTTATAGTAGCTACTGTGTCTTTGTTACCTGATCCAAAACTCCACCCATCTTCTCTGCAGCTGTTATCTTTCTGATCTATAAGGAAGAACTTTTATTATCTGATGATACTAATTTCAAATACAAAAATGTTCTCTCCTGTGATTTTCGTTATGTTATATAGTAGAATGGGGTTCTCCTACTTATTATTCTTGCTTATTACTCTGCTATGCATCATAGATTCATGTGTTACTCCACAGTAATCTCCCTTCAGCGTGGTCACATACACTATTACCCTGGACTACCATGAACCTCTTGACCCCCTCAGAGTCTTGTGTTTTGTTGGTCTTGATACCTACATTAGAACCTGCATTACAACCCCTGTGGCAAGTTCATACTGCAACTGCACGTGCTGTAAAGGATAGGATCCTACACCCCTCTGCAATGAACACCCAGCATTCCATGCTTTTTATGGCTAGGGAACTCTTCTACATATTGCTAGACCCTCTAAGGAACTGCCTCAGGGTCCCCCCAAAGCTTAATCTTAGCAGTACCAAGCGGGATAAACCCAAAGCATATAAACTACTCCTTGAAGCTACCTAGAAACTATTGCTGCTCCTATTGATATGCTCCATAAATGCTGAGCTCAGTCCTGGTCCAGCTGCAACTATTTTATCCCCTGCCAACCTATCCAGTATCAAAGGCTTGAGCTTCATGCACATTAATGGGTGTAGCCTCCTAAAAAGGTTTGCATTAATACAAGCTTGGACTAGCCATACTCTGCCAGATGTACTTGTGGTCACAGAGTCTTGGCTCTGGTCAGGTACTTCTGATTGGGAGGTGAATATGCCATCATATTCCTTATTTAGAACTGACAGGCCTTCCAGAGGAGGAGGAGGAGGAGGAGTTGCCATCTATGTCAAGAATAAAATTTCCACATCTGTCATAGAGTCAGCCTCAATCCCCCAGGAGTTTGAAAGCCTGACCCTCAAAGTCAAGCTCTCCTCATCTATCTCATTCTGCATCCTAGGATGCTATAGGCCCCCCTCTGCAGGTCTACAGTTGTTAAATCATCTAACTAATTTGCTTGGATCCTTACAGTCAGAAAATATTATATTTGGAGACCTTAATTTGGACTGGTCGTCCAGTGTCTCCTTACCTCTCAAAACTCTTTGTGACTCCACTAGACTTTCACAACTAATCTCAGAGGCAACACATCCTAATAAAAAAGATCCAAACAATAGCTCCCTACTAGATTTTATTTTAGTAAACAAACCACATCTGTTTTCCCATGTTGGAGTGTTTTTCTCTGACCTGAGTGACCACTGCTTCATAGCGTGTGTATGATCCAACCCCAAAGTACCATCCTCTTCCACATTCTCTCTCAGGAGGAAATGGCATAACCTGGACATTAATGCATTCCTCTCTGACCTGCATGACTCCTTCAGATGGCAGAATTTCTACCGGACAAATTCAGTGCTTACGGCTTGTGATATCTTTCAGGAGAGCGTGCTAGGGGCAATGGATGGGCATGTGCCTCTGGTCAAAATGTGCTCTAAGAAAAAATCATGCCCATGGCTTACGGCACAGTTAAACACCTCTCTACTACAGAGAGACTGGCTTTGGGAAAAAGCTTGGAGAACAAAACTCCCTGCAGATGGGGCCTTGTTTAGAAAACCTAGAAACCATTGTACTAGGTTGGTTAAAGAGGCTAAAGCTAGTTAGCTAGTTATTTCCATAAATGATTGGACTCTCCACCAATTCTTCAGCCAAGCTCTGGAAAACTATTTCGGATATTGAAGGTCATGCTGCTTCAAACACCCTGCCCACAAAAATCACCACTGGTATTTCTGTGGTGTCTGACAAATCCTCCATCCTCGACTCTTTTATGACCATTTTGCAACTGCAGAACTTCCATTTGATTCCTCTCCTGCCAATACCTTCCACTCACAACTCAGCTTACTGTACGTATCAGCTCCTGTCACAAGCATGGCGTTCTCCCTTCAGCTTACCACTCTAAAGGAAGTTGAGGCTCTTCTACTACATCTGGACCCCAGAAAGAGTGCTGGGGCTGACCTCTTAGACCCCTTCTTCTTGAAACTGAGTCACTGTGCACTGGCAGTGCCTAGCAAGGGTAACTTTAACCTCTCTCTTTCACAAGGCAGTATTCCCCCCCTATGGAAAACCACCCACATTATCCCTCTCTTCAAGTCTGAAGACCCCTGTGACCTGAACATCTATAGGCCAATCTCCTTACTCCCCACCCTATCCAAATTATTGGAGAAAATAGTGAGTATACAGGTCAGAAACTGCCTTGATATTGCTAACCTGTTAAATCCCCCTACAGTCTGGTTTTAGGCCACATCATAGTATTATCTCAGCCCTTGCAATAGTGACCAATAACTGGCAGTGTGTCCTGAATACTAAGAACTTCATCTGCACTGTATTTCTGGATTTAAGCAAGGCGTTCAATACTGTTCAACATGATCTACTCCTTGTCTCCCTCCAAAACATTGGCCTGGACTCCCTATCCCTGAGATGGTTCTTGAACTATCTTACAGGACAGCAACAGCAGATTAAGGTGGAAGGGGAGCTCTCATCCCTGAAACCTCTTCTGAGGGGTGTACCATAAGGCTCAAAACTGAGTCCGTTACTCTTTGCAATATATATATAAACAGAATAGATGTTGACGTCAAATCTGCTAACGTTCACCTTTTTGCCGATGATACGGTACTTTACATTGAAAGATCCTCCCCAGAAGCAGTTTGCAGAGATCTGCAAAAGGAATTTAACCTGCTACAACAACAACTCCTGCAACAGAAGCTGCTCCTGAATGCAAAGAAAAAAATGTCAATGCTTTTTTCTCCCTTTGCAAATGCTAATAACCTTGCAATTCAAGGTAACTTACCTCAGATTCATATGCTCCTCAGCGAACCACTAGACTATGTCACAAAATTGAAATACCTGGGGGTCTGGAAAGATCAAAAGCTTTCCTTCAATGATCACACTGATGAGCTGATAAAGAAGCTTGAGGCATAGGCTTGGCTTCTTTTACAGGATCAAAACCTACTAACTTTGGAGGCAAAAAAGAGACTGAGCCAAACCACTCTCCTCACCTTATTGGATTATATGCAGACTTTCTTTATAGCCAAAGCACTGCCACTGCTCTGGCCAAACTTGACACGCTATAACATCGAGCTCTGAAGTTCATTACTGGATTTCCTTATTTTACTCATCATTGCTCCCTCTATGCTGCAGTAGGCTGGTCCTCACTCAGGTACAGAAGACAGAGAAATGCAGCCCTCTGGACCTACAGGGCTATTACTAAATTACTGCCCCAATATATCTCGGACTGTCTTCCTCTAAATGTGGTAGGTGAGTATGCCCTAAGGAGTTCTACTTACATCTTGCTTGCATTACCTAAGTTCAAGTCAGGCTTTTGTAGGTCTGCCATTAATCATGCTCTACCCACACTATGGAAAACCTGCAAAAAACCTTATGACTGGCATTCCCAATCAAACTATCAGCCTTCAAAGCACTATATTCCCATTCATTCAAGGAATCCTGTAACTGCTTCCCCTGATGTCACAGCTTCCCAGGGCTGCCCCCCCCCCACCTGGATTCAGTTTCTAGCCCTGTCAGGAGCATTCTATTTCTGGTACTCATGCCCCACTACTCAGTATGTTTGTGTCTATTTGTACCCCACCTGATAGATCCAACCATAGGTTTACTCTGTATCTTTTGTAGCGCAAGTTCAGCAGCACATGGTATTTAGCTTTCTGTCTTATTTTATAAATGAACTCTAGTGCTGGTATTAATCTCTTGTGTGTAATCCCTATTCTATGTCATGTAATCCCTATTCTATGTAATGACTCCATAAGTTGGTATTCCTTTTTATGTATTTTTCATGTATCTTGCCCAAGACCATCTTGAAATTGAGCTTGCTCAATGGTGTTCGCCTGGCTAAATAAAGATTTTGATTGATTGATTGAAAAACAAACATCTCGTGTTTAAGTTTTATAGATCTTGAGGTATAAAAATACAATTTCTCTAGGGTGTATTGTTTATTTAAAGCACAAACAATTGTTTGTGCTTCCCAACCAATGGACAAAGGAGTGAAATTGCTGTGTGGTTCCCTTCCACACCACTAGGATGTCATCAATAAAGCACTGCTGCAAATCCAAAAATTGAAAATATGGATTTGTGGTTGCACTCTTCCGTAAATCAATCTCCCATGTCCCAACAAATAAATTTGCATAGCTGGGAGCCATGGTGGCCCCCATAGTACTCCCCCTTACCTGTAGATAGTGCTTGTTCTGAAACAAAAGAAACATTTTTCCTCCAGTACACATTTTACCATCTCCAATAGAAACCAGGTGGGGAGGTTCACTTTTTGCAACTCTGTTCTAAGTTCCAAGAAGTACTCCATAGCTGTTATGTCTCCATTATGTGGTATAACTGTATATAGAGATTCCACATTTAATGTTGTGAAAAAAAAATGTTGTTCATATCCAAGTCCTCCATGACATTGATAATATCCATGGAGTCTGTTGTGTAGGACTGAGATTTTTCACAAAGGGCTGTAGCTGACAATCTAGCAACATAGAAAGAGATTATGTAACCCACTCTATCCTGGAAATGATAGGTCTTTCTGGGGGATTCTGCATATTTTTGAGGATTTAGGGAAGAGTGATAGGGTAAACCATGGTAAGAACCTTAAATTCATGATCTGTCAGGTATCCCCTGACAAAGCCCACACTAAGGAGGTCACCTATTTCTGTTTTAAACTCTGAAACACATTTATTGTCCACCTTAGTGTAAAACCTTTTATCAGAGATCTGCTTTTCAATTCCCTCATGTAATCCTCAGTATGCATGATGACCACTACTCTGCCCTTATCAGCTGATTTAATAACTATGTACCTATTACTGGACAAGTTTTTAAGGTCCTCCCTTTCCTGTTTAGTGAAATTTTGTATGTCCATTTCTATGGGCATGCACCAAAGCTGCTCAAGGTCAAATTTGTATTTTTTTATAAAAGTGGACACCACTGAGTTATACGTGGGGCAGAACTGTGATTTAGGTGTAAGGGTACTCTGATTTGGCCCAACCGTAACTGTTTCCCCACTGTCAAATTGTAGATCAGTTTCAGCATGCATGCATCTAAATGTTAAATTATGCGTAAACCATGGAGGTCTACTGTGGTAGAAGAATGATTTATATCAGATGATGGTGCAAAGGAAAGGCCCTTGCTAAGGACACTGTCCTCCACACTAGTTAATACATACTTTGTAATATTCACAATTTATGTAAAGTCCAACTATTGGGAGGGTGGGCTGGAGGAAAGTCCAAAATCAGTAGTTACCAAATATTGTTTCATTAGTGTCTGTTCCTTTTCTTTCCTCCACGCCAGCCCCCCCCCCCCCCATCTTCCTCCTCGGTACTGATAGGGTTCATGGAAGTGTGTCTTCCATTGACTTTGCCTCACTTCCTGTGTTTTGGAATGATTCTGAACCCCTTTTCTTCTTCCTCTTAAAAAGCACCTGAGTCAGAGCCCTCTGTGTCCGAGGGACCCGTGGTATAATCCGATAACTTTTATCTATATTGGGATTATCCCAAGTGTTTTTTCCTCAAAATTGACTTCGGTTTTTCAGGTTGAGGACTAGTATTTGTTTTGGCATGCCAGTAAAATACCCTATCAAACTTGTAGTCATTTTCATCACATGTAAGTTTCTTATGTTTCTGTTTTTTTAATTGCACATCATATCATTATATTTTATCAAACATCATTTTATTATGTTTGTCAAATTACTCTGATGTTGTTTTGTTTATCAATTAATTTTCAGTACTGGAAATTTCTTGAGTTAACTGGTCCCTGACTGGTTTAGCATGTGTTAATATTAATTCAGTGTTTTTCAGTGAGGCCTCTTCCATGTCGATATGCCACTTTTCCATTAAATCAATATCATCCATACCAAAGGAGTGTTTATTTAAAATACATCAGCTCTAGGGACCTGTTTAACTTCTTGATATGCTTCTAAGGTTACTTTGTGCCAAAACATATGCCTATCTTTCATAACCAGCTTCTCAAGCTTTTTGTAGAGCATCTGAGTTTCAACTTCCTCAGGTGCTGTGTTCATTGTACGGTATTACTAGTGGTTAATATGGGGCTGGTATTGTCTTTGGTAAAAAATATAATTTCTGCAAATCTACCCATCATTTATTTAGCCTCTGCATCCATAATCTCTTCCCCTTCCTCATTTGACATGATGTGAAGCACGTGGGAACATGTCTGTTTCAAATAAACTGGGGAGATTCAAACTGGAAAAGAAAGACAGCTTGCAGTGTCCCAGTCCAAGTGATATGGTGCTGCATCTTCGGGGGTAATTGTAGAGTTTAAAAAACCCTCAAACAAAGATGTAACTGTTCATTTTACTCCCATAAAAGGGAAACCTGTACTCAAAAGGTTGCAACAGTAATACAAATAGAAGAGAGAGCACCAGGACTGTTGCTACGGTGCTGAATGAATAAGTCCAGCAAAGCAAAAGAAAGCAGCACCCGTAGCATAAACAGACACCAAATAGCATATGGAAGGAATGCTCACCATTTATTATTAAAAAAAATTAAGTACAGCCAAAATCTAAGTGGAGCTCAGACACAAAGCTATGCCTGATGCAGGAAGTTGACATCACGGCTGAATGACTGCACCTCATTTTTTTTAATAATAAATGGTGAGCATTCCTTCCAAATACTGGTTGGTTTCTGTTTACGCTATGGGTGCTGTTTTCTTTTGCATCCCTGTAATGGAAAGCATACCTGATACTCTTTTTGAACAACACTGGGGCAAACTCCTTGTAGTTGCTACCCTGTGTAGACCTCAGTGTAACACCCTACAGTATAAGGATAAAGCAATATACTGGAAATTCAGTCACAAATGTCATTCAAATAGTCCTTGGCATAGATAGCCCTTTATCCCACCTCCTGACATTGCACCTATCCCAAACCACACACTCAAGGCTTCAAAGCTGCCACTTTTTCCAATCTTCCCTGCAAGGTTCACATGGTGGCAGGATGCATTCAAAGGGGGAAACTCAGGATTACTGCCTCTAGCTAACAGGCAGTAATTTTTCCCTGTAGTGTGTTCACAAGGACTACAGGTAGGGGGATGGTTATTTATAGGAGGCACAGGTCTAAGAATCTTATGCAAATAGGGACCCCAAGAGAAATTAAGTGAAACTGTGAATCAAGTACATATTCTCCAAATCAGATAAAATGTAAGTAAGTCCCATGAAATGAAAGATGAAGACTTAGCCACTCAATGAACTGGAGCTGTGCATTGTGGCTGTTATCTCCCCTCCATGGTGGCATCTTCTGCATCTATAAAGCATTGTGCCTCGATCAGATCCATGAACTACCTCTGTGGTCTGCCAGGCGTGGATACTCTCAGCCTTAAAGGGTACACATGGGTGAATTCCCATCCCCTGGAGTACATTTTGGACTGTACCCCATTGAACTGCTGCTGACAGGCCTGTAGATTCCAGCTGAAGTCTTGAAAACTAGAAACATCCTGCCATCCACTTGTGTTGGTCTGTGAGCTTTGGCTACTTGTAGGATTTTTTCTTTGTCCAGATAGTAAACGTACTTTATTAAGAAGTTCTGTGGTTTCTCTCCACCCCTGGGATTCAGACTGGTTCGATGAGCCATTCCAAATAGCCATTTATGAACTGCAGACTCAGGATTTCTACCATCTAGTCCCTAAGGAATATTGAAGAGCCTGAGACTGGATCTCCTGGCCTTATTCTCCTGATCTACTGCCCGCAGTTTGAGCTTCTCCAGGGTGGCCTTTAGCAAATTCCATTCACAGCCAGGTCTGCTCCCACATCCTCAAGTCTACAGACAAATTTCTCTGCTTCACTGAGGTGCAATCTGAGACGTGATTGACTATCCCTTGTAGGTGCATTGCTGAGGCCTGATGTTGAAGAAACCAATTCTCATTTCCATCTGCATATTATGAAGCATAGCTGGCATTCCTGCAGTGTTTTTCCCCAATTCCACTGAGTCCTGGCCGGTAGGTGGATTTATAGTTTGGACCATGTGTGAGTCTTGTGGTGAGCAGCTGAGTCTTCAGCAGAGGGTAGATGCACAAAGTTCAATTTTTACTACTTCTACTGTTGCCTTCCAAATGCCTTGGGATTTTGCCCAATTGTACCAGCAACTTATACTGCAAATATTAGTTTTTAGTGCATTTTAGCAGCTTTTAGGTTTTCTTCTGTCAGAAGTTGGGATAGATTATGAACACCATGCTGCCCTGCTGGCCATGTCCCCCCTCTGGGAATAAAAGTATGAGCTTGATTCAATTCCAAGAGTAAAATAGGAAAAGACCACTGTTGTGTAGCATTTACCCACCAGACAAAATAACACAGAATGAATAACATGTTAAAATGCAACATGTAATGATGAAATGTATCCCAGACCCCTGTCAAGTACATTTAATCCAGCATGAATTGTTGTGGGTTCCCCCATAGAATGTTGTACATTCCCAGCACTGCCAGTGAGTGAGAGCACCTTAAGCCCTGTTTTCATTTACAGCATATCTGATGGTTGTCTTTTTGTGATGATGTGAAAAGGGATTTGTTTCATGTAATATTTATAGGTGAAAGCTACAGATCGTTGGTTAACATCTTGAAAAGTCACTATTGTAGAGAAAAAATGAACTGATATCATATATGTTATTGAAACAGTGAGAAGATGGGCAGTATTACTAAAACTAGAATGTATTCTGTAAATTCATATGGGTATGTTCATGAAAATAGAGTACCAACTTAGAGCTTAACTTCTCCAGCCTGTAACTGGCACAAGTGGTCAGTAACAAACATTTGCATATTGGATTGAAACATAGAAACATAGACTTTGAAGGCAGATAAGGACCACTTGGCCCACCCAGTCCACTCATTTTTCTACCTACTGGATAAGCTGCAGATTCTAGTTAACCAACAGCCTACTTCCTGCCACCCCCCGCTACAATTGCCTTGTGTCTGTCCCATGCATGTTTGAATTCCCCTACTGTTTTAGCCCCAACAACCTCCCCAGGAAGGCAGTTCCACGCATCCACCACTCTCTCCGTGAAAAAAGATTTCCTCACATTACCCCTGAGCCCCCCATCTTTAAATTGTGTCCCTTGTTCTTACACATCTCTTTTTCTGAAAGATGCTACCCTCCTGGACTTTGTTGATTCCCTTGAGGTACTTGAACATTTCTATCATGTCCCCCGTCCTCCTTTCATCAAGGGTATACATATAAGCTTCTCAGTCTCTCTTCATATGATTTCTGATGTAGACCCTGCACCATTTTAGTTGCCTCCTCTGACTGCTTCCATCCTGTCTATGTCCTTGCGAGATGAGGTCTCCAAAACTGCACACAGTACTCCAGATGGAGTCTCACCAACTGTCTGTACAGAGGGATACCACTTCCTTTTTCTACTTGGGATGCCCTTCCTATGCATCCCAGTATCCCCTGGCTCTCCTCACTGACTTCTCACATTGCTTACCCACCTTTAGATCATCCGATATGACTACCCCCAAGCCCTGCTCCATATTTGTTGTTGTGTACTCCCTGCTATTGTGTACTCTTCTTCTGGGTTTTTGTTTCCCAGGTGCATTACTTTGCACTTCTTTGCATTGAATCTAAGTTGCCATATGTCTGACCATTCCTCCAACCTTGCCAAGTCCCTTCTCATCCTTTCTACCCCCCCTTGTGTATCAACTCTGTTACAGATCTTTGTGTCATCTGCAAAGAGGCATACCTTTCCCTTCAGACCCTCTGCAATGTCACCTATAAAGATGTTAAAGAGGACTGGACCCAGTACTGAGCCCTGAGCTCCACTAGTGACCCCCCTTTCTTCGGAATGTGTGCCACTCACTATTATCTTCTGTGTCCTGTCATGCAGCCAGTTTGCAACCCAGGCTACCACCCTGGGACCCACTCCCAAGCTGACTAACTTGATTATTAATCTTTTGTGTGGGACTGTGTCAAATGCCTTGCTAAAGTCTAAGTAGGCCATATCCACAGCACCTCCCTGGTCTATTACTTTGGTCACCCAGTCAAAGAAATCTATTAGATTTGTCTGACATGACCTTCCTGCTGTAAATCCATGCTGCTTTGGGTCCTGTGCCCCGCTGGCCTCTAGATGCTCAACAATTCTTTCTTTCAGAAGTGATTCCATCATTTTCCCTACCACTGAGGTCAATTTTACAGGTCTGTAGTTTCCTGCTTCTGCCTTGCTCCCACTTTTGTGAAGGGAAATCACATCTGCCCTCTTCCAGTCCTCAGGTACCACCCCATCCTCCCATGATTTGTTAAAAAGTGTGGTCAGTGGTGTCACTAGTTCCTCCCTTAGTTCTTTTAGGATTCTGGGGTGAATCCCATCAGGCCCCATTGCTTTGTCCACCTTGAGTTTTAGGAGCTCTTTCAGGACTCTTTCTTCTGTAAATGGACCTGGTGTCAACCCCCCTACCCAGAGTGCTTCTGTTGCTGATACTGAGCAGAGATTAAAAAGATAAACTGAAAATCCTAGCACAACAGTTTTTTTTTGTTATTTATATGTAATATGAAGTGAATTTTGAGCCTTTACTGTCTAAATCCTTCTTCTGCTCTCTGGTCTGCAACCTGTCTCCACCCTAACCTCCAAACAGTCTGATGTGCTCTCTGACCCTGCCCATTTCTTTTATTCTCTGTTGACTGTTCCATTAGCAGATTATATCCTCTCACCACTAGAGGGCTATATCTCTGGTAGTAGCTTCTATCCTATCTGGCAAAACACACACTCTGTTCTTTTATCATCACAATGTTCCCTCCTCAGTGGGCTCTCCTTTTCCTCTCTTTCTCTCTCGCTTTTTAAAAAAAGCCTGCCATCCACTCTCATCTCTAACCACTTGTGCCTCTAGCTCCAGTCTACCTAAGGGGTTAAACGCAGATGCTCTCCCACCATCTGTAAACACACCTCTCGAACAGCAGCTGATTGGCTGGCCCTGTCTTCACTGCCTTGCTTTGCTTTCCAGGCGCTGCACCCATTGACTTTGCATTAGTTTTGCCGAACAATTTCATTCACCCGCCCCACCCCCTTCTATCTTACCTAAATAGAACTCTAACCCTGCACTCCCGCTTACATACCCAGCCTCCCACTGCCTATTGGCCAACACTTGTAGCTTCCTCTGCTCTGCCTATGCCTCCCATCCCCCTTCTCTCAACCCACGTAGTGCTTACTGATTGAGGTGATCTCTTTCTCAATCTCTCTTTCTATCTGCCTCCCGCTAGCCAAGTTACTCCCTCTTGTTCAACTCGCTTCCCCACCCCTACTGTGCTAGTACGCAAGCCATGCGGGTTTTCTCTGCCTTTCTCTCACCTCTCTTCCTCCTCCTCTTTCCCTGCCCCCCTCTCTCCCCTGGTCCTAGCCACACCTCTACCCCCCGCCCCGCCCACCTCTACTCTGGTTTCCACTGTTACTCCAAGGGAACCCTCCACTTCCACTTGAGACTTGTGCTTGGTCCACCATTTGGATATTCCTGGTTACTTACCCCGACCACTACTCTCAGTAAGTGTGGCCACCTCTCTACACTGTATCACCTTGCAGTCCATATGGGATACTGCCTGGAACCTTGCAATCTCTACTCCCATAAACAAAGATTAAAACTATCTCTCAAAGAGCTGCGACTCTGCTCCTTAAAACTCCTCCTCCTCCTTCTCATCTCAGGCAGCATCCATCCCAATCCTGGCCCTAGAAGCTCAGGCCACACGCAAACTCCAGGTGCCCTTATCCTTGCGACCATTAATATCTGCAGCCTACTACCAAAGCTAGATGCACTCCAAGCCTTCATATGCCAACACAACCCTGACACATCCTTGCAGTGGTGGAAACTTGGCTAACGCTTAAAGTTCCTGACTTGGCTGTAACAATACAGGGCCACATTGTCCGCAGGCCGAACCGGATATCCAAAAAAGGCGGTGGTTGCACAATCTATATCAAAGACTCCCTGTCATGGCACCCTGTAGCAACTCCATCTCTTCCTGCCTCGGCCCAGATTCTGCCATTAAAAATTGTCCTGCGTCCCAACCATAAAGCCCTGACTATTGTCTCCATATACATCCCACCCAGGGACCCCAAACATGGCTTCAACGATGTCCTAAACTTTATCAACTCTCATGCTCCTGAAGCTGAACTTATTCTACTAGGGGATTTCAACATAAACTGGTTAGCATCGGGCGCCAGTGCCTATAAAGACTCCATCTCAGCTGCTAATCTCACGTAAATGGTAAACTCCCCTACTAGGATTAACTACAAGACTGGTACCAGTACCCTTCTGGATTGGGTCCTCACCACTCACCCCACAAGGATTTCTCATACGACCATTCTGCCAGACTCTCTCAGTGAGCACTCCCCAGCCATATGTGCATGGTCTAACAAATTCCTCAAGTCCCCTCCCAAAATTATCACTAGCAGAGTCCTTCCTCATAGAAAACTTCCACATCTCAAACAATACCTGCTTTTACAAGACTGGCTACCCATCTATGAAGCAAAAGATATTAACTTGGCTCTTGATCACTTCATCTCAATTTTCAACAAAGTCTGCGACCTCTTTGCCCCTGCTAAAAGGTGCAAAACAAAATCTCTCTCTAACCCTTGGCTCATCGCGGATTTTCTCTTACAGCTGAAACTAAGGGACCACCTCTGGGCAATTGCCAAGGACACTGGAAAACAACTGGACATCCAAAATTACAAACAAGCATGAAATTCCTGCACAAAAGCTATCCAGCTCAAGAAATCCACCTATTTCAAAGACGCTCTCACCAATACATAGGAAATGGTTGTGCTTTCTGGGACAATATCAAGGATGTCACTGGGAAGCAGCCAAATACCTCTCTGGATGTGTTAATGGTTGATGGAGCCTCAACTCTAGACCCCAAGGTGATCGCAAACATCTTTAACACAGCTTTTTCAGACCTTAGTGCTGTCCTACCCCATGACATTTTCGAAAACAGGGCATACTCCCCAAATACCTCAGCCCCACAGTCTAACCATCACCTCTTCTACTTCAGGGAGGTAAGACTGAATGAAGCTCACTGCTATATTACTGCAACTATCTCTAAATCTAGATCTAGTAGCGACACCCTGGACCTTAAGCTTCTGTTGCTCACCCTCGATGAGGTAATTCATCCATTAACAAAAATCCTAAACCCCTCTCTCAGCTGTGGAAAATTCCCGGACTTATGGAAAATAGCCACCATGACACCTGTCCATAAAAGTGAGTATATGACGAATCACTCAAATTATCACCCTTTCTCCATACTGCTCCCACTCTCTAAGGCACTCGAGCACATCGTGGCTGATCAACTTACCGACCACTTGGATAAATACAATATACCTTGTCTACAACAACACAGTTCCCGGAAAGGTCACAGCACCACCACAGCCCTTCTTGAATTCACTGGAGCTTTGCACAAATCTCTTGACAACGGCCTTCTCACAGGGGCTGTTTTCATTGACCTCTCCAAGGCCTTCTATACAGTGCACCATGGACTACTAATTGACCAACTACTGAATGCCGGGCTATGACCTGACTCTTCTGTCTGGTTTAAAAGCTACTTAGGAAACCGGTCGCAGAGAGTAAAAATTGCTGATGCTCTTTCTGATACCCTGCCTGTTCTCTCGGGTGTCCCACAGGGATCCATACTGGGCCCCTCCTTTTTAGCCTTTTCTTAAACTCCGTCCCTTACCACTGCTCTGAGCAGATCATACTATATGCCGATGATGCTGTTGAATTCTCCACTCACAAAGATCCTGAAACTCTTCAACACAACCTTCACTTGATTTCAGTTCTGTAGAGACATGGTTTCTTAATCATAAACTGGCCGTCAATGACAAGAAAAAGAAATCTATGCTCTTCTGCAGCTCTCATAACCCACACAAGCCACACCACTTGGCTATCTCCACCAACCAGTTAAACACTCTAAATCAGGTGGGGTCCTTCAAATACTTAGGGATACAGCTTGATCCTAATCTCTCCTATGGACCTCACATAGATAATGTAGCTAGAGCTGCTAATACATGGCTTGGTCTCCTTTACAAACGCAGACAACACCTCACGCCAGAAGCTTTGAAGGTTGCAGTCCTGAGTTCTGTGATCTCTGTAACAGACTATGGTCTCATCATTTATGGCTTGGCCACAACCACAACCACAACCCTTAGATGCCTCTCAGCTGCCTTAAATAAGGCATGTTGGCTCATCACTGGTGCTCGTCTCACCCACACATGTGACCTGTACACCCAGACCGGCGGGCTCCAACTATCAAACCACATAAAGTATCTCACCTGCTCCATGGTGAAAAAAATCTACCTTGACCTTGCACCTTCTGGGGTCTCAACTCTGTTACAACACCGAACCAACAAACGGTGCCTTCAGAGATCCACGCTACAGCTACTGAAAGTCCCACACTGTCACACTACACAGGGACAGTGCTCTTTTGCTTGTCGAGCACCACTCTGGTTCAATGGCCTCAGCTCCACCATCTCCTCTGCCCTGACAATTGGTATGTTTAAAACTAGGCTCTGGGGACTATCTCACTACCAACAGCTCCTGTGACTGCCCAACTTAACCTTGTTTCTCCACTTGCCTGCCTGCTCTAGTGCCCCCCCCTCCCCTCCTCACTGGATTCTACCCTCACATCTTGGTATACCCAATGCTGCACTTTTCACCCTCTCTCCACCTTACCTACATTCCTTCTCCCCACCTCCCCTCTTCCCTCTCCCTATGACTCTGGCACTTCTTATCTCTTGTCTGTTTTCTCTGACAAATGCCGCTGGCCGCCTTGGTTACAATGTTACTCTTGAATTGTATTAGTCTGTAATCTGTTTGCAATGTCCACATTGTTGTAATGTCTGTCTTGATGTTCTCCATAATTTGTATTTCTCTGATGTGGAACCTTTGAAAAAGAGCCTTGGCTAAAAGGTATTTGTAATCCTAGACTTGATAAATAAAAAAAAAAAATAAAAAATAATATTGAAAAAAGTGTAATTCTTTTCTAGGCTGAAATGTGACATTAAAACCTATGACATTTGTACTGTACTTATTCCTGTGAATAATTATTATTTGTAAATGAATCAGTGCTGAAGTCCAAGGTGTCTTGTGTTTTTTTTATTAATTTTTGTTTACAGTCTGATGGTGTTCACAGAGATATTAATGTTTTGCAGCCAAACTCCCTCTGGCATTTGTACTTATGGCGTCCACAAGGCCAGGCATAGTTCTGATTTAGTTTGCAGCTATTTGATCTAAAATTGCATTTTTTAAATTTCTCCTCCCTCCCTCCCCTTCCCCACCCCATACTATGTAAACACCCCTGTTGTTTTAATATCCCAACCCCAACTCCTCCCGAATGACCTTTGACACACCCTAACCATGGTGCCAGATCCTGAAGATGTACATATGTCAAGGCCAGAAGTTGGGAACCAGTCTTAGTAGTCTATGGAAGCCTCACAGTGATGTGGTAGGGAGTATTTAGAACACTGCTTAAAAGGTTCCGCTCCAGAGTTCTTAGCCCCTCTTGCCACTGGACTATCACAGCGAAAGAGCTTGGTGTCCACTGCCAGTATCCACCATACAAACACCACAGTTTTGCCTTTAGCATAAAAACACGGCATGTTTTGGGGAGCTTCTTAATCATATTGCTGAACTGGAGGACTAGGAGTGCCGAGATTATTTGTCTTTTATTCAGAACAGCAGTCGAGGTATGATTTGTTTGGGAGGGAGAGGAGAGTTCAGTGAAATAAATAAATAAATGTATGCACTAAATGATGGCAGGGACACCAAGTCTTGTGGTGTCTGAGTACATACACCACAATGACTGAGTGCTTGGTTTCTCTGTACATATTCCACAGTCGTCTTGGTGGAGTACATTGCTGTTGAATTGAAAGCTTTTGAGCAGCACCACCTGCCTTGTGCTAGCCCTCATTTGGAGAACTATATTGCTCACAATTTTTGCGCAGACCGACCTGCTTGTGTATGGAGCTAAAATAAAATTTTCTTAAGCACAGCCCTCAGTGCAAAAATTGTTTTTTGTATGCTTTTCTGGTAAATTCCTGGGGTTGACCACCTGAACAGAAAACAAATTGCAATTAAGTCTTTGTGATGGTGTTGGTGGTGTTTCTGGTGGTTGAAGGGTTTTGCTGCACTGGTAATTGTTAGTAATGTTGATTATGGATGTTACTAGCATGATGGCTGACCATTCATGGCCAAGCATGCCTGGACATATTATATAATTTAAAAGTGCAGTCTGTGTCCAAGTGTGCTTGCTCAGAGACGCTCGGCCGTCTTGTGAACCATGCAGTCTTGGCTTGTAGGGGGGGTGGATTGTACTATTTGCTTCTGTTTTGTTGCTGAAATGGTCATTTTGATCTACTTGCCACCATGATGTCCGACCGTTGCTGTGCCAGCACACCTAGACAAAGTAATTTAAAAGCACAGCCTGCAAATTCTGGTTCTTTGTCCAGGTGTGTTTGCTCAGAGATGCTCGGCCATCTTGTGCACCATGCGGCCTTTGCTTTGGAAAGGGGGTGGATTGTACTGTTTGCTTTTGTTCTGTTGTTGAATGGTCATTTTGATGTACTTGCCATCATGTTGTCCAACCATTACTGGGCAAGCACACCTGGAAAAAGTAATTTAAAAGCACAGCCTGCAAATTCTGTCTCTTTATCCAGGTGTGTAAGCTCAGAGACGCTAGGCCATCTTGTGCACCATGCAGCCTTTGCTTGTGGGGGTGGAGGTACTGGATTGTATTGTCTGCCTCTTGTGTGTTGGTAAAATGTTTATTTTGACATGTTGATTGCCAGCATGATGTCCGATTGTAGCTGGGTAAGCACACCAGGACAACAAAAAAGAGAAAAATCATGGCCCTGCCACTGTTTGTCTAGGTGCATTTGCCCAGAGACACTCTGCCATTTGCTGCACCATGTGGCCTTGGCTTGCTGAGGGGGGGGGTGGATTGTACTGCTTGCCTTTGTTTTTTTGATGAAATATTGATTTATGATGTACTCAGTAACTTACCATGATGATGTTTGACCGTTACTGGGCAAGCACACCTGGACAAATTAATTTAAAAGTGCAGCCTGCAAATTCTGGTTCTTTGTCCAGGTGTGTTTGCTCAGAGACACTCAGCCATTTTGTGCACCATACCAGTTGGCTTGTGTGGGTGGTGGCTGGATTGTATTGTTTGCATCTTGTTTTTTTTTTCAGAAATGTTTAGTTTGAAATGGCTGGTGTCCATGTACATGCACCACAGTGTCCATGTCCATACACCACAGTGTCCACATACATACACCACAGTGTCTGCTGTACATATGCCACAGTGAGCAGTCCTGTTACTAGACATCTTTAAGTCAGTTATCTTACCACATGCCCACTTTTAACCAGTTTTATCATAGTATCTTAAAACACATTGAAATGTGTCAATGTGCTTATTATTAGTAACATTTGTTTTCAATTACAGCAGCTGTTTGGTGTCCATGTACATACATCACAACCATTTTGTGTCCATGTACATACACCACGGTGTCCACATACATGCACCATGGTGTCTGCTGTACATACACCACAGTGAGCTGTCTTGTTAATGGGAACCATCAAGGCAGTTGTCTTATCGCATGGTAAGTTTTTACTGGATTGATCATGGTATCTCAAAATACATTTCAAACTTGATATATTTTGAAATTAAAAATGTAACCTTCACGTCACACTTTGTTACACCATTTTCATGAACATGCCCATATAACATCAGGGAAAGAAGATTATAACTGTAAAAAAATCAGGTTAAAAATGAAGTCCAAATAAAGTTTTAAGGAGGCAGTATAGCGCAGTGGTCTAAGGCTCTGAGCTGCAAATTTGGTGATATCCAGCAAACCAGACCTGGGTTTGAATCCCACAGCTTCCACTTGCATACTGTGTGACCTGAACAAGTCACTTAACCTCCTTGTGCTCCCAGGTCACTCCTGTAAAAAAAGTTTTCAGCTTAGTGAGCTATACCTGGTTAAACAACTAAATAAAAATATTGTACACCTTTTATTTACAGTACATGTATGTTATACTGCATATATGTATGTTATATATGTTGTATTTTTTTAAGTATAACTTGAACATTTACATTGAAAACTGACAAGGTGAATTTGGTTGGAATGCACTTTAAACACTTAAATAATTGCACTTTTCATTGAAGATTAGAGATTATCTATTTTAAGTATTGGAAAGAAAGTAAACAGACATGAACCTCTACATTACATTTAGGTTTGCTTGCTATGGCTGCCTTTGACTTCTGACTTCGTTGGATTTTGACTTCTTTTATTCTATCAGATACCAAATTCCATATTGTTGGGGCTGCTATACCAATGCCCTTTTTGCCAAATTATTATCTTTAGTTGGAAGCACAGTTGATATTTTTAATGGGATTTAAATAGAAGTCTGATTAGATAGGCTGAAGGAGATCATGCATGCATTTGAATACAATAGTCATCCAATTGAGCTCCCTTCTTTTTCCAGGGGAAAGGATTCCTAGGCTGCTGTACATGAGGCAGTGGTGTGTTATTTTTTCTCACCCTAATGGCAATCTCTAAATGCTATTGTAAGCAATGAAAATTTTGTGTACAGATGTAACATTAGAATATATTTGATTTCACTCCAGTATTCAAACAATGGTAAGAGTGAAGATAGGGGTGGAGCACAAGGTAGGAGGTGCACCATGTAAATTCCTCAGGAAACAGTAATAGTGTCCAGGTGCACTCACCATTCACATTGGCAGCAAATTCCAAACTGTAATTTGATGCTTAAAGCAGTTTATTCATCAGTCCTTGGACAATAGATGAGACAATAAAGTGCATCAGTGACACCGCACTGCTGCTGATGGGTACTTACATTTCACCCTGCCTTCAGGGCTTCATCAGAGCTAGTTCCAGAACATAATAGGTGATAATTTATATGCACAAGTGACACAATCAGTGTAACAACCAATAGTTTCATACATGATATTACTTTCAAAGTAGGTACAGTACTTAATTAGTGTGACCAGGTGTTTATAGTGAGATCCACAACCAAAAAAACTTAAAGTACAAGCTTTAACTTAGTCACTGTTTCCAATAAATAAGTTTTTATTTCTTTTCACCAAAACCATGTTATGAGTGCAGCAGCTCTCAATGGTCTCTCTTCCATCTGAAGGAACCCCTCTGGGATCTGCCTGCAAATGAATAAACACAGCAAGATAGAGTAAAACAGAATAGAAACTGTTTTAAAATTTCTTGCATGTATCCATCAACTGAATAAGGGGAAACCTCAAGGACAAGGTGGGGGGGGGAGAAGGAAACAAATAAGTATGGGGGAAAAGGGAAAAATAAAGGGGAAGAAAAGCATGGGAGTAAATTGTTTACTCTGTTAGTTGACCACTTTCTTTTTTCAGAAATGGAGCCAATTTAGACCTATCATTCAAACCTGGTTGTTTCAAAGTTCCAAGTTTAAATAGCCATCTCTGTTCTGCACAATTCAGGGCATTCTCCAGGTCACCTCCCCTGACATCTTTATCAGTGCATTCAATTCCTAGTGCAGTGACTTTGTGCATGACCCCCTGGTTTTTATGTATGTGGTCCACCATAGCATAACTGAGGTTTTTGTTTTGAATGCTTGGATATGTTCATACACCCTGAACCTCAGTTTATGCTTGGTCCTACCTACATAAAATCTCCCACATGAGCAGTTTAAAACATACACAACACCCTCTGTATTGCAGTCAATTTTACCTTTGTTTCCAAGATACCATTACTGGGGTTGACAAATCTCTCTTTTTTCTCAATGTGACAGCATATTTTGCAAAAGCCACATAACTTAGTGCCCCATTTTTTCTGATGCTGAGTTTGTCTTGGGTCAGGTTGGTTACTGTGTACCAACTTGTCTCTAAAATGATTCCCTCTTTTAAAAGACACTCATATGGGCTGTTCAAGGAGGGGTTTAAGTTCAGTCAATTCCCTTAGTATGGACAGATTGTTTTTAACTATGTCCACCATTTCCTTTGTGCCTCCCCCATAGGAGGTTACAAAGGTTATGCCTGGGTCATACTTTTTCTTTTTGTTCTTTGGTAAGAGTAATGCTTCCCTCAGTTTCTCCTTGATTCCCTGAGCTGTCTCAAGTAACTCCTTCTCTGTATAACCCCTGGCAATGAACTTGGAAGTAAGTTCTTCTGCCCTTATGTCATAAAGTTCAGGCTTAGAACAATTTCTTCTAACCTTAGAGAATTACCCTTTAGGTAAGTTTCTAAATAAGTTGGCAGAATGAGAGCTGGTGGCATGCAGGAAGCTGTTCTTGTCAGTTGGTTTAGTATACGAATCGGTATATAATGTGCCATCTTCAGCTTTACCTATTGTAAGATCTAAGAAGTTAATGGTATCTTTACCCACTGTCACTTTAAATCTAAGGTTACATTTGCTTTTTTCTAATTACATAATGAGTTCATTCAGTTCAGATTCTTTACCTCTCCAAATAATAAAGATGTTATCAATATTTCTCTTATAGATATCTATCTTGTCAAAAAATGGGTTTGCAGTTTCATTATACACAACTCACTCCTCACACTCTCCTAAATAGAGATTTGCCAGACTGGGGGTCAGTTTGGCCCCCATGGCTGTCCCCTTAGTTTGCTTGTATAACTTACCCTCATACATGAAAATATTGTTACTTAGAACAATTTCTGTTAGTGTGGTAATCATGTTGATGGAAGTCTGGGGAAGGTTAGTATATTTCAGTAGGGAGTGTTCTATGACTTGTACACCTTCATCCTGTGGCATATTAGTATAAAGTGAGTCAATGTCAAGCGTGAATAACTTCCAATCCCTGTCTACTTGTAGCTCATCCAAAAATTTTAAAATGTGCCCTGTATCTTTTATGTGATTCCTTAGTTTTTCCCCAAGTGGGCTAATATAGCTGCCAACTTATCTAGAAATGGGCTCTGTAATCCATCCAATTCCTAACACAACTGGGCAACCAGGTGGAGAGACAGGGTCTTCATGAACTTTGGGAAAGATAAAGAATGATGTTTTTTTAGGTTCTTGAACAGATATAAAATACAACTCATCCATGGATATCAGACCATTTCCATGCAGTTCTAGCAAAATCTGTTCTATTTCTTTTTTAACATTGCTAGTTGGATCAAATGACAACAACTGGTAAAATGAAGTGTTAGATAATTGCTTAAGCACCTCTAGAGTGTACTTTGCAGTATTCTGTATCACAATACTACTGTCTTTGTCAGCTGGTGTTACTGTGATACTGTTATCTGCTGCTAAACTCTCAATTACCTCTCTCTTGCTTATAAAGATTATATCTTGGCATTTTTGATGTCCTGGCATAGAGTTCCCCAAAATCGTGTAAAGAACACTGTAAAAATATTTCCACAGCAAGCTAACGAGGAGGGCAAAATGTGGATGCTGGTTTAAATCTTGGGGCAGTTTCTGTCTCATCCAAATTGCACTCATTACTATCTTGTCAGTCTATTAGAAACAACAGTATTACCTCTTGACATTTAGAAAAAAAATATCTTAAGGTTAAGTTTACACACAAATTCCTATATGTCTAAGAAAAAAACTGAAATGATTAAAAGTGTAAGTCGATACAAAGGACAAGCCCTTTGATAGAAACTTAATTTCCGTTTCAGTTAGCGTTTGTTCTGACAAGTTCACTATATTTAGTATATGTTGTTTGTCATTGCACTAGCTGGCCACTCCTTCCTCGACCTCTTGTTCTTTTTCTCCCATCTGCACTTAGAACTGAATGCATTAATAAAGATGTCAGGGGAGGTGACTTGGAAAATTCCCAGAATTGTGCAGAACAGAGATGGATATTTAAACTTGAAGCTTTGAAATAACCAGGTTTGAATGATAAGTTTGAACTGGCTCTATTTCTGAAGAAAAGAAAGTTGTCACTTAAAAGAGTAGGCAATTTACTCCCACCCTTTTCTTTCCCATTTTACCCCTTCATTTATATTTTTCCCCTTTGTCCCCCTTTATTTATTTGACTCCTTCCCCCCAACCTCGTCCTTGAGGTATCTCCATATTCAGATGATGAATACATACAAGAAATTTAAAAACAGTTTCTATTCTGTTTTACTCTATCTTGCTGTGTTTATTCATTTGCAGGCAGATCCCAGAGGATTTCCCTCCAATGGAAGCTAGACCATTGAAAGCTACTGCACTCATAACATGATTTTGGTGAAAAGAAATACAAACTTATTTATTGGAAACAGTGACTAAATTAAAGCTTGTTCTTCAAGTATTTTTGGTTGTGGATCTCACTATAAGTACCTGGTCACACAAATTAAGTACTGTACCTCCTTTGAAAGTAATAGGATGTATGAAACTATTGGTTTTACACTGATTGTATTACTTGCTGTGTATATAAATTATCAGCTGTTATGTTCTCTAACTAGCTCTGATGAAGTCCTAAAGGCAGGGTGAAACAGTACACCTCAGCAGCAGTGTGGTGTCACTGCTACACTTTGTTGTCTCATCTATTGTCTATGGACTGATGAATAAACTGCTTTAAACTTCAAACTACAGTTTGGAATGTGTTGCCTGTTTGAATGGTGAGTGCACCTGAACACTATTACTGTTCCAATGGTAAAAGTGATTGCTTTAAGAGCAATTTTCTGGTGTTGGGGTTAATGCAGCTTTTATTGCTATAAAGAAATCATAACTTTTGATGTGCACTTCTGACAGACCTATTAACATTTTCATAGTATCAGTCAGCAACCAACGCATTTAAAATAATTAACATTTTCCAGTGGTTATCCTGCTAACGCTATCACAGGTAATGAGCTGTGGGGGACTGTCCTTCCACTGAACAACACTGATTAAGTATTTGAGCTGTTCAGATGAAGGCTTTTTATATCCATCCAGGTCTTGGTTTGGTGAATATGTCTTATATTGTTATTTAAACCACAGACTGACTTGGCCTTTGTACTGTATATATTACTGTATCATCTGTATAATGTGGATACAGGGCTTTGGGTTTCTACAGATGCATATAGGTAAGTCATTTACTGTATCTGAAGAAGCCTGAAGTATGTGAGAAAAGCAATGAAGACTGATAAAAAAGAAGAATGAATCTGACTGTTATTCTATAGGGAAATAGCTCAGCTACTGATACAGACCTCTGCTAGCTTCCAGAAGAGTCATCGTAATGCAAGTTAAACCTGTCATAAAACATTTCCTAAGAGTAACCTGTGTATCTTCTTTGAAATGGCAAAATACTTACACAGGTCCTTTTCTCAAATGTCAGGAAATCTTCAGGGATCTGCAGTGTTTCTAAATATCCACACAAATACAAGGAACAATGAAGGTAATGTTATTAAAAGTACCTTTCAAGTGTGAAGATTTCCTATAAGATGACCACATAAATATACAAGATATAACACACAAAGGCATTTTTTATGCATATTGAAGCAATATACAGTTTAATCTCATGGAGCTGAAACACTTTTCCTCATTCCTCTTAATTTCTATGAGATCTGTTTCATTACTTTTCTGATATTTATATATACTTCAAATACTTACACTTGTCAAACTTTTGCCAGTCCAGTTGACTATTTTTGTGACAGAGGCTCTGATAGCATGGTCATCCTAAATGAAAAAGACCATTTCCCTTGAGAGTAGAACGTGCTGTCCTGATTCTCCAATATAAAGATTTATGGGGGACTGCAACAGACAATTTGAAATGCTATAGATCTGATGTCATAATCCATAGGCATCACAAAAATATAGCCTAAATAAACTGTATTCAGAAAGATGAATTTTGGCTGGCATTTTCCTGTCTTTATTCTACAAAACCATATAATGGGTCCCATTCTTAAAAAAATCTTTCTACAATTGTGTAAGTCTGGCCACCAGTATAAATAATCACATACGTCATAGAAAAACAAACAAAAAAATTAATTTTATAACATTTCGGGAACAACATTTTAATCCATATATTTTTTTTATTATCTGTTTATGGCCCTTCTATGCCACAGCTGAGCCTCTCCCTCAGGGTCCTCCAAGGAATTGTGGCTAGGTGTACTACTCTACTACACTTGGTACTCTGCCTCCACATTGCCTTGGAATGAACCCCAGGTGGGTAAGGAAAGAGCATACCCTTCTACTTCTCTGTACCTGTGAAAAATTTTGTCAGGCAGAGGCCATGGATTTCTTGTCCTTTGTCACAGTACTGGAGGTCATTGTTGGGACAGCTGTGGGGTCTTTTCCTGCCATTTCCTCATCTCTGAGGAAGCTGGCACATGTTGAGGTCCAAGGAGCATGTGCACACAAGGTGTATTACCACTGCCAGATCTCAGCCAATGTCTACCCCTCCCACAGCACCCTTGAACTGCACCATCAACTGTTGTCACCCAGGTGGCATTATTGCAGCATGTATGCTAACCCTCCCTCACTGTAGAAGGAGAGCATCCCCTGAGATGCTCAATCATCTTCTCCTAGGCTGGCACCTGGCAGCCCAAGCCCATTCACAAACCCATGTTGCCATCATCATGAGCCATAACACTACTGCTGCACCAACTGGTCACCCAGGGCTTATTTATTTTTGATGCCTAACTGATTCTCCACCTCTCCTTTCCCTTCTTCCAGCCTGGACACCTACCCAGAGGGAAATTATTACTGCAGTTCCTAGGCCAGAACTCCCCAATGCCCTTTCCACCCCATTGGGAAAGACCACAGCTCTGGTGATAGCTGATCCCCCTCTCCAGTGGGCACAGATTTTTGAAACTGTACTCTAGGAAACTTACAAGGGAGGAGACAGTGTCAAGCTCACATAGACCAGTGAGGTCATCCATCAATTAAGGCTCTTCTCTCCATTCTTTTAAGTCTTTCCATGTATCCATTCCCCTCATACATTTATAATCATACATAACTTGGGAGGGCTGGACTTGCCTGGTCACTCTCTACATCAAAGGTCACCCTGCACCACTGTCAACATCAAAGGCTTCCCCATATCCACCACAGGATGTGTTTAAATGGCTCAGAGGCTTCTCCCTTCAGAGTTTTCATAGTGATCCCTACACTTCTATAGTCTAGAGTGGATGGCTGGTCTAAGTATGAAGTACAGTCATCATGGAAATGTGCCATGCACTGCAGGTACACTGGACCAGACACATTTCATTATTAAGTACTATGGACGGTGTAAAGCAGAGTACCAGTCAGAGGCAAATAATCTATGTATAATATAGTACTTACTCTTGTTATACCTAGAAATTAAATTGATAAATACTACAGGTGGGATTTCCAACAGTCAAAAATGGAAAACAAATAGTTATGTCAAGTGAGCTTTTCCCAAGTCATAACATGGAGCTATTTTCAAGAGTTGGACTTCTCTGCAGACTATCTAGTTGTTTTATAGTATGTTACATTTAGTTTTGAATAAAAAAAATACTAGAGATAGATATAAATGATAGACCAGCTTACTGGTCAGAAAAGTGTGCTCAGGAACAGTGCAAAATGGACATAAATAACTCACAGTTTTGAAAACTGTACAATTCTGTGGCCTACCTTTGAAACTAGGACAAGATAACAACTTGTCTGTTGTCCAGAGTTGTACAATAGAAAATTGCTTCTAGACATAAACTTTGAAAATTTCCTCCTATGTATTTGTGCTTAAATTTTCACTTGATAATCATCATTACATAGTTTATGCACATTTATTGAGAAAAACTACATTACGATATTGTTAGGGTTCATGAACAAAGTGCTAAAATTCAGGAAATCCAAGTTAGAGTTCTTAAGTCTAACTACATCTATTCAGTTAAATTTTGCAGGTTGGATATTTTCATCAGACTGCATTATCCAACTATGAACATTTGATACAATAGGTGCAGATAGAGTAATCAACCAAAGAACACAAAATATCTGGGCTTTCTTTACTTTTACTCTAAACTCTAATTCTATATTTAATATTTATATTCTATATTTATATTCTATATTTAAGATGTTTTTGCAATACAATTCACTACTTCCATAAAGCCTCCCCTCAGGTAATAACTGTAAATATTGTGCTATAGGTTTAAATTGTATAGTTTTTATTGATAACAGTGAGATTATCTGAGTTTATAGTTTATATTGATAACAGTGAGATTATCCCAGCTAACAACGTGTGCTAAAGTAACTTGCAGGGCCCAGGTAATAAAACTGCCATTTTACTAAACAGTCATGAAGGAAAATTTAATATTATATATAAGGCACTGTAGCCAGCTCCAGTGGAACTGTGTAACAAATGAGAATTAATGCATTTTTGTAAATTTGAAAAAATTACATATCATAACTTTGATGGCAAAGAATTAAGACTTTCAATCAGCAGTACCTTCTAATTAGGCCGTGTAAGACAATTAACAGAGCTGGTTTCCACAATATGAGCACTTCCAAATTTACAGAAATTGCTACAATACAGTTTTTGTATGCAGAAAGTCTCCAGCTGCAATATCCTTATAATAGATCACAATGGATTCTGAAAAAAGCAGAATTACTGGGCACACAGAATTCTTTGGTTTGAGATGGGGAAAGGGTAGGGGTTCCAATAAGCTCCAGGCACTGTTTAACATGAAATAGGGAAAGAGAGAATGGGTACCACTGGACAACAGAAATTCTTTTTTTAGACATTAAAACCTTTATTGGAAGAAAAAAGAATAACAAATTACAAACAAGGAACAACAAACAACCAACAAGAAGAGGGAATACAATGAGAACATCAAAACAGTAACACAGCACAGGCCTTAACATGAAAAAAACATGGGTTACTCATGAAGGACAGAATATATCTCTGCACCTCGCCATACACATCACTGTGAGCTCTAGTCACATCTAGAGTGGCTTCCCCCTAAAAAGCACCGCGCCTTTGTCCTTGGCAATTTCATAGATAACATAGTTAGAATGGCCACTCCTTTTATGCCTGCCCTTCCCCTCAAACATGGAACCTCTGCCTACCACTTAAGATCCAATGCTGCACAGGTCCACCTGGTTCCTAAGACCCGCACCCTCACAGGAGACTGGGCCTTCCCCATCCATGCTCTAAGACTGTGGAACTCCCTTCCTGCCCTAGTTCGTGCCTGTCTCTCCCATCCCTGCTTCAAAACATCCCTCTGGAGCTTCCTCAAATCTGCCTCTGCCTGTCTATGTATCATATAGACCCAGTGTATTCTTTCCCTCCCTCCTGATTTACTGAGGGAGCTGTCCTGAGTGCCGTTAATACCGGCTGCAGTTAAACCTCTGCTGATAACCAGCATAAGGCACTTTCTGCCCTCCTGTTGGAGGGGTGCTCTTGTCATATCAGTACCTGCTTCTATTTTCATTTATGTGAAGTCATTCTCTTTCATGATAGGCACTCATGTCATATCAGTACCTGCTTGTACTCTAATTTATTTTGATGTTATTGTCTTTCATGATGTTATTTAGGTGTTATTCTACCTATTAATGATGCTATGTATCTTGTTGCTATTCTGCCTACTTAACCATTTTAAAGCCTGTTGTTCCATATGCTGTACCACCTACTTGTCAATGCCCGAGGCTCCTGTATGTTACCTCGACTCTGTATTATGATTCGTATGTACTCTGTAACCCTCCCGGGTCACACCTGAAAATAGGCACTTGGATGTCTAGAGTGCTTACCTGGTTAACAAAAGCAAATAAATAAATAAGAACTCTGCCCAGCAGCGGAGACTGAAGTCGGGGATTGCCAGAGCCTGTAAGAGGTAAAATGTCCTGCACTACAGCCTGACTGTTGTGAGGCACTTCCCGCCCCAACCACCCGCACTTCATTTATTGCTGCTGACAGGTCACATGTCACATCACATGACCTACTTGCCTTTATTTTCCCATTTGTAGCTTATAGACACCAACCACTAGGAGTCGCTGCACTCTCCACTCTAGCTTCTCTTTCAACTACTGCCTGAAAGCTGACCCACTAGAGGTCACTGCAGTTCCCTTTGAATCAGCCTTCCACTAAACACCTGCCAGCATCAATCCTGGTACCCTTTTCTCCAAAGTCTACTGACTAACTACTAAGCCAATGAACGAGGCCAACATCTTCCTCTACTTTCAAACTCTTAACCCTTCCTCCCTCCTTTTCTGAATTAAAAAAAAATTTCTACTCTCTGTCCCTGAGCCGTGCTCAAACCCAGTACCCTTGTAGTCAGAATCAGCAGCTCTACCTCTGGACCACACTGCCTACGTATTTTACTTCTACTTTCTAATCCTTTTAGTCTCATACCCCCCACCGGCCAAAATATAAGTTTACCACTTCTCTCTTGTTGCCTTTGCACCATGCACCATCACTTTCAAAGTCAGTAGTCCCACCACTCAGCTAGCACGCCTATCTATTATTACTGCAGGATTTCAAAACTCTAAAAATGCTCTAACCCTCAGACACTGCTAAAGTGTTATCTGAGTGCTTCTGCAGACCTTGAACCCAACTCCATGCTGTCACAGCCACTAGCTGGGCTCCTTCCTGCTACCCTGGTCAAGACTTGAACCTACTACCCGGTGTATTTTAGGCACCAGCCCTGCCACTACACCATAGCAGCAACTAGGCTTAGAGGTGATCTTTCACTACTATCTCCCCTCTATCATCCTAGTACTCCCATTCTTTCTTCACTTCAGCTCCCCCACCCTTACCAACTATGCTTGTGCACCCCCTGCTCGCCAGCCTCTCTCTTCTCCTCCTCCTTCTTTTGCCTTCCACCAACCCTATTGTCCCTATTAACCCTCAGCTTCACTATTCCAGTGTTCCTACCTACCCTCCTGTCTTCGCCCTCCTTTACCACTGCTCCTCCTCCCTCCTCCTCCACACACCCCATATGCTTCTCTCCACCTCACCCCCATCCAGACATTACCTTTCCTCCCTCAGCTCCCTTGCGCTCTGATCACACAAGCCTCTCTGCCTGTGCTTCCCTACCCACCCCTGTGCTACAAAACCCCTTCCTCATCCTATCGCCCCGGCGTAAACTCTCCATCTGGCACCTCTGACCAGAGCACCTCCTCCTTCTACTCCTAACAGGAAATACATCCCAATCCAGGCCCTGCCCACTCCCACCCACCCACCCAGCCCATTGGTCTTCAAGTAGCCTCCATGAACATATGCAGCCTGCTGAAGAAATTTGACACCCTACAGTGCTGGGCCTTGGTTCATCAACCAGACATCATAGCCCTGGTTGAAACTTGGCTGTCCAAATCCACCCCTGACTCATTTGTTTCCCTCCCAAGGCTATACCTTATGGGAGGACTGAGTGAAGCAAATGAGGGGGAGGCTGTGCAATCTACACTAGGGACACAATACTTGGACACGCACTCTCCACCCCTGCCCTTGTAAATGGGGCCCAGGCTCTTACCCTCAAACTCACCCTGGACCCCTCTAGGAGCCCTCTCTATCTCACCACAGCCTACATTCCCCCAAAGAACCAGCACCCGGCCCTGGTATCTTTAACGGACTACCTGGCAACCCTCCACCATAAGGCGGAGCAAATCCTAGTTGGGGACCTTAATGTAAATTGGCTCAGCACCTCCTCATCTGCGATCTGAGACTCATTTGCTGCCCAAGACCTGACGCAACTCATCACCCAGCCCACAAGAATAAACCCTAAGAGAGGTACCAGCACCCTTCTGGATGTTATTATAACTAACCGACCCCATAAAATCCAAAACATCCAGGTCCTCCCAGACTCACTAAGTGACCACTCCCCTATCCTATTTCATTGGGCAGTCTCCAATCCCAAACCCAAAGCCCAGACCACCCTCCGCAGGCGCCTCTGCCCTGGTGGACTGAAAAAACTTAAAGTATTCCTCACCCAGAAAAACTGATCCCCCATTCATCATGCTACTGACATTGACACTGCCCTCGCCTTCTTCACTCACACCTTCAACATGGCTTGTGATCTTTTTGCACCCCTCACCAAAATCCGGTCCAAAAAACAGAATGCACCTTGGGTTAGCCCAGCCCTTCTACAATTACTAAGAAATCAGGATAACCTCTGGCACCTTGCCACTGAAACGGGTCACCTGTCTGATAGGCAGGCTTACAATGCAGCCCAGAATAAGTGCTCATGGGCCATCAGGAAAGCCAAGGCTGACCATGACCAGGCCTCCCTTACCTCCTCCTGGGGCTCGGTCCGGACTTTCTGGGATAATATTAAGCAACTTAACGGAAAAGCTCACTCCCCTGCCCCATCCCAGCTCACTAGAAATGGCACTACCACCACCGAGCCTGTCACCATAGCTAACTGGTTCAACATTGCTTTCACTGACCTTAGCTCAGTCCTCCCTAGTAATTTCTTTGACCCTCCCCCAACCAACCTCCCCCTGTCCTCCAGTGCCCCAGCTTCCACCTGCGCAAGATTTCCACCCGGGAAGCCAGACCCATCCTAGTCAAAGCTTTGAATGGCAACAGTCCCGGCAGTGACTCACTGGACCCCAGTATCCTCAGGCTGGTGCTAGATGAAGTCCTTGCCCCACTCACCAGCCTAATTAACCAGTCACTCTGCCTGGGACAATTTCCCTCAGTGTGGAAAACAGCCATTATCCACCAATTCATAAAGGGAAGCGACAGGTCCTTGACCAACAACTACCGGCCAATCTCCATCCTCCCCCATCTCTAAAGCCCTGGAGAAAGTGGTGGCCATTCAAATCACTGATTATCTGGCTAAGCATAACATTCTATGCCCAGAGCAGCATGGCTTCCGTGCTGGTCACAATACCAGCACTGCCCTAATTGAATTCTCCAACTTCCTACACTCCTCCTTGGATACCAGCTCCCTAGCTGGTGCAGTGTTCATTGACCTCTCAAAGGCCTTTGACACCATCTCCCATCCACTTCTGCTAAATGCACTCTGCCACACTGGTCTCTCAGGATGGCCCCTTAGCATGGTGCACAAGCTATCTTGACGCTCGATCGCAGTGTGTAAAAATCAATAGCACAGTCTCCGATACCCATCCCATTCACTCTGGGGTCCCCCAAGGCTCCATCCTGGGCCCCCTTCTCTTCTCGCTCTATCTGAGCACCCTGCCCAGTGCATGCCCTGGCAAAATTCTTCTGTATGCAGATGACGCTGTCCTTTTTGCCACCCACCTCAATCCCGTCTCCCTCCAGGACACCCTACAGCAGTCTTTCAACAGTGCTGAAGCTTGGTTTAAGGAGCGCAGACTCATAATCAATCTTAAAAAGACCAAAGCTGTGCTCTTTTCCCACCCTCAAAACAAAGCTAGCAACCACCCACTCTATATCCTTCCAAGCACCAATCAGCCACTGGAACAAGTCTGCTCCTACAAATACCTTGGGGTTACCTTCGACTCAGCCCTCACATTTCACAACCACATCACTGCCCTAACATCCACCACTAACATACGGCTTGGCATTCTCTTCCACCATAGAACCTGCCTTCCCCCTAATGCTCTCCGGCTCACTGTTACATCATCCGTTCTGTCCCTTGTAGACTATGGCCTACCAGTCTATGGTGCTGCTGACACCACTGCACTCAAAAAAATTCATTTAACCCTGAACAAAGCCTGCAGATTGTTTACTGGTGCCCCCAGGCTCACACACACCTGTCAGCTGTATGTTGAGGCTAAATTGCTTACCCGGGATGAACGGCTCCAATACCAAACCTGTCTCTTCACAAAAAAACCCTACTCGGGCTCTCCCCCTCTGGGGTAATGGCATCCATCCACCAGAGCCCTCCCACTATTGCAACACGGTCTTCCAACAAGACCACCCTAATGGTCCCCAGATCAAGAACCAGCCGTGGCCAGAGGTCCTTCTGCTATAGAGCCCCAACCTGGTTTAACTCTCTCCCTGCCCCATCACCAATGCCACCACCATCTCCAAGTTCAAAACCACCCTTCGAAACCACATCATCAACACTCGTAACTGCTCCTGTCTCTGAAAGTAGCTCCACCTCTACTTCTCTTGACAACCGTCCGGTGGCTCTCCACCTAGCCATCCCTCCACCACTTCCTGTACACCGCGTTTATGTTTAACCTGGCCAGTGCCAGCTGTTTCAGTGTTTACCTATTAGATTGCTCACTATTGATACCAACTTGTGTAACACCTGTTCTCAATTTACATGTACCCTGTAACCCAAATGTATTTGTCTGACCACAGTGTGACGTGGCGCCTCTGTTGAACACCTATTGTTTTGCAAATCTACGCTATGTAACCAAAAACATAATGTATGTCTTTATGTGACGAAGTACCTTTGGAAACGAGCCTCTGGCTCAAAGGTTGTAAACTGATTTTGCAAATAAATAAATAAATAAATATCAACCCCTCTGACAAGGTAGGAGCTCAGGTGCATAACAGCCAGTAAGTCTTTAAACTGTAGGCATGACAAGTTCAGCTGAATTCTCCCAATTACATAGAGGCCAAACTTGGTAGGGAGGTTGGAATCAGGAAGGATAGACAAAGACATGGGGCCCATAGTTCTAAGTACCTGGATTAGATGTTGAGAGCTAGATGAGATAGGCACTCCAGGTTACCAAGTGCCCCGATAACATATGCCACTCATTTAAGGTAGGGATGTCCATAGATCTCTGTCACCTCAATAATGAGTATTTGGCGATAAGAATGGCAGCAATAGCTAACAGCACTCTAGGGTCATTTTTGGGGAGATCAGAGGGATGGTGACCAATAAGGACTAAGGAGGTTTATAGATAAATATGCAAGGGTAGAAATTTAATTCAAAATGAAATGACTCATCCCAGAATGGATGAATTAGAGAACAGTCCCATAACAGGTGGTAAAGGGAGCCTTCTTCAGTGTTACATCTCCAGTATTGGTTGTAGGGCAGGAGGCCTCAAGAATGAAGGAACTGGGGGGGGGATCTTGTACCAATAATGTAATATTTTTAGTTGGATAAGCTGGTCTTTATTATCCCTGCCGGTGATTTGATATCTGTTCCAGCATAGGCTCCAGTGCTGCTCTAAGACAGAGATGAGTTATTTTTCCTAGCAGTGGTGCAGGAGAGCAGCAGGGAAAGGTTTGCTATCTCAATGGAGTTTGTATAGTAGGCCTGTTCTACCCCTGTTAGTATGTTGCCATTTATTGTTTGGAGGTTTGTTTTGGAAGGCATTAGGAATTTTGAGGTGTGGGGATAGGGCTGCCCTGAGTTGGAGGTATCTCCAAAAGTCTTTAGTGGAAGGTTGTACAGTATCTACATCTGAGGGCTTCAAAAGTATCCATATAACATTGGCCAGAGGTGAGGAGATGGTGAACTAAGTGAAACCCTTTAGCTATTCATGTGGCCAGTGAACAGGGACTTTCCCTATGGTAGCTATAGGGTTGTTCCAAATGGAGGCCATGGAGATTGGGGGGTGAACTGGGCAGAAGACATCTGTTTATTCCAATATAAACAGGAAATACTTATTTTGTGATGGGATGAGCAGATGGGGGATTTGGGTAAGAAGAGAGCAGGGAGCAGAGAGGGAAAGTCTAGGTGATAGGCTTCCATAACCAGTTTACTCAACCATGGACATAGTAGACTGTAGATACTGTAGGACTGTATTTAACAGAGTAATCGCTAAAAAAACTGGACATTGTCCCCCACACTTGACACTCAGAGATCTGCATTCTCAGCTCCACTCCACATAGGCTGAAATAAGGTGCCTGAGCACCAAATTCTGGGCAATCGAACATTACAGCAATCCACTGGCAGCACAATACCACCCTCATGCAGCATCACCTCTACCCCAGAGGACAATTAGACTGGGGGGCTGGCAGACAGTCAAAAACCCTTAGTTGTGTTCCACATTGCAGAGCCAAGGCAAAGAAATGTACATCAAATTGCTGATACAGACTTCAGATAGATAATCACCGCTTTCATCCAAGGCACAGGATGAATCAGTTCACATCCAGGCACAGTATACAAATGAGCATACAACTCAGGCCATTTCACAGAAGGCCAAGAAAAAACCTTTGTTGATCACTGGAGACTCTATGATAAGAGAAGTAGAGTCTCACCTACAGAAAAATGGACACTCTGTAGTTGCGGTCAGGTGCCTCCCCAGGACATCAGCTTGGAGGGACATGAACCTCATTGAGAGACTAGAGTGGGACATGGCTAGGGATGCACACATCTTGAATCATTTAATCACAAATGACCTGGCTAGTCGAACTGTAGATGAAACAAAAGTGCAGCTATCCAGACTCGGAGACAAACTGGCTTCTATTTTGTCCACTGTTTCCTTCCCTGTAATTCTGCCTGTATGGGGGAAAGGAGGTAGCAGGCAGAAAATCAGGGAAAATGAAATCACTGACTTGAACACCTAGCTAAAGGACTGGTGCAAGGCAAAGGGTTATCACTTTGTAGGAGACTGGGGGAATTCTGTGAGTGAGATTTTTTCAGGTTCAATGGCCTACACCTCACAAAGGAGGGGACAGGGGCACTCAGCCAAATGTTTGAAATATTTATCAGTCATTTAAACTAGTGAAAGGGGATAGGGCAATAGCAATCACTATGGCATCAGCAGTGGCAGTTACCCCTCCCCCACCACCTGCTAGTTCTGTAACATGTCACAAGACAACAGGCACTGACCAGGACATAACAACAAGTGCAGCCCATGCCAAACTACTAAAGAAGCAAAAACACCATACTAGAAGGAAAGACGCAGCAAACAGATACAGCCAAAGCTAGCGGGTATTCTGTCTCAATGCCTGTAGCCTAGTAAACAAAATACCAGAACTCACTGCCATAATGGCAGAAGCTAACCTTGACTGGGTAGCTGTAACAGAGACTTGGTTCAATGAGAACCATACAGGGAATGCTGGTATCCCAGGGTACACTCTGTACAGGAGAGACTGCAAAGGAAGAAAAGGAGGGGGGCTATGTATGTAAGGGAAAGAATCAAGGCCACAGAGGTACAGATGGCAAACACTGAGACTGAAGCCCTATGGATCACACTTGGAGCTGGGAAAATGTCCCCTATCCATGTGGGTGTAATCTACAGACCCCCATCTCAACAGATAAATAGAGACAGAGAGCTACTAGAAACCATCCTAATGATGGCCGATAAAGGTAACTTGTTGCTCGTTGGAGACTTCAACCTGTCTGATATAGATTGGTCCTCCTACATGGCTTCATTGGACAGGAGCGGAGAATTCCTCATAGCTCTAAAAGGGGCAGGACTAAAACAGTTGGTGGAATCACCCATGAAAGAAAACACAATCCTAGACCTTGTACTATCAAACAGTACCAGGAACACAGACATTAAGGTAGGAAGCAATTCGGGGTCACTTGACCATAGGTATGTGTGGCTCACAGTCAAAAGGCCAGAGAACATAAGTCAAACAAAACTGAAGATTCTTGACTTCAGGAAGGCTGACTATGTCAAAATGAAAATGTGCATTAAAAACCATCTCAAAGATGTTGCAGGGGGTGACATGGAAGAAAGCTGGACAGCCATAAAAGACTCAATATCTCCAGCCACAACAGAATGCGCAAAACAGATCAGTAAAACTAAGAAGAGAAGAAACCCTCTTTGGTTTTCAAAGGAGTTTGCTTTCAGTATAAAGGAAAAAAAAAAGCTTTCAAAAAGTAAAACAGACAAAGAGGGACAGTGACATGGAGGAATACAAGGCAAGGCTCAAGGAATCGGGGAAGGAGATTAGGATAGCCAAAGCATGAAGAAAGGAATTGCTGAAGGGGTTAAAAAGGGGGACAAGATCTTTTATAGATAGATATATAAGGTAGAAAAGATAAAGCAAAGGGGGTATTGTTTGGTTGAGAACCAGAGAGGGGCTGAATGTAGAGACTGACAAAGAAAAGGCAATGGTTCTGAACAAATATTTCTGCTCTGTCTTCACACAAGAAGAGCAGAGTAGTGGGCCTGTACTAGGAAATGAAGGACACCACACCAGTAAAGCTAACACAAATCCCTTCACAAAAGAAAAGGTCCTAAAAGAACTGAAAAAAACTAAAAAAACAGCAAAGCAAGGGGACCTGACAGTATCCACCCAATAATACAGAAGGAACTCACAGAGGAACTTGCCTCCCCATTAACAGTTCTCTTCAATAAGTCCCTGGAGAGCTTCAGAGTCCCAAATGACTGGAAAAATGCCACAGTTGTACCCCTACGCAATAGTGGGAGCAGGGAAGGTGCTGGTAATTACCATCCAGTCAGCCTCACCTCAGTCATGGGGAAAATCATGGCAACATTACAGAAGGAAAGAATAGTTCAATATATGGAAGTAAATGGAAAACAGGACCTAAAGCAGCATGGCTTCTCAGCAGGGAGGTCATGCCAGACAAACATGATTGATTTATTTGATTGGGTGACCAGAACAGTGGCCAGGGTGGAGCAGTAGACATCATGTATCTGGACTTCAGTAATACGTTCAAGTCCGTTCCACATAGGAGACTAATAAACAAGTTGGAACACACTGGAGTGGGGCATAAAATAATCAACAGGGTTAGGAACTGCATCTAGGAGAGAACCCAGAGGGTCATGGTAAACATCACTTTGTCAGAACAAGGTGGGGTAACCAGCATATTCCTCCCAGGGATCAGTACTGGGGCCATTTTTATTTAATATATTCATCAGCGACATCACTGATGGATTGGAGGGAAATGTATCTCTGTTTGCAGATGACACCAAGCTCTGGAACAGTGTAGACATGCAAGAGGGGGCCACAGGAATGGACTCTGATCTAAAAAAGCTGGAAGAATGGTCAAAACACTGGCATTTGAAATTCAACGCCAAAAAGTGTAATGTTATGCATCTGGGGGGAAAGAACCCAGGCAGGAAATATACCCTTGGATGGGAACAACTGACAGAAATTAAGGTTGAGAGGGATCTGTGAGTACTCATCTCTGATGATTTAAAGACAACCAGACAATGCAAAAAGGTGGTACAGAAAGCTAACAGCATCCTTGGATGCATATGTAGGGGTGTCATAAGTAGAAAAAGTGAGGTGATAATTCCGCTGTACAGGTCCTTGGTGAGACTGCACCTGAAGTATTGCATCCAATTCTGGAGACCACACCTCAAGAAAGACAGAGATCATCTGGAGACCATTCAGAGGAGATTTATGAATTTGATTCACAGACTTCATCAAGAACCCTGCAAGTCAAGACTCAGCCATCTCAAGATGTACTCAATGGAAAGGAGAAGGGATGGAGGGATATGTTTGAGACATTCATATACCTCATAGGAATTGACATTTTAAACTCACTACCTTTTCAGAGAAAGCTTGTCTACATGAACAAGGGGGCACAGCATGCACCTACAGGGAGGTAGATTCAAAACCAACATCAGGAAGTTTTTCTTCTCCAAACGGGTGGTGGAACCTTGGAACAATCTGCCCCCAGGAGTCATGGCAGCAAAGACAGAGAGAGAGTTCAAGCTAGCATGAAGAAAGGCAATGCATGACCTTAGGAAGGAAAAAAGACTAGGGGGGGTACCCTACATGGGCAGACTAGATGGATCATATGGTCCCTTGCTGCCAGCACTTTCTTATGTTCTTAAGGTGTAAACCCTTTGGTCTGGATGGAGGAGATACCACACATCAGAAAGGGAATGTTCAAGAAGTAAATCTTGAAGCACCATCAAGGCCCTGGTATGGAACTCTTTTGTGGAGTGGGACCTGTCCAAGAGAGGGTCCAGGATCAAATTGAAGTAGTTTCCAATAATTAATGAGGTGGGTGGGTGATTGAACTGGGTAATCTTCTCACTGAGATCATCAAAGAAGAGCAGTGAACCAGAGTTAGGGGCATAGATATTGACAAAGTCAGGGGGCCATCCGTCATAATCATATGGACTAACAGACATCAACCTTCTTTGTCAGACTTATAGGCATTGCACTGCCATTTAAGCAATTTGTGAAACAGCAACAACACTACTCTTTTGGAAGAGGAGAAGGAGGTATGGTGTTCAAATCCCACCCAGTCCCTCTTTAACTTTTGAGCCTCTGAAGAGGAGACTCTGGTCTTTTGTAGATATGGCACCTGCATGTGAAGTTTCTTCAAGTGTGACAACACCTGATCCATTTTAATAGAGGACTTGATCCCTTTAACATTCCAAGAGTGAACAAGATATCAGTCATGTTATTCATGAGCAGGGGCACCAGCGTCTTGCTCTGGCCCTCTGAAGGACAGAAAAAACCTGATGTCCCCATGGTATAAGAAGTATATCCAACTTCCAACACCAGGGTAAATCTATAGTGAGACCAAGCACATGATACAGCAATGATCATTCAAATCAAAAAGACTGTACAATACCACAAACTAGTAAGAGTATAGCAAAATACCTAAGTAGTGCAAAACATCTAACATATAACAGAAAGATTATAACAAGCATATCTGTTCATCCTCCTACACCAACAATGCTTGCAGGAATCCCTGCCAATTCCACTGCAGAAAAGTAAGAGGGCTAACCAAGTAGCATGGCAAGATTCTGGGTTAGACAGAGACCTAGCAGATCGATCCAGCTGGAAGGGACATGACTAGTAAGCCATGGACTCATAGCTAGATATGAGCTGGTAAAAATCAGGACTGCCTGGAATAAGGGATGGGCAATAGGCCAGGACCAGCCAAAGCATAAGCCCCACCTAACCACCAGCAGGAGTCTGTCTGCAACAGGGGACTGATCAAGTGCCAACTGAAATGGTCATAAGCAAGGCAGCATGGGTTAAAAGGGTGTACGTCAAAGGCCATGCCAAACTCTTTATGAAGGAAAGTGAAAAAATAAAAAATCAATCAATCAATTCTTTATTTTTAAAAAGCACCTTTCCGAAACCAAAGCACTTTTACAATAAATAGATCAAATACATACAATTAAAACAGTATCATAAAATCAGTCACTAAAATATTCTTAAACATCCGAGTACACCAGGCTAAATAGGTACATTTTTAATGCTGATTTAAAACTTTGGACAGTCAGGCAATCTTGCACCCGATGAGGTAGAGAATTCCACAGGGTCGAGGGCCATAAAATTAAATGATCTGGCCCCAGATGTATTCAAATGGTCCCTGGGAATCTCTAGCAATCCTTCATCAGTGGATCAGAGAGGATGGGGGGGACAGTAGGGATGAAGAAGGTCTTGCAGGTAACTATGTCCCTGGTTGTGTAGGGCCTTATAGGTCAGCAAGCTGACCTTGTAGGTAATCTGCCACTGTACTGGCAGTCAGTGCAGTCCGCAGAGGACAGGCGTTATATTACTGGTCCTAGATGTACCAGTCAAAAGTTTGGCCACCACATTCTGCTGTAGCTGCAAGAGGCAGATATCAACCTCCGGTAGCCCTAGGTAAAGGGCGTTGCAGTAGTCCAGGCAGAAGGTAAAGAAGTCATGGACTAACGTTGATAGATCATCAGCCGGAACCAGGTGCTTCACCCGGGCTATATTCCTCAGATGGTAGAAAGAGGTTTTGACAACAGCCGACACCTGATGTTTAAGGGTCAGGCAGTCATCAAATATAATGCCCAGGTTCCGCACTCAGTCTGAGGCAGCTAACTGGGCCCCCCCAAGCCTAAGACATGAAGGTGATCCTGTCAGCAAACCTGCTTCCCGATAACCTGGGTCCACAGCCAACACCTCCGTCTTTTCAGGGTTTAACCGCAACCAACTCACAGTCATCCAGTCCTGGATCTTGGTGAGACAGTTGTTAAAGACTGAGACAGTATCACCCTGGCTGGGCACAAAGGACATGTACAGCTAAGTATCATTTGCATAGCAGTGAAAACTCAAGCCACACCGCCTAATAATCGCTCCCAACGGCAGCATATATACCACAAACAACATGGGTACCAAAATGGAATCCTGTGGCACCCCAGAGGATAGGGGGAGTGATGCAGAGGAAAACATCCCAGACACTACCCTCTGAGTCCTAGCCTCAAGGAATGATCGAAATCAACTGAGGACTGAGCCAGATAGTCCATAGATAAACTGCAGGCATTCCAACAGCACTCCATGGTCAACGGTATCAAATGCTGCAGAGAGATCAAGAAGGGCCAAGATGGAATGGGTCTTTCAATCTCTCACTATTAGGAGGTCATTTACTACCCAAACAAGGACCATCTCTGTACTATGTCTCTTCCTAAATCTGGACTGGAGAGAATCATAGACATTGTGGCTTGTCAAATGACCATCCCACTGTGACACAACCACCTTCTCAATAACCTTACCCACCAAAGGCCGGTTAGAGACAGGCTTGTAGTTAGCCAGACAGTCCGGGTCCAAGGAAGGCTTCTTAAGTAGGGGCCGAATCACGGCTTCCTTCAAGGGATCAGGAAATATCCCCTTCTCCATGACAACCAGACTATCTTGGCAAGAACCAGGCCGATTTTATCCACACATCCAACTAAAAGGTGAGTGGGACCCAGGTCCAAACTACAGTTGGTTGGTCGCAGCGAATGGACGATCATCACTATGTCATTGATTGTGGGCAGGTCAAAGTCAGACCACACAAACTGGGTGTCTGACACCTCCCTCCAACCACCACAAATCCTATTTGAGAGAGTTAGGAAGAGATCGGACCTGATTGCGGCAACCTTATCTGCAAAGAATTGAGCAAACTCCTCACACCATTCCTGTGAAAATGCTCTTTCGGGCTGAAGACAGATTGGATTGCACAATCTGTCCAATGTCCAGAAGAGCTGGGCTGGTCAATTCTGTGCAGCAGCAGTTTCCCTGGACAGGAATTCTGCCTTCTTATGGGTAATTGCTGATTGATAGACCCGATAATGGTCTATCAAACTAAGCCTGTCACACTCCAGACCTGACTTCTGCCAACACCTCTCAAGCCTTCTTCCCACTCTCCTCAACTCCCTCAAAGTCTCGTCAAACCAAGGAGACTCAGGGCAAAGGGTGAGGGGACAAACTTGAAGAGGAGCAATGGAATCCAGGGCCCCTACTACTGCCTTATTTTAGGTAAGAACCAGGTCCCCAGGATCCATACATTCACTCGACAGACTTGATAGGTCCAGCACCGCCATCAGGCCCTCCTGGGTAACACCCCTCAAAGGGCGGTGCCGGACCATTTCTGTAGGGGCCGGCCTACTGGGGGGCCAGGAAACTGAACCCAATGGTGTGATGGTCAGACCACCTGACTGGCTCCACCAGCAAGTCAGATATCTCTATCCCAGGAGGAACACTAAGTCCAATGAATGACCATCTATATGGGTCGAGGAGGAAATAACTTGTGTGAAGCCCAGTGAATTCATCAGATGGAGGAAGTCCTGTCCAAACTGCGAGAGTTCATTGTTGACCCAGGCATTGAAATCCCCCAGGATCAGCCATCTGGAGGATCCCAATGTCATGTCGACAATGAAGTTCCCAACTTCCAGCAGGAAAACATTCCCATTACCTGGTGAAGGGTAAATGAGAAGAATCCTGCACCACACACCCTCACCCACAATACATTCAGAGGAGTTGGTGATTCCCACTGGTACCTCCATCGGGTTCAGTTCCATTTTAAATCAGATTGACACTCCCCCACTTCTACGATCCAACCTCGGATGGTGTATCACTGAGTACCTGGCTGGTATAACTGAAGCCAAAACAGGGTCAGCATTGTCATCCAGCCAGATCTCAGTGATGCACGCCAGGTCTGATGACCCAACAAGATCAGCTATTATAGCAGTCTTGTTTTTAATAGACCTGGCATTACATAACACCGTCCATGAAGGATTAGTCACTGGTGAAGACTGAGCCACCTGCCTTCCTCAAGCAGAGCCTTTGGGTATGGGAATCAGGCAAGGAGGACCCCTTCCCTGAACCCATTTCACCCCAGGGTGTCTTCTTGTCCCCATTGTTTCAATCCATCCATTCCTTTCCATTCCCCCTCCAGGCCATGCCCCCACCTTCCTCCTCCTCACATCCCCAGAGCCTGACACCATCAATACACCTCCGGAGATAGTGGGGGACATCTAAAAGGGTGGAGGTCTTTAAGCTGGGAAGGGAAATAATGCCTGACCATCCCAGCAACTCCCCAACACATTTTCATACACTTAGATCACCCACAATAAATTCACACCAAACAACACCACACTACACACCCAATCACTCAACTTTCAATCATACACCACATACCATTCATCAATAAATGAACGTAAAATGAAATTAAACAGAGCAGATTATAAATTATAACATAAGTTCGAAGAGGAGGTTGCCACAGTTCTCTCCAGCAAATAGTTTATAACCTCTCTGGGAGCTCTCACTTCACCAATGAAAAGGAGAAAAGAATGAAAATGTCTCTCTAAACCAATCTCTCACTTCGGCTGGGTGTACAATATGTCATTTAAACAGTCTGCAACACAACAGGAAACTCTCACTGTCCATAATGTGTCTTTTAATCTGCCTGCAACAAAACAGGACACTCTCACTGTCCACCAGGCAAGAGAACAAAATAGGAGAAAGTCTGACCATATATCCTGAAGCAGCCTCCTGGGCTGTGGACCTCAAACAATTCTCGGCAGATCACTCTCTCAAATCAATTTTAGACCTAGGAAATCAATAGGCCCCCACACTGAACTCTGCTTCTTTCTGATCTTCTGCAAACCACCAAACCATCCCCAGAGAAGAACACCGATGTGAGATCTAAGCGTGACAGATCTAGGTGAGGGACAGGCTCTTCAGCCCCCCCCCACCAAAGACCAGCAAGGATCACGCACCAGCTGTTCATCCTCCGATGACCACAGGCCCGGTCCTCCACACTATCAATTCCTCCAGCAGCACTCCCCAGGTTCATGTTGGGGTAATAAGGACAGTAACAAATTCACCAGACTTCTTGAGAAACAAAAAAAAATGAGGCAAAAATGAGCCAGTCAGCAAAATCAGGACAGCTCCAACAACCACCAAAACTCCACAGGAACAGCCCAGTCCCAACACAGTACCTCCACTCCTCCACTGGACCACAGTTCTGCTCCAGCAGCCGAAAGCAGCAGGAAACAACTGCAGCTCATCCTCTCCGCTCCAGAAAAACACCACACCTCGGATCTTGCATGCAGTTCCCCCACAATCTCCTCATCCTCGAGCCTCATGTCTGGACATGTCTGTCCACCTGGTGGGGACCACTAAGGGGCAGGAGGGTCCTACATAGCCTCGGCGAGCCTTGCCTTGGAGCACATAAGCAAAACTGCATCACTAGTCTCCTCTGAGGGCATAGGGATGAGTGGAGTAAAGGTAAGAGAAAAAAAAGGGAAACTGGAATGCTGCTAGTTTGTGCATGGAGTGCCAGCACTAGCTATAGGGAGGGCATGCTCATTCTCAGCAAGGGCCATATTGCATTGTACAAGTGGTACCAGGTACTGGAGGGATGGACAAAAACAAAGATGTACAAATAGTGGTAAAACAAGGAATGGAAAGCAAGCCACCAGTGGAAGAAGTAGCATTCTGACAAAAAAGGGGTCACTAGTGTTGGTAAACTTTACTTAGGGTATCAAACGGAAGGAGTAGGAGAGCATCAGTACAACATTTTTAGAAAATAGGGGGTAGGAGAGTGCCAGTATAACATGATTAGAATGGAGAAAGAAACAACTATATTACAAGTATGCAAACATGTCTTAAGGAGGAAATGTCCAAATGGGAAGCAGGACGTCTAATGCATCAAGGAAAAGTCAGCAGAATAGGCATGCCCCCTCATGAGCCATGAAATGTTCAGTTCTGATTGTAGGGCAGGAGTCAAATGTAGAACAGCATCAGCCCACTAAACTCACCGGTATTAAAACTGGATATTTTGTTGAGGGTGAGGGATCGAGTTTCATGCCTATTACATTGGAATCGCCTTGTTGCAGGTGGGAGCCACAGATGTCTTGACGTAAGTCCGAACTTTTGGTTCTTCTGAGCTGGATGGATTTCTGAAAGGTAAGGGAGTGAGTTCCAGAGACTGCTGGATCTGGGTAGAGCTGGGAGCAGAGTTTGCAGAAGAGGTTGATGACAGAGACAGTTTTAATTTGAAGTTGGCTGAAGAGGAGAGATGATGCAGGGGAGTATGTCTACTACTCACCAGCTCCCCTACAGAGCTGTCTGATGAGGTGCCATGCTCTCTGCTTTGGCTTCAGCTTCGAAGTTGCTGGGTGGGAGGTGAGGATCACTGAGTGTTTGATATTTTCTTGCTGTGGCCTCTCCCCCTCCAGCACTATGTAGGGAGCCAAGGGTCATCTTCATGTAAGCCGTTCTATGGCGAGGTGGACCTGCCAAAGCCTCAGCCTGGTGGTGTAAGTTAAGTAATGCTGTGTCCATCTCTTGGGGTTCCTCAGTGTAGACATGTTTGGGGAGCTTCGCTGAGGGCCAGGATTTTTTAATAATAGCTTTGACCAATTCAGGGGAGTAGAATGAATGGGGAACCCTGTTCCATATAATCAGTCAGGTGACTGGGTTGCAGAGGCTGTAAGGGAAATGTATGTCCATTAGGGCATACCAGCCCCTCGTGTATGCCCACCAACATTTGGTGAGAGCTTGTGAGAAGACTGGATAGATCTGAATCCTGTGCTCTTGACAAGTTAAAGGCCCTTGTTCATGGGCCAGCAGAATTATATGTTCCTCAATAGGAAACTGCAGGAACTTGATCAAGATCAGCCTAGGGTGCTAACTGGGCTTGGGTGGGGGACCAAGGAGCAGTGTGACCATTCATTTCAAGTGGGGTCAGCCATTGATAGTGGGAGGATAATGGGGGGACAATTTTGTAGAAAAATGGTGGCATTCTTTCCTTTCACTCCCTCTGGGAAGTCCACAATATGTAAGTTATTCTGGCAGCCCTAGTTTTCTAAATCTTCCAAGCTGTCCCAGGGTTGTCAGATGGTCTAGTCCTCCTCCTTCATATAGGCCTCCATGCAGGGGGGTTTGAGATCTTGTAAATCAATTTGCAGCTCAGTGTGTGATAGTCTCTGTGAGAGTGAGATAATGTCCACTCCAGTACGTTGGTTAGCTGCCTTCATTTTGTTGATTTCTGTGAGCAATTGTGAGAACATCTGCCTTATCTCTTGTAAGTCAACCGAGGTGGAGGAGGAAGACTCTGGGCCTCAAAGCACCATCACACCTGAGCCGCATGGTAAAGACTGACTAGGACACTAAGGTAAGTCAGATGAAAAGAAAAACAGTGGCAAATGGATTTAAGGCAGAAAATACTGATTCTGGGTACTTAAACAGTTTATTACTGATGAGTGGAGTCACAGCTGAGTGATTTAGTGTCAGGTGGTGAAGGATTTATCCAGAGAGAAGAGCTCAAGATGAATTAGGCTGCCATTCCTTTGTCTGACATGCCACACTCCCCAGACAGCAGAAATTCTTGGAATGGAAAAGAGGAAGGACCCTCTCAGTACCAGGGCTTAAAGGGTTACCTGGTATGGTATGGAATGCAGTGAGGGAGGTGGTGCCACTGTATACCACAGAGTTCTTAGCATGGGACAAGGAGAGGGAGAGTATCATAATGGATTGCAGTGAGTGTTTTGAATGAGACAGGGAGAGTGTGGGGATACCAGTTGGCAACAGGTTGTTTTTAGCATAGGAGTGGGAGAGGGAGACAGCCACTTTACACCAGAAAGTGCTCAGTACACGATGCTAAGAGGAATGGGTGCCACATGGCAAGAAGGATTTTTTGGCAACGGACTGAGGGAGGGTGGGGTGCCATTGTGTACCAGGTACTGCTTGACACTGGACAGTATAGGAAGGATCATGGGATCAGGGAATATTTTATTAGGGGACACAGACAAGGAGTGATTTCCACTGGAACCTGAAGAGCTTGACAAATGAGCACTAGAAAGCTTGGTCTCATAAGTTAGGTAGGGGTAACCAATAAACCTTCTTCTACCATCAGTTTCTATATTTCTGTTTTACAGACAGTTCCTTAGACTAAAAAGAAACTGTTCAGAGCAACAGAACATTACTCAGCAAACCAAAGATCTATATGAGGGCAAAAAAGAGAAATTGCAGCTTCAAATCCCAGATAAAGCTCTGGTGTGAGCTAGACTTTGCTATGGGGAATCTCTCTTAGTGCCAAGACTAAAACAATATTATGAGCAAACATCTATGGCACTGGTATTTTTATACCATTTTTTGACTGGCAAGAATTGAGAAAAATCATCAGATATCATTGGCCAAAACTCCCCCCATTACGGAGATCCTCATATGTTTTCATATCATTCACATACTGTATCTTTATAGTGGACCTTCTAACTTTTATGTTATTCTGGTTCATATACATTGAACAAGGGACAAAACAGAATATTTAAATTTGTCCCCCCAAAACAACATTAACCATCCCTCCTAGTTTTGGAAGGTCATCTACGCTCTCTTCTCTTCCACAGCGCAGTCCTCCATCCTGGTCCTCAAGGTGAGGAAGACCATCAGTTCTGACACCTCTCCCCGCTGTTGCCTCTGAAGTCAATGCTTTCTTCACCACATGCACCTCCTCCTTTCTCTTGTCCTTTTCCCATCTCCTCACCTCCCCCTAACCCCAATCCACTCACACCATCTCCTTCTTTCTCCTTCTCCATAATCATACAGCAGACACCCTCAAGGTCTTCCTAGTTCTTAACCCCTTTAAGGGCAAGAGCCCAGAAGGGCATGACCCTAACCTCCTTCATCTTTCTGCCCATCATCAGTCTTCCAATTTCCTTCCTTTTAAATCTCTCCTTCTCCCTTGCCTCCGTCCATGATGCTTGGAAGCATGCCACAGTCTTACCTCTCCCCTAAGGTAGTGGCTCCTCCATTCCTGGTAACTACTGACCTATCTCACTGCTTCCTACCCTTGCTAAACTCTAAGAACACTTAGTGCTTTCTCAAATCTCCCCTTCCTTGAGCCACCCTCATTCTTCACCCCTTTCAAGTCTGTTTTTGGTAAATTCCACTCCACCTCCTCCTCCTGCCTTCTCTGGTTGACTGACTCCATTCTCTTAGGCATTGATCCTGGCCAGATCACCTCTGCTAATTTTGTGGGTCTGGTCAAAGCCTTAGACACCTTAGCTCATCCCCTTCTCCTTGTTAAGCTTACACCTATGGGACTTTCCACCTAAGCTACTAATTGGTTCCATTTCTACCTAGTGGGTAGAACTCATCAGTTAAAACTGGGATTCCCAGTTCCCTGTCTCCCTATCAGCACTGGCGTTCCCAAGGATCCATCCTTGGCTCTATACTATTATCGATTTTACAAAACAAGCTCCTTACTGCCTGTACTGCTGAATCCATTTATATGTACACAGACGATACAGTTATATTTGCCTCTGCCCCCACCACTGATCTGATGACCAGCCTCCATCTGGACTTTGACAACATCCAGCTCTGGTTCTGCTTTAATGAGTTGTCCCTCAATGGAAAAAAAAATGTTCTCCATGACCTTCAGAACCAGGCAAGAGCTCTTCAGACTTACATCCCTCCCCTCTTTTCACACCCTAAATGGGTCCCCTTCTTCATGTACCTTGGGATGTGGGTTGACCATCGCTTTGACTTTTCTGGGCATGTGGACACCATCCCCCCAAAACTGCACCCAAAATTAGGTACATTATACAGAAACCATGGGTGCATCCTCTTGCAGGCTAACAGATCCATCCTACAAAAAGTTATCCTCCCTAGGGTCATCATCAGAGGGGGACAACCAGGACTATTGTCCTGGGCCCTGTTCTCTGGGGGACCTGAGAGAGAGAGAGAGAGAGAGATGGCTTTGCTTTCCTTTTCTGCTGCTTCCGCTACCCAATTTAATTCCTCACAGCACCCCTGCCCAATGTGGTCTGCCTCTCACCTTGGCAATAGTCATAGATCAACAATAAATAACATACTGAATGGCAGGCAGTAGTGCTGCTGGCTAGTGAAGCAGAGCAGCAGCAGAGGCAGGCTGCAGGCAGGGTGAGTGGAAACAAAAAAAGGTTGACTGAGAGGCTGGAGCCAGGAGCCAAGGGCAAACTGAGGAATAGGCAGATGGCGACAGACCACACGTCACGATCAGGTGTGTTGTTGCTCAGTGGAGAAGAAGAAGAGCTAGTCAGACACTAGGAAGTTAGAAACACTCAGCAAAGAATTAGAAGAGGCACAGGCACAGGCAGTTTCATTTAAGAATTGAGCAGAATACAGAAATGTTGACATTAAGCTGCAACAAAATTTACTCAAATACAGGAAAGAAATAATCAATAGGAAGCAGAAAACAACTGAATGAGAAAAGGAAGATTATTCTAAAGGTGATATTTTGAAGTGGGGAAGGCAGAGGTTGAAAAGCAGGTGAAGAAGCTGCAGCAAAGTACAATTTACTATTAACAAATTACAGAAAGAAGGGAGACGTTTTAGCACCAAAGTGAAAACTGCCGAGGGATCTGATCTGACACCTGGAACTAGCAGAAGTACTGATAGAGTTTTTTTAGACAACTGGGGCAATTTAAACAGAATAAGAAAAGAACAAGATGAGGCACGAGGAGAGGCACAATAGGATGAAGAGAGAGAGAGAGAGAGAGCTGAGATTGGGCAAAAAGACTGCCTACAAGTGATTAACATATCAGGAATACCTCAAAGTTATTCGCAAGCCTCAGTATAAAGTAGAAGTCTCACATACAGCCACACACTCAAAATAAATTTATTTCAAGTTTGTTTCGACCTATGGAAATTCTTTAGGAAAATCAGGCTCAAGGTAATTTTTGAAGAAAAAAAGAACACTGCAGCGGCAACAAACAAGATGGGATTCATGGGGATTTACACCTCATGGCAGCTGAAGGTATTGACTTGTTAACTGATGCAATTTTATCTGATACTACCACTGGAGATCAGGACAATTCTAACACTCATTTTGTTCTAGATTTGCTTAATAAGGATGAGTTAAGACATTTTTTAGTCCACACCAATGAATGCAGAAGCTCCAGTCCTGTGACAGATTCCATGAGCATGAACAATGAACAGTTTGAAGCATATAGAAAATTAAGTTTCAAAGGTAAATCAACTTTCTGCCCATTTACCACGAATGCTGCTTTACTAATATGTGAGAGAACTGTTACCTTTCATTTACAGGGACTATTACCTAACACCACTTCCCTCAAGCAGTTTAATTTGAGTAAAACAGAATGTATTGCCTTGAAAGAATTGAGTGACAAGGACTGGGTTAGTAAATCCCACAAAAAAATAGGGTAATGTTGTTATGGGAAGAGAACAATATGTTGGTAAAGTAGAAAAGCTGCTCAAAAATGAAAATAATTATTAGAAACTGTCTAATAATCCAATGCAGATTTTGAATAAGGACTTATGTAGAATTCTAACTAGAGCCATTGCAGAGCACTACATTACTGAATAAGAATTTGGCTTTCTCTCTGGAATGAACACCCGGTTGCCCCGGGGTTCTATATTTTACAAAGGTACATAAAAATCTTAGTACCCCACCCCCGGGAGACCAATAGTTTCAGGCAATGCCTCTATTACCAAACATCTAAGACATTTTCTTGATTTTATTTCTTACAGGACTACATAAAAGATTTACCATCCTATATCAAAGATACCAGGGATATATTAAGGAAATTTGAATCTTTTGCCTGGCATGAGAGCTATGTGTGAATTGACATTGAGTCACTTTTTACATCCATAAAGCACAATTTGTGGGTTATGGTTTGCAAATTGTTTCTGAAAAACAAGAGAGACAGAAATTTCCCAACTGAATTCATTATTGAGGTCCTGGATCTCATTCATAATGCCCTTGAGTTCAATAATGATCTCTATCTCCAAATTTGTGGCACTGCAATGGGTGCCAGTATGGCACTCAGCTATGCAATTTTTTTCTTGGAATGGTTTGAAATGCTGAAGATTTACAAAAGAGAAAGTAATTCCTTCCATGGATACATCAAAGCCTGGCATTGTTATATAGATGACTGCTAATACATGTGGGAAGGATATTAAAATGAGATTCCCAAAGTTTATTGAGAGGCTAAACAATAATGAATTTAATTTGCTTTTTACTTATAAATTTGACAAAAGGGAATTGGAATTTATGGACATTCTGTTTTTTAGCACTCCAGGTAGTGTTGTTACAAAAAAGACATATCATAAGAAAACTGCTGCAAATGTATTACTCAGGGCAGACAGTGCCCACCTCCCTAAATAAAAAAAATTCATACCCTTTAGGACAAATGCTGTGATGTGTACGGAATCTGCAGCAGGGAGGAAGACTTTCAGGAGTGGGCAAGCAAGCTAGAAAGTAGATTCCTGTCCAGAGGGTACACCAGGGAAGTTCTGGTCACCTTTGTCACGGAATTTAATAGTCTGGCAGGGACAGTGGGCAATACAATCCATAAAGTCAAGTCAAGTCAAGTCATGTTTATTTATAAAGCGCCTTTCGAAATCAAGGCGCTGTACAAAAATAAATAGAACAGCAAAATCCAAGCATTAAACAACCATAACTATAAAGAATAAGCCAAGGTAAAAAGATATGTCTTTAAAGCAATTTTAAAACTGTCAGCGGTCGGGCATTCTCTTAACCAGCGAGGTAGAAATTCCACAGGGTTAGAGCCGAAAAGGCAAAGACACGAGATCCCGATAACTTCAAACGAACCCTGGGAATCTCTAGCAATCCCTCACTGGCGGAGAGGATGGAGGGGGCAATAGGGAGCCAGAAGATCTTTCAGAAAACCAGGACCCTGGTCGTGTAGGGCTTTAAAGGTTAGTAAACCAACCTTAAAGGTGATCCACCACCGAACAGGCAGCCAGTGCAGTTCGCGAAGCACAGGCGTAGTGTGACTGGTTCTAAGAGTCCCAGTCAAAAGCCTGGCTGCGGCGTTCTGCACCAGCTGAGCGATGGATGTCGAGCCCTGGTAGCCTAGGTGAGAGGAATTGCAGTAGTCCAGACGGGTAGTAACAAAGCGTGGACCAAAGTTGGAAGGTCCTCCGGGGAATCAGATGTTTCACCCGGCGATAGTCCCTCAGATGGTAAAAAGGATTTGACAACAGCTGACACCTGGTATTTCAGGGTCAGCCAATCATCAAAAATAACGTCCCCAGATTCTCACACCTGCTCCAGAGTAGAGAGCGTACACCACCAAGTAATAAACCCGATGGCTATCCAACACCCAAACCACCCCCAGGACAACCTGGATCCACTACCAATACCTCAGTCTTATCCGGATTAAGTCTCAACCAGCTCAAACTCATCCAAATTCTGATCTCATCCAGGCAGTTATTAAGTACAGAGAGTGCATCACTCTGATCGGGGAGAAAGGACAGGTACAGTGGCCCATTCTTATGAGTGATCATATTAATAGATCTATTACAGAAAGAAACAGTGTCTTTCAAAAAGGGCTGCCTACATCACAGACAAAATAGTACACAGTAGACTACAAATGACTAATGATACTACAAGAGGTACCTGGCTGCCCAAACATCCTGAAGGCTTTTACAAGTGCCTGCACTGCAGTATTTGCAGATTGGACACCCCTGAGAAATCCTTTGAACATCCTGCTCACACAAACACCACAGTTAAAATATATCAGTGCATCACATTGAGACACCATTTGTGGTGTATATGTTGTGTGTCCCTGTAAGAGGATATATGTTGGACATATTACCAGACCCTTGAAGCAGAGACTACAGGAACATGTTAGGTCACTAGAGAATATGAGAGAGGATACACCTGTAGGGGTACATTTCTCCTCATGTCACAATTCTAATAGAGAAGCAGCGAATTTAAAATCCACAGGGAAAGTGAACGTAAAGTGGCCACTTTGCGTTATCATAATGTTACACGAAGTGGCCATTGAAAAGTGCTCACTTCACCTTGTTTATTATGACTTCGCATTGTTATTCCACCTTAACATGAAGTAAGGCAGAATGACAATAATATAGGCACTTTAGGCAGCCACCCCCCCCACATACATCACATGGCTTACAGTACTGTAAGTCACATGCTTTAGCCAGGCAGGAAGAGAGTAAGTCGTACATGCACATATTTTCACTTTCTCCTTTGCAGAGGTAGAAGGAGGAAGCATTTTGTGTGGAGAGGAGAGTTCAGACTGTTATTAGTTTGCATCTTTAGCAAATAGCAGAAAACCAAACAGCTTTTTTAAAAGCTAAATCTTTAGTTTTTTGTACTATTTTCAGTTCTTTTTTGTGACCAATTTCTTTGTTTTATAAGTTTTGTTTATAAGTGTGTGTGTGTGAGACAGTGTGTGTGAAGAAGCTGCTCATCGCATGACGCATCGGAGAGGGAAGGAGTGTGTTGTGCGATGGACCTGGGAGAGTCTGTGGCCTGTGGCTTTGGGCAGAGGGGAATGCACACACATGAGGATCATAGGGTGTCAATGGACCGCTCCCAACTGTTTGGTCCTGCCTCTCCCCCCTCCAGAAGTAGCAGCACCACCAGTGCCACTGCCACATCCATAAAGTCCTCCACCACCACCTGTAGCAGCTGCAGGAGCTCCAGCAGAACCACCTCCACAGCAGCAGAAGAAGCACTAGGTGCGTGACAGTGCTGCTGGCACTACATCTGCCCCTCCTGTGGCTGCCCCCCCACAGCTTGGCAGTTTTTTAACTGTGTGGGTGGGACAGCAGCATTGTGGTGTGTTAGCTATGTGGTGTGCACATGTGCCATGGCCTCTGGGGGACACATCTGGGGACTGGTGGCCAGAACAAACATATGCTGAACCACCACAAGGTAGAGTGACAGGCTGCAAGAGCCTTGTTAATGGAAACGTGCCCACCTTTCATCACAAACTGATCATTATAACATAAAGAACATTCAGAAAGCTGCTGGCCATTCAGTAAAATGAAGCATACCCCCACACACTACCTGGCATCATGTCATAATGTTGCTGAGCGTGGGAGTGGAACATGGGCATCTCATCAGAACATGAAGTCCTCTGAGACCCGGTTTAATGAAATTATGAGCATTTTTGCCAGAGAAGTATTGCACTATGTAAGGGCACATGGAACAAGAAAGATTCCCTTGGAGGTAAGGCACCCATATATTGGGTGCAATACCATAACTATGTAACTTTGTGAATCTCTTTAAAGAAGCAGTGCAACAATCTGTTGAAAATGTTGACCTATACTTTTTTATGCTATTTTACATTGCCACTTTACGTACATCCTGACTTGTGTGATACTATTTTTGCAGTTTTTGAGTCTGCTTTACTACTTTTTTTCATGTCTGCTATAATAAAAGGAGCACTTTTTTAATATGATGCAGGACAGGTCCTTGTCAGTAATTTCTGCTACTTTTCTCCATCAGTTGTTATATATTACTTCTGTTGTAAAATTAAAAATTATGCAGCAGGCAGTGTTTTATGACCTCACAGAACAATATTTATTCAAAAACGGCTGCAAATAGTGTTAAAAACCTGGTCAGAGCAATATTGAAAGGCGTGCTCCTTTCTTTTTCAGACATGAGAAAAAGTAGTAAAGCAGACACACACTTTGAATAGAAGGGTATCATACAAGTCAGGAGGTAACTAGTGGCTGGCAATGTAAAATAGCATAAAAAAAGTGTAGGTCAAAATTTTCACCACATTGTTGCAATGCTGCTTTAATTTATAATTTAAGTATGACATTATGTGCTTACAATCACAACGCACAACATGCATCTGTCTTGTGTCCAGAAAATTAAGTGCTAAGGAAGTGAAATGGGAGTGTTACACCACATGCAAAGTCCCCCAGAATTTATGATGCAGTCATTCATGAGTGCAGTGGTCACACAGAGTCCCCAGAATTCTTCTGCATCCCAAAAAATGCATCTGTCTTGTGTCCAGAAAATTGCCAAGTTCTAAGGAAGTGAAATGGGAGCATTACACCACATGCAAAGTCCCCTCAGAAATGATGACCATGAGAGAACTGTTGCTGGTCCAAAGTGTGCTGTGATTCCCGCAAATGTGATGCGATCACCTCAAGTGGATGGAAGGGTGCCCTTTGTCTGTACACTAATAGCAGCCTCGGTGAGTTGATATATATATATATATATATATATATATATATATATATATCTATATCTATATATCTATAAGGGATATGCAGGGGGACCTATGCGATATATGCTCTATGCACATGAGTGCTGTTTGACCTTGGGTAACCTCACACGTGGCATAAGCCATGAGTGAGGTGCCCTAGGGCAAACAACACAAGTGTACACAAATCATATATCACAGAAGGTCCCCCCTGCATATTTCATTTATGCAATAGTGAAGGATTTCATGTGTAAGTGCACTTTTTAAATAATGTTTTTAGAAATAAAAAAAAATATGGAAATGTGTGTGAGTTTATTTTGTGCTTTGCCATGTTGATGCGCCATCCTCTGTGGGCTGTTACAGCTGATTGGCTGAAAGTATGGCTTGAGAGTTTTTAAAAGATAAAAATGGTGGCAGAATTTAGCGAACGCTGTTGGGAAGAATGCAAGAAAACAATGGGTGAGTTTAGTGAGTGCTTGCCGTCAGAATAGTATTCACTTTTATGAAGTGCTTTTTTTGGTTTTTAAAGTTATTTTTGCATAACAGCTGTAAATTTGGAGTACAGCAAGCGGCATTGGGAAGAAGAGGTGATTGAGTTGATGCACCCATAGTGGCAATGTGAGTGAGTGGGGCAGAAAGAAAACAACAACTGTGGTTTTAGAGAGAAACAATTTTAATTTCAGGTCAGCAGTTCTGTTTGTGGGTGATGAATGTAGGGGAGAGATTTAAAAAGAGCTGCAGTTTGGCTACTCGGCAGTTGTTTACAAAGTCAGGGGCTGAGGCAGTGTGGGACCCAGTTAGGAAGGAGATAGTGGTGACAAGCATCGGAGTGACACGTGCTGGTTTATTGTCATATTACACTGCGTTTTTTGAGTGTGAGGAAGAAATTTACATGGATAATGCTGGGGAGAGGGTTTTAAAAAAAATAGAAAACAGATTTTTAAACTGGATGCATTACTGTGTATGGGGCAAGATCTGTACACAGCAGTACTGACTGTGTGCGAGCGTGAGAAAGTGAAAGTGTGTCAAACTAGGAAGTAGTCGGGCACTGTATGTATAAATGGTCACTGTATGTATACATTTATTTATACATACAGTGAGTCAGAAAAATACGTTTATCACACTCAATATATGTCTACCCCATTGCATAAATATATATATATTTTGGTATTTTCTAGGTGGGGAGTTGACATATATAGATTTGTACTCATTGTATTGTATTGTATCACAGGTCACAGCTACTGTTGGTGTGCACATTCCAGTGCTTGATGAGAAATTTTCGCATTGAAATTGGAAAAGGAATACTGTCAAGCCAATGAAGGTAAGTTTTTTTTGGGGGGGGGATATTTGCAGGTAAGTCTCATTAATGGTTTCTTATTTGGTTACTTCACAGATTCCATCTGCATATTTCTCGTGTTTGGTTGGTAATGATGGTCATGGTCCTCGATTGAAACGACTTCTGTGCGTTGCATGTCACCTGCCGGGGTGCCTAATGTTGAAGAATTTCTTTGGATAAGGCAACTATGCCACAACAAAGCATCTGAAAGTTTCCTTAAAAAAGAAATGAAAGACTTATTACAACTTGATTGCAGCAGTAAGACATTGTGTTTAATCCGTGAATGTTCCACTGGTATCTGGATTAACAAAGGTAGCAAGCTGTCACACTGCAATCAGCAGATTGCAACTTAATTTAGTACCAGGCTGTGTAACAAATATACTGTGCCAGTGTCCCTGCATCTCAACTCAATTTACATTTCAAAACCACATCTTGTCAAGTAACACAACCTGGGTCCAACTTTTTCAACACTGTTATGGCTGCACAGCTGCAAGCTTGGAATCCAGTGCATGATATGTTGCAGAAATAGTTTTTGTGATGTACACATGTCACCTAGTTTATGAATCCCCAGTCAGATTTGGTGCACTCTTTTTAAAAAACCAAACTTAACAGATGAAATAAAATATGTGTACTTAACAGTATGGATTTGAAATGGATATTTTAAAGATTCCTGTGGATGGTACTGCTGCTGTACCATTGATACCAACTTTCAGCAAAGGAGAGCCATTTGTTGTTAACCTGCAAAAAAACAAAATAAGTTTACCGTATGTGTTTCACCATTGCAGCTCAGAAAAGCAACAGAAAACAAAACACACAGCTAAAGGAAGTTGAATAGCATAAAACATTAGTGCACATACTCACTTTATAGTTTTAATATCAAGAAGCCTTGTGCCTGTGGCTGATGAATGTGGTCTCCTGTTCGACTTCCTCTGCCTTGGCAAGGTCAATGTAATGGGTAAACATTGTCAGAATTACACTGGTGGTGGGTGCTGGTGGTCATTGCTGCAGCAGATGATGATGACATTCCCTCTGACATCTTCTTGCATCTGGTGGTGGTGGCAGTGGCTATCAGCGGTGTTATGGTGGTGGTCCAGGGGGCACACAAAGTCATTTCCTGTGGTAGCAGTGGCTATCAGTGGTGTTATGGTGGTGGTCCAGGGGGGCACACAAAGTCATTCCCTGTGGTGGCAGTGGCTAGCAGCGGTCTTAGGGTGGTGGTACAGGGGCCAGGATATATTGTGATCTCTGTTACAAATATGACGTGAGTCTTGACATATGGAATCTGAGTCACTCTAAGTGGGACACTCATTGAACCTTATGAAAAAGAAAACATGTATCATACAAAACATATGACAGCCTTTTAACAACTTAAGTTAAAACCTGCCAACATTAACCTTATCACCATCCTCATAAAGAAAGCTGCCCTGAAAGTCTTCTATGTCTGGAGTCTGACCACTGGGAAAGTCTTTCTCCACTGTGTCATCATCTACATCAGTGGTAGCCCATTTCATGCTGCCATTGCCAGTGCCACCAGGATGGTCCATTTCTACATCACCAAAACCATGACTAAGCCGGGGTACGAATGCTGAGGTTGCAGTCTGTGCTGGTATGTGCCTCTCATTCATTTTTATGAATGTTAGCAAACTGGCATTTGCAGGAGAGAGGTTTGTATGATGATTCTTAACTATTGCACCTGCTGAGCTGAATACCCTCTCGACACTTACACTGGAGGGTGGGCATGTCAGGTAGTTCAGTGCCACTGCAGTAAGCTCTGGCCATTCACTGACCTTTCCGCTCCAGTATAAAAGAGAATAATCAGTTATTGACAGATGCCTGTTTTCAGAAAAATATGATTCAACCACTTTCTGCACTGCACTAAGTCCAGTGGTTGATGCATCATCCTGTTCTCCAGAATCATTTATTTCACAAATCCCCACTTGGGACAAAGCCTCCCAAAGTGGGTTGATGCCAACTGCTTTCGATAACAGACTACCTGGAACTGCAGTCCCCTTCCCTTTACAGGATATGCTTGATAGTCCTCCAGGTTCACCTTCAGCCTGATCATGCTGCTGAGGTTTGCTGACCTTGGCACGTGACTTCTGTGCCCCGTCAGCCAAGCGCACCAGTTGCCCACTGACATTTTTTACTTGTTCAGGCCCTCCCTCCAGTACTGAGGCAATTCCCAAGTTTGTATCATGAATCAAGCATTGTTGCTATTGCAAAGCTGTCACTACGCTGAATGCTCAATATGTGATGATTCAGGTTTAATACATGTATTTCAGCAGCATACTACTAGCACTGTCTCCAGCAACATCAAGGCTATGCTGCACATTCACCAATGTCTGCCTCAGCACCCACTGCAGTAGAATTGATTGGCTAATGGAGGCAGACTCGACACTCACTGCCTGCATGGCATGTTAAAAAGGCCACAAAGTTGTTATTACAGAGTCCATGAGGCACCACTGTTCAGTCGTCATAGACATGGAGGCCCCAGAACTGTCACGGCTAGTATGCATGACAAGATATTCTGAGATGGCTTTTTTATTGTTCATGCAACCTCTCTGCCATGTATAAAGTGGAGTTCCACTGGGTGACAACTTCCAGCTTCAAGCAGTGCTGAAGGAGGCTGTTTCGGATCTGCAACTGCCGAAGTTGGTCAAGGGCCTTTGCAGATCATGAAAAGTGAAAATAAATACTGCGTGCAACTGTCAGCATTTCCTTTACATCAGGATGCTACAGAAACTCCTGCACCACAAGATTTAAACAGTGGGCCATGCATGGAACACAAACAAAGCCACCATTTGTGATGCATTTCACCACATTTGATCCATTGTCACTTGCTATGAGTCCATCTCTCAGGGACAGGGGGTTCAACCACTTGTCAATTTCCATCAGTACAAAGTCCAACATGTGTTCACCAGTGTGTAAATAGGTCACATTGTGCATAGCAATCATTGCCTACTGTTTTCTGGAAGATTGCTACCACGACACTTCACCTTACTGCACTGTTTATTTACACTACCAACAGCACAAGCAACACCCAGCACCTACACCCAATGTGCAGTTGTACACAAATAGGAACTCCCCACTGTTTTGCCACTTGTCCACATATCCATACTTAAATGGATGAATGGAGAGGAGGAATGTTGAAGGGCATGTCTTACAGAGTCGGACACAGTATGGTACAACTCAGGGACAGCATGGGTCAAAAAGTATGTTCTGGATGGGACCTTCCATTTTGGACAGGCATGTGCAGGAAACTACCGGAACCCAAATTCTCCACAAAGGAGGCGGGCAAAAGATCAATTGCCAGCATTTCAACTACAGCAGCATTAAGTTCACGTGACACTGTATGATTGGGTGGGTACTTCAGCTTATGCGCAAAAACACTCTGTAACATGGGCTGACTTAAACGTTTTACATGGGGTGTGATGACAAATGGTTCTGCTTTGTGAATGGCAGGGGGTGGAGTGCGGACGTTTGATGAAGACGGTTGCACAGGTGATGATGACAAACCCACAAATGCAGTTATTTTGTCAGATTTACCAACCAGGGTTGATGTACCACTTGCACTAGACATACTACATTCACCACCACCACCACCACCAAAACTGCTACTGTCACCAGCCCTGGACAACATTTCAAAATCATTATGCTCCTCCATCTCATCATGCCTATAGTAATCCTCTGCTCTTATTTCATCACTGTTGCACACATTTAATTTCCTACTTGATTTATCAGTCATGGAAGTGGATAACATGCTCATTATGGTTGATGATGAGGGAGAACACCCCACCGTGGTATTAGTTGCCATCTTGTGCTGGGTCCCCAGTGCCATGTGCTTGTTCTTAAGATGCATATGCTGTCCTCCTGTGCCCAGATGGGTCCCTTTTTTATTTTGACTCACATGTGCATGGCAAATCTGGCAGATTGCAACTGACTCATCATTTGCATCTTGCACAAAAAAATCCCAAACAAGGGACTGTGATGGTCTACTTTTAACATGTCCCTGATGTTGCTTATTGGACTCCGTTCTTTTAAGCCATGAAGTGGAGGGTGTGGTACATGATTTTTTGGGTAGGACACACTTCTACTGCAACTGACCACCACGACTACCTGTCATTATTACTGGTTCATCATCATCATCACCATCAATAGAAACTGGTAGATCACATCTCTTTGTGGGGGGAGATTAATGCAAACAGACCCTGACACAGCCACCTTGAATTTCTTTTTCTCCAGTTCCCAACTGGGGTCACTTACATCATTATCATATTCATAAACATCACCCACATCCACATCTTCTGCTTGGATGCTGGCATGTGGACTCCATGTTGCAACCACAGCAACATCATCACCATCAGATTCATCATCATCAACACCACCATCAAATGATATTTTTTCACCACACTGTGAATCACTGCATGGCAAATGGGTGACCTGAACCATGGTGGAAGAAATGTCACATTGTATGCTATCGTTGACATGATTATCAGAATCCTCATGTTCAGTTACTGGGATGTTACTGGGAAGTATGACATCATCTACGCTGCCACTTACCCGCAATGCTTCACACTGCACTATATTGTTGGACTCGGTAAACTGGTTAGAAGTGGAACTTGAGGCGGCAATACTCATACCACCACCAGCAACTGCATTAACACTACCGGCCGAGACAACATCATCTCCTCCAACTATGAGTGAAGCTACTGATTGGGCTGTAAAAAACATTGCAGGAGAAATACCTTTCCTCACATTAGCAATGCACTTCTGCATCTGCGTACTACCACGCCCACAGACAATCTTACCACTGGCAGCAGTGCCATGGCTAGAAACAGCTTTGCTTGCACGTCTCTTTGCGGACATTTTGGGGGATCAACAATGATATTCTAAACATATTTAGATTTTGGAATGTTCACTCTGGGTGGGTGGACGCTGGATGTGAAGCCAAAAAAGCAACTGTGGCTTCAGCAGCAGATACAGATGCAAATTCATAAGTTCAACAACACCTTAACTAGCCAGTCGTGCTGAAGTCACAAACAATCCAATCTGGAAAATAATTCCTTTTGCCAGTGTGGGGGGGGGGCACTGACTGCAGTGCAAGTAGCAAAATAAAGAAAAGATACCACAACGGCAGTACAAAATCATGCAGCTGCAGTGGATAGCAGGTTCCCACTGCTGTGCCTGCAGTTACACTGTGGCACAATCAAAGGTGTATTCTTTGATGTCACACACTGCACACACACTCACACACACACACACACACACACACACACACACGCGCACAATTTATCTACAAGTAATGTGTAGCAAATTGAAAACTTTAGTAATATACTACATATTTTAAACAACCTGCAATTATGAACTGCTGCTTCACCAGATCCACACAACACACAATCAGCAAAAAAATGTCAACAATTACTAACAATATTACTGTGTGTACATTAACACAGTCAGTTATATAACAAAAATATTAACCAAAAAGAAAGGACTCCCTATTTCTCCAACTTAAATCAACCTACACCACAGATATGCCCCTCCCCAAAGCACACTTTCACTGTCTCTTACTACACAGACTCAATGTTGTACATTAACATTCAAAATCCACACACAAACAATAAATGCTCGATGATTTGAGCACAGGAGGGTTTTCTACACTCGATGAACTAAAGTCTGAGCAACAAAATTACTCAAAAAGGCTTTTTTTAACAGCTTTTAGAAGGTTTGAATCACAGAGAGCTCTCAGAGCAGATTGTCTCCTATAGCTTCCTTCACACACTACCCTGAACTGAGGCTGTGCAGAATAATATAGAGCCCATGTGACCTGAAATACCATGAATCACTGCAAAATTCACCTTTGGGGGTTAAAAACAAGGCGAAGTGAGGTGCAGTACATTGTTTTCAATGCACTTCACCTTTAAAATTGGTTGAGTAGTGGTCTGGGAAGGCAGAGTAATATGAAGCCATTACTTTCAATGTACTTTACATTACCCATTATAAGGCGAATTACTCCACCTCACATTGTGGAGTACTCCGCGAATCCACCTTTACTCTGCGATTTCACTTCGTTGAGTGAATTGAGCCTACTTCGCCCACCACTAAATTCTAATTCTGATGAATTAAGATTTATGGGCAGAGAACATGTTCCTGTCCTGAGGAAAGGGGATAACAGGACAAATGTCTTATTTAAGAAAGAAAGCTTCTGGATATTCACACTTAAGAGTACTGAATGAACAATGGGACCTCAAGCTGTACCAGCTTTATTAATTAGAAAAAAAAAGGAAAAAAGCATTCTGTAGTTGTCATTTATTTATTTCCTTAAAAAATTCACCTCTCTGTTTGAAACTTGTGCCCTAACCACAGTCAAAATGTCAAAGAAAAAAGGTTTTTATTTAGCATTAGTCACAAAAGTACAAAATGTTAGGAACATGACCCCTATGTAGAATTAATGTTTTCTAATGGTCCCCCTTATTTCTGTTTTGATATTGGAATGTGGACTCCAAGGACATTACTATGTCTCTAAACCACATATCAAGAACTATATTGTGTTAGCATTTTTTACATAAGTTGAAAAATACTGAGATCACAAACCCTGTGTAGAATTTATACTTACTGATGGTCCCTCTCCTCTCTATATTTATTTTTTGCTTTGGTTTTTGATTTTGGAATGTGGACTAAAAGGGGTTTGGGCAATGAAATGATAACTACTGTATATTCCTTAAACACTGTATTTTTTATCATTTCAGATGCTTCATATCTATCTTTCTCTATACTGGAGGCAATCAGAAACAGTTGATTGCAGACCTCCTTGCATGTTCACAGATGTCTGAGAACCTCATGCTCTTTCTGTTTAATGGTCTACCAAGATTTATAGTCATCTTTGAGCATTATGCCTTTGAATTTATATAATTACTTAGACTGTAGTGTTGTAGTTGGTTGATTTTTGTCAATTTGAGAAATTGTTTTGTAAATTCCACATTTTTGCATATTAAGTAACTTTTTCATTTATGTATTGTTCATGTTTATTTATGTTTATTCAGGAGGGTTAATATAAATTGTTAGGTGCTGCTCACAAACCATGGCCGCTGATGAAGAGTTTCTGACCCAAAGTGCTGGGGTGTTGTGGCAGTGGTGTGATCTGTATACACACTCATCTTGATATTTCCAATAAAGCATTTTTGAGTGGTGCATTTCTGTGCTTTAGGAGTGCAGGTTTCTTAGCTGCAGTCCTGATCCTGCCTATGTTTGACTATGGAGACATTGGCTCAGATATTCAAAATAGTTACACATGGCGCAACAGTGTTGCACCATGCACAACCCACTGATGCACCCCGGCATGATATTCAAAAGGGAAAAGTGCACTGCACAAATCCCGATGCGCCGGAGCACATCATTAATGTATGCAGGCACAGGTGTGGGGGGGTATGCCCATGCATAACCTGCACAGCCCGATATTCAGCCTGGGATGTGCAGAGTCATGCATGTGCAACCCCTACCTGCACCTGCACAAAGTTAAGCCAAAAAAAATAGGAACAAATGATGGCCACCCACAGGTGAGCTGACGCATTGCATGGCGCAACACGGCAGCTGCCACCTGTGGGTGGCCACCCGAGTTCCTGCCACACCTGGTGGCACCCCCCATGCCCCATCACTGGCATCCATGTCAATAAACCCCCCTTCCAAGATCCCTGGTGATCCAGTGGACCGCTATGCGCCCGATCGTGGGCATTTGTCTCCAAAACACATCCCCGTCCAATATCCCTAGTGGTCCAGTGGACCTCTATGTGCCCGATCACTGGCATCAGTATAATACGCCCCCATCCAATATCCCTGGTGGTCCAGTGGACCAATCGTTGCCCGATCACGGGCATCCATTTAAATCACCCCCCCACCAATATCCCTCGTGGTCCAGTGGACCACACTCTGCCTGATCGCGGGCATCTGTAAACATAAAAGTCCTATTACCCTGGTGGTCTAGTGTACCCCCCTCCCACCTGCCCACTGAGCCCCACTGCCCTTCTCTCTTCCTGTCAGCTGGCGATGGGTAGCACCACCCATCTGCGCCCGCCACCCACCAACTGAATAGCTTAGAGCTGCACGCCTATTGGTTCACAGCATGAAACATGGGCATGCAGCCCATACCATATTACACAGTCCAGAACATGAATGAATCATTCACATATCTGGACTGATACGGTATGGTTGTATGCCCATTGGCTCACGCTGTGAACCAATGGACGTGCAGCCCACAGGGTGGGTGGCAGGGCGGCAGGTGAGGAGGGGAGTACACTAGACCACCAGGGTAATAGGACTTTTTTATGTTTTACAGATGACCGCGATTGGGCAGAGTGCGGTCCACTGGACCACCAGAGATATTGGACAGGTGGGTATTATACCGATGCCCGTGATCGGGCACATAGCGGTCCACTGGACCACCAGGGATATTGGACAGGCATGTGTTTTGGAGACAAATGCCCATGATCAGGCTGCAGGGGGCGTCGGTCCCTGACAGCTGCTACCTGGTAGGGTGCCAGGCACAAGTCGTTGGAGATCGGTGTACCTGCATACTAATGGGATGCAAATGGAGCCATAATGACTTGCAAATGGCCCCATGTGCACCTTGCATAAATGATGGCCCCATTTGCATGTCCTCTTTTGAATATCACAGGTGCTGTGCATGGCGCAATGGCACTTGCGCTAGTGCATCTCCATTCTCCACTCTGGCCATTTGAGCTGGCGCAGTGCCACTGCGCCATGCACAGTGGGGGTTGCCAGGGTGCGATATTCAAAGCTGCTGCACCATAGCCAGCTCTGTTGAATATCGCCCAGGCCACACCCCTGCGCAACCAAGTTGAGCTGCACCCAGGCTTGCGCCACAGCCTGGCGCAGTTTGAATATCCAGGCCATTGTTTACAATGCTGCTCCTACATCAACACTTGCCAGACTGGATCGTCTTTATCACTTCTTCTGTCAATTTGCCCTCCACTGCCCACCCTGCACTCACCACTGCTCCCTTTACACTGCCCTCTCCCTTCACTCCCTTGAAGCCAGATGCCTCGCACATTGCTCATCCTTTATTGCAAAGCACTGGCTTAGCTCTCAACCCTCTTACCAATCCTCTCTCCTCTCACCCCCCTCTTTCCTTTTACTTACTCTGAGGCTCTGGCTATTGCTCCCTAGCACTGCCACCTGTGTCATCCTAGGCTGGCCAGGCTGCTTTCTCCTACTGCCTTGCTAAACTATGGAATTGCCTCCCCCCATACACCCTCTCTGCCTCCTCCCTTCACTCCTTCTCCTCTCCTCTAAATGACTCCATCTCTTCCTCATGCAAATGCACTTGAGCTCCACTCCTACTCTTCCACTCTACCTACTTCCTCCACTGCTTTCCTTCTTGTTCTCTCCTTCCCCATAACACTGCCCTAGACCTCCCCTGCTACATACACCCATAACCTTGTCTAACTTCAACTGCCTCCCCCTGTATAGTTCATAGATCACTGAAATAACTGATAATTGTTAAGTCTGCCTTTTCGTTAAGTGCCTTTTTTTGCATATTTGGTTTTACCTCTGTTAGGAAATATTGAAAATATTGTACTGTAAATGCTCTAATTTGCTGTATCTTATATTCCTTGCCCTTCTCCCCTAGGCTGGATCTGGAAATGAGCTGCTACCCTGCTCAGTACGTCATTCTTGTTGAAACTCTTGAAATAAATATAGTAAATAAATTATGCTGCTGCTTGTGGATCCTTGCCCAAAATCTTTGCTTATCTGTTCCATGAATGTCCAAAAGCATGGGTCAAAAATCATTCAGTTTTCATGCTCCCTCTGTTTGGAGCACTATCCCTGTCCAGATCAGAACACTGACCAATTCTGCCTCATTTTCAAAAACAACTGAAAACTTATGCCTTAACACTGAATGAGTGTGTGTTCTGTCTGAATTCCTTTGTATTGTACTACAGTATCTTTCTAAGAATTGTTATTGTAGTTGGTCATTGCACTACATACGCCTATAAAGTACCTTAACCATGTCCTGTGGCACTACCATTCCCCAAATGTGTACTGTTGTACATGTTCATGCTGTAATTCATCTGTTTGATATTACACTGTTCTATAGTGTACTATTGTATACTGGGTAATACCTGTAAAAGATGCCTTTAGCATCAGTGTGACTCATCACTTATCAAGATGAAAAAAAACAAAAAAAAAACATGGCATACACCAGAGCAGGCCTTTGCAATCCCAGCCATGCTAAGCATGTTGCCACCATAACCAGAGTAACAAGACAGCTTTTTAAATTTGTTTGTTTGTCTGTGCCAGAGATTGCCTTAATCATGGTTGCTTCAAGACCATGACTGGAAGATCTGGAGTAGTTTCTAATATATGGATTTTGGAAATAATACTATTCTAAACTATACAAAAAAAATTCTCATAATAGCATTGTCCCCGATGCAATAATAGTATAGTTGGAAAGTGATAATACTATCATTCTGAGCCCGTAATAGTATTGTTGGGAGCTCTGAATGATAGCATTATCACAAAAAGTCAACAGTGCAAGTGCAAGCATCTGGCACAGCACCCTACACTACCAGTGTCAATCAAACAGTAACATCTGAAAATGTGCCTCATGACTGGCTGCTTTCTCTCTCTGGGTGGGCAGAACATTTTGAAGAACATTGGCGGCCATCTCTCGCTTAGCAAGACAGAATCACAACTGAGACATTTCTCCTTTTTTTGTTTAAATTCTTCTGTGAAATGGAACTATCTGGTTGATCCTGCATTCTGGAAAAAAAAAAGAAAGAAAAGGTAGGCTTGCCTACCAAAAACAAACTTTTCCAGTCTAAAGGAATCAGTGCCTGGCTGTGGAAGGGTTTAGAGGAGCAAGACAGTGCAGCACGTAAGAGGAGTGAGACAGTGCGGCAGTTGGCCAGAACAGAGTCTTTCCACAGCAGCTGACTGCCCATTACAACATAAAACTGAATTCATATATTAAAAAGAATAACAAATATCTAAGTGGATATTGCCAGGCAGTAATCCCATCTCTAGGTTTTGGGGACTTTGGGAACCTCTTGAGCTTCACTCTCAAGGTTTCAAGTCCCAAAAGCCTCTCAATGGGATTACTACCTGGTAATACACACTTAGGAATCTATTTTTAATTGTTTTTTTTGTTTGTTTTTAACCAGGAGAGACACACTAAGCTGAACGCTTGTTTACAGGTGCAACCTGGGAGCACAAGGAAGTTAAGTGACTTGCTCAGGGTCACACAGTATGTAAGTGGGAGCTGAGGAATTCAAACTCAGGTCTACAGGTTTGCAGCTCAGAACCTTAAACCACTGTGCTATACTGCTTCCTTTTGGTGACTGTTAATCAATCAATCAATCAATCAATCAGTCAATAAATCAACATTTTTTATTGTTCAACTTTTGCTTTTACAATTAGATTAGAACAACAGTAATAAAAAATAAAATCATAAAAACATTATTGCACAGCATCCACATATTTCTATTGTTATACAAACTGAGAATATATTATGTATCTGGTAAAATGATTAACACTTACATTATGGTCATGAAACATTGCATTACTTGAATTGTTACAATTTACATGAGTTCATAAACCCTACTAAAGCACTCTGCAGTGAACAATCTTTTTTTTTATCACCACTCTGTTTCTCCTCGTTCTGTGCGGCCCCCATCCGACTGACTCTCCCAGCTCTTTCCCCCAGAATTAACGGGGCTTACCTTATGCCCAGTCCAGGAGCAGTGCCTGCAGAGAGTCGGTCACCATCCTGCTGCCGGCTACTTTTTCTGATTTTCTCCCCTTTTTACCCGAGGAACCCAGGAGAAGGATGAATGCATGTGGAGACATGCATGTGCCTTACAGCCCTGGTAATGGCCCTCTTCCACCCATCCCATTGGCCTATCGCTGGCACCCTCACTTGTGCAGCCCCTCAGCCTCCACCAGGGGGTAGCCATGAGTGAGGGATGGCACCCCACCTCCCCGGAGAGGAGTGCTGCCTTGCGGCTACTCCATCCTGCTCTACCCGCCCCCCCATGCTGACCTCTGATGACCCAGGCTCTCTCCTGAACCCGGATCTGCAGCGTGACACAAGGTGAGACATCCAGTGCCTCAGCACTCTGCACCACTGGTCCAGCTGCAGTGAACAATCTTTTGATTTCAACAAGGTTAAAGTTTGTTCAGGTGATACCCACATATTTCCCAGAATATGACCCAGCCATTTTTTCCTGTGTTTTGTGAATAATAGACAGACCAACAATACATGTTTAAGATCATCATGCAAATTGATAGTGCATCTACAGAATTCAGTTGCATTGCTATTAAGATTCTCTTTGGATAAGATGTAATGACTCTTAGACTGTTCTAGTCTAAAATGTGTCATGATTCTTCTTTGATTAATATCATTAAATATTGATAAGTAAAATTCATAGTTATGATCCTCCTTAATTTGTTTATATCTGAAAAAGTTCTTTTATTTCTCTATTTGATCCATGTCATATGAATAGTATATAACTCTAATTCTGTTTTTAATTTGAATTTTTATTTCTTTGTAAGGTCTATTGTACAGTATATCTGATAGACAATATCAGTCATTCTGTTACTAATAATATGCTTTTTAATAATATCAAGTGTTGGAGGAGAAAACCCACTGCTGTTATAGTCTAATTCTTCTTCCATACAGCATCTATGCAATCCATATTCGGGAAGTAAAAACAGTTTTAGCACATGATTAATATTTTGCTCCATAATATAAGCTGTCAATGGTAGCTGTCCTAACTTAGCCCTTATGATTGGGGCAGGGGTTGATAGAGGGACTCTAAATATGTACCTGTATATCTTGTATAGTAATATCTCTATTTGTCGTAAAAGTTTAATTGCCCAGATTTCAGTCGCTCACAATAAACTTGTTTTGAACTTTGCCTCGATAGTTTTTAGTTGGCCCTTTACTGAGCCACTGCCCACTTTATTTGAAAACCTTTTGAAGGCATTAAATGAGGTTACTGTCCTATGTTTAATTATTTTTGAATGTTCCGTCCACATGCAATTTGAGGAGAAAATAACCCCTAGATAGCTATAATTTGTGACTGTTTGTATTTTTACTCTATCTATGTAAATGTTCAAAGTTTTTTTGTTACTCTGTCCAAATACCATCATATTAGTTTTCTTCTTATTTATAACAAAATAGTTACACTGACATAACCTATGAAAGTGATTAATTTTCCTTTGCAGGCGCAGCAGTGAGTAGAGATGCAGCAAAATAAAATTCCGCCCCTGAAGTGGATGTGAAGTGGTCATTTTGCCTTAGTATTCCACTACATGAAGTGCCCATTTCAAACTCTCACTTCACCACTTCGCATTGTAATTATGACTTCACATTGTGCACTCCGCCTTATTCAACTTTAAGGTGGGGTGAGAATTCACAGGCTGCCCATATACATCACATGGCTTACACAGTATAGGTCACATGCTTCAGGCAGGCAGGAGGTTACGGACAAAAACACTCTCCAACATGGGCTGACTTACACATTTTGCACTGGGTGTGACAAATGGCTCTGCGAATGGCCAGGGGTGGTGTGTGGACATGTGATAAAGAGGGGTACACAGGTGACAAGTCCACAAATTAAGTTATTTTCCCTGTTTTATGTACAGGGGTAGATGTATCACTTGCACTAGACATACTGCATTGACCACTACCACCACCACCACCACTGCTACTCTGACCACCACTTGTCAAGATTTCTAAATCATAACCCTCCCCGTCATCATGCCTGTAGTAATCCTCTGGTGTCATTTCATTGATACTGCAGACATTTCTACTTGGTCTTACACTCATGGAAGGGGATAACATGCTCACGAAGGTTGATGATGAGGGCTAATGCCCCACTATGGCATTAGCTGCCACCTGGTACCGGGTCCACAGTGCCATGTGCCTGTTCTTAAGATGTGTATGATGGCCCTCATGCCTAGATGACTCCCCTTTTTACCTCGACTCACACACTCATAACAAAACTAGCACATTGCAACTGACTCATCATTTGCATCTTGGACAACAAAATCCCAAACAAGGGATTGTGATCCCATACTTTTTACATGTCCCTAATGCTGCTTATTGGAGTCTGGTTTTTTAACCCCTGAAATTGGGGGCTACATGATTTTTCAGGCTGGACATACTTGTACTCCAACTGACCACCATGACTACCTATGATTATTAATGGCTCATCATCATTATCATCAACAGGAACTGCTAAATCACAACTTTTATGAGGGGGGGGGATTTATTGCCAACAGAACTAGACACAGCCACCTTGACTTTCTTTTTCTCCGGTTTCAAACAGGGGTCACTGACATCATTATCATATTCATCAACATCATCTGCATCCACATTTTCAGCTTGGATGCTGTCATGTGGAGAACATGTTCCAACCACAGCATTATCATCAACATCATCATCCTATATTTTTGCACCATACTTTGAATCATTGGATGGCAAAGGCATGACCTCAACAGCGCTGGAAGAAATACGACATTGTTATTTTATTTATTTAGTTTTTGTTAACCGGGTAGGGTGCACTAGCCATGGCAATGACTATTTTCAGGCATGACCCTAGAGGTTACAGAAACAATACATTGGATACAAGAAATAGCAGTGTAGACATTTAAACAATCTGTAATTGTACAATAGGAATATAATGCTAGCAGGAGCAAAACAACAGGTACAATTTCAGTGCATAGCAAAGAGTTAAGAAGATGTAATAAATCAATACAAAAGCACTGCCAAACAACAGGTACAATTTGAATGCATAGTAATATATAAAGAAGATATGATAAAGCAATACAATAAACAGGGTCGCAAGGCAAACATTGAAGGACAAAAACTGGTAGGATAATACAATGAAGACTGTAGTACTACAATAGTCAGAGCAGGAGGGATATTGGAGGATGGGGAAGTAGAGAGGAGTTGGGATGATAGTATAAGGAATGGTTAGGTGGCTAAGGACAATTATAACAGGACAGGAGAAGAGGACCAGACAAACAGAAAGGTAGAGCAGTACGGTGACAAGGGGAAGTGGCAAGCATATTTGATGGGGGCAAGATTCTGATAGAGGCAATTTGTGGGTGCAGAGGTTGGAGAGAGCTGTTAGGACTAGGGAGTTTTAAAACAAGTGCAGGTGGAGGATTCAGCAAGATGGTCACATAGCAGTTTGTTGAACAAGGCATGGGATGGTGCTAGGTGTATAGTTAAAGGGAGGGGAGGAGTTCCAGTGTAGTGAGGCATGATAGGAGAAGGTGCTAGCAACATTGGAAGAGTTGTGCCTGGGAACAAGGACAGGGACTTTTGTGAGTTATCATTGCCAGGATTAGAATCATGTTCAACTACCATGTGGTTACTAAAGGGGAGTATGACATCATCTACATTGTCAGTCACAGCTTTATACTCAACTATATTTTTTGAAATGGTTAACTGGCCAGAAGTGGAACTTGAGGCAGCAGTACTCATACCAGCAGAAACTGCACTAACACCACCAGCTGGGATAACATCATCTCATCCAACTATGAGAGAAGCTACAGATTATGCTGTAAAACACATTGTTGGAGAAGTCCCTTTACTGACATCAGCTATGCACTTCTATGTACTACCATGCCCATGGACAGTCTTGCCACTGGCAGAAGTGCCATGGCCAGAAACAGCTTTGCTTGCACATCTCTTTGCAGGCATTTTGGGGGGATCACCAAGAAAATTCTAAACAAATTTAGATTTCTGAAATTTCAGTCTGGGCTGGTGGATGTGAAGCCAAAAAAACAACAACTGTGGCTTGTAGATGGAGATTGGACACTAAACAGATGCAAACACACAGACAGATAAAGATTGCACTGCACAATCAAGAAAAGATGCAGATGCAAAGTCTCAACAACACCTTAACCAGTGCTCACAAGGCACAATCGAATCTGGAAAAGAATACCTTTTGCCGGTTGGGGGGGGGTGCAGTGCACTGCAGTAACAATCCAAAACCAAGATACCACAACGCAATACAAAATCATGCAGGTGCATCAGATAGCAAGTTCACACTGCTGCAATACTCTGTGGCACAATAAAATGTGTCTGATTTGATGACACGCATTGCACGCACACTCACACACACACTACAAGTAATGCGTAGCAAATTGAAAACTTCAGTTACATAACCAAATCTTTAAAACAAACTGAAATTATACACTGCTGCACCACAACAATCAGCAAAAAAATGGCAAGAATTACTGAAAATATTACTGTGTGTACATTTACACAGTTATACAGGAAGAATATAACCAAAACAGAAAGACTGCCTTTTTCTCCCAGTTTTAACCTACCTCCACCACAGATGCACCCCTTCCCCAAAGCATACTTCAACTGTACCATATGTCAGTAGATTGAAGACTGAATGTTCTAAATTAACATTCAAAATCCACACACAAACAATAAACACTAGATGATATGAGTACAGGAGGGTTTCCTACAATCAATGTACTAAATTTGAGCAAAAGAAAATGGCTTTTTTAACAGCTTTTAGAGGATTTGAATTGCAGAGCTCTGAGAGGAAACTGTCTCCATCTACCACTACACACACACACTACACAGAACTGAGGCTGTGCAGAACAATTTCAAGCCCATGTGACCTGCAATCCCATGACTCACTGCAAAATTTGCCTTGGAGCTCAATAACAAGGCAAAGTGATCGAAGTACATTGATTTCTATATACTTCACATTAAAATTGATGCAAAAGTGGTTGGGGTAAGGCAGAGTACTGTAAAGTCATTGTTGTCGATGGACTTCTCATTCCTCATTATGATGTGAAGTACTCCACTTCATGTTGTGGATTACTTCAAGGATTCCACATTACTCCGCTAATTACTTCGCGGAGCAAATTTTGGCCACTTTGTGCACATCTAGCAGTGAGGTTAAAAACAGGGCAATATCGTCTGCATAAGCCAGCAAAGATAACTTTTTCCACCAACAGAGGGAGACTGGTATTCTGGGGCCTCTAACTGGGATAACATTAAATTTATATAAACATCAAATAGGGACAGTGCAAGTAAACACCATTGCCTTACACCTAAGATAGTTTTTTCCTGTCAGTCAGGTCACCAGTTTGATTGTATTTCACCTGGAGCCATGTGTCCTCATGCAATGTTATTAAAATGTTGAATATGTTTTGATTAATATTATAGGCTGACAGCTTTTCCCATAGTAATTTTCTACTAATTAAATTAAAAGCTGACTTATAATCTACAAAGCAACAGCATAACTTCCCTTTTTAATTGAAACATACTTCACGATGAGATGGTTAAGGACAAAACAGTGTTGTATGGTAGAGCAACCTTGAAAGAATGAATGAATGAATGAATGAATGAATTTTATTCTTAAAAATCAGCCAGTTTATATCCCAAAAGGCAGACACTGAAAAATTTGATTAAAATACAAAACACGACATTCCAATAAATATTTTAACTTTACACAAAAATTACATTACTATGTCCTAAATTTCAGAATATTACACACATCCAAATAAAAACATATTACAGGGTAAGAATATCTAATTGCATTTCCATCTAACAACTTTACCATTACATCCTCTCTCCGTTTACCATACAAATTCTGAAATATTGGATTAAGCCATTTTTCCCAAGGACCTTCCACAAGGTCACATTCCAATATCAAATGATCAATTGTTAAAGCCTGTTTATTACATTCCCACAATTCTTGCTTACTTAATTTTCCCATGTTATTATTTCAGCATGGCAGTTCATATGGATGTTAAACCTCATTTTAGCAAATATCTTTCTATGTAAATCATTCTGACACCAAATCAAATAATTCTGAGTACCCGAATTATCCACTACTTTTTTATAGAACAAACCAAGGAGGATGAATTAACTTTTGCAAAGTCTTCCTGCCTTTGAATATCAATCCATTTGTTTTTTATCCAATCAACATATAAATCAATTTCTGTTACAGGTCTAATTTTATAAAGTGTTTCCATTCTGGCTTTTCTAATATCAATATCCAATTTCTTAAACCATGAATTATAACCACAGCCTTCCCCTTGTAACTTTCTATCCTCTAGCCAGCAAGCATACCTTATAATAATATGCTCATTTTTTACTATCTTTTTCCAATAGTTCAAGGCAAGTATTTTTGCAGCTAAGACCAAAGAATGCAACCCTGTTTCCAATCTTAAATGGCTGCCCGACACCACAGTTGGTAAACCCAAATTAATCCTAACAAACATATTTTGAATTGGCTCTAATAGACTCACTATATTTTCAAGTCCCTATACCTCTGAGGAATATAAGATCACTGCTTTTGCCTTTGCTACATATGCTTTGCAAGAGGCCTCAAAAGAGTTATTACTCAATAATTTACCGTACCTATTTAGGGCCAATACTATTTGTTTCCCTTTATTCTTATTATTATCTATCTGTTTATACCAGTCTAACGAATTAGTTATTATTACCCCCAAGTAATTATATTATTTTACCTCCTGCAAACTTTCATCTTTAACTTTTCAAACACATGCTCGTCTACTCAATTTTTCCATTTTAAAAACCTTTGTTTTTTCAACATTTATTTCTAATGATAACTTCTGAAGAACATTAACAGCTATATCAACTGCCTTCTGGAGACCTCCAACTGTTTTCGATAGAATAATTGCATCATCTGCATAAGCTAATATGCTAATTTTATAACCATCAACTTTTGGGACATCAGTTTCATATCTATTTAGCTCTCTAATTAACTGATCACTATGAATGTTAAAAAGCACTGGTGCCAATAAACAGCCCTGCTTTACTCCTTTTTTTACCATTATTTTTTCTGTATATTGACCTTTTCTACTATACTGGGCTCTCATTTTAGGATTTTTATGTAAACTAATAATTAAATTTAATAGACCGGGGTCTGTCCCCCATAATGATAAAATTTTCCAAAGTATCTCTTGGTTAACATTATTGAATACTTGTTTCAAGTCTAAAAGACATCCATAGAGGCCTCCATTTCTTAATTTTTTAAACTTTTTAGTCAAATAATCTACAATGAATATGTTATCAACTGTACCTCTATTTTTTCTAAAGCCAAAATGATTTTCCAATAATACTCTTCTAGAATCCATCCACTCTTGTAATCTTTCAAAAATAACCAGAGAAATTTTTTTTGGCAGGAATACATATTAGAGAGATGGGCCTATAATGTATAGGCAAAAATCTGTCCCCCTTTTTAAATAACGGGACCACCTCAGAGATTAACCATTCTTCAGGGAATTTTTTCCACAATTATTCTTAGTAAATACTCCAACCAAAATTACGACTCACCACTCTATATTAACTTTAAATGTTTCAGCTGGGATCCCATCAACTCCCGGTGCCTTATTATTCTTTTGATTATTAATATGTCTTCTTACTTCATCTATCATTAGTTCTTTCCAAGTATCCTTTTGAGTATAATTATCACCTATATCTATTAAAGGCTGAAACATTACATTTTCATTGGGCCATGGTGCTTCTTATAAACTAGTATAAAAATCCACCCAATGTTTTTCAGAAATCAAGGCCTCAATATTACTTGATATTTTTAGCTCTACATATGCAATCAGCTTCCAAAATTGCTTACTATCCTTCTCCCTGATAGCACATTGCAAGTCCCCCCTCATCTGTTTGCTACTTTCTTTTCTTTTTGAGTTAAACTTTTCTGATATTCTTTTTTCATAGCCATAACTTCTTTGTAGAGCATTAAATCTGGGTTATTTATTGTTTTTTTTTTTGCCTTATTAATATCCCCCTTAAATATTTTACAATCTTTATCATACCATGGTGCCCTATCCTTACCAAATGTTTGTCCTGTATTTCGCACTAACAGTGTTCTGCCTAATAATATTCAACAACAAGCAAACATTCTCTATAACATTCAATCCTTCCTTTATATCTAATACTACATTTTCTACCAACTTATTCTTCTGCACAGCTAGCGCTGTTTTTATGAGCCAACATGTTCCAAATAATCTTTTTGTCATTATAAACATAAAAAAATCCTCCTAAGTACGTGGTTGCTTCCTATTTCACTTTCCCATTTTAACGGCAATATGTTAGCGGCATGATCACTAAACAGATTTTGATTAATTGCAAATGATTCAATTAAATGGCAATCAAAAACATCCATAAATGCATAATGAAGAGTTGAACCTTTTCCTGTTACCATGGAATAGAAAGTGTAACTACCTTCCATATCATCTACTACACATCCATTTGCAATGCATAGAAAGTTATTAGACATCCAATTTCAAATAATTTTACCTCTTGTATTTAACAGTTTATCCTTTGCATTTCTATTAATTATCCCCATTGCATGATACAATTCTTCAATCTGATTATCACCATCAAAATATATCCTATTAGCAGTTCTAGCATTCAAATCACCCATTCCTATAACAACCATATTATCATACTGATCATGAACTAAGGCTATCTCTTTTTGAATTTCTTCTAATTCTTGAATCACCTTTTGTATTAAGATAGTGGGATCAAAATAAATATTCATGACACATAAGTGTACTTGAGGTAAGCTCAGAACAACAATAAGGCTACATTTTTTATATATAACCACAGACCTAATTTTCATTTTTATGTCTGTCGCTACCAAGGTCATAATATCTCCTTTGTTCCGGCCATAATTATTCTTTGTTTTTTTCCACTTAAGTTCAAATTTACTATAACCCTCTGGAAAAAATTCCTAATTAGATCCCATCCACATTTCTTGTAGTAATATAATATCATTACTCTTAGGCCCAGCTATTCAAACTGCGCCAGGCTGTGGCGCAAGCTTGGGTGAAGCTCAACTTGGCTGCACAGGGGTGTGGACTAAGTGGTATTCAAAGGAGCCGCACCATGGCTCAGCAGCTTTGAATATTGCACCCTGGCCACCCCCAGTGTGCATGGCGCAGTGGCACTGCACCAGTGCAAGTGGCCAGAGTGGAGCATGGAGATGCGCTAGCACAAGTTCCATTGCGCCATGCACAGCAGCTGCGATATTTAAAAGTTGACATGCAAACGGGGCCATAATGTATGCAAGGCACATGTGGGTCCATTTGCATGTCATTATGGCCCCATTTGCATGCAGGTGCACCAATCTCTGATGACTTGTGCCTGGCGCCCTGCCAGGCAGCAGCCATCGGGGACCGACACCCCCTTCGGTCCGATCGAGGGCATCTGTAAAAATAGAAAACCCCATCCTATATCCCTGGTGATCCAGTGGACTGCTTTCTGCCTGATCGTGGGCATCTGTATTAACAAAAAAACCCCATCCAATATCCCTGATGGTCCAGTGGACTGCTTTCTGCCTGATCGCAGGCATCTATATTAATAAAAAGGTCCTATATCCCTGGTGGTCCAGTGGACCACTTTCTGCCCGATCGCGGGCATCTGTATTAATAAAAAACCCCGTCCAATATCCCTGGTGGTCCAGTGGACCACTTTCTGCCTGATCACAGGCAACTGTATTAATAAAAAGGTCTTATATCCCTGGAGGTCCAGTGGACCACTTTCTGCCTGATCGCAGGCATCTGTGTTAATAAAAAGGTCCTATATCACTGGTGGTCTAGTGGACCAGTTTCTGCCTGATCACGGGCATCTGTAGTAATAAGAAACCCCGTCCAATATCCCTTGTGGTCTAGTGGTAGCCCCTCCTCACCCTCCCACTGAGTCCCACCACCCTGCTTCACATATCTGGAATGTGTAGTATGGTATGGGCTGCACACCCATTGGCTCACGCTGTGAACCAATGGGCGTGCATCCCTACCAAGGTGTCAGTCGGTGGGCGGCAGGGTGGCAGGCGGGTGGGATGCTGCCACCCGCCGGCTGTCCGAGGGGGAGCTGGGTGATGGGGCTCAGTGGGTGGGGAGGGGCTACCACTGGACCAGCAGGGATATTGGATGGGGTTTTTTATTAATATAGATGCCCATGATTGAGCAGAAAGCGGTCCACTGGACCACCAGGGATATTGGATGTTTTTTTTTTATTAATACAGATGCCCACGATTGGGCAGAAAGTGGTCCACTGGAACACCAGAGATATAGGATGCAGTCTTTTTTTACAAATGCCCATGATCAGGCATGGGGGCACCACCAGGTGCAGCCGGAACTCAGGTGGCCACCCACAGGTGGCAGCTGCTGTGTTGCACCCTGCAATGTGGCAGCTCACCTGTGGGTGGCCATCAGTTGTTCTTTTTTTATTGGCTTAACTTTGTGCTGGCACAGGTAGGTGTTGCACATGCATGGCTTTGCACATCCCAGGCTGAATATCGGGCTGTGCAGGTTATGCATGGGCCGCTTCTGTGCCCATAGTCACGGATGTGCTCTGTACATCGGGATTTGTCGGTGCACTTTTCCTTTGAATATCATGCTGGGGCGCATCAGTGGTTGCGCATGGCACAAGACTGTTGCGCCATGCGCAACCCTTTTGAATATCTGGGCCTTAATCTCTTCAATCCATGCTTTGTCCTCCAATTTATTTAAAATTCCAGCAATGTTCCATGAAACTATTGAAAATAACTTTGTTTCATCGCCAATTTTATGACAGTCTGAACAATGGAGTGCTCGTAACCTTTTCTCTTGGTAGCACACACGTCTCTGTCATTATCATACAAAGCCTTTCCACTAGACCCTTCCAACACACCCTTAGAGAATGTACTATTAATTTCTTCTAGTTCTTCCACCTTCTCAGAGACAGATTCACAAACACAATTGTTATTAATGTGCTCTCCCAAAATTTTTCTACCTCAAAGGAAAACTTTGTTATCTGGTGTACCTTGCAGAGAGTATTCTTCCACTTCGCATCTCTGAATATATTTAGTTATACATACTTGTCTAGTATTTTTTGGTTTATTTATATTATTTATTTCTTGTCCTTCTTTATAAATTATTTTAGGTGTTACATAAAAATCAGTTAAGGTATTATTTAAATAAATCCCATTGTGCACCAGATGAATATCCAAAATACTTTCTCTGAGATTAGAGGAATTCACCACTAAGCATATTTTTCCCTTCGCTGGTTTAACCTCATATCGATATACTGATAATATATCATTCCACCTTATCTTTTCCTTCAAGCATGTTTTTAGTATATTATGAACTGTTATTTTCAACAAAAAAGGTGATTCCTATCTGGCTACTGGTAAACCTTTTATAAAAATTGTATCAAGTTTTTTTCTCCAGCCAGATATTGGTTTGTCCTAACATTAACATTGCTTTTTTATACGTTTTCCTCCCATTTTCTCTCTTCTATTATTCCCTTTCTTGGGCAGTTCTTTTTGCCTCTCATCCCTTTGAATAAAACTTTCATCCCTTTCTAGACCAGTCTGTGTTGTGATGGTACATAACTTTTTCATACATTTCTTGCCCACATTTTTCTTTGCCTCTGAGCTACCTGTCTTCTTCATTCCCTTCACCACTTGTTCAATTTCTCTACTTTCCCTCTTTTGAATCTTTAAAGTTGTTAATTTGATATTTTTTTTGGTTGTCAGTTACTCTATTATCAAACTCAGTTTTCTTCTGAACCACTTTGGTTTGTGCTCTTGAATGTTCATTATTTTGTTCCTGGTATTCACCCATTTCTTTAGTACATTGCTTCTCTACATTTTTATCTTCTCTAAAACCTCCTTGCTTCACATTGGCTTCCTTTAATGTCACTAATATTTCCTTCAGCAAAAAAGTATTCTGTAAAAAAGCACTTTTTACTTCATTAATTTCCTTTTCAAAATACACAAACTGCTGATACCATACCCCACTCTCATTTTTCTCATCCTGACTGACTTCCTTTGATCTGGTTTCCAAATCTTGTTGAGACCAAAGACATTTATTTTCATCTTAATTTTTCCTTCTGTGAGGCTCCAGCTTTCTTTGTCTATCCAAATACAGGGTCAGGAATTCCCAATAATCTTTAAGATAAGGGTGTTTCTCTCCTTCATTACTTAATAGATTAAAACTATACTCTTCTTGTGTACTTTCACTGAAATATATTTTGGGTGGAGCTGAGTTACTAAAAATGTTTAATATAGGAGACTCTAATATTCTAATACTTTTTTAGCAATGGTCGCTCTTCCTCCTCATAACCCCCTTCTTACCCTCTATGGGGGATGAGGTTATGTGAGCCTCTGAAAGACCATTACTAAAATGAGCTATATAGTCCATAATTTTTTATTTGTATTATCCAGTTTCTTTATATCTAATCTTTCTTTTAACTGTTTTACCCTCTCCAATCCCTTAACTTTCTTTTTATTTCTTAACACCATGCTTTTCATCTCAGTTTCACCACTTCCCCTAACCACTGATGAAAGGAAAAAAATATATAAATCAATTACTAACAACACTCTATGAGTAAACATTTAAGAAGTAAAAACTTTGTTCAAAAGCAATTTTGCCCAGAAAATTTGCTGTGACAATGACAATATCCACATTATAAAATGCCACTAAAAATCAATTCAATTCTAAACATCACACTCTCATACACTGTTCTTAAAATTATTCACAATTCCTTTTATAAGCCTTATATGGGCCTTATATGAGTGAATGCTAAGTAAGGTGTTCTTTCCCACTCCAGTCTGTATCTCTTGTCAGTAACTGAAATGTCCTCTTTGGAAATTTTTCATTAATTGCCACTAGAGACAAAAGAAAAAAAAATCTAAACCACCAACTTATAGTAACCTAAGATTTCACTATATCCCAAATCTTTTCAACTTCCCCTCTAAAGACACTTTGTCTTTTCCATAAAAAGGACCATAAAAACTGGCAGGACCAGAACACCATCTCAAGCTTTACTTTTCCCAAGCAAGGATCAAATCTGTAGAGAAAAGCCCAGAACAACAGTGAGCAAAAGCTTTTTAAAATACCTAATCCACTATAAAAACTTTGGCAATGTTGAACTTAAACAACTCTCAGCATTAATATAAAATTGTCAAATATCTCACCATTTCCTTGGTATCTCACTCAAGCAGACAAAAACCTTGCCCCAAACAGCCAGAGAGAGCTTCAGACATGACCTTCTCTGATGTAATCCTGAGGAGAATGTGAGTATACTCTACAAAGCTCACACAAACGCCTTTTGAACCAAAAGGTCATGTGATCTGCAATCCCAAAAATGTGCAAATTTTTACTCTCTATAACTCTTTATAACTCCTTGATTTTAAGCTTTTTAGCTTTTTAAACATTTTAAACTTCCCCCATAAAAGGAATACCAGGAATCTGAGGAAAAACACATTTTCAACACTTTAGCTAAAATAAAACCAGGAAGGATATAAAGCAATACAGTCCAGACTTGTCAACCATAAAAAAGATAACATTCAACAAACTAAAATGCTTAAGACACTAAATTCAAAAACAGTCATATACTTTCATAAAATTCTCCTGGATATTTCCATCACTTCATATCTTTATCGCTTTGACACTGACTGATCAATTCAAAGTACTGTAAACTGAGGGCCTTAGCTTATTTTCAGCCCCTCCTCTTTATTTACCCTCTCTCCCCCTCGCACAGTCTCCTTCTTCGATTCACTGACTTGCCGACTTGCCAACTCATCGATTCTCCCACTCACCGGCTTTCTGGCTCGCCGGCTCACAATTTCTTCAGAAAGATACATCCTCTTACTACTACAGGTGCATTCTTTTTCTAGTCCATAGGTCCACGGGTCCACAGGTTCACTCTTTACTAATCCGTCACTCACCACTCTCCTTCTTCCCGCTCCTCGTTTCACACTCATGCGCCAAGCCAAACACCGGTCTTCAGACCTTGGCTATCTGCATCATTAGCCCAAGGTTTTCAAGGCCTCGTGAGACTTCTCCCCTTCTCCCCTTCCACCGTAACAACCAGCACATGTAAGGGAAACACAAGGGGACAAGGAGAATGATGAGATCCAGACTGCCAAACAGGGGAAATTATAAAAAAAACAGATTAGACTGCAAAAGCAGTGGTGGCATACCTGTTATAAAAAGCTTAAATGCTTGTATGCAGCCCTGCTTTCTATCGTTTCTCCCTGGCATTTCGCCCTTGTCTAAATCCATTTTGGTACTCTGATAATATATTGTTTGATTCTAACCATTCTTGAAAGTCTTGAAAGAATGATCCTACAAAAAATTCTCTGTGAATTTTCGATTAAGTTTATTTGCCTGTACATGATTGGATCCTTTGGATTCCCTTTCTTTCTGTAAATGGGATACATCATACTGTATATCCCCACCAGGAATGAGGTATTTCATGGCCTTGCAATAGGCTATTATAGACTACATGTTGGACCGGCACCCACCATTCTGCAAATTCTTTATAAACTTATACTATTATTTTATCCAGGTCAGGGGTCTTGTTATTCTTAATAGAGTAAGCTGCTTCATATATTTCACTTTTGCTCAGATATATTGGTTTTGGTGAATGTTCCAAATCTATGCATACTATGATTGCTATCTGTTTTTCTTGAGGTGAATAATGAAGATTTTCAAAATAATTCTGTCATTCATTCTGTGTAATTGCAGCCTCTATACATTTATTATATTGATTATATCCCATGCTAACCATGGTCCAGAATTTCTTGACATCATCTATTATCACTGCTTTCCTTAATTTGTCCCACATTTCAGTCTGATATTTCTTTTTTTCTTTTTCTGATTCTGCTTTATATTTCTTCCTGGTAAGGTCCAGGTTATGATGGTTAACCAAATTAGGATGTTTTTTTCACTTTCCATACTAAGCTGTTTAATTTCTTTATCCCCCCTCTACATATATGGATGAACTACGTGTACACAGTGTTATTACATTTTTTTTGGTTCTTGGCACATAGGGCCAATATAGTTGATGATTTTATACCAGTTCAAATTTGCCAATGAGATGTTTTCTGGATTGGCTATTGAATTTCTAATATTTACTATGTACCCACTGAATAATGCTTCTTTAAGGTTTTCCTTGTTGTACGTATCCCAGTGGATCCTTTGTAAGTTTATAATTTCCATATCAGGATTCTCTGAATTATAAGTATTTGTTTAATCATTTAATATTTGTATATTTGTCATTATCTGCAATGGTGAATGGGCTGATTCTGCCCTATGTAAAATCTGTAAACTAACCACATTTTCTATGGTGACAGGCTTGAACAATAGAAGCTCAATAGTGGAGGAACCAATTTGTCCATTAAAGATATGGGATCCCTCAGTTTCATCATTGATTCTACCATTCCGAATATAGCAGTCTATATTTTCCATAGCTTTTAATACAATTTTATCTTGTATGTTCAAAATTTTATCTCTGTTATTTCTTAATGTCCTTATGTTGGAATTCAAAAAGGGCACTCCATAGCTTATCTCTGTATTTTTTGTTGAAATTAAATTCTCATTACTTGTCCACGCATTAAAGTCTCCAATAAGGAGTACTGGGACCAAATAATATATATTGATTATTCCATTTATGAATTTAGTGTATCCAGACCAATCAAATGTCTTATTACTTTTAGTCAAGGGAGGTATATATATATATGAAGAAGAAGAATCAGCATTTATATAGTGCTTTTCATACATCCAAAGTGCTTTACAAGCAATGCTAGACTGGTAGTGAAGTGACTGAATGTGTTGTGGCTGCCATATCGCACATCATCACCCACACACAGCCTGGATAATTGCATGAACTGTTTTTTATGGGAAGGGGAATGTTGGCCAGGACACCGGGAATGTTCCCTACTCTTTGCGAAGAGTGCCCTGGGTTCTTTTACTTCCACCTGGACACCCAGCAGGACAACACCAGGATGGGCAGAAGGGACCTCAGTTTAACATCTCATCCGAAGGACGGCACACCCCAGCAGTACAGCACCCCCCAATACTGCACTCGGATGCCAGTGATTTTTAGGTGCAAGTCCAATCCCGGTATGGGACAAGAACCCACAACCTTCTGGTCCAGAGGCAGATGTGCTACCAACTGAGCCACGCTGACACAAATATATATATATTTATTAAAATTATTTTAAATCTTTCTAATACAATGCCAATGAAAGAATGTTATTACATTTGCATGGAAGTTGTGATACCTCACAATTGAGTGTTGTTTTAATATATGTTGCTAGCCCAGCTTTAGACCTACCAAATGTTTTGCCTTTCACTGCAGGTATTGAGTAGGTAGAAAACCCTGGAATCAAAACTGGATCTGAACCAGCATACCAGATTTCCTGTATGCATAGTATTTCTTGTGACATCAACAATTCCTTCACTTCCAAGTCAACTAACTTAGTTTGTGAGCCATCAATATTCCATGACAGGATACAAAGGCCCCTGATTGTTTCACTTGGGGCCTCCACTGTCTGCCGGACTTCTTGTTCAATATTTAATGATAAATATGTGTTTTGGTTCTCTGTCACCATTGAAATTGTTTCTTTTTGGTGCTCACGATTTCTTATTTGTGCTGTAACCTCTAGGACATATATTCTTAATTTACCCAGGACTGGGGCTTTTTCAAGAACTCATCTAGCAGTTTTGGTGACAGATTTGTTACCTTAGTGAACATTACAAAAGCACCAGTGTCTAAAACAGTCCTGATTTTCCTCCTGAAAATCAAACTCCTTTCTGATATCCTACACTGATACTGTCACTGGTTGGCAGCTGATGGGCAGGTGTTAGATCATAATCATGGTACTGTACTATACTAAATGCTTAATTAAATTTAATAAACTAAATGGTGCAAACAATTTCTAAAATCTACAGCATAGTACGTGTCATGTTGTGGTTGTGGGAACATTCAGTAGGCTCAGCAGTGTCAGCCTATACAGTACTGCAGACTTGTATTTTATTGCTCTGTTATAATGCCTTAAAATCAGGTTTTTTATTAGTTCAGATGGCCAGTTACAACAGACACACAGAGTAGTCCATTATAAGAGATTTGAACTGTATTTAGTTTTACAAGAAAAATGTTCTTGCAGTTCAGGCTCTGGTTGTCTCCCCATAACAGAAAACATACCGTGTTTCCCCCCTTGTTCACCCTTACCCTTTACTGGGCTCAGGTGTTACTTGTTATACCTCCATCAGTGGGGAGGCCACCAAGTAATGTATAGCCTGCAGTTCAGTGAGGTCTTGAAGGATCAGTTTTAAAGCAAAAGGGATTTGGTAAATATCCCTTCACAGCCCCTGTTAAAACCTATGTTACCTGTGTTGTAGGGTTGTGATGGGGTTAATGGATGAATGGTGCATGTCAGACATACACTCTGTCATATTCAGTGTTATCTTTTAGTATTTATTTTTGACCCTATAGGACCAGTGTGACTGACAGAAACTACACGCTTGCTGCCTATATCTAGGCTGCAGATTTTGCCTTACTCATTAATTTATTTTTATTTTTTCAATCAGAATGTTATTTGACTCATCCCACATGTCCTACCTCATAACTCATCCACATTTGTGCCCACCTGATGCTTCTGTACCTTCCTGAAGACAGGAGAATGTGCATTTGAGTAAGGTGGCTCCAAACTGATGTGAACTCATGCATGCACCAGTTATGTATATTTAAAGCATTCTGAGATAAACATATGGCAAGAATGTAGGCTTGGTCCTTAGTAAAGCAATATGTTTCATATTGAAAAATGAGCATGATACCAGCTCAATGGCACTGAGAGTTGAAGCACTGGATGCCACACCTCGTGCCGTGCTGGTGACCCATGTTTTATGGTGTGAGTGGGTCCCAGGGGGTCAGCTGGGAGGAGGAAGGTTGAGCATCTCCAGGACAACTCTTCTCCTCCTCTGGGGAGGAGGATTGCTGTAGTCAGTGTTAGCCTGGCCCCTAGCGGAGGCTAGGGTCTGGCACACTGATGCTGAAGAAAGATGGGCAGAGATAGGGCAGACTCCTGGCATGCAGTGTATAGGAGCATGCATGGCACCACCATTGGAGTCCTTGCATGCCCCCCTCTGCAGGAGAGAAAAGGGAAAACTGCCAGCAGCTAGATCATGGTGGCATTCAGAGGTCCTGACCCAGGCCAGTCAGATCAGCTGACTGGATCCATGTTGCTGCTGGGGTCAGTGCTCCCCTTGCCAACCTCACCAATGGCAGTAAGTTCTGGGAGTGACAGATGGTGCCGGTGGATATCAGGGGACAGGGCTGGAGTGCTACTGGATTGTGGGCCTCTGGGTGGAGAAACAATAAAAAAAAAAGAAAAATGAGCATGGCAACATATAGTGTAGAACTATTACTTTGAAAATTGGAATTATGACACATTCATCAGCATTGTTGCTAAAATAATAAAACCTGTGCAATGTTTTTTACTGTAATTTTTATTACGTTTTTTTTTTTCAATTCTTTTTCCTTCTAGTCACCAACTCCTGGACTCTCCCTCAGTCGTACCCACCTGTTCCCACCCAGTCAGAGATTCTCCCTTGCACTGGGACCTCCGGACCCCTGAACCACCCACAACACACCTCAAGCCACTCCCTGGCTTGTGCCCCCTGACATGGAGCCACCTTCTGCTCTTGGCACTTCCTTACCATTATCCAATGACCTGCAGGCAGATGTGAAGATCAGAGGTTGGTGGGGACCCAGCAGGGCAGGATCTGACAGGGGGCATGGTGCTGGGATGTGACGTCATCAGTCCAATTGGGGTGTTTCTGTGTTCTGTCACTTGGTTCCTCCCAACAGTGAGTGTGAACATGCAATGACATCCAGTGGGTGTGCATTCTCTCATGCAAACCACACCAACATCCACTGCATCCCACTACCAGCTTACACTGAGGGCTGTCAGTGCAATATTCCTTGGCTGTCACCATGAGGTATACTGTTGCCAAAGCCCTCTACCTTCCCTCTCTGGAGAAGTGATCTGTCATCAGATGCTCAAACCTTCTCCCTGCCAGTTGACAGTGCACCTCCCAATCCCTGATGTCTCCCAAAACAATCTTTATAATGCTCCCTGGTGGTGTAGTGGATCCCCCACCCCTGCAGGCAGTGCCACCCTGCTCCCCTGCCCTATCATTTATCTGACAGCCAACACAGCCCTCCTCGCTCCACCATGACTAGCCACTGACTGAGCTATCAATGAGTGCCTACTCTATACAGTATGCGCGTAATGACAGTGATTGACAGCTTAGAGTGAGCTGTCATTCAATGAGTGTGTACTGTATACAGTAGGTGCCCATTCATAGCTCAGTCAGTGGTCAGCCATGGTGGATTGAGGAGTGCTGTGCTGGTCACTGGCTCAGTGATGGGATGGAGGGAGCTGGGGGACACTGTCTGAAGGGGTGGGGGGGTCCACTAACCATAAAAGAGCATTACAAAGATGGTTTGGGGGGGGAACAAGAGGAATCAAGAGGATGTAGTCCCCTAGAATACCATTGAAAATATTGAACTAGTGTTCAAAGACTTCTGGAATCAGGGGAGTCCACTAGACTACCAGGGGATCTACTAACTTATTTCTCAGGTCATCAGGGATTGGGGGATTCACTAGACTACCATGGAGTATATTATCCTATTTCTTGGGGACATCAGGGATTGGGGGGGGACCCTACACTAACAGGGTGGTTATTTTATTATTTCAGAGGAATTCAGAGCTTGGGGGCAGCTAGACCACTAGGGATGAAAGGTATAATGTACTAATATACAGTGATATTCTAACACACCCTGCCAGGAACCAACGTCAGTCCTGGTGATGACCAGCTGTCCCCCTACTCCCCCTATGACTCTTCCCCTTCCCCTTTTTCTCCCTGCCTCCTCTTGTCTAGCAGATTCACCCCTTCCTCACCACCCCATCCTCGCTAGTGTTGTGCTATGTGGGGATGGTGATCTCTGTGGCAATTCCCACAGGTGTGCCAACTGTTTTGTATAGCTTGCAACTTATGGCAAACCCTGGGAATTTGGCACCAGGACCCTTTTTTTTTTTGTAGAATTGAGCATAGGGTCCGTGGCACACTTGTAATTTGCTGCAGCCCTAGACCACTGCAAATTGTGGCTATCTATGGGCTTTTTGAGAATTGGAACCATAGTGTTTGAGTCATCAGTTGAGCAAGTATTCTGATGGAGTTCATGCCACTCTTGTATTGGTCACAGCACCTGGAGCTGAAAGAGTGAAATTACCCATGGAAAACAAGCAGTTAATATCCTCATTTATCAATCAATTGCTATGCTAGCACAAGAACTGTAGTTCTGAATTATCATAACTAGTGGTCTGTATTTGACAAAATTGGCTGCTAATGAAAGCAAAAACTACATTTCACTGCTAAAATAACTAAGGTCAACTACAACACACTGACAAACAACAACATACTGCAGTTAGATGACACATTTCAAACAGAAAAATGCACACACGTCATGTTGACAGACAGACTGATTATATGTTATTTACATTGGAACAACAGCTCATGGGATAAAATAATTTTGTTTTGCCATAATATGGATAACCCATCTACACCATAGTAGCTCAAATGCAGGTATTTAATACTTTAATTAAGCTGTAAATCTCTCTACATTATACAATTCCATCATCTGTGTTCATGCAGGAGAAAGGTGGTCCACTACCTCCATGAACTGGGAAGGTGGGGTTGGGGGGAAGGGATGACTGATGGAAATGATTGAGGAGAGTAGAGTACTTGAGGGACTGAAGACACTAAGGGTAGACAAGGCACTATGTCCTTATGGCATTCACCCCAGGGTGCTGAGGGCTATGGCGGAGGTGTTGGCCAGGCAGCTGGTGGACCAGTTCAGCACCTCCCTAGACACAGGATGCATGCCACAGGACTGAAGGATGATCCATGTGATGCCCATGCACAAGAGCTGCCCATGGTAAGATCCAGGCAACTACAGACCTGTCAGTCTCATTTCCATAGTACTTAAATTCATGGAAGCGATACTGAAGGAGAAACTGGTGTCATTTCTCAAGGTGAATGGCCTCCAGGATGGGCAGCAGCATGGGTTCATCTCGGGGACATCTTGTCAGACCAATCTAATAAAGTATTATGACTGGGTAGCAAGTGAGCTGGATAAGGGCCACACAGTGGATGTCCTATATTTGGACTTCATCAAGGCCTTTTATTCAGTTCTTCATGAGTGGCTAGGGGGGAAACTGAAATCTGTGGGGGTGAAGCTGGTTAACTGGATCATGAACTAGCTGAAGGGGAGGCAGCAAAGGGTGGTGGTGGTGGGGGAACTCTCAGCATCTAGGCCAGTGATGAGTGGAGTGCCACAAGGCTCTGTGCTGGGTCCGGTTTTGTTTGGGCTATTCATATCAGATATCTCACATGGAGCTGAGAGCAGGATCAGTATGTTCACAGATGATACTAAAATGGGGGTGGTAGTGGATGAAGTTGATGGGTGGAAACAACTACGGGGGACCTAACCAAACTGGAGGAGTGATCAGTGAAGTGGCAGCTGGGCTTCAATTTGAAGAAGTGCAAGGTTATGCACTTCAGGGCCAAGAACCCGAGGAGGGAATATTGGTTAGGGAGTGTAAGGCTGGGGGTCACAAAGGAAGAGAAGGACTTAGGGGTGATAGTAACGGAGATCATGAACAACTCTGCTCAATACAGGAAAGCTGCAGCTAAGGCTAATGGGATGCTGGGGTGTATTGCAAGGGGATTTTCATCCAGGCAAAGGGACGTGATCCTGCCTGTCTACAGGTGCTTGGTCAAGATGCACTTGGAGTACTGCATGCAGTACTGGCATCTATATCTGAAAAAGGATATTAGACTGCTAGAGGGGGTGCAGTGAAAAGTGACAAAAATGATAGGGGGGATGGAAGAAAAAACCTATGAGGACAGGCTGAGAGATCTGAGTTTGTACACCCTGGAGGAGAGGAGGGATAGGGGAGATATGATTGAAATGTTCAAGTACTTGAAGGGGATCAACAAATCTAGCACTGATGGGTTACTTAAGCTGAGGAAGGGAAGGGACCTGAGAGGGCATGGACTAAGATTGTAGGGGGGCAGCTTTAGGAGAGATATGAGACATTACTTCACAGAGAGGGTGGTGTCAAAATGGAACACCCTATCAGAGGGGTGAGTTCATGTAAGATAGTGGTTAGTTTTAAAATGTCATGGGACAGGGCAGAGGGAAGACTCTGGGTAAGTAGTGCTGAGAACGTTATGGGGGGTGAGGGGGAGGAGGGGGAGCTCCAGTCTAAGGGTGCTAGCTGTGCATAGGAGCAGACTTGATAGACCATGAGGCTTGTTTCTGCTGGCATATTTGTATGTTCATATGTTCATATTAAATTCTGCCACTGCTGTGTTGGGGGCTGGGGGGGTAGCTGTAAGCCACAGTTTTGTAATTGCTTTTTTACTCACTAAAATACAACTAGAAAGCAATTTTCTAATGTATAGTTGTCCATGCCATCTGACAACCCCAAGAATAACAGTAATTACAGAGTAATCATTTATGTGGGAAAACATATGTCCCTCAGATCCTGTTGGAGGTCCATCCAAAACTCTCTGAGTTTGGAGCAAGACCCCATAATGTGAGTATGAAGCACTAGGTTCCCTGCAGTAATGCCAGCAGGAAGGACTGATCTGGGAGACAAATTTGGCTTGTTGTAGAGGTGTGTAGAAGTATTGGGTAACATTTCCAAGCATATTCTTTCCATATATGAGAGGATGGAGGTTTATGTAAATATGTGAGATTAGAAAAGCAGTGAAGTTTTACTCTGTGAGTGAAGTTTCTGCAAAGTTGGCAACTTTGCTTCTGCGGAGTGTTTCGTGAAGTTACTTGCTTTGAGCCAAAATTCACCTGTTTTGACTTTGCCTTGTAACTTCACCTTGCAACTTCACCTTGCAATTCTGCCTTGCTGTTGTCAAGGCAAAGTTTAAAAAAAAATACATCAGAGTCACATGTCTGATCTCCTGCAGGTCACATGGTAGTTGCGACATTGCAAGCAGGCAGGAAGTGAATGAGTTGGTTTTACTTTCTCAAAGAGGTTGAGTGGATCAGTGCTACTTTACTATCCAGGAAATCATCTAGAGAAAAAGCTTAACTTTTAGTTTTATGTCTGCAAATTTTGAATTCCTTTTCACTTTCTACCTGTTTCTGACTTTGATTTTCTGCTAAAGGTTTCTGTTTTGTAATTGTTTTTGTTGTTTTTTTTTTTTCTTTATTTCAAATTTTGACTCTCTTTCTCAAAGCCTCTTTTTCATTTTTTACATATGTTGCAGGAGCTTTCATCATCTGAAGTCTGTGGTAGACTTAATAGTGGGCAGACTGGCTGGTATCCCATCTTTATGCCAACACTCGGAATCCCGATATTCAGGATCCAGCGGCCGGAAGCCCGACACACACACCCACCTGACAGAATGGAAGCTGGTGCCGACAGAGGTAAGGTAGTGGATGTGATGAATCACTACCCTATCCCTAGTCAGGTGCCATAAGAGAGGGTAGGATGCAGAAGCTGGCCAAGCTGCTCCCATGGCATGGAGGGCTAAGCCCTTAGCAGCTTGGCCAGCATGGTTTTCCAGACCTGTGTTCTGTTCCCAGGGTAGACATTTTTGCGAGGCACTCTTTTGCCCCCATAATTTTTTTAACCTACTCTGAGGTCCACTCCACCTCGGAGTTTGTTATTATAGTTAAGGGGGAGAGGGGGGCTCTGCCCCCCATGTGGGGTTGTGAGGGGCAAAGCCCCCTGCATTGCACTTGAAACCCTGTCGGTCTCCTGACATTAGGTCTCTCTCGAACTCAGGCTTATGGAGTTCAGGAAACTGAATGTCAGAATTATGTAGTTAATCCCCATGGCCAGAGGAGGATGCAGCGGCAGGGTGGGGTTGAGAGCAGTGGTATCCACTTCAACTGTGAGGTGTTTCACCTAAGAAGGGAGGCACCTGAGGCAACATCAAGTGCTGCCCCTGTGGTGGAGCAGCAGCAACAGTAGCAGCAGGTGGAGCAGCAGTAACAGCTTGCTCACCTGCCTTGTGTAACCACCACCACTAGCACCAGTGGCACCAGTGGCACCACCAGCAGATCCTCCAATGCACAGCCCAGTGTTACCATAACACCAGGAGCATGCCCACTGCATGAGAGTTCCCCTGGTTGGCAGTTTTTCACATGTCACGCTGTGGACACTAGTGAAGTGATGTGTAAACTCTGTGGGTGGCAGGTGCTATGGGGAAAAAAGGGCAGCCATTTAGGCACAGGTGGACAGCAAACACACATGTCTGTTCACCATAAGCGTGAATGGGAGGCAAAGCTGTGAAAGGGACACGGTAGCACTAGTGTGGCAATAGAGGAGGAGGGGGATGGTGGTGAATGGAGTGAGAGCTGTGCTGGAAGGAGTAGGAGACAACGGCATGCACGGAGTGCATGGGAGAAACATGGGAGCAGGGGTGTTCCAGCAGCACAGCAAGCAGCACCTGCAGCTTCAGCAGCCCCAGCATCTCTACAAACAGCAGCAATGGGTATAGTCACCACACAGGTGGACCTGGCCATCCCATTGGTGGAAATTGTTGGCCTCTGCCATGAGGTCAGTGAAATATTGCAGGATTTTAATTGGTACATGCAACCTGTCCTGCCAAACCAGGAGAACATCCTAAAGGTTCTTTCTGAGATTTGTTGTGGCAGTAGTGGCAGTGGAACCCAGTAATGTGTTTTATTCTTTTCTTTTCCTTTCTTTAATACTTTCATTCCTTCAAAATTTATTTTCATTTCCCCAAAGAAAAAAAAAGTAAAAATGCGCATAAAAAATCTTTGGTATGCCTCTGATCTCAGTCTTCTAATTTATGTTCCAAGTTTCTATTTTCTAATCCCTTTATTACCCTCCCCAAGAACTGTATCAGTCCTTTTAATAAATCCCTGAAGTTTTCCTTTCTCTTCTACCGTCCTTGTCCTATAGTAGTCTGTACTGTTTTTAAGTGTTGTAGTAGTCCTCCCTCCAGCCCCAAAAAATACAACTATCCAAAAAAATAAAAGTTAAAAAAATAAATCGTTCCTATCTTATCTAAAGTGGGCAGGCTAGAACATCATGCTGCCTACCGTTAAGTGCTGTACCATAGTTGAGAGTGTGTAACAGGAAACACCAAGACTAAGAATAGTAAGAAAAGAAGGCACACCCCCAACATGCAAAATATAATTTCTGTTTGTCATCATGTTTAGAAAGTTTCTGTTGATATCCATAAATGTGAAGTACTGCTCCAACGAAGTCCCTCACAAACTGCTTTCCTGCTGCTAGGTACTGTTATTGCAGTGGTGTGCAACTGGCCAGAGAAGTCGAGAAAAATGATATGAGAAACATTCCTGAGAAGTGAAACATAATTCTGGTTGTAGTCATGAACATTTCTCCTGTCGCTAGTAGCCACAAATGTTAAGTGGTAGCCAGCATGAAATGTGCTTCCGGCACAAGAAATGGATGAGAAGGATGAGACAAAATTGTTCACTGTACTGTGTGAAAACATTGTCATGTGAATGTCTATATATATGAAAACTTGACGAGAAGGTGGTCTCCTAATGCTGTTGATGGGGATGCTGGACTGCTGGTGCTGCTGATGCTGATGTTGTTTGAACACATTGTTGTCAAAAGGGTTTGAAAAAGAGAAATTAGCCCTCTTGTCCTGTCTTGTTGTCCAGAGTAGCCAACAGTTGGAGATGTTGCTGTGCTGCAGCTATGTGCTGCTGTGTGCTGCTGGGGTTTCTGAGGAGTACTCTTGCCTAGTGTGGCTGTATCACACATACTGCACAAGTAAGTATTTTTTTTTCTTTCCTTTCTTTATAAGTGGGGTTGTTCTTGTTATCACCTGAGGTATAACCATATGTTTGTACCTCTTCCATTTTTCAGGTATGGGTGATGACATCATGTAGCTTCATAGCTACAAACTGGATGTTAAAATTCGCCACATTTTCCCACCAGGTAGGTAAGTATGGGTTTATTTTTTTCCACAGTGGGGTTAAGTCTGTAAAGATGTATGGATGTGATAGTAATTTTCTGTTCCTGTTGGTCCATTTTCAGGTAATTTTCAGCATCTGTCTGTCTCTTGTTACTGTGAACACCAACATGTGATGTGACCTTTTTTTGGGGGTGGAAATTTTCACTTTTGAGAAGCAGTCCATGAGGTCAGTGTTTTTGTTTTTTTGCGAGGAGGGGGGTTAACACTTTTTTTACCAATTCTAAACATTCCTTCTCAATTTTCTCAGATTTTCAGGTTTGCAATACTGTGAATCAGGATGCTTGCTGCATGGGTCCAGCCTGTACCTTTTTTTGTCACTTAATAGTTTTAACAACCACTGAAGGTAAATATTTTTCTTTTATTGATTTTAGGCAGTAATTCCCTCATACAAGTTTTGCAGATGTCAGACTAAATGTTCTGTCATTGTTCCTCTAATTACAGGTAATTCTCCTTGTGTGTCTTTTGCTGTGCTGTCCACCTCCAGAAGCAAGTCTAGAAGATGGATCATAATGATGGATGGTTACTGGAGCTGCACTGAGGTCAGGGATGATACAGCAACACAGGAGACCTGTGAAAAAAAGAAGATTATTCAGACTCTTAACTGAAGTGCAAAATGTAACTGTGGCTTGTGGCCAGATGGGGTGTAGTTAGAGTACCTCAGTACCTGACACCACAGTGAAAAACACAGATAAATATTTTTGTCCAAGCCTGCACAAATGACACTGTAACCATACTGTGTACTCAGTTACTTCCCTGTATAATGTTGTTGTCGTCTGCAAATAGAAAGGATTAATTTCTCTCCAAATTTGAAATGTCCACTGGCCACTGTGCTGGTGCTGAAAAGGGAGAGGAAAAACATTATTAACAATTAGGAAAAGTAAAGTGTAATGATACCTGTAATGTAGTGATGCTTGCCATGTTGGTGCCGGCGGTGCCATTTATCCTGATTCCAGGCTTCAAATAGGGGTGCCTTAAAAATAAAATTTGCCTTGCCTTTTATTCACAGATCAGATGACACACTTAATAAAATGATAATTTATCTCTTTTCTTTGTAATCACAGGTGACGCAGTTGACAAAAGGACAATTTATCTTTATTCTTTCACTGGAGGAGGAGGAAGAGGAGGAGGCAGCAGCATTGACATTTATTCCAGAGCAAGCATGATCTTATCTGACTAGTTAGTTTTTAGAGGTATTTTTTTGGGCAGTATGATAGTGGAGGCCCATGCTGTTAAATTGTCTGGCACAGGCAGGATGGAGGAGGAGGAGGAGGAGGAGGTGGTGACATTTATTCTTTGCTGGAGCATTTATGATATTTCTCCTAGTGGTTGCAGTTGGTAGTGTACTGGCATGGTTCAGCAGTGATAGTATCAGTGTGGTGGCCGAAGCAGTTACATTGACTGGCTTTGTGGACACAAGCAGGGAGGAGGTAGAGGTTGAAGTGATGGAGATGATGTTTACTGCTGCTAGCTGGAGCAGGGCATTGTGTTTTCACATCTCAGGAAACAGGGCAGGGGTAAGCAAAATTAAACTGACCAACGGTAGAGAATACCTCCCCACAAGGGATCAGCAGTGTCTCTGGACAACTACTGTAGTAGTAGCTAATAAGATGTACTTTGTTAATATAGAACGGGGACTAAACAGCGGGGTAACAGGGCAAGGGTAAGTAAATTTAACTGAATAACAGAAGAGAACACCTCCCCTGACACCCAATAAAAGGAAAATAATGTATCAGTACACTTTGAATCATAATAAAGTAAACCAGTATACTGAGTGGAAAAGGGTGGGAGGGGGAACATATCCTGCTTCAGCCTTGTTCCACATCATCCAGGAAGCAGCCCTCACAGTCTTCAAGACTGGAGTCATCACCAGGTGGGAATTCTTTGTGCATTGCTGCTTCATCCACCTATCTGGTAGAAGCCTTCGGAGTGCCAACATCTTCATCATTGTCATCATCACCAGCCCCAACTTCATGTGGCAACACCATCGACATCACTGTGTTATGTGGAATGTGCCCCTTATTCAGTTTTATGAATCTTAGCATGGAAACATCCTTGGGTGACAAATTGGTCCTCCTGTAATGCACACTAGCCGCTGCTGATCTAAACACATGTTCCACACTAACACTGGATGGTGGTCAGCTCAGGTATTTTACAACAACTGAGGTCAGTGCTGGCCGGTCAGTCACTCTGCACCTAAAGTACAGCAAGGGATCATCAGTAATGCTAAGGTGCCTTGTGTCCCCCATATAGGTCTCTACCATTCCTTGCACTGCCCTGTGCCCAGCTGCCTCATCATTCTCCTCCTCCTATTCTTCCACGGCTTCCACTCTCACCAGATACAGAGCATCACAAATGGGATTAGTTGCCATTTTTAGCTGTAACTTTTAGGGTTTCTCAGATTGTTTTCCCCGTGAGCTGCAGGTGGTAGCAACACCAGATCTCTGTGAATTTTCTTCTTCTGTGCCTTTAGCCTCTGTGCACCATATACCTGTCTAATTAAGTAATTGTTCAACTATTGGACCTGCTCAGGACCTCCTTCAATTATTGCTGATGGGCCACATTTGTAGCATGGGTCCACCATGGTAGCAACTGCTAATTCATCTGACTGTAAAATGCTAGAAAAATGCATAATGCTGTCCAGCACGTGGAGCATGTGTTCCATTAGTTCACAGCTTCTACCATCCCCACTTGCCTCCATCCCTTACTGGACATTTTGCAGTGTCTGCATCAGCACATGTAAAAGGGGAATTGATTGACTTATACAGGCAGTGTCCCCACTCACTGCCAGTGTTGCATGCTCAAATGGATGGAGAATACTTGTTAGGCCATCCATTTGATGCCACTCCTCTATTGTTAGAGAGCCATGGACTCTCCAGCACTATCCTGGGTGGTATGGAGTAGTAGGTAGTTTGAGACAGCCTTATACTGTTCATAAAGCCTCTCTTTCATATACAATATGGAGTTCCACCTTATCGCAATATTGAGCTTCATATACGGTGCTGAGGCATATGGTTTTTGAGCTGGAGCTCCCATAGCTGGTGATGGGCCTTTGCAGAATGGCCGAAGTGCACACAGATGCAACAGGCAACCTTCAACATTTCCTTAATATCTGCATAGTTGAGAAACTGCTGCATAACCAGATTAAGGCAGTGGGCCAGGCAGAATATCCTGAAAAAAAACCATCAATAATGTACTTAACAACATTGGAGCCATTATCGTTCACAATAAACACTGCTTTGAGTGACAGGGTGTGAAGCCAAATCATCACTCTCATTGAGCAGCATGTGTAGCATTTTCTCACGCATGTGAGATCCAATTGCACTTTTCATACTGAATATGGCATGCTGCCGAATCTCCTGTGTGGGTTCCATGTGATAACAGTGAAGAAAAAATAGCGGCATACATATCAGCAAGTGCACATCACCAAAAACAGAAATGATGACTGTGCACAACAACGAAACTAAAATAAGTGATGGTCTGCAACACATGCTCTGGGCGTGATACTTATTATACTTTTTATGCGGGGATTTGATCCCCACACCTGCTTTATTTTTATAATCAACTCTGTAGGGACCTGACACTGGAATACAGTAGACAACTTGGTAGGATGCTATTTGGGGGGGGGTTCAAGTCATCAAAATGGGGGGATCACAGTCAGGAGGGCGGGGGACCACGGAACACAAAACTGGGAAATCAGGGAACAAAACAAAACGAAACATTTTAAGTGCACAACACACACAAAAACATAATTATCCACACATGCCTATCCAGCTCGAAACCCAGGTCCTTCCACACTGGAGGCATGGACTCTCACTTCAAGACCAAGTGGCCAGCTGGGAATTGCCTGGCAAAACAACCTCCCATATAGCCATTCCATACAGCTCCCTTTTCCATTCACTGTATTCTTCAGTCACCATTCTTCTCTTCTAAATCTTGCTTTTACCGCACCTCGCTATGCTTTCACAGTTGCTGATATTACAGGTAGTCAAATCAAGTCACTCATATTGAGTCACTCAATTTGACTCACCCAGATCTACCTCAGTGTGTTGCTACCACCACAGTTTTGCTTTGTGCAGGTTGTGCCATGCCCCAAATCAACTACCACTCCAGGTACCTGTGCCCAGTGTGCTGTGATGCATAAATATGAGCTTGCAGTTGTTTGGCCACTGGTCCACAGATCCATACTCGATGGATATATTCTGATGAAGAATGCTTCAGGGCATGTATTATGGACTGTGACACTTTCCCATAAAGTTTTGTCATGGCACATTAGAAAAATAGGTTCATGATGGAACCTCCATTTGGGACAGGCATGGGCAATCAACCTGCAAAATCCAGCATTCTCCGAAAAAGAGAATGGCAATAGGTTGATGGTCAGTATTTCAGCCATGGCTTTATTGAACTCAAGTACAGCGGCATGATGGGGGGGTCATATGCTGATACTGCAGTGAAACCTTTACAGCAAATGCGCTGATGCCAACAACATTGACAAAATTACTGTAAAGTCCTCCTGGGATCTCAGCATTCTTTTCCCCTGTCCTGTACCCCCTTCCCAAATCAACTCCGACTTTTTTTCCAGACAGGTTTCCAGATGGGAGGGTGGCATTTAGAGTGCTACTAAATTATGCTGTTTAGTGTGGGATACACCTTTCTTGGGATGGGCAACCAAGCTGCTGGACTCATGGCAGCATTGTTGTTCTTGGTGGCATAGTAGTTGACTCTTGGGGATGTGCAGCTCGCATGAAAGCAGCTTTTTTTTTTTGCTGCTATGTTGTACTTTTCTGATGCAGGGGAGTGGCATCACCACTGCTGGTATGCACACTGCTACAGAGAGCAAAGGCTTTCTCCTCCCCCCCCACTCAGCTCTCCTTCCTCCCAGTCTAGTGCACTACTGTTACTTACATTTAACTTACTTAAGGAACTGGCACTCCCTTCAATGGCTTTCTTATGATATTGCTGCCAGTG